>CM017767.1:40875458-43275458 GCA_008009225.1 Acer yangbiense | reverse complement strand
GAAAATCCACCTCCGCTCCACCGTTTGGTGGTTGGTGTGGTGGTGGCGCATATGCATGAAATAGCTCTTCAATCTCTTCATTTTTTTTTTTATAAAAAAAAAAATAATTTTGTTTGGTGGGTCAATAGATTGAGAGTCTTTTTGAGCTTTTAAAAGCTCGTATATAGCTTGAAGAGAAGAAGACTGAGATGGGTCATTGAATGTTGGTTGTACTGGGTCTCGGCGTGAATGGTGGTGGTGGTGGTAGTGATGGTCGTCTTCTTCGGTGAAGTCTGAGGAATTTAGACTTTTGTTTTTTTTTTTTTTTTTTTTTTTTTTTTTTTTTGTTTTTTTTTTATAAATAAAAATAAAATAAAATAAAATTTGGGTGAGAGATAGAGAATGGATGTGATTTTGTTAATTATAGATTATAGATTAGATTAGATCAAGTTACAAGTATTACATTTACACCTGACTTTTCTTTCCATTTATTGTATTCTATTCAAACATCCTTTGATTATAATTAATTAACTCTCCTGAATTAAGTAATTATGCAATTTCTTTGGACATTGATCTTCCATTTAAGGACTTACAGATAAAGTAAGTCAATACTTTAATTTGTTTTTTTCAACTTTTTTTTTTTTTACCATAAATATTTTGAATCACCAATGGATTTGCTGGAATCTATCGAGATTAAGCATCACGTGTCTAGCCCATGAACACCAACGAGGAAATGTCGAGATTAAACTCTGTATGTAGACCATCGCTCAATGTAGCCCAGTGGTAAGAAAGTTCATTTAGTCTACAATATCTTATATTCGAGTCGTCATTGCTACATGGTATATAAAAAAAAAATAAAAAATATTCATATATATATATATATATATATATATGTAGTGCGATTAGGGATGACAATGGGTCGGGTTCGGGCGGGTTTTGCAAAATCCAAACCCGCACCCGTGGAATTTTTCATCACCCACGCCCGCCCACGAACCCGCGAAAATAAACGGGTTTGGGTTTCACCCGCGGGTTTTATACGGGTTTGTGGGTTCGCGGGTCACACCCACCAACCCGCAAAATATATTAATTTATAAATATTTAATATTTAATTTTATTTATTTATACCATACAAAACTCCCCTTTAATTATAATATATCATGGAGAATTACAAATACAAGTGTGTTTCATAATTGAGACAAGAGGCAAAGCACATTATATATATAGCTAATGGTAGAACTTTGCACTTTTGTTTTTTCAATGTGGGACTTTTGAAAGTCCCACATTGAAAAAACAAGAGTGCAAGGTTCTACCATTAGCTATATATAAATGAGAGTTGAGAATAGTAATTCTTAAACTTAGAATGAGTGGAGTTTTTATATTTTATTCTTTATATGGTTAAAAAGTTTCCATTGAAGTTTAAATTTATAATATTTTAAATACTAAATATTATATAATTTTTATTTATGCGGGTTCGCGGGTTCACCCACGGGTTCATTTTCCAAACCCACACCCACACCCAAACCCGCTGGGTTTTACTTTATACAGGTTCACGGGTTCGTGGGTCGTAAATTCACCACCCAAACCCTGCAGGTTCGGGTGGGTGCCCACGGGTGCGGGTCAAATTGCCATCCCTAAGTGCGATTCAAATATTCGCTAATAGACAAAAACTATAAATTTCAGTTTACACTATATTGATTAAGAATTCGATTTGAACCCGTAACTTTAATAAAAAAAAAAAAAAAAATCGGTTATATCTATAAAGTAAAGATTAATTTGTAAACAATAAAAATATAGATGATAAATCTACATTAAAATATATATTTAAAAAAAATTATTTATAAAAAATACGTATTTGTTAATGATATTAATAGGAATGATTAGAAGTTGGAGTATAATGTATAAGTATGACTGTATGACAACTCATTATCTTATTAAGAGAGAATCGTGCGGTCCAAATATGCTTAATAATTGTGTTCAAATCCAATTAATTAAAGGTTAAAATCAAAGTGGAGACGTGGAGTTCCACTTTGTTTATGAGACCAATTTTTATATTTAGTTAGATTGTGATTGAATAACCATAAAACAAATAAAAAAAATCTTCTTTCAATTAATTAATAAAAACTATAAGTATGAATATATAATTGTAATTTACTTTAACCCTAATCAACGTTTTTCATTTTCATTTTTTAATTGTAAAGAAAAAAAAAAGTAGATGTCATTGACTGTTATGAAACTTAATGAAATAAATTTGTAAGGAATTTATGACCATTTTTTTTTAAATTAATAAAGTCGTTGGTCAATATCTTAGGCCATATTCAATGCAATTACGACAGATTAAGAAAATGGGTATATTCATAATCAATTCTAAAACGTAATTAGTGCTAACCGCTAAGACTTCATTGAAAGAAAAAAAAAATTAATAATGAAAAGTGGAATCATTTGGAATGCCGGAAATTAGACTTTGTTTGTAATTTGTGTGAAGAGTACACAGAACCATGATTGAATTCCAGAAATTTGTATTTTTTTTTTTCTTCTTTAAAATCAATTTCTCAAAAGTAATATTATTACATTTGTACCAAACTAAGAAATTCAATAACTATATGTCACCAACCGATCCACTTACCAACCCCCATAAATTGATCCTGACCATCCATCAACATTAAATTCCATGATTGAAAATGAAGTGGTACCCACCTAGGTGATGGCTATATCTTTACTTTTTTTTGTTTTTTTTTTCAAATTGTATAATTATGATTAGATATTTAGTCCTGATTTTTTTAAATGCTCTAACTGCCAACTAATAAACCTAATTTTTGTTTGAAACCTACTCTTAACATTGTTTTCTTCTGATAGTGAGTGAAAGAAAAGGAAAATAAATTGATATAAGTATGAAGTGATGACAAAGGCACAAAGCTAGATCAGCCGTTGAATGTAATTGGATCACGGTATAGGTAGTAGGAGAAAAACTTGAATGCACCCGATGTAATGTATCATAACCGGTGTGTACATCCCATGTGACAAGGGAAACTTTATTTGATTGATTCTCCTTGACATGTGTCATGTATCTATTGAACGGATGCATTACATAGGGTACATATAAGATTTTCTCACGAGTAGTAGATGAAATTTGATGATCCTCTAGTTGGTTAGGGAGATGGTGGCAGCTACCTAGAAGTGGCAGACCAATAACTGAGAAGAATTAAAAGTCAAACCAAAAGCTACAAAGATTTTAATGTATTAGAAAAACACTTGTATGTGATGGGGCGGATGTATCTACGTCTACGTCTGTGACATGTTCAACCAATAACATTGAATACTCGAGAATCGCTGAGTTAGGACATGAACATTGGAAAACCAAATCTAGAAGAAAGGTATCATTTAGAGATTTATGCAATTTAAAGGAAAAATTCATTGCTTCCCTTCCACTCCTAACTCACTTCTCCTGACATAGCTTTTACAATAGGCAGATAAAAATCAAGCATGATTGACATATCTATTCTATTTTTAACATATCTCTATGGTTGCTTGTTTCAAGCTTGAATCAAACAGTTTTTTTTTTTTCTGGTCTAGAATCTAGATCAGAAAGTTTTGTTGCTTGTGGAAAACAAACTTCTCTATTTTATCTTTCATGGATGATGACAACTTAAATGCAGTACTAAAGCAAAGTGAATGCTTGTGCAAAAGCTTTTCCATCATCTATATAATCAATTTTCACATTGAGAAGATAAATAAATTACAAAATTGAAGTATTTGTGTAAGATGGTAGATAGAAAATGTACAGTTTAATCGGCTAAAGATGCACAACATAATGCAATTTACAACAGTAAGGAAGGAAGAATTTATGGGGTTCAAGAGCAAGAGTTAGAACCTTTAACATTGTCACGACTTCCAATTCGCTCTTTCGCTCAACCTGTTCATGATTCGGGAAGCATCGTTTAGTCTATTCGTTCTTTCGTAGATGCTGGCAACGACAAGATGCAACTCCTTCTTATTGATGTTGGAATCAGAATCTAGTTTCTCAAACAGAGATTCTACCATGTTAAAGTCTTTTCTTGCAGCGTACAGACTTAACATCTGGAAATGTACTTCATCAGCGAAAACACACCCTTCTTCCTGCATCTCCGTAAACACAGCATCTGCCTTCTCGAATTCTCGTAACTTCCCGTAAGCATTCAGTACAAGAGCAATCACATTAGAACCAGGGAAATATCCTGCACTTCTCATCTTCTCAAACACCTCGATAGCGTTTGTATACTTTTTGTTCCTTGAAAAAAGATCAATCATACATCCAAAAACAGATATATCCTTTACTTCCCCAGCTTCAAAAGCTTGACGAAAAACCCAGGTGGCTTCTTCTACACGACCAGCTTTAGCAAAAATCATTATGGCAGTCTCCCTAGGGATGTTATCTGGTTGCCTGAGCTCATGAAGCAAACGCTTCGCATGAGCAACCAAACCTACTCTCTCATAAGCAACAATCATTGTCAGATAAAGCACTTGATCAATCTCAACCCCCGAGCTCCTCAGCTTCTGAAACAGCATTGCAGCCCTATCCAACTTCCCTGCTTTACCCCATATCGATATTATCGTAGAGTAGGTAATGGCATTCGGTTCAATCCCTCTATTTTGCATCTCTTGCAGAAGATTAGTCGCCTTCTCATGCTCAAGAGACTTCCCATAAATCTTCATCATTGTGTTATATGTAACAACATTCTGCTCAATTTCCTTCCTTTGCATCAATCTAAACAAATGAATAGCCTCACCGAAAAGCTCAGCCTCACCATAAACCCTCAAAAGGGTATTGTAACTAACAACATTAGGTTCGATTTCCATCTTCCTCATGCTCCAAAACAACCTATCTGCTTCCTTAGCCATATCTAACTGCCCGTAAACATCAATCATAATATTACAAGTCGTAAGATCAAGCGGGCAATTCGCTTCATTCATCTCAGCAAACACGGAAAGCGCCTCAACAAACTTCTCATTCCCAACATAAACATTCAAAAGCGTGGAATAACTAACTGTATCCGGTTTAACACCCACCTCCGTCATCTCTTTAACAACCAACCTCGCCTCCCTAAACAACTTAGCTTTACCAAACACATTGATCATTGTATTATACATAACAAGATCAGGTACAATACCTGAATTCTTCAACCTGGAAAAGATCGAAATCGCCTTTGAATAATCACTTAACTTCCTAGCAAGTTCAATCAAGTTGCTGTACAACACAAGATCACCCGAAACCCGGTCCTGTTCCATCTGCTGCAACCAAGAAATCGCCGAATCAAACATGCCCTCTTTCCCAAAACAAGTGATCAGTGTCGAATACGTGTACCTATCCGGCGCCAGTCCTCTCTCACGCATTTCGTCGAACAGGCCGTGTGCGAGCTCCCACTGCTTAGCTCGCAGCACATTGCGCAAAACAACGTTGTACGCGAACACGGAAGGCGAGTACAAGGCCTCGTCGTTGATCCAATCGAGAATGGCCACCGACCTCTGGTAGTCCTGCTCGCGCGACAACACGGAGACCATGAAGCGAATCGATAGCTGCCTGTCTTTGTACCGCGACAGCACGGAAAACAGCTCCTGCTCGTCCTGGGTTTCACTTATCGACGTCATGAGCTCATCCATGTCGACACTGTGGTCCAAGTAGAGTGGTGGTTTGTTGTGTCTGTAAAACTTCGTCGTTTTTTGAGGCGTTTTTCTCCAGACGTCCTTTGTTTTTGGATAAGATGAAGAAGAAGAAGATGAGGCGGTGATTGGTGGAAAACTGGTTCTGGGTTGTGTGGAGGTGTAAGTGTTTGATTTGGTGAGAGATAAAAACGGAAGAAAAAATGAAGACGAAGGAGTTGAAGAAGAAGACGGAAGTGTGTCTACTACATGCATGGGTGCAGCAGACAACGCGAACGTACACATTTTTTGGACAGATTTTTCCTTTACAAAATGAATGTTATTGAGCAACTTCAGAGATACAGTGGGGCTCATGTCTTGTTAGTTGTTACACAGCTAATAAGGTACGGGATCCCGACGTTTTTAGTGCGGGATTTCGGTCGATACCTGTGTAAAATGTAATTTTTTTTAATTTAATAAGGGTATCAATTGGGATCTTGTACGAAAAATTATGGGATTTTGTATGTTTTTTGTACGGGATTTCGATTGATACCGATGTAAAATGCAAATTTTTTTAATTTAACAAGGGTACAAATTGGGATCACTCACGATTTTTCTTACGGGATCTTTGCACTTATAATTTTTGTCTTTGTTATATGACTTTTTGTGACCATACATATGGACTAAGGTTGTTTCGAAACCAGTAAGATTCGTTTCAGATTCGTACGGATAAGAGACTTTTGGTAATGTATATACATGTATTAAGATAATTAATTATCGAAAAAGGTCGGAAAAATTAATATTTAGTAGATTGACCAAAGCAACAAAGATGAAGAGATGAGAAGGAGCAACTCCACTAATGGAATGCTCTGCAGCCATATTCTTCCAGCAGCTGAAGGGGAAGGAGTAGGAGAAGGAGAGGATCCCCGACGAGGGAACGCTGTCACATTTTCCTTTGAGCAAGTGTAGTTGCATCGACTGGGACGAACAATTCTATACACACCATCGCTAGATAAGAAGTAGATGTCGCGCTGGTTATCCTGACCAAAAGATGTTATGTACCCTAGGGACGGGAAGGGACTCTCCGGTTTAGTGTCACATTGGATTGGAGAGTCGCCAGCACAATTGAACGGAACTTTAGTGCTAGTGAAGTTCCCACTATTTTCTGGTTGTTCTGCGCCTACCCAAACAGCACCAGCATACAAATCTGTGTAGATGTACCTGAAACAAACATTGGTCTATTAGACAATTGCTGCTACAGAATTGCATTTTATCGGTTTGATCAAGTTGATCAACTCACCTTCCATACAAGCATGGATCGGTCATGGATCGATAGAAATAGCCGCCTGTAATTGAGGCTGATCCTTGCACCTTGTCTACATCAGAGTGGTTGTATCCCATTACAGGGAAGATTGGGTTTATGGAGCTTGCAGATGTATTACCTCCCGGAAAAGTTGGAGGATTGTACAGATATGGACCCTCGTAGACTCGCCATCCATAGTTTCCGCCCTTTGTGATTATATCCACCTCTTCAAATTCCTCCTGTAAGACCAACAACCATTGCATTGACAGTAAAAGAAAATTAGCACAAACAATACTCGTACTGTACTTATATATATATCGTGAATTTGGTCAAGGAAAATCAGTAGTGGTTCATGGGAAATGAAAATTGGGACAAGCCAACCTGACCAACATCTGCACAGAGGAAGTAGGAAGGCCTTTCCGCGTCAAAACTACATCGCCAAGGATTTCTGAATCCTAAGGCCCAAATTTCAGGCTCCAATTCGTTATCCTCGGAAAATGGATTATCTGCAGGGACAGAATAGTTTCCCCATAGACCAAGGTCACTGATCTCTTTTGCACCTGCAAAGATGCAAAAATCAGAAAATTGTACACGAAAGTGAAGTCCTGGAGTTTCGAGAGCCTGTATTCACACATTGATGAGTTCGAATAGTCAACGTAGACTATGCAAGATGATAATAAGCTCAAATTGATGTAACCGAACAACATAAAATCCCAATTATAGTACGTACTTGGCATCTTATCCACGTCGAGCCTCATAATTTTCCCGAGCAAGGACTTCTTATTTTGTGAAAAGTTATAAGGATCGCCTATGCTTCCGCCATCTCCCATCATAAAGTATAGACACCCATCTTTGGGTCCAAATAGAATCTGACCGCCATGATGGGAAGTAAATGGGAGCCCCATCGTAAATATTCTTCTAACTTCCTGAGGACTGACTCTTGTAACCTGAAATTCATGTATTCAATCAACAACAACAACAATCTGATAACAATGACAAATAGCTGCTGAAAACCATCAAAAGTTTTGTTTTTTTACCGAAGAAGGTTGTGATGTGGTACCATTAGCAGTGAACTCTGCTATGACACTGTGATATTGGCACGGTTGTGCTCCATTATCTGGTCCTAGCTTGGAAGGATCACAGCCCACATCAGAGTTACATGAACATCTTCCTGAACATCCTGGCCATTTAACCTTGTCACAGTTGAGAGAAACGAAGAAGCGCCCATTGTGTAAAAAGTTCGGATGAAAAGCTATTCCAAGCATCCCCAGTGCAGTATCGGCATGTACTATATCGGTCAAATCAAGAAAAGGATCTGATTCATTGAGCTGCAGTGTTCCTCTTCCTGAACCCTCCTCTGGAACGGTTGCTAACCATATCTTGCCTTCCAAGTTAGACAAGAACACTCGATTTGAACCATCAGGATGAGCCACCATGTTAATGTAAGCTCCTTTACTGATTTTTTCAATGCAAATACCACTTGGGGGACTTAAACTTTCAGTTCTGGAATTGTTTAGTGAAACCTGTCCACCATCAAAACACATTAATCCATCATCTTCGGAACCCCCACCAAATTCATTGCAGAAAGCACTCTTCGACTGCCACGAATCAGCCCCACCTCTGCCTTGCAATGCGAAAGGAGAGTTGGATATCGAAACATTCTTGCATTCATCCCAAACCTTTGAACAGAAATCAACTGCAGCACGTTGTGACTGCGTTGAGTTTGCTGAAACAGTCGAATTGCAAAGAACGGGGACTGATGTCCTTGGTTTTTTCGATTCAATTCTATATAACTCTGCTGAAAACTGATCGCATCTCTGATAAGAATATTCGATTCCAGAGTCAGGTTAACAGTCAATACTATGAGGAAAACTGGCACAACGACTAGGTAGATATAGTCTTACCGAGCAGATTAATGATCTCAGAAGAGTTCCACAACTGGTATCAGCAGAGACATTCATTGCTTGAAATTGGTTTTGCAATTGCAGATCATCTGTGGAATTACAGCAAACACTTCCATTGTATCGACAGAAACGAAGAGGGGTTTTTGGGCTAAATGGAGCTCCTTCAACCAAAAACATAGCAAAACTTGAGAAACATAGCAGCTTATCTTCATATGCTATCTATTTCTAAAAGCAGTTTTGATTTCTTTTACCTAGATTAGCAATCAAACAGTGCATATATACATGAAAACAAAAATAGAAATTAATGGAGACTACAAAAGAAAGAGAAAAAAGAAACTCACTTAAATTAGTACACAAAGGATGTGAAGAAGAATGATCAGCAAGCAAGAGCAGGTTGAAGAACATGAATATAATAGTGACAACACCACCACCACCACCAACCATCTTTCAAATTTGACAGTGTTGTTTACAAGCAACACTGAACAGATCACAAGCCTAAATTTGTTCTTCTCTTCAACAACTCCCTTCACTATGATGTTATCAAATCAACCCAGTTGAAAAATAAAGAACAAATTAAAAACAATATTTTGTGCATCTAAATTCTATACCATTTTTTTTTTAATTTTTCAACTCCTAATCTATTTATCTATCTATCCATTTTTATTCTCTAGTGTTGTTTGTCTCTGTTAGATGGCTGACATTTTTTTTAATCAAGTACTCCATGGTCAATCCTGCTTGGTTGACTTTACTTGAAGAATGAAACTTAATTAATGAAGTGACAGTAAAATAAAATATTGAAGCTTCCAACATTATTGTATTTTAAAGAAGAGAAACACTTTGTACCACTGGGGTCGCGGCACCGCCTGGCCCCGTAGTGTAAAACAAGAGAAAAAACACACGGCCCCATGTATTTATTACGTAGATCCTAAGTGTTTTCACTTGTTTTTCCACTACGGGGCCACGGCGGTGCCGCGACCCAGTGGTACGTAGCAAGGCTCTTTAAAGAATAGCTTGCTTGAACAACAAGTGGGTTCGATTTTGTTTGACTAATGCAATCAAAGACAGCCAAAACAATGTAGAATTCATAGTTTGAAAAAGAACCCATTTCGATTTATATATATATTTTTTATTTTTAAAAAATGAAGTAAACACAGCCTACATTGCTAGTAATTTCCAGACTATTAAATGAAACTTGATATTTGTTTAAACACACATATCCCATGGAAGATCAGACTTCATTGTATTCATTTGATAAAATAGTAAGCTAATAATAGAATGGCATCTAACAAGATTGGAATATAAATTTATGATAATTAATGTGAATTAATAATCGTTTTTTAAAGTATTATATAAATTTGGGGTTTTTTTTTAGAGGGGGAGAACTCGATGTTGGAATATAAATTGAAGGGGGAAATATTACAGTTTGGTCCCTATGTTTTAACGAAACATTACATTTTTACTCGACTTATGTGTATTAGAGTATTTGGTCCTCATCTTTTCAGAAATACATCAAAATGGTCCTTTGACTAAAAAACTAACAGTCAAACTTAACATAACTTGAGAAAGTACTATTTTACCCTCGGTTTAAAATTATTACATTTTCAATCAAAAATTAAAATATTATATTTACATTTTCAAAATTTAATTGTAAACTATTTAATAATTAAATAATAATAATAAAATGGAAACATCTCTAATCTGCATCACCGCATATTAATATATACACATATACATATACACACAGTCACACACATATATATACATATATATTTAATATTTAATTAATTAATTATCTTAAAACAAAAGAATGGATGAAACACATTGATCTCCTCTGTCTATCAATCAATCTCCACAGTTGGAAATTAAATTTTTTGTTTGGAATTTGGAATTTTTTTTTTTTTAAGTATAAAATTAATCTCCATCAATTGACCATTAATGGGGATTTATTAATTTTATTTTATTTATTATTATTATTTTTTTAAGTTGGGAGGAGATCTGGAAATATTTCCAGATTTACTCCAAACACATAGCAGAGACACATAAAATATATATATATATAAACCAAAAGAGATAGAGATGATCAAATAAAGTATAGAGTATAGCAGAGACACATAATCGAGAGAAGAGAAGAATGAGAAAATAGAGATATAAGAAACCAAAACATATCAGAAAAGTAAACTAGAAAATTGAGAAAATTGAGAATAAGAGAGGGCTGGTAGATGTGAGAGAAATAGAGATAAGCAAAAAGCTTGAGAGAGAGAGAGAGAGAGAGAGTTGGTTACAATCAGAAAACATAGATTCGAAAGAGAGAGAGGGGCTTGGGTGAAGAATAAAACAAGATGACAAAGGAGAGAGAGAATTCGGTGTTAGATTAGAAAAGAGAGGACACTGCGATGGATCTTCTCCATCGCAGATGGAACCACCATTGGAGTAGATCTACTCCAAAAATAAAAAATAAAAAAAATTCCAAGATGAAATAGTCAAGTAGAGGTGTATTTGGTATTGGATTGATGAAGATATATGTGTTTGATTTTTCTTTGGTACGATTTGAATGGAGATGAAAAAAAAAATTGTTTACTGATTTATGAACAAAAAACTAGATTTTTGTTTCTGGGTTTCCATTTACACTGAAAATGATTTTTTTATAATTTTTTTTATTTCTTAAAATATATTTATTTTCAAAAAATTGATTTTTTTAATTGTTATTGGTAAACATGTCACTTTTGCAGAATTATATATGCAGAGACATAAATACCCTTACTATTGTTAACTTTGACTAACGGTTGACTAACGGATGGACCATTTTGATGTATTTCTGAAAAGATGAGGACCAAAAACTCTAATACACATAAGTCGAGTAAAAAAATGACGTTTCGTCAAAACATAAGGACTAAACTGTAATTCCCCCTAATTTGAAATATAAGGTTTAATTATTCTATTCTATACAAGATGAGGTTGGTCAAGTGGTAAAACTCCTCACACCTACATCACGAGGTCGTAGGTTCAGTCCTCCCCCTCCAAAAAAAAACCCAGATTAATGTATTATTTTAGGACTACTTGCTGCCATTTTCATTATTAATGAGCATATTCTCTGCGCTAATTAGCATATTTGTGACTTGCTTATGGCTTGCCATTTTTAGAGAAATGAATATTGATGTCAGATCAACCAAGCAATCAAGTCATTTTAATGGTACAAATCTATATTTTATTTACATAGAAATTAAGAAACAAAAGAATGTTTAAGCAGTAAAATTAATATATATTTTTCCATAAATGTTTCTTCCCATTTTCCAAATTGCAAGACAAAGATCTGATCTATATATATATATATATATATATATATATAAACTCCTAAAAAACCAAAAATTAACTAAAATCTCAGTAAGATCAAATCATCATGATATAATTTATTTATTTTTTAGCAAAATCCAACAGGAGTCAAGAGGAGAAAAACATCAAAGAAAACTAGGCATCCCAATTAGGTTGACACCCTAAAAGAAATTCAATCCCACGCCTTCGACCCTTCAAGTGGAAAATTTTTATTGAAGAAATAAATGAAAAATACAAATAAGAGGGGGGAACAAGAACCAAACCCCAAAATAATCTAAAACGATAAAAAGGCAACGGAGGTAAATCTCTAAAAACAAAAGGAATTACACAGCAGTGTCTATTCTATCCAATAATGATTTATCAACAACATGGCCGTGAACTCTTTTGGATCCCAGCTGATAGGGTTTTGTTTCACAAGCTATCCAATATTGATTTATCATCAACATGGTAATAAGCTCTTTTCGATCCCGGGTAGGGTTTTGTTTCACCGACTATTCTATCCAATACTGATTTATCATCAACGTGGTAATAAGCTCTTTTCGATCTCGAATAGGTTTTTGTATCGCCAGCTATTCTATCTAATGATTCATCAACACAATAAGCTCCTTTCGATCCCGAATAGGGTTTTGTTGTGTCACCAGCTATTCTATCTAATGATTTATCAACATAATAAGCTTCTTTCGTTCCTGGATAGGTTTTTCTGTCATCAACAACCATTAAATCATGTTTTCCTTTCAAAATAGGCATTGCTTGTGATACAAGCAATGTAGGCTGAACAGGAATTCCCTCTGAAACTAGCAATGGATCAAGCTGCAGATAATTATGTACTAATCCCTCTGAAACAAACATTAATGGAGGCTCAACAGGAATAATATTCTGATCTAGAGCAAACAATCCAGGCTGGTGAATAGGAATACCCTGTGAGAAAAACATTGGATTATCAAAATAGTACTAATGTTCAGGTTTCATCAAACCTTCATTAAACTTAACATGATCAACAACAGAATTTTGATAATCATAATCTTGGAGTGCATTATTATTATTTTTCTTAACTATACCTATATCCTGAAACTGTTGTTTTCCCTGGAAAATTGCAAGCTTTGCTCTAACCTGACGGAGCTCTTCTAAGGTAGCTTGAAACAGGCGCTGGTACTGAAGTATCACACCCCAGCTTCCGAGCACAGGATTCAGCGCACGCAAATTGGATTCGTATATGATACTTTTAACTGTATCCTGTCTCTGATCTTCGGGAACTTCTTTCATTAATCTCATGATATTTCCGACTCCAAAGAAACGATGCGCGTTCACGAAATCCTGTTGTTGGTCCGCAGGAAAATAAGGTGCGAAAACACAGTTATTAGCACACTTTCTCCTCTGATGTCTACAAACAGCACATGCCTGTTTTGAGCAGCCACTGTCACTGCCGCCTCCTCCTTTTATGGTCATATAAACAAGAGGACATGATATAAACAAAAACAGAAACCAGAAAAATGGGAGCTTGGAAAAATAAGATGAAGAAGAAGAAGAAAAAATCTAGACGAACAAAGGTTGATTTCTAAATACAATGTCTCTCATTTTCATGCAAAAAACAACAGTTTGACAGGAACATATGTTTTGTTTGTTTTCGTGTCTCTTGTACATATTGCAATGTTTTATATATAGAAGTTCTTTCTAGATTAGGATTTTTATTGCTTTTTTTTTTTTTTAATATAAAGATTTTTTTTGATATAAAAGATTATTATTTTGAAGTTTATGATATGGTTGAAAATTACATGAACTAAATGACTTACTGGCTTGTCTTGTAATTTACGTTTTTTTTATTAATCAAAGTTTTACGTATTTGAATGTGTTTTTGTAGATAAATTTTTTAATAAACTTTTCCCTCTAAACAATTGTTTTACTTTATTTAAAAATAATATCAAATGTATATTTACATTGTTTGTAGTTTTAGAAAACTACATTTAATCCTTCAAAAGAAAAAAAAAATACATTTAATAAACACCATCGAAGGGATTTGCATTTTTAAAAAATATTTTTCAATTTTGATTTTAATTTTCAAAAATATCATTTAAAAAGATACCATCCACCCACATCCTGAATATATATATATATATATATATATATATATATATATATATATATATATATATATATATATACAGTCTTTCTATTATCAGTTCGAACTGACAAAAATTATATCAGTTCCTTGTATGTGGGCCACTGGATTTAAATACTTTGACTGACAAGTGCATACAGCTAAGACAAAGTATTTAAATCCAGTGGCCCATATGTAAGGAACTGATATAACTTTTGTCAGTTCGAACTGATAATAGAATTTCTGTATATATATATATATATATATATATATCGGTTTACTTTTGTCAAACACTATAAAATAAATATAAATTATAGTGCTTTTACTTATGAATATTAAAAGCTTATAGTTCTTAATTAATCATAAGAAAATGTCGTGGTATATATTTAAAAATGTCCATGTCCTGTTTAATATTTTTTTTCAAGTAAAGATTTTTGTATATTTCTGCCAATTAACATTAGGCCTATATATATATATTTTTTGCAAATAATAGTTCTAAATAATTTTAATTCATAACAGATATATAAATAAATAACTTTCAAGTGAAGCTTGTTTCTATTTGATTAAATTTGGTATTTTTAAGTCTTTTATTTGGAAAGAAAAATTATACTTAGCTTAATAATGATAATAAGAAAAAACATCACAATTAGAATTTCAAGTAGTATTATTTATTTGTGTTAAACACAAACATAGAGACATAGTATTCAAATTCATATATTAATAGGCAAGCATGTGAAAGAGTAATTTTTAGTTTTTTATTGGGTTAATTGCATAAACATACCCTCTATTTATCTAATAAAGTACATTTTCAAACAAATACTCTATTCAAACACAAACATCATAATTGGAATGTGCTTGGGGTATGTAAAGTTAATAGGGCCCTTGGGTAAAAGTGAGAGGTTATTTTGGTATGTAAATTTCACAAACAACCCTGAATTTATGTGTAATTGTATAAATATTTATTTTTTTCTTCTAATAATTACATAATTATACCCTATCGTTAGTTGACTTTTGTTAACTTTAACCTTTAACCACATTTGTATCCTGAAATAACTAAAATACCCTTGAAAACTTATTTACCTTTTCTTTTATTATTTAAATATATTAAAAAATATTTACTTAAAAAATTGAAAAAATCGGTACAATTTTTTTTGTTGCTTTCGTTCTGTCATTTTTTTTAACACAATAAGAACCCACAAAACTGGAAAAATGGCTGTGTTTAGTGGGTTTTGATTGTGTTTAGTGAGTTTTGTGGGTTTTGATTATGTTGACTAAATGTAATTATTGGTGGGTTTTAATTGTGTTGATGAAATGAAATTGTTTGTGAGTTGATGAGTATGAAATTGAATGTTTTGGTGATAAAGTTGGTTTTTAAAATTTGAAAATTTGGTGTTTGGGGACATGGAAAATGTTAAAAAAAAAATGATAGAAAGAAAAAGAAAATAAAAGCAATAAAAAAAAATTGTACTGATTTTTTCAATTTTTTGAGTAAATATTTTTTAATATTTTTAAATAATAAAATAAAAAATAAATAAGTTTTCAAAGGTAGGTTAGTTATTTCAGGATACAAATATAGTTAAAGGTTAAAGTTAACAAAAGTCAAATGACCATAGAGTATATTTATGTAATTATTATTTTAAAAAAAATGAATATTTATACAATTACATCTAAATTCAGGGTTGTTTGTGAAATTTACCCACAAAAATAACCTCTCCCTTTTACCTAAGGACACTATTGACTTTCCATACCCTAAGCACATTCCAATTAGGATATTTGTGTTTGAATATGACATTTGTTTGAAAATTTACTTTATTAGATAAATAGAGGGTATGTTTATGCAATTAACCCTTTTTTATTTTGCTCATGGTGGGATTAGTTAGGACTCTCACACAATCAGAGAACTCCTCACACATTTCCACCCTTCTAGGGATGCACACATTTTAATCATGTTGAAATTTATGAAAACTCACCTAATAAAATGTTGATAAAGTCAAGATTATATCCACCTTAATATTTATCTAAAAAATTAAATCATGTTGATAATTTCCTACATATTTACATGTTGATTTGTCAACTAATCAAATTATAATTCAAAATGGCTTTTAAAAAATTTTATATTTAATGAAAAAACTAATCAAATTACAATATATATTAATAAACAATTTTTTTGAAGCATATTAACAAACAAATTTCATTGTTAAATTGCAAGCCTTCTTACATATATATATATATATATTTGTGGATAGATTAATTTCAGCAGAATTTACAACTGAAATTTTCTTAGTATTTATATATTACAAAATTGGTTCTATAATCTTCAGCTTAGAAATCAAGATGTCATCAGTTCAAAAAAAAAGAAATCTAGATGTCATCACATTCATTCAATGTAAATGAATTTTAATAACTACAAAATATTAATAATTGAACTTGACAAAAATGTTAATTTTAACATATATTACAGATTAAAACAACAACAACAACAAATATATAGTGGTATATATGGACAATTACCAATTAGGTCCTGGACTTTTTTTCAAATTCCAAGTTGTTTGCAATATTTAGAAAAGTGACCAAATTGGTCCTTCCAATTTTCCCAAGTGCCAAATTAGTCACTCTCTTTTTAGAAGTGACCAAATTGGTCTCTCTAACGATTTAACAGTGTTAAATATAACAGTTAACTTTAACAATTTTAGTTAAAGTATGTAAATATCATTTATTTGTCATATTAGAGCAAAGTGGTTTTATCTTTTCTGCATTAAATTCACCATTATAATTACAACAAAATCTAAAAAATTATTAATGAAACACCAATTGTACCTTTTTTAATTAATTTTTTTTTAAATCTAAAAATATTTTAATAAGACAATGTCAATTATACCCTTATTTTATAAACAAAAATTACCATTCATTCCCAGTTTAGCATTTTATCATTTTTATATGATTTTATTTTTTTGTTAATATTACACAAGTACTATTGTCAAAATTATTTAAAAATCAAAACCGATAAATAAAATAAACAAAAATATACATATGTTAAAAAAAAACCGTGCATGTGTCATTATTACATTGTTTAGGAGTAAAGTATAATTTTACCTCTATATAGTTAAAGTTGACTGACAGAACTTAGTTAGAGGGACTAATTTGGCACTTGGAAAAAATGTAAGGACCGATTTGGTCACTTTTGTAAAAGTCGCAAACAACTTAGAATTTTAAAAAAAAGTCCAGGACCTAATTGGTAATTGCCCTATATATAATTATTCATTAGTACAAGTTGCTCACGACTATACTATATCTCTAGACTCTAGAGACTTTTCAGATCTAAATAATTAGATGCATCAAACCCTAATTTTCAATTATATATTATATATTAACATCCACAATGCAATTATTTTTTAGTACAGATCAAAGTTGAGTTAGTTGACTTTATAGTTGCAAAGACCTAAAATTTTAAAATAACAAAAAAAAAAAAAAAAAAAAAAAAAAAACCGAAACGAACCTTATTACTATAGGAAGGTTAATCAACAATTTCAAAACTTTATATATATAATTCATGCACTTGAGTACTTGACAAACTCATCCAAATTAAATAATAATATTCTGTACTGTATGTGTACTCTTTTTAAACATTATACTATTGCTATAAGGTTTGACAATTCAAAACTTCATAGTTTATACATTTCATCCCCTTGACAAACTCATCATTATTATTCAAAGTCAACTCCTCCAAGCAAATTCACTCTTAATTAAATCACATAGTGTCCACCTCTTCATCTACGTAAATGTCAGGGTTTAAGTGTCATCATGTACATTTATCGGTTTGTCCGGAGAGTTTTCTTGTATGTAGAATTAGGTTTTCGGATAAGATTTCGGAGAGTAGATGTCTCTCATAGTTGGAGTAGATTTTAGAGCAGGATTTTGGATCAGGTTCTGCCCATTGTGGAAGTTGATTTCTGAGCCGGCTTTCGACAGACCCCTACAACGTTAAAATGTCAACAATTATTGTGAAAATAGATTTCCGAGCCAAATTTCTGCAGACCCTTTACCGTTAAATTGTCAACAATTGCACTAGAAATGGAGTGCATGTACAGGGCTAGCCCTGGGCTTTAATAGGAGGGGCAGCCGTCCCAGGCCTTTTTTTAAAGGGGTTATATTTACATGATTTCAGTATTAGTTTAGAGACCCAATTTTGTTTTATTTTAGTTCATAAAATGAACAAAATTCTACTTTTAGTATTAGTTTAAAAAAGACCCGTATGATAAAGCATCAAAACAAACAATTTAAAATAAAACAAAAATATAAAATATGGTCAGTTTGGAGTGTAAAAGCCCGAATTAGATTTTAATTTTTTTCTCAGACATGAGATATCAGTATTCAGATTTCAATATGTCATCTAAATCACTAAAGGATTTAGGGTTTTTTATTTTTCTCTCCCGCCACAATTGAATGATTTTTTTCGATCTCTCCGTCATCTTAAAATTAATATGAAAATGGGACCCATCTTAGAATTTTGCCCGGACTCTCAAAAAGTCAGGACTAGCCCTGTGCATGTACATATATTTTTATTATGAATATGAACCAAAAAATGTATACTAAATATATACAAATATTCCTCTAACAAGAAATTTAATTATTTTAAACAAACAATTTGCATAAAACAAAACAAATAATCACCCATCTTCTATATATATATATATATGTTCACCATTTCTTCTCCTATAAAAACCAGAAACAACTTCAAGACATTTGTTAATTCATCCATGGAGTTTTTTAACAAAGCTAAAGCTGTAAGACTTCGCAGCCATCTCGGCAAGTACTTAGCCGCTGCCGAGGATGAAGAAACCGTCCGGCTGACCCGCGACGGCTCCTCCCGAAAAGCCAGATGGACCGTAGAGTTCGCAGAAGGCGACACTCACATCATCCGCCTGAAAAGCCACTACAACAAGTACCTCACAGCCAGCTCTGAGGAGCAATCCTTGCTAGCTGGCATGACTGGGAAGAAAGTCATCCAATCGGAGGAGAAAAAGGAGAGTTGTACGGAGTGGGAGCCGAGAACGGAAGGGTTATATTATGTGAAGCTGAGGACAAGAAGCGGGAAGTTCCTTAGAGCCAACGGCGGCTCTCCGCCGTGGAGGAATACGGTCACCCACGACGTGCCACGTAGGACGGCTACGCAGGACTGGGTTCTGTGGCAAGTGGACGTTGTGGATATTCTCCAGTTGGATAATTCGTTGTCGAATGTGGTGTCGTTTTCGAGCTTCTCATCTAGTACTACGTATCCGGAAGAATTTTCAGATTCCGACAGTGGGTCGCCGGTGGTTTCCTCGGGTTCTCCACATGCATTTTTGAGAGAGGTGTGGTTTTTTTTTTTTTGTTTATTTATTTTTTTTTTATTTGAAATGTTAATTATATGATATGTATGAGAAAATTATAAGTGCGGGATTCGGACGAATTTTTCGTATAGTATCACCGAGACACCGATTTCCACTGATGGGAATTAGTGATCTCATTCGAAAAATTCGAACAGAATTCCATATTAGAAAATTATGTGATAAACGAATCCGACAAAGAAAATCCCGCATCAGAAACGTACTCATTGACTATATAGGGTGTGTTTAGAAGCAAATTTACGTGAGAAACACTTTGATGAGAGTGCTTTTTAGGGTAGTGTGGATAAGAAGTGCCCTTAAAGGTAGGACTTATGGATTTTAACAAAATTCGGATCACGATAATTTTTTTTATGCAAAATAACATTGAAATTAATAAGATGGTATTGACATGATGATTTTTAATATTTTTATTTGATTTTTTAAATTTAAATAACTCATATATATATATATATATATATATATATTATAGGTAACAAATAAAATAAGAATATGATTGCAATAAAATAAAATCCGTGTATAATTCATATTTCAAATTTTATTAGTTTTTTTTTAAATACATAATGTAAAATTTCTTGTTAAGTTGTTATTATTAATACCGATAATCACAATGATAACTCTCTCAAATCCTAAAATCGATGTTCTTAATATGTGAAATTTCTTGTTAACTTGTTAAGTTGTTAGTTTAATTAGTTGTCTCCTTTAATATATATTTTCCCTTGAAAATAAAATAAAATAGAATAATCAAACTATTAACCACACATTTATTTACCCAATTATAGGAGGTACAAAATAAAAGAGATAAACTTGTGCTTATATTTTCTTGGCTAGCAAACATCAATAAATGAATTTTCATTGACTGATTTTAATTTCATTTAGATTTTTTTTTTTAGGTTTTCTTGCTTCATCAACAACCCCACATTTAGCTAACCCTTTCCAATTAAATTTGATTTTTTTTTTCTCAAATTAAACCCTTTTTTTGCCAAAATTTCTCCTCTCTATTCTCTACCACCATTAACATATAATTGTTTTTTTAGATCTTTTTCCTGCTTCATTTCAGGTAACTATAACCAAACCAAATCATCAATCACAAAATTTATTTTTGATCAGCTTTTGCCAATGTTTCGCCTATGTTTATTGTGCAGAATTCTTCGTATGTTTATGAATTTTCATGACAGATTCATGTTGGTTTTGGAAGTGCTTTAGCTTTACAATAAAAATAAATTTGTTCGACCATTGACAATTTGTGTTCATGATGTTAATTATAATGTGATGTTTACATTGCTATTATTGATCATTCAATTTAGAGTGGAATGGATCTCTTCCAAAAAGCCAAAGTGGTTCGATTTCGAAGCCACCATGACAAGTACTTGTTAGCAGAAGATGATGAAGAGACTGTGTGCCAGGACCGCAATGGGGCTGTCAAGAATGCTAAATGGACAGTTGAATTTGTATATAATTCCAACGTTTTACGCTTCAAAAGTTGTTTCGGCAAGTACTTAACAGCTTCTAACATGCCATTTTTCCTTGGAGTGTCCGGCAAGAAAGTCCTACAAACTGTTCCAAGAAGATTAGATTCTTCCCTGGAATGGGAACCCATCAGAGAAGGTATGCAGGTCAGGCTGAGAACGCGTTATGGCCTTTTTCTTCGCGCCAATGGGGGCGTTCCACCATGGAGAAACTCAATCACACATGACATTCCTCATAGAACTTCAACCCAAGATTGGATTTTGTGGGATGTTGATATTATGGAGTTTCAAAAACCACCTCCAGCTCCCGCTCCAACTCCAGCTCCGGCTCCAGCTCCTGCTCCTGAGCCACAAGTACTACCGCAAAAAGCTCAAAGCTTCGACAGGATTCCATCTGAGTCTGGCCCTCTTTCAATTTCTCTCAGGTCCCCAACAGCACAGGTCAGCTGTTGTTTGTATATATTTATTTATCTGATTGATCAGGTCTGTTGCAATTTGAGGTCTGAATTTCAATGTTTGCGCAGGAATCTGATGATGACTATTCGTCGTCTGTAACTTCACCGAGAAGAGAAGGAAGAGACATTATATATGAGATAGTTGATGACAATGGAGATGTTGATCAATCAATTGGAAAAAACAAATTCACATTCAAGGGAAGTGGGGTGCAAGATTTGAATCAAATGTTGAAAGAAAAGACTGGAGCCTTCGATATCACAGTCTGTTCTCGGAATCCTTTGAATGGGAAGCTTTATCCTCTTAGGTTACATCTTCCTCCAAACAATGCAGCTATGCATGTTTTTGTTGTTCCCTCAACATCTAAAGGTAACATTTTGTCAATTTTCAATACCAAATATGTATTTTTGGTTTCTTCTTCTTTTGTTTAACATTGCTAATTGTCCTGTGGAATTTATTGGCAGCTGCACGAGATTTCAAGTAGACAGGGAGTTTCTCAGAAAACTAATTCAATTGTGCAGAGGATCCATTCAGAACAGAAAACACTGATAAAATACTACAGATGTAATCGGCGATAGAAAACGTAAGAGCTGTGAGATATCTTCATACAATGTAGAAGCCAATTATTCATTTGCATACAACACTAATAGAGAAAACCTTTGATCCTATGTTCAACTACTTTTTTGATTTTACAATATCTGAGGTGAGAATGTTGTACAAGTAGTGAATATGATGCTTATTTTCATATGCAAGTCAAATGCGATTATTCTCTACTATCATCAACATCTTCATTTGTAACTTCACTCCTCGGCGCATTGACATTGAGACTAGCTTCATCTTCATTTGTAACTTCACTCCTCGGCACATTGACATCGAGACTAGCTACATCTTCATTTGTATCTTCACTCCTCTGCGCATTGACATTGAAACTAGCTTCATCTTCATTTGTATCTTCACTCCTCGGTGCATTGACATCGAGACTAGCTTCATCTTCATTTGTATCTTCACTCCTCTGCGCATTGACATTGAGACTAGCTTCATCTTCATTTGTATCTTCACTCCTCGGTGCATTGACATCGAGACTAGCTTCATCTTCATTTGTAACTTCACTCCTCGGCACATTGACATCGAGACTAGCTTTATCTTCATTTGTATCTTCACTCCTCTGCGCATTGACATTGAGACTAGCTTCTTCTTCAAATTGCTTCTGATTCTCTAAATATCGAGTGAGCTTTCGTTCATCATCACTTATACTAGATTGTTTCGGTTCATCAACAGAATCCTCATTCTGGGCATTTGGATCATCAGTCCTGAAGCAAGGAAAAGGCGAAAAACACATCAAAAAGAATTTAAAATGGTTGAAAAACTGAGCAACTATCACCTAAAACTTCCAGAACAAGCAATCTAGATAATTTCAAGCAAAAACAAACAAGTACTTACTCTTGTTCTGCACCTATTTGTTGAAGCTCAATGTGCTTACTATCATCATCGGATTCCTGAAACGGACTTAAACATTAGCTTGTTTATTCACAATAGTTTCACAGAAACAAGAAATTTTTTCCACAATGAAAACTATTAAACATAATACCTCAGATTCCTCAGCTGTTTTGGGAGTTTTGTTCTTCTTCTTCTTCTTCTTGTTCTTCTTCTTCTTTTTCTTCTTCTTATCAGCATCTTCTTTGTCAATCTTCTTCTCGGTTTCTTCAAGTGTCAAATCTGCTAAAAGAGCTTCTGCTGCAGCTTTAGATTTCTCTTTGGCATCTTCGTACATGTCTTTTAGACGTGGCTACAAAGCAAGGAATTGAATTCAACACAAAGAGCACTGAACATACAAATAAGAAAACAGACAGAGGATCTAACACCAAACCTGCAGGAATGACTTAATCATCGGCACAATGATGGAACGATAATCATAAACAGATATACTCGCGAGTTCTCGTTCATACTGTCCTAAGGCAACAACAATCCGCAAGACTATTGCATCGAGGTAAGCCATCTACAACAAGAATGAGCAGAAAAAAAGAGAGTCAAAAATATGACAGAATAATGTGAATGAACAACTTACGAAGTTTTAACTTGCATATCAAGGAAGAAAATACTGCATAAACCAGAGAATTTGTGAACAATATGCAACTTCATCATAAATTTACTCCTGAAATCAAAACAGATGAACTGGGTTGAATTGGTTATCTAGCTATAATTAGAAAACTCACATCTGTAAGCATCTGCATTTTCAACCTCCGCGTCACAAATTTTATAGCATCGTCTGCTTGTTTCCATTCTTCTTCTTCAGAGCGTGCTTCGGATCCAGATTGATCACGTCTCAGAATTACTAGTGAACCTCCCAAAATACTAGAAATAACTTCCAACTCAGTCCTAACAGAAATATCATCAATATTATCTTGAATTGCCTGTCGCCGCGTCCTCAAGAGGTCAAGCAAATGTTGTGCTTGATAATCCTTTGGACTTTTCTCCCTCTTGTTAATTTCTTCCACAATCAGACTGCCAATCACCTGAACTGCTTTCAACATGCCAGATATTTTGATGTGTCCATCGCACAATTTAGATACGTGCAACAGTTCTTCGTCAAACATCTTAAGAAACTTCATCGCTTGTAATCTTTGAAAGTCTATTAGACATGTCCATGACTCTAAAATTTCTACACAATTAGACCCCACATGTAACCATGACACTATATGATCATTACCATCGAAAAACACACTACTTTCACGCTCAAGAGGCAACATTATGGCAGAACCATCGTCTTCAACAGCAGCATCGAATTTATCATCAGGCTCTCCTTGCAACTCTTGCCAAAGGAAACAAGAACAGTCCTTATTGAAATCAATCCTCACAGCAAAAAATTTATCACTCTGCTTATATTCCATGGAGCAATCTATTTCAGCATCTTCACCTAAACCACAATTACGCGCCACACCTGCCAAGAATTCGAGGAATTCTGTCAACTGTGAAACATTCAAACAGCATATGATCTGAAGAGTTTCCAGGCCATGATGATGATTCCTATACAATGACATCGGAATTGTACCCTCAAACTGATCTTTTGTATACTCTATCACAAAATTAATATGGCTTGATGCAAGACAATTGTTTTTCAGTAATAAATCAAACATGCCTCGGATTCTTGCAAGAAGCCCTGCACGTTGAGCATCATTACAAAATACCCATTTTGGATTATCCGCAGATGTCTTCGAAGTACTGCACGATTCTGATTTCCTACCAAACATCTTTCTTGCCTCAGCAATATCCACAGGCTTCCACGCACAATTCATAAAAATATCAACTGACTTCTTCGAGATATCAAAATCCGATGCCAATTTCCATGCGGTATCCACCCAATGCACCTCCCAGAAATGCTGTCTATACGAATCATAATCACCAAACTTCTTGACACAAACATAACACTCCCAGAACTGCAAAGTTTGCTCCTCCTTAACAAAATCTATAGCTTCTAACAAATGATCCACCACCAATTGACAATCTAACGCCTTCAAATGCTTCACAAGCTCTTTGATATTCACTTTCTGAAAACCCCTTTTCGTCTCAACACTCAACGAAACATTCCAGAAACGCAAATACTCCACTATCGTTTCAATATCACCATTCAACTTCTTACTAATACCAATCATCTTCTGTTTCAACGCACTACAGACCCGCGTTATGGCCTTAAACTGCTTCTTCCTCCTATCCATCGCCACAACTACACGTTCTATGTCTACTCGATTATCTTTCTTTTCTTCACTATCTTTCGTTTCTTCACTATCATCATCCTCTACATCTACATTAGCCTCTTCAGCTAACTTCTTCTCAGCAAATTCACGAATCTTTCGCTTTGAATCACTCAACAACATCATAATTGTATCTTTATCTTCCTCAATCACTGATTCATCAGTTCCATCTTCACCGAAAAGCTCTGCTATCCCAGAATCATCTGGATTCTCCATTTCTAAAGCTTGCATGCATAATTCGATAACTCTGACCCATTCTTGATCTACAAACGCCAATTGAAAGTGCAAATCAGCGAGCAACACAGCCGAATGGATCGATTTTGGCAAGAAATCTACCGCTAACTTAGCCGATAAAATTCCGTCCTCCAAGTGCTCGACTTGTTGATCAGACTCGTCCTCTGCATGATCAGCTAATCTCAGGTGTATCATCGCTTCTACATGGTGAAGATGACCGGAGAGTGGGTAACGAGAAACGGATTCTTTGATGAATTCCAAGGCCTTCTCGCGTACTCCGAGTTTCATTTCAGTTAAAGCCCGTGAGATGGCTTGTTTGATCTCCGATTCAGGGACTGGTTCAACGGCGGCCGGAGTTGGCAGCTGAGACGGAGAGGGCTGATCGGCGGCGGCGGAGAATGGTGGTGGTGGTTGTTGCTTGTGGCGTGAAGCAGAGGGACGCTTTTTCTTGTACATGGTTTCTTGGTTTCCTTTTTTGGAAGAGAAAGATTTTGACGACGATACAGAGCAAAACGAAGAAATGAAACTGGAGGGAAAACGAACTAGGGTAAAATAGGAATTCTAAGGAAAGTCGGTTCGTACTAGTTAGTCAAGGTCCTCAGGGATCAGGGGTATTTACGGTAATCTAAATTGGAGTGAAAATGAGGGAGGTTAAAATAGGAATTTTATTCGAAAAGTCGGTTAGTCAGTTGGTTAGGTTCCCTTAATGAAAATATTCATATCAATGGATATATAGGTATTACGATTTAGTGGAAATATCGATGAATATATCAATATCGACGGATATTGATGTAAAAGTTATAGAAAATATGAAAATTTTACTAAAAAGGTTAAATTTTTTAATACAACTTTTTAAAAAGTTAAAATAATCAATAATCAAACCAAGAATAACACATTTGTTTTAAAGACATATAAATATATAATATCTAACAATTAAATGGTATAAATATGAACATAATTTATTACACCCTATATCTATATAGATACTCTTGAATTACAGAAATATTGACATATATATCACAGAAACTATGGATATTTTAAACTATGCTTGATATTTAAAATATTTGGTTTTTTTTTTTTTTTTTTCAATTTAATTTTAAATAAATGGAAATATAATAAAAAAAAAAACTGTAAATACTAGACTAGACATGATTGGATGACTTACATTTGAAGGATTTGGCTGGGCCTGGGCTTATTTGATGCTCTTTCATTTTGGATTTCTACAGACTACATTCATTCAAGCCTTTCGTCGAAAGTCTTCCAACGCATGCACAATTGCACATTGAACTGTAACAAATTCTGCCTGTTTGGTAGGAGAGAAATGTGAATAAGTGAGTGAGAAAGTGAAGGAAAGTGAGTGAATGCATGGTCATGGGGTACTACTGGGTTAATAAATTTGGCCAAAGTGTGTATTTCAGCCTTTATGGAAAATGCTTCGACTTGTCCGAGTACGATCCTGTAATATCATGTCGTATGGTATGACTTTGGTGGTTAGAAGTATATTGAGTTGTATAAAAAATTGTGTCCGGATGGTCCGGATTTTGACGTGAAATTCTTGCTAATAGAAAATGTAATGAGGCTGCAATGATTGTGTTACACAAATGCATAAAAAGCACTCTGAGTCTGAGATATCTTCATACAAATGTAAATTGGCATTCAATTCTAATCGAAAAGAATTGCAATACTATATATGTTTTTCCCTTTTCAAGTCGAATGAAATTATTATTCTCTACCATTAGCAGAGCTTCATTGCTGAGTCTACTTCCAGGAGCATTGACCTTGAGACAGGCTTCATTCCCGAATCGCCTCTGATTCTCTACATTCATCAAGCATTCATTCCGCATCACTTGCAATCAATTGTTTTGGTTCATCGAGATAATCGTCATTCTAGGAATTTGGATTGTCACTGAAGCAAGACAAAGGTGAAAACACATCAAACATGTTTAAAGTGCTAGCTTAGCTAGAATAGACCGCACGAATTCTCTACTGCAACAAATAGAACACACTGTTTCAGTTGAAATAGAATGCTGAGATCTAGCTCAGTAGAAAGAACAATCAAAGTTGCTGGAAATCATGTGAATCACAGCCAAAAATTGTGAATCCAAGCCGAAAAACGCTAAAATTTATTACAGTACAGACATTGGGGTGATCTATGACAATCGACAACTTGTCGATGTGGTAAGAAAGATTGTAGTATGATAAGGTTTAGTTGACAACAGCCTCCTTCATGTGAATCACAAGCAAATTGTCCATTCATCTCTGTACTAGCTTCAAAAGCTCACCAAATGAGCTATCCTCATTCATACTTCCAGGGAAGCAAAATAGAGAACATATCCGAATCAGAACATTGGATTTAGGAATATACAAACAGAATTAGATATAATATGTATCATCAGTAAGTTTTGAATATATTGCAGACTCACCCTATGCCATATTTTGCTCTGCGAAGTCCTTTTTTTCTGTATCGTCATTGTTAATTTGCCTCTCATGCTTCAATCTACTACAATCTTTCTTACTACAACATCAACAAGTTGTTTCAATTGACAAGCACTTGAAGAGCAAAGAATTTACAGAAATAGCTAAACAGACCATAAAGTACTCATTAATGGTAGAATTCAGTTGTCATTACAAACATCTATAGATAAAACTGAAAAGTGTATTATCACTGTAATACTGACCCACTCCTCAAAGCCCTAGGTTTTCTCAATAACATAAATTGCCAACAAGCATGACCTTTTGCCTTCACAAACTTTAGATGAAATAATCCATGGAATAAGATAATTTATAATCATAGATGCCCTAAATTCCATGTCATTAAGTTGCAAATTTGTCTGGTTTCAACCATAATCCAATTTAAATGACAAACCGAAAAACCAAGAGTCAGAGAGAATCAGAGGAACATCTACTAGCATCTATAGCCCTCAGTTTGGATGCTAAACAAATCCTCAAATACTATCAATTTCTCGTTGCTTGGTTGCCTAGAACAAAATCATCATCAACTATGCTTAATCAAACTGTTCTTTTTTGTTTTTTATTTTTATTGTTTACACATATCAAAACAACATAATAACACAAAAATATCCCCAAATTCTCCAAATTTCTTGGAAACCAAACACAAATCAAAAACCCCTCCATCAGAAACAAAATAAAAATACCAGAATCTCTTTAGCTTGACTGAGCTGACTTTTCTAATATATATTAAAAAAAAAACCACAAATTTCACTCCTTTACATTATTTTTTCTTCAGAACCAAACAGAACCCAGAACCCAGAAAACCATGCAACCAATAATAATCATATCAAGATCTAATTTTTCTAACCAACCAAACACAACCCCACATACAGATACAGATCAAAAACACACAAACAAACTTACATGGGACACGACAGCAGCACAAGGCAGGTTGAGTTTGCTCTTGAGGAGAGAACCTGGCTTGCAGAGCCAACTTTGACAATATTCTTCTTTGTCTTCTCATCCTCTCCCTTGGAATCCCCTGTCATGCATCACCGAATTTGGAGAGTTGATCATCGCCGCTGCCGTTGGATCACCGAGTGTTTTTGCAGAGTTGCTCGGGTGTATAGGCAAGTCAGCAAAACAATCTGTATGTGCAAATACATCAAAAGTTCTAATATAAGAGAATGAATTCTGCATCTCTAGGAAGAACACTGCATAAACCCAAGAATTCGTGAACAATCTGCAACTTCATTATAAATCATCTTATTCCTGAAATTAAAACAGTCAAACTGGATGATATAGTTAATTAAACCAACATCTTTAGTCAGCTACATTTTCAATCTCAGCAATGTTATTTTTATATGATTGTCAGCTTGTTTTATGCACTCCTGCATTCTCAATTCATCTTCTATGCAGCATTCTTCCGATTTTGACTGATCAGAGTTCAGAACTTCTTGTGCTTCTCTCAGAACATAGGATATAACCTCTAACTCACTCCTAACAGAAATATCATCAATCTCTTGAAGTTCCTCACGCAACTTTGTCGAGAGCTCAATAAATCATTGTGCTTTGTGTTCTGGACTTTTTTCAATAAACACACTGTCAGCTTCCTCAATGACTTCCAACTTGCTTAGAACTTCGGCATTTTTAACATACAGTTTAAGTAGAAATGAAAGTTCTTCATCAAATATTGTGCAAAATTTCACTGCTTGTCCATAAGTCTACATCTTCTTCACAATTGGAGCCCATATGTAACCATGACACTATATCATTTCTCTCAGGAAGCACATCATCTTGACACTCATCGAAGTGAAGTCTCTACTGAATAAAACACTCTTTGATGTCAAATACTTGATCACCACTAAGCTTACCATCCATGGAGTCATCCGTCTCAACATTTTCACTTAAACCACAAGTACGGACCACATCCTTGAAGAATTTAAGAACTTCTGTCATCTGTAAGAGTGGAATTATACTGTTGAACTGGTCCATTGTATATTCTATCACCCAACGAACCTGGCTCGATGCAAGGCATTTGTTTTTCAGAAGCAAGTCAAAAATGTCACGGATTCTAACAAAAATCTGTGCTCGCTAAATATCATCACAAAATACCCATTTTGAATCATCCATGGATGTCTTTGATGACTCATTGTTAATTCACTAATCCCATCCAAGCCCTTCTCTGATTTCCTCCGATTGACAATAATGTTTATCACTGCATTTGTATCCACAGGCTTCCACACATCATGTACAATCATGTTGATCCACCGTTACTTAATTTCTTTATCTGAGCTCTACATTACCTCAGGAATCTTCGAATGCACCCCCCTGAAATGTCATAATCGCCAAACTTCTTAACACAAGCACAGCACTCCCAAAACTTCCAAGTTTTGTGTTGCTTAGTGAAATCTATAGCTTCCCACAGTATATCCACTGCCAATTGATGCTTTAATGACTTAAAATGATTCTTAAGCTCTTCTATATTCACTTTTCGATAACCCCTTTTCTTCTCATCACTCAATGTAATATTCCAAAAACTCTTATATTTTAATAAATCTTCTTCATTATCCTTCGACTTCTTACTATTATTACTCATTTTATTCTTCAACTCACTACAGTACCTCATTTTTTTGTAGTTGTAATGAAAAACAAAAACTTTAAATAAAATATTAATAATGATAAAAAATAAAAATAAAAATAAAAATAGAGACAGATAATCTATTAGATATACAACCTTGTGAAAGTAAAAGATATGATAGTTGATAGATGCTTACATTGCTTTTTTTTTTTGGTACACTGGAGGGCAAAGCCCAGAACCGAAAAGAAACTAAGAGGAATGCTTACATTGCTTTGGCTTGGCTTATTCGATGCATGTAAAGCTCTTCCCTTTTGAATGTCTATATTCATTCAAGTGTTTCGTCGAACACCTTCCAAGCATGGTAAACTACGTAGTATTACAAGCTTGCAGAGCCAGCTTTGACAATCTTCTTCATCTTCTCATCCTCTCCCTAGGAAACCCAACTTTGATACTACGTAGTGTCACGCATCACCGAATTTTGATAGTTCGATCGTCGCCGCAGTTGGACCACCAAGTGTTTTCGCATAGAGAGCCTCCAAAACGAAAGTCCACGTCAGGATTTTGTTTTTTTTGTTTATTTTAAAGAAATTAAAATTGATGACGTGTGTGAGCACGTCATCACGAATGGCCAACGTGTCATAGGACATCAGCCTAGAGTTGTTCGGGTGTATAGGCAAGTCAGCAGAGGGGGAGGTACAGTGATGACGTGTGTGAGCACGTCATTAAGTTTGGCTGACAAGCTTTGCCTTCTCAGCAACGAGTTTCTCGCGTGGATAGACATATCAGCCACTTCGATGACGTGTCTGAACACGTCAATGAGACTAGCTGACATGACTAGTCATGTGAGCCACCCCGTGCTTACGTGTCCAGGCACATCAGCCATCTGGCGCGACGTGCCCAGACAAGTCAGGAAAGTGGCTGACGTGCTCTTACTCGTCATCGATTGCTTGATATCATGACCTGTTAGCTTTCACCGGTGATGACCGGAAAATCGAATGAACCCTAAAAATTGTTAAAATGACAGAGAAGAGAAGAGGAAGAAGAAGAAGAAGACTACGAACAAGAAGGAGAAAGAAGCCGAAATCGAAAAATGTGAATCTGTTTCCAAAACATCTGACGGAAGTGATCTAAAAGCCTAACCTTTTGTTAGCATCAGCGTCTGCAGAAAACCCTCCAAAACCTCCATCAAATACATCCAATGGCTAAAATTTAATGACTGTATTTTTATTAAATTCCAACATTCATGGGCCATCTTTGTCTGTTTTATATGGTGCAAAATTTGATGTTTGTGTAATATTGGTGATAATATGAATTTTGATCCTGCAAAATTTGGTAAGAAACTGTTCTGTTTGTTTGGTGGGAGAGAAAATGTGAACAACCCAGTGAGAAAAAATGAAGGAAATGTGTTGTATTCAATCCAAACCGAAAAACACTAAAGTTTATTACAGTACAGACTCCTTCATGTGAATAACAAAGCAAATTGTTCATTCATTTCCACTATATTCAAAAGCTCACCAAAAGAGCAGATTCTGAACAGCAGTATAATCTTGTATCATCAATGAGTTTTGAATAGACTGCAGACTCACTCTATGCCGTATTTTGCTCAGCGAACTCCTTTTGTGTATCGTCATTGTTAATTTGCCTCTCATGCTCCAAATCTACAACAATCTTTCTTACAACATCGACAAGCTGTTGTTTCAATCGACAAGCACTTGAAGAAATATCGATCACTCTGTTAGCCGGATTTTCCTCTTTCAACTAGAAAAAGACAAGCATAAATCAGAAAGATATCTCTCTAAGCTAACGTTAACGGTACAAACTCAAAAGATTATGATGTTAGGATTCAGTTTTCATTACAACATCTGCTATAATACTCACCCACTCCTCAAAGTAATCTTGGACAGGATATAATTTTCTTGAAGAGAGCTGAACAACTTCTTCCGGCATGTCTCTAGATGCTATGCGTCTAGCAGCAAATGTGTCGCTGTATGCACAGCGAAAGCAGGGATCTCCAGCATGTGTGTGGGTTTTATTTGGTACAATACTCATGAACTCATCTCGAATTTGTCTTAAATACCACTGGGACTGCATTGCAACAGAATGAACAATAATGACATTCATATAGATGGAAAGCGAAGAAAAAATCATTTGGCTATGGAATGGCAACCTGCATAATCACATATAACTGTACATCTAATCGAGATGTCTTGCCATTGTTCACATCAGTTGATAGTAACGTCCCATAGCATTTCTCAAAACAATCTGAAATTTTTTAAATACAGAAACATTCATTTAGACGTATAATTCCAACTCCAAATATTCACATCAACATAGGCAACATGAAAGTAGAGAAATAGAGTCAAATGAAAGGGAAAAGAAAATACCAAGACTTAGGCATATGGCTTTTTCAATGTCGCATAGAAATCTTTTCTCACATTCTTCATGGTTACTTTCTGAGGAGTAATCAGATACACCCTCCTCCGCATTCCCTCCAATAGTTTCACCTATGTTTTTAGGTTTCTCTGCATTGCAATTCTGTATGGCCTCATTATCAATTTGTCTCTGATATTCGGAAGGCTCTTCAAGCATTCTTTCCTCGATTGCACTCAAATTTTCAGATACATCAACACTAACAGAATCACCAAGCAATCTTTCAGGGAAGAAATCGGATACACCCTCTACCACATTCCCTCCAATAGTTTCACCTATGTTTTTAGGTTTCTCTGCAATGCACTTCTGTTTGGTCTCATTATTATCAATTTGTCTCTGATATTCGGAAGGCTCTTCAAGCATACTTTCCTCGATTGCACTCGAATTTTTAGATACATCAACACTAACAGAATCACCAAGCAATTTTTCATGTCTACTTCCAGACGCATTGACCTTGACACTGGCTTCATGCTCAAATTGCTTCTGATTTTCTAAATATTTAGCAAGCATTCGTTCCTCATCACTTACGGTCAATTGCTGCAGTTCACCAAGAGAATCATTGCTCTTGGAATTTGGATTATCACTGAAGCGAGGCAAAGGTAAAAGCACGTCAAAAAGAATGCTGGAACAAAAGAGAAGCTATAGTCTTATACCTAAAATTTCCAGTCAAGAAAAAAACAAGCCAGATACTTACTCTTGTTCTGCACCCTTTTGATGAAGCTCAAAGTGCTTACTATCATTGGTTCCCTGGAATGTAGTTAAACATTAGCTTTATTTATTTGGTAAAGTTTTATAGAAAGAAGAAATTGTAGTAAAAATAAGGCAATAATTAATACATCAGATTCTTTAGCTTTTTTTGGATTTTTGTTCTTCTTCTTCTTCTTTTTATCTTGCTTTTGCTTCACTTTATCAGAATCTTTGTTAATTTTCTTCTCAGTTTCTTCAAGTGCCATCACTGCTAAAAGGGTTTCTTCTGCAGCTTTAGATTTCTCTTCGGCGTCTTCGTACAGGTCTTTTAGAAGTGGCTGAAAACAAGGAATTGAATTTAACACAAAGATCACTGAACATATAAGAATGACAAAGGATCTGATACCAAACCTGCAGGAATGACTTCATCATCGGCACAATGATTGACCGATAATCATAAACAGATATACTTGCGAGATCCCATTCATACTGTCCTAAGGCACCAATAATCCGCAAGACTATTGCATCGAGTAAAGACAGCTGCAAGATTGAGCAAAACAAAGAGTGAGAAAAATATGACAGAACAATGTGAATGAACAACTTAAGAACTTCTAATGCATAAACCAAAGAATTTGTGAACAATATGCAACTCCATCGTAAATTTATATCTGAAATCAAAACAGTTGAACTGGGTTGACTATATTACTATAATTGGAAAACCCACATCATTAAGCAGCTGCATTTTCAACCTCTGTGATACTATTTTTACAGCATTTTCTGCTTGTTTCCATTCATCTTCCGCAGAGCATTCTTCAGACCCAGACTGATCACCACCCATAACTACTTGTGCATCTTCCAAAACATTAGTTATAACTTCTACCTTAGTTCCAACAGAAATATCATCAATCTCTTGAGTTTTCTCTAGTCGCTTCTTCAAGAGGTCAAGAAAATGTTGTGTTTGGTCCTCTGGACTTTTCTCCGTCTTCGAAATTTCTTCAACAAGCATACTGCCAACCATCTGAACTGCTTTCAACTTGCTTGACATTTTGATACGTCTATCATACAATGTATGTAGATGCAAAAGTTCTTCATCAAACATCTTAAGTAACTTCTTTGCTTGTCCACTTTGAAAGTCTCTCAGACATGTCCATGATTTAAAAGCTTCGCCAAAACTAGAGCCCACATGTAACCACGACACTATATCATAACTATCAGAAAATACATAATCTTCATACTCAAATGGCAAAATTATGGCTGAACCATCATCATCAACAGCATCGAAGTTATTATCGTCAGGCTCTCCTTGCAATTCTTGCCAAAGGAGACAAGAATAGTCTTTGCTGAAATCAATCCTCTCAACGAAAAGATCACCACTAAGCTTATCATCCATGGGGTTATCCATTTCAGCATCTTCACTTAAACCACAATTACGGGCCATGTCCCTCAAGAATTCGAGGACTTCTGTCAACTGTGACGCACCCAAACAGCATATGATCTGAGGGGTTTCCAGGCCATGATTCCTAAACTGTGACGGTGGAATTGTACTCTCAAACTGATCCTTTGTATATTCTATCGCCCAACGAACATGGCTTTTCGCAAGGCAATTGCTTTTCAATAGCAAATCAAATATGCCTCGGATTCTCTCAAGAATCTCAGCACGTTCAGTATCATCACAAAATGCCCATTTTGGATCATCAGTGGATGTCTTTGATGACTTACCGAGGACTTTTCCAACTGAAGAACTTTTACACTCATCTAAACCCTTCTTTGAGCCCAATTCACGATCAAAAGTACTGCTCAATTCTGATTTCGTATGATTGACAATAATCTTTCTTGCCTCAACAGTATCCACAGGCTTCCACACACAATTCAAAATCATATCAACTGACTTCTTCCCAATATCTAATTCTGATGCTAATTTCCATGTGGTAACCATCCGGTGCTTCTCACCGAAATGATGTCTGTATGATGCATAATCACCAAACTTCTTGACACAATCATAACAATCCCAGAACTTTAAAGTTTGATTATCCTTGGCAAAAGCTATAGCTTCTGACAAATGATCCACTGCCAATTTACATTTTAACAACTTCAAATGCTTCTCAAGCTCTTCAATATTCACTTTTTGGAAACCCTTTTTCTTCTTATCACCCAATGAACCACTCCAGAAACGTTTATATTCCACTATCCTTTCATCATCACAATTAAACTTCTTACTATTATCAATCATTTTCTTTTTCAACGCGCAACAGACCTTCACTACTGCTTTAAACTGCTTCTTTCTCCTATCCATTGCCATGACTACATGATTGATGTCTACTTCACTATCTTCAACTGCCTTCTTCTCAGCGAATTCAAGATTCTTTAGCTCTGCATGCCGCAACAACCACATCATAACTGTCAGTTTCTCATCCTCAGTTCTTGATTCATTACGCACATCCTCACCGAAAATTTCTCCTATCCCAGAATCAGTCGGATTCTCAATCTTTAATGCGCCCTTGCATACTTCAATAACTCTGTCCCATTCGTCATTGAGAAATGCCAACTGATAGAGCAATTCAGCCAGCAACGAAGCACAATGTATCGAGTTTGGTAAAAGCTCCACCGCTAACTGAGATGAGAAAACTCCATCTTCCAAGTGCTGCTTGAATCTTGCATCACAATATTCTTCTACCTTGTCAGCTAGACTCTGGTGTACCATCCCTTCAACATGGTGAAGAAAACCCGAGAGTGGGTGACAAGAAATGGATTCTTTGATGAAATCCAAGGCCTTCTCATGCTTCCCGCTTCTCAATGCAATTAAAGCTCGTGAGATCTCACTTTTAACTGGGTCAACTGGTTCAACGGCTGGGGTTGGTGGTGTAAAAGTCTCATCAATGGTGGTGGAGGGTGGTGGTTGTTTGCGGCGCGAAGCAGAGAAACGTTTTTTCTTGGCCATATTTTGTTGGTTTTCCTTATTCTTTTTTTTTTTTTTTTTTTTTTTTTTGTGGAGAGAAAGATTGATGATGCAGAGAAACACTATGTGGCTAGTTGTAGAGAAGATGAAAGAGTTGGAAATTGGCGGAAAATTGAAGGAGGGTATAATGGAAATTTTCCAGAAAACTCAGTCAGTTAGTTAGTTAATAAATTAAATTTTGGTTTTTTTTTTTTTTTTTTTTTTTTTTTTGTTAAATAGATTAATTCAAACGAAAAAATAAATAAATTACAAATAGATAATTTATCAGAGATATATAACCTGCGAAAGTAAAAGACATGATTAGATTACTTACATTTTGAAGGCTTTGGCTGGGCTTATTCGGTGCACGCAAGCTCTGTCCTTTTGCATTTCTACATGCATTCAAGCATTTCGTCGAACATCTTCCAAGCATTTTCACGTTAAATTCTCAATCATCTACATTTCACTGAAATAGGTAACTAATCTTCTGGCATATTGTTCAGAGAATTTCTTCATAATTTCAACTGACGAGTCAACTCGTGGGCTTGAAACGGCCCAAACTCAGTATTAAGTATTAACCGACCCGATTAATTGTCTGTCATTCCACATTGGGCCAGGCCCAAATTGTAAAAATCCAAACGGCCCAGACTCTTAGACATCAAAACGGTGCGTTTTCGAGCACGGAGAGAGAGAGAGAGAGATAGAGAGAAGACGAAAGCATCTCCATTTTAGAAAGAAAAAAATTGCAGAGATGGATAGTTATGGTGGATAAGGCTTGTTCTTCACCAATCAAATTTCAGTCAATTGAGAAGACTTGTAAGTTCAAATACAGTATATTTATTCAAGTACAATACGAAATTATTTTCTACCATTAACAGTTTCAAATACTATAGCTTTCTTGAGATTTGTACTTCTTCTTCTTCTTCTTTATCAGAATCCATTGACCTTGACTGGCTTCTTCTTCAAATTGCCTCTGATTCTCCAAATTGAAATTGGCTTCTTCTTCTTCATCGAGCATTCGTGCTTCATCAGCTGCAGTTGATTGTTTTGGTTCGTCGAGAGAATCACCATTCTTGGAATCAAACTTCTCAGATTCCTTAGATGTTTCAGGATTTTTGTTGTTGTTGTTCTTCTTCTTCTTCTTCTTTTTCTTCGTCTTCTTATCCTGATTTTGCTTCACATCTTTGTCAGCTTCTTCATTTGCCATATCTGCCAACAGAGCTTTTTCAGCAGCTTTAGATTTCTTTTCGGCTTCTTCGTACAGATCTTTTAAATGCGACTAAAAATACAGGAAATTTAGTTAAATAAACAAAGAAGAATTGAACAAAATAAGAAAACAGCCAGAGGATCTGACACCAAACCTGCAGGAATTCCTTCAACATTGGCACAACAATCGACCGATAATCGCAAACAGATATGTTCGTGAGCTCCAGTTTATACTGATTAAACACAGCAAGTCTCCGAAGAATAACTGTATCGTGAAGAGTCAACTGCAACAACAATGAATTGAATAAATTAGAGAGTCATAATTATGAACAATGTGCATAATTATGAACAAATTCAAGCATTTGAACTCACTCACATCTTTGATCAGCTTCAATTTAAGCCTCCTCAACGCTTTTCCTACGCAATAGTCTATTCGTTTCACGTGCTCCTGCTTATTCGATCCTTCGAATCCAGACTGAACTTCTTCCGCTTCTTTCAGGACTTCAGATATGACAGCTATCTCACTCTTAACAGAACTTTTATTCATCTCCTGAAGTTCCCTTTCGCGCTTCTTCAAGAGGTCGATATAAAGTTGTGGTTCGTATTCTGGACTTTCCTCCCTCCTTTTCATTTCTTCGAAAAACATACGTTCAATTATCGGAACTGCTACCAACTTGCCTGGATTTTCTTCAATCTTAGCACAAACTTTGGGCAAAACTGAGAGTTTTTTGACCAGTACTTTATGAGACTTCTTTGCTTGTCTTCTTTGAGCTTCTCGTAGACTTGTCCATGACTGTAAAACTTCTCCGAAATTACAGTCCATGTATAGCCATGACACTATATCATCACTAGCAGGAATCACAACATCATCTCCACACTCATCAGCAGAACTATGATCACCTGCAACTGCATTGAAATAGTTAGTAACATTAAGCTCTCCACGCAATATTCGCTCATCCAAAACGAGACAAGTGAAATCTCTACTGAACAGAATCCTCTCTTTGATGTCGAATACATGGTGATCACTGAGCTTATCATCCATGGAGTTGTCAATCTCAACATTTTCACTTAAACGACAAGCACTGGCCACCTCCTTTAATAATGCGAGGACTTCTGTCAACTGTGAAGCACTCAAAAGGCATATGATCTGAAGGGCTTTCGCTCCAAGCTTCAAATACTGCGACAGTGGATACATACTATCAAACTGGTTCTCTGTAAATTCGATTGCCCAACGAACATTAATTGGTGCTAAACATTTGTTTTCGAGAAGCAAAGCAAATATGCTTCGGATTCCCCCAAGAATCAATAATCGTTCAATATCATCATCACAAAATGCCCATTTTGGACCTTTTGATGAATCATTGTTCTTTGATTTCATCGGATTGGTGTCCACAGGCTTCCACACGCCATTCTCAACCATGTCAATTGACTCTTTCATATATTCTTCACCTAATATCCAGTATGAGCGACAACCCATCCAATGCACCTCCCAGAAATGTTTTTCGAACAACTCGTAATTAACAAACTTCTTAACACAAGCACAACACTCCCAGAACTTCCAAATCTTGTGTTGCTTAGCAAAAGCTATAGCTTCTCGCAACAGCTCCACTACAGCCAATTGATCCTTCAACGACTTAAAATGACTCACAAGCTCTTCTATATTCACTTTTCGAAAACCCCTTTTCGTCTCATCACTCAATGTGATATTCCAAAAAGACTTATACTTCAATATATCTTCATGATTTTCCTTCAACTTCTTCATGATCTGCTTCTTTCTCCTATCTAATGCCATGACTAGATGTTTGATGTCTACTTCACCATCTTCATCCGCTTCAAGATTATCCGGAATCTCTACCTCCTTTAACCACTTGATAGCTTCCTCAAATCTTGATTGGTTATACAGATCATCATCGAAAAGATCCCTTATTCCAAAATCAATCGAATTCTCAATCGCCAACCCCTGATCACAAGCTTCTTCTACTCTTTCCCATTCTTTGTTGAAAAATGCCAAATCGTAGAGAAAATCAACAAGCAAGCGAGCACAATGTAGTGATTTTGGCAAGAACTTCACTGCCAACTGAGTCGCACGAACTCCATCCTCCAAGTGCTTGACTTTTGCAACATCATCATCTCCGGCTGCTTTTTTGGCTAGACTCCAATGCACCCTCCCTTCAGTGTAGTGAAGCTGGCCCGTGGGTCGTGGGTGACTAGAGATGGAATCTTTGATGAAATTCAAGGCCTTCTCGTGCTCTCCAGCATTCAATGGAGCTACAGCCTGCACTATCGCTTGTATGATCTCTGGGTCAACTGGTTCAAGAGACAGTCTTGGTGGGTGAGAGGGCTGATCAACGGTGGTGGTGGAGGGTGGTGTAAGTTGTGGTTGTTTGTGGGGTGAATCGAATTCAGAGGACGTGTTTTTCTTACACATGCTTCTTGCTTTCTTTTTTCTGGAGAGAAAAGATATAGTATATTCTGTGGGTGGTTGTAGGAATGTAAAGAGTTGAATTTGGAGGGTAAAATGGGAACTTTCCAGCATAGTCGGTTAGTTATTGAAATTGGAGCGAAAATGAAAAAGGATAAAATAGGAAATTTCAGGAAAATCAGTTAGTTGGTTAGTTAATTTTCCTGATCTATTCAACTTGGGTTTTTTTTTTTCTTAACTAGATGATAACCTAGACTCAATGAACATTGACTCGATGATAACTCTTACTCAACGAAAAAGCTTGACTCAATGAGAGCTCTGTCTCGATGAAAACATTGATCCGATGAGAACTCTAGCTCGATGAAAACACTAACTCAACGAGAATCTTGACTCGGTTCTCGATATAAATTTCATTCCAACTGATACATTTGTAGGAATTGGAACAAAAAAGAGCACCTGGAGCTCCACTCAGTATTCATGCACAAAACAAACTAGTTTCATTACAACACAATTTCCAAACAAATTGGTATGCTTTTTGAGTAGTATTAATGTCTGTTTACATCTGTATTAATTCATAACAGCAACAACCCATGTATCTTTATCAATCAGAAAGTGATTTTACAAAGTATTTTCAACTTCTATGCTTCATTTGAAGTTCCAATACAGTTTTCCTGAGATTTTTACTTCTTCTTCCTCTTCAAAATCCTTCGGCATTGACTGACTTCATGCTCAAATTGCCTCAGAATCTCTAAGTATCCATCAAGCCTTCGTGCCTCATCAGCTACAGTCGATTGTTTCGGTTTATCGAGAGAATCATCATTCTTGCAATCTGGATTACCACTGAAGCAAGGCAAAGGAGAAAACACATCAAAATCATTTAAAGTAAAAGCAACTATAGTTTTATAGATAACTTCAAGAAAATATCAAAAACAAACAGAAACTTACTTCTGTTCTTCATCCTTCTGACAGAGCTCAATGTGCTCACTAGCATCGGTTGCCTAAAACATAGTTATAAATTAGCTTATTTATTTACAAACATTTTATAGATTGAAGAAATTGCTTTTCAGCAGTATTTAATACCTCAGATTCCTTAGATGTTTCAGGATTTTTGTTCTTCTTCTTCTTCTTCTTTTTCTTCTTCTTCTTATCCTGATTGGGCTTCACATCAGCAGAATCCTTGTCAGCTTCAAGTGCCATGTCTACCAACAGTTCTTCTTCAGCAGCTTTAGATTTCTTTTTGGCTTCTTTGTACAGATCTTTTAAATGTGACTAAAAGCGGGAAATTTAGTTAAACCAAAGAGCATTGAACATTGAACAAAATACCAAAAAAAAAAAACCAGAGGATCTAACACCAAACCTGCAGGAATGACTTCAACATGGGCACAACGATTGACCGATAATCACAAACAGTTTTATTTGTGATTTCCTGCACATATTGTAGGAAGACAAGAACTTTCCTTGTATTTATTACATCATGACAAGACACCTGCAAGAATGAATGAAAGATAGAGTCATAAAAATGATCCTCAAACAATTTACAGAACAATGTGAAAATGTAAATACATCAGAAGTTCTAATGTAAGAATCATAAATATGTTATGTGAGTTGAACTGGATTGGGTTGGTTAACTAAAATTGGAAAACTCACTTGTTTAAGCAGCTGCATTTTCAACTGCTTCAATGCTATTTTTATGCAATTGTCTCTTTGTTTTGCACCCTCCTGCATTCTCGATTCATCTTCACTTTGAACTTCTTGTGCTTTTTCCAGAATTTCTGATATAGTATCTAACTCACTCCTTTTAGAAGTGTCTTCAATCTCTTGAAGTTCCGTTTGGCGCTTCTTCAAGAGGTCCATATAAAGTTGTAATTCATGTTCTTGACTTTTCTCCTTTTTAATTTCTTCGAGAAACATATTTTCGAGTTTCTGAATTGCTCTCAACTTGCTTGAGATTTCATCATTTGTAGCACAGGATTGGGGTAAAACTGAGAGCTTTTCAAGACATGCTGTTTGAGACTTCACTGCCTGACTTCTTCGAGATTCTCTTAGACTTTCCCATGATTCTAAACCTTCTCGACAATTAGATCCCATATATAACCATGACACTATATCATCACAAACAGGAACATCAGCTTCACACTCTACAGCAGAAAGACTTACTGCAAAACCATCACCTGCAACTGCATCGAAATAATTAGTAGCATTAAGCTTTCCTCGCAATACTCGCTCATCCACAAGGAGACAAGTGAAGTCTCTACTGAAATGAACCCTCTCTTTTATGTCAAATACATGATGATCAAAACTTAGTTTATTAAGCATGGAGTTATCCATCTCAATGTTTTCACTTATACCACAAGTATGGGAAACATCCTCCAAGAATTTAAGGATTTCTGTCAACTGTGAAGCACCCAAAAAGCATATGACCTGAAGTCTTTTCAGGCCAAGATCCTTAAACTGCGACAGTGGAATTATACTCTCAAACTGGTCCTTTGTGTATTCAAGTGCCCAACGAACAACAGCTGGTGATAAACATTTGGTTTTACGAAGCAAGAAAAGTATCCTATGGATTCTCATAAGAATCTCTGTACGCTCAATATCATCACAAAATGCCCATTTTGGAGCATCCATGGTTGTTGTCTTGGATGACTCCTTGTCATCACTTTTACTAATTTTTCCAGGGAATTCTTCAACTGAAGAACTTTTACACTCATCAAATCCCTTCTCTGATTTCATTGGATTGACAATTAACTTGATCGCCTCATTGGTATCAAAAGGCTTCCACACACCTTTCCCAATCATATCAATCGACTCTATCCATAATTCTTTATCTATTTTCAATGTAGACCGAGAACCCAACCAATGCACCAGCCAGAAATGCTTGCTAAACGACTTGTAGTCACCAAACTTCATAACACAATCATAGCACTCCCAAAACGTCCAACTCTTGCGTTGCTTAGCAAAATCTATTGCTTCCAACAACAGATCCACTGCCAATTGATGCTCTATCGACTTAAAATGATTCTCAAGCTCTTCTATATTCACTTTTCGAAAACCCCATTTCTTCTCATCATTCAATGTAATATTCCAAAACTGCTTATACATTGATATATCGTTATTATTGTCCTTCAACTTCTTCATTATTGCTTTTGACTGCTTCTTTGTCCTCTCTGTTGCCATGACTTCAATATCTTCCTTCTTCACATCAAATTCAAGATTCTTCGGACTCTCTATGTCTGCTAACCACTTCATATCATCAAATATTGATTCTTTAAATAGATCCTCACCAAAAAGATCTTTCATTCCATAATCAGTAGGACTCTCAATCGCTAACCCACGGTCAGATTCTGATTCTTTATTGAAAACCGCCAACTCCTTGTGCAAATCAACAAGCAAGCGGGCACATTGGGTTGAGTTTGGCAGAAGCTCTGTTGCCAACTGAGCTGAGCGAATTCCATCCTCCAAGTGTTTGGCTTTTGCATCATCATCTGTGGTGGCTAGACTCAAATGCGTCCTTCCTTTAGCATAGCAAAGCTGGCCCGACCGAGGGTGAATAGAAATGTATTCGTTGATCAAATTCATGGCCTTCTGGTGCTCTCCGTTGTTTAGTAGAACTATAGCCTGTTGAATCGCTTTCTTGACCTCCGGGTCAACTCGTTCAATGGATGGTGTTGGTCGCTGAGAAGGCTGATCTGGATTATCACTGAAGCAAGACAAAGGAGAAAACAATCAAATAATTCAAAGCAGAGCAACTAATAGTTTTATAGATAACCTCAAGAAAAAGAAAACAAACTAACTAACTAACTGAGACTTACTTCTTCTTCGTTGTCTTCAAAATCCATTGGCATTGACTGACTTCATGCTCAAATCGCCTCAGAATCTCCAAGTATCCATCAAGCCTTCGTGACTCATCAACTACAGTCGATTGTTTCAGTTCATCATTCTTGCAATCTGGATTATCACTGAAGCAAGGCAAAGGAGAAAACACATCAAAATCATTTAAAGTAAGAGAAACTATAGTTTTATAGATGAATTCAAGAAAATATCAAAAACAAACAGAGACTTACTTCTGTTCTTCATCCTTCTGATGGAGCTCAATGTGCTCACTAGCATCGGTTGCCTAAAACATAGTTAAAAATTAGCTTATTTATTACAAAATAGATTGAAGAACTTGTTTTTTCAGCAGTAAGAACAATACCTCAGATTCCTTAGATGTTTCAGGATTTTTGTTCATCTTATTCTTCTTCTTGTTCATTTTCTTCTTCTTCTTATCCTGATTTTGCTTCACATCAGCGGAATCTTTGTCAGCTTCAATTGCCATCGCTGCCAACAGAGCTTCTTCAGCAGCTTTAGATATCTTTTCGGCATCTTCGTACAGGTCTTTTAAATGAGACTAAAAACGAGAAATTAAATTAAAACAAAGAGAATTGAACAAAATAAGAAAGCAGCAAGAGGATCTGACTCAAAACCTGCAGGAATGACTTCAACATTGGCACAACTATTGATCGATAGTCACAAACAGTTTCATTTGTGAGTTCCTTTACATATTGTCGGAAGGCTATAGATCTCCTTAGGATTATTACATCGTGACAAGACAGCTGCAAGAATGAATGGAAGATAGAGTCATAAAAATGAACCTCAAACAATTTACAGAACAATGTGAAATTCAAATACATCAGAAGTTTTAATATAAGAATCATAAATATGTTATGTGAGTTGAACAGGATTGGGTTAGTTAACTAAAATTAGCAAACCCACTTGTTTAAGCAGCTTCATTTTCAACTGCTTCACACCCTCCTGCATTCTCAATTCATCTTGTACACTGCATCCTTCAAATCCAGACTGATCTCCACTTTGAACTTCTCGTGCTTTTTCCAGAATTTCTGATATAGCATCCAACTCACTCCTTTTAGAAGTGTCTTCAATCTCTTGAAGTTCCATTTGGCACTTCTTCAAGAGGTCCATATAGGGTTGCGATTCATTTTCTGGACTTTTCTCCTTTTCAATTTCTTTGAGAAGCATATTTTCAAGTTTCTGAATTGCTCTCAACTTGCTTTGGATTTCATCATTTTTAACACTGGTTTGAGGTATAACTGAGAGCTTTTCAAGAAATACATTATAAGACTTCACTGCTTGACTTCTTCGAGATTCTATTAGACTTTTCCATGAATTTAAACCTTCTCCACAATTAGAATCCATAAATAACCATGACACTATATCATCACGAACAGAAACAACATCAACAGCAGAAAGACTCACTGCAGAACCATCACCTGCCAGTACTTCATCGAAACAATTAGTAGCATTAAGCTTTCCATGCAATTCTCGCTCATCCACAAGGAGACAAGTGAAGTCTCTACTGAAAAGAACCCTCTCTTTTATGTCAAATACATGGTCATCAACACTTAGCTTATCAAGCATGGAGTTATCCATCTCAACGTTTTCACTTAAACCACAAGTATGGGAAACATCCTCCAAGAATGTAATCATTTCTGTCAACTGTGAAGCACCCAAAAAGCATATGACCTGAAGTCTTTTCAGGCCAAGATCCTTAAACTGAGACAATGGAATTATACTCTCAAACTGGTCCTTTGCATATTCAAGTGCCCAACCAACAATACTTGGTGATAAACATTTGGTTTTGCAGAGCAAGAAAAGAATTTTATGGATTCTCCTAAGAATCTCTGTACGCTCAATATCATCACAAAATGCCCATTTTATGGTTGTCTTGGTCGACTCCTTGTCATCCCCTTTACTAATTTTTCCAGGGACTTCCACAGCCGGAGAACTTTTACTCTTATCAAAGCCCTTCTCTGATTTCGCTGGATTTGCAATTAACTTGATCGCCTCCTTGGTATCGAAAGGCTTCCACACACCCTTCACAATCATATTAATCGACTCTATCAATAATTCTTCATCTAATTTCCACATAGACCGAGAATCCAGCCAATGCACCTGCCAGAAATGCTTGATAAACGACTTGTAGTCACCAAACTTCATAACACAATCATAACACTCCCAAAACACCCAACTCTTGTGTTGCTTAGCAAAATCTATAGCTTCCAACAATAGATTCATTTCCAATTGATCATTTAATGACATAATATGATTCATAAGCTCTTCTATATTCACTTTTCGAAAACCCTTTTTCTGCTCATCACTCAATGTAATATTCCAAAATTGCTTGTACTTCAATATATCTTCATTATTGTCCTTCAACTTCTTCATTATTGCTTTTGACTGCTTCGTTCTCCTATCTTCTGCCATGACTTCACTATCTTCCTTCTTCGCAACAAATTCAAGATTCTTGGGACTCTTTACATCCTCTAACCACTTCATATCATCATCAAATCTTGAATCTTGAGATAGATCCTCACCAAAAAGGTCTTTCATTTCATAATCAGTAGGACTCTCAATCTTAGATTCTGATTTTTTATTGAAAACTGCCAACTCCTTGTGCAAATCATCAAGCAAGGTAACACAGTGGTCTGAGTTTGGCCTAATCTCTGCCACAATCTGAGCTGATCGAATTCCATCCTCCAAGTGCTTGGCTTTTTTATCATTATCATATACGGTGGCTATACTCAAATGCAGAGTCCCTTTAACAAAGTGAAGCCGGGCCGACAGAGGGTGACGAGAAATGGATTCGTTGATTAAATTCAAGGCCTTCTCGTGCTCTCCATCTCTGAGTAGATCTAAAGCTTTTTGAACCGCTTCCTTGACCTCAGCTGGTTCAACAGACGGTGTTGGTGGTTGAGAGGGTGGTGTACTTGGTGGTGTACATGGTGGTGTAAGTGGTGGTTCAATGGTGGTGGAGGAACCTTTTTTCTTGCTCATTTTTTTCTTTGCTTTTGTTTTCTTTTTTCTGCAGAGAAACACTAATAGGCCTCTGAGAATGGAAGGAAAATGAAGAGGGTAAAATGGGAAATTAGAAGGAAGACGGTTAGTTAGTTTTCTTGATATCTTCAGTTATGAGTTGAAATTGGAGGGAAAATGAAAAAGGGTAAAAAGGGAATTTACATTTGAAGGATTTGGCTATTGAAAAGGCTCCCATGCATACTTCCCTTTAAAATCTTTCTACAGTCACTCAGACATTTCGTCGAACACCTTCCATGCATATTTACTATAGTTCCATTCCATGCACACATTCCTTCTGAATCTTTCTACAATCGGTCAGACATTTCGTCGAACACCTTCCATACATATGTACTGTATCTACATACATGGTTATAACAAATTTGGTGAATACTGGGTCTGTTTGTTTGGTAGGAGAGAAAGTGCGAGTGGGTGGGAAAGAGAAGGAAAGTGAGCCAAGGCATAGTTTTTGGTTCTGGGCATCTGGTCGGTCTCTGGGTTTTGAACATGTTTGCTGCGCCTTTACAACTTAGTTTTTGGTTTTTGGACCCAAAAATGACTTTTGAAGGTGTTTGGTTGAAACGGGATTATTAAATTGTAAGTTTTGTTAACATATGGAATTTGAATTCTCATTCTATAATATTTGTATAGGACTGAAAGAATTTACGACTTATTAAACATGAAAGCGCCGACTCGACGAGAACCTTGACTCGATGAATTTCATTCCAACTGATACATTTGTAAGAATTGAAACAAAAAAGAAAGCTTTGAGCTACACTCAGTATTCATGTCTAAAACAAACTGGACGAAAACTACTTTTTCGAAAAACTTGGTTTGCTTTTGAGTAGTAGAAATGTCTGATTATATCATAACAACCCATGTATCATTATCAATCACAAAATGTTTTTTCAAAGTACATTCTAGTTTTATGGTTCATTTGAAGAATTCAAAACATATAAAGTGAAAACTATCTATTACAAGGCACCTCCTGTAGACAGACCTCTTCATTACGACTTCTCTGCTCGTTTAGAAATTGACATTCTAAGCATCAAAGATTCATAGTATGTTTATACCTGTATTTGATCACTCCATAAATTAAAAGGAAAAGAGAAACAACAAACTTATTAAAGATCACTCAAAATTGTAAGGCATCTCCTAGACTCAGAACAGACCTCTTTTATTTACAGCTGTTTTTTAACATAAAATGATGTCTTCATATGAACAAATTGCACTATTATTCAAGTACATTACACAATTATTTTCTACCATTAGCAGTTTCAAATACCACAGATGTTTACTTCTTCTTCCTCGTCTTCAAAATCCATTGGCATTGACTAACTTCATGCTCAAATCGCCTCAGAATCTCTAAGTGTCCATCAAGCCTTCGTGCCTCATCAGCTACAGTCGATTGTTTCAGTTCATTGAGAGAATCATCATTCTTGCAATCTTGATTATCACTAAAGCAAGGCAAAGGAGAAAACACATCAAAATAATTTAAAGTAAGAGCAACTATAGTTTTATAGATAACTTCAAGAAAATATCAAAAACAAACAGAGACTTACTTCTGTTCTTCATCCTTCTGATGGAGCTCAATGTGCTCACTGGCATCGATTGCCTAAAACATACTTAAAAATTAGCTTATTTATTTACAAACAATTTATAGATTGAAGAAATTGCTTTTCAGCAGTATTTAATACCTCAGATTCCTTAGATGTTTCAGGATTTTTGTTCTTATTCTTCTTTTTCTTCTTCTTCTTCTTATCCTGATTTTGCTTCACATCAGCAGAAACTTTGTCAGCTTCAAGTGCCATCTCTGCCAACAGTGCTAATTTCTCATCACTTGCAGTCGATTGTTGTTTTAGTTCATCAAGAGAATCTTCTTCTTCTTCATCCTTCTGATGGAGCACAGATTCCTTAGATGTTTCAGGTTTTTGGTTCTTCTTCTTCTTCTTGTTCTTCTTCTTCTTATCCTGATTTTGCTTCACATCAGCAGAAACTTTGTCAGCTTCAACTGCCATCTCTACCAACAGTTCTTCTACAGCAGCTTTAGCTTTATCTTCGGCCTTTTCGTACAGGTCTTTTAAATGTGACTAAAAACAGGAAAATTTAGTTCAAAAAACAAAGAGAAAATGAACAAAATAAGAAAAACAGCCGGAGGATCTGACACCAACCTGCAGGAGTGACTTCAACATGGGCACAACAATTGACCGATAATCACAAACAGTTTTATTCGTGAGTTCCTGTACATATTGTTGTAAGGCTACAACTCTCCGAAGGTTTATCACATCATGGCAAGACAGCTGCAAGATTGAACAGAAGATACAGTCATAAATATGACCCTCAAATAATTTACAGAACCATGTGAAAATGCAAATACATCAGAATTTCGAATATAAGAGTCGTAAATATTGGGTTGGTTAACTAAAATTGTCAAACTCACTTGTTTAAACAGCTGCATTTTCAACTGTTTCAAAGCTATATTTATGCAATTGTCTCTTTGCGTCGCACCCTCCTGCATTCTCGATTCATCTTCTTCTACACTGCATCCTTCAAATCCAGACTGATCTCCACGTTCAACTTCTTGTGCTTTTTCCAGAATTTCTGATATAGCATCTAACTCACTCCTTTTAGAAGTGTCTTCAATCTCTTCAAGTTCCATTTGGCGCTCCTTCAAGAGGTCCATATAAAGTTGTGATTCATTTTCTGGATTTTTCTCCTTTTCAATTTCTTTGAGAAGCATATTTTCAAGTTTCTGAATTGCTGTCAACTTGCTTGAGATTTCGTCATTTTTAGCACTGGTTTGAGGTATAACTGAGAGCTTTTCAAGACATGCCGTTTGAGACTTCACTACTTGACTTTTTCGAGATTCTATTAGACTTTTCCATGATACTAAACCTTCTCCACAATTAGAACCCATATATAACCATGACACTATATCATCACGAACAGGAACATCAGCAACAGCAGAAAGACTTACTGCAGAACCATCGCCTGCAACTGCATCGAAATAATTAGTAGCATTAAGCTTTCCTTGCAATACCCTCTCATCTACTAGGAGACAAGTGAATTCTCTGCTGAAAAGAACCTTCTCTTTGATGTCAAATACATGGTGATCACTTAGCTTATCATCCATGGAACTACCCAGCTCAATGTTTTCACTTAAACCACAAGTATGGGCCACATCCTCCAAGAATGTAAGCATTTCTGTCAACTGCGAAGCACCCAAAAAGCATATGACCTGAAGTCGTTTCAGGCCAAGATCCTTATACTGAGACAGTGGAATTATACTCTCAAACCGGTCCTTTGCATATTCAAGTGCCCAACGAACAAGGACTGGTGATAAACATTTGTTTTTACGAAGCAAGAAAAGTATCCTGCGGATTCTCCTAAGACTCTGTATACGCTCAATATCATCACAAAATGCCCATTTTGGAGCATCCATCGTTGTCTTGGATGACTCCTTGTCATCACTTTTACTAATTTTTCCAGGGACTTCCACAACTGAAGAACCTTTACACTCATCAAAGCCCTTCTCTGATTTCATTGGATTGGAAATTAACTTGATTGCCTCATTGGTATCAAAAGGCTTCCACACACCTTTCTCAATCATATCAATAGACTCTATCCATAATTCTTCATCTAATTTCCACATAGACCGAGAATCCATCCAATGCACCTGCCAGAAATGCTTGCCAAACAACTTGTAGTCACTAAACTTCTTAACACAATCATAACACTCCCAAAACGTCCAACTCTTGTGTTGCTTAGCAAAATCTATAGCTTCCAACAATAGATCCACTGCCAATTTATCCTTTAACGACTTAATATGATTCTTGAGCTCTTCTATATTCACTTTTCGAAAACCCCTTTTCTTCTCATCACTCAATGTAATACTGTTCCAAAATTGCTTATACTTTGATATATCTTCATTATTATCCTTCAACTTCTTCATTATTGCTTTCGACTGCTTCTTTCTCCTATCTGCTTCCATGACTTCACTATCTTCCTTCTTCGCAACAAATTCAAGATTCTTGGGACTCTTTACGTCCTCTAACCACTTCATATCATCATCAAATCTTGAATCTTGAGATAGATCCTCACCAAAAAGATCTTTCATTTCATAATCAGTAGGACTCTCAATCTTAGATTCTGATTTTTTATTGAAAACCGCCAACTCCTTGTGCAAATCATCAAGCAAGCTAACACAGGGGACTGAGTTTGGCCGAATCTCTGCCACAAACTGAGCTGATCGAATTCCACCCTCCAAGTGCTTGGCTTTTGCATCATCAGTATATACGTTTGCTATACTCAAATGCAGAGTCCCTTTAACAAAGTGAAGCCGGGCTGACGAAGGGTGACGAGAAATGGATTCGTTGATTAAATTCAAGGCCTTCTCGTGCTCTCCATCTTTGAGTAGATCTAAAGCTATTTGAACCGCTTCCTTGACCTCAGCTGGTTCAACAGACGGTGTTGGTGGCTGAGAGGGTGGTGTACGTGGTGGTGTAAGTGGTGGTTCAACGGTGGTGGAGGAACCTTTACCTTTTTTCTTGCTCATATCTTTTCTTTGCTTTTGTTTTTTTTTTTTTTTTTTGCAGAGAAACACTGTGGGTGGTTGTGGGAATGGAGGTCGGAGGAGGGTAAAATGGGAAATTTACAGGAAAGACAGTTAATTGATATTTTTAATTATGAGTTGAAATTGGAGGGAAAATGAAAAAGGGTAAAATGGGACTTTAACAGGACACTCGGTTTTTTGGTTTTAAATGGGAATCTGTCTACAGTCACTCAGACATTTCGTCGAACACCTTCCATACATATGTACTGTATCTACATACATGGTTATAGCAAATTTGGTGAATACTGGGTCTGTTTGTTTGGTAGGAAAGAAAGTGTGAGTGGGTGGGAAAGTGAAGGAAAGTGAACCAAGGCATAGTTTTTGGTTCTGGGCATATGGTCAGTCTCTGGGTTCTGGACATGTTTGGTGCGCGTTTTGAAGATAGTTTTTGGCTTTTTGTACCCAAAAATGACTTTTGAAGGTGTTTGGTTGAAACGCGAAAAAGGGCTTTTACTTAAAGATCTTATTAATTAGAAATCAGACCTTCTAAATTTTGCATTTTATACATGTATCTATCGGATGGAAAGAATTTAGACTTATTAAAAATGAAACCGTTGACTCGATGAATTTTATTTCAACTGATATTTTTGTAAGAATTGGAACAAAAATGAACGCCTGGAACTCCACTCAGTATTCATGTCCAAAACAAACCGGACGAAAACAACTGGAACTGATTCTATTTTTTCATTACAAAACAATTTTCGAAAAAATTGGTTTGCTTTTGAGTATCAGTAATGTCTATTTATTTATATCTGTATGATTATCAATCAGAAAGTGTTTTTTTAAAGTATTTTCTAGTTGTATGCTTCTTTTGAAGAATTCAAAACATATATGGTGAAAACTATCTATTACAAGGCAGCAGCTTCATTTCCAGTTCCAGACACATTGGCCTTGAGACTTGCTTGTGCTGAAATTACTTCTGAGTCTCTAAATATAGGGCTGGCCAACAGTGATGGAGGGTGGTGTATGTGGTGGTTCAACAGTAGTGGAGGGTTGTGAAAGTGGTGCTTCAACTGTGGTTGAGGGTGGTGTAAATTGTGGTTCAGCAGCTTCATTTCCACTTCCAGACACATTGACCTTGAGACGGGCTTCATGCTCATATCGCCTCTGATTCTCTAAATATTCATCTAGCATCCGTGCCTCTTCAGCTGTAGTCGATTGTTTCTGTTCATCGAGAGAATCATCATTCTTTGAATCACTGAAGCAAGGCAAAGAAGAACACAATCAAAATAATTCAAAGCAAAGCCTACTGATTAGATGTTTTATAGAAAACTTCAAGAAAAAGAAAACAAACTGAGACTGACCTGAGTTCTACATCCTTCTGATGGAGCTCAAAGTGCTCACTATCATCAGTTGCCTAAAACATACATAAAAATTAGTTTATTTATTCACAAACATTTTGTAGATTGAAGAAATTGTTTAATACCTCAGATTCCTTAGATGTTTCAGGATTTTTGTTCTTCTTGTTCTTCTTTTTCTTCTTCTTCACATCAGCAGAATCTTTGTCAGCTTCAAGTGCCATCTCTGCCAACAGTGCTTCTTCAGCAGCTTTAGATTTCTCTTTGGCATCTTCGTACAGGTCTTTTAAATGTGACTAAAAACAAGAAATTTAGTTAAAACAAAGAGCATTGAACATGAAAAGGAAACAGCCAGAGGATCTGACACCGAACCTGCAGGAATGACTTCAACATGGGCACAACAATTGACCTATAATCGCAAACAGTTTTATTTGTGAGTTCCTTTGCATGTTGTTGTGAGGCTACAGCTCTCCGAAGGTTTATCACGTCATGACAAGACAGCTGCAACAATGAACAGAAGTGTGAAAATGCAAATACATCAGAAGTTTTAATATAAGAGTCATAAATATATTATGTTAGTTGAAATTGGCAAACCCACTTGTTTAAACAGCTGCATTTTCAACTGCTTCAATGCTATTTTTATGCAATTGACTCTTTGTTTCGCACCCTCCTGCATTCTCGATTCTTCTTCAACGCTGCATCCTTCAAATCCAGACTGATCACCACTTTGAACTTCTTTTGCTTTTTCCAGAATTTCTGATATAGCATCTAACTCAATCCTTTTAGAAGTGTATTCAATCTCTTCAAGTTCCATTTGGCGCTTCTTCAAGAGGTCCATATAAAGTTGTGATTCATTTTCTGGACTTCTATCATTTTCAATATCTTCGAGAAGCAGATTTTCGAGTTTCTGGATTGCTCTCAACTTCCTTGGGATTTTGTCATTTGTAGCACTAGTTTGAGGTATAACTTTGAGTTTTTCAAGAAATACCTTATGAGACTTCACTGCTTGACTACTACGAGATTCTATTAGACTATTCCATGACTCTAAACCTTCTCCACAAGTATAACCCGTAAATAACCATGACACTATATCATCACAAAAAGGAACAACATCAACAGCAGAAAGAGTTACTGCAGAACCATCACCTGCAACTTCATTGAAATAATTAGTAGCATTAAGCTTTCCTCGCAATGCTCGCTCATCCACAAGGAGACAAGTGAAGTCTCTACTGAAAAGAACCCTCTCTTTGATGTCAAATACATGGTGATCACTTGGCTTATCATCCAGGGACCTACCCAGCTCAACATTTTCACTTAAACCACAAGTATGGACCACATCCTCCAAGAATGTAAACATCTCTGTTAACTGTGGAACACCCAAAAACCATATGACCTGAAGTCTTTTCAGGCCAAGATCCTTAAACTGCGACAGTGAAATTGTACTCTCAAACTGATCCTTTGCATATTCAAGTGCCCAACGAACAAGAGACGGTGGTAAAAATTTGCTTTTGTGAAGCAAGAAAAATATGCCACGGATTCTCCTAAGAAGCACTGTACGGCTACGCTCAATATCATCACAAAATGCCCATTTTGGACCATGCATAGATGTTTTCGATGACCCCTTGTCATCACTTTTACACTTATCAAATCCCTTGTCTGACTTCAACTTGATCGCCTCATTGGTATCAAAAGGTTTCCACACACCTTTCTCAATCATATCAGTTGACTCTTTCCATAATTCTGCATCTAATTTCCATACAGACCGAGAACCCTTCCAATGCTCCAGCCAGAAATGCTCGCCAAACAACTTCATAACACAATCATAGCACTCCCAAAACGTCCAAGTCTTGTGTTGCTTCGCAAATTCTATAGCTTCCAACAACAGATCCACTGCCAATTGATCCTCTAACAACTTGATATGATTCACAAGCTCTTCTATATTCACTTTTCGAAAACCCCTTTTCTGCTCATCACTCAATGTAATATTCCAAAATTGCTTATACTTTGATATATCTTCATTATTATCCTTCAACTTCTTCATTATTGCTTTCGACTGCTTCTTTCTCCTTTCTGTTGCTTCATTATCTTCCTTCTTCACATCATCCTCAAATCTTGATTCTTTAGATAGATCCTCACCAAAAAGATCTGCCATTCCATAATCAGTAGGACTCTCAATCGCTAACCCAGTTGGGTCAGATTCTGATTCTTTATTGAAAACCGCCAACTCCTTGTGCAAATCATCAAGCAAGCGAGCAGATTGGGGACAGTCTGGCACAAGCTCTGCCAACAACTGAGCGGAACGAATTCCATCCTCCAAGTGCTTGGCTTTTGAATCATCATTTGCGGCGGCTAGACTCAAATGCACACACCCTTTAGCGAAGAGAAGCCGGCTCGACCTATGGTGATTAGAAAGGGATTTGTTGATTAAATTCAAGGCCTTCTTGTGCTCTCCGTTCTTGACTAGAGCTAAAGCCTGTTGAATTGCTTCCATGATCTCTGGCTCATCGGGTTCAATGTATGGTGTTGGTGGCTGAGAGGGCTGACCAACGGTGGTGGTGGGTGGTGTAAGTGGTGGTTCAATTGTGGTGGAGGGTTGTGTAAGTGGTGGTTCCATGGTGGTGGAGGGTGGTGTAAGTGATGGTTCGATTGTGGTGAAGGGTGGTGTAAGTGGTGTTTCTATGGTGGTGGAGGGTGGTGTAAGTGGTGGTTCAACGGTGGTGGAGGAACCTTCTTTCTTGCTCATTTTTTTCTTTTCTTTTTCTGGAGAGAAACGCTAATTGGCTTATTGTTGGTTGTTGTGGGAATAAAGAGTTGAAATCGGAGGGAAAATAAAGGAGGGTAAAATGGGAAATTTACAGGAAAGTCAGTAGTCGGTTTGTTAGTTTTCAGTTACGAGTAGAAATTGGAGGGAAAATGAAAAAGGGTAAAATGGGAATTTGACAGTACACTCATATGTCAATATTCGAGGGTTTCGTCGAACACATTTTGAATCTGTCTCCAATCAGTCAAACGTTTCGTCGAACGCCTTCCATACATATATACTGTATCTACATACATGGTTATAACAAATTTGGTGGATACTGGGTCTGTTTGTTTGGTAGGAAAGAAAATGTGAGTGGGTGGGAAAGTGAAGGAAAGTGAACCAAGGCATAGTTTTTGGCTCTGGGAATCTGGTCAGTCTCTGGGTTCTGGACATGTTTGGTGAGCCTTTAGAAGTTTGTTTTTTTGGATTTTTGAACCCGAAAGTGACTTTTGAAGGTGTTTGGTTGACACGCAAAAAAGGGCTTTCAAAAGAGCTTTTACTTTTTGAAAAAGATCTTATTTAGACTTTGAACAGACCTCGTTGAGTTTCAATAGCAATTGTTTTTAAACATAAAATGGTGTCTTCATATGAACAAATTGCACTATTATTTTTACTTCTTCAAAATCCATTGGCATTGACCAACTTCATGCTCAAATCGCCTCTGAATCTCCAAGTATCCATCAAGCATTCGATGGTAACTCAAACTCAATGAACATTGACTTGATGATAACTCTAACTCAACGAAAAATCTTGACTCAATGAGAGCTCTGACTTGATGTAAACCGTCTCAATGAAAACATTGACCCGGTGAGAACTCTGACTCGATGAAAATGGATTCGTCCATTACAATCATGGACTTCATGCTTCATGCTCAAATTGCCTCTGAATCTCTAAGTATCCATCAAGCATTCGTTGATAACTCAGACTCGATGAACATTGACCCGATGATAACTTACTCAACGAAAAATCTTGACTCAATGAAAGCTGTCTCAATGAAAACATTGACCCGATGAGACCTAACTCGATGAAAACGCTAACTCAACAAGAACCGAGACAAGGTTCTCGATAAATTTCATTCCAACTGATACATTTGTAGGAATTGGAACAAAAAAGAGCACCTGGAGCTCCACTCAGTATTCATGTACAAAACAAACTAGTTTCATTACAACACAATTTCCAAACAAAATGGTTTGCTTTTTGAGTAGTATTAATGTCTGTTTACATCTGTATTAATTCATAACAGCAACAACCCATGTATCTTTATCAATCAGAAAGTGATTTTACAAAGTATTTTCAACTTTTATGCTTCATTTGAAGTTCCAATACAGTTTTCCTGATATTTTTACTTCTTCTTCCTCTTCAAAATCCTTCGGCATTGACTGACTTCATGCTCAAATTGCCTCAGAATCTCTAAGTATCCATCAAGCCTTCATGCCTCATCAGCTACAGTCGTTTGTTTCGGTTTATTGAGAGAATCATCATTCTTGCAATCTGGATTATCACTGAAGCAAGGCAAAGGAGAAAACACATCAAAATCATTTAAAGTAAAAGCAACTATAGTTTTATAGATGAATTCAAGAAAATATCAAAAACAAACAGAGACTTACTTCTGTTCTTCATCCGTCTGATGGAGCTCAATGGGCTCACTAGCATCGGTTGCCTAAAACATAGTTAAAAATTAGCTTATTTATTTACAAACATTTTATAGATTGAAGAAATTGTTTTTCAGCAGTATTTAATACCTCAGATTCCTTAGATGTTTCAGGATTTTTGTTCTTGTTCTTCTTTTTCTTCTTCTTATCCTGATTTTGCTTCACAACAGCAGAATCTTTGTCAGCTTCAAGTGCCATCTCTTCCAACAGTGCTAATATCTCATCACTTGCAGTCGATTGTTTTGGTTCATCAAGAGAATCATCGTTATTGGAATTTGGATTATCACTGAAGCAAGGCAAAGGTGAACACACATCAAAATCATTTAAAAGTGCTTGAAATGAAGAGCAACTATCTTCCTATAGCTTGAATAAGCACTTTCAGATAACTTTAAGAAGAAACAAGCAAAGAATTACTTTTGTTCTGCATCCTTCTCATGGAGCTCCAAGTGCTTATTATCATCAGTTGCCTAAAACACGCATAAAAAATAGCTTATTTATCGGCAAAATTCTTATATAAACAAGAAATAGTTTCTGCAGTAAAAACAATTAAAGCAGAGGCATAAATTAAAACCTTAGATTCCTTAGTTTTTCTGACATTTTTGTTCCTCTTTTTCTTCTTCTCATCCTGCTTTTGCTTCACATTATCAAAACCTTTGTTAATCTTCTTCTCAGCTTCAACTGCCACATCTGCTAAAAGATCTTCTTCTGCAGCTTTAGATTTCTCCTGGGCGTCTTCGTATAAGTTGTTAAGACGCGACTATAAACAGGAAATTTAGTTCAAAAAAGAGAATTGAACAAAATAAGAAAACAGCCAAAGGATCTAACACCAAACCTGCAGAAATGACTTTAGCATGAGCACAACAATTGTCCGATAATCACAAACAGTTATATTTGTGAGTTCCCGTTCATACTGGTTTAAGGCATTAGTTCTCCGCAGGATTATTGCACCGTGAAAGCACAGCTGCAAGAATGAACAGAAGAAAGAGTCATATATAAGATGTAAAAATGATGCATGGGAAGTTGTAATATAAGAGAAATCAAATTTTGCATAAACCAGATGAATCGTGAACAATCTGCAATTAAAGTAGTTGAACTGGATTGGGTTGGTTAATTAAAATTGGCAAACCCACATCTTTAAGCAGCTGCTTTTTCAACATCCTCAATGCTTTTTCTATGCAACTGTCTCTTTGTTTCGTGCACTCCTGCATTCTCGATTCATCTTCTACACAGCATCCTTCAGATTGAGACTGATCTCTACTTGGAATTTCTTGTGCTTTTTCCATAACTTCAGATATAAGATCGAACTCACTACTCAGAACTTGTTGTTCTTCCAGGACTTCAGATATATCATCTAACTCACTCGTAACAAAACTATTATTAATCTCCTGAAGTTTCTTTTGGCAATTCTTCAAGAGGTCCATATAAAGTTACGATTCATATTCTGGACTTTTCTCCCTCTTTTCAATTTCTTGGAGAATCATACTTTCAACTGTTTGAATTGCTGTTAACTTGCTTGAGTTTTTTTCAGCATTTCTAGAACAAATATTAGGTGAAACTGAAAGTTTTTCAAAATATGCCCTACGATACTTCAGTGCTTGACTTCTTCGAGATTCTCTTAGACTTAACCATGATACTGCCTTAGTAACATTAAGCTCTCTTCGCAAAAGGATACAAGAGAAGTCTCGACTGAAAAGAACCCTCTCTTTGATGTCATGGTGACCACTACGCTTATCATCCATGGAGTTATCTATCTTAAACTTTTCACTTAAACCACATTTATGGGCCAAATCCTCAAAGAATGTAAGGAGTTCTGTCAACTGCGAAGCACCCAAAAAGCATATGATCTGGGGAGTTTCCAGGCCAAGATTCCTAAACTGCGACAGTGGAATTTCACTCTGTAACTGGTCCACTGCATATTCGATAGCCCAACGAAAATGAATTAGTGGAAGGCAATTGTTTTTGGAAAGCAAGCAAAACAAGCTACGGATTCTCCCAAGAATCTCTGAACGCTCAATATCATCACAAAATTCCCATTTTGGATGATCCATTGATGTCTTCGATGACAAATTATCATCAGTTTTACTATTCTTTCCAGGGACTTCTTCAACTGAAGAACTTTTACACTCATCTAAGCCCTCCATGGATTTCATTGAATTGACAATAAACTTCATCGTCTTATCGGTATCCACAGGCTTCCACACACTATTCAAAAACATGTCAATCGACTCTTTCAAACGTTCATCATCAAATTCCCATATTAACAATTTACCCAGCCAATGCAGCTCCTAGAAATGATTTATGTAAGACTCCCAATCACTAAACTTATTAACACAATCATAACACTCCCAAAACTTCCATGTTTTGTGTTTCTTAGCAAAATCTATAGCCTCCAACAATAGATCCACTGCCAATTGGTACTTTAACGACTTAAAATGACTCTCAAGCTCTCCTATTTCTATATTCACTTTTCGAAAACCTCTTTTCTTCTCATCACTCAATGTATTATTCCAGAAGGACTTGTACTTTAATATATCTTCTTTATTATCCTTCAACTTCTTCGTTATTGCTTTCAACTGCTTCTTTCTCGCATCCGGTAACTGCATTATAATGGATTGTTTCTCATCCTCAATCATTGATTCATCACCACCAAAAAGTTTTCTAATCCAATAATCAGCCGATTTCTCAATCTTTAACCCTCTCTTGCATGCAATCTTTAACCCGCTCATGCATGCCTCAATAACTCTATCCCAATCTTGATCAAAAAAAGCCAATTCATAGACCAAATTAACAAGCAAGCAAGCGCAATGGAGTGAATTTGGCAAAAGATCCACTGCCAACTGAGCTGAGCGAACTCCATCCTCCAAGTGCTTGACTTTTGCTTCATCATCTACGGTTGCATTTTTGGCTAGACTCAAATGTATCCTCCCTTCAGTGTAGCGAAGCTTGCCCGAGAGTGGATAAGAAGAAATGGAATCTTTGATGAAATTCAAGGCCTTCTCATGCTCTCCGCTTTGCCGTAGAGCTATAGCCCGTCGTATGATCGCTGGTATGATCTCCGGGTGAACTGATTCCAAGGGCTGATCAACGGTGGTGGAGGGTGGTGTAACTGGTGGTTCATCACTGGTGGAGCAACTTTTTCTCTTGCCCATTTTTCTTTTCTCTTTTATTTTAGTTTTCTTTTTGCAGAGAGAAGGATTGAATAAACAGAGAAACACTAATAGGCTTGTGGGCGGTTGTGGGGATGAAGAACTGAAATTGGAGGGAAAATGAAGGAGGGTAAAATGGGAGTTTTTTCAGGAAACTCAGTTCGTTAGTTTTCTTGATATATTCAATTTTGTTTTCTTCTTTTTTATGAAAGAATGAATATATACATATGAAAAAAAGATAACAAACAGAGATATAACTTGTAAAAATGAACAACATGGTTAGATAACTTACATTTGAAGGATTTGGCTTCACAGTCAACTCTGGTGATGTTGAATTTGTCTACATTCATTCAAGCATTTCGTCGAACACCTCCCATACATACGTAATATATCCAGATACATACAGATAAAAAAAAAATTGTTGAATACTGGGTTGTTTGTTTGGTAAGAGAGGAATTGTGGATCGATGGGAAAGTGAAGGAGAGTGAGCTAAGAAAGTGAAAGAAACTGGCATTTTAACGAGTCAAGGAGACAAACTGCTACTCAGATTGGAGAGGCATTTTAACGAGCTATTTGAGTGACGTGTGTGAGCACGTCACACCTTTTGGCTGACGTGTCTTAACACATCACAACCTATTGGCAACGTGTTTTGACACATCACCTTATGTTGGTGACGCTCTAGACACATCATGCATTTTAAGTGATATGGTTTGCACGTCACCCCAATTAGGTGACGTGTCAAAACACGTCAGCTAAAAGGCGTGACGTGCCCACACAACTCAAAATTCATTGGAGTTGGCTCGAGTTTGTTGAACTCCGGTCTTCGTTCCGAAACGAAAGCGTCAACACAAACCAGAGCTAGGGCAAAACAAAATCAATTTTTCAAACGAATTGGTTGAAATTGTTTTCTTCAACACAAGATATTTTCTTCAAATGAAAAAATTCTACTTCTTCTCCATTGAAATATGCTACCCAAAACTCAAATGCAATAATTTCCAGACACTCACAGTTAATAATTGTTTTGGTTCATAAAGAGAATCATCAATCAAAGAATTTGGATTATCACTGAAAGTAAATTCCATAAAAGATTTTTAATAGACGACAAGCTCATCAGTCTCTGCGATAACATTGTGACCTGCAAGGTCCTTTAGTTTATTAACCTAATCAGTAATCTTAATCTGCCTCTCATGCTCCAAATCTTCAACAATCTTTCTTACCACCGAGACAAGACGTCGTTTCAATTCATAATCACTAGTAGAAACACCCATCTCTGCATCATCAACCGGATTTTCCAGGTTTAACTACAAAGGTGAAATAAATAAAAACAAGTGTCAAACACAATGAATTGCAAAACCAATTTAGAACCTGCATATAGATTCAAAACAGTATACCAACCCATTCCTTGAAGAAATCATAAACAGGGCGCAATGTTTTTGAAGAGAATGGCACGACTACTTTTCCGGGCAATTCTTTAGTTGCTATGCGTATAGCAGCATATGTGTCGCTGTATGCACAAACGAAACAAGGGTCTCCAGCATGCGTGTGCTTTTTTTCTGATCTACTCATCAACTCATCTCGAAACAGTCTTAAGCGCAACTGGGACTGAATTAGCATTGCATCATAATCAACAAATAATCACATCACATATTGGTATAACAGTAATTTAGTTTATGGAATGACATGGACAACCTGTATAATCACATATAAATGTACATCATCTAATCGAGATGTGATGGTTTCAACCTTTGCATCAGTTGACAATAACAAACCGTAATGTTTTTTAAGAGAACCTGAAATCCACAATGAAGAAATTTTAATGATACATACAATTGAAACTACAAAACTTCACATGAATATGAGCAACATGACAGAAGAGGAATAAGGTAAATACCAAGGCTTTGGCATACTGCTTTTTCAATGTCAGTTTGAAATCTTTTCTCATATTCATCATCTTCAATATGTTTTGAGTAGATAACAGATATGCCCTCTACGTCATTCTCTACAATAGATTCACCTGTCTCATCGTTTTTCTCTTCAAGGCACTTTTTCTTGTCCCCATTTTCAATTTGACTCTCATGTTCCAAATGTTCCTTTGTTATCAGTTTTGTCATTTCGTCAATGTTTACAGAATCACCAAGCTCAGTATCTGGATTGGCACTGAATGATCAAACACATCACATTTAAAAGACTAATAAACAAAGAGCAACTTTTGTCTACAAATCTGATTGCTTATCATTTTCATAAGTGTAGCTTAGCAGAATTCACAGCATAACAGAATCTTACTTGTCCTGACAGGGCTGATATTGCTTGCCGCCCTCAGTTTCCTGAAAAATTTTAAACATATGAGATTATTAGCTCATTTTTATTATATACAGAACTAATGCTTTCCACAGTAAAAGTAAGCAATTGAAACCTTTGATTCCTTTGCCTTTCTGTTATTTTTGTTTTTCTTCTTCTTCTTCTCTAGTGTTTGCCTCACACACTCTGATGCATTCTCTCCGATACTTTCATCATCAAGGCATTTTTGCTTGGCCTCATTCTCAATTCTCCTCTGATACTCCAAATTCTTCTCAAGCATTCGTTCCTCATCACTTGCAGTTGATTGTTTCGGTTCAGCATTTTGATTATCACTGAAGCAAAGAAAAAGTATAAATATATATATATATATATATATATATATATATATATATATATATATATAACACATCAAAATAACTTAAAAGTGCTTGAAAGTTGAAACATAGAGCAACAAGCAAAGACTGGCTTACTTATGTTCTGCATCCTTCTGTGGGAGCTCAAAGTGCTTACTACTATCATCACTTGCCTAAAACATACTCAAAACATTAGCATATTGACAAAAGTTAACAAGATATCGTTGTTTATGAAAAGGCAACAATTAAAACCTTAGATTCTTTGGTTTTTCTGAAATGTTTGTTCTTCTTCTTCTTCTTTGTCTCCTGCTTTTGTTTCATATTATCACAACCTTTGTTGTTCTTCTTTGTCTCAGCTTCATGTGCCTCATCTGCTAAAAGCTCTTTTGCTGCAGCCTCAGATTTCTCTTCGCCGTCTTTGTGAAACAGATCATGTAGGTGTGACTACAAACAGGAAATTTAATTCAAAACAAAGAAGCATTGACCAATTAAGAAAACAGCAAAAGGGTCTGACACCAAACCTCCAGGAATGCCTTCAACAAGGGCACAATGATTGACCGATAATCATAAACTGATATATTCGCTAGTTCTCCTTCATACCGCAAGACTATTGCATCAAGAATAGACAGCTGCAAGAATCAGCATATATAACAATGTCAATGTGCAATCAGTCAAACAGGACCCATTAGTTAACTATGATTGGAAAACTTACATCTTTGAGCAGCTGCATTTTTAACCTATGTAACATTGTTTTTATACGAGTGTCTGCAAGTTTCATACACTCCATCTTCTACGCAACATTCATCGGATGCAGACTGATCACAGCTCAAAACTACTCGTGCTCCTTCCAAAACATTAGATATAACATTAGAAATATCATCAGTCTCTTGAAGTTCCTCTTGCCACTTCTTCAGGAGGTCAACATAAAGTTTTGGTTCATGTTCAGGAATTTCCTCCCTCTTCTTAATTTCTTCAAGAATCATACCATCAACAACCTGAACTGCTGCCAACTTTCTAGAAATTTTGATATGTGTATCACATAATATAGGTAAATGTAAAAGGTTTTCATCAAACATCCTAAGAAACTTCACTGCTTGTCCTCTTTGAAACTCTCTTAGTCTTTTCCATGTCTCCAATGCTTCTCCACAATTAGACCCCATAAATAACCATGACAGCAGAAGCACATCATCACTATCGCGAAACACATTATCTTCACACTCATCAACAGCAGAAGCACTACCATCGTCTGCAAAAGCATCGAAAATGAGACAAGAAAATTCACTACTGAGAACAACCTTCTTGTTGATGTGATCACCACTTATAAGCTTATCATCCATGGAGTTATCCACCTCACCATTTTCTCTCAAACCACAATTACCGGCCACATCCTCCAGGAATTTAAGTACTTCTGTCAACTGTGAAGAGCACAAAAAACACAACATCTGAAGGGAGCCATGATTCCTAAAGTGTGGCAGTGGAATTATACTCTCAAACTGGTCCTTCGCATATTCTATCACCCAACAAACATGGCTCGATACAAGGCATTTGTTCTTCAGAAGCAAGTCAAACATGCCACGGATATTCACAAGAAGTCCTGCACGCTCACCATCATTACAAAATGCCTGTTTCGGATGATCATCCACCGATGTCTTTGAAGTACTGCCAGATTCTGATTTAGCGTGATTGACAATAATCTTTATCACCTCATCAGTATCCACAGGCTTCCACACACCATCTACTATCATATCAATGGACTCTTTCTCAATTCCCACATCAGAAGTTAATTTCCAGTCAAGACCCATCCAATGCTTCTCCCAGAAATGAATTCTATACGAATCATAATCACCAAACTTCTTGACACAATCACAACACTCCCAAAACTTCCAAGTTTTATATTCCTTAGCGAAATCTATAGCTTCTGACAAAAGTTTAACTGCCAAATCATATCGTAACCACTTATGTCTCTCAATCACTTTTTTTCTTTTTTTTGAAAGGAAATGTATCTCAAGCTCTTCGATCTTCACTTTTTGAAAACCCCTTTTCTTCTCGTCACTCAACGAATCACTCCAGAACTTCTTACATTCCTCTATCTTTCTATCATCCCAATTACTCGTTTTTCGTTTCAACACCTTACAGTCCCTCATTGTTTCTTTAAACTGCTTCTTTCTCCTATTCATTTCCTCCACTATGAGATCGATGTCTACATCTGCATTGACCAACTCAACCGCCCTCTTGGCGACAAATTTATGACCCTTTTGAGTCTCTGCAAAATGTAACCACTCCATGATTGTTTGCTTCTCACTCTCAATTATTGATTCATTAGACAAAATCACTTGATTCTTACAGAAAAGTTGTTCCACCCCGGATAAAGTTGGGTACTCAATCCTCAACCCGCGCTTGCATACTTTGATAGCTCTGTCCAATACATTGGAACACAGTAACTGAAAAAGCAAATCGACAAGCAACTTAAAGCAATTGATGGAATTCGGTAGAAGATCTACAGCCAACTGCATGGAGCCAACCCCATCCTTCAAGTGCTTGAGTGTTGAACCACAATTTTTTTCTACATTGTCAGCCATATATTGGTGTATCATCCCTTTAACCTGGTGAAGTTGACCGGAGCGTGGGTGACAAGAAATGGATTCTTCGATGAAACCCAAGGCCTTGTCGTAATCTTTGCCATCAGAAAGAGCTGCAATTTGTAATATCGCTTGTTTGATCTCTGGATCAATTGGTTCCACGAATGGGGATGGTAGTTGAGTGGGCTGAGCAACGGTGGTGGTGGTGGAGGGTGGTGGTTGTTTCTGGCCCGAAGCAGAGGAACGTTTTTTCTTGGCCATATTTTGTTGTGGAGAGAAAGATTGATGATACAGAGAAACACTATGTGGGTAGTTGTGGAGATGAAAGAGTTGGAAATTGGGGGGAAAATGAAGGAGGGTGAAATGGGAAATTTTTCAGAAAACTCAGTTAGTTAATATATACATTTGAAGGCTTTGGCTGGGCTTATTCGATGCACGCAAGCTCTGTCCTTTTGCATTTCTACATGGGTTCAGGCATTTCGTCGAACATCTTCCAAGCATAGTAAACTACGAATACACACAAACAAATAAAATAGAAATTCTTGTGTTCAGGACTTCTCCAGTTTTTCTTTCTTTTGCCATATTTTGTTGGTTTTCTTTTTTGTGGAGAGAAAGATTGATGATACAGAGAAACACTCTATCGGGTTGGTGTGGAGAAGATGAAATAATTGGAAATTGGCGGGAAAACGAAGGAGGGTATAATGGGAATATTTTAGAAATTGGCAAAAAATGTGATGTATCTTCATACGTCACCCATGGGTAACGTGTTATGCCATGTCACGCGTTAGGGTGATGTGTCTTAGCACGTCACGGCTTTTGGGCGACGTGTTTCGACACGTCATGACCTTTCTACGCACGTCACACTTATTGGTGACATGTGTTGGCACGTTATGACTCTTTGCTGATTTGTCTTGGCACGTGACTTCCCTTGGGTGACGTGTCATAACACGTCAGCCAAAAGGCATGACGTGCTCAGGAAACTCAAGAATCTGCGGAGTTGACTCGGTCTGTTGAACACTGAGTTGAGTCGAAATCCTGTAAATTGAGATCGAAGTTGTTTTTGTTGTAAATTAATGGAAGGAAATGGAGATCTTCGTTCCGATAAGAAACCGACGACAACACAAACCAGACCTGAAGATGAAAACATTTGAGTATCTGGAGACACAGACACACAGTCGGTGTATAAATGCAGAGCTAGGGCAAACAAAAACAAATTGGTTTGGTTTTTTTCAATAGCAATTGTTAAGATATTGTCTTCAAATGAAAAAATTCTACATGTTCTCCACTGTAATATGCAATTCAAACTCAAATGCAATCTGTTACGTGACTTTCTTCATGGCTTCATTCACGCACGCATTACTGTCATGGATGTATGGGTGGATTGAGTCAAAGGCCACTGGATGCTTCAGCCTTAATTATCGTTCCATTTTCTTTTATTAGTTAGATAGTGTAGAAGTGCTGCTGTAAGATAGCACCCATTTACTTTGTTGTTACTTTGTTGCTGAAAGATAGCATCCATTTACTTAATGTTGAATGTAATTTGGTTATCAGTTGTTGTAGTTGGCCTATAAATAGCCAGAGACAATATTGAATAAGAATGACAAATTACCAAATAACTCAATCTTCTCTGTTCTCACTTCTTCTACTGCAACATTCTTTGTTCTCAAATTCTTACATATCACAATCATTTGCAGCTGAAACATTTTTAATAGACAACAAGCTCATCAGTCTCTGCAATAACATTGTGACCTGCAAGGTCCTTTAGTTTATTAGCCTAATTAGTAATCTTAATCTGCCTCTCATGCTCCAAATCTTCAACAATCTTTCTTACCACCGCAACAAGACGCTGTTTCAATTCATAATCACTAGTAGAAACACCCATCTCTGCATCATCAACCGGATTTTCCAGGTTTAACTACAAAGGTGAAATAATTAAAAATAGTGTCAAACACAATGAATTGCAAAACCAATTTAGAACCTGCATATAGATTCAAAACAGAATACCAACCCATTCCTTGAAGAAATCATAAACAGGGCGCAATGTTTTTGAAGAGAATGGCACGACTACTTTTCCAGGCAATTCTTTAGTTGCTATGCGTATAGCAGCATATGTGTCGCTGTATGCACAAACGAAACATGGGTCTCCAGCATGCGTGTGCTTTTTTTCTGATCTACTCATCAACTCATCTCGAAACAGTCTCAAGCGCCACTGGGACTGAATTAGCATTGCATCATAATCAACAAATAATCACATCACATATTGGTATAATCAGTAATTTAGTTTATGGAATGACATGGACAACCTGTATAATCACATATAAATGTACATCATCTAATCGAGATGTGGTGGTTTCAACCTTTGCATCGGTTGACAATAACAACCCGTAATGTTTTTTAAGAGAACCTGTAATCCACAATGAAGAAATTTTAATGTTACACACAATTCAAACTACAAAACTTCACATGAATATGAGCAACATGACAGAAGAGGAATAAGGTAAATACCAAGGCTTTGGCATACTGCTTTTTCAATGTCAGTTTGAAATCTTTTCTCGTATTCATCATCATCTATATGTTTCGAGTACATAACAGATACGCCCTCTACCACATTCTCTCTGATAGATTCATCTGTCTCATCGTTTTTCTCTTCAAGGCACTTTTTCTTGTCCCCATTTTCAATCTGACTCTTATGTTCCAGATGTTCATCAAGAATTCCTTCTTTTGTTATCAGTTTTTCCATTTTGTCAACATTTACAGAATCACCAAGCTCGGTATCTGGACTGGCACTGAATGATAAAACACATCACATTTAACAGATTAAGAAACAAAGAGCAACTTTTGTCTACAAATCTGATTGCTTATAATTTTCATTAGTGTAGCTTAGCAGAATTCAGAGCATAACAGAATCTTACTTGTCCTGACAGGGCTGACATTGCTCGCCACCCTCAGTTTCCTGAAATTTTTTAAAAATATTAGCTCATTTTTATTATATACAGAACTAATGCTTTCCACAGTAAAAGTAAGCAATTGAAACCTTAGACACATTTTCCTTTCTGAAGTTTTTCTTTTTCTTCTTTTTGTTCTTCTTCTTCTTCTTCTTATCTTGTGTTTGCCTCACATCGTTGCAACCTTCGCTAGCAAACACACACTCTGATGCATTCTCTCCAACACTTCCACTCATCATCCTGGTTTCATCATTAAGGCATTTTTGCTTGGCCTCATTCTCAATTTGCCTCTGATACTCCAAATTCTTCTCGAGCATTCTTTCCTCGTCACTTACAGTTAATTGTTTTGGTTCATCAACAGAATCATCATTCTTGGAATTTTGATTATTACTGAAGCAAAGCAAAACTATTAAAAAAACACACACGCACACACATCAAAACAAGTTAAAAGTACTTGAAACAAAGAGCAACAAGCAAAGGCTTACTTGTGTTCTGCATCATAGTTCTTGCTACTACCATCAGTTGCCTAAAACATACTCAAAACATTAGCTTATTTATCGACAAAAGTTGTATATGAGCAAGAGATTGTTTCTGCAGTAAGAACAGGCAACAATTAAAACCTTAGATTCTTTGGTTTTTCTGAAATTTTTGTTCTTCTTCTTCTTCTTTTTATCCTGCTTTTGTTTCATATTATAACAACTTTTGTTCTTCTTTGTCTCAGCTTCACGTGCCTCGTTTGCTAAAAGCTCTTTTGCTGCAGCCTCAGATTTCTCATCGGCGTCTTTGTAAAACAGATCTTGTAGTTGTGGCTACAAACAGGAAATTTAATTCAAAAAAAAAGAAGCATTGAACAATTAAGAAAACAGCAAGAGGGTCTGATACCAAACCTCTAGGAATGCCTTCAACAAGGGCACAATGATTGACCGATAATCATAAACTGATATATTCGCTAGTTCTCCTTCATACCGCAAGACTATTGCATCGAGAATAGACAGCTGCAAGAATCAGCATATATAGCAATGTCAATGTGCAAACACTCAAACTTGAATCGATTAGTTAACTACTATTCGAAAACTTACATCTTTGAGCAGCTGCATTTTTAGCCTACGTAATGTTGTTTTTATATTAGTGTCTGCAAGTTTCATGCACTCCTGCTGTCCCAATTCATCTTCTATGCAACATTCATCTGATGCAGACTGATCACAGCTCAGAACTACGCATGCTCCTTCCAAGACATTAGATATAACATCTAACTCAGTCCTAATAGAAATATCAGCAGTCTCTTGAAGTTCCTCTCGCCGCTTCTTCAGGATGTCAACATAGAGTTTTGGTTCGTGCTCAGGAATTTCCTTTCTCTTGTTAATTTCTTCAACAATCATACCATCAACAGCCTGAACTGCTGTCAACTCTCTAGAAATTTTGGTACGCGTATAGCACAATGTAGGTAAATGTAAAAGTTTTTCATCAAACATCCTAAGAAACTTTACTGCTTGACTTCTTTGAAAGTCTCTTAGACTTTCCCATGACTCTAAAGCTTCTTTTACACAATTAGACCCCATAAGTAACCATGACACGAAATCATCACTATCGCGAAACACATCATCTTCACACCCATTGACAGTAGAAGCAGAACCATCATCTACAACAGCATCGAAAATAAGACAAGAAAATTCACTATTGAGAACAACCTTCTTGTTGATGTGATCACCACTTATAAGCTTATCATCCATCTCAGCATTTTCTCTCAAACCACAATTATTGGCCACATCCTCTAGGAATTTAAGTACTTCTGTCAACTGTGAAGAACCCAAAAAACTCAACATCTGAAGGGATTCCTGGCTATGATTCCTCAAGTGTGACAGTGGAATTATACTCTCAAATGTGTCCTTCGTATATTCTATTGCCCAACGAACATGACTCAATACAATGCATTTTTTCTTCAGAAGCATGTCAAACATGCCACGGATTCTCACAAGAAGTCCTGCACGCTCACTCTCATAGCAAAATGCCTGTGTCGGATGATCATCCACCGATGTCTTTGAAGTATTGCTAGATTCTGATTTCGCGTGATTGAGAATAATCTTTATAACCTCATCAGTATCCACAGGCTTCCACATACCATCATCTATTATCATATCAATTGAGTCTTTCCCAATTCCCACATCAGAAGTTAATTTCCACTTAAGATTCATGCAATGCTTCTCCCAGAAATGAATTCTATAGGATTCATAATCACCAAACTTCTCAACACAATCACAACACTCCCAAAACTTCCAATTTTTATATTCCTTGGCGAAATCTATAGCTTCTGACAAAAGTTTCACTGCCAAATCATACTGTAACCACTTATAATGTCTCTCAAGCTCTTCAATCTTCACTTTTCGAAAACCCCTTTTCTTCTCATCACTCAACAAACCACTCCAAAACTCCTTACATTCCTCTTTCTTTCCTTCATCCCAATTACTCGTTTTTCGTTTCAACGCTTTACAACCCCTCATTAGTTCTCTAAACTTCTTCTTTCTCAAATCCATTGCCTCCACTATATGATTGATGTCTACATCTGTATTGACCACCTCAACCTTCCTCTTCGCAACAAATTGTTTAATACTCCTTTTAGTCTCTGCAGCGTTTAAGCATGTCCTGATTGTTCGCTTCTCCTCCTCAATAGACAACACATCCTCACCGTAAAATTGTTCCACCCCAGATACAGTTGGGTTCTCGATCCTCAACCCGCGCTTGCATAATTCGATAACTATGTCCCATTCTTCAATGGAATTACCCACCTGAAAAAGCAAATCGACAAGCAACGAAACACAATTGATCGAATTCGGTAGAAGATTTACCGCCAACTGAAGGGAGCCGATCCCATCCTCAAAGTGCTTGAGTTTTGCACCACAATCTTTTTCTACATTGTCAGCAATATATATGTGTACCTTCCCTTTAAGATGGTGAAGTTGACCGGAGCGTGGGTGACAAAAAATGGATTCTTTGATGAAATCCAAGGCCTTGTCGTACTCTAGAGCAACACTGCGTACTATGGCTTGTTTGATCTCTGGATCAATTGGTTCCACGGCTGGGGATGGTGATTGAGAGGGCTGAGCAACGGTGGTGGTGGAGGGCGGTGGTTGTTTCCGGCCCCAAGCAGAGGAACGTTTTTTCTTGCACATTTTTTTTGGGTTTTCTTTCTTGTTGAGAGAAAGATTGATGATACAGAGAAACACTATGTGGGGTAGTTGTGGTGAAGATGAAAGAGTTGAAAATTGGCGGGAAAATGAAGGAGGGTAAAATGGGAATATTTTCAGGAAACTCACTTAGTTAATCAGTTTTGGATTTTTTTTTTTTTTTTTTTTAATAGAATTGAATAAATACCTTTTCATGGAAAAAGATATTTACAAACAAATAATTTATTAAATATAACTTGTAAAATAAATAAAAAATGAACATATAAACATCACCTTCTGTTGAATTTGGTTGATTTGATAATCACACACATACATCTTCTAGTAGTTGCAGTTTCAGTGTCTTCAGTGCTTTTCTAATGTAGTCGTCTATTTTTCTCACGCGCTCTTGCATTCTCAATCCAGAACTACTCATAGATACTAGTAATTCAGCAGCTGATGCATCTTTCAAAAGATCAGATATGATTTCTGACTCAATTCTACTAGCAATGTCATCATGATCTCCTTGTAGAACAATTTTTCGCTTACACAAGAGATCGAAAAGATCAGGATTTTTCTTCCTCTTCTTGATTTCTTCTAGACATTTAGTATAAACTGCCTCAACTGCACCAACCTTGCTGGAAATCTCAGATATTCTTTCACACACTTTCGCTAAATGTGAACATTCTTCAACAAAGATTCGAAAAACCATCTCTGGTGCTCCTCTTTCGAATCCTCTAACAGCTTTCCATTGATATAAATCTTCATTGATTTTAAGCCCAACATATAACCATGACAATATATCATTACTATAAGGAAGCAAGCAATCATCTTTGCATTCATCAACGGCAAAATTCACTGCAGAACCATCATCTGCAATAGCATCAAAGTAATTAGTAACATTGAGCTCTCCTCGAAACAATCGTTCATCCAATAGGAGAGTGGAGAAATCTCTGCTGAAAACAATCCTCTCTTTGATGTTAAACTCCTGATACTCCTTGTAGCTACTCATCTCAGAATTTCCACATAAACCCGAAATATGAACCAGACTCTTCAAGAATTTAAGGACATTTTTCAGCTGTGAAGCTCCCAAAAGGCATATGACCTTAAGGGTTTCCATGTTATGATGCCTAAACTGTGACACCGGAATTATGCTCTCGAATTCTGAAATCGCGTATCTTATTGGCCAATCAACATGTGTTCGCGCAAGACATTTATTTTTCAGCAGCAACTGGTATATGTCACAGATACTCTCAAGAATCCCTGCTCGCTCAGTATCATCGTCACACAACAGAAATTTCTGCGGGGATGTCTTAGACTTTAATTTTAACCAATCGATAGCACAATCAGTGTTCAATGGCTTCCACACGCAATTCGTAATCATCTCAATCAACTCACTTGCAACTTCTGTAGACTCCATAGCTGATTTCAGATTATTGTGCTGCTCATCTAAATTAAACCAATGCAACTTCCTGAAATGAGTTCTATACAACTCAAGATTACCAAACTTCTCCAAACAACCACAACACTCCCATGACTTCCATGTTTTATGTTCCTTGGCAAAATCTATGGCTTCCCGCAAGCATTCTACCGCCAAATGATATTCTAATAACTCCAAATGACACTCAAGCTTTTCTATATTCACTTCCCGGAAACCCCTTTTCTTCTCATCACTCAATGCGCTCCAAACGCTCTCACACTTGTGAATTTTTCTGAATTCTCCCTTGAACTTCTTCATACTAGTCTCGCTCTCTTTGCGCACAGTGAATGTTTCTTCAACCTTCTTCTCTCTTTTTTCCATCTCCTTGACATCCTCCTCTACTCTGCTACTTTCCTTTTCTTCGAATGGTTTCTCCGAATCATCCAATGGTGGTTGCTTCGAAGACAACAATATCTTGATAATCCGTTTCCTCTCATCCGCGATTCTTGATTCTTTACTCCGCAACCCCATCACAAATTTCCCATAAAATCTATCAATTCCAGGATCATTTGAATTCTCAATCTTCAAACCGCGCAAGCATTCTTCGTTCACTTTGTCCCATTCATCATTGAATTCTGCCAACTGACGAAGCAAACCCGCATGGACTGCAGCGCAATGGAGTGATTCCGGTAGTAGCTTTGCCGCTGACCTTGCTGAGACAGCTCCTCTGCTCAGATGCTTTGATCTTTTCGACACAATCTTTGGCTACATGATCCACCATATGCTTGTGTATACAAGCTTCAACAAGACGAAGATGACCCCAATTTGGGTAACAAGAAATCGAGTCTTGGATGAACCCCAAGGCCTCATGGTGGCGTTTAAAACGAAAAAGTAGAGCTCTAGAAGTCTTGACTTTACATATGATCACCGGATGTAGTGATTCAACGGCTGTGATTGGTGGTTTGGAGGGAGGGGGAGGATCAATGGGTTGTATGATCACCGGGTGTAGTGATTCAACTGCTGTGATTGGTGGTTTGGAGGGAGGATCACCGGGTTGTTCGTGATGTGGAGCGGAGGAGTGTGATTTCCTCCTCCTGTCCATTCTAGTCTCTAAATTGTGTTTGTTTGGAGAGAATGAGAATAATCGAGTGATTTGTGTGTTTTCTTGTTTTGTTTGTGTTTTTGGAGGTTGGTTACGGAGAAGAACAACTGAGATTGGCGCCAAAGAGGAAGAGGGGTCAAATGGGAAATGTACTAGTTTGCATTTTTAGAAATAAAAATTTAATTGTCTGTATTTTAACAAAATCTGAACCTTCAATTGTCAGCCATATATAACCGATGAAATTTTTTCGAAGTCTTACTAAAAAGTAAATTAAATCTCATTAATTAAATACATTCAACGGTTCATATAGAAAGAAAATAACATCTTAACATTCACAATAAAAAATGTTTTGTATGATTCTTGATATTTCTATAATGATTTTAGTGATAGAGTTCCCAAATGTTTAATTGAAATAGAGACGATCGATCACTAACTGTTTTTAAAACCTCTTTTTGTTGAGCTATATGAAACTTTTCCAAATACTCCCTAGCTTGTGGTTATGTTATGGTTCGGTTATGGTTATGTTAGTTTAGCTTAGTTTATGTTAGTTTAGTTTAATTTGGATTATTTGTACTATTTAGTTTCTTTTTAAATTGCTTTAAACATGTTAGATTTACTTTTAGATTTCTCAGATGTTGTTGGCAGCTGTGCCAGTTTCTTTTGTTTGATCTGGCAATGCCAGTTTATTGTAGCACATCGACCATTGGATGACACTGTGTCAGTGCGATCTAATGGTTGCACTTGCTCCTGTATTTGGTATATAAACTTTTATGTCTATGTATTTTGTAATGAACGAATGGTCAATTGAATTGAAGTAATTTTTAGCAAAATATTGAGTGTAATCTCTCTGGTTTTCTTCTCTAAAAACTGAGAGTATGGTTTTCATGTTTATGGATGTTTATTGATGTTTATTGATGGCATGTATGGATGTTTAATGGTCTGGATTTTCCAACAGTGGTATCAGAGCAGTGTTCTTGAGGGACTGTGAGATTTCGTTTTCAGTTTATTGAGTGGTTGTGAGGTTTCAAACACTTGAGAGTGAGTGTTAAACACCCATGAGTGCTGATATGGCTACTGGAAGCAGTGCTGCTCTTCATGTTCCTCAATTTTCTGGGGAAAACTACTAGATTTAGGTAGTAAAAATGAAGTCATATTTGAAGTCTTTTGGCTTCTAGGAATTTGTAGATCAAGACAAGCAAATTCTACCATTGAGAGCTAATCCAATAATTGCTCAAATTAAACAACATGAGGAGGAGAAGATGAAGAGAGACAAGGCTGTCACTTGTCTACACTCAGCATTGACAGACTCTATTTTCACTAGCATCATGCACCTGGAAACAGCAAAAGAAATATGGGATGAGGTGAAGGAAAGGTATGAAGGCAGTGAAAGAGTAAGAAATGTGAAGATGTTAACTCTCAAGAGAGAGTTTGAAATGTTGAAGATGAAGGAGAGTGAATCTGTCAAAGATTACTCTTCTAAGCTGTCAGAGTTGGTGAAACAGATGAGGCTATATGGTGAGACAGTGGAGGATTACAAGGTTGTGGAGAAAATGTTGATAAGCTTGCCTAAAAAGTTTGAAGCTAAAGTTACAGCCATTGAGGAGTCATGTGATCTGAAGAAACTGACCATTTCTGAGATGATCAGTAAGCTGCAGGCTCAAGAGCAAAGGATGTCTATGAGAAGCAATGATGTAACTGAAGGTGCTTTCCAAGCAAGACACAAAGGGAAGCAGCCTGTCAAAAGAGACCAACAAAAGAAAAACTTTGACAGGAAAAATGGTAATCAAAAGGGAAAAGGCAAGATGGATGGCGGCTCATCAAAATCTGCAAGAAAGAACAATTTTCCGCCATGTTCAACCTGCAAGAGATCAAACCACTTGTCAAAGGATTGTTGGTACAAAGGCAAGCAACAAATCCAGTGCAATTATTGCTAGAAATGGGGTCACAAAGAGAACTTCTGTAGATCAAAGCAAAACCAATCTCAACTACAACCTACTCAGCAAGCTAACTTCACCGATGAACAACCCGAAGCTGGAGATCACATGTTCATGGCTTCTCAAGGAAGTCGTTCAGCTTCAAAGGATGTATGGTATGTGGATAGTGGTTGCACAAGCCACATGGTAAAAGAGTCAAGCCTCTTCACTTCACTGGACAGCACTGACAGAACCAATGTTAAGCTTGCAAATGGAGAAATTGTTCAAGCTACTGGAAAAGGTACTGTCTCTGTTCACACTAGCAAAGGTCCAAAATTAATTCATGATGTATTGTTGGTTCCTGAATTGGATCAGAATTTGCTTAGTGTTGCACAACTATTGAAGAAAGGTTATTCATGCTCATTTAAGGATAAATACTGCACTATAATTGATTCATGTGGTGTAGAAGTTGTTAAAGTAGAAATGCATGATAACAGTTTTCCATTGAACTTGGATCAAGTGAATCACTCAGCACTTGACTCCAAGCAAGATGATTCAGTCCTATGGCATAAAAGATATGGTCACTTTAATATGGATGCATTGAAGTATTTGCAAGAGCATGATATGGTTAGGGACATGCAAACAATAAGTAGCACATATGACATATAAAGTTACAATTTTTATCTTTTATGTTGTATATAGATTATTTTATTATTTTATTTATTTTCTGCAGGAGGCATTTGGGTCAACTTCTTCTTCAACAATTGTTCAAGGAGGTCGCTTTGTAAGTGGAAACAATATATATTGCCAATCTTTACACTATTATTGTAACTACCACTGCCAATTGCCAAAAATATTTTAGTTTTTATCAATTTTATATAATATTTTATATTGCCAAAAATATATTGATGAGCAAACCCTACCCTGATTGTTTGCCATTGAGAAGACTTTTATATCCTTTAGCATACTTGTGAATTACATAAAAAAATAAAAAAAAAATAAAAAAAAAAAGGTGTGAATACACTTGTTAGAAAGGAGGGCTAAATATGTAATTTAAAATTTCTATTTCTTTTATAATTCGGAAAGATTGCATCCTTGATTTGATAAATGTCGGAATTAAAAAAAAGTTGGAATATAAATATATATAAGTTCAAGACAAATATATGAAATTTCCTACAACACGGCAACAAATAAAGGTGTAAGTTGGAATATAAATATTTTGTTTCCTTATTTAGTTAGGATATGAAAACCAAACAATTATGTTCAATTGTCTTTTTGGTATCAAATCAAAAAGGAAAGAATTCCCCGCTGCAACAATTATGTTTTCAACTTCTATTGGGCTTTATAGGCCCATTGATCCCCCGAAGTCTATATATACCCACCATTGGGCCCCAATTTTCCCCTTAGGAGGCTCGCAAATGAATCGCTATAAACATAACCAGATAACTATTCTCGTAACAAGAGTCTCCCGACGTTTCGATCAAATAGTTATATTATTTTGTTTCATGTGACGGTGTCCATGCTAAATCATTTACATATCATTTTGATTACGAGGGTCACTGTAACAACCTCATCTTATCATTTAACATTTAACTATCATCGATTCATTTCAAGTGAGTCATTTCAACTTCTCCAACTATATTTTTGTTTTATTTTATCCATTTTATATAAAACTTATACTTCCAAAGGTAAGCTATTCATTTTTTTTCTTTTTCTTTTTTCATAGAGTTGACGAGAAGCATTCTATTTTTTGTTGTTCGGTTGAGATTAAATATATATAAATTTGAATTTCATATACTAATTTACAATTTACTATAAATCATTTATTTTATTTTTTTCTCTTTTTGTTACCCAAATCTTCCATTTCCATCACAGGTGATAATTTTTCCAATCAAAGTTGCTTCACTCCTCTGTTATTTTCTTTCAACATCATGTAAATTTTGAGTCCTCATTTGCATTTGAAGAGAAGTGGGAATTACAAATTCAACTCTTGCATTATCCGATTGAGTATGAGGAAAAAGAAACTTGGAGAAGAGAGGAAGGATTTATTCGAGAAAGCTAACATCCATGTGCTGGACCCAATCATGCCAAAGGATGGAATTTGGAGAATGTGTACAAATTTCAAAACAACAAATAAACGGAGAATATAGTTCATTTTATAATATCAATGCCAAAGCTAACATTCATTGATAAGTTTAAAATTTGTTACCTTCATTTGTTGATATTTGTACAAATATCAATGCTAAAGCTAACATTCATTGATAAGTTTTATGGCCTACATATATTTTCAATGAAAATATAGTTCGAGTAAATTGGATTCTCCTCTTGCATTGAGAAGCTAACATTCATTGATAAGTTTTACGGCCAAAGCTAACAAATTTTAAAATTTTACGGCATTTATCTGTACAAATATCAAAAATCCAGAAAATGACAGCATTCATAAATCAACAGGCAGAATTAGTATAGTACGTTGCACCAAGTGTAAAAAGACAAATATATGAAATTTCCTACTAAAACAGCAGCTAACCTAGTAAATCAATAGCTCTGATAACAGCCTACTTTGCTGTAGGGTGGTGTACATGAAGAAGCCGTGAATGCATATTTGTTCCCTGTAAGCAAAGTCACCCATCGATCATATGAAAAAAGCAACACAACTAGTAACATAACAGAAGCAGCAGTATATGCACACAACCCTTATGTAAGGAAGCAACTCAATGCAAGAGGAGAATCCAATTGACTCGATCTATATTTTCATTTTATTTTATCATTTATGTTTTGTAGGCCGTAAAACTTAACTTTCCACCAAAAGAACCAGCACAGTTTTTTCCATTTAAGCTGTAAGGTAACTAATTAAAACTATACAACATATGTTTAATGATGGTCAATGTTAGTGGCAAATATCTTGTAAAGAAGCACACACAAAAGTGATTACGGGACCTTTTTCGGGAAAAAACAAATATCTGACTTAAATATGAGAAGGAACTATTAACTTTGTTTGGTTGGATGGAGAAATGGAGGGAGGGAGAGATCAAATCCTTTGTTTGGTTGGAGGGATGAGTGGGAGGGAGAGGAGAAGAGGAGGGAGAGCAAATCCTCTTGGGCCCACCATTTCCACCATTTTGGATCCTTCCAATTATGGAGGATGAGAGGAGGGAGAGAAGATTGGAGGGTAATTACTATAATGCCCTCCAATTTTATAATACCCTCCGATTTTTTTAAGGATAATATAGTAATTTTACAAATAAAATACCAATCCATCCATTCAACCTTCTTTTCAATACCAAACAACATGAAGGATAGATGTTATCCTCTCCATCCCTCCTACTCTCTCTCCCTCTTAATTCATCCATCCCTCATACTCTCCCTCTCTCTTATCAAACAAAGTTTACTTAATCATTTTCCAATTTTAAGCTTTCCAATCAAAGGATTATTTAACATAATATCATAGTCAGTATCACTATAGATCCTAGATTTAAAAAACATCAGAGCAGAGCATACCTCAGGTTTCGGAATATCAACACGAGCTTTACATTCACTAAGCATGGCATTGGTATGAGAAGATCTATATCTGCATAATTCCGCGATGCATCTGCAAACCTGAAAAGACAGCAGCATATATGCAGACCAAATTTTTAACAATTATAAAATTCAGTGTCATTACTCACATAAAAAACATCTATTGTGCACTAACACCACCCAGATTAAATAAGGCAGGATTGTATCAAGCAAAACCCACTGAACAATTAAAATTAAAAACATGCACCGGGAGAGAGTTGATGTCCAAGCACTAAAATTTAGATGTCAACACAATAAGAATATAAAATAAAAGACAAATGAAGGTCTTACAGTAGCAGCTGCACCAGTATAAGCCCATGGAATAATCATCTTTAGAAGGAAAGGCCAAAGGACGTGCTGCGGAGATTTTAGGCATCATCAGTTATGATTATATGTGTAAACAACCAATCAAAAAAATTAAGGAACCGGAACCCCATGTTAACACCAAGGAAATAAAATCTTAATCACCATTATAGATTTGAATATAAGAAGACAATGAGGTATACCTCCATTTCAGGAATGGTAATAGTTAGCAAAAGAAGGCCTTTTTCACATATTCCTCGTACCTCTGCCGGAAAAACTACTCTCATCTTCACTTGGAAAAGCAGCAAATTACCATTAGATTGTTATAATCTGTCAGATATGAATGATTTAGGAGATGATTATAATAACTAAAGTCAATATAGAGTGTTAAATTCTAATGCATGCCAAAGAATCAAGTTCATAATCCTCAGTATCTTATATTAATTATTCTTTTGGTAAATATGATGCATCATTGGGATGGTCCGATCAATATTTTCTAACGACTAACTTTAAACATTGTTCAAATCTACTATTTCTTTCATCTTAATTCTTAAGAAAGTTGGATGTAGAACTCCGATATTTTCTTATTGAAAGTAAACCACTGAACCAAACCCTACCTTAGAGCTCTCATGTCACCGTTATCCTGATCCGACAGAGCACAATGCCGTACAAGATATTCAACAAACAACTCCCCAAACGGATCAATCAGCAGTGTGAAGCCATTACCACAATCAACTGCGACCAAAGCAACAAAATTACAAAGGCAAGGAAAAAAAAATGTCTTCTTAACAATGTCAGAACTATAAGGGATTCCCATAAAAACAACACACCTCAGAATGAGCCTTTCAGACACCTAAATTTTGCTCATCTAGTAAAGACTTCACTGCATCAACAAGCAAAGGCCTTTTACCATGCCAAGCTTCAGATGACCTCCAAATGAAAAATGAAAACAAGTCAAGTCATGTAAGCTAATCAAGATAAGAATTAGTAACGAGGATGGGCAAGAAACCTGGGCAAAAAGTGCTTTAAAACGCAAAGTGCACCAAAAGTCAAAGGTCCTTCCTTTCCTGCATTCTAGTAGCAGATATATATATATATATATATATAGGAAGAAAAGAGGCAGTATATCGAAATATTAGGTTATATTCAGAACTGGAATTAGATTGCCTACAAAATTATCAATTATTCCGACAGACACTTAACAATAGTAACTGAGGATATTATCTTTGCCAGAAATGATACCTCCCTAAAGTTATGACCTATCTAGCCTGAACTCATACTCACATTAAGAAGGAACATAAATAAGGCATCAGGGGGTATACCAAGCCGACTGTCAGGAAAAAAAAAAAAAAAAACCGCTGAATTTAATTATACATCTGGAACACATACAAAAATACATATATTATATACGAAAAATAAGACAAAAGAAAAATAGAAAGGGGAGGATCTTGAGGTAAGAAAAACAACTGGACTTTGTAATATTACAATAAGTGAACAACATACATATATAGATTGGAAACGACTATTAAGTAACCATTGAAAGGGATGAATGCTCTTTATTGTCATTACTCATTATATATGCATACCACAGGAAGAAGTGTTGATAAAATAACTGTCAGATCCTGCAAAATATAAAATGAAAGTTCGCTAGAATTTAACTAGGCACTTGATTATGCATCTATATAACCACAGTGCAACAACACTTGTAAAAGACAATTTCTGACTTTAAGAGAGAAGATATATATGGAAGCAACCAAAACAAAAGATAAACACAGTACACTATGCCTTCATATAATTGTTATTTGTTAAACTATCTACATAAGTCGACTTTAGTATTTGAAATGGTTATTCACATAATGGTTGGGTCTGGCACTTAATAGCTTGAGCTTTGGGTTGAATTTGTCAAATATGGCATCGTTGTCGAAATTGGTTATATTTCATGTTTGGTAATTCCCCTTTGGTTTAGTTTCAGGTTTACATGTAAATCCAAAGGATTAAGTTGTATGTTCAGTCTGTTAGTATATCAGACATTAATAAAGGATAGTATTTGATATGGTTTCTTATATTATGGTTGAACTCTCCCACCTAATAGCTTAACCTTTTGCATTTGTATCTGTTCAATACAATTCATGATATACATGTATAGTCACATAAATATATATATGCTAAACTTCTCAAGTTGTGGCTTTGATAACTGCTAGAGCATCCAACTATGGATTAAAGTATTTAATATGGCTACTTATACTGTAATCAAACCCTCGACCTGGTCTTGATCTTTTGGGTCAGATTTCCTAACATGGTAGAGCAGCTTTTTATGATAAATTAGTGTCTAGCCAATATGTAGAAATTCCACATATAAGCTTTGGTTAATAATCAAACAGTTAAATTTCAGAAATGGGAACATTCCAAATAATTATGCCAAACAAAATCAATGGTCCTGTGAAAAACAAAACGTAATAAATTATAAAACCAAAAAAAAAAAAAAAAGTGGAGATACTCCACTCTACATTGAGAGAGATTCTTATGTTTAACAAATGCATTAAAATTTGCTTACAAAAGCTAAACTCATTAAAAATTGCCAAAAATATAAATAAAAAGAGAGAACAATATTACTATAGATGATTGAGCAGGAGGAGGAGAACAATGTGCAGTACCTTAAAATCAAGCAACAGAGGACCTGTTTCTGACAGTATTGAGGCCTTTAACAGATTGTGGAGACTACAGGTTGCAATAAGTGCAATATCTTGATCTTTTCTATACCTAATAAACATTAAAAAAAATAAAAATGAAAACACTGTATAATCTTTTTTTTATGCCTTACTCGTATCCATCTCAAGTGGCAACACAGTAAAAAACACCAGACACATGAAAACAAAAAAAAAATATAAATAAATTAAGACCCATACTTGCTCAAGTGACGAGAACAAATAAACAGCTCAACTAAAAGAAGAGCAATAATGAGGCAGAGCTTGACTAAACAAAGAACACTCACGAGGGAAGAGTACACTGCAGAGGGAACAGAGCTCGATAAAACAAAAAGAGAACCCTGTATCAAGAAAAAAAGGCTCGGGAGGAAAAAGAGCTCTTAAGGTGTCGAAGTTTGTTAGTAGAATTATCTTTCTATTTTTATTTAGTTAGTTTGAATAAGAAAGAGTTAAGTAGATTGTTTCTTAACCCTTATCTTTATAATAGTTTCAGTTTCTTATCTCTAGTTTAAACTAGTTTAGTCTCCTAGTTTCAAGGTAGGCTGATACCTACTATCTTTGTATATATTGTTGCTGTATTCTACAGAGAAACTTAAGTGAAATAAAACACTCAGTTTCTCAATATTTCTCTTCATAAGGGAAGAGCACCTTACCCAGGGAACTCACGAGGAAGACAGCTTTTAAGAGAAGAACAACCCAACAAGAGGACTGCAGAACCGATGAGACCCTCCAAACCAAACTACCAAGGTTACTAAAAGAAAAAGGGGAAAAGAAAAAAAAAAATGAGATACAATCAAGAAGAAACATATCCCCAAAACTTGTAGCACCAAGGAAACACAGACAAGCTTCGATCCCAAGAGGTAAAACAATGCAGGAGAGCTAAACTCTAAGACATTGAAAGGGAAGTGGAGACTCTCCCTGACACGGAGCAGCAAGTTAGAAACATTTCATACGTGGAGCAACAGGTTGGAAACCTGTCAAATATATGGAAATTATCAAGACATTGCATGTCATGCACCCACATATGATGATTGTGTCAGTATGTGTCTGTGTTTGAGCATGTGAAAAATGTGTAAAAGCAACTTGAAAAAACCATTACAGATGACACTGGCACAGAAAACACATGCAAAGTAACATTATGTTAAACTAGTTTGAGTGAGAGAGATTAAAATTAATCTTACAACTCCAATATAGTGGGGACAAGTCTTGGCAAAGCGCTCCTTAATTGTGTCCGTGTGATAAGACCAACCTTCTGACCCAGTGCTTCAACAGTAGATATGCGAAGTGCAAACCTATTGTGAAAATAAAGTTAACAAACTTACTTCAAATGGAAAAATAAATGCCAGAGTTTTACAGTATATAAGTAACCACATAAAACCTAGACATCACTGACAATTTCAGAATCAATTACTGACAATAAAGCAAAAGATTTTTCTATAGATGCATACTTGAAGATTAGCTTTTCTAGTTGTTTCAATTTTAGACATAATATTCTTACAAATGAAGCCACAGCCACTCATCCAAACATATGTACAATGAGCAGACACCATTGAAGGTAATATAAATGGCCATCAAAGTATACCTATTGAAAGGAACAAGTTATGTTACTTAAATTCATGTCCAAATGAAGCACAATCACTCATCCAAACATATGTACAGTGAGCAAAACAACATTGCATATTATATGACAGACCATCCAAGTGTAGATATTGGAAGGAGCAAGATATGCCGGTTTACATGTGACGTTTATCCTACATTCCAGATGGCATGTTTAGCAATCATATACATAAACATAACCATTCAAAGAAACCCATAAAATCCCATATTTACTCTTGGTTTGAAGAAAAAATTTCCACAATGGAGAAAAATGAATAAAGTACAGGGTGGAGAAACACCCATTGAAGATACCTTTGTTATCAACAAATAAGAACGAAAAATGTTATAGAAGAGTGAGGACACTATGAAAAAAAAAGACACAATTATAATGCAAACCTTGAGATCTCGTGATGTTGCCGAAACTCTAAACAAAAGCTCGAAAGCAGAATTCAGAAATGACCTTCACCAATTAAAACATCTTTATCAGGGATGATGTTATGAAGATGTATATACTAGGAGGAATCAGAAAGGTAAGAAAATAAATTTATTGAGCTCACATAATATATCACCATCAAGAAAGGAATGCGATGGGAAACCCACACTATGCAGCCAAGCAGCCTGACACCAACATTTGAATGCTAGAAAACTGTAACATTATAACATTGTCATAAGTTAGCTGTATAGTAAAGGATACAAATGGACAGTATATGAAAAATAATCACTACAACAAATCACCCCAAGAAAATGAACAAAGCAGAAAATTTTCAAATGAAATCTCAAGTCAGTTACAGAAATTTGTTTTCAGCAAAAACTAACTAAAATCAAAACAAGAAAGAAAGTGTAATTTTTATATATTAAAACAGTGTTCTTCTCTTTGGGCTTCCGTCTCCAAAGAATTCCAAGATACTTCATTTTTTTCATCCTTTTAAATTGGGAAACAGTTTTGGGATGGCATTGTTTTTTTCTAGTGGGACTATGTTCATAAAAGTCTCTATACTTGTTTTTTAGTCCACAAAAGGTTTTTGAGTTGTGGACATCTTGTTCACCTTCGTTTCCTAATCCTTTAATGAAATCGTTCTAGTTTCCTATCAATATATATATATATATATACATATACATATATATATATATATATATATGAATAATGCTAGATATCACAACTATTCCAACACAACACGTGGCACATGAGGTGTCAATTGGTAAGTAGATACATAGTTAGGTGAGATAAATCATTATTAATGTGTATCCACTCACCAATTGACACCTCATGTGCCACATGTGTTGTGTTGAAATAGTTGTAATTTTAGTTGTGATATCTAGCATTACTCTATATATATACATATATTAAACCAGTGTTTGAGTCTACCTTGACCCAACATGAAAATAAAATCATTTAACTGTACAAAAAAAAAAAAAAAAAAAAATTATGAAACGTTAAAGACTGTAGTACAATAAATGACTCTACCAGGCTACCAGCAAATGTATGAATGTAGCCTAGTTCTTTGAACATATAATCTGTTTTAAAAGTCACAGGTCATGCAAATGTCTGACAAAGGGCAATCAAATGCAACACCAAACCAATTGCCAAAAATATTTAAGGAAAAAAAAAAAAAACTTTTCCCTGAAGGTTTGGTTGGTAGCTCAATCAGAAAAACACAACAAAGTTATGCTATTCTTGTTTTTTTGATTAAAAATAGAAAGATAAAATTGAACACCAGACATAACAATTTAGACAAATCAGACCAAGCAATTGGACCTAGGCACCTTTTTTTTTTTTAAAAGTTTGACCATTTTAAAATACCAAAAAATCAAATATGTTGTCAAAGTTAGACTCTGATTCTATCCGGTCCAATAACAACTAACATGTTAATAAAATTACAGATATCACATAGAAGGCCATAACATGCACCAAACATCAAATGCATGTGCTACAACAATGAGGCAAAATATCATTCACCATACCATTTGCAAATATTCGCCGGTGTACATCTCGCACATTTCCAAGTATCGGTAGAACTCGTCACAGTACACCCTTTAGTAGAGGAGTGAACTGCAAAGCTTCAATTGAATTAAAAAAGTACAAGAAACACTTTAGATCAGCACACAGGCAGTACTCAGAAACTCCCATGATGATGATAGAAAATGAAGAAAAGGAAGTTAGAAGATTAACCATCAGCAGAAGCAAAGTCTGCCAGTGTTTGAACCATAGCTGGCAAAGCTGAATTAGGCCCAGAAAATAAATAAATATTTCTTCCATCATCTGTCAAATAAATATAAGCACAAGTCATCAACAGAAACAAAGTCAAGATTTTATATCAATAAATTCAAGAAGACTTGATGAAACATAAATTAAGGGAACATTCAAACAGGTTGAAAGTTACAGTAGGCCTGTACCATTTCCCATCCCAACACACATACAGACACTAAGCAGTTAACCAGTAAGTAACAACCCGCTCTTAACAACAAATATGAAACAGTCCACTTTAGGCCTAGGCCTGCACAATTTTTTTCTTAGCCTCTCGTCTCAAAAAGCTTCATACTAGTTTAGGAAGTCTCTAAGTATAACTGTAACTTAACCCACAAAACATATTTCTTAGAATTAGCAAAACAAATGTCTTAGACACACAAACTAATCCTTCTCATCAACCTGAAACAGAAGGGTAGAGCTGTATTGTAACCTCTGCTAATATCAAAAGCTAAAAATTAGTATTTCTACAGCCCTAAAGCAAATAAGCACAGATTCCTACCGAACTATTGACACCGTTTGAGCAAAAAACAGCTCTTAGTCCAAACTAAGATTAGGCCACAAAACTCTAGTGCTCTGTTGCGTAAGAGAGAAGTGAGGGGACAGAAAAGGGAGGCTGGATGGCACCTCAAGAGCGATGGGATGGAAAACAGGAAGTTGATGCATACTCCATCCTCAAGTAACCCTCATTCTCTGATCCTTTCAACTAGGGTAAAAGAGAGTGGAAAATGGAAGAGATGATTAACAATTTAGTAGTTAACAAGTTCGCCCTCATCCCTTCAACTTTTCATTCTTCGTACCAATATATGAAGGAAGTAAAACGTTCCAGCCAAATTTTCCTTCCATCCACCATTTCACCTTTACATTTCTCCGGTTATTTATCCATCCGACCCATCACGGCAAACAAAATGCCAGATACTGTAAACAAGATTGGCAACTCGAACAACAGAATATTTGTCTCTATTGACACAGTATTGATCCCACAATTACCTGCAGACCCTTTAAATGCCATATATAGTGTGCCTCAATTGCATTTATCATCTTAAGCTGATTTTAGAAATTATGAATTGCAGTTAAATTCCATTGTCAATAGCCATTTATAATTTTAAAAACTAGCAGAGAACATTGCAAATGCAAGTTTCTGAAAAGAAGAACACGAAAAATGGCTGTAGACAGTAGAGCATAAGATCTGCTGTCATGCTTAAATTTAATGTAATATAGATATAAATGAGGCAATGGCAAAAGACTTACAAGGTCAGGTAAATGTGAACCTATTGAAACAAGAAGCCCAGCTGCTGCCCTTTGCCAGTCAGCATTGAGTTCCTATATCAGAATGAACAAATAAAAGTAAAACAACAGGTGATACAATAAAGACTGATTGACCAAAAGAAGATGCATGTAAAATCAGATAAAGCCAAGAAGAAAACCCCGAAACAAAAACTAAGATATTAACATTTAAACCAATATTAAAAAAAAAGTCACTTATAAAACCTTTTAGCTCCTAATAAGATGAAAAAACAATACATGGATACCCAAGAATGACATTATTATAAGCTGAAAAAATCAAATGGTTATTGGCAACAAATGACAAACATAATTATCATGGCATATGAATATTAAACTATAAAATAAAGGAAGTTATCAATTATCCAAAGATTAATCCAAGAACATGGCAGATAAGAAAGATGCTCTTTGCCGCAAGCCTGTTCATCCGAAATAAAATTATATGTAATGTGATGAAACAGGGGAATGCAGCATAGTAATTAATTTGGACAAAAAGAGTATATAGCATTGGATTCAATGGGATCGCTTTTGCCTTCATCTATAAATGAATATCAAGGAGAGAAGCTGATCATAAAAGTCATAAATCTCTTAACAAATTTTGGTCATAAAAAATCAAATAGCTCGGCTAATAACTTGCCAAGAAAGCTTCTATAACTACAACATACTCTAGTAACTACCAACAAACCACGCTATTGATTATGTCCGGAATTGCATACTTTAAGTAACTACCAACAAAACAACGAAAAATCAAGTACAGCAACCTTGGAGGAGATCATCTCGGCAGTGGCAATCTTAGCAAGCTTGGCCATGAGAGCAGGATCAATATAACTAGTATCCACTATCCAGTGCACGAACTCCAAATGCCGTCACTTGAAAAATCCCAAGCCATGTTCCCAAAACGCTACAAACATTTTCAAGCAATTTGAAAACCGCCTTAATTCAAGATTAGATATATGATTTTATAAAGAAAACAAGAAAGACAAAAAGTGGGTTCCTGCAATTGAATGCCATGTGATTTCTTGAGATGAACAATAACGTGTATTGAAATATATATTTGTAGAGAGAGCGAGAGAGAGAGAGAGAGAGAGAATGCATTATACAAGGGAGCGAGGTCTTTGAGACGACATAGCGGCTTCTCTGACAATGAGAGATTCATCTGCTAGTGAAGAAACAAGTACATGCACTGCTTCTGCAAATAAAATTTATAAAAAAAAAAGACACCAAAATAGAATCGTAAAAGAACAATTACAGAAGAAATTGACAATTGACTGAAAGAATAGAAGATACCTGGGGCGGGAATTGAGATCCCGGAACTTGAAGAAGCCATGAATTGATCAATGAGAAAAGAATTGACCGAGAGAAGACAGAGGGAGACAGACTGCATTTTTTCATTATTTTTTATGGAATACCTTTTTATTATATTTAACCATTTTTTTAAAAAAGAGAAAATTACATAAACCTACTCTAATTATATACATAATTACATAAAAACCATCAAAATATCATAACAACACTGACAACCCATTGACCAGTTAGCTGAGGGTTGACCATTGTTAGTCCCTTTGTGAAGCACCCAAAAACCATATGACCTGAAGTCTTTTGGATTAGGTACAGGACCCTTACATTTTTCATTTCAATTTCAAATCTCTAGCAATCACACATTAGATATTGGAAATGCTTGAACCTCAGAAGATAACAATGGAGCCAACATGCAAGAGAAATCATATGCAGTCTTGTTGGTTGTCGGAAGGATTAAGGGGACGAAAGCAGTTGCGATCGAGCACAAAATCCATTAAGCACCAACAATTGTAGAAAAACATTTTAACTCCATTTTAATTCTACTGCAAAACATGAGAATTGAGAAGTAACTTCAAGCTAGAATAAACGGATGTGTATATGACACAAAAGGTTATGCCGCTGTAACATATGCGAAGGAACGTAGACATACATACTTTCTTATCTACTTCCCTCAAATTCGTCCAAATTTTACTAAGATTTCATATAAACTGTAAAGCCTAAATAAACTAGAAATGTAATTAAAGTCTGTGACTGGACCTCTGCCTTGACCATGTCGATGTTCCTTTCTCTGCATCAGCTTCACTAGATATTTCCTCCAAAGATTTTCCCTTTGTGAAGCACCCAAAAACCATATGACCTGGAGTCCTTTCAGGCCAAGATCCTTAAACTGTGACAGTAGAATTATACTCTCAAATTGGTCCTTTGCATATTCAAGTGCCCAACGAACAAGAGTCGGTGATAAAAATTTGTTTTTGCGAAGCAAGAAAAATATGCCGCAGATTCTCCTAAGAAGAACTGTGCAGCTACGCTCAATATCATCACAAAATGCCCATTTTGGACCATGCATAGATGTTTTCAATGACTCCTTGTCATCACTTTTACACTTATAAAAGCCCTTCTCTGATTTCAACTTGATTGCCTTATTGGTATCAAAAGGCTTCCACACACCTTTCTCAATCATATCAGTAGACTCTTTCCATAATTCTGAATCTAATTTCCATACAGACCGAGAACCCGTCCAATGCACTGGCAATAAATGATTGACAAACGACTTGTAGTCACCAAACTTCATAATACTCCCAAAACGTCCAAGTCTTGTGTTGCTTTGCAAAATCTATAGCTTCCAACAACAGATCCACTGCCAATTGATCCTTTACGACTTGAAATGATTCTCAAGCTCTTCTATATTCACTTCTCGAAAACCCCTTTTCTTCTCATCACTCAATGTAATATTTCAAAATTGCTTATACTTTGATATATCTTCATTATTATCCTCACACTTCTTCATTATTGCTTTCAACTGATTCTTTCTCCTCACTGTTGCTTCATTATCTTCCTTCTTCACATCATCCTCAAATCTTGATTCTTTAGATAGATCTTCACCAAAAAGATGTCTAGCACAAGCTCTGCCAACAACTGAGCTGAGCGAATTCCATCCTCCAAGTGCTTAGCTTTTGCATCATCATTTGCGGTGCTAGACTCAAATGCATAAACCCTTTAGCGAAGTGAAGCTGGCTCGACCGATGGTGACGATAAATGGATTCTTTGTCCTGCTTTTGTTTCATATTATCACAACCTTTGTTGTTCTTCTTTGTCTCAGCATCATGTGACTCATCTGCTAAAAGCTCTTTTGCTGCAGCCTCAGATTCCACAGAAAAAGGAAAATGTTCTGACACTGACAAATGCATACCATCTCCTCCCACAAATGTTGATCAGCCATCCCGTATGTGCTTCACCTTCACTCTCGGCCTTGCCATCAACTTCATCACGTTCTACATCTTCCTCCTCTTCATGCTCCTCTGGAGCACTCATCACCTGCAGACTCACTGCCCAAGGCATCATCACCAGCTGCAGGAGCATTTTCACTGTCCTCATCATCAGCATCTGCATCATTTTTTCCTCCAACACCTTGACAACGCAATCCCCTTCTTCATTTCTACTTTCAACACTATGTTTTGCCTTAGCTGTAGCCTTCATACCAGCATCTCCATAGACACCAAAATTGTCCTCCTCAAAATCACCATTAGGTGACATCTCACCCTCTTCTTTTTCATCTTTGGAGGGCCCAACAGATTCTTCATGATATTTACTACCTTTAGCACCATCTTTTTCAACCCTCCATTTGCCAATGAAACTGGTTTTGCAAAATCACCGCCCTGAATCACCAAGTAGATTTATGCTAACACATTAACATCAAAAGCGAAAAGAACCAACCCCCCTCATAAAACTGGAGGTATCTATATCAGCTAGGATCTCAAACTTGCCAAAAATATAGGATCGTACCTCTGATGAAGGGACTGTATCAACAGCAGCTTCCGGTTTATGATCCACATTGGTAGCATCGCTGGGCTCAAAGGAGTTGCACATGCTTTAAATTTAAAATAATCTCAGTATTGTAGAAATCGGAATACATAAATATACTGCAATTCGAAAATAAATTTATATAACATGCAGAAGACATCACAAAAACAAAAAAAAAAAAAAAAAAAAAAGGATGAGTACTATAAATAAATGTGTGATGTGACTGATGATGAATTACGGACCTGATGTTGCTTCAGTGCCAGTTCTACCATGTCTGTTTTCTGCACCTATTGCACGTGATGCAGTTGAATTGGCTACGCATTCACCGGTAGCAACTTGTATGCTATTTCCAGATCTTTTATCAGCAGCATCAGCATCTTTCTGCTCTTTCTCTAGCTGACGAGTGCTACAGGTCAGGTCATCTCTACCCACACGATCCAAGTCTTGAAAACTTTCTTTGGCTACAGTATTCCCATCAGCCAAAGCAGTCCTGCATAAATTATTTAATTCGGCTGAAGTGTTTTCATTTCCACTGCCAGAAGTTTTTTTTTTGCCTAGAATTCCCAACAGTACAATCAGCCTCAGGACTTCCATCACTTTCCACAACACTTGATGCACTATTATTTACAGCAGCATGTCTTCTTTTTCCAACATCTTCAGCATCCTCCATACAATCAGGATGAGGAGGTACACCCAGTATTGGTTCCATAAAAGTAGTCCAAAGCTTCATAGCTTTATTCACCGGTTCTTTAGTTGAGCACATCTCTTCACAGGAATATTGAACTAGTTTATACAAATCTTCATGGATGCGGATATCAGGGTACTCATATTCCAGGTGTGGAATTAATGATTGTCTATGAGCAGCAGCAATAGCCCTAAGAAAGTCATCCTCGGTATGCTTATTCTCCTTCAACTCCTTGATTTCAGCCACCATAGCTGCAAATCAAAATGAGGATTTCTGAAATGTTTCTTCTTCTTCTTCTTTTTTATCCTGCTTTTGTTTCATATTATCACAACCTTCGTTGTTCTTCTTTGTCTCAGCTTCATGTGCCTCATCTGCTAAAAGCTCTTTTGCTGCAGCCTCAGATTTCTCTTCGCCGTCTTTGTAAAACAGATCATGTAGGTGTTGCCACAAACAGGAAATTTAATCCAAAACAAAGAGCGTTGAACAAATGGAGAAAACAGCAAGAGGGTCAGACACCAAGCCTCGAGGAATGCCTTCAACAAAGGCACAATGATTGACCGATAATCATAAACCGATATATTCGCTAGTTCACCTTCATACCGCAAGAATATTGCATCAAGAAAAGAGAGCTGCAAGAATCAGCATATATAGCAATGTCAATGTGCAAACAGTCAAACTGGATTCGATTAGTTAACTATGGTTCGAAAACTTACATCTTTGAGCAGCTGCATTTTTAACCTACGTAACATTGTTTTTATACGAGTGTCTGCAAGTTTCATGCTCCTCCTGCTGTCCCAATTCATCTTCTACTCAACATTCATGGGAATGGAAGAGTTAAAATTTGTGGGAAAATGAAGGAGGGTAAAATGGGAAATTTACAGGAAAGTCAGTTATTCGGTTTGTTCGTTTTCTTGATATTTTCAGTCATGAGTTGAAATTGGAGGGAAAATGAAAAGGGGTAAAATGGGAGTTTTGACAGGACACTTGGTTGGTTGGCTTTAAATTGGAATCTGTCTACGGTCACTCAGACATTTCGTCGAACACCTTCCATACATATGTACTGTATCTACATACATGGTTATAACAAATTTGGTGAATACTGGGTCCGTTTGTTTGGAAGGAAAGTGTGAGTGGGTGGGAAAGTGAACCAATGCATAGTTTTTGGTTCTGGGCATCTGGTCAATCTCTGGGTTCTGGACATGTTTGGTGAGCCTTTAGAACCCAAAAGTGACTTTTGAAGGTGTTTGGTTGAATTGAAACGCCAAAAAGGGCTTTTCATAGACTCATAGTATGTTTATACCTGTATTGGATCCCAAATCTAAAAATTAAACGGAAAAGAGAAACAAAAAACTTATTAAAGATCACAACATTTCAGGCCACTCAGAATTGCAGGGAATCTCCTAGACTCAGAACAGACCTCTTTTATTTACAGCTGCTTTAAGTTTCAATAGCAATTGTTTTATAACGTAAAATGGTGTCTTCATACGAACAAATTGCACTATTATTCAAGTACAATACGCAATTAGTTTTTACCACTAGCAGTTTCAAATACCACAGATTTTTAGTTCTTCCAATGTTTGTCTATTTATTCCAATGTTGTTACTTGTTAGGCCTCAAATCCATGATTTAAGAAGTAATCATGCCCTAGAGCAGTTTGTGCATCTATTCTTCTTTCGGGATCCAAGAGCAGCATTCTCTGAAACACGATACAAAACTGCATTAGTAAATCTGAAATGGTTGACTCAAGCTTTAACTAACATTTGGGTTTCTAAACCTACAGATATCAGATCTATGCCATCTTCTTCAAGACTGGGGAAAACTTGAGTCCAATTCTGCAAGAAAGGGTGTGAAGAAAATCAGAATGATTGCCTTTTTTATTTTCCTTGACATATCTCTACTGTAGAAGAGAATATAAATACTACAAGATAGGGCCTAGAAGAAATACAAACCAGCAGCTAACTACCAACTATAACTATTTACACTCACCTAATCCCACTAAGTACAAATCATTAAATACAACTCAACAACTAACAGCTAAACTAAAAGATTAATTCACATGACAACTAACAACATAAAGTAGAGTAATAATTCAACACCCACCCTCAAGCTGGATGATAAATGTCTATCATTCCCAGCTTGGAACACAACTCTTCAAAAGCTCTCCTAGCCAAAGGCTTAGTTAGGATATCTGCTGTCTGAGAGGCAGTAGGAATGTAGGCTAAATCCATGCTGCCTTCTTCAATCTTTTCTTTGATGAAGTGCCTATCTATCTCAACATGCTTTGTCCTGTCATGGAGAACAGGATTTTTAGCAATCTTGATTGTTGACTGATTGTCACAGAACAGATGCAATGCTCCTTCAATTGGAGCTCTTAATTCTGTTAGCACTCTTCTTAACCAAACACCCTCACAAATTCCATGTGCCATAGCTCTGAATTCAGCTTCTGCACTACTTCTTGACACAACTGACTGCTTCTTACTTCTCCAAGTCACTAGATTACCCCAAACAAACGTGCAGTACCCAGATGTAGACCTTCTGTCTGTTACAGACCCTGCCCAGTCTGCATCTGTAAAAACAGCAACTCTTCTGCTAGTATTCTTCCTGAATAACAGTCCTTTCCCCGGTGTCGACTTCAGATACCTCAAGATTCTAAAGACTGCCTCCATATGCTCTTCTGTTGGCTTATTCATGAACTGACTTACAGAACTTACAGCAAACCCTATATCTGGTCTAGTGTGAGAGAGATAGATTAGTTTTCCCACTAACCTTTGGTACCTTCCTTTATCAACAGGAGCACTCCCTTCAAGACTTCCCAACTTGACTGTATAATCCATTGGTGTTTCTGTTGGTTTACAGTCACTCATTCCTGTTTCTTTTAGTAGGTCCAGTATGTATTTCCATTGAGAAACTACAATGCCTGCCTTGGACCGAGCTACCTCCATGCCTAGAAAGTACCTTAGCTGTCCTAAATCTTTTATTTCAAATTCTCTAGCCAGAAAACACTTTAATCTCCGTATTTCTTCTTCACAATTCCCTGTAAGGATGATATCATCTACATATACAATAAGAACTGTCACTTTGTTACCAGCTGAGTGCTTAACAAACATGGTGTGGTCTGATTGGCACTGCCTAAACCCACTTTTCTTTACTGATTTGGTAAATCGTTCAAACCAGGTTCTTGGGGATTGTTTCAGTCCATAGAGTGATTTTTTCAGCTTACACACAAGTTGATTGTTAGCTGAATTCTCTAAACCTGGTGGGATGCTCATATACACTTCCTCCTCCAACTCTCCATTTAAAAAGGCATTCTTTACATCTAGTTGATGAAGCTTCCAATCCAAGTTTGCAGCTATGGAAAGTAGAACTCGAATAGTATTCATCTTTGCCACTGGTGCAAAAGTCTCCTCATAGTCCACTCCATATGATTGAGTGAACCCTTTTGCCACCAATCTAGCCTTATATCTATCTATACTTCCATCAACCCTATATTTTATGGTGAAAACCCACTTGCAGCCCACTGGGTTCTTCCCTTTAGGCAGCTTTGTCATCTCCCAGGTTCTATTTTTCTCAAGGGCCCTAACCTCTTCTTTTATGGCTGCTCTCCACTCTGGAATCTTCATTGCTTCCTCTATGCTGTTAGGAACTTGAGTTTCCATGATATTAGCTAAAAAAGCTTGAAATGATGGTGATAACCCACTATATGAGATGTAGTTGCTCATGGGATATAATGGTCTGTTTCTGCACTCTCTTAGACCTTTCCTCAAAGCAATTGGAAGCTCACTGTTAGATGTGGTTGTCTCAGGTGTGTTGCTGTCACCAGATTCAATCTTGCCATTTTCTGCACTTTCTGTACTCAGATTCAGATCACCCTCTTGGATCATTTTACACGGTTGAGACTCTTGGTTCTGCTCAACTTGCAATGGAACTCCCACCTGCTTTTGGTTTTTCCTTTTTCTAGAATAAACAATCACATCTTGATCAGCAGATTGTGGTTTGTGTGTGAGATTCAAATCAAGTGAAACCTCAGATGAATCGTTGGATTCTAATATCTCAGAATGCTGTTTAGGAGTTGCAGGTGAAGTGGTTTGTGTTTTAGAGGGTGTCTTAGGAGTCTTGAATGTATCTACATTTGGATATGATGGAGACTCAAAGATGTCAGAACCAAAATCATCAAAAAATTTACCATTATAGGGCTGACCACAGGGCTGATTATCAGTTATTTTCCAAAAACAATTGGACACAGATTCTTCCCCCACTTTGTTTTTGGAATAAAATGGATGAGTTTCTAAAAATATAACATCTTTTGAAATATAAAACGTCTTGTAGTGGGGGAATAGCATTTGTATCCTTTTTGTGTTGGTGAGTAACCAACAAAAATGCATTTTAGTGATTTAGGGTCAAGCTTGGTTCTGTGAGGTTGATTTATATGAACAAAAGCTGTACATCCAAAAACTTTGGTAGGGAGATTTGAAATGAGTCTAGTGTTTGGAAAACTTTGTAAGAGAACTTGGCAAGGAGTCTTAAAACTCAAGACTCTTGATGGGAGCCTGTTTATTAAATAAGTTGCTGTTAAAACAGCCTCTCCCCAAAAATGTTTAGGAACATGACAAGTAAACATGACAGATCGTGCTACTTCTAAGATATGTCTATTTTTTCTTTCCGAGACCCCATTCTGCTGTGGTGTCTCAGGACAAGAACTTTGATGGACAATACCCTCTTGTAGCAAAAAATTGTTTAAAACACTATTGAAAAATTCCTTGCCATTATCAGTTCTAAGGATTTTAACTTTAGTATCAAACTGATTTTGTATCATTTTTACAAAGTTTTGAAATATTTGAGACACCTCGGACTTTTCTTTCATTAAGAAGATCCAAGTGAGTCTAGTATGGTCATCAATAAAGGAGACAAACCATCTAGCTCCAGTAATGTTAGGAATCCTAGAAGGACCCCATACATCACTATGAATCAAGTAAAAAGGCTGTGAGTTTTTGTATCCCTGCATGGAATAAATTTGACGATTCTGTTTTGACAAAGTGCAGATTTCACATTGGAAAGATTGAGATTTTTTATTTTGAAATAAGGCTGGAAACAGTTTTTCAAGGTATACAAAGTTAGGATGTCCTAACCTATAATGCCACATGAAGATCTCACTGTTTTTATTTTGACTACCTAGACTATCCTGAGAACTAGAAGAGAGAACATTCTTTTCTGTAGCTAAGTGTGATTGTTTACTAGATTCAGGTCCAACTTGAAGTAGATAGAGTCCTGCATGCACGTCAGCATTGCCAATCATCTTCCCCGAGTTCAGATCCTGAAACATACATTGAGTTGAGGAAAATTGGGCAACACAGTTAAGATCAGTTGTAAGCTTACTAATTGAGAGCAGATTACAATCAAGTTTAGGTACTAACAAGACTGAATGTAGAGTGATATTGGGAGAGATTACTACAGAACCTGTTCCAGTGACTTTGGATAAAGACCCATCAGCAATCTTAACAGTAGAATTGTTGTTATTTGGGATAAAATCAATAAATAAAGTTTCATCTCCGGTCATATGGTCTGAGGCCCCAGAATCAACAATCCAAGACCTCTGTAAATTTTTTCTAGCATTTAAGGCTGTTAAGAAATTACCTCTTTGAGCCACAGAACCACTTCCCACAACTGAGGATTGAGTGGTAAACAACCTTTGTAATAAATCCATCTGCTCTTTGCTGAATAAGGTCTGATCTGTTGAGGAGAAAGTATCATTGCCTGTCACCATATTTCCTCGGCTTTCCCTGTTATACCGAGGTTTCCAATTTGCTGGTTTGCCATGTACCTTCCAGCAAGTCTCCTTCAAATGTCCAGGTCTTTTACAATGGTCACACCAGGGCCTTCCCTTCCTGGGCTGGTTATCAGTGACATTGTATTGATTTCCTCGAGCAATAAGGGCAGAATTTTCAGGAACTAAGATATCTAGTTTATGTTCAGGATTAGGATTCCCTAACATAACCTTTTTCCTACTCTCCTCTCTTCTTACTTCTGAAAATACCTCACGGATACTAGGAAGTGGTTTAGTCCCTAGAATTCTACCCCTCACTTCATCCAGATTAGGATTTAACCCCAGGAGAAACTTGAAAATTCTCTTCTGCTCAACAATATCTTTGTAGAGAACACTATCTTCAGGACTCTTCCACTTGTGCTTTTCGAATAAATCTAGCTGCTGCCAATAACGAGTCAACTTGCTAAAGAACTGAGTGACTGTCATTTCTCCTTGCTTTAACTCATAAAGTGTGCTCTCTATTCCAAATAGTTCTGCCACATTATCACTGCTGGAATATGTCTCTCTTGCTGCATCCCAGATCTCCTGGGCAGTTTCATAGAGAAGGAAATTCTCACCAATCTCATTAGTCATTGAGTTGATGAGCCAGGACATCACCATACTATTCTCGGTCCTCCATTTTTTGAAAGCCGAGTCTTCCTTTGCTGGTGAGATAGACTCACCAGTGATATAATCATCTTTTCCCCTTCCACAGATAAACATGGACACAGATTGTGACCATTGGAGATAGTTATGGCCATTGAGTTTGTGTCCGGTGATAGGCATATAGGAAATATTCCCATTGTTTGAATCACCATTACTGTTGATGACAGATGGTTCAGAATCTATGGAAGTAGATGAAGTTGAAGGAGGAGTGGGAGGGGTAACCATTCTGTAATTTGTTATAGAAGGGATTTAGGTTTCAGAAAAGGGTGCTCTGATACCATGAAGAAAATCAGAATGATTGCCTTTTTTATTTTCCTTGACATATCTCTACTGTAGAAGAGAATATAAATACTACAAGATAGGGCCTAGAAGAAATACAAACCAGCAGCTAACTACCAACTATAACTATTTACACTCACCTAATCCCACTAAGTACAAATCATTAAATACAACTCAACAACTAACAGCTAAACTAAAAGATTAATTCACATGACAACTAACAACATAAAGTAGAGTAATAATTCAACAGGGTGCGCCGTATATTCAGCATCAATACAAAGTTTAGCTCATTTTATCAAAAGAAAGATACAAAAACAACAGTAAATTGCAGCTCATTTTACCTTACGTGGGATTGTGTAAAAACTTGGTTCGAAATCAGGCATATCACTGAAACCAGGCCAAGTGTTTTTATTTGGAGTTCCCACGATACTTCGGTTAAAGAAATAAAGAAAACGTGTTAGTACCAAAATAGACATTCATGAAATAGACACATAGAGATGGCCATCGTGATGCTAATTAATAATGCACGTTACCTGAATATCACAACCAGTTGTTCACGCACACAATTCCCAGAAAAAAGCTGCCTTGACAGTAGCATCTCGGCAAATATACACCCAACTGACCACATGTCAATTGAAGGAGAATATCTCTTGCTGCCCAATAAGATTTCTGGTGATTTGTACCGTAGTGTTCCGACCTGACTTTAGAAAAATTTCATTAAGGGACTCCACTGGAGATAAATGTAAATTTTAATTAGCAATCTTAATACTATAGGACATACCTTGGGAGTATATACCCCGCTGCGAGTAGGAAACATTCTGGACTGTCCAAACCCTGCAATCTTAATACTGTTGTTTTGAGAATCTAACAACATGCTATGCAGTTTCAAATCACGATGCATAACTCCTTGAGAGTGACAGTAAGCAAGGCCACGAAGAATGTCAAAAACGAATGACTGCAAAAAATCACAATAAGTAGGTAAATATATGGGCTCTAGAGGATAGAAAACTGAATAAAAATACAAGAAAAAACCACCCACCCGTATTCGAATTTGATCATTTATGAAATTAGGATTTAAGTTCATGTATGTCCTCAAATTAGTGTCTACATATTCTAGTACCAAATACCAATGCGTGTTGGACTCTTGCAACTCTCTCCATCTGAAAAAACGAAAACCAAAATTTAGTATGCTTGTTGAGTCATGTTTTTTTTGCAAACAACCATCTTAGATCCTGCTACTAACATTTCTAAAATTTTATTGACAAAAAGTGAACAAGCATAAACAAAAAATTATTATTTATCTTACTTAGATTCTGCTACTGAAAGCAGATTCTGTACTAACTTGATCATCTATAACTTAATTTTCCCCCAATACAATGTCATTTACTCACATCATCCTTGTCACAACACAAACATCAAATAATGAGCAATCACCAGTACAAAAAGTTATCATCACTGCTTAGTTAGAACAACATTCTCTACAGGTCAACAGGCATGAACCTAGCAAGGCAACTTCACTAAAAAGTGTGGAATCAAAACACTGGAACCTTTCCATATCCCCTGTTTTAACAGACTCCTTGAATGCATAACACAGATGGAAAAAGAAAAGTCTATATCAATAAAGTAATTATACATAAGATCCTACATTACGGAAGTTGAAAGAAGTAGGTCATGCCTTGAAACCAAAACACCGGTGGTAACATTTGTAGCTAAAAATTTTCCCGGTGAGAACCTACTTCGATGTAAATAGAAGATAAGCATACTTCTAAGTTAGCATATTGATATGTTATCTGTTGTGCAAAGATAAGATTGTAACTTGAAATTTTTTATTACATGTTTAGTCCGATTACAGTCTTGAAAATTATTTACGAAGAATGGTACATTTGGATCTGCACAGGCCATAATCAATTATAGACCGACCGGTTGGAAAAAATTAGTTTTGAAAGAAAAATCACCCGCACTGTCTAGGGAAGAGTAAATGCTGTACAGAAAAATTTTTCAATAAGTAATCGTGGTTTTTTGACATTACAAAATCGATATCATATAACATTGCATTAGGATAACACAAAATTGTCTCGCATTCAAGGCAAACATTTTTTGATAGACCAACCATCAGTAAGTATACAATAAACGAGAAAAGATGTAAAAATTTAATTGATTTAGACAATAGCATCTGCTTCACTGGTATTCTACACTTTATTGCAAAGTCAACATCAGTCAAGAAAGGAAAATTCTCACAAACATGATAAAATGGACAGTCCATTAAAGAGACATGATAAAATAACTGAAAGAAGAAAAAAAGGGATAGATTAAGAAGTAATGGAACCTGATTCAATTTCATACTCAGAAGCTAAAACAGTTACTTATCAAACCTTTGAAGATTTGAGGTTTTCTGGTTTTCTCTGGAAAATTGGTACCCAATCTTTGATCTATGTCAAGATCTTAGCAATTATCATCATCTTGACTTATATACTGTTTAATAATTCATAGACGACTCATTTAATACATCTTTTCAAAATTACTCATTTATCTCTTATTTGTTTTCCCATTGTGACTTATTGCACTTAAATGTAATGGATTTTAGAACAAATCCTAAAATAATAATAATAATAATAATAAAATCATATAGGATTTTATATTTGATGGTACTAGATATGTTTCCGTTTAACGATGATGTTTAAAAAAGTGTGCAATGAACACGCTTGTAATACAAATTCAAGTGGATTTATACGTGTATGTGTGTCCACGTGTCTGGTGTGTGTTTGATTTTGTCTTATACGTGCATGTGTGTGCGCGCACGCACTTACAAGAAGTTTAATGTCCGTTGCTTGAACAGGCATTTACATGAATGTGCAAACGCGCGCACACGGATGCACATGTGTGCAGGTATTGGATAAAATCAAAGTATCAAACACACACCTAGACGTGTGGACACGCATTAATGCCCATTGCTTGAACATACATTTACATGAATATGTATCTAAGCTCTCACTCTCTCCAAAGCATAAATGGTGAAGCAATTTTCACAAGTGAAGCAGAGTCTACAAGTCTACTTCACCGCAATACTTAGAATGCATTTCTAAAACCATTTCTAGTCAAAATTTTGGCAGTCATTCTCCAATTAGATAAATAATTCCATGACAAGACCTTATAGACTCAACCCAGCAACCCCTCTGTTTCCCTACCCAAACACAATTTACAATCATTTTCCACAAACAGAAAACCCAAAAGATCATTAACCTATAATCCTAGAAGACATTACAGCAAAGCAATATCTACAAGGCCCTCACACATCTAAAAATCAAGACTTTTTCATACACAACCTTAAACTTAAAGTCATACAGAATACAGAACTTCAAAAAATCCATGCAAGAAATAGAAATTTTCTTCAAAAGCAGAATCATGTGCTTCCATTAAACAACAATCCACACAGCACCTATATACATTGTGTCATTGTCCATATCTTCCTACAGCTGAGAATAACAAAATTACATATATATATATAACATGAAACCAGAAAAAAAGTTTAACATGAACCCAAAAAAAAAATCACAAATTGCATAGAAATGATTAACATGAGCCCAAGAAAAAAAAAAAGTTTAACCTCAGATTGTCACCACACACACAGTTGATAAGTGGTATTTAAATAAATAAATAAATAAATTTGGTTTTCATACCTGACGACATTAACGTGATTCAATTGTTGCAAGGTATACATTTCTCTCGTTGTGTTAACTCTCTCATGAACTTGCTTACTTATCTTCTTTACTGCAACTGTCTGTTGACTGGCGAGGTGAAGATATTCAAAAAACTTTGAATTTGTTCCTCCAATGGACCTAACTTTCTTGTACTGTGACAACGGTAACAAAAAATTAAAAGAAAAACATGCATGGGGTAAAGTGGTAAACATGAATGGTTAGTACACCTTAGCCCTACCTGTTCTAACGGAGCTGCCACCTGTTCTAACGGAGCCTCCACCTGTTCTAACGGAGCTGCCACCTGTTCTAACGGAGCCTCCACCTGTTCTAACGGAGCTGCCACCTGTTCTAACGGAGCCGCCATCTGAGTAGGCAAAATATCCAAAGGTGATAATGTAAAATCAAGGAATAACGTAAAATTTGCACAAAATAAAGAGAGAAAGCCGACAGTGCAGTTCCCATTTCAGCCCAGCTCAGAGTCTCAGACTTTTGACATATAATGATAGTTTGTCTTTCTGGTTAATTTCACCCATTACCATTAAAAAAAATCATAATATCAAAACTTCTTACCATTAGCAAACACGATTAGGTTGTTCACTACTTCTACGCATTATTTGCTAAACTTATGTTGATATATTTAGCATTATTTGCTAAATATATCCAATTATTCAATAATGCATTTTCAATAATAATACTCACGTTGAATAATAATACTTACAAATTTGCTAAACAAACAAAAACAGAAATCATCCAGGCTGAATAGGCAGACATGTCAAAACACCAATGAATTCTTTAAGTTGATATGCCATCAAAATTCAGTGGATTCCCGGGAAATAGTCCTGGTTACATTTAAGCTAGGTTTTTTCAGGTGTACTTTTCTGTGGGTCAAAATTAAAAATTAGATGTTCCATCCAAACTAGCCACTAAATTGATGTTTCAATTGGTTCATTTAAGCTAATCTCACACCTTGTTTATCTTTATTTTTGGCATGATACATCATCAAAAAGCTCTAAATTATGTTGAGTCAGAACAGCCAATAAATTTTTACTTCAATTCAAGAACTCAAGTCTATCAAAATCTCATCAACACAACATCACAAACTCAAAAACGAAAGCAGAAACGCACAAAAAACAACAAATGTAAGGATTTTTTACCTGATCTAGCGAGCGAGCGAGAGCGAGAGCGAGAGAGAGAGAGAGAGAGAGCGACTTCGCGAGTCGTGAGAATGGGAGGGAAAATTGTAAGAAATGAAATTGACGTCAAGTTTGACCGAATTAGTATCTAACCTTGGTTGAGTTGGGCCCTGATGGGCTGCCCGACCCGTCAAAAAATAATATTTAGCAATCACTATTAAAATCTTAATTAATATTAAAAAAAAAACAGAAATTTAGTCAAAAAAAAAGGTAATTTTTTTATTAAAATATATAGTTGATTAGGCTAATTTAGTTTAATTAAAATATATTTACTTGATTAGGTAGTCTTAAAATACCTAATATAATTAGGAATATAGATTTAATTTACTAGTAAGTGTTATGATTCCTAATATAATATTCTTCTAAAAAAAGATTCCTAATGCCTATAGAATATTATGAAAACATAAATAAACTAGGATTAGTTTCACACTTGTATTAAGATTAGGAGTAGAATTAAGATTATATATATATATATATATATATACCTGGGGAATTTCATGAATATTTCATGTGTTTAGACATAAAAAATTTCAAATTCAGAACATGAACATGAAGTTGTAAAAAAAAAAAAAAAAAATGAACATGAACATGAAAAAATTAATGATGTTCAAGCATTATAAAAAGAATAATGCCGTGAGAATACTGCTATTAATTTTCTAAACTATTAAAATTCTAAATTAGTTATTAAAATGCTATTAATAGTTTACACAAAGATTAGAAAATTAGCTATTTTAATAGTTTAGGTGACTCTAAACCCTCCCTTTATGGTGCAAAGAATAATTGTTGGTTTTTGTCAAGCATTCCTATACCGTTGATTATAATGGTGCCTCAAAAGGAAATCCTTGAACCGGAAGAGCCGGTGCCGGAGTGGTATTGTGCGATGAGAGTGGGTGCAATGTGGTACGGAACTGCTACTCGTTAAGATTCTCGACTATTTTATTGTATCAATTCATGATTATGAAAGTTTTAGTACATCAAACTCAAAACCATTAGCTATAACATTCTCTAATCCCGAGTTTCAATAGGTGATGATGTGAGCGAGTAATTCTACATACAACCGTGATTACGCAACCGCCGCGTAACCGCTTTGGAAAAGAGTGAATAAATATATAGGACCCGCGTAAAAAAAACATGGGTCCCATATATTTATTCACTCTTTTTCAAAGCGGTTACGTGGCGGTTGCGCAACCACGGTTGTATGTGGAATTACTCGAATAGAAATAAACATTGTTTTTGCTAGTAATATAAGCTATAGCTAAATTTATTGACCTATTGAAACTCGAGATTAGAGAATGTTAGTTGATATTTGACTAATGGAAGGAAAATATTAGAGATTTTAGACACAAGTATTAGTGAAAATATTCTTAAAGAGTGTATTGGGAGGAAAATATACAGGTTTAAAAAAATTAAAAATAAAAATAAAAATGCAAAAGGTGTTATGTAAGTCAGATTAGCCCTAGCCCAAGCATCTCCCAAGCCATAGGCCTCAAAGAGCACTCGGGCCGAGACAATATCATGACTACAAACCAATCTTTTGGGGGGGGCCCAAGAAAGCTTAAGGTGTAATAACACTTCAAGCTCATTGTTTGTACAACTTATATATACATTGCTCTTACTGGTCTTGGCTTTCCGATGTGGGATCGATTTGAATGAATATTTTCCCACCGATTTCAACTCTTCTATTCCCACAACAACCAACAATAAGCAAATTAGCGAGTACATATACATATGTAGAGTTGCAGAGTGCAGACATACAGTACATATGTACGTAAGGTGTTCGACAAAATGTCTTGAGTGACTGTAGACAGATTCCCATTTAAAACCAAAAAACCGAGTGTCCTGTTAAATTCCCATTTTACCCTTTTTCATTTTCCCTCCAAATTCAACTCATAATTGAAAATATCAACTAACTGACTTTCCTGATTTACTAATTATCACGTGAGCTAAATTTGACTAAGAGAGAAAACCAAAACTAACCACTTGAAACATTAAACTTTTGTTACTAACCACTTTTGAAATTTTGATTGTTAATAGCCACTTTTTTAAAAAAAATTCAGTGTATGCCCATAAATTACAAGAGTACCCCTGAAAATAGTTTTATTTTAAATCTCGAAGCAAACTTGAAATCATACCTAAATTGAAATGTCAAAACTTGAAATCATGCCTAAAATCAAAATGTCCAAACTTGAAATCTGGACTAAATTGAAAATTTCCCTTTCTTCTTCTTCCTCCTCCTCAAACATTAGATTTTTTTTTTTTTTTGGTTTCCCTTTTCCTGCAGATCACCTCGCCGGTGAAGGGAGATTGATTTTGTCGCCGGCGAAGCAGCAACGGACGGCGAGGAGCAGCGCACGATCGTGGCCCGTCGCCCGTCGCCCGTCGCCCACGCCTGGCCATCGCACGAACCAGCGCCCCCCATTGCCGAACGTGGCCACTGCCGTGAAGCCCAGAAGGTCACCGGCGCTCGGCGACACCTTCGCTGGCGCTTGGCGACCCTCAAAGCACGCCGGCGAGAGAGATCGGAGAGAGAGAGAGAGAGAGAGAGAGAGAGAGAGAGAGAGAGAGAGAGAGAGAGAGAGAGAGAGAGAGAGAGAGAGAGAGAGAGAGAGAGAGAGAGAGAGAGAGAGAGAGACCAAAAGAGAGAGAAAGAGAAAAGAGAAAAGAGAGAGTGTGTGTTTTGGGACCCTTTTTATATGAGGGCTTTCCAGTAATTTCTTAAAAAAGTAGCTATGAATAAATAAAATTTTGTTTGTGGTTAAAAACAAATTTCCAATAATATGTGTGGTCAGTTTTGGTAATTTTCACTTTGACTAATGGTTGGTCTATAACATTCCTACTTTCCTAGTAAAGGTCAGTCAATGATCACGTGAGCTAAATTTGACTTGGTTGGTCTATTTCAAATTCATATCAGGCAGATTCAATGTTTGTATATATTCTTGAATTTCAATTCTTCGGATTCTGTTTTGAATTGAAATTTAATATTATCCAAACTAATTTTCAAATGTATTAGGTGATATTGTATCGAAATTATCTACAAAAACAGAACAACAATCAAACTTTTTTTCTTTGAATCGACTTAAAAAAAAAAAAAAAAAAAAAAAACCCTTTATTTTTCTCATTGATCTATTTTAGTAAGCCTTTAGTTGACATGAGATCCTACATTGGTTAATTATGAAATTAAATTGTTCATGTTTCTTTACCTTCTATTGAGGACTGCATACATTTTCTGCTTTGTTTTTTTTTTTTTTTTAATTAATAAAAGGTTTCGGAATTTTAGTTAGATAAAAAAAAAATTATGAAATTAAATAATTAACCGTGGGTATATAAATTATTAGATTCCAAGTTCTAACCAAAATTGGATATTAGCTGAGTATTTAGCTCAAGCAATGGCGGAGAGAGGTTTGTCCTTTCAAAATTTTTATCTTTCCTAGAAAAATTAAAGTTTTACCGTTAAATTCTATAGTGTTCATTTTGACCCTTCTCGAATTTTTTGTTTTAGTTACTGTTAGAATAATTGTACATCCGAAAAATTTAGGGCTCCCCACGTAAACAATGAGAAGCTTTTTTTCACAGTACACTTTTATAAGGTAATTTAATTGATATTATTATGAAAATGCATTTTCCATACAATTTTTAAATCGAATTACATTTTATTTGAATTGAAATTGTTAAACGTAAACTAAATACATACTAAACTCAAACTCAATGTGAATATCAGTAAACAAGTCTTGAAGTTATAATAGTTTTAGGATAATGGCGTTTTTTTTATTATTTTTAAATTCCAAGTTATTGAATTTAATAGCTATTGAATTTTATTTCTAAGTTCACAATTGAAAACTTAAAAAGAAATGATTCCATTCAAAACTAATCTTCATCTTAATTAACTAATCTCATACCATTCAATTCATCAAATCCAAGTGAATATGCTAACAGTACCTGTGGATTTCATATACATGTTTTTTGAGGCAACGATGTTGTCATTAATTCAATTATATTTAAATTATTAGTGACACTTCTCTTATATACATGTTTTATTATTAGTTCTCACCATGTGTATTCATTTAAACGTTCATTCAATCTGACAATGTTTCATGTTCAACAAAACTGAAACATGAGTGTCGGTGTTTGATCAATTTATCAATTTAATTAAAACCAACATTTAATATGAGGTACTGAATTAAGCTTAATCAAAAACAATATTCTTTTTCTTCAAACAAGGCACAACAGCCACCACAACTATCTAAATTAATCAGAAAATCAACAGACAGGAAATAAGGAGGGCATGAAAATGCTGCAAAGAATCTGATGCCTTTATAATGCAGAAAAATTCAGATTAGTTGATCTTCTGTTAATACAGTCCGGAGAAATCCGAAGTGACCGCGCGAGTTGCTTAGCCTTTCCCCATGAACATCTGAGCTCGAACTTGGATCTTGGCTGGTTGATTGCAACTGTGATGGTGCAATATTATGTGGGAATCCTGGAAATTGAAGGGTGGGAGCATACAAGCCCCAATTATATGTTAAAGACTGATGATAAACTAGTTATAGCATTAAAAAAAAAAAATCGAAAGAAAATTATGATTACGTACCTTGAGTTGTGGAGTACTCAAAGTTGTATTTGAGTGACATGAGGCTCTCTACGTGTGCATACATTCTATATTTTCTATCAAACACACATTCCTTTCTAATTTTTCCATCTTTTTCATCGTAGCAAAGTACGAGTCTCTATTGGCCAATCTTTGGTTGGCCAACATGTGACCAAAGAATAATTCCATCGTTCTCCCAGAAACATAATGGTATTGGATTGTGAAGGCTTTGTGATTTCACAATTCGAATCCAAGATTCCTTGACACCATATTCCTTCATAATCCAAATTCAATTTCCTCCACAGCTTCTACGAATTCTGTTGTACGTTCGATGTAGACTTCAAAGGTTACACAAAGATATTCTCCAATAACATGAATGATGCATTGCCAAAATTGAGAAGGTTTTGGAGGATTTGAAATAGGTAGGGGAAAAGTTTTGAACTACACTTCGGCCAAATCAAAAACAGTGACCACTCCTAGATTATTGGGATAACACATTACACCCCCAATGAATTGCGCCATTTATAGAGACTCCGTCAAGAAAGTTAGGATTCCTAACTGGAAAATTGCCCTCTACAATTTTCCATGAATTGTATTTTAGAGAGAAAATATGCAATATTTTTTCCTCATCGACTCTCACCAACTTACGGTCATCAATAGACTCCACAAAACCAAAGCCAGAAAAAAGATAATATGAATAAGATGGCGGATTAGCGGGTTTGTCTCTTTATCGATGACTGGGACATTAAGGGGCCGTTTGGTAACGTTTTCGTTTTTCAGTTTTTGTTTTCTTGTAATCTGAAGTTTTTGAAAAACTGATTTTTGGATTTTTTGAATTTGAAAACGCGTTTGGTAGCAATGGTTGAAAACGATATTCGGAGAATCAAAACATAAAAAACGTATTTGGTATAATATTTTTAAAATCATTTTTAAAAGATTAATATTATAAATAATGAAAAAGTGATATTAAAATAATTAAACATTAAAACTAAAAAAATTAAAATTAAATAATAAATAAATTTAATTTTCATCATCAAACTTATCGAAATCATCATCATCTTTTTGGTATAGATCCATGAAGATCCAAAAGATGGATTTGGTTTGAGTAAATTTTATTGCTAAAAAAAAGTTTTCAAGAATACTGAAAACAACAAATTGTTGTTCTCAGAGTTCTCAATTTTTTGCTCATTAAAATTGAAAACTATTCTCAATGTTTTATAAAACAGTTTTTTGAAAACATTCCACCAAACGGGTTTTTCTAGTTTTTGTGACTCAAAAAACAAAAAAACAGTTTCTGAAAACGTTAACAAACGCGCCCTAAGTATCTTCTGGTTCCAGGATTTCCTTTTGAGGCACCATCATACTTAATAGTACACGAATGCTTGACAAAAACCAACAATTATTCTAATTTGCACCATAAAGGGAGGGTTTAGAATCACTTAAACTATTAAAATAACTAATTTTCTAATATTTGTGTAAACTATTAATAGCACTTTAATAACTAATTTAGAATTTTAATAGTTTAGAAAATTAATGGCATTATTCTCACGGCATTATTCTTTTTATAATGCTTGAACATCATTAATTTTTTCATGTTCATGTTCATTTTTTTTTTTTTTACAACTTCATGTTCATGTTCTGAATTTGAAATTTTTTATGTCTAAACACATGAAATTCCCCAGGTATTTTTTTGTATTATACTCCTAATCTTAATACAAGTGTGAAACCAATCTTAGTTTATTTAAGTTTTCATAATATTCTATATTATATTAGGAATCTTTTTTCAGAAGAATATTATATTAGGAATCTTAACACTTGCTAGTAAATTAATTATATATTCCTAATTATATTAGGTATTTTAAGACTACATAATCAAGTATATATGCACTCACCTCTTAGCAGAATTGGTTATACATCCCCTTCTTGGAAAAATTAAAGTTTTACCATTAAATTCTATAAAGTTTCCATTTTAACCCTTCTCGAATTTTTTTTTTAGTATGATTGTTCATCCGAAAAATCCAGGGCTCCCCCCTAAACAATGAGAAGCTTTTTTCACATTTACACTTTTATAAGGTAATTTAATTGTTATTATTATAAAATGCATTTTCCATTCAATTTTTATTTATTTATTTATCACTTTATCTATGTTTTATTTGCTAATGATTATAGGTTGCTATGCTTGTATCTTAATAAAAACCTATTTCACACACTTGTTTGAAATAAGTCTGTGAAGAAACATGTTTTTATTAAGATGAGTGGTGATATTTGACCCTCGAAAAACCGTATGTATAACTAGAGGTGGGCATCTAAACCGTCAAACCGGTTAATCCGTCCAAACCAAACCAATTTAAACGGGTTGGTTTGGTTTTGTTAAGTAAAAAAAACCGATTGGGTTGTTTTTTAGCAACCCGATTGGTTTGGGTTGGTTTGTGGATTGCATTTTATCAAACCGCATAACTCAATATAATTACATATATATATATATATATATATTTATTTATCAAAAAAAAAAATAACTAAGCTTAATCTAATTTTATATTATTTTTCTTTCTAAGTTGTAACCCCTCTATTTCTTCTCAAAGTTACGAATACCAATTTTTTGGCACTAACATAATATTTTCAAGCGTAAGAAATTATTCATTTATACTTTAATTATATATTCCTAATTATATTAGGTATTTTAAGACTACATAATCAAGTATATATGCACTCACCTCTTAGCAGAATTGGTTATACATCCCCTTCTTGGAAAAATTAAAGTTTTACCATTAAATTCTATAAAGTTTCCATTTTAACCCTTCTCGAATTTTTTGTTTTAGTATGATTGTTCATCCGAAAAATCCAGGGCTCCCCCCGTAAACAATGAGAAGCTTTTTTCACATTTACACTTTTATAAGGTAATTTAATTGTTATTATTATAAAATGCATTTTCCATTCAAATTTTTTATTTATTTATCACTTTATCTATGTTTTATTTGCTAATGATTATAGGTTGCTATGCTTGTATCTTAATAAAAACCTATTTCACACACTTGTTTGAAATAAGTCTGTGAAGAAACATGTTTTTATTAAGATGAGTGGTGATATTTGACCCTCGAAAAACCGTATGTATAACTAGAGGTGGGCATCTAAACCGTCAAACCGGTTAATCCGCCCAAACCAAACCAATTTAAACGGGTTGGTTTGGTTTTGTTAAGTAAAAAAAACCGATTGGGTTGTTTTTTAGCAACCCGATTGGTTTGGGTTGGTATGTGGATTGCATTTTATCAAACCGCATAACTCAATATAATTACATATATATATATATATATTTATTTATCAAAAAAAAAAAATAACTAAGCTTAATCTAATTTTATATTATTTTTCTTTCTAAGTTGTAACCCCTCTATTTCTTCTCAAAGTTACGAATACCAATTTTTTGGCACTAACCTAATATTTTCAAGCGTAAGAAATTATTCACTTATACTTAGTTTGCACATCACCTCTTTCGTAGGTGAAATCCCTGATATATGGTGAGCTTATTTCCAGAGCGGTGAAAGAAAATATAGGGGGTTTGTAACCATATAGGGCCCCAAATGGGGTCATAGTGAGTGAGGTGTGGTGGTTTGAGTTGTACCACCATTCCACCATAGGTAACCAGCTTGCCCACTTTCCAGGTCTTGCCCCCGTCATACACCGTATGTAATTTTCTAGGCATTGGTTCAACCGCTCGCTTTGTCCATCCATCAGCGAGTGATAAGCAGTGCTAAGGCACAACTTTGTTCCCACTAACCGAAATAGTCCTTGCCAGAAGGTGCTGGTGAAGATCCGGTCACGGTCGCTTGTGATAGTTGTAGGAATACCATGCAATTTGTGGATGTTGTCAAAGAACACCTTGGCAACTATGTTAGCCGTGAAAGGGTGGGTTAGAGTTAGGAAATGGGCATATTTAGTGAGTATATCTATAACAACCGAGATGGTGTCTTTGCCTTGTGAGATAGGCAACCCTTCAATGAAGTCCATGTCTATGTCTTGTCATGGAATTGTGGGTATGGGTAGAGGTTGGAGAAGTCCTAGACTCTTTACATGCTCACCTTTACATTGTTGGCAAGTTGTACATTGAGTTACCCATACCACTATGTCTTTGTTCATAGTATCCCAATAAAAGAAATGTTGCAGGCGTTTCACAATGCCTTTGATCCCAGAGTGACCACTCATAGCAGAACAATGACCTTCCTTAATGAGTCTCTTCCTCAATGTTCCAAAGATCCCACAAAAATCTTCTACTGTTTCCTCAAAATACCATTTAGGAGTGTGAATTCTGAGTCTGCAGCTGGGTCTATCATTAGACCAGGCAATACCTTCATTGCTATTTGGTCCGATTGATAGCTCTCTTGCACATCCAAAACCCAGTTAGGCTGATTTGTAGTGAGGGCTGCTAGGTTTCCTTCTTCTGAGCTCATGGCTCTTGATAGACCATCCACCATTATATTTTCCCTTCCCTTCTTATAAGAAATGTTATAATCATAACCTAGCAACTTGGTTCATCTTAATTAACAAATCTCATACCATTCAATTCATCAAATCCAAGTGAATATGCTAACAGTACCTGTCGATTTCATATACATGTTTTTTGAGGCAGCGATGTTGTCACTAATTCAATTATATTTAAATTATTAGTGACACTTCTCGTATATACATGTTTTATTATTAGTTCTCACCATGTGTATTCATTTAAACGTTCATTCAATCTGACAATGTTTCATGTTCAACAAAACTGAAACATGAGTGTCGGTGTTTGATCAATTTATCAATTTAATTAAAACCAACATTTAATATGAGGTACTGAATTAAGCTTAATCAAAAACAATATTCTTTTTCTTCAAACAAGGCACAACAGCCACCACAACTATCTAATTAATCAGAAAATCAACAGACAGGAAATAAGGAGGGCATGAAAATGCTACAAATTAAGAATCTGATGCCTTCATGATGCAGAAAAATTCAGATTAGTTGATCTTCTGTTAATACAGTCCGGAGAAATCTGAAGTGACCGTGCGGGTTGCTTAGCCTTTCCCCATGAACATCTGAGCTCGAACTTGGATCTTGGCTGGTTGATTGCAAATGTGATGGTGCAATATTATGTGGGAATCCTGGAAATTGAAGGGTGGGAGCATACAAGCCCCAATTATATGTTAAAGACTGATGATAAACTAGTTATAGCATAAAAAATAAAAATAAAAAATCGAAAGAAAATTATGATTACGTACCTTGAGTTGTGGAGTACTCAAAGTTGTATTTGAGTGACATGAGGCTCTCTACGTGTGTATACATTCTATATTTTCTATCAAACACACATTCCTTTCTAATTTTTCCATCTTTTTCATCGTAGCAAAGTACGAGTCTCTATTGGCCAATCTTTGGTTGGTCAACATGTGACCAAAGAATAATTCCATCGTTCTCCCAGAAACATAATGGTATTGGATTGTGAAGGCTTTGTGATTTCACAATTCGAATCCAAGATTCCTTGACACCATATTCCTTCATAATCCAAATTCAATTTCCTCCACAGCTTCTACGAATTCTGTTGTACGTTCGATGTAGACTTCAAAGGTTACACAAAGATATTCTCCAATAACATGAATGATGCATTGCCAAAATTGAGAAGGTTTTGGAGGATTTGAAATAGGTAGGGGAAAAGTTTTGAACTACACTTCGGCCAAATCAAAAACAGTGACCACTCCTAGATTATTGGGATAACACATTACACCCCCAATGAATTGCGCCATTTATAGAGACTCCGACAAGAAAGTTAGGATTCCTAACCGGAAAATTGCCCTCTACAATTTTCCATGAATTGTATTTTAGAGAGAAAATATGCAATATTTTTTCCTCATCGACTCTTACCAACTTACGGTCATCAATAGACTCCACAAAACCAAAGCCAGAAAAAAGATAATATGAATAAGATGGCGGATTAGCGGGTTTGTCTCTTTATTGATGAGTGGGACATTAAGTATCTTCCGGTTCCATGATTTCCTTTTGAGGCACCATCATACTTAATAGTACACGAATGCTTGACAAAAACCAACAATTATTCTAATTTGCACCATAAAGGGAGGGTTTAGAATCACTTAAACTATTAAAATAACTAATTTTCTAATATTTGTGTAAACTATTAATAGCATTTTAATAACTAATTTGGAATTTTAATAGTTTAGAAAATTAATGGCATTATTGTCACGGCATTATTCTTTTTATAATGCTTGAACATCATTAATTTTTTCATGTTCATGTTCATTTTTTTTTTTTTTACAACTTCATGTTCATGTTCTGAATTTGAAATTTTTTATGTCTAAACACATGAAATTCCCCAGGTTTTTTTTTTTGTATTCTACTCCTAATCTTAATACAAGTGTGAAACCAATCTTAGTTTATTCAAGTTTTCATAATATTCTATTAGGAATCTTTTTTCAGAAGAATATTATATTAGGAATCTTAACACTTGCTAGTAAATTAATTATATATTCCTAATTATATTAGGTATTTTAAGACTACATAATCAAGTAAATATGCACTCACCTCTTAGCAGAATTGGTTATACATCCCCTTCTTGGAAAAATTAAAGTTTTACCATTAATTCTATAAAGTTTTCATTTTGACCCTTCTCGAATTTTTTGTTTTAGTATAATTGTTCATCCGAAAAATCCAGGGCTCCCCCCTTAAACAATGAGAAGCTTTTTTCACATTTACACTTTTATAAGGTAATTTAATTGATATTATTATAAAATGCATTTTCCATTCAAATTTTTTTTTTTTATCACTTTATCTATGTTTTATTTGCTAATGATTATAGGTTGCTATGCTTGTATCTTAATAAAAACCTATTTCACAGACTTGTTTGAAATAAGTATGTGAAGAAACATGTTTTTATTAAGATAAGTGGTGATATTTGACCCTCGAAAAACCGTATGTATAACTAGAGGTGGGCATCTAAACCGTCAAACCGGTTAATCCGTCCAAACCAATTTAAACGGGTTGGTTTGGTTTTGTTAAGTAAAAAAAACCAATTGGGTTGTTTTTAAGCAACCCGATTGGTTTGGGTTGGTTTGTGGATTGCATTTTATCAAACCGCATAACTCAATCCAAACCATTATAATTACATATATATATATATATATCAAAAAAAAAAAAAAAAAACTAAACTTAATCTAATTTTATATTATTTTTCTTTCTAAGTTGTAACCCCTCTATTTCTTCTCAAAGTTACGAATACCAATTTTTTGGCACTAACCTAATATTTTCAAGCGTAAGAAATTATTCATTTATACTTAGTTTGCACATAACCTCTTTCGCAGGTGAAATCCCTGATATCTGGTGAGCTTATTTCCAGAGCGGTGAAAGAAAATATAGGGGGTTTGTAACCATATAGGGCCCCAAATGGGGTCATCTTTCGCAGGTGAAATCCTTGATATCTGGTGAGCTTATTTCCAGAGCGGTGAAAGAAAATATAGGGGGTTTGTAACCATATAGGGCCCCAAATGGGGTCATAGTGAGTGAGGTGTGGTGGTTTGAGTTATACCACCATTCCACCATAGGTAACCAGCTTGCCCACTTTCCAGGTCTTGCCCCCGTCATACACCTTATGTAATTTTCTAGGCATTGGTTCAACCGCTCGCTTTGTCCATCCATCAACGAGTGATAAGCAGTGCTAAGGCATAACTTTGTTCCTACTAACCGAAATAGTCCTTGCCAGAAGGTGCTGGTGAAGATCCGGTCACGATCGCTTGTGATAGTTGCAGGAATACCATGCAATTTATGGATGTTGTCAAAGAACACCTTGGCAACTATGTTAGCCGTGAAAGGGTGGGTTAGAGTTAGGAAATGGGCATATTTAGTGAGTATATCTATCACAACCGAGATGGTGTCTTTGCCTTGTGAGATAGTCAACCCTTCAATGAAGTCCATGTCTATGTCTTGCCATGGAATTGTGGGTATGGGTAGAGGTTGGAGAAGTCCTGACTCTTTACATGCTCACATTTACATTGTTGGCAAGTTGTACACTGAGTTACCCATACCACTACGTCTTTGTTCAGAGTATCCCAATAAAAGAAATGTTGCAGGCGTTTCACAATGCCTTTGATCCTAGAGTGACCACTCATAGCAGAACAATGACCTTCCTTAATGAGTCTCTTCCTCAATGTTCCAAAGATCCCACAAAAATCTTCCCCTGTTTCCTCAAAATACCGTTTAGAAGTGTGAATTCTGAGTCTGCAGCTGGGTCTCTCATTAGACCAGGCAATACCTTCATTGCTATTTGGTCCGATTGATAGCTCTCTTGCACTTCCATAACCCAGTTAGGCTGATTTGTAATGAGGGCTGCTAGGTTTCCTTCTTCTGAGCTCATGGCTCTTGATAGACCATCCACCACTATATTTTCCCTTCCCTTCTTGTAAGAAATGTCATAATCATAGCCAGCAACTTGGTTAACCACTTTTGTTGCATGAGAGTGGACATTTTATGCTATAGGAAGTACTTCGAACTTTCATGGTCCGTCTTGATTGTGAATTTGTAGCCTTGCAAGTAAGGTCTCCACTTTTGTATAGTATACACAATAGCCAATAATTCTTTTTCATAAGTAGAGAGTCCTAGTTTCCAAGGAGGGAAGGCCTTGCTTATGTAAGCTATGGGCCTTCCATTTTGTATTAAAACAGCTCCAATGCCCACGTCGCACGCGTCTATCTCAACTGTGAATGGATGCGAAAAATCTGGTAAAGCCAAAACAGGGGTTGTCATCATAGCCCATTTTAGTGCTTGAAAGGCTACTTCGGCAGTGTTACTCCAACTAAAGTTGTTCTTATTGAGCAGCTCAGTTAAAGGTTTACTAATCACCCCATATCTTTTAACGAACTTGTGGTAGTAACCAGTTAAGCCCAAAAATCCTCTTAAGGCCTTTATAGTGGTAGGAGTTGGTCAATCAGTCATGCCTTGCACCTTCTTCAAATCAGCCAAAACTCATTTTGCCAAAATTATATGGCCAAGATATTCTAGCCCGGTTTTCCCAAATTCACACTTACTCCATTTCACAAAAAGTTGGTGTTACTTGAGGATGGAGAGAGCTATTCTCAAATGTTCGATGTGCTCTTTTATACTTTTACTATACATTAAGATGTCGTCAAAAAAAAAAAAAAACTAGGCTCATCTTTCTTAGGAATGACTTGAATATGTCGTTCATCAAGCATTTGAACGTTGCTGGTGCGTTTATTAGTCCAAAAGGCATTACTCGAAACTCGTAATGGCCTTAGTGGGTTCTAAATGCTGTCTTGTGCACATCAGTCTCGGCCACCTTGATTTAGTGGTAACCAACTCTTAAGTCTAGTTTAGAGAATACTCACGCACCTTGTAGCTCATCTAGGAGTTCGTTTATGATCGGAATTAGAAATTTATCCTTTATAGTTATTCTATTTAGCTCCCTGTAATCCAGGCAGAAACGCTAAGAGCTATCCTTCTTCTTAACCAATAGGATAGGAGAAGCAAATGGGCTATTGCTTGGCCTGATTAGGCTGCTATCCAGCATCTCTTTGACGATCCTTTCGATCTCATTTTTCTGAATGTAGAGGTGTCTGTACGATCTAACATTTATAGGTCCACTATTGGGCATTAGTGGGATGTGGTGGTCTTTAGAACGTATTGGGGGTAAGGCTGTGGGTTCCTCAAACACTGTAGAAAACTCTTCCAAAATTGGTTTGAGTATCTTTGGTACCTCATTGATTTCCTTTCCCATCTCAAGAGGGTAGAGTTGCACATCTTGTTCTATCCGTCTCTATGCCTTGTTGAAATGTGTGGTCACTCTTCTTCCTTCTAAGTTTACCAAATAGAGATATGAATTACAAAGGAGTTTTTGTTTTCTAGTTCTAGCTAGATGCATTTTTATAAATTGAGGATGCGTGATTAAAGCTAACCAAGATTTGGATGCACACTTAAATCGGCATATAGACTTGATCGTCAAGTGTAAGAGTATTTCGATGATGAGCTCAGGGAGAAGACTCGACATCTATGGCTTCTAAGCAAAAACCTAGAGGAGACTTCACCGCCTAAAAAAACATATGTAAAAGATATTAAGATATAAGCAATTTTTTATAGTGATTAATTAAGGAAAGTTGAAATAAGTTAAATCCAAATTGAAACAAGAAATTGAATTTGATATTCATGCTATTACAATTTACTAATTTTTACTTAAAAAAAAAAAAAAAATACTATTTACTAATTAAGTTTGTTATTTATATTTTCAAGTTGAATCCGGTTTGGGATTTAATGATTGTGTATCCTACAAAAAAATAGAGAGCATCAAATTTTTATTCAACTTTTTTTTTTTTCTCTTTCTTCTTCCATTGTTTTCCACAGACCCATTTTTTTTTTTTGAAAAGGAACATTCTTAAAAACAAACAAGAATAAACAGCTAAGAAAAAGCATTTGCTTGGATCAACCAATCCATAGAAGGAGGGTTGTCCTCAAGGAGAAACAAATCATCCGAAAACGAAAAGGACAATTGCACAAGGTTATACGCTACCAGGTTCGCAGCCCTATGAACATAAGAAATAGATAAATTGTTACAGCTTAGTAAACGAAGGATGTCAAAGATAATTGTGCCCACATCCGCAAAGGACGCACTACCCTAGTTAACTAAATCAACAACAGCCTTGGCATCGGATTCGATAACAGCCGACAGAAGCCCTGCTTCCATAACAAAAAGGGAACCCCTAAAAAGAGTAGTAGACTCAGCAATCAAAGGGTGGAAAAGAGCATCCATGCACTGGGTTGAAAACCCCATCACTCTGCCCTCAGAGTCTTGAATGATAATGTCGATACCAATCTTTTTTAAACCAGTGCGTATGGCCACATCCGTATTAACTTTATAGAAGCCTTCATTCGGCTTAAGCCATTTAACCACCAGCAACCTGTTCAAAATGGGGGAGGGATTTGCACAATTCGTAGGATGGCAAGCAGCCCGGTATTTAAGCATAAAGTTGGAGGCCCAATTCACCAAAATTTCCTCACATCTAACAGCAAGATGGTGAACAATTTGGTTTCTCCTCCACCACACACGCCAAAACAAAACACAGAGGAAACCCAACTCATCAGAAAAAAGAGATTTTAAAAGGGAAAATAGTATGTCAAGGAGGCAAACCTGGTCACCCCATTTGTAATTCTAGAAAATTAAGCAGGATGAACGAGTTTTCATTAAACTTGAGCAACCCCATAAGGCGCAGACAGTTGTTTCTGCCTTGCTGTGACAGATCGGGCACCAGCTCCACTGGAATACCTCTCTTGGCAAGGTTTGCAAGGGCTAGAACCCAATCAAGACATGCCTTCCAAATGAAAATTCTAATTTTTGAAGGGATATCTAACCCCCACAGTAGTTTCCACCATTGATCCAGGCCACTAGAAGTAGAGGGATTATCAGGAAGCATAAGATTTCTTCCTACCTTGTACCCACTGCGGACTGTGTAATTTCTAGAATTTTCGAGGTGCATATCAGCTGATCATTAGGCTTGGAAACACTGATGGGAAAACTTAGGATCGCATCAGAATCCTCAGGGATACACGATGAAGTGATTAGAGGGGTGTTCCATCCACTGGAAGGGGAGAGAATGGTGTCAACGGTGGAATGTTCGTCAAACACACGGGGGGAGATGATCTGAAAAGAATTTGGCCTTGGGATCCATCTATCACCATAGATTGAAGTTGTCAAGCCATTTCCAATTCGCCATCTATACCCCATTTCCAGAATCTGACATCCCCACAAGAAACTTCACCATAAAAAGGAGCTGAAGGCATAAAAATCAGCATGTAGGAAGGAGATTCTCGGATAGTAACGGCTCTTTAAGACCCTTGTCGCAAGAGACTTAGGGTTTGTCACCAATCTCTACCCTTGTTTCACAAGGAGTGCTTGGTTGAAAGAAATCAGGTTCCTAAAGCCAAGACCCCCCTCTTTCTTACTCAAACATAGTTTATCCCAGGAACCCCAATGAACTTTCTAAACCTCATCAGTCCCTCCCCACTAGAAACGAGCACACATGCATTGGAGGTCCAAGGTGAGGCCTTTTGGGAGCTGAAAAAGGCTCATAGTGTATGTGAGAATGGCTTGGACGACTGCTTTATTCAAAATTTCCTTACCACCCGCTGAGAAGTGATTGGCATTCCATCCTTTAAGCTTGTTCCAGACCCGCTGCTTAATCTCAGTGAACAATCTCTTTTTGTTTCTACCAGAGATGCATGACAATCCCAAGTATTTTTCATGGCAGTCCACTAATCTCACCCCTAAAATACTGGCCAAAACACTCCCTTCGAAAAAGTTGATAGACCTACTTACACACAGGGCATATTTTTTGAAATTAATAGCCTGCCTGAAGGCCGTAGCGTAGACATTCAGAATTCCCCTGATAAAAGCACAGTCCTCTCTATAAGCCTTGGAGAAAAGCAGACTATCGTCTACGAAAAGCAAGTGGGATATATTAGGGCCTCCTCTGTTGCACTGGAAACCCGAGATTGGATTAGCTGCAACTGTCTGGTTAAGCAAGCAACAGAGACCCTCTCCACATATGAGAAATAGGTATGGAGAGAGAAGGTCTCCCTGTCTTAGGCCCCTACTCGGCTTTAACGATCCGTAAATTTCTCCGTTTAACAAAAAAGAAAAGGAAATTGAGGAGATGCACCTCCAAATCCAGGCGATTCAAGCATTACAGAAACCAAGCTTTTCCATCATTTTAACCAAAAAAATCCACTCGACTTTGTCGAAAGCTTTGGACATGTCAATCTTCAAAGCCATTGACCCTTCCTTCCTTTTTCTTCTTCTAAGCACATGGAGGCATTCAAAGCCAATGATGCTGCTATCTGAAATTAAACGGCCCAGAATAAATGCGTTTTGGTTCTCATAAATGACCTCTCCACAAACCCATTTTACTCTTTACTTTCTCAAATTAAGACATGTACAATATATGTCATGTTTTATTCATAAGATTAGTAATGGAGAAGATACATATAAACTATAGTCAAAATAAGTTTCATTAAATAAATAAAAAAATCTCAAACTTATTCAAAAAAATAAAAATAAAAATTTGTCAATCCCATTTGACCCTTTGTTCATTTTTCATCATACCCTAGAAAAGAAGTATTAGCTTTACGTATCTGTTTATAAGTAGGTTTGGTTGAAGTTTAATAGATTTGCTAACGTATTTTGGATCAATTTGAGTAAATAATACCCAACTGCCGATTAGCTAGGTAGCATATAGTTTCAGCTGTATACATTCGTATCAGTACAAGCATCAAGTTCGGCTAATGGCATCGCCAGTTTTAGAGCAACTTTGCAGAGAAGTTGTGACTGTGTCTTGTAAAAATTACTCGTCTTAAATCAAACTATGGATACCCAAATGTTCCACAGGTTTCAGCTATACAATATTTCTCTAATTGAAAGATGATAGATCTTGAATTACAAACAATAAATATTACCAAAAATATCCATATTTTTTTCTTTATTTGTCGAAATCATGTTCACTCTATTATGATTCATGTTCCGAATCCTAGTATATATTAATATAAATTGTCTTGACATTTACAGGTGTGTAATAAAAATATGCTACTTTTCTCACTTAACATCATCTAAGCTGTTTCAACTTTCACCCACCCAAGTCCAAAATCTAGGTAATGGCAAAAATGGGTATTATTATTAATAACACAAACACAACTTTAACGATGAACATTATTATTATTATTATTATTTTAAGTGAATCTAACGAGATTAACAACCGTAAACAACCACTACAAACACAATCCAGACAGCAACTGTCATTGTTTTTTAAAATTTAAGTTACTCTTGAGATAAAAACCAAGAGCCCCAAGGTGGACCACGTAGGCTTTAAGGCCCAAGCCCAATATTGTTTGCATGAAAACTGCCTTCTTCTTCTTCATTTTTTTCACTTTTCACTCGGTGTGTGAGTGTGAGCTTTGCATTCAAAACTTTTTTGCAGTGTTTGGATTTGGACCATCAATGGCCGACAACAGAGGTTCCTTTTACCGTCAATGGAGGAAGAGAAAAGTGGGTTTTGGGTTTTTTTTTTTTTTTTTTCATTAATGATTAGAGCTTCAATTCCTACAAAAAATCGAAAACCCAGTAAATTAACCTCGTCGATGGCGCTTAGGCAAGACTTTGGTAATTGATCGAAAACTGGCGTTACGCAAATCAAATAGATGAGCATGCAAACCCTACACTGGTTGTTTGCCATTGAGAAGACTTTTATATCCTTTAACATACTTGTGAATTACATTAAAAAAAAAAAAAAGGTTTATACACATTAATACACTTGTTATAAAGGAGGGCTAATTATGTAATTTAAAATGTCAATTTCTTTTATAATTCGGAAAGATTGCTTCCTTGATTTAAAACAAGTACCGGATAACATGTGAAAGGGTGAAAAAGTCTTTCAGATAGTTGAATTAGCGGGTTTCTGAAATTAGCCAGGTAATTTGTCATTCCAGTATTCCATTGATTTTTATTTTATTTTTATTTTTAATATTACAATAATTTGGGGTTTGTAGAGGGGAAAGACTCGAACCCACAATCTCATTTGATAATAATGATTGTTGTTTAATCTTTCATATACTAATTTGCAATTTACTATAATTCATTTATAGAGATTTGACGGGCAAGTGTGAGATTATGTCTATGATGAGATCGGATGGAATAGTCGACATCGATAGCTTCTAAGAAAACAAAAACCAGGGGTAGATTCGCCGAATATATATATAAAGATAATAGAAGAATTATTGATAGTGATTAATCAAGAAAAGTTGAAATACGTGTGACGAGGCTCGAACCTTCACCACAAACGTGTACTATTGTCTATGCTAAGAGATGTTGTGCTTAGCAATCAAGTTTTTTTTGGATATAATCATTCTTCAATTTTAATTCTAAGGGTCACAATTGAAAACTTAAAAAAAAAAAAAAATTTGATTTCATTTAAAACTACTCCTATATATATATTAGGATAATACTTTGGTACTGACCGGTCAGTATCCCCATCAATGGGGTGTTGCACGTGGTATTTTTTATTTCACTCTTTACATTTATCTCTTTACATTCTTCCAAAATGTGCTACATTCTAACACCCCATTGGTGGGGTCAGTACCAGTGTTCGAAAACACGGCCGCCTAGGCCGATTAGTCCGAGCGATACAGCTAGGCGGTCGGAAAATGCCTTGAAAATTGCAAATCGGACCAATTAGGCAGCCTCCGCGTAATCGGACACGTGGCCGAGTAATCGAGCTAGGCGCCGTTCTTTTGCACCAGAAATCAGCTGGAATAAGGCAGGGATCACCGTTTCCGGCGACTGGACCAGCTCGGGGTCGGTCTGCAATGGAGGATGTCGAGAGGTTGAAGATGAAGTTGAGATAGGTGGGTGCGTTTAGCAACATTCTGGGGTGTACGCGGGAGGTAGGTTGGGCCAACGTTGGGACTCGTGTTTGGGCCTGGCCTGTTGCACCCAATTAATTGAAACGCAGCCGTTTCACTGATGTGTGTTATCACTGATTTGGGTTGTAAATTACGAAACGCCCCCTGTTCTCTTATAAAATCACAATATCTTCAATCTTTCTTCAATAATTACACTTATACCCTAATTGACCAACTTTATAAATACCTAGAAAAAATTTTGTTTGGATTTGATAATTAAAATTTGTTTGAGATTGGATTTTTATATAGGAAAATAAAAAAATAGGCTTAAATTCGCCGGCAGATTAATCGGCCGATTAATTACCGACTAATCGCCTAGGCGCTAGAAGGTGGGTCTCCGCCTAACTAGCGCTTAGCGCCTACTATAACACTGGTCAGTACCCAAGCATTGTCCTATATATTATACTAGTATATTAATTAACTAAACTCGTATGATAAAATATAAATAACAATTTTCGTTTTTCATACATGTGAATCTCATTCCATTCAGTTCATCAAATCCAAGTGAATTTCCTTAGCACTGGTAGATTTGAAAAACTGTTGTTTGCATTATTTTTCTTCTTGTGAATTCGATGAACACGCAGCATGTTTTTGGAGGCAGAGATGTTGCCGTAACATTATATTTAAATTATTAGTGACACTTATATGCATGTTTATTTTAAAACTAGCCCAAGTGTGGACTATGTAGACTTAAGGCCCAAGCCTAATGGGCCAGAAAAAGCCTAATTGACGGAGTCCCAACATTTGTTTGCATGAGAACTGTCTTTTCAGTCACTCAAAGCACAATCCAATCAAAATTCAAAAATTCAAAACCCTAACCCCCACTAACCCCACTAAACCTAAAAACCCTCCTCGATACTAACACCTCTCTCTCTCTCTCTCTATATATATAGTAGTCATCTCTGATTTACTTTCACTTGCACTTCACGCAACTTCGTTTTGACTGTAAATTTTGCAGTGTTGGGTCCATCAATGGCGTACTACGGAGGTGACTATTCCGATAGTGACTATTACGATCAAGGGAGGAAGAGAAAAGTGGGTTATTATTATTACTATTATTATTAATTCAATTTTGTTTTTGAAACTTATTGACTTATTTTTGGCTATATGCATTATTATGCTGTTGAACAACTTTGTCTTCAACATTACATCAGAATGAGACTTTGAATGTGGGTTTCTTTGAGTTACTTTTTGAGATATACTCATATACTTGCAATATTGCAACTGGCAGGCACTAATCTTTTAGTTTCCCATCATTATTATATACAATTTCTTACGTTTTAATTGCTAATTACCCATGTCTATTTACTACTTAAACTCCAATCATACCCATTATTATTATTGTGTTATAGATTTGTTACAATTATGCATCTATTGGAACTTTTCAATTCATATATGAAAATCTTGAGAGACAAAAAAGATCTTCACAAAACCTATAAAATTAACAGACCAAGCAAATGGCAATCAATGTCTCATTTTTGTTTGAGTCAATATATTTATGTGACATAGACCATAGTTAATACTTGTTGACTTGATGGTGCAAGAAGATAATCTATGTTTGTTTGTTTTCCAGTATGAAAGATCCTGTATTATCAAGTTTGATGGTTGCTGTAAAGGAAATCCTGGAAGAGGTGGTGCAGGAGCTGTTTTGCGTTCTGAAGATGGTGATTTTGTATGTAATTGCTCCTTACTTCCTTAGCATCTAGGTTGCTGTATCAACTTTTAAATACAGTTCTCTCTAATTAATCTTTAATGAGTTTTGGTAGGTCTTGCGACTTTGGGAAGGGGTTGGTGATACAACGAGTAATGTTGCTGAATATCGAGCTGTAATATTAGGACTGAAATATGCTCTGGACTATAATTTTGAGCACATTTGTGTTCAAGGAGACTATGATTGTCTGCAAGCAGGTCTGTTATTAAATTCTGTATCGGCGTTTAAATTTTATCTTCGTTAATTCATTTCTAGTGTAATTAAAAGTAAGAGAAAATTGTTGGAAAGAAGGTTTTGCTACTTCTGCCAGTTTTGGTTTATGAAAAGGTGAATGTGTTGAAGTTTTATGTTGTATTTATGTATTCAGTTTTGTATTACTTAATTGCATTTTCTCTATTTTTCTAATTTTCTATTGATTAATTAGTTTATTATGCTTTAATCTTACTGGAATTACTCATAAAACAGATTCCGGGTGAATGGCAAGTCAGGAACGAGAAGTTGGCCATGTTATGTGAAGAGGCAAGACAGCTTAAGAATGAGTTTGGGTCTTTTGAGATCGAGCATATTCATAGGGTACACTTTGATAATTACTCTCTACTTTGGACCTTTGTTACCTAAAAAATTGATAATGTATAATTATTTACTAAAGAATTTACGGTCTTCATGACCATTGTTCTTTAGTTCATGACTTTAAATAGCAAAATGAACTGGTATATTACTGTGTTTTTCTGATTGTAATGTCATTACTGGCTTAAGGTGTATGTGAGTTGCTTTAAATCACTGGTTTTGAGTCTGTTGCTTTTTGATATGAGGGTGATATTTTCATTTTCTATTTCTTCTTTATCATAATATGTTAAGTGTATTGCTCTACTATTGATATGTATATTCTAATTCGCTACTTATCATAAAAATATAGTTTCATGTTGTCAGTAATTGAAAAACTATCTCTTTTCAGCATTGACATGTACTTTTATTATATGTTGAGTGTGAACTTATTCTTAATTAAGTGCTAGCACGGGTTATTTGAATAATCGCTGTTGCTTTTTTGTTTCTCTTTTTCCTTTATTGTTGTTGTGAATTCAGTGAATACATTATACGATTAAGTAGGTAGTAATGCAGCTGTCATTAACTCAATTTTTTTAGATTATTGGTAACCAAAACCCATCTTCACTTGTTGCCTTTCTGTTTTTTGTTTTGTTGATGATGCCATTCTTGTCCGTTTCCTAGGAGTACAACTCTGAAGCGGATGCTCTAGCAAACAAGGGTCTTTATCTCAAAGGTGAGTCCGTCCCTTCAAGTCTATGAATACTTATAGCTTCAAGTTTATTTTGTTTCACATCTTGGTTGAAGGTTGACTGTATGGTTTGATGCTTTTGCAGATGGTGAAGTTGAAAAAGAATTCCGTTAAGAGATACTCCAGGCAGGCGGGTTTCGATGTTTTGTTTGGTGTCAAAAGTATTAGCTTTATGTTTTCAAAAAAAAGAAAAAAAAAAGTATTAGCTTTACGTTTCTGTTTATAAATAGGTTTGGTTTAAGTGTAATAGATTTGCTAATGTATTTTGGAGCAATTGGAGTAAATAATACCCAACTGCCAACTAGCCGGATAGCATATAGTTTCAGCAATATACATTCGTATCAGTACAAGCATCAAGTTCAGCTAACGGCATCGCCAATTTTAGAGCAACTTTGTAGAGAAGTTGTGACCGTCTCCCCGCTTATGGGTGGTTGGTTCACATTTTGTGTCATGTAAAAAAGTACTCGTTTTAACTTTTCTCACTTAATATCATCAAGCTGTTTCAACTTTCACCCACCCAAGTACAAAATCTAGGTAATGGGTAATTCAAGTTGTTTCAACATATTCACCAATGTTGACCACAAACACAACGTTAACGATCAACATTATTATTATTAATATTATTATTATTATTTTAAGTGAATCTAATGAGATCAACAACCGTAAACAGCCACTACAAACACGATCCAAAAAGCAATTTTCATTTTGCTTTAAAATTTAAATTACCCTTGATATAAAAACAACGGTGGACCATGTAGGCTTTAAGGCCCAAGCCCAATATTGGTTTACATGAAAAGTTGAAAACTGTCTTCTTCTTCTTTTCAATTTTCACTCGGTGTGTGAGTGTGAGCTTTGCATTCAAAACTTTTTTTTCAGTGTTTGGATTTGGACCATCAATGGCCGACAACAGAGGTTCCTTTTACCATCAATGGAGGAATAGAAAAGTGGGTTTTGGTTTTTTTTTTTTTTCATTAATGATTAGATGTTAGACGTTTCTCTGTACCACTATTTATTTATTATTATTTTACTTAATTTGTTTTGGCTATATCATATTTATTTCTCTTGCAGCAGCCAGCTTCTCCAAGAGAAAACTTCTCTCGCAAGGTTCATTTTCCAAAAAGATTCAAACAGGTAACTTACTCGTATGATGTTGTATAAAGTTACAATTTTTATCTTTTATGTTGTATATAAATTATTTTATTTTATTTTATGTTTTATTTTCTGCAGGAGGCATTTGGGTCAACTTCTTCTTCAACAATTGTTCAAGGAGGTCGCTCTGTAAGTCGAAACAATATATGTTGCCAATCTTTACACTATTATTGTAACAACCACTGCCAATTGCCAATATTTTATCAATTTTATATAATATTATCTACTTCAGTTGGTATTTTGTATTCATGTTAGTACATCATACCCATTATGATTGTAATGGATTTGTTTTTAGTTATCTCGGCGTATCCTAGCAGACGCTTGATTTGTTTGATGTCTTTTTCAATAAAAAATGAAAATTTGGAAACCATTCAAATCATGTATGTGAATCTCATACCTACAAATGACCACGGGAATGCCAATCATTATTCTGTGTTGATATCTGATTTATGTTTTACTCATTGCCCTCTAGTAGTATTCCAAATCTAAAATTCTATTTGGTCATCACCACGGGAATGCCAATCGTTATTCTGTGTTGATATCTGATTTTTTTTTGAGCCAATGTTTGTGACACAATGTAGTAATCTGTAGCTTAATGTTTGAAAATGATTGTCTGTGTTTTTTTTTCTTTCCAACAGTCCGGTATTCTTAATTTTGATGGTTGCTCAAAAGGGAATCCTGGGAAAGCTGGTGCAGGAGCCGTTTTGCGTCCTGAAAATGGCAGTTGGGTATGTAGCTAGCTTTGCTCATTAAGCATCTAGGTTGCTATATCAAATGTTAAATGTAGTTCCTTCTAATACCAAGGATTGTTAGGTCTTGCGACTTCGTGAAGGGGTGGGCAGAGCAACAAATAATGTTGCTGAATATCAAGCTCTAATATTAGGATTGACATATGCTCTGGACTATGGGTTCACACACATTCTTGTTCAAGGGGATTCTCTGCTTGTGTGCAAGCAGGTTTGTTATTCAATTCATTTTATTTTATCTTTGTTTTCTTTTTAAACTGAATCGTTTTGCCTAATTGGATATTTTTCTCTTTTCTATCTTGCTAATGATTAATTAGTTAATTTTTCTTCAATCTTACAAGAATTCCTCATAAATCAGATTCAGGGTGAATGGAAAATCAAAAATCCGAATTTGGCCAGATTGTGTGGAGAGGCAAGGGAGCTTAAGGATAAGTTTCAGCATTTCGATATCGATCATGTTCCTAGGGTATACTTTCTGATAATTACTCCACAGAAGATTATGGCACCTGGGGTTTTGTGGCTTCTAAAGCCGTTATGTTGTTTAATATTCTCTGCCTCTCTGTAGTTTGTGTTGCTATTTGTGATATTTTCCAATTTGTTAGCATTGAATCATGCATTTTTCATTTTATGCAAAGTGTGAAATTATTCTCTAACACTAGCACTTGAATAACTGCTGTTCAATTTTCGTTTCTCTTTTTTTGTTTTCTTTTTTGTGAATTCGATGAATACGCTACATGATTTAGGAGGTAGCAATGCTGCTGTCATTAATTCAATTATATTTAAATTCTTGGTAACCAAATGCCTTCCTGTTCTTTCCAATTCCGGGTTTTTTTTTTTTGTTTTGTTGCTAATGAGTAATGACCTATTCTTGTCCAATTCTAAGGAGTCGAACACTGCAGCTGATACTCAAGCAAACCTGGGACTTCATCTCCGTAGTGAGGCCCTTCAAGATACTATTGAATACTTATATAGCTTAAAGGTTTATATAGTTTCCCATCTTTGCTGAAGCTTGACAGTATGCTTTAATGTTTATGCAGAAGGTGAAGTTGAAACCAGGCGGGTTACGATGTTTTGATGCTTATGCAGAAGATGAAGTTGAAACCAGACGGGGTTACGTTGTTTTGATGCTGACATAAGTTTTATTGCCAGATGTTTTTTGAATTAGCCACCAACTTTACGTTCTTACTGATAGAAGTACTTTGGATTCACTTAGAGCATCGGAGTAAAAATACCCAACTGACGGTTAGTCGATTGCATATAGTTAAGCTATATAAATATTAGTGTAAGCATCATTTAGTTTCAGCAAATTACATGGCCTGTTTCGGATCAACTCCTGCTTTTTGTATGTGCTTGCTGATTGATATTTTGTGTCCTGTAAATGGCAATGTCATCATGTGAATGATGTGAGAACTACGATATCGGTAGCTTACAATGGATCCTGGCTGGTTGATTGCAATTGTGATGGTGCAATGTTATGTGGGAATTCTGGAAATTGAAAGGTGGCAACATACAAGCCCCAATTATGTTAAAAACCGATGATAAACTTGTTATAGCATAAAAGACAAAATTCAAAAGAAAATTATGATTACGTACCTTGGGTTGTAATTGAGTGACACAAGACTCTCTACGTATGCAAACATTCTATATTTTCCGTCAAACAAACACTCATTTCTAATTTTTCCATCCTTTTCATCATAGCAAAAAACCGGTCTCGGTTGGCCAAAGGGTGAATAAAGAATAATACTATCGTTCTCCCATAAACATAATGGTTTTGAATTGTATAGGCTGTGTGATTTCACAATTCTAGTCCAAGATTCTTTGACACCATATTCCTACATAATCAAAATTCCCTTCACAGCTTCTAAGAATTCTGTTGAACCGTCAAAAACATCGAAGGTTACACAAAGATATTCTCTAATATCATGAACGATGCATTGCCAACATTCGGGAGGATTGGGAGGATTTGAAATAGGTAGGGGAAAAGTTTTGAAATTCTCTTCAGCCAAATCAAATACAGTGATGACTCCTAGATGGATAACAAATGGTATCCCAATTAGGGATGTCAATGGTACGGGTTGGGGACGGGTTTTCCATTACCATCCCCAATACCAATTTGTATAAGAAATACCATTCCCGATGAATACCCACTTTAAAATAATTGGTGCGGGTACGGGGATTCCCTATTAGGGGATCGATTTTTTGTCTCATACCATCCTCATCCTATTAATGTATTTTTTATTTATGATTTATTGATAAAGATCATATAAATATTATTAAATAATATGAAAATAATAGTGTGAAGGGTATATTATATATAATGATCTAGAATGGAGTAGTGTGTCAATGGAGGGGAAAAAAAGATAGGGAAAATTATGTTAGTGGGAGGGGAACATATGAGGGAAAATTATGTTTATATATATATATATATATATATATATATATATATATATATATATAATGAGTCTCTCATGAGAGATCCCTTATTTTAATTTCGGTAAGGACCATGATGAAAACACATCGATTTTAATGAATTTTAATCTGAATTTTTTTATGGACGGGGTGGGGTTGATAGCGGGTACGGGGACGGGGACTTAAAATCCCGTAACTGTATCAAAATTAAATCGGGGATTGAAAAAAATACCTGCCCCATACAACAACTTAAATGGTATATGGTTAAAGCTGCCCCTAACGGGGCGGGTCCCCGACCAATGGATAATTTTGACATCATTAACCCCAATGAACTGCTCCATTTAGAGAGACTCCGTGGATAATAATGTTATGTTTCCTAACAGGAAAATTGCCCATGACAATTTTCCATGAATTGTTTCTTAAAGAGAAAATATGCAATATGTTTTGGTCATTAAGGACTCTCACAAACTTATAGTCATCAATAGATTCCGCATAACCAAAGCCACCAAAATAAAATGAGTTTGACGATGGAGATCATGCATGAAGAAGAAACTATATGTCATCATATCCAAATTTAATATAGAACAAGCCATTGTAAGTTTGTAACCATAGATGAAGTCAATAGATTGTGCGTTAGGTTTTATATCCAAATCCTCCTCAATATTGGCATTGCATGGCATGGCTAATGTTGTTGGAGAATATCTTTGTGTAAACTTTGTAGACTACTTAACCCTTCACCAAAATTCTTGGAAGCCATTCAAAGAATTTGGATTATGAAGGAATATGGTGTCAAAGAATCTTGGATTAGAAGTGTGATGTCAAACCTCCCTATCTATTAGAGTGATATGTATTTACCATTATGTTTGGATGTAAAGTACATGGAGAAAGATTTGTAGTTGGTTTTTGAGTATTTGGACTCGAATTTGGAGAAGCTCATGGAGCCCTCCCAGGTTTTGAAAAGGATTCGCGTATAATAAAAGTGAGTGGTATATTTATACTTCCGGATGTTCATATTTATTTCTTCTCAAATCCAATGTCCAATGTCCAATGTAAAGCAAAGTATATCACACAATTTTCATGCAAAATAGTTCCCTTTTTAGGAGTTTTATTGTCTGTTCATAGATATATCAAGCAAATAACTCTCTCACAATCTAAATCCGAACAATGAAGAACTAAAAGTTACCGCATTAAACATCAAATAGAAAGTGAAGTTCATTTTACTCGGGTTCATGCCTTACGTGCATCAAATAGGGGAAGGAAACATTATGGATGAGTTTGACGAATATAAAAAATAACCAAGATATAAAATATATCCTTTCCAAAAAAGTACCCTAATAGTGAATATTCCAATACGAGAGACATGAGACAATTGGTCAATGATCCTATGGTGAGGTTTATAAGGGTTGAGACCCATCAACAATAATACTGTAGCTATTAAAAAGATAAACAAGGATCAAGGAATCAATGCCATTGGTAGGATTCTAGCGGGGGACAAGGATGCAAAACATATAACTTATAACTTACAAATTAGTGGAACAACGGTACCTATCTACGTTATCTGAGTGAGAAACTAAGAATCATTACTAATGGCAGTAAACAACAACACTAATATCTAGCACAAAATCTGTAGTAAACCTAAAATGTATAAATAGCTCTATAAATTTACCTAGATCTAGAGAGAGAGAAAGAGAGATCACGTTAATGAATCATATTATACTAATTGGATGCAACAATTGAATTCTAGCACAAAATTTGCAATAAACCTAAAATGTATGAAAGGTATTTAAGAAAATTTACCAGAGAGAGAGAGAGAGAGAGAGAGAGAGAGAGAGAGAGAGAGAGAGAATGGGAAGAAATGAAATTGACTGATATTGGTCAAGTTTGACCGGATCAGTCTCTTGGTTGTTACTCAATCTGATGACCTTTGGTTGGGCCCTGATAGGCTACCCTAATCCATAGTCCGAGTTATAACCGAAATGGGCCTTATTTGGCTAGATCAACCTTGGGATTTAGACGTAAAATAATGTTGGGCCTTAGGACAATGACCATTACAGGTTATATGATGACATGATAAGGAATTTTGAAAAGTGAAATAGAATTACTAATCGAGGATAAAAATGAAAAAAGAATTACTGAATTTCAATGAATAAGGCAATGGAGGGCAATCAAAATTAAATTACATGATTATGTTCTAGTGTTTACTATCCTTTAGGAATTTCTATTGTCAGTTCGTCCTGACATGAAATATATCACGACAAAGAATGTGGACCATAGATTATGGAAAGGTTTTGACAAATGTATACATTTTGAGTCAAAGTATGTAAATCTAATGGTCCACATTTTTCGTCTTGATATATTTTATATCAGGTGAACTAACAATAGAAAAATTGTGTATATATATAGTCTTTCTACTGTCAGTTCGTCCTGATATAAAATATATCAAGACGAAGAATGTGGACCATAGTTATGGAGAAGTTTTGACAAGTGCATAAACTTTGAGTCAAAGTATGTAAATCTAATGGTATATATATACAATTTTTCCAAATCTAAATCCGAACAATGAAGAACTAAAAGTTACCGCATTGAACATCAAATAGAAAGTGAAGTTCATTTTACTCGGGTTCATGCCTTACGTGCATCAAATAGGGGAAGGAAACATTATGGATGAGTTTGACGAATATAAAAAATAACCAAGATATAAAATATATCCTTTCCAAAAAAGTACCCTTATAGTGAATATTCCAGTACGAAAAATATGAGACAATTGGTCAAGGATCCTATGGTGAGGTTTATAAGGGTTGAGACCCATCAACAATAATACCGTAGCTATTAAAAAGATAAATAAGGATCAATGAATCAATGCCATTGGTAGGATTCGAGCAGGGGCCAAGGAGGCAAAACTTATAACTTACAAATTAGTGGAACAACGGTACATATCTACATTATCTAAGTGAGACACTGAGAATCATTACTAATGTCAGTAAACAACAACACTAATATCTAGCACAAAATCTACAGTAAACCTAAAATGTATAACTAGCTCTATAAATTTACCTGGATCTAGCGAGAGAGAGAGAGAGAGATTGCGTTAATGAATCATATTATACTAATTGGATGCAACAATTGAATTCTTGAATTCTAGCACAAAATTTGCAGTAAAACTAAAATGTATGAAAGCTATTTACGAAAATTTACTTCAGAGAGAGAGAGAGAGAGAGAGAGAGAGAGAGAGATGAGTTCGTGAGAATTGGAGGGAAAATGGGAAGAAATGAAATTGACTGATACTGGTCAAGTTTGACCGGATCAGTCTCTTGGTTGTTACTCAATCTGATGACCTTTGGTTGGGCCCTGATAGGCTACCCTAATCCGTAGTCCGAGTTATAACCGAAATGGACCTTATTTGGCTGGATCAACCTTGGGATTTAGACGTAAAATAATGTTGGGCCTTAGGACAATGACCATTACAAGTTATATGATGACATGATAAGGAATTTTGAAAAGTGAAATAGAATTACTAATCGAGGATAAAAATGAAAAAGGAATTACTGAATTTCAATGAATAAGGCAATGGAGGGCAATCAAAATTAAATTACATGATTATGTTCTAGTGTTTACTATCCTTTAGAAATTTCTATTGTCAGTTCATTCTGACATAAAATATATCACAACGAAGAATGTGGACCTAGATTATGGAAAAGTTTTGATAAGTGCATACATTTTGAGTCAAAGTATGTAAATCTAATGGTCAACATTCTTTGTCTTGATATATTTTATATCAGGTGAACTAACAATTAAAAAATTGTATGTATATATATATATATATATAGTCTTTCTATTGTCAGTTTGTTCTGATATAAAATATATCAAGACGAAGAATGTGGACCATAGTTATGGAAAAGTTTTGACAAGTGCATACACTTTGAGTCAAAGTATTAGATTTAATACTTTGACTCAAATTGTATGCACTTGTCAAAACTTTTCCATAACTATTGTCCACATTCTTTGTCATGATATATTTTATATCAGAATGAACCAACATATGTTCCTAAAATGCCAAATGAACCGGGCTGCAACAATAAATCTTCTACCACACACAACATCCACCCTCTATCACGAAATTCCATATCCCTAAACCTTCTTAATTAAGAAAAGAAACTACCTTGATACCAGCAACCCAAAATGGTAAAGAAAAGACAATGTTAATAAAAACAGTTGATCAGGTATAAGTTGTTATACAATGACGACTGATCTTCTTTTCATAAACTTTTGACCATAAAATTCACTAAAATCACCTTTGTTGCTGTTGTTGTGTATGGGTGCTCAACTTTTTGTAATAAAAACCATATTTGTTGATGTATATGCTTTGGGTATCATTGACAATGAGTGAGATCAGAAAACGAAACCAAAACAAGTCACCTGAAGAAGTGAGAACAAAAAAAAGAAACCAAAAGAAGTCGAAGAGAAATCTTTTCCAGAGTTGACAGTTAGAATTGGAGGGAAAATGAAGAAGGAGGCTGCTTTTTATATGAACATAGGACGACATCGTTTTGTAAAATTCTAACAAACTTACGTAACGGCTGGGGGTATTTTAGTCGTTTCACAAATATAATTTAAAAATAATTAATTAATTCATATAAATAAAACAAACTTACATTCTTCATGTGCACTTAGTCGATTCAAGGAAATTCAAGTGCCGAGGTCAAAAAGCCAAGTCCTAGAAAAGCAAAGAGAAGGAAAGCCAAAAGGAAGAGTAAGAACCCTCCACCTCCAAATAAGATCGATTTCCTTTCCTTTCTTTTATATTTATAACCATCCAAACAATAATCATTAAAAACACTTTATTTTCATTTCCTTTCCTTTCCTTTCCTTTCCTCATTTACCTTTCATTTACTTTCTCGTGGAAATGGTGGGAAATGTCACCTTTTTAAAGTGGTTTTGTAAGAAAGTCACCACTTTAATAACTTAAGTTTAAAAGGCACCTATTATGGTGAACGGACAATAATACCATTACTTTACACACATTCTCTTACTTTGAAGTTTTTTTTTATTCTTTCATCATCTTCTTCATAGATGTCTGTTTAACAGACCTCCAATGTTAGTTTAATGGCGCTACGCAGACGCATTCGGGGGTTTTGGTTTGATTTGTCGATGTGAGTATGGTTGTTGGTATGGTTAGGGTTTTAATTTATGAAAATTTGTGTAGAAGACGATGAAGATCTGGGAATTTTGAACTAATTGAAAAGGCTCGTAAAGTCTCGGAGATCCAAAATTAACAAAAAAAAACTGATGGTTAAAAAGGCTCGGAGACTATTTACAAAGTCTCGGATAGTGTATGAAAAGTCTCGGAGAACTGTTGAAAAGGCTCGAATACAATGTTAAAAGTCTCGGAGATTCAAAAAGTCTCGAACAAAGACTTTTAACATTGTATTCGAGCCTTTTCAACAGTTCTCCGAGACTTTTCATACACTGTCCGAGACTTTGTAAATAGTCTCCGAGCCTTTTTAACCATTGATAGCTTTTAGATTTCTAACACTAAATTGATTTCTATGAAAGCAAGTAAACACCAACCACAACTAAGATGAATGTGATAGTATAAGGAAAATGTGCTAGAACTTGAATCCACCTCACCTTTCTAATATGACTCTTGACTTACTTAATCTCTCAATTGTGCAAGTATGGATTATAGGTTCATATTCCCTCAAATCAACCTCTAATCTCTCTCGATGTCTTAGAGATTGTATCCAACATATAAAATATGCATGAACTCATTAAGACTAATGGAATACATACATGAACCCTATAAGCTAGCCTAGTGCATCTCTCACTTTCTAGTCATTTATAGTGAATGTTTTGCTGATCTGTTGATCATTCAACAAGGTAGCTAATCAAGGCAAAAGCATTAAGCATACAAAACATTCATATAACCATACAAGCACTTGTAGAGAAACTAAGTAGTCATTATCAATAAATCAAGGTTTTGGTTTCATCTTTGTTCTAGCACAAGGATATTTAGCTCATATTACACATTAAAACCATACAAAATATCAAATGAGCATAAACCATAACAAATACAAGAAGAGAAAGAAAAGTTATAGAAGTGAACTAGAATGATGATCCCCTTCTTGCAATGTTTGGTCTCCAATGGTTTCCTTCCTCAAGAATCAACTCCTCCAAGCTCCAAAGATGTTGAAGAAGCTCCAAAACTTGAGAGAAAAGGGTGTGTTTCTGCTGGAACAATGTTGTGGTCGGACTTGGTTGTGTGAGAGTGTTAGGGAGCCTCCTATCAACTTCCCAAAAACATCCTTTCAAGGACAAACATCCCATACCTCTTAATTGAGCATGGCCCACCAAGATTTGCAATCATTCTCCTCTCCCCTCACAGCCCACACAAAATCTCAGACAAAAGCTGAACAATCCAAGCTTAGGGGCTCAAGAAATCTTCGTGAAAAGACTGAAATGGGCACCTGACGAACCAAAAATGCGCCCTTATCGGCGCCCTATTCTGCGGCCAAGGGCGCAGAACTGAAGAAACAGGGGAATCTGAAGAGCCAAAAATGCGCCCTGTTCTGCGGCCAAGGGCGCATAATAGGGCGCAGAACTGAAGCCAAAAAAATGATGTTCTGGTCCCTTTCTGCGCCCATTTTTGCGGTCCCTTAACGCAGAAATGGGGCGCAGAATCCCAAGTTCCTAAAATTACGCTTTGGCCCCAATATTTCCATCTTTTTGCAAATACGCCTCTGATCTGGAAAAATTCCTAAAACACTTATTTTTAGCCGTTAAAAACCCGGTTTACCTGGAAAACAAGCATACAAGATACAAATAAGGGGGAACACTTCATGAATAAATAAGAGTTATCAACCATCAGCTTTTTTTTGTTAATTTTGGATCTCCGAGACTTTTCCGAGCCTTTTAACATTGGCTCCGAGACTTTGTAAATGGTCTCCGAGCCTTTTTAACCATCAACTTTTTTTTGTTAATTTTGGATCTCTGAGACTTTTCTAAGCCTTTTCTGAGCCTTTTAACACTGGCTCCGAGACTTTGTAAATAGTCTCCGAGCCTTTTCAATTTGTCCCCGAGCCTTTTCAATTAGATTCAAAATTCACAAAACCAGTTTAAGGTTGTTGTTTTGATGTGGTTTTTGTTGTTCACCGTGAGTTCGCTGGTGAGTTCGCCGTGAAGTTTTCAGGAGTATTTCTTGCAACCGATGTTTTCTCTCTCTCTGTCAACTGTTTTCTCTTTAGGTTTGAAAAGACACAAACTGACAAAATAAGGGTATTTTTGTCTGGTCACCTAAATAGGTGCCTTTTAAACTTGAATTAGTAAAGTGGTGATATTCTTACAAGAACTGCCCCAAATAGTGACAAAATTTTTTTGAACCCCATGAAAACATGTGTACAACAACAACTGGGACCCATCAACTATCAACATCCAATCGTAGCCCAGACTAGATCTCCCACAGACGGGGATGGAAACCCACTCACAAGGTGGGACAACAACCCTCACGAAGTGGGACAACAACCACACTAGGTGGACTAACAAAAAAACTACTATTCATACAAGTTAAAATCAAAACCCTAAACTAAGCAAAAATAAACCCGATCAGAGGAAAGGGAACCTTGGCTGCCGGAAAATGGCCAAGACCAGTTCATTTTTATTCTCGATTTAGTATTTCTTCTGTGAAATGTCTCTGTACTTGTTCAGAAACTTGAACAGCTTTAATCGTTTTTCCATACAAGTGCTCCTTGGATACATAAGTCATCAAGACACATATTGACTCCAATAATGAACAGAACTTGGTTTTGTAAGATATTAATTGATTAAGGTTGTTGTTAATCAATTATGTTAGAGTTTCAAAATACTAACATAATTTCATAAGTTTTATTGCCAGATGATTTTTTTTTTTTAATTTACCACATTTGAATATTCAAATCAATCCCACATCGAAAACCAAGATTCTGAAGAGCAATATATATATAAATTGTACGAGCCTCCATAGGCTTTCTTGGGCCTCCCACAATCTTTAGAGTCATGACTCATGAGAGTGCCTGGGCCCGAGTGCTCTTTGAGGCCTATAACCTTGGAGCTGCTTGGGTCAGGCTAATCTGACTTATATAATTAAATTACTTTCCATAATTAATCACTATAAATTATGTGGAAATTGCCAAAAATGATCACATATATTATGGAAAATTTGTTTTCAACCACAAACGAAATTTTAATTGTTAATAACCATGTTTTTGAGAAATTACTGGAAAGCCCTCATATAAAAACCATCCCCAAAACACTCTCTTTTCTTTCTCTCTCCTCTGCTCTCTCTCTCCCAATCCTCTCTCTCTTTTCTCCTTTCTATCATGTCGCCCATCGCCGGAGTCGTTGCCGAACTATCCAGGTTGCGCCGGACGTCGTCACGCAACCTTCACGAACCAGCGGCGCCATGGTTCATCAAGCACAGTGCCGCTGGTTTGTGCGACGACAGGCGATGGGTTCGTGCATCGCCGCTGGTTCGTGCGTCGTTCGACGACTTTGTGCGACGTCCGACGTCCGACGATGTGGTCTGCAATTGGTTCAATTGGTTCAAAAAAACCTAATCCTAATTTCAATTGAGGAAGAAGAAGAAGAGGAAGAAGAAGAAGGGGAAAAAAAACCTAATCCTAATTTCAATTTAGTCCAGATTTCAAGTTTTGACATTTCAATTTAGTCATAATTTTAAGTTTGGACATTTCTATTTAGACATGATTTCAAGTTTAGATATTTCAATTTAGTTATGATTTCAAGTTTTCTTCGAGGTTTTAAAAAAAAAAACTATTTTCAAGGGTACTCTAGTAATTTATGAACATACATTGAATTTTTTTTTAAAAAGTGGTTATTAACGATTAAAATTTCAAAACTGGTTACTAACAAAAGTTTAATGTTTTAAGTGGTTAGTTTCGGTTCTCTCTCATAAATTATTCTCTTATCTCAATTTCAACCTCCTTCTAGGGTTTTTACTTAGAAACCATAGATGTCGACTCTTCTGCCCGAGCTCATCATCGAAATACTTTTACGTTTGCCGATCAAGTCTCTTTGCCGATGTAAGTGTGCATCAAAATCCTGGTTAGTTTTAATCACTCATCCTCAATTTATAAGAATGCATCTAGCTAGAAATAGAAAACAAAAACTCCTTCTCTGTAATGAATCTCTCTATTTGGTAGACTTGGAAAGATCTCTGAAAGACAAAGTTCTTCCAAAGCTCGATCAATTGAATATAATACCCAACACACAATTTATTGATCACACCATCATTGGTAGCAATGGCTTGTTCTATATTAAATTTAATTATAATGATAGTTTCTTCTTCGTATACAATCCTTCTACTAGAGAGTCTAAGAAGATACTTGAGGTCCCATTCGTCAAAAAAGAGACAAACCTAAATCTATGTTATTCACATTTTCCTTTTTCTGGCTTTGGTTATGCAGAGTCTATTGACGACTATAAGTTGGTGAGAGTCGATGATGAGGAAAAAATATTGCATGTTTTCTCTCTAAGAAACAATTCATGGAAAATTTTAGAGGGCAATTTTCCGATTAGGAATCCTAACTTTCTTGACGGAGTCTCTATAAATGGAGCAATTCATTGGGGTGCCATGTGTTATTCCGATAATCTAGGAGAGATCACTGTATTTGATTTGGCCGAAGAGAAGTTCAAAACTTTTCCCCTACCTATTTCAAATCCTCCAAATCCTTTTCAAGTTTGGCTATGCATTGTTCATGTTAGTGGAGAATATCTTTGTGTAACCTTCGAAGAACCTACAACAGAATTCGTAGAAGCCGTGGAGGGAATTTGGATTACGAAGGAATATGGTGTCAAAGAATCTTGGATTCGAATTGTGAAACCACAGAGTCTTCACAATCCAATACCATTATGTTTCTGGGAGAACGATGGAATTATTCTTTGGTCTTCGGTTGGCCAATGGAGACCGGTACTTTGCTGTGATGAAAAGGATGGAAAAATTAGAAAGGAGCTTGTGTTCGATGTAAAATATGGAATATATGCATACGTAGAGAGTCTTGTGTCACCCAACTACAACCTTGACTCCACAACTCAAGGTACCTAAATCCTAATCATAATTTTCTTTTCTGCTATGACTAGTTTATGAGTTTTAATTTAACATAAATGGGGATTGTACCCTTCAATTTCCAGGATTCCCACATAATATTGCACCATCAGAGTTGCAATCAACCAGCCAAGAACCAAGCTCGAGCCCAGATGTTCATGGGGAAAGGCTAAGCAACTCGACCAATTCGGATTTCCTCCAGACTGTATTAACAGAAGGTCAACTAATCTGAATTTTTCTGCATCAGAAAGGCATCAGATTCTTTGCAGCATTTTCATGCCCTCCTCATTTAATTTCCTGTCTGTTGATTTTCTGATTAATTTAGATAGTTGTGGTGGTAGTTGTGCCTTGTTTGAAAAAAAATATTGTTTTTGATTGAGGTAATTCAGTACCTCATAATAAATGTTGGTTTTTAGTTAAATTGATAAATTGGTTTAACACTGTACTCGTGTTTCAGTTTCGTTGAACATGAAATATTATCTGATTGAATAAACGTTGTCACTAATAATTCAGCATCGCTGCAAAATGATATTCTACTATCATTTGTTAAAGAATCTATGGCCCTCATCTGAGTTCATGGCTTTAATTAGCAAAATGCACTGGGATTTTTCTGTGTTCTTATGGTTGATACTGATATCACATCAATGGCTCAAGGTGTGTTTATGTTTCTTTCCTTAGTAGTTAAAAGTATGAAGATTTAACGTATTTTGGAGGGAATCAAACTTTCGTTTAGTTGATAGAGTTAAGACTCGCATAAATATACATCAACCAGTACAAGCATCTAGTTAATTAGCTATTAGCATGACCATCTTTGGAGTAAAAATCCACAAGCACTAGTCTATTTATTACAATGCTTGAAAACATAAACACAACGGCTTTGATGGCACCAGGAGCCTCTTAATAGTAGTCTTATAAGCTCCTGGTCAGAGAGACCTTTGAACCTGGTGTAACCGAACTTTGTGCTTCTGCACCAGACTAGTTCGTTGTACCAATTTATGACCCTATTCAGTCTCTGTTTCTGAGGATTCATTATCCTATTCAGATTCTGAAGAGTCGTAACCAGAATATATCCCATATTCTGAATCATTGGAGTAGGTATACTCTTTTTCAACTTGACCATCTGCATAATAAGCATCAAAACCATATATGTTAAGCTTCAACAATTAAAGATGTGAAACATTACAGGTATGAAAATAGAGAGAGAAGACTCACCCCTGAGATAGACACTGCGGTTTGCTTGAGCATCGGCTTCAGAGTTATATTCCTTGATGATGAGTTGCAAACAGAATATATCAGAATGGCAAAGAACAACAAGAAGCACTTGGAAAATTGCATATGATTCAATGCAGACAATGGAAAGGAAGAACACCAGATCAAAGCAATTGTATGTCACAAAAAACATAATAGAATATCATCAAACCATCAAGTAGCAGTGGAATTGGAAAAACCATTGACATGAATTATATAAGATGTTAAATCATGCAAAAATGCAAATGGTCTATTTAAAGTCGTGGATGAGGAACATATTCAAACTGTACACAAACATTACAAATCAAGCAGAGCTCCGAAAGTGTAAAAGTAATCATATCAGAGTGTACCCTGGGAACATGATCCATCTTGAAACCCTGAAACTGACCCTTAAGCTCTGTTGCATCCTTGTACAATTGAGTCAGATTAGGGCTCTTGACCTTCCATTTACCGTTAACCTGCTTTATGAGAAATTCTTGTAAGATCGAAGAATAGCAACCTATAATCATTAGCAAATAAAACATAGATGAAGTAATAAAAACTGTATGAATTCAACATAACATTTTTACACGTATTCAGATACACAATGTGCATGAATTTGTTAGTAACCAACATACTAAAAACTTAAGACAATAGAAAATGGCCCAACGATAGCATTTGAGCACTCTAAAGATTTCAATATTCATTTGACATGAACCAAACTGCTTCTGCTACTAGCAAAGCATTGTTAATTTCTACTCTACTAGGAAAAAAAAAACCTGGTTGGACACAAGTTGAGAGTCTCCTTGAACACGAACGTCTGTGTAGCCATGATCCAGAGCAGTTTTCATTCCTCTAATCAAAGCACGATATTCAGCAGCATTGTTTGTTGTAGAGCCTAAACCTTCACGAGCTCGCATCACCTATCAAAACTCAGGATTAGAGAATGTACGTGATAGTTAATGGTCGTAAATCGATACAATAAAACAATCTAGAATCATAACGAGCAAGAGTTACGTACCTCTTTTCCACTGTCATCACGCAACACCACTCCAGCACCAGATCTTCCAGGATTTCCTTTTGAGGCACCATCAAACTCAATAGTACACGACTGCTTGAAAAAACAAACAAAGATTATTCTTTGCAACATAAAGGGTGGGTTTAGAATCACCTAAACTAAAAAAATAATTAACTTTTTGCACGGATGTTAATACAACCACTATTACAAGTCATCTAAAAATCACTTAACTAAAAACCATTTTAACACAAACTATATATTCATCAGCATAACCTTTGTCAAACAGTATCCCATTCCCACCCAAAAAAGCATATCTCTGATCCGAATTCCGAAAAACTTACTATACAAACTAACAAGAATCTACTACAATCCCAAATGTACACTGATAATGCCCAAAAAAACGTATCAGATCTGTAAAAGTTATTACACAAACTAACAAAAAAATTATTATTTAAGAATATACTACAATCCCAAGTATAAATCATCTGGACATTTGTCTCGCAGGAAAAAACATGTCAGATCTTACTATAAAACTAACAAAAAAGTGTTTATTTAAGAATCTACTACAATCCCAAGTAAAATATATATCTTTTAAGTCACAGAAACATTACATTGTATGTAAAAAAAATAAAAAATCATAAAGTAAAAGCAGTATATATGAAAAAGAGTAAATAAAAGAGAAAAGGGGGAAAATGAAAAATTGAACCTTTCCCTTCCTCTCCATTGATGGATCAACACCGCAAAAACTTGAAGAAAGCAAAGTTTAGAGTAATTTCCAGTTAAGAAAATTACGAGAAGAATCTAGGAGGAGACTGAAAAGAAACAGATTTTACTAAGTGGACATGTGACAAAGTAAAGGGAAGAGATTTTAGTAAATGGTGGGGCCATTGCTATGAAAATAATAATAATAATAATAATCGGGTGTTAACCGGTCATCACCTAAAATACTGACTCAGTGATATAGTCTAATGGAACTGTAACACATGTCCTTCTTTCTTTCATATATTCTAAGACTTTATAGTTGTATAAAGTTTAGTTTTGTTAGAATTTTATATTCTCATGTATTAAAAGTATTTGAGTACAAAAAGTTGAAAGAAAAAAGAACATATGTTACAATTCAATTGTGCAACATCACTGGGTTAATATTTTAAGTGTTGACCGGTCAATACATAAGTATTATAAAAAAAATAAAAATAATAAGAGATTTTAATAACGGTGGACCCAGACAGTGGAAAAAGAGAATAATGAGCTCGCTTTTTTTTTTTTTTTTTAAATTTGATATCATTTTATTTGTTTGATTGATTCAATCTATCGGCTATGTAATCCGAAAATTTCTTATAATCCAAGTTCCTATATTTGAAAGCTTCTATATATATATATATAAAAATTCTATTATCAGTTCGAACTAATAAAAGTTATTTTGACTGTATGCACTTGTACTACAAGTATTTAAATCCAGTGGTCCATATATAAGGAACTGATATAATTTTTATCAGTTTAAATTGATAATAAAAAGACTGTGTATATATATATATATATAACAAAAATAGTAGCTTTCACCGATGAGATCCTGGATTTTAAGAAATTTTCGGGATCGTCATGGTCTTCTGATACAACAACCAAAAAGAACGAACAAGGAGTAAAAAAAAAAAAAAAAAAAAAAAAAACTAATGGGCTCCGCATTGACAAGGAGATAGGGAAGAGATGGGAATGGGTTGACTGGTGGGGTATTGATTGACTTGTGGGGCCCACATTTATTATTTTATACAAAATGTCGGTGAAAGCTATGGGTTGATATTATTTTATTTTATTTGATATTCCACATTTTTATTGGAATCCCAAAAATTTCTTATAATCAGGATCCCGTAGAAGAAAGCTACCCATAACAAAAATATATTATTTATTCACTAAATAGTTGCAATGATTCAAATCTAGTAATCTTTTATTTATGTGAACAAATGATCTTTATCTTGAAATAAAGTTATATATTCTTTTATATATAAATTATATTATCAGTTCGAACTGAGAAAAGTTATATCAATTCCTTGTATGTGGGTTACTGGATTTAAATACTTTGACTTGGCTGTATGCACTTGTCAGTCAAAGTATTTAAATCCAGTGGGCCACATATAAAAAACTGATATAACTTTTGTCAATTCGAACTGATAATAGAAAGACTATTTTTTTATATATTTCAGTTATATATTTTTTTTAAGTGAGACTCTCCTGATGGATCCCTTATTTTAATTTCGATAAGGACCATAATGAAAACACATTGTTTTTAATGAATTTTGATCTGATTTTTTTTATTTTATTTTAATGATAAGTTTATTGAAATCTACATATGAATAAAAATAGTTCATATATATTTCAGTTATATATATTTTTTAAGTGAGACTCTCCTGATAGATCTCTTATTTTAATTTTGATAAGGAACATAATGAAAATACATCGCTTTTAATGAATTTTGATCTGATTTTTTTTATTTTATTTTAATGATAAGTTCATTGAAATCTACATATGAATAAAAATTGAGAATTTTTCAAATACTAGAACTATGTTTCTTGAATTTTCCTATATTTCGCATATTTTTCGATGCCTTCATATTTAACAAAATTTGGATAAATAGTTCTAATGCTCGGAAAATTCTCAAATTTTGTTTATATGTAGATTTCATTGAACTCGTTATCCAAAAAAAAAAAAAAAACTCGTTATACACTTTTATTATTATTATTTTTATTTGATATTCATTTTGTTTATTTGATGCAATATGGAATATATGCATATGTAGAGAGTCTTGTGTCACCCAACTACAACCTTGACTCCTCAACTCAAGGTACCTAAATCCTAATCATAATTTTCTTATCTGCTGTGACTAGTTTATGAGTTTTTAACATAAATGGGGATTGTACCATTCAATTTCCAGGATTCCCGTGTAATATTGCACCATCACAGTTTCAATCAACCAGCCAAGATCCAAGTTCGAGCTCAGATGTTCAATTCATGGGGATCGGAAAGGCTAAGCAACTCGGTCACTTCGGATTTCTCAGCTGCTGAACCACAACTTACACCACCCTCCACCACAGTCCACAGTTGAAGCATCACTTTCACAACCCTCCACTACCGTTGAACCACCACCGTTGGTCAGCCTTCTGATATGGAAAGTTGAAATAGGTTAAATCCAATTTAAAACAAAATTCGAAATCCGATATTTGATTCTATTACTAAAAGGAAAGGAAGAAGAATTTGAACCTATTTCTTGTTGCGCTTGGGCCCGATATAAAATAAGTATGTGAAATAGGTTTTTTTATTTTTTTATTTTTTTATTTAATAAATATTAATTCGGAACCAGATATTTTTTGAAATATATTTTTATTAAGAAAGAAGCATAGCAACATAAATAAAGCGATAAAAAAAATTCGACCGTATAAATTCAAACATTACATTTAACATTTTCATACATATTCTCATTAAATAAATAAATAAATAAAACCATTTCATACGTATTCAAATAAACAATATTATGTGCATGAATTTGTTAGTAACTTATGGATTCAAAACTTCGTGGTTTATTATCGGATTTCAGTATTCATTTGATATGAACTAAACTGCTTCTATTACTAGCAAAAACAATATTTTATTTCTATTCTACTGAGAGAAAAAAAAAATTAAAGAAGATTAAACATTTAAATATAAATGATGATACAAAATTGAATAACCAAACCTGCTTGGACACAAGTTGAGAGTCTCCTTGAACACAAATGTCTCTGTATCCTGTTCAAAGCACGATGTTCGGCAACATTATTTGCCGGTAGAGTCTAACCATTCACGAGCTCGCATGATCACCTATTGAAACTCAGGATTAGAGAATGAAGAATGTTATAGCTAATGGTTTTGAGCTTGATGTACTAAAACTTTCATAGTCGTTAATCAATACAATAAAACAATCTAGAATCATAACGAGCAGCAGCTACGTACCATGCTGCACCCACTCCCATCGCGCAATACCACTCCAGTCTCCAGCATCAGCTCTTCCGGTTCTAGGATTTCCTTTTCATACTCAATAGTACACGAATGCTAGACAAAAACCAAAAATTATTCTTTGCACCATAAGAGGAGGATTTAGAATAACCTAAACTATTAAAATAATTAATTTTCTAATCTTTGTGTAAACTATATATTAATAATATTTTATATTAATTAAAAACCAACAAATCCAATGTGTGAGTGTTATCTCCCCGTTCGTGGGAGCTGTGATCCAAGCTGTACTTGTAGGGTCCAATCTCGCCGGTCCTCGTAGTTGTTGTAATATTCAAAAAAAAAAAAAAATTAGAAAAATTAAAAACCAACAATTAACTTTAATAAATAATATGAGGTACTGAAGCTTAATCAGAAACAATATTCTTTTTGGAACAAGGCACAATAGCCACCACAACTATATATAAACAGAATATCAACGGGAAATCAAAATGCTTCGAAGAATCATTTTGATGCCTCCCCAATGCAGAAAAATTCAGACTAGTTGATCTTCTGTTAATTGTCCGGAAATATCCAAACTTACCGAGCTCGAACTTGGATCCTAGCTGGTTGATTGCAACTGTGATGGTGCAATGTTATGTGGGAATTCTGGAAATTGAAGGGTGGCAACATACAAGCCCCAATTATGTTAAAAACTAGTGATGATAAACTAGTTATAGCATAAAAGAAAAAATTCAAAAGAAAATTATGATTACGTACTTGAGTTGTGGAGTACTCAAAGTTGTCTTTGAGTGACACAAGCCTCTCAACGTATGTATGCATTCTATATATAATTTTCGTCCAACACACACTTCTTTCTAATTTTTCCATCTTTTTCATCATAGCAAAGTAAAATTATATATATAACAAAAATAGTAGCTTTCATCTATAGGATCCTGGATTTTAAGAAATTTTCGGGATCCCATCATAGTCTTCGGATACAACAACCAAAAAGAACGAACAAGGCGTAAAAAAAAAAAAAAAAAAACTAATGGGCTCCGCATTGACAAGTAGAGAGGGAACTGGGAAGAGATGGGAATGAGTTGATTGATGGGGTATTGATTGACTTGTGGGGCCCACATTTATTATTTTATTTTTTTATTTGATATTCATTTTGTCTAACGGCCAAAAATACAAAATGTCGGTGAAAGCTATGGGTTGATATTATTTTATTTTATTCGATATTCCACATTTTTATTGGAATCCCAAAAAATTCTTATAATCGGGATCCCGTAGGTGAAAGCTACCCATTATTGATTCAAATCAAGTAATCTTTTATTTATGTAAACGAATGATCTTTATCTTGAAATAAAGTTATATATTCTTTTATATATTTCAGTTATATATATATTTTTAAGTGAGACTCTCTTTAGAGATCTCTTATTTTAATTTCGATAAGAACCATGATAAAAACACATCGCTTTTAATGAATTTTGAACTGATTTTTATTTTTTAATGATAAGTTCATTGAAATCTATAGATGAATAAAAATTGAGAATTTTTCAAATACTAAAACTATGTTTCTTGAATTTTCCGATATTTCGCATATTTTCCGATGCCTTCATATTTAACAAAATTTGGATAAATAGTTCTAATGCTTGGAAAATTCTCAAATTTTGTTTATATATAGATTTCATTGAACTCGTTATCCACAAAAAAAACTCGTTATACGCTTTTATTATTATTATTTTTATTTGATATTCATTTTGTTTGTTTGTTTGATGCAATATGGAATATATGCATATGTAGGGAGTCTTGTGTCACCCAACTACAACCTTGACTCCTCAACTAAAGGTACCTAAATCCTAATCATAATTTTCTTATCTGCTATGACTAGTTTATGAGTTTTTAACATAAATGGGGATTGTACCATTCAATTTCCAGGATTCCCGCTAATATTGCACCATCACAGTTTCAATCAACCAGCTAAGATCCAAGTTCGAGCTCAGATGTTCAATTCATGGGGATCGAAAAGGCTAAGCAACTTGGTCACTTCGGATTTCTCAGCTGCTGAACCACAACTTACACCACGGTCCACAGTTGAAGCATGACTTTCACAACCCTCCATTACTGTTGAACCACCACCGTTGGTCAGCCTTATGATATGGAAAGTTGAAATAGGTTAAATCCAATTTAAAACAAAAATTGAAATCCGATATGGATTCTATTACTAAAAGGAAAGGAAGAAGAATTTGAACCTATTTCCAGTGTTCTAGTAAGCGCTAGGCGCTAGTCGGGCGGAGACCCAGCGCCTAACGCCTAGGCCGATTAATCGGGGATTAATCGGAAAACACAATTACAAAGAAATTCCAATTAGAAATCCAAAGAAAATTCTTTCTAAATCCACAAATGCCAAATTACCAATCAAAATCCCTAAACACCCATCTAAATACAATCACAAACCAATCCAAATCCAAACATAAAGTTCAGGGGCATTGGAGTAATATTAGTCAATTAGAGGTATAAGTGTAATTATTGAAGGAAGATTGAAGATATTGTGATTTTATAAGAGATCAGGGAGTGTTTCGTAATTTGCCACCAAAATCAAAGCTCACCACATCAATATGAAACGCTGCGTTTCAATTAAATGGGTGAGGCCCAAACTTTGGCCCAACTGACTCCCTGTGTAAACCCCAGCTCGCTGCTAAACGCACCCCACCTTCCTCAACTTCATCTTCAACCTCACGCCTGCCTCCATTGGCGACCAATCCTAGCTGGTCCAGTCAACGAAAATGGCAATCCCACACCTTATTCCAGCTGATTTTCGGTGCAGAAGAACGGCAAAGTCAACGGCTTTGACCCGCCTATCCCGATTACACGGCCACGTGGTCCGATTTGCACCTTTTCGGTGCGTTTTCCGGCCGCCTAACTGTATTGGACCGATTAATCGGTCTAGGCGGCCGCAAACTAGAACACTACCTATTTCTAGTTGCGCTTGGGCCCGATATAAAATAAGTCTGTGAAATAGGTTTTTTTTTTTAAATATAATAAATATTAATTTATGACCAGGTATTTTTTGAAATATATTTTTATTAAGAAAGAAGCATAGCAACATAAATAAAGCGATAAAAAAAATTCGACCGTATTAATTCAACATTAAATTTAACATTTTCATACATATTCTGATTAAAAAAATAAAAAATAAAACCACTTCATACATATTCAAATAAACAATATTAATTATGTGCATGAATTTGTTAGTAACGTATGGATTCAAAACTTCGTGGTTTATTATCGGATTTCAGTATTCATTTGACATGAACTAAACTGCTTCTATTACTAGCAAAAACAATATTTTATTTCTATTCTACTGAGAAAAAAAAAATTAAAGAAGATTAAATATTTAAATATAAATGATGATACAAAATTGAATAACCAAACCTGCTTGGACACAAGTTGAGAGTCTTGTTGAACACAAATGTCTGTGTATCCTATTCAAAGCACGATGTTCAGCAACATTATTTGCCGGTAGAGTCTAAAAGCATCTCCAATGGTAATGTGACTTGTATTTGAAAATATGGTGATATGGCAACATTGTCAAGTCAATTGCTTCATATGTGGCATGTAACTAAACTTGATAGACATCCAAATAAAAAAGTGGTCTCCAATGCTTCACTTGTAAAATATATGTTTTTAACAAGGTTCTAGTAAGCGCTCGGCACTAGTCGGGCGGAGACCCAGGGCCTAGTGCCTAGGCCGATTAATCGGGGATTAATCGGAAAACACAATTACAAACAAATTCCACATATCAAATCCAAAGAAAACCCACTAAGCATAGGCCCAATGTTGCATCTAACCCAATAAGCCTCAAATGGCTCAATAAGCATCACTTGACCCAATAAAACCCATGCTAAGGCATCAAAATCATGCTAAGGTATCAAAACCATGCTAGGGATATAAGTGTAATTATTGAAGGAAGATTGCAGCTATTGTGATTTATTAAGAGATCAGGGAGCGTTTCGTTATTTGCCATGCAAATCAGAGCTCACGCACGAGCCCAAACAGGAGCCCAAACATTGCCCAACCTCACTCAAGTGAAGCTTGCGTGCACCCCAACCCACTGCTAAACGCACCCCACCTTCTCAACTTCATCTTCAACCTCACGCTACCTCCATTGCCGACCAAACCCTAGCTGGTTCAGTCGCCGAAAATGGCGATCCCACGCCTTATTCCAGCTGGTTTTCGATACAGAAGAACGGCGGAGTCAACAGCTTCGACCCGCCTTGCCTGATTACGCGGCCATGTGTCTGATTACGCGTCCACCGTAGAAATGGTCCGATTATCACCTTTTCGGTGCGTTTTCCGGTCGCCTAGCTGTTTTGGGTCGACTAATCGGCCGCCTAGGCCGATTACTAGAACACTTGTTTTTAATGACATGTCAATTTATTATTGGTCTCCTTAAATATACTTTAAAATTGTTGAATAAAATATCAGACTTATCTAACTTATTAAAAAGTCTCAATCCAATACCACCAGATTTTTACTTCCCCAAATTGTCTAATAAAATCTTGAACCAATACACCCACCTAATATTCACGAGTTGAGATCCTCTCCTTGGTCCTTGTTTTTCCTTGGCATTCTTCAAGTGTAATTCAAATATCAAGTTGTATGAGAGAGAAAAAAGTGAATCAATCTTGACCATGTATTTTGTATTTTGTATTTTGCTTAGGTGTCATTGGATTATAAAAAGTCAAGGAAAAACAAGCCAAAAAGAGGATCTTGATCCAATATTCACATTGAATTTTGACAAACGTGTCAATGATTTATAGTCTGTATTAATAAAAAAGCTTTTTAGTTAATTAATGATTTTTAGATAAATCTAAATCCACCCTTAATGGTGCAAAGAATAATTATTGGATTTTGTTAAGCAATCGTGTCGCGTATTATTGAGTTTGAGTTTAGTATAATATTTAGTGTGGTATTAATCGTTATGATTACAAATTGTTTTATTGTATCGATTCACAACCATAAAAGTTGTAGTCAAGACCATTCGCTATCGCATTCTACAATTCTAAGTTACAAGGTGGTGCGAGTTCCCGAAGGGTTAGACCAAATAATGTTGAAGAATATAGTGCTTAAAAATGACGTAAAATATAATATAATATATATTATATAATTAACTCATTAAAAATTTGTATAATAAAGATTTATTTTCCAACAAATAATTATTCTCTGTTGATATCTGATATTTTTTTATCCAACATTTATTAGTATTTTGTCTTTCTATTTTTTCTATTTCTTTTGCTAATTTTTTGATTAATTTGATATCTTCAACCTATAACAATTGATTAGTTTGATATCTTCAATCTATAACAAAATTTTCCCACAAAACAGGTTCTGGGTAAATGGAAAGTTAATAGCCCTAATTCGACTCCACTGTGTGAAGAGGCAAAGCAGCTTAAGGCCAAGTTCAAGCGTTTCGATGATATGGATTATATTCCGAGGGTACTGTCTGACACTAAAACCACAAAACATAAAAATCCACAAGCACAATATCCAGGATTGTTACCAACTAAAAGTCACTAGACTATTAATTACAATGCTTGAAAACATAAACATAACGGCTTTGATGGCACCAGGAGCCTCTTAATAGTAGTCTTTTTCAACTTGACCATCTGCATAACAAGCATAAAAACCATATCTGTTAAGCTTCAATGATTAAAGATGTGAAACATTACAGGTAAGAAAATAGGCAGAGAAGACTCACCCCTGAGATTGACACCGCGGTTTGCTTGAGCATCGGCTTCAGAGTTATATTCCTTGATGATCAGGTTTCAAACAGAATATATCAGAATGGCAAAGAACAATTGGAAAATTGCATATGATTCAATGCTGACAACGGAAAAGGAAGAACACCAGATCAAAGCAATTATATGTCACAAAGGCATAATAGAATCATCAAACCATCAACTAGTAGTTGAATTGGAAAACCATTGACATGAATTATATAAGATGTTAAATCATGCAAAAATGTAAACGGTTTAAATAAAATCATGGATGAGGAACATATTCAAACTGCAAACAAACATTACAAATCAAACAGAGCTGTAAAAGTGTAAGTAATCATATAGAGTGTACCCTGGGAACATAATCCATCTCGAAACGCTGAAACTGACTCTTAAGCTGTGTTGCCTCGTTGTGCAATGGAGTCAGATTAGAGCTATTGACCCTCCAGTCACCGTTAACCTGTTTTATGAGAAATTCTTGTAAGATCGAAGCAAAGCAACCTATAATCATTAGCAAATACATAGATGAAGCAATAAAAACTGTATGAATTCAACATAACATTTTTACACGTATTAAGATAAGAACTTAAGACAATAGAAAATGACTCAACGATAGCATTTGAGCACTCTAAAGATTTCAATATTCGTTTGACATGAACCAACCTGCTTCTACTACTAGCAAAGCATTGTTAATTTCTATTATAATAGGAAAAAAAAACAAAGAGATAAATTGAGGAGATATAAATGATGATACAAAATTGAGTTACCAAACCTGGTTGGACACAAGTTGAGAGTCTCCTTTAACACGAACGTTTGTGTAGCCATGCTCCAGAGCAGTTTTCATTCCTCTATTCAAAGCACGATATTCAGCTACATTGTTTGTTGTAGAGCCTAAACCTTCACGAGCTCGCACCACCTATCAAAACTCAGCATTATAGAATGTGATAGTTAATGGTCTTGACTTAAACTTACATGGTCGTAAATCGAAACAATAAAACAATCTAGAATCATAACGAGCAGTAGTTACGTACCACGTTTCCACTGTCATCACGCAACACCACTCCAGCACCAGCTCTTCCAGGATTTCCTTTTGAGGCACCATCATACTCAATAGTACAAGACTGCTTGACAAAAAACAAAGATTATTATCTTCATCATTAAGGGTGGGTTTAGAATCACCTAAACTATTAAAATAATTAACTTTTTTTAGAATATAAATATAATAATTTGCACAGATGTTAATACAAGTATACAACCATCACTCAACTAAAAACCCTTTTAATACAAACTATATAAATCATCAGCATGACCTTTGATCTGAAAAACTTACCATACAAACTAAAAAAGAAGTTATTATTTAAGAATCTACTACAACCCCAAATGAAAATCACCTAGACATTTGTCATACGAAAAAACATGTCAGATCTCATACATTAAAGTTACTATAAAACTAACAAAAAAGTGTTTATTTAAGAATCTACTACAATCCCAAGTAAAATACATCTGTAAAGTCACAGAAACATTACATAGTATGCAACAAATCATAAAATTGAAGCACAAGTGCACAAAAAATCATAAAGTTTTAAGTACATACGAAAAGAAGTTTATAAAAGAGAAAAAGGGGGAAAAAAAATTGAACCTTTCCCTTCCTCTCCATTGATGGATCAAACACTGCAAAAATTGGAGAAGGCAAAGTTTAGAGTCAGTGACTTGTTATTGTTAATTACAGCGTCATGCATGCAAGCAAAAAAGAGTAACACACAAGAAAATAAAAAGCAACAGGAGTCTCTTACCCTAGTCAATACAAGTTTTATTTTATTTTATTTTATTTTTTTTTTTACCAGAGAGAAACGCAGTTGAAGGAAGATGTAAAATAAGTCTATTTATAGCCAACTTTTCTAAACCCTACAAGATATGTGTGTGTGATGAATGATGATATCATTTATTTATTTATTTTACTGGGAAAATGTTTTTATAAGTAATTATCCTTGTATATTATTTGTTTTTTCTTTTGAGATTTTATCTTAATATTCATATTCTTAAAATCAAGTTAAAATGAAAATACTTCGGTACTGACCAGTCAGTATCCAAGCATACTGACCACCCAATGGGGTGTTGCCATATGACCCAAACTCTTTCACTTTTTAAACTTTTCTCATTGCTTTGGGTTACATGGCAACCAACCATTGGTTGGTCAATATGCATGGGTGCTAACCAGTCAGCACCCAAGCAGTATTCAAAGATAAATTAAAATATATATATATTACTATTTACTACTCCTTATCTGATGGGAAATCTCCTCACTTCTAGCGGATGATGTCCTCCAACTGCAGATCTTTTTTTAATGAGATTATCTTATATAAATAATACAAGTACACTAAATTATTTTCGAATTATAATCCTAATTAAGACTAACATTTTCTATCAAATGAATAATGAATTGAATCAAATCGAGTCATTCTATCATAATAACAAGATAATTATAAATTGAATCAATCTATTCAGTAGCGTTTTATAATATTCGAACAAAATCATATAAAATTATGAATTTTTGATGATGATTTCTAAGTCTTACTGTTATTCAAAAGAAAAGGGCCATTATCCTAAAACTATTAATTAACACTTCAAGACTATTATTGTTTACTAAAGGGGTGTATTGGATTGGGATTTTAATAGACAATTTTGAGGTGCAACAATTTTTTGAATTTGCAAGACTATTAAGATTATTAGGATTGTTAGGATTATACTTTTAGGATTATTATGATTATATGGACTAGACTTTTAGGATTCTGAAAGAGTATTTTGACTTTATTTATAAACTATTAGGATTATCTAGATTTTATTTCAAGACTTTTTGGTCTTTCAAGAGTTGGTTGTAGTATTCAATTTTCTCCCCAAGTTCCAATGCTCTATAATCTTGTTGATGGCAGTCACTGAACAACAAAAATTGAATGAGAAACATGTATAAGCTATGAAGAGAAGTAATAAAATTTTAAAATACCACCAATCAACACATAACCTTCGGCCGGTTCATATGGTGCAGAAAATGTCACCATATGAAATAAATATAATAACCAACAACCTATCCCTCACTGCCTCACTAGAAATGACATGAAACAGGGGGAAAAAATAACTTGAATATTGAAGTATTTTTGTTTGGTATGTTGGACTTCATTAATTCATATATTATCAAACTCTAATATTCACTATTCTTTAATCTTCTTCTTTTTTCTCTAGTGGCATGTACGGTGTACATCCCCCTTTCATGTTAGTGATAGATGATTCAAGTCTGGTGAGATGAGTTGATATACATACTGTGCATGCATTGGTTAAATTTGGAGGGTCGGGGCATGATAAGAAATTTTTTAATATAAATGTAAATAACAAAAAAATTGATATATAAAAAAATAACTAGTGCTTGCTCTCGGTAGGTTTCGGCATACCCTTTCGTTATCAGATTATTTTTTTTTTTTTAAATGTATCTAAATTTTATAGAAGCATGGTTTTATGCGAGGCTCATAACTTTTTAACTCTCTCAGGCAATAAATCAATAGAAATGGTGACCATCTTCTTTTGTCTTTGAACTCAATCTACACAAAGGGCGATATTATCAGTAATAGACTAGCTCTTTTTATCAGGTATATATATATAAAATCAACTTCCTCTTTGTTATAGATAAAAATCGTCATAAAAGACACGTCATCACAGTAAGAGGCCACGTAAGCAAAAAGTAAGAGAAATCAACTTGGGGAGCAGAATCTCCTATAAAGCGACCTACTCGGCATCGACTAAAGCCAACCCGACCATAACTAAGTGAATCGACTCAGGCAACAAAGGCTGCTCGGGCATACTCGGTACTTAACAAGGGAGATAGAATGCAAAGCATCCCCTTCTGGGGTACAGAGATAGAATCCGCAAGTGGCGACTCCAAAGTAACTACTGTGAAGCTACCCATAGTCCAAAAAGGAAACAAACAAGTTCGCCACACATAAGGAAGCTAGAATCCTGTCAATATTCAGACTCAGCCGAATTAGAGAACGTGGCAAAAACCAAAGAGGAAAACAAATCCTTTTAGGATTCGGTAGCCACCCGGAACTTAGGGACCACGATATCAAACCCTAAGTGATACCTGCAAACCCTAGGAGCATCGTGTATAAATACCCCTGTAAAACACCAATAGAGGAGTACATGAGAATTGAGGAGAGAAATCTGAATGTATATTTCACAATATTCATAGTGGATATGACTATGTTGCCAAGGCTTACAATATAAGGTATATTCATAATTATGACAATTTTGTATTTCAATTTCATTTTTATTGAAAAAGAACGGTGTAATATTCATATGTTTGGTAATTTAGTTTGCAATACTTACTATGAATTAAAGTTTATTTACTTTTTTAACTAATTTTTGTCTTCAGTTATTTAATATTTTTAAAGACCGATTGACATTTGTGATTGTGGCTTACAATATAAGGTATATAATTATTAATGTTGTCTTAATCAAACGGGACGGGGCAAAGTGGGATGAGTACCAAGAGCCCTCTCCCCAAATGTGGATTCCTCATCCCCGCCCCAAATGGGGAATGGGGCGGGGATAGGAATCCTAGTTATATTTAGGTTTGGGGAATGGGGATGATATCCCCACCCCGTACCCGCCCCATTGACATCACTACATGCAAGTCTTATATTAGTTCAAATTCACAATAGAAAAACTATATATATATATATAATACTTCTCTAATCAAGACTACCTTGACTTTATAATTTCAGGACGTCCAATCACAACCACACATTCACAGTGGGCCCACAACCCCACATTAATAAATACACATACCCAATATGAATGTGTAGCTGTGGTTGGACGTCCTTAAATTATAATTTTAGAACGTCCTTACTAGAAAATCACCATATACATATATATTGCTCTCCCGAGTCTTTGTTTTCCAATGTGGCATGATTTCCAATTAGGAAAGGAAAACTTAATTGAAATTTTAAGGAATTCTAGTGTTTGCTAAACTTTTTAAGTAAAATTAACTCCAAACTGAAATTAGCAATTCAGATTCTGCTGGGATAAGAACTTAATTTCCTCCTCTCATTTAGGAATTAACTTCCTTATAATTTATTTCTTTCTTAAAAATACCCTCTATTAATATTTCTACGCATTATGTAAATTGAGTTTTCTTTTTTAATCAACTTGTTTTTGTTTTTAATTCCTATGAGATAGTAAAGACTCAGAACAAAATCTTGTAATTTAATTTTGATTGCGCTCTCCAATTCTCCATTACCTTTTTCATTGGAACTCATCAATTCATTTTCATTTTTATTCTCTATTTGTAATTCTATTTCATTCACAAGAATTCCTTATCATGTCATCATATAGTTATCACGGATATTGTAAAATGCTACCGAATAGATTGATTCCATTCATTACCATATCATCATGATAGAATGGTTCGATTCAATTCATTATTGGACAGAAAATGTTAACTTTAGGATTATAATCTCTATGAAGAAAATAATTGTACTTAGTATTCAGATAATCTCCCAAAATTAAGAAACTTTAAAGAAGAGAAGGATATTGGATGATATATAGTTGTAAAACATTCAGGAATCACAGTGACTTGCTGAAATGGTTAAAGTTATATAGTTATAAAAGATATAAAAGAATTTCTTCAAAAAAAAAAAAAAGCATAAAAAATTACACCATAAATTTTAGGGGAATTTCATGTGTTTTGAAATAGAAAATTTCAAATTGCAGAACATGAAGAAATTAATGATGTTCAAGCATTATAAAATTAAAAGAAGTTTTCATTACAGACTTTGAGGTGATTTTTGGAGGATGAGAGTTAATTAATTTAAAATAAAATAAAAAAAAAAAAAAAAAAAAAAAAAAAAAAAAAGCTAAAACAAAACAAATTTCTGGCAAATAGTTTTTGCAATAGACTTCTTGACTTTGCTTCCCTACGAAACGAAGTACCCCAAATTTCCTGAAAACATTAAAAAAAAAAAAAAATTGTAAAAAAGTGATAAACTAATAAGTAAAAAAAAAAAAAATAGTAAATATTATTACCTTGAGTTGTTGTGGAGTCAAGGTAGTAGTTGGGCGAGACAAGACTCTCAATATAAGGAATCATTTTATAATATTCTCCATCAAACACAAGTTCCTTTCTGAATTTTCCATCCTTTTCACAGCAAAATATCCTTTTTTTAAATGTAGAAAGAATAATTTCATCGTTCTCCGAAAAACATAAAGGTACATACGGATCAAACTGATAGATCGGAAGGTCTGATATCACAATTCTAATCCAAGATTCTTTGACACCGTATTCCTTCATAATCCAAATTCCTTGCATGGCTTCCAAGAATTCTGGTGAAGGGTTGAAGTAGTCATCGAAGTTTACACAAAGATATTCTCCAACAACATTAACCTTGCAATGCCAATGTCCAGGAGGATTTGGAGGCCTCGGAATATCAGGTAAGGGCAAAGTTCTAAACTTTTCTTCGGCTAAATCAAATACAGTGATCACTCCTAGATTATTAGGAAAACAAACGGTAGGCCAATGAACTGCTCCATTTAGAGAGACTCCGTGGATAAAGTTAGGTTTCCTAACAGGAAAATTGCCCTCAACAATTTTCCATGAATTGTTTCTTAGAGAGAAAATATGCAAGATGTTTTCATCATGAATGACTCTCACAAACTTATAGTCATCTATAGACTCCACATAACCAAAGCCAGCAAAGCTATAATAAAATGAGTTTGACTCTTCATTGACGGGTAGGACATCAGGTATCTCCCTAGAGTACTCTCTAGTAGAAGGATTGTATATGAAGAAAAAAATATCGGCATATCTAAATTTAATATAGAACAAACCATTGCAAGAACCACAGATGGAGTCAAAAAATTGTGTGTTAGGTTTTATATCATTCAATTGATCAAGGTTTGGATGAACTTCGTTATTTAGAGATGTTTCCAAGTCAAACACATAGAGAGATGCATGAGAAAAAAGAATTTTTTGCTTTCTAGATCTAGAAAGATGCATTTTTACAAATCGAGGATGAGTGATTAAAGCTAACCAGGATTTGGATACACACTTGAATCGGCATAGAGACTTGATAGGCAAGTGTAGAAGTATGTCAATGGTGAGCTCGTTTGGGACAGTAGACATGTATGGCTTCTAAGAAAAACCCTGGAGGAGGCTTCACCAGCAACGAAAATATATATAAGATATTAAGGAAGAAGAAGAATTATTTTTAAAAAAACTTTCCTTATATTAAGGAAAGTTTTTTTTTAAAGAATCAAGGAAAGTTGAAATAGGTTAAATCCAATTTAAAATACAAATCGCAATCCTAATCGGATTCTTTTTTGAAATCCTATATGGAGTCTAATATTCTATTACTTAAAAGGAAAGGAAGAAGATGTTGGACATATTTAGGCCCAACATGAAATAAGTATGTGAAATAGGTTTTTATTAGAGGGAGGATATTTGTACCCATAAAAACTATATGTACACTCAAAATTAGTATGTTTTTAAAATGACAGTTTCTTTTGACAATCCAATTTTTTCTTTTTACGCTATTTTTCTAAAGACACTCCATTCTTAAAATTTAAATTTAAATAAAAAATATATATATAAAGACACTTTCTTTTGTTCCAAGATTATCATTTTTATCTTTTGGCACTCATATTCTAAAAACACCCTATTTTAAAAAATAATTTTCTAAAAACATCATTTTATTTTAAATAAAAGTTAGGACGAACCATCATAGCCTTTGGATTCATCTGAGGAGTAATTTTTTTTAAATTAAATTATTAAAAAAAAAAGAAATTATTTCTCCTAAATCATTAGATTAAATATTATATATTAAACACTATTTCCTAACTTTTTAATTACCATATTAAACTTTCTCTCCTCCAATACATATCTTTAATTTTCTATCTCTATTCTTTCTCAAGCAAGATTAATAGCTAAGAAAAAAAAAACTTACAAATAAGCTTGATTTTTAGGAACCATATATATGTATATATTATAAAAAAAAAAAAAAAAACTCAAAAAACAGGTAGTGCCCTATTATTATTATTTTTTTTTAATCGAATTATGAAAATGTTTTTTGTTACTTTTGTAAGTATGTGATTTTCTAAAAAACTTTAATTCTTTCATTTGTCTTATCAATTCTGAGTTTAATCAAATCTAGTTGCAACAAATCAAATTTTCATATGTCTATATTAATTAGACTCTACAAGCACGACCCGAAATACTACTCCTACTATTGGGGAGAGGTTACATATGGACTACAACTCTCACAATCTGAGAGAGGGCTACTCCCACAAACCGTGAGAAAACTCCCAACACATACTTATAAAATGCGCATGGTGGGACTCGAACCCCCGACCATAAAGTGTGGAAGGGAGGTATTTGTATTGACTTTTTAATATATATATATATACAAATTTTCTATTGTCAGTTCGTCTTGACAATAAATATATCAGGACGAAAAATGTGGACCACTAGATTTACATACTTTGACTCAAAGTGTATGCACTTGTCAAAACTTCTCCATAATCTATGGTTTACATTCTTCATCTTGATATATTTATTGTTATGACGAAATGACAATAGAAAGACTGTAAATATATATATATATATATATATTACTTTACTAAAAAACCAAAATATTCATAAGTTTTTTTTTTTCTTTAACTATTGATCAGAAAGTATGGAGATATAATTTTTTTTTTTTGAAATATGGAGAGAGAGAGAGAGAGAGAGTAATTATGAGAGAGTGTTTAATATGGTAATAACAGATTTAGAAGAGAGAGTTTAATATGTAATATTAATCTAATGATTTAGGAGAGATAATTTCTTTTTTTAATAATTTAATTAGTTTGGAATGTCTTTAGAATTTTTTTTGTCTTGTTTAGTAATTTTAATTCAGGTTAAAATTGTCATTAATAATAAAAAAAAAAATGGAGTATAAATAGATAATTTGTGAAACCATCTCCAATAGGGAGTTAAATTGAGAGTTAAAATAGGATGAGAGTTATTTGAGTGAGTTACATTTAGTAAAGGTGAAAGTGAGAGTAGTATGGTGGGACCCATGTGTAAGGTAATGGGGCACATGTGTTGGATGGATAAAATAATGATTTTTTTGATTTTTTTATTTTTTTATGGGACTCATACCATAATTAAGAGAGATGAATGTGTGGGACCCAGTTGAATTTGTTAACCGTTGGAGATGGACAGATCAGATTTGTTGATCGTTAGAGATGAACGGTCTACAATTTTTCAGACATTTAAATTTGAAATATATTAATTTTTCATCACAAAAATACTAGAAAATCAACAAAAATTCAAAATAAATTATAAAAAATTAGAGAAAAATTCAAAAATCCTTCCGACGGCTAGTTTTTTGAAATTGTCTATATATATACTTCATTCCCACATAATTTACATCACATTCATCCATAGTTTGTGCTTCTAAATTTTCTAATAATACAATTATGCATGTAATTTTTCTTTATGTTTGTGTTTATGTTCATTGTTTTATAATCTATGAAATTTAAATTTTATGATGTTTCTTATTTAAAAATTAAATTTTTTAATGTTATCAAACTTGGTAATAATTTATAAATATTTAAATATATTAAATATTAGTACCATTTTAATGATCTCATTGAGAAATTTACAATGATATTATTTTTATCAACATTAAAGTTTATAAATTACAATTTATTGACCACTTATTATAAATTAAGCATAATTAAATTTGTTATAAAAATATCACTCTCACACATCACTCTCAGCACCAATGGAGTAAAAGTATATATAAACATCACCTTCGACACTATTTGAGACCCAAACATAACTATAGCTCTCACTCTCTATTGGAGATGGCCTATGGAGAAGCTCTCACGGTTTTATTAATTTTTTTGATTTATTTCCAGGACTACCATTTTACTTATTTTTCAAACTTAATACACCCCATATCTTTTTCAAAAAAATGAAAATAAAAATACACTTTATCTGTAATCTTTATACATAGTTTTCTCACATTCATTCGCCTAACTTTTTTTTTTCTTCTTATTTTATGGTAAAACCATCTTTATTAGATGAGATTTTTTTTTTCTATAGTCGATTGGATTGTTGGTGGTAAATTGTGAGTGTAATATTAATCGTTTGATATTTTTTTTTTTTTTGAGCAATTGAGTTAGAGTTTTTGTATGGTTTCATTTTGTTAGAGATTGGGTTTTCTTGGTGCGATTTCGTTGTTTTTTTTTTTTTTTTTTTGGTGAATAACATTAAACTAACTTTAGAAGATCTGGAATAAAATTTACAAAAGAATTTATACAAATTATAATATACCTGGAAGATCTGAAAGAAAATAATCCGAGAGAAAAAAAATAGCAAACATGGATCTGGAATTTGAGAAGAAAAATAAAACAAACATGTAAAACAATAAAATCAATAAATAATAAACATGGTAAACATGATATCAAGATCTAAAAGAAAATATAAACAAAAATAGTAATAAATCAATAAATAATAAACAAGAGAAACATGTGATCGAGATCTGAAAGAAAATATAAATAAAATAGTAAACATTCAGTGATTTGAAATAATCGATGTCATTAAAGCTTTGGGTATTATCATTTGAGTCCTTATGTTTTTTTGAATTATCTGTTTTTTACTGACTTATTCATTTTTCACTAGATTGATCCTTATGTTTTAAAAAACCACTCAATTTGGTCTCTCTAACCAGAATTTTGATGGTCAACCGTCACAAAAAATGGTAAATGACCTTTTTACCCTTCACTCTAAAATCAAAATAAAATAAAAAGAAAACTTTTATTTTCTTAAAAATATTTATTACCATTCATCTTTAAGATGGATGGTGAAGATTAAATAGAATTTAACAAAACAAAAAAAGTAAAAACTGAAAAACTAAATTTGGAAATAGAAATCTACTGCCATGCATACGTAATACAGATAACAACTTTTTGTTGAATACTGGGTCTGTTTGTTTGGTAGGAAAGAAAGTGCCGATTGGTGCGAAAGGAAATTGGTTGGGTTTTTTCAATAGGAATTGTTTTCAGCACAACTTCTTCTCCATTGAAATATGCTACTCAATACTCAAATGCAATCATTTCCAGACACTGGTTCTGATTCTCCAAATATTCGTCACTCACAGTTGATAAAGAGAATCATCCATCAAGGAATTTGGATTATCACTGAAAGTAAATTCCATAAAAGAATTTTAGTAGACATTTTTTTTTTTTTTTTTTTTTGAAAAGAGAATTTTAGTAGACATAACATTGTTTACTTAATAATATTCAAATATTCCATGCCTATTAACCTATTGTTTGCTTACTAACCTATTTAGTAATCTTAATCTGCCTCTCATGCTCCAAATCTTCAACAATCTTTCTTACCACCGTGACAAGACGTTGTTTCAATTCATAATCACTTGTGATAATCAACTGGCTTTTCCAGGTTTAACTACAAAGGTAAAATGAATTGAACTACTGCATATAGATTCAAGACAGAATACTAGAATACCAACCCATTCCTTGAAGAAATCATGAACAGGGCGCAATGTTTTCAAAGAGAATGGCACGACAACTTTTCCGGGCAATTCTTTAGTTGCTATGCGTATAGCAGCATATGTGTTGCTGTATGCACACACGAAACAAGGGTCTCCAGCATGCGTGTGCTTTTTTTCTGATCTACTCATCAACTCATCTCGAAACAGTCTTAAGCGCCACTGGGCCTGAATTAGCATTGCATCATAATCAACAAATAATCACATCACATATTGGTATAATCAGTAATTTTAAGGAATGACATATACAACCTGTATAATCACATATAAATGACATTTAGCTATAGAAGAAACAAAAATAAATAATAAATAGAAAGACTTCCTTTCATATAATATATCAAATGTGATAATCTTTTCAAGCATGATTTTATATTACCCGATTATGTGATCGATCAATCTAATCCGAAACTCCTAAAAATATAATTACAGAAAAAAGCGAAGAACAAAGATTTAAGAATGGTCAAAACCTCTATATATTCATTTTTACACCTTATGTATAGAGAGACCAAACATTGTTTACAATGATTTTGAATCTTTACAAAACATCCGTACAAGTAATTTTTTATAGCAATCATTCTAGTTTCTCAATTTTGTACAGTTAGTATGCAACTTTCAAAGAACCGAATAATTGTTGATACAGATAAGCGCAAACAATTAAAATCCTCAAACTACGTATCATATTTGTTAAAGTACAAATCCATCCATTTTGAAATAATCATGCTGTAGAGCATTTTCAGCGGTGATCCTTTTATTTGGGTCGAGGCACAGCATTTCCTGGAAGACAAAACACAACTGCATCAGCTATTGAAATGGAAACTTACGAATCCTGCAATTCAAAGTCTTAAAACATACCGAGAGGAGATCAACCCCGGCTGGCTCAAGATTCGGGACAACAGTCTTCAGATCCTGCACCACCACATATAATTTTAATACTTTATTTAGCACTGATTAGTAGCAAAAATATACAAATCATAAGATAGAAACTCATTTACCGAAGGACCCTGGTTAGGAAAATCAAGTTGAAACCCAACCAAGGAAGTAACTCCAGGCCAGTTTTCCTCATTTGGAGTTCCTCTGACACTTCAGAGAAAGAAAAAAAAAGTGTAGGTTAGTACCCAAAATATGAAAAAATGCAAATAAAATTGACAAACAGATTCATGAAATAGACGCTGAACGTGACAATCTTCTAGAATGAAGGATGCTAATTAATGATATGTAAAGTTGAAGAAAGGCAAATTATATTAGGAAGTTATAGAAACCTGAAGATCTTGAACAATTGGTCATTCTCAGTCTCCCCAGGAAAAAGTGTCTCCTGGTTTACCAGCTCAGCAAGGATGCATCCTATTGACCAAGCATCAACTGCAGTGGAATAATGATTGGACCCCAAAAGAATTTCAGGAGGTCTATAGTGCAGTGTCACCACCTATAAGACCAAACAAAGGTTATGAAGCCAGCATGTCTACAGGTGAACGGAAAATCTCAAATAAACTTGCCGATAAGTGTGATAAGTTCAGAAACTAAAAATATGGAGCATACCGCTAATTATAGATAATAAGCCACGGACTACTGCTACATCTTTATCGAGAAAAAATTGAATCAAGGATTCATTTATAGTACCTGAGGTGTTAATGTCCCTTCAGGAGGCCCAATGCCCTGTATAAAGACCAAATAAAGGTTATGAAGCTAGCATGTCTACAAGTGAACGGAAAATCTCAAATAAACTTGCCGATAAGTGTGATACATTCAGAAACTAAAAATATTGAGCATACTGCTAATTAACTACACTCTCTCTTAACCACACTATAGACCATCTCAGCAAGTATGCATCCTATTGACCAAACATCAACGGCAGTGGAATAATGTTTGGACCCCAAAAGAATTTCAGGAGGTCTATAGTGCAGTGTCACCACCTATATATAAGACCAAATAAAGGTTATGAAGCCAGCATGTCTACGGTTGAACTGAAAATCTTAAATAAACTTGCCGATAAGTGTGATACGTTCAGAAACTAAAAATATGGAGCATAATGCTACACCCTCTCTGTTTCAAAAAAAAATGCTACACTCTCTCTTTCTCTCTATCACACACACACACACACATGTTCAGTGAATTTATCCCTCTATACTTCAGCCTTGCATATGTTTCAATTTTAATCTCTCTGACTCTATAAATTAAGAAACTAAGAACATAAACCTCCAATAGCTGGCTTCATGTTGTTCAGACCCAACAGCTGCAACTCATCTCTCTAAGTATTCCAGAGCTTTCTCAAATGCAGTATAGATAATAAGCCTCAGACTACTGCTAAATCTTTATCAAGAAAAAATTGAATCCAGGATTCATTTATACCTGAGGTGTTAATTTCCCTTCAGGAATACTTCTGGCCGTTCCAAAATTTGCAAGCTTTAGAGTATTTGTACAGCGATTCACCAGAAAATTCTCTGGTTTCAAATCCCGATGCAAAATCTTATGAGAGTGACAGAAGCTAACAGCACATAGAATCTGATGCACAAATTTCTGCAAAGACGTTAAACATTCAATAAGATTATGAGTAGCATAATCATTGCCACAATGATTTTACTATGCAAGGTAAACTGAAGATCCATCATTATAAAAGTAGTTATTAGATCAAGGATGCCAAGCAGACAAACATAGTTAGAATGGCAAAAACAAAGGGTGTGATAAAATAAACAATTGACAGGTGTATGGGGAAGAAAAATTCCTGGGCTATGACATTGAATCTGGGAAGAAATCACCTGAAAGCAGAGATTACTACTCACTTTTATCATACACGAATCATTTTCAAAACCGGACTCCATATGCTTCTTCAAATCTGAATCCAGAAACTCAAAAACTAACCACAACTCCGTCTCCATAAACTTTTGATGCAGCAGCCTGAAAATAATGAAAACTAGTTGAAACCTTACAAGTCTATAGTTTTATCATGTTTAAAAATATAAGAACTATTCGATTTGAAATCACGTTTAATGCGCATGAGTGCATCCAAGAAGACATGCCCAGGTGACATCGGCATAACCTGATCTGTTCCACACGGAGAGAATCAATCATCCTACTTAAGCTGCATACATACATGCATACATACCTTATAATGTTCTCATGCTGCAATTTTTTCAAGAGGGAAATTTCCCTTAATGCAAAGCTAGGCACACCCTCTTCCTCCATTTCCAAGCTGATCTTTTTCACAGCTACAATCTCATTGTTGACCTGACCCCTGTAAACCTTACCATATCTCCCTTCACCAATCAGCCCGAATATCTCATACTGGAACATTTTGCAAACAGAACATAAACAGTTGAGGAAAACAGATAGAAGTAATGCCATAATGTTTAATGACTTGGAAAAACTGTTTTGATGTTGTTAGGTTACCGATCCATCCTTCTTGGAGAAGTATTCATGCTTTTGAGCATTTTCAGCCGTAATTCTTTTATCGGGGTCCATGCATAACATTCTCTGGAATAGAATACACAAAATGCATCAGCAATTGAAATGGAAACACAATGTATATTTAGAATTGTAATCCATAGCCGTAAAACTTACCAAAAGAAGATCAATACCAGCTGACTCAAGATTTGGAACAGCAGCACGCAGATTATTCTGCAAGTAATAAAAGGGTGCACCACCACAGAATTTTCAATGCTATATTCACTCGCTCTATTATTTCTCTTAAATATAAGTTAATGAAAAGATACAAAATACAGCTCATTTTACCTCAGAATGGAGATCAAGATAATGTTTTTTAAATCCGGGCATAGAAGTAACGCCGGGCCAAGTTGTTTCAGTTGGAGCTCCAAAGAGACTTCATTGAAAAAGAGTGCATTTTAGTACACAAAATATCAGCCTTCCATATCTAAGTACTAAAATTTGACAGAGAGATTAAGGAAATAGATGTTGAACATGGTCATCTTTTAGAGGGATTCAAATGATACACAGAGTTGAAGGAAAGCAAATTAAATTAGCAAATGGAACCTGAAGATCTGGTGCAATTGCTGAGTCTCATCCTTTGCAGAAAACAGCGGCTTCTGGTTTAACATCTCCGCGAAGATGCATCCAATTGACCATACATCAACTGCTGTAGAATAATCGCGGGATCCAAGCAAAATTTCTGGGGATTTATACCATAGTGTCCCAACCTAGAGAGAGAGAAAATAATGGTTGAAAAAAAAAATACTAGTGTCTTAAAGCAATCTTTACCAACAAAAACTGAATCTGGTATTCATTAATTAATACCTTCGGAGTTAATGTTCTATCGGTTCCCGGGTATCCAAAATCAGGAATCTTTACAGTATGTGTATGGCAATTTACCAGCAAGTTGTGTGGCTTTAAGTCTCCATGAAGAATCTTGTGTGAGTGAAAGTATGAGCAAGCACTTAAAATTTGACCAAGTAATTTCTGCAAAGATGTTAAGCATTCAAATATGATTATGAGTAGTAGTTAACCATTGAGAGGTGTGTGGTGAGCAAGGTGAATTCCTAGCCTACATTGGACATCCAATCTGCACAGAAATTAGAACATGGAACACTGAAAATCTGCAACTCACCTTCATTTTGGTTGGATCTTTCGCAAGATGAGGATTGGATTTCATATAACTTTCAAGATCCTGGTCCAACGAATCCGTCTCCGTTTCATGTACCTCCAGCATCCTGAAAACCATATCGTTTATTTTATAACTTTATACAAATTATTCAAGCAAACATTAATCTAGTGGTTAGCTACATGTACCTTACGATGCTGAATCTGTTCTAGCTCTTGGATCCTGTTATAGAAGTTCCTCTTCACTAGCCCAAACTAAAATAAGAAAACGATTATCCCAAACAAAAAACAAAATAAGAAAAAGAATCATCCAAGAATCATCCAAGAATATCAAAGAACGGTGGTGGAGGGAGGTGTAAGTGGTGGTTCAACGGTGGTGGAGGAAGCTTCTTTCTTGCTAACTGGCTTATTGTTGGTTGTTGTGGGAATAGAAGAGTTGAAAGCGGAGGGTAAAATGGGGAATTTATAGGAAAGTCAGTAGTCGGCTTGTTAGTTTTCAGTTATGAGTAGAAATTGGAGGGAAAATGAAAAGGGGTAAAATGGGAATTTAACGAGGGTTTCGTCGAACACCTTTTGAGTGTCTCCAATCACTCGAACGTTTCGTCGAACACCTTCCATACATATGTACTGTATCTACATACATGTTTATAACAAATTTGGTGGATACTGGGTCTGTTTGTTTGGTAGGAAAGAAAGTGTGACTGTGTGAGTGGGTGGGAAAGTGAAGGAAAGTGAAGGAAAGTGAGCCAAGGCATAGTTTTTGGCTCTGGGCATCTGGTCAGCCTCTTGGTTCTGGACATGTTTGGTGCGCGTTTTGAAGATAGTTTTTGGCTTTTTGGACCCAAAAGTGACTTTGAAGGTGTTTGGTTGACACGGGAAAAAGGGCTTTTCCTTTTTGGAAAGATCTTATTAATTAGAATTTGAACATAAATTGCAGCTGCTTTAAGTTTCAATAGCAATTGTTTTTTAACATAAATGGTGTCTTCATATGAACAAATTGCACTATTATTCAAGTAGAATACGCAATTATTTTCTACCATTAGCAGTTTCAAATACCACATATTTTCATTACAATTTTCTACCATTTAATTGTAATGAACAAGTACAAGTTTATGAGATTTTTAGTTTATGGGAAAATTTTGTTTCAACTGTGCTATAAAAAAAATAATAAATAAAAAATAATTAAGGAAATCATGTAAAATTATGATATATTTTTGTTAAATGATGATTTCTAAGTCTTCTAGTAACATTTTTATAAAATTACGTGAGTCCTAGTGTGGTTTTTATAAATTATGCGAGTGTCGGGGTGACAATCTATAGATTTCAATTTCAATTATTTCAGTTATAATTAATGGTCGAAAAATTATAAGTGATAGTTGCATATAGTGTTATTCAAAAGAAAAGGTCCATTATCCTAAAATTATCAACACTTCAAGGTTATTATTGGAGGGAAAATGAAAAAGGGTGAAATGGGAATTTAACAGGGTAAAATGGATAATTATCTTCTTCTTTTTTTCTTTCATAGATAGTTGATGAGAAGCATTCTATTTTTTGTTGTTTAGTTGAGTTTAAATATATATAAATTTTAATTCGATAACGATAATTTGTTGTTTAATCTTTCATATACTAATTTGCATCACCTATCTATGAAAGAAAATTACGTGAGTCCTAGTGTGGTTTTTATAAATTATGCGAGTGTCGGGGTGACAATTTATAGATTTCAATTTCAATTATTTCAGTTATAATTAATGATCAAAAAATTATAAGTGATAGTTGCATATAGTGTTATTCAAAAGAAATTAAAAGGTCCATTATCCTAAAATTATCAACACTTCAAGGTTATTATTGGAGGGAAAATGAAAAAGGGTAAAATGGGAATTTAACAGGGTAAAATATCTAATTATCTTTTCTTTTTTTTCTTTCATATATAGTTGATGAGAAGCATTCTATTTTTTGTTGTTTGGTTGAGTTTAAATATATATAAATTTTAATTCGATAACGATAATTGTTGTTTAATCTTTCATATATATACTAACTATCTATGAAAGAAAATTACGTAAGTCCTGGTGTGATTCTTATAAATTATGCGAGTGTTGGGGTGACAATTTATAGATTTCAATTTCAATTATTTCAGTTATAATTAATGATCGAAAAATTATAAGTGATAGTTGCATATAGTGTTATTCAAAAGAAAAGGTCCATTATCCTAAAATTATCAACACTTCAAGGTTATTATTGTTCACTAATATTCACATTGAAGGTTTTTATTAAGTGAATGTTAGATGACTTATAATGTTTGCATTAACATCCGTGCAAATTATTATATTTAAATACTAAATATATTATTATTATTATATATATGAAAAATATTACAATAATTGAGGATTTGGGGAGGCGGCAGACTCAAACCCACTAACTAGTAGTGTAGGTGTGAAGAGCGAACCACAAGGCCAGCCTCATCTTGTCCTAAACAAAATTAGTTACTTTAATAGTTTAGGTGATTCTAAACCCTCCCTTTATGGTGCAAAGAATAATTGTTGGTTTTTGTCTAGCATTCGTGTACTATTGAGTATGCTGGTGCCTCAAAAGGAAATCCTGGAACCGGAAGAGCTGGTGCTGGAGACTGGAGTGGTATTGCGCGATGAGAGTGGGTGCAGCGTGGTACGTAGCTGCTGCTCGTTATGATTCTAGATTGTTTCTAAGAGAGAAATTTTTTGCAATATGTTTTCATAATCAAGGACTCTCACAAACTTATAGTCATCGATAGACTCCACATAACCAAAGCCACCAAAATAATCTAAGTTTGATTCTCTAACTATAGATGAGACATCATCAAGTATCTTCTTAGACTCCCTAGTAGAAGGATTGTATATGAAGAAGAAACTATAATTGTAATTAAATTTAATACAGAACAAGGCATTGCAACGATTTTGTCAAGCAATCGTGTCGCGTACTATTGAGCTTGAGTTTAGTATATATTAGTGTGGTATGTAAGTGAGCTCGTTAATCGTTATGATTACAAATTGTTTTATTGTATCAATTCACGACCATAAAAGTTTTAGTCAAGACCATTCGCTATCACATTCTACAATTCTTAGTTTCAAGGTGGTGCGAGCAATTAATGTTGATGAATATAATGCTTAAAAATGACGCAAAATATAATATAATATATATTATATAATTAATTCATTAAAAAAATTTATAATAAAGATTTATTTTCCAACAAATAATTATTCTCGGTTGATATCTGATTTTTGTTTGATCCAACATTTATTAGTATTTTGTCTTTCTATTTGTTTTTATTTCTTTTGCTAATTTTTTGATTAGTTTGATATCTTCAATCTATAACAATTGATTAGTTTGATATCTTCAATCTATAACAAAATTTTCCCACAAAACAGGTTCTAGGTAAATGGGAAGTTAATAGCCCGAATTCGACTCCACTGTGTGAAGAGGCAAAGCAGCTTAAAGCCAAGTTCAAGCGTTTCGATATGGATTATATTCCGAGGGTACTGTCTGACACTAAAACCACAAAACATAAAAATCCACAAGCACAATATCCAGGATTGTTACCAACTAAAAGTCACTAGTCTATTTATTACAATGGTTGAAAACATAGACATAAAAAGGCTTTGATGGCACCAGGAGCCTCTTAGTAGTAGTCTTTTTCAACTTGACCATCTGCATAACAAGCATAAAAACCATATCTGTTATGCTTCAACGATTAAAGATGTGAAACATTACAGGTAAGAAAATAGGCAGAGAAGACTCACCCCTGAGATTGACACCGCAGTTTGCTTGAGCATCGGCTTCAGAGTTATATTCCTTGATGATCAGGTTTCAAACAGAATATATCAGAATGGCAAAGAACAATTGGAAAATTGCATATGATTCAATGCTGACAACGGAAAAGGAAGAACACCAGATCAAAGCAATTATATGTCACAAAGGCATAATAGAATCATCAAACCATCAACTAGTAGTTGAATTGGAAAACCATTGACATGAATTATATAAGATGTTAAATCATGCAAAAATGTAAACGGTTTAAAAAAAAAATAATGGATGAGGAACATATTCAAACTGTAAACAAACATTACAAATCAAGCAGAGCTCTAAAAGTGTAAGTAATCATATAAGATTGTACCCTGCAGGGAACATAATCCATCTCAAAACGCTGAAACTGACCCTTAAGCTGTGTTGCCTCGTTGTGCAATGGAGTTAGATTAGAGCTATTGACCTTCCAATCACCGTTAACCTGTTTTATAAGAAATTCTTGTAAGATCGAAGCATAGCAACTTATAATCATTAGCAAATGAAACATAGATGAAGCAATAAAAACTGTATGAATTCAACATAACATTTTTACACGTATTCAGATAAAAACTTAAGACAATAGAAAATAACTCAACGATAGCATTTGAGCACTCTAAAGATTTCAATATTCATTTGACATGAACCAAACTGCTTCTACTACTAGCAAAGCAATGTTAATTTCTATTATAATAGGAAAAAACAAACAAAGAGATAAATGGAGGAGATATAAATGATGATACAAAATTGAGTAACCAAACCTGGTTGGACACAAGTTGAGAGTCTCCTTTAACACGAACGTTTGTGTAGCCATGCTCCAGAGCAGTTTTCATTCCTCTATTCAAAGCACGATATTCAGCAACATTGTTTGTTGTAGAGCCGGCCTAAACCTTCACGAGCTCGCACCACCTATCAAAACTCAGGATTATAGAACGTGATAGTTAATGGTCTTGACTAAAACTTACATGATTGTAAATCGAAACAATAAAACAATCTAGAATCATAACGAGCAGTAGTTACGTACCACGTTTCCACTGTCATCACGCAACACCACTCCAGCACCAGCTCTTCTAGGATTTCCTTTTGAGGCACCATCATACTCAATAGTCTTACTTGTCAAAAAAACAAAGATTATTATTTTCACCATTAAGGGTGGGTTTAGAATCACCTAAACTATTAAAATAATTAACTTTTTTTAGAATATAAATATAATAATTTGCACAGATGTTGAAACAAGTATACAACCATTACTCAACTAAAAACCTTTTTAATACAAACTATATAAATCATCAGCAAGACCTTTGATCTGAAAAAGTTAACATACAAACTAACAAAGAAGTTATTATTTAAGAATCTACTACAATCCCAAATGTAATTCATAGGGACATTTGTCATACAAGATCCTGCAGGAAAAAATATGTCAGATCTCACACATTAAAGTTACTATAAAACTAACAAAAAAGTGTTTATTTAAGAATCTACTACAATCCCAAGTAAAATATATCTTTAAAGTCACATAGTATGCAACAAATCATAAATTTGAAGCACGAGTGCACAAAAAATCATAAAGTTTTAAGTACATACGAAAAAAAGTTTATAAAAGATAAAAAGGGGAAGAAAAAAAATTGAACCTTTCCCTTCCTCTCCATTGATGGATCAAACACTGCAATAAAAAATTGGAGAAGGCGAAGTTTAGAGTCAGTGACTTGTTATTGTTAATTACAGAGTCATGCATGCAAGCAAAAAGAGTAACACACAAGAGAATAATAAGCCCTAGTCACCAATCATGTGTTGGTGTGAGTGGTTCGGCGCTCTCATCCCTTAAGCAAGGTCGTGGGTTTAACTCCCCTTGTGAACGGAGCTACACATATTGAGAGCACTTTACCCCTTAGTGGGCCGACCCGGTGCGAGTCCGGATCAGTCGGGGTGTGGTCTGGGCTGATTGCACCGTATGGTGGATCCGTCCCACCCGGAAACCGGATGGTGTAAACCAAAAAAATTAAGCCCTAGTCAATACAAGTGTTTTTTTTACCAGAGAGAAACACAGTTGAAGGCAGATGTAAAATAAGTCTATTTATAGCCAACTTTTCTAAACCCTACAAGATATGTGTGTGTGATGAATGATGATATCATTTTTTTTATTTTTTTTTTAGTAGGAAAATGGTTTTATAAGCAATTATCCTTGTATATTATTTGTTTTTTCTTTTGAGATTTTATCTTTATATTCATATTCTTAAAATCAAGTTAAAATGAAAATGTTTAGGTACTGACCAGTTAATATCCCCAATGGGGTATTGCCACATGACCCAAACTCTGTCACTTTTTAAACTTTTCTCCTTACTTTGGGTTATATGGCAACCAACCATTGGTTGGTCAATATGCCTGGGTGCTAACCGGTCAGCACCCAAGCAGTGTTCAAAGATAAATTATAAATTCAAAAAAATATATATTATCATTTACTACTCCTTATCTGATGGGAAATCTCCTCACTTCTAGCGGATGATGTCCTCCAACTGCAGATCTTTTTTTAAAGAGATTATCTTATATAATAATACAAGTACACAGAATTATTTTCGAATTATAATCCTAATTAAGACTAACATTTTCTATCAAATGAATAATGAATTGCCAACAGGGGCGTAGCTCAGCTGGCAGATGGACGAGCTTGGGATTTAGGCAAATGACTCCCAGGTCAGCGGCTTGAATCTTACCAATGACGAAAGCTTTTAAAAAAATACATGGTCCCAAATTAATAGATATTGTCAAAAAAAAAAAAAAAAAAAAAAGGAATAATGAATTGAATCAAATCGAGCCATTCTATCAGAATAACATGATAATTATAAATTGAATCAATCTATTCAGTAGCGTTTTATAATATTCGAACAAAATCATATAAAATTATGAATTTTTGATGATGATTTCTAAGTCTTAGTGTTATTCAAAAGAAAAGGGCCTTTATCCTAAAACTATTAATTAACACTTCAAGACTATTATTGTTTACTAAATGGGTGTATTGGATTGGGATTTTAATAGACAATTTTGAGGTACAATGGTTTTATGAATTTGCAAGACTATTAAGATTATTAGGATTGTTAGGATTATATGGACTAGACTTTTAGGATTCTGAAATAGTATTTAGACTTTATTTATAGACTATTAGGATTATCTAGATTTTATTTTAAGACTTTTTGGACTTTTAAAATATGGACTTTCAAGAGTTGATTGTAGTATTCAATTTTCTCCCCAAATTCCAATGCTCTATAATCTTGTTGAGAGAAGTCACTGAACAACAAAAATTGAATGAGAAACATGTAGAAGCTATGAAGAGAAGTAATCAAATTTTAAAATACCACCAATCAACACATAACCTTCGGCTGGTTCATATGGTGCAGAAAATGTCACCATATAAAATAAATATAATAACCAACAACCCATCCCCCACTACCTCACTAGAGATGACATGAAACAGGGAAAAAAAAATAGCTTGAACATTGAAGTATTTCTGTTTGGCTTGTTGGACTTCATTAATTTATATGTTATCAAACTCCAATATTCACTGCTCTTTAATTTATTTATTTTTTTTTTTGCTCTAGTGGCGTGTACGGTGTACGTCCCCTTTTCATGTTACTAATAGATTATTCAAGTCCGGTAAGATGAGTTGATATACAGACTATGCATGCATTGGTTAAATTTGGAAGGTCGAGGCATGATAAGAAATTTTTTAATATAAATGCAAATAACAAAAACATTGATATATTAAAAAATAACTAGTGCTTGCTCTCGACAGGTTTCGGCATACCCTTCCGTTATCGGATTTAAAAATCTAAATTTTATAGAAGCATGGTTTTATGCGAGGCTCATATCTTTTTAACTAGCTCAGGCAATATATCAATAGAAATGGTGACCATCTTCTTTTGTCTTTGAACTCAATCATGATTTTATGCGAGGCTCATATCTTTTTAACTAGCTCAGGCAATAAATCAATAGAAATGGTGACCATCTTTTTTTGTCTTTGAACTCAATCTACACAAATGGGATATTATCAGTAATGGACTAGCTCTTTTTATCAGGTATATATATATATATTTATTTATAAAACCAACTTCCTCTTTATCTTTACTTTTTGTCAAATCCATCTTTTATAGATATAGATAAAGCATTTGATCAATTTTTACTAGTGATCCTAAAGATTTTAGATACCGGTGGTGGTGGTGGTGGGATCATGAAAATCTAACATAAAACTATTTTTATCAGTCATTTAGTACTCGACTTTCAAGTGTAGTTTTATGCTGTCTTTTGCATGTTTGGTCGCCACATTTATTATATACCAATAGTCCAATACACCCACCAAATATCTGAAATCAAATAAAAAGTCTGGAAAGTAATGAGGGAGAGGGCAAGACAATTTCGGGTTCAAGCTATTTATACATATTACTAAAAAGTCCGGAAAATCTATTTTGTCATGAAATCCTAAAAATCTTGATCTCAATTCAATACTAGCAGACAATTTGCTGCCTTTTGAAAGTCTAGATCCAATACCACAAGACAATATAGATTATAGACTTCTTTAAAAAATCTTAAAGGTCTAGATCTAATACCACAAGAGAATATGGATTTTTAAAAAAAATCTTAAAAGTCTTGATTGAATACTACCAGACTTATCTAACTTGTTAAAAAGTCTCAATCCAATACCACCAGATTTTTACTTCCCCAAATTGTCTAATAAAATCTTGAACCAAAACACCTCCCTACTATTTACATTGAATTTTGACAAACGTGTGGATGATTTATAGTTTGCATTAATAAAAAAGCTTTTTAGTTAATTAATGATTGTTAGATGATATAATGGTTGTATTAACATCCGCACAAAATTATTATATTTAAATACTAAACAAAATTAGTTATTTTAATAGTTTAGGCTATTAATCTAAACCCACCCTTAATGGTGTGGATGATTTACAGTTTGTAAGTGATGCTTGTTAATCGTTATGATTACAAATTGTTTCATTGTATCGTTTCACGAGCATAAAAGTTATAGTTTCGCTATCACATTCTACAATCCTAAGTTACAAGATGGTGCAAGTTCCCGAAGGATTAGAGCAAATAATGTTGATGAATATAGTGCTTAAAAATGACGTAAAATATAATATAATATATATTATATAATTAACTCATTAAAAATTTGTATAATAAAGATTTATTTTCCAACAAATAATTATTCTCGGTTGATATCTGATTTTTTTTTTATCCAACATTTATTAATATTTTGTCTTTCTATTTGTTTTTATTTCTTTTGCTAATTTTTTGATTAATTTGATATCTTCAACCTATAACAATCTATTAGTTTGATATCTTCAATCTATAACAAAATTTTCCAACAAAACTGGTTCTGGGTAAATGGAAAGTTAATAGCCCTAATTCGACTCCACTATGTGAATGCATTATATTCACAAGCACAATATCCAGGATTGTTACCAACTAAACATAAAAATCCACAAGTTCAAGCGTTTCGATGATATGGATTATATTCCGAGGGTACTGTCTGATACTAAAACCACAAAACATAAAAATCCACAAGCACAATATCCAGGATTGTTACCAACTAAAAGTCACTAGACTATTTATTACAATGCTTGAAAACATAAACATAACGGCTTTGATGGCACCAGGAGCCTCCTAATAGTAGTCTTTTTCAACTTGACCATCTGCATAAAAACCATATCTGCTAAGCTTCAACGATTAAAGATGTGAAACATTACAGGTAAGAAAATAGGCAGAGAAGACTCACCCCTGAGATTGACACCGCGGTTTGCTTGAGCATCAGCTTCAGAGTTATATTCCTTGATGATCAGGTTTCAAACAGAATATATCAGAATGGCAAAGAACAACAAGAAGCACTTGGAAAATTGCATATGATTCAATGCTGACAACGGAAGGAAGAACACCAGATCAAAGCAATTATATGTCACAAAGACATAATAGAATCGTCAATCCATCAAGTAGTAGTTGAATTCGAAAACCATCGACATGAATTATATAAGATGTTAAACCATGCAAAAATGTAAACGGTTTAAATAAAATCATGGATGAGGAACATATTCAAACTGTACACAACATTACAAATCAAGCAGAGCTCTAAAAGTGTAAGTAATCATATAAGAGTGTACCCTGGGAACATAATCCATCTCGAAACGCTGAAACTGACCCTTAAACTGTGTTGCCTCGTTGTGCAATGGAGTCAGATTAGAGCTATTGACCCTCCAGTCACCGTTAACCTGTTTTATGAGAAATTCGTGTAAGATCGAAGCATGGCAACTTAGCAAATAAAACATAGATGAAGCAATAAAAACTGTATGAATTCAACATAACATTTTAACACGTATTCAGATAAAAACTTAAGACAGTAGAAAACAACTCAACGATAGCATTTGAGCACTCTAAAGATTTCAATATTCATTTGACATGAACCAAACTGCTTCTACTACTAGCAAAGCATTGTTAATTTCTATTATAATAGGAAAAAACAAACAAAGAGATAATTTGAGGAGATATAAATGATGATACAAAATTGAGTAACCAAACCTGGTTGGACACAAGTTGAGAGTCTCCTTTAACACGAACGTTTGTGTAGCCATGCTCCAGAGCAGTTTTCATTCCTCTATTCAAAGCACGATATTCAGCAACATTGTTTGTTGTAGAGCCTAAACCTTCACGGGCTCGCACCACCTATCAAAACTCAGGATTATAGAATGTGATAGTTAATGGTCTTGACTAAAACTTACATGGTCGTAAATCGAAACAATAAAACAATCTAGAATCATAACGAGCAGCAGTTACGTACCACGTTTCCACTGTCATCACGCAACACCACTCCAGCACCAGCTCTTCCAGGATTTCCTTTTGAGGCACCATCATACTCAATAGTACAAGACTGCTTGACAAAAAACAAAGATTACTATTTTCACCATTAAGGGTGGGTTTAGAATCACCTAAACTATTAAAATAATTAACTTTTTTCAGAATATAAATATAATAATTTGCACAGATGTTAATACAAGTATACAACCATCACTCAAACTAAAAACCCTTTTAATACAAACTATATAAATCATCAGCATGACCTTTGATCTGAAAAAGTTACCATACAGACTAACAAAGAAGTTATTATTTAAGAATCTACTACAACCCCAAATGTAAATCATCTAGACATTTGTCATAAAAGATCCCGCAGGAAAAAACATGTCAGATCTCACACATTAAACTTACTATAAAACTAACAAAAAAGTGTTTATTTAAGAATCTACTGCAATCCCAAGTAAAATATATCTTTAAAGTCACTGAAACATTACATCGTATGCAACAAATCATAAATTTGAAGCACAAGTGCACAAAAAATCATAAAGTTTTAAGTACATACGAAAAGAAGTTTATAAAAGAGAAAAGGGGAAGAAAAAAAATTGAACCTTTCCCTTCCTCTCCATTGATGGATCAAACACCGCAAAAAATTGGTGAAGGCAAAGTTTAGAGTCAGTGACTTGTTATTGTTAATTACAGAGTCATGCATGCAAGAAAAAAAGAGTAACACACAAGAAAATAAAAAGCAACAGGAGTCTCTTACCCTAGTCAATACAAGGTTTTTTTTTTTTTTTTTTACCAGAGAGAAACGCAGTAGAAGGCAGATGTAAAATAAGTCTATTTATAGCCAACTTTTCTAAACCCTACAAGATATGTGTGTGATGAATGATGATATCATTTTTTATTTTATTTTTTATCCTTGTATATTATTTGTTTTTTCTTTTGAGATTTTTGCTAGAATTATGGGATTGAATTGAATAAGAATTATGGGATTAAATTGAGTAATATTCTTAGTTAATGATTGCCTTTATTCTCCTTTTAATTATATGATATTCTCAATCATGATTGAGATCGTGTCGTTGACTATAGATTGATTTGCTTAATTCGTATAGTCGACTATAGATTGATTTGTTTGATTGTAGTTTGATTCTTTCCTTGTAAATAGTCCGTGTATGTGTTTTATATATTGTAGAAACACAATGAATGAAATTATCAGAAAATTATTTCACAGTTGTGTCATTTTGATAATTTTACCTTTATATTCATATTCTTAAAATCAAGTTAAAAGATAATTCAAAACAAGTTTTTTTTTTTTTTTTTTTTTATTGAAAGAAGTCACTTAAAAAATAAAAAGTTAATTTGATTGAGGTATTTTCATTTATTTTTTTTATTAAAAAAAAACAAGATAAAGATAAAGATAAAAAAAAAAAAAAAAAGAGGGGGGGGGGGGGGGGGGGGGGGGGGGGGGGGGGGGGGGGGTGGGGGTTATATTTGTTTTATATATAGGATATATATTTGCAATATTTATCTATTTACTAAATAAGTGCAATGATACAAATCAACTAATCAAGTAAATCCATTGTTTTTGTAAACAGATGATCTTTATCCTGAAATATAGTTATACTGTATATTCTTTTCTTGTATTTTTTTTTTTTTTTTTCCCTTTTTATGGCAATAATGAATAATCTAATTATGGCAAATAATTAAATTTGAAAATATTTTAGGATCTTTTTAGTCCCTTTGATATATATTAACTAAGATGAGATTTAGAGGGTGTATTCAATTAGGATTAATTAGGATTCTTGAAGACATTTAGACATCCATCTCAAACTTTTATGGATTTGTTTAGACATCCAAGGATTTTCATAGATTTGTTATCTCTAACTTATATATCAATAGTAAGCTAATTATAGCTAATTATCAAAAAAAACCTTTGAAGTTGGAATGAGCAAAATTTGATACACCAGTCAATCTATATTTGCGTATATATATATTTTGAGGTTGTTGCTGATGAAAACAAAGCGATTGAATTGAATCCAAAATTGGCTAAGGATTTCATGAATTTGTTATCTCTGACTTATCAATAGTAAGCTAATTATAGCTAATTATCAAAAAAACCTTTGAAGTTAGAATGGGCAAAATTTGATACACCAGTCAATCTATATTTGTGTATATATATAGTCTGAGGTTGTTGCTGATGCAAACAAAGCGATTGAATTGAACCCAAAATTGGCTAAGCCTTATCTGCGTAAAGGCACTGCTTGCATGAAGTGTAGATGAATTATTTTTCTTTAAAATAAAATGCTAATAAAGAGTTTTTTTTTTTTTTTTTTTTTTTAAAGCTAATAAAAAGTAAGCATTTTGGTGTTTGATTGAAGGCTCTACAGATTAATTTGGTGTTATTTTGTGCAATTCTAGCACGTAGTGAGTTTTGTACTTGTTATACTGTATATAATTATGTGACTGCAACATATTCTCACATATATAATTATGTGCAGTTTTTTTTTTTTTCCTTTTTAATTCACAGAACATATTAGGGATGGAAGCTTATTATTCTCACATGCATCGGTTTTTTTAATTTTTACATATTAGTGCTTTTCGTTTCTGATTTGAGAGAGAGAGGGAAAGCAAAATCCACCAAAATCTTTGGGGAGAAGGCTGGACATGTTATGACATTTGATATTTATATCTTTCACCATCAAGTCCACCAAAATCCATCAAAATCCATGACTTAAGAAAATCCTTTAAAATCCAGTCCTAATTGAATACACCTTGATTCTTGTAGACATTTTTAAAGTCCAAATTCAATACACCTAGATTCGGAAGGACTCTTTAAAAGTCCATATAAATCCTAATTGAATACCACTGGATTCATATGGACTCTTTTAAAGTCTTTAAATGTCCAAATTGAATACACCAGGATTTATAATGTCTTTAAATGTCCTCAAGAATCCTAATTGAATACACCCCCCCTTAGAAAGAACCAGTACATGCTTGGCAATATCTATTAAAATCAAAACAATTGGCAAGTAATCAATTATATTCAATGTTAAAATACAATCTAATGATTTCTAATTCAGAAACATATATATATATATTTTTTTGATAGTAAGTAACTAACAGGTTACAAACTGGGAACCTGAACCAGATGGTTACATCTACTGGGCCCTATCGAGAATGGACATCAAATCACAGCCCAGATTACAACTCCCGCACCGGGGAGAGATCACCCTCACACAGAAGGGAAGTACACCCTCACAAAGAGGAACAGTTACCTCCCACAACAAAATCCTCACCAAGAGGAACATCTACCACCCAGAAGGTGGACATAGAATCAAAGCTCAAGCCCGCGTAAACCTTGACACTCCGGTGGTGGATATTTATGGCACAAAAGGGAGTTGAAATAAATCATTTGGAGATTCATAAATTATAGATATATATAAGAGAAAATCCTGTGCGGGACGATCTCACCGTTGGGTGGTGAGACCATCCAATCAAATTTCATAATTTTATACAATTTTAATATTTTAAATTTTATTTTTAGATTTCCAATAAAGATTAGACAACTTGATCAGTGGTGAGACCGTCCACACAAGTTTTGCTATACGTAAAATACCGGAGAGTACAAAGGTTTCCATCACAGTTCTTCAAATCATTTACATTTCATTCATAGAATTTAAGTCATATATCACAAGCATAAAGAAAAACACAACTTTTTCTCCCAAAATTGCTTCAAAGCTGGCCATTGTCAATACCTGAACTGGATGCTTGCAATGCTATGTAATCTGACATTGCTACCAACAATCAAAACCTCCAAAATACATTAGCAAAATCTAATATACTTGAACCTAATAAGAACAGAAGATGATAATGGTTTTGCCGATGGCAAGTCCAAACCCGTCTAGCAATAGTACTTTTGTCATCGTCGCATCCTGCCTCTTAACATTTGAGCGGCTTCTAGTTACCTTCCTCTTCAACTTGACCATCTGCATAAGCATCGAAGCAAATCTGTTAAGGTTCGCCAAAGATAGGGAAGAACATTGTGAATCTTTAAGATTTCAAGTATATGTAGAGTTCAATGGAGCTAGAAGGGCCTCACCCTTAAGATAAATACCCAGATTTGCTTGAGCATCAGCTTCGGCATTTGATTCCTTTAAAAATGAACACGGAAATGTCATTTATCGTAAACATTTTAAGGTTTCTATACAAACAAACCTAGTAGTGAGAAAAGAAACAACTAATGAAAAGATTTTCAACTACTTGATAAGTGAGATTAATATGTTATGGTGAAGAAATAGTGGACAGCAACTGAAAATATACCGAAATACCGGAACAGCAAAATACTTCATATTTTACGATAGAAAACAAATAGCAAATGAAAAGAACAAATAGAAAGCAAATCTAAACCATAGAAGCAAATTATCCAGAGTGTACCCTATAAACATGACTGATCTTGAAAGAGAGAAACTTATCCTTAAGCTCCTTTGCCTCTTTACACAACACAGCCAAATTCGCCTTATTGATTTTCCATAGACCCTGAATCTGTTCCAAGACGAATTCTTGTAAAAATAATTATAAAATGCCGATTAATATTACACCCAAAAAAAAAAAAAATCACATCTCCCAAGGCATTTGTATTGAGGTTTTGGTTTTCTTTTACCATTTTTGCATAACCTTCTTTTGATTTTTTTTTCAACCAACTAGCATAAACCAAACTGCTTTTACAGGCAGAAACTTCTTTTTATATTGTAAAAAAAAAAAAAACATTTTAAGGAAGATCAAAGAAAAATGCATGCTACAAAATGAAAAAACAAACCTGCATGCACACAAGCATTGAGTCTCCATGAACACGAATGTGTTTAAACCCTTTCTTAATAGCATATTTCAATCCTAAAATCAAAGCTCTATACTCAGCAACATTATTTGTTGCAATTCCCACTCCTTCACGAATTCGCCAGACCTACCAAAGCTCAGGATTAGAGAGAACTATATTTAACAGGAGGCAAAGCAACCTAGAAGCTTAACATATAATTAGAGAACCTACATACCACACTGCCATCTTCAGCACGCAAAACTGCTCCTGCACCAGCTTGTCCAGGATTTCCTTTTGAGGCACCGTCGAACTCAAGAATACAGGACTGCTGGACATAAACATTGATTATCTTCATGTGCCATTAAGTCACACGAATAGCCATCAACATTTTACTCAATTATTGATTTTTGGTAATTATAGGTTTCTAGTACCATATACAATCATTTTGGTAGATAATTACACACACAACTGAAACCAAAACATTAATGACTATATTCTGAGAGAAAAGTAAAATACATGTTGTAATGGCAGTGACTATAGTATGCAAGTCAGAAAGTAACTCACACAATTTGAAGAAATTGCTTGAGTGACAACACAATTATCTAATTTTGACTGCTTTTGTTGAGGAGCTCTTGAAACCGAAGTTGATCCAAATGCCTCCTGCAGGAAAAAAAAAATGAAGTATATGTTTACTGCCACAACAGATTCGAGTTCAAATCAGGTCCCAGCATCAAACAACTTGAATCTAATTCATGACATTTTGCAACTGAAGTATTCATCATCCACCATTGTCAAAAAACAAGACAATGAGTAAACAACAAAATTCCAGTAGACTAACTATGTTCTTCTAGTTTCAAAGGTGATTTTCATGGACTTCCAACTGTTGCAAGTAAAATTAGATTCTTGATACAGTACTCACAGCATTAGGTAACAGGCACCTGTTTGCTCAGAGTTTACTTATTCCGCTTGATCACACAAAATATGCACTGACTATGTTCTCAACAATTTTCCTAACAGTTTTGGCATGATAATGTAATATGATTCAACTACCTCTTTCAATCTCTTTGGAGGAGAAACCTTCTCAGCTTTTGTTCCTCCATAGGAGGCTGGTTGCTGAAAGAAAATAATAACAGTAAAAATAAGTTAATAATTGAAGAGGACAACTCGAATGATGAAGCCTAAATAACAACATATGCTGAGGCTCTTATAAAAAGATTTTAAAAAATGATGAATATAGTATGCAAAAGTTTCAAGCAAATAAAATCAATCGTCAAGCTTCTTAAAACTAACAAAGACTACTTCAAATCTTCTAAAAAATATTGTAACATTTAGAAATAAAGAGCTTAATTATCTAACCTGAAATGGGCAAGGAACAAGTTTTCCAAAAAGATCTTCTTTGACATCACTGGCACTGACAGAATAGATAGAATTCTTAAGCCCATGTGAAGCAAGGTACTCCTCAGCATCCTTTGGCAAACCATAACCTTTATACACAGTTACAGAAGGATTGCAAACCTATGAAAAGAAACAAAAACGATTTCAGTTGTCCACGTCAAGTTAATGATCTAACGGATTACAACAACGTCATTGAAATCTCCTGAAGTCACGCTAATAACCTGATTCACAAAAAAAGAAAAGAACTCCTATATAGATCAATTGCCAATTGAAGTTTTAGAGACTACTGCTTTGTTATGATGAAACACAAAATTTTAAAATTAAAAGAAAATGGCCCTCAAGATCGGTGCAGATACAACTCGGCTAACCAAATTCCAAGACCTGTTGGTTTAATGTATTTACAACACAAATCCCATGTAGATTATTGTCACAAAAACCAGGTTTAGAATTCAAAGAAAAACTACCATAATCTAATATTTTTGTAATTCAAACTTTAATTACTAACTCATACTTCAACAATGCAGCATGACAACAAGCAAAGCAGTGGCAAGACAATCAATTAGCAATCAAGAATTCTCTTTTTCTTTTTTCATTTCATTTAAATTCAATAATTGAACACAATGAAAGAACAAAAAAAAAAAAAAAAACACAGAAACAGAAACTAAAATCAACTGGGTAATTGAATTCATGGTTTATGAAACGAAAACACAAGCATGCACACAAACCCAGATAGAAAATAACAAAAATGTAGCAGCTGAAAAACAAAAACATATCAAAAAATTCAATAATAATATAAGAAAGTAAAAAAGAAGAAAAAAATCACAGAAAATCCAGCTTGAGCTTGGCAATCGTCTAGAGTCTTGTATATGCCGATAACATCTCCCTTTCTAACAACGTAAAACGCGTCCTTCTCTTCCTCCATTGATTGATCACCCAACAGTCACTACACAGACCAGTGAACCTTAAAAAAAAAAAAAAAAAACCAGAATCACAAAAGTGACAATCACGCAAAAATATTTCAATAGAGATAACAAGAACCAAGTTTGGAGATTGCAAAGTTTAGAGCAAAACCAGTGAAACAGAGAGAGATTGTGTAAGTTCAAAATTTAAAGTTGTCTTTTTTTTTTTTCAAAGCTTGTAGTCTTTTTGTCTCAGACTTTTTTTGAAGTGTGTTCGAGTAACCGATGAAAAGACAAGTCGATGCATCAAATAACTTCACTTGTAAGCCGTATATTGGGCTTTTTAGGCAAGTTTTCCAATTTTATTGGGCTTTTATAGTCCCATTGACCCCAATGTTCCCTTTGTCTCGCTGTCGATACAGTTTAGGGTTCTATCGGAATCTGTTAAGATAAATCACCACAAACATAACCCGGATAGCTATTCCCACGCCATGAGTCTCCCCACATTTCTACCCGATAGTTATAAGTTTATAACGTATAAGAAGGTCTCCATATTTATCATTTTGATTCTGAATTCTTGATAGTTTAATTAGGGGCTGTAGCACGTTTTATCCGTTTCCGTACAAATCTATCCGGCTCGGCCAGTTTGACACATTTAACTGTTTAATAGGGGTTTGACAACCTCTACAGTTGCATGAAAACAAGTCAAACATTACATTCATAAAAGTTAACAAAATGTCTATAAAATTTTCAGAAAATTGTTTTAATTCCAATCACAAAATTGTAGAAAAGTCCTTATTTTAATTATTGTAGAAGATAATTAAACTTTTTTGATTTTGCTCATTTTGAAACTAGATAGTATTATGCTTTTGCTATATCTACAAACTTGTTTAAATATATTCAAGTATCACAAAAATATATATTCAAGAACCTCCTCCAGAAGGTTGACGATATTCGACAACAGTTCAGGCTTTGCTTCTGTTAGTAGTCGAAAACACTTTACATCCCTGTAACGTCTGCATTTCAGCACACTCAATCACGTATAATGCATATCCATATCCAGTCTGCTGATATGGGCATGAATGGATCAAAAAAATGTAGGGGGGGTTGCTCCTATGCAAGATGAAGTAGAGATAAATAGCTTATCAAAGAGTCCCGCGAATGGGAGATAAGACTTGCACCACCTTGAAATGCAATGTAGCTCTCTCATTGGAGTGATTTACTGTCCAGTAACCGTCATAGATCTCGCTCAATTGGTAGAATCTTCAGTAACTTGGCAAGGTCGTAAGACTTGAAGTCCTTCCCATAACACAAGCTCAAATCCAGAGCTGTTTTTCCATCCTGAAATACAACGAACCAACATCGTTAAATTCAGAGTTGATACTACTTGATAGTTGTAGATGAATCGCGATAACTAATTTTCCAACATCAACACAAAGATAAGAAGATATAAGGCAATCGCACAGGCACAGCTCAAACAAAAGGCGAGCATGAAGATGGGGCAGTGCTTCTGTGCATTTAGTTACAATGTTTACCAAGTTTACAGAATGACAATATAAACATATTTACTTACTCCAATTATATCTTATAAAGCAGTGAATACAAATTCGATGAAAGATGAAAGAAAGGCAAAATCGGCATATGCTTGCAATTTTAAGTGTAATATAAAGCTCTACAAATTCGATGAAACAATTTACCTTGTTTTTTCTTGTCTTATCTGCCCCATTGATTATCAAAACCTTTGATATATCTCTGTTTCTACTTTGTATGGCAATATGCAATGGAGTCCATCCTTCCTGTAAGAATGGGTCGTCAACATGCTTGGAGAAACATTAGATCAACAAAAATTAGGGAACAGGAAGATTTGAAAACTGTACTCACATTATCCGCAACATTGACATCAACCTTGTATCTGATCAACAACTTCACAGTTTGCAAAGCACCAACTTGAACAGCATAATGGAGTAGAGTAGCACCGTCCTGTTATCAATATAAACATATAAAACCATAGCTTTTAAGTCAACAGGCGTCCATGGGGAAGTTGGGATGGATTTCTGATAGCGATAAAGTTATTCTCACCAGGTCTTTCACATGCGGGTTTGCACCTTTTCTTAAGAGATGACTAATTACAGCTTCCTTTTTACCGATAACTGCCTTGTGAAGAGCAGTGAGACCATCCTGTTTTGTTTTGACAAATAGACGAAAATTTGTAGCTCAAGACAAAAAGAAGCAAGAAATACAACAGAAGTACAGGAAATAAATCATAGCCATACTTTGTCAACACTATCAATATCAACACCATTTGCAATCAGCTTGTCCATGAGAGGTATCTGCATTGATAGTGCGAGAGTCTGCAGCGGCTTCCATTTTGCCTGAATAACAAAAGTAATCAGTCTCATTCAAAATGTAATGCTGCTCTATGCCTTCGAAAAATTCCCTAACAAGATTAGTATAAAGTTCATGAATTTTATCAATAAAAACAAGAAACTAGAAGTAACAAGCAGGAGACTCTATTATAAAAGTATAGAAGAACACGTAAGAGGTTCATATAGACAAGACACAGAAGCAGCACTAAGTATTCACAATTTACAGTTGAAATTTTTTCCAAGTTAGGAGTGGCATTCTGTCGAAAAATTGCTCTTTCTTCTGGTCCCAAAAGCTGTTCAACCTCTGCAATAATAACACTTGGGCATTAGCTTGAACTTCACAAAAGGTGGGTGTGGAGAAGAAAAATAAGGATCCCTTACGAGTTTTATCAGAGAAAGAATAACAATAACACACCATGGAATCGATACAAATCCTTACATATGTTGCAAATGTAAATTTATCATCATTTTCAAATAAATTTGAAGAATATACACTAAAAGGCTCAACTTAGTCAAGTGTGTTGTGAGAGACCAACCCAGATGACAATCATTGGGACAAATTTGTTTAATTTTTCTATGACTTGGTCCAAACCAAGCAGTTTGATAGACAACATATTCAACAAACTAAACTAGTTATTAGTTAAACAGACAAACTTATTCTTAATCATATTCAACATCAAAGTCCTTTCAGTTTCAATCCCTTTTAGTCTATTTAAATGAACAGTTACAAGATTCTATCAATTTCAAACAATAAACATGAAAACAATACATGCAAGAGACATCAGATGTACAAAAGACATAACAATAACACACCATGGAATCGATACAAATCCTTACATATGTTGCAAATGTAAACTTATCATCATTTTCAAATAAATTTGAAGAATAGACACACTAAAAGGCTCAACTTAATCAAGTGTGTTGTGAGAAACAAACCCAGATGACAATCATTGGGACAATTTTCCTACGAATTGGTCCAAACCAACTAGTTTAATACACACCATATTCAACGTACTAAACTAGTTAAACAGACAAACTTATTCTTAATCATATTCATCATCAAAGTCCTTTCAGTTTCAATCCCTTTTTGTCTATTTAAATGAACAGTTACAAGATTCTATCCATTTCAAACAAAAAATATGAAAACAAGACATTAAAGGGGGGCCAAAATTACCATTCAAAAGCTCCTCCTCATACTTGTTTGTAGACTTATCATCACTTGTAACAGCCCCCACGCCATTTCTCTCTTCCTCCCAATCACTCTCAAAATCCAAGTCATTTTCTACCACTTCCTCATCATATTCTTCACCACCACCATCATCATCATCATCATATTCACTACCACTCCCATCATCTGGATCCTCCCAATTTCCCTGCCGCGTCCGCAAGTGACCAACTTGCTTTGAGCCCACCACACAAGTCCTCACTTTCAAGTGCTTGTCACTCATTGACAACCCAGCACTTCTTCCTCTTGAACTCCCCACAACATTGCAGAAATTGGTGCAGAAAAAACTCAAACTTGGAGCAGGCACAGCAACAGCAACAACAGTTGATAACCCATGTACAAGATAGCCCTTTACATCAAAAGTGGCCATCTTTTCTTAAACCACCACTCTTCAACTGTAAAATAAACAAATATTCATTCAACAAATCTCAACTCCAACAATTAAGTACATAATAAAACATTATAAAAATTAATAATTGTTTTCAAACTTTTTTCACTTCACCAAATTCATTGTAGAGATGAGTGAAGCATATATAATAGTGTAAAATCAAATACCCTAAAATTAAAATAACAGGAACCGAACAGATGACATAACCAAATGATAATACAGTTAACGTAACTCAAAAAATAAGAATTATCCTGCAATACTTTTCTTTGTTGAAAAACTTAAAAAGAGAGAGAAGAAAGAAACCCACCAAGCAAATCACTGGAATAGAGAGAGATATCTGTGAGCTCTTCGGTGAAGAGAGGAGGAAAGTGATGAACTTGAATTGGTGTTGACAAGGGTATTTTCGTCCGGATATGATAAAATACGGCCAACAGTCTAAAAGAAAGTTTCAATTTGGAAATTTTCAATTAAAGGGTTCAATAGATATTACTATATTAGACATGTTTGCAATCCAATCCATTGGCATTTTGTTGGTTTTCTTCCTTCACAAATCACAATTTTACATGGTTTGAATTTGTTGTACAGTAAAAATTAATTTACACACCAAAGTGTGGGAAGACTTTATAGGAGAAGAGAGTTGTACTTCCGGACATGGTTGTAACTTGTAAAGTCTAATCTTACTTTAAAAGTGATATTGAACTAATTTTACTCGAAGAGGACTTTAAGCCCCCGTCCTGCAAGCTGTTTTCAGCTGTTTTTGTTTTTATTTTTATTTTCTAAAAATGATTTCGAATTCGTGTCCTGTAAACCGTTTTTCATTTTATTTTCAAAAATCAAAAACAAAAACAAAAACAAAGTTTCAGTGTTAAAAGTGGAAATTTTGAAAAACAAAAAAAAGTTGTTTTCTGTATTTCAAATACAATTTCAAAAAAATTAACAAAAAAATATTTTTTTTTTTTCTCTTGGACCAGACGAACTGGTATCTTCTTTCTTCTTCACCTTCTTTCTCCTCCTCTTTGCCGCCGATCGTCACTGCCCGCCGCCGGTCGTCACTTGCCGCTGCCTTCCGCCGGTCGCCGGTCGCTGCTGCCGTCTTCTTCTTCCTCTTCCTCCTCCTCCTCCGCCTCCGCCGTCGATCGCTCTGTCTCCTTCTTCTTCTTCTTCTTCTTCCTTTTCTTCTTCTTCCTCTTCCTCCTCCGCCGATCGCTGCCGTCTTCCTCTTCTTCCTCTTCTTCTTCTTCTTCTTCTTCTTCTTCCTCTTCCTCCTTCGCTCGCGATCGGCGACCGATCTCTTCTTCTTCTTCTTCTTCTTCTTCTTCTTCCTCTTCCTCCTTCGCCTCTCGCCGATCGCCGATTGCCGCCGATCCCTCTTGCCGTCGCCGATCTGGTCTTCCTCCTCCTCCTCCTCCTCCTCCTCCTCTTCTTCTTCTTCCTCTTCCACTGATAAGGGTTTTGTGTTAATTTATTAATTATATTTAAAAAATAGTTAATTATTTTAATTAATTTGTTTATATTAATTTCAATTTTCGAAAGTTTTCGATTTATCCTACCAGACGCGTTTTTTCCGTTTTTATTTTCAAAATACGGATTCCAGTAAATGCTACCAGACGCGTATTCGGAATTCAAAAATGAAACCAAAAACACTGTTTTCATTTTCATTTTTCTTTTCGAAAAACAAAAACAAAAAACGGCTTACAGGACGGGCCCTTTTGATATACCTATTTTCTCAAAAAATTATTTATAATATACTGAACACATAAAATTACCAATTTTGATTTAATTTTATAGTGTAACAAGCAAATTACAACGATAATTTAACCTCATACCAATTCTATCTAGTTCCAAGTAAACATATCCGGAGCATTAACTTCAAGAGAGACAATAATGTGATTGGTTGCTCACACACGTAGGGACCCGAGTGTCCTAAAGCAAAAGTCTGGCTACAATATGCAACCACCTCAAATGTACCGATAAAATAATCTGATTTTATCTAATCTCATGTAACCAAACATGGATTTTAAATTGGGTGAGAGGGGAAGAATAAATGAAAAGGAATAGTTGCCATCTATAAAGAAATGAGAGAACAAGAAAAGCAAATCATATCTTTACAAAAGATTATAACATTTGTAATCCTATTTCCTATTTACAGAGAATAATGACTCAAATGCTGCTCATATGACCTAAGCTTAAAAAGACAACAATAAGTGAACATGTATATTACATTCCTGGATACCCTTCAACAGGAACTTTTGGAAGCTTTTCCGGGCTTGACGGCTTCGAAAACCTGTGAAACCGTTGTATTCTTGCCTGGTTATGATACGAAGATCTAGCCCGAGATGAGGATCTTCTTTTCCGGCGATAGAAGATATCTTCTGTGTCCAGAACATAGGTGATCTGACATGAAATATACACACGTTTCAAATGGGTAATAATTATACGAGGAGGGAAACTCACTAAAATAGAGAGGTAAGAGTATGAACAAGAAGAGGTCAAGTTTAGAGCAATGGCAGATTACCTTGTATGAGCTGCAAGCAATCCTGCACTCCAAACCATTAACCAATTGGACATCTTCCATGGCCTGGCATGCAGCAGAAAGTTCGTCTAGGCCTGCATATTTGCTCTTGTTTCTGCAAATATCAATAGTATATCATTAACTACTAATTGATTCATAAATCTCAGAATTCTTATTGAACCTATCATGCTTATTCAGAGCGAGAAGTTTCAGATATGTAAACTCATAAGTCCGTATTTTTTCTTCTCAACAGACCAGAAAATGCATAAGAAACAATGAGTTCCAAAGCATCGGCCACAATGATTCAATGATTTCCAATAGAGAAGGGAACCGATACAGTGGCTGGTCCTAGTCTGCTAGACCAATTAAAATGTACCTAATTACAATGCCTAAATTTCTACCACCACACATGCTCGCATATAACCTATAGCCACTGAATACTGGAATTCAACAGCTATCTTTGATTGCATTAAAAAAAAAAACCTTTAACCCCCATGTCAAATTGGCAGAAAATAAGTGATAACAAAACTACTTAATCTGAACTGTAAAGTAATCACCTCTGCAGAGCAATGCCATGTAACTCCTTCTTGCCATGAAAGTTGGGCAGAAAATCATTGTGGAGATAAGCTGCAAAGTTAGGATCCATGGAAACTGCAAATGCCTCAGGTTTTTCAATAAAATTGTCCATCAGCTGAATAGACAAATGTGATGGGGAAGACGACTGCAAAAGAACCAAAAAAGGAGAAGAAATCACGTAAATACTTACTTATATGATGAAATTAAAAACTATAGGTATTTACTTTGGGTCTGTGTGGTGTCCATGTGTGCATGGGAAAGGAAAGAGGACAAGGAAAAAGGAAAGTACAAAGGACTTAACGAATTCCATTCGATATATGTTATCCTCATGGAGTAGGACTCGCGCATTTTCATGATAGACTGAATCAAATAGCTTCCCAGGTTTCCGGGATTTTTCATACTCATATAACTGAAGAAGCTTACTGTCCATCTCATCCATTGCGACAGTTTGAAGCTGCAGCAAGGAACATCTCAGGAACTTTGAGGAAATGCAAGAGGTGAAGGTAAAAAAACAAATTTAAGTGAACAAACCTGTTTACACAATTTATAAAGTAACTTGTCCAGTGTAAATAACACATATGATTGATTTCCTAATATAGCTCGACATTCATCCTCGAACTTTGCATTATCAGCTGATCCATCAAGCAAATTGTACAATGCAGTAATAAATCTGCAAAATGTATAGATTATAATATATCCAATTTCAGAATGTCTTAGGGTTTACCAATTTGATTATAAATACAAATGCAATGTTAAACCACCTGGTATAGAGATCTGTGGAACCACCAGCATCCTTAGCAGCTCGCTGTTTCATTTCAGCACCTGTCGAATTCATTTTTGCTGATTGAATTCTTTCATATAGAATCTGGCAATTCAAAGAGAAATAAAGCAATAAGCATAGTTCATAAAGTAAAAATGATTGACATACTAAAAATATCAACATAACACAATTCCTTACTTGATGAAGCCTAAAAAGCACATAAAAATCATCGTTTCCGTAATAAACCCGAGAATCTTTCCTCTCATTACCAAGTAAAGTTGTTGGCACATACTTCGCAAGAGGCTTCACAGAAAAAGGAAAACGCTCTGACACTGACAAATGCATTCCATCTCCTCCCACAAAATGTTGATCAGCCATCCCATCTGCTTCACCTTCACTCTCAGCCTTGCCATCAACTTCATCACGTTCTACATCTTCCTCCTCTTCATGCTCTTCTCGGGAGCACTCATCACCAGCAGACTCACTGCCCAAGGCATCATCACCAGCCGCAGAAGCATTTTCACTGTCCTCATCATCGGCATCTGCATCATTTTCTCCTCCAACACCTTGACAACGCAATCCTTCTTCATTTCTACTTTCAACACTATGTTTTGGCTTAGGTGTAGCCTTCATACCAGCATCTCCATAGACACCAAAATTGTCCTCCTCAAAATCACCATTAGGTGACAACTCACCCTCTTCTTTTTCAACTTTCGCGGGCCCAACAGATTCTTCATGATATTTACTAACTTTAGCACCATCTTTAAGCCCTCCATTTGCCAATGAAACTGGTTTTGCAAAATCACCGCCCTGAATCACGAAGTAGATTTATGCTAAACACATTAACATCAAAAAGCGAAAAGAACCAACCCCCCTCCTCATACTAACTGGAGAAACGTATCTATATCAGCTAGCCAGCTAGGATCTCAAACTTGCCAAAAAGATAGTATCATACCTCTGATGATGGGACTGCGTCAACAGTAGCTTCCGGTTTATGATCCTCATTGGTAGCATCGCTAGGTCTCAAAGGAGTTGCACATGCTTAAAATTTAAAATAGTCTCAGTATTGTAGCAGGATTGGAATACATAAATATATAATATTGCAATTCTCAAATAAATTTATATACCATGCAGAAGGCATCGCGAAAAATAACTAAAACAAGACAAGTACCAAAGATCATATAAATAAATTTGTGATGTAACTGATGCCGAATTACAGACCTGATGTTGCTTCAATGCCAGTTCTCCCATGACCGTTTTCTGCACCTATTGCGCGTGATGCATTTGAATTGGCTACTCGTTCACCAGAAGCAACTTGTATGCTATTTCCGGATCTTTTATCAGCAGCATCAGCATCTTTCTGCTCTTTCTCTAACTGACGAGTGCTACTTGTCAGGTCATCTCTACAGGCACGATCCAAGTCCTGAAAACTTTCTTTGGCTACAGTATCCCCATTAGCCAAAGCAGTCCGGCATAAATTATTTAATTCTGCTGAAGTATTTTCATTTCCATTGCCAGAAGTTTTTCTTTGCCTAGAATTCACAACAGTACAATCAGCTCCATTACTTTCATCAGCTACAGGACTTCCATCACTTTCCACAACACTTGATGCACTATTATTTATAGCAGAATGTCTTCCTTTTCCAACATCTTCAGCACCCTCCATACAATCAGGACGAGGAGGTACACCCAGTATTGGTTCCAAAAAAGTAGTCCAAAGCTTCATAGCTTTATTCACCTGTTCTTTAGTTGAGCACATTTCTTCACAGGAATATTGAACCAGTTTATACAAATCTTCATGGATGCTGATATCAGAGTACTCATATTCCAAGTGTGGAATTACAGGTTGTCTATGAGCAGCAGCAATAGCCCAAAGAACATCATCCTCGGTTTGCTTATTCTCCTTCAACTCCTTGATTTCAGCCACCATAGCTGCAAATCAAAATGAGGATTTAGAGAATATAACAATTAATCAACAGTAACACAAATAACTGAACGCATCCTTTGCAATTATATCTCAATTAAATTGCTCGAGCTGATCTTTCTTAAAATAGTAACAAATGATATTTGTAGGAGAATTTTCAGTTTATTACGAAAATCAGATTAGTTTGTGTATGCCCAATAATAGCTCCTAAGAAGTATTGGTTACTCCTGTCATATCCTTCATTGGCATCTGTAGCCAATTATGCAAGCTCCAATGAGTATTTATTTTCCTCATAATTCCCATAACTGGCCAGCGAGAATCATAACTGGCTTTGCCATCTTCAACAGAAAAATGCCCTAATATGAGATCTGAAGGGCAAAAGAAGATATGCACAGATGGCCCTAAATAATCAAAGATAAATATAACATTTACAACTGAAATTTCAACTTACATTTTGAGCTCAAGTTCTTTGAATCTTGCTGCTTAAAGTAGAAGCTTCGGTGATCAAGCGATTTGTAATGGTTTTTAGCATAAATTTCGGCCCAAACCTTGTTAAAATCAGAACGACACCTGGTCCACTCTTCTTGTTTCTGCTTCAGACGAGTTAAGATAACTGGTAGTGCAAGAGCTGGATTTTTACGCAATATGTCCGTAACATCAAGACCGTGATCACCATACAAACGCTCAATGCACCTTAAGTTTAAAGCTGTAATATACATAACAAACTGACAAAAAGTCAACAAAAGAAAATAAAACTCAGGCAGCAGGACATAGAATTAATTCCCAAATCAGACATAGATACAAACCAGTAAAGTAATCTTTTAAATGAAAGGGGGCCTCCGGCGTGCCTTTATTTTCATTGATGCTATTCGACAATTCCTCCGCACGCTTGGAAGTGGAGCTCACAGATTCCAGCAACATGTCCAATTCAAATCTAAAGCATAACAAGTCCATCATTACTTCAGTTAAATTTGGAAAAATGATGATTATCTAGTTCCAAGTATAGACCATGACAACAGTTATGATTCCAGTGCCTCAATTAATAGATTTGAAAAAAATACCCCACAGGAGACATCAACGAAAACTACAAAAAAAAAACTACAATATCTATTGGAAACTCACTTTTTTCTCCAATTTTTGCTTAATAAACATAAATAAATACCAAAAGAAAGAAAACCCAAGATCATGTAGTATTTACCTATCATCTTCACATCTAAACAAGCTTTCTTCATACTGATTCCTGCGCATATGTTTAAAAGAGTAATCCTCACTTCCTGAAGTCACAGAAACCCAGTGATCATTTAACACTTGAGCACCTAGCTCTGATCTCTGGCTTGCTGAAGGTATTGGATACTGTAGAAAGACAAGCACCAAAGAGTTCCAATAAGCACCGAACATATTAAGATTCAGAACATAAAAACTACATATGATAAAATTTATGTACATCATCTGGTAGAAGACGATAGCTGGGTGTACAGCGTTGACAGTTGGAAAGGTCGAGCTCTTGAATGGATTTTGCATAATACTTATCCCTATATCTGTCTTTTTCTTTAGCTACTTCCATTTCGCGCCTCTGTTCTCTATCCTTGTCCTCCACCTTCACAGATCTAGATACATTTCCATAACTACACAGCGATTCTACAATCAGCAAAAGTTAGCAACATCAGAATCTATAATATACAGGAAAAAAAAAAGTGATGAGATACCATCAAGCAGCTTATATCATATAACACATAGAACCTATTCTCCGATTTACAAATATTAGTTAAAAACAAGCAGAAAAACAAGGAAGCATAAACATCATTTACATACTTTTACTCATGACACCAGCAAGGAACCCATCTGCAAAAAAGTTTTTGATCACAATTAACAACAACCTTCATAATAATTATAAGGAAGAAAGAACAAGATCAAAAAACTTAAGCTAATGATAGTTCTCAACAGTTACCGATACTCTCACAACGATCAAAGAAGTGATTGAACTCATCCATAAGATCTGGATACTTTCCAAGTAAATCAGTAACCTGAAAAGAAAAGACTTTGGGTTAACATAAATCATACAAATACTTCCTCTTTTTCGTGACAAAAAACAAAAATATTTTTTGTTAATTATCAATTTCTTCACAATGAATGTGAACCAGCAGTACACCTCAAAGTACATACTGGAATGAAACAAAGACAACATAATACAAAACAGTCTCCCAATTAATAAGAATAACAAAAAAATATCTTGAAATTCTTTAGTTAACGAAGCCTCCTCAGAAGCTAATAATCTAACTTTGACAGATGATACTAGTGTCTCCTCTTCTCTTGCATCCTCTATGAAAATGAATAGATTATTTTAAACAACTTTAAAGACTCAGATAACTGCCAGAGACAGCATAATACATACCAATTTTTGTAAATCATTCTTTTTAATTATTCCATTGCTATAAATATTGAGACACTTCAAGAATGCCTGGTAATCATCTGAACACAACTTCTCCTTAACTTTATCGCAGAAAATGAACCCTTGATTGTACATGCCTGGCAAAATAATTGAGAAACTTTAGAACAAAAGGGAACTAATAACACATCAAAGAGCAACAAAATTACGTCCAAAACTATCAAAAAGATTCAAATATGAGATATTTAGAAATCCAAAAAGGCTGGTGCACGAGGGAATGATGCTAGTCATCACTGTAAAAGAGCCGCACAAGAAACACACATTCCTTTCCCTTGTGATAGGAATCAGCCTCAAATGGAAGAGCTTTTGACATCCCCTAGCTTAAACAATATCCTCAATAAGATATAATAGAAGTTGACTTAGTTTAAGACACCAGTATTTGACTTATTATTGACTATAGACCCTCTAAAATTATGCAAAATGCAGTAGAGTAAATTTTCATACTTAACAGGCACGTATGTGATATGTTTATCATGAAAGAAATAAAAAGGAAAAATCATTTCTACACATTAACACAAGTGTCAAGTCGAATGATATATCCCTCCCAAATCCCCTCTTTAGAGAGGAAGACAGTGACCCACAAATTTACTAAACAAAACAATAAAAGTTATAAGATGGCAATACAGATAAGAAAATAATAATGTTTAACATGATAAAATAAAGTACTCCAGCTAGATAAGCTGGAAAAAAAAATACATAACAATATAAGACACACAACTCCATTACCAGCAATATAAACCAAAAAATTAAGTGTAAGGGAATGTAAATTGGCAAGTGGCAACTGTAAATAAAATAGCATGATTGGCTCACTCTTTAAGGCATCTTTGTCATCATAAGAAGAAAAATTAGAGTTCGCTCCATGACCTTCACTTTTCCTGGCAGACTTTTTCTTGTCGGGAAATCGTTGCATGAAGTCCCTATTGTTATCGTGCTCAACTTCTCTATCATCTTGATCACTTCTCCTATCCCTATTTTCCTTTTCCACACGCTTCCTCTGCTCCTTTTGCATTTTCATCACCGCTTTGTCATCCTCCATCTCAGGACGATCAACACTGAGATCCCGATCAGCATGGGAAGTAATAATCCTATCTCGGCGACGTTGCTGAAAAAGCAGATTCACTAGCTCACCATAAGAATCCATAAAATAAAGAAGGGGAAAAGAGGAGGAATGCAATTACCTTATCATGCATTTGTCGCAATGTTGGTACAGCAGAGCTTCGCTCATTCTGACGCTGAATTGCATTTCGGCCATACGGAGCATGATGAGTTAAAGACGATGCTGAGGAATCCGGTAAAAATCTTGTGAATTCCTCAAGCAGGTCATGATGGTCCTCAAAAAGAGTAGCAACCTGCAAAGCATTCAAATAGAAAAAAATTAATAACACAGTGGATGTTAGAATATTAAAACCTTTAATAAAATATAACATCCAGTTGGTTAATATTTAGAGAATACTATTCATTCAAGGCAATAAAAAATCTTGACATGTATTTACCTCACTGTAGACTTCATTTATATCCTTGTGCTCCTTCCTATACATATTCAGAATTTCCAGGAATGATTTATAGACATGTTCATCACTTTGAAAACGTCTCTGAAAGAATAAAAGCCATCAATCAAAAACCTCGTAACCAACATTTTTCACTTTCAAATAAGACAATGAGACAAGCTTTTTACCTTTATCTTGTTTACAAAACTGATTGCTTCTTCAAATTCAACCGTTTTCTTTGGTGGAGCCTCAAGCTCCTCATCAAGGGTTATTTCAAATCCTTTCGGCAGAAAGGTGTTAAATCCAAAAATTAAGTTATTGTGTCCTTTGAATAAATCCTTCACCCTTGCAATGACACCAGCAGTGTCGGTTCTGCAAGAAAAAGAAAAAAAAGTTAAGCAACACCTCCACCATCACCTACAAAAACTTCAGCAAGGCAAGGACTGTACCTCTGAGCCTTGAAATCTTTCATGACTTCAAGAAACATGTCATATTTTTCCCTTTGATTTTGAAACATGTCCTTAACCTCCTTGAGATAGGTTAAGGCATCAGTTGTTGTTAGTTTCTGTGAGGCACCTACTGTCAAAGCTCCTCCTGCTCCTCCCCCACCACCACCACCACCTCCTCCTCCTCCTCCACCGCCGCCACCGACACCCCCTCCCTCTCCTCCGCCTCCTTCTGCTGTCCCGGGCAGTTGTGATTGCACATAGCTTCACAGACAAGGAAAATAACACAAAACAACACCTAATTAGAATACCCGAGTTATCCCAAAGGACATAGATTTGATACACAAAAAACTTTAAGAATCATACTGAACCCACAGTACTCTTCACAGAAAATAATTCTTCAAAATTACACCCTAAAAAATCGAGGGTTTATTTCCTAGACATAGAAATCACATAATTACATCTCCAAACTACAAAATTTCACGAAGTTCATCAAAATCTTTCATTTTAGAATCCAGCTAACTGATCAATCCTAGTATGATCCAACGCACCCAAAGATGCATTTGAATTCACGACACCTAATCTAGAAATTAAAAATACCACTATTAAAAACCAACAACGTCACACAAGATACAACACTCACAAAAAAAAAACACAATCAACTGCGCCGAAAAGCAATCTCAAAACACAGAATCAAACAAAACAAAAATGGAAAGCAAAGAAACAAAAAAAAAAAAAAAAAAACTTACGATTCACCGCGAGAAGAACTAAACGGCCGTTTAAATTGCGAGCCGCCAACGCCACCGCCACTGCCAGTGCCGCCACCATAAACGTCGTCCCTTATTCTCTTCATTCCTGTAAACAAAAAACAAAAAACGATAAATCGAACCAAAAAAAAAACACACAACAACATGAACAGAAAAAACAATTTCTATAACATGTTTTCACGAGAAGCTGAAACCTTACTTCTCTGTCGTCACTCAATTCCAGGAAACAGAGCAGATCACAGACACACACACACACACACAAAAAAAATTGAAAAAAAAAAAACGAAAAAACGAAAACAAAAAATTGAAAACCAGAGTCTGATCGGTGCAAAAAGAACAAAAGGCAATAAAGTTTGGAGAACGAGTTTGGAAATTCGAATAGGATAAAATGAAAGAGGAAATGAGTAATCCTGCAAGTGATTAAAACTCTAGTCAAAATCTGAGAAAATAAATTCGAAAATAGTGTTTTATTTTTTTTGTTCGAGAGAGAAAAAAGAGAGAGCGAGAGAGAGAGGGTTGGTTGGATTTGAGTTTTGTGGGTTTTTGCGAAGGTGAACACTAAATTTAGAAACAGAGTTTTTTGTGTTTTTCGCGTTTTGCTTTTTTTATTTCTCATATGGGCTCTCTCTCTCTCACTCTTTCACTAATAAGGCTTTGGTTTATACATTTAAATCACAAAGGTCCATCAAGACAAGTGTTCTTCCATTTTTTATTTTTTTTCCTGTTCTTTCCTTTTTATTTTTTAAATTTATCAAGCTTAAATCTGAATTCTTTCTAATTTATGCATGGTCCGATGCTGAGATCGGGAATATCTAAATATGCACGGACCTGACAGTAAGCTCGAGAATATCTAAATATGTAGGGATTTGACATTGAGATTATAAATATTTCAATATGTAAGGACCTAACACTGAGATCGACAATATATGAATATGCACGGACTTCCAACTAAGATCAGGAATTTGTATAGACCTATTGAGCTCAAACTGATTCAAAGTCTTTCCTTGTTTCCTTGGATTTAAAAATTATGTGTAATCTGTTATATGAAAATTTGGTCGTAAACTTAAAACGGTAAAAAGAAAGACTAAAGACAGCCATGTCGATGATGGTATCACTCGCGTGCATTTATTTAGTTACCAAACTACAAATTATCACTCGTTTTAGCGCAATTATTTAGTTACCAAACTATAAACTCTCACTCGTTTTAGCTCGTTTATGTAGTTACTAAACTATAAACTATCACCCGTTTTAACGCGTTTACGTAGTTATCAAACTATAAACACTCAATCGTTTTAGCTCCATCATCATTTTTTCTTTTCCTTTTTTTTCTTCTTTCTTTTTTTTCCTTTCTATAACTTATATGTTTTAAATGGATTTCCACCATCCATCTATGGATCTCTGCCATCCATCTCAATAGATGGATGGTGGAAATCCATTTAAATGAAATATATATATATATATATAATTCCTTAATGTCCATTTACTATTTTGCCCTTCAATATTGACATCCAATGTGTTTTTTTAACGAAAGGGGGAAAATGACGAATAACGTGAACTAGAGGGGCTATTAGTCATTAATAGAACTAGAGAAAGAATTTTGATAATATCCCAATTATAAATTACCACTCATTTAGCATGTTTATTTAGTTTTATATATATATATATTTGGACTGTACGTTACTATATAGTTTATTTAGTCATAACACATTTATTTAGTTACTAAACTATAAATTATCACTCATTTTAGTGCGTTTATTTTTGTTACCAAACTATAAACAATCACCTTTTTTTTTTTTTTTAAGTATTACATAAATTCGGAGTTGTTTTGGGAGGGAGACTAGAACCCATACCCTCGTGATACAGGTGTGATGGGCATACTACCGGACCAACATCATCTTGTTAATCACTCATTTAATTTAAAATATACAATTGATATAATCACACAACATCACTTACCATTCCTTTATTATAAATCATATGTTCTTAATGGTTAATTTAAAGAGGAGCAACAAAGTTGGAAATTCAGAAGTAATTTAGGTTTATTTGTACCATTTTTTAGTCAATTTGGTTGGATATATTTTATGTTACAATTGATTTCAAAAGTCTTATAAGGAATAACAATAAGCATGATTTACTATCCCAGAAAAAAAAAAAGAAAAAAAAAAGGAAAATAATAAATAACAATTAATAAGGAAATTAAAGAATTAATGAAAGATCTTATATTGATTCATTGAAACTTAATAGAATTCAAGCACAAACAAGGAAGGAATACCAATATAAAAGGTTAAGTATCATCTAAAGTAATGATATTTTATTTGTTTGAAAAAAAAAAGAAAAAAAAAAGTCTTATCCTCAAAGAAACCCTAAAACATGTAGTTCAAAGAATGAAAAATAACTTGAGAATTGAGATTAATAGCTGGTTTGGTAGTAAATAGACATTTTTTTAACTTGGTGGTAAATGAGGTAGGAATACCAATGTATAAAAGGTAATTTTTTATAAAATTTAGCTATAATACAAGATTACATACTTAATCAGGGGTCGTATGTGAAAGACCTAATATTCTTTTATTTTATTTATTTAAATTAAAATTCAATGTCCATTAACTAATCATGTAACTATACAGATCATGTAAATAACATGACCCATTATTACAATCAAAATCCAATGGTTTTAAATTCATGATATCTAAAATTATGTTAGAAAAATAATATTGAATACATCGTTACATTAAAATAATAATAATCCTACTTTGTCCAAATGATGTGGTATTACTGTAATTCATTCATTTAAATTGTATTAGATTTGTATGATTTAAATGAATGGATTATAATTTGGAAAATGTAGCATTACTCCTAAAATAATACCGTCTATGTATTTAGATTTAAAAATAAAATTCTTAATTATTTCAATGCCGTCACAATTGATGGTTTTTCAAATTGGATTCAACGATTCTAAATAAAAAAAAAATAAAAATTATGTGTAATAGTGTTTTTTTTTTTTTTTTTTTTTTAAGTATTACATAAATCGGGGTTTTTTTTTTAGGGAGAGAGGACTCGAACCTGCCACCCCTTAATACAAATGTGAGAGATTTATCACCGGACCAACCTCATAATTTAACAGAGTCCAACAATAGTGAAACTTGAGTCCAATTAATTGGGCTCAAACTAAGTTTTATTTATAGGATTTGAATTGGGCTTTGTCCAACAACATTGCCTCAACACGAAACCAAGTACAAAGTACAAGCTCGGCTTGCTTCTTCAACTCAAACTTTGCAAAAGCTACTTCGTTCAACTTTGAAGTACATTTGAAAATTATAAATTCCAAAAAGGGTAAATTACACTCACACCCTTAAGGTTTGAGGCAAAGACACTTAGATGGAAAAGTTTAGTTATTCTACACTAACACCCCTATTTGACCATTGTAAAGTCCAAAATGCCCTTGGGTGTAAGTGTAAAAAAACTTTTATTTTTTATTATTATACAAGGGCATTTTCGACAATACAGGGGTGTTAGTGTAGAATAACTTAACTTTTCTATCTAAGTGTCTTTGTCTCAAACCTTAAGGGTGTGAGTGTAATTTACCCTTCCAAAAATTCAAGTCAAAATTTCATTTGACCATTTTTTTTTTATATATACTTTTTCAATTATTAATATTAGAACACGTGTTAATATCCTTTCAAAAAAAATATAGTTTTTAACATTTTCCAATCATTTATAATCAATAGATTAATAATTTAACACGTGAGACAAGGGTTTGTTTCAATCACTTCACATCTTATGATGCATATCACATAATATAAAATATATTTTCCCAAAAAAGAAAAAAAAAATGAAGAAGGTCCAAACAATGGCATCTTGCCAATGTGGTTGGGCTCTCTCTAATGAGCCTTCACCACCACGGTTCAATGCCTTGATGTGTATATATATATTTATATATTATTTGTCCCTCCTTGGCCATTAATCCCAAGTGTGGGTGCTCTCTCCCCAATTGTAGGCGTAGTAGTCCGGGCTCTGCTAGCAGAGTCTTATCTCATCAGATCTCGACAGTTGTTGTATACTTGAAAAAAAAAAAAAAATTAAATGAAGAAGGTCCAATTCTGGTTTTGTTATCAACTATGTCCAAAGCTTGCCCCAACATGAAAAGTACAAATTACAAACTCGGTTTGTGTTCTAAGTTTCTAAGTCAAACTAGTTTAAAAACAGAACTCCTGTCTTCTTCAAACAAAAGATAACTACAAGATAAAGTTTATCCATTTCCTATATTTGGATGAATTGAATTCAATTGTTACTTTAATAACAAACCGAAAAATATTAATAAATTTAAAAATTATAAGGTGACAACCTTAATTACTTAGAGCATCTCCAATGCAAATATGCATTTTTGAGTTTCTAAATAGTGCCACATCAGTATTTTTATTTATTATGGGCCCACTTTTGAAATTTTTTTAGAGAAATGCATATTCACATCTCCAATGCGGACAATGATCCTCTCCTCACCTCACCTTATCCTCACCTCATTTAATCTTATGACACATAAGCATTGCAATGAATGAATGGTTAAGATGTGATTGACACTTTATTAATAACCAATCACATGCTTTGAAAATGTGAGGAAAAAGTGAGGATGAGGTGAGGTGAGGTGAGGAGAGGATCCTGGTCCCTCCAATGCAACTATCTAAAGTCAAATATGCATCAATTTTATTTCAAATCATAATAAAACAATTATTACACTCTCTCTCCTATTTTATTTTACAATTAAATGAGGTTTAATCTTATTGGTGGAAAGAGTTGAAAGTTTTAATCTTATTGGTGGAAAGAGTTAGAAATCCTAGTTAGCATTTCTAGGAGAGTTTCTAGAATTAGAAACTCAACTCCATATTCTCTAACTTTTTTTTGGCCACATCATCTCCATATTCAACTTTTTTTGGTTTACACCATCCGGTTTCCGGGTGGGGCGGATTCACCATACGGTGCAATCAGCCCAGATCACACCCCGACTAATCCGGACTCACACCGGGTCGGCCCACTAAGAGGTAAAGTGCTTCTAATATGTGTAGCTCCGTTCACAAGGGGAGTTGAACCCACGACCTTGCTTAAGGGATGAGAGCGCCGAACCACTCACACCAACACATGATTCAACTTATATAATAGCATTGGAGAGAGTTTTTCTAACTTTTTTAATATCTATCCTATATGGCACTCCATTTTCTTCAAATGCATAATAGCATTGGAGATGCTCTTATACGATAATACTTGATACTTTGATAGATGTTTAAATCGTCATTTAGAGTGATTTGATGATAATCCACTCACACTTAAATTAATGGTTTTGGGTTCAAACCATGTCTTTCTTTCAAAATCCGTTAAAAAAAAAATGATGTCCAAATATAATTAAAGGTGAGATATTTCAAAATAATTAAGAAAATAAATAAATCAAATTCATATTATTTACCATAACACACATAATTTGAAGGTCAATTTTGTATGTTGACAAAGAAATTGAACTCAATTTTGATAAAACAAGTAAATGAAAAAAAGAATAAGATATTTTCAAGATTGAGATGGGGCGTATTCAATTAATATGAAAATTCCGTTACAAGTATTATTTGGTTTTGAAAAAAAAATGTATATGGATTATTTTGATAAAATTCAATATATTTTTAAACTTTTTTTTTTTTTAAAATCAAGATTTATTAAAACAAACTTTAAAAATTTAAGATTGGCTACCCTAACCCATGCATAGGTACTTCCATGGATATATGCCTCATTGCATACATGTCATGTAAATATTCATAGATAAAAAACAAAAAACAAAAAATAAAAAACTCTTCAAGAAAATTATGATTTTGAAATATAAATATATTATTACCATTCTTGCTATATACATTTACATCAAAGACAAATAAAGACCTTATTACATATGGAAGAAAAAAAAAAAAAAACTAATTTCACCAATCATTGGAAGCTTGGTTGACTATTGTGTGGGGTCCTTTGGAGGTTGACCAATGAGAAGTAGGCTCCCTTGGGCCCCTTTGCCAACAAGGACGAGTGGGTCCCTTTCTCTACCACGTGTCCTTTATCTAACACAGAAATCAGATCACAATTTTGTATTGTACTCAATCTGTGGGCCACCACCACACTTGTCCTCCCTACCATCACGCGCTCAAGCGCGTCTTGCACCACTTTCTCTGATTGACTATCAAGAGCACTGGTCGCTTCATCAAGTAGTAACACTGCTGGATTTTTCAATATGGCTCGGGCTATGGCAATACGTTGCTTCTGGCCTCCTGATAGCTGCACTCCTCTGTCACCGCACCATGTGTTGTAACTGTCATTCAATCCGGCGATGAAATCGTGAGCGTTGGCCGCCTTAGCAGCTTCTACGATCTCCGATTCGTCGATCTTATCCGAGGCCCCGTATATAATGTTTTCCCTAATGGTGCCAGCAAATAATGTAGGCTCTTGGCTGACTAGTGCAATGTGTTTTCTTAATGACCTAAGGTGGTATGACCTTATATCTCGACTGTCAATTTTCACCACTCCTTTTAGGGGATCATAAAATCGTTGAATCAAACCGATGATCGTTGATTTACCGGATCCACTTTGTCCAACCAATGCCGTTGATTTTCCTGCTTCGATGTTGATTGAAAAACCTTTGAAAATCATAACATTAGGCCTAGCAGGGTATGCAAAATGTACATCTCTAATTTCTATGTGACCTATCATCTTTTCGGGTTGGTGACCTTCCGAGTCTTCCGGCTCAATTCTTGTGTACCGGTCCAATACTGCAAAGACCGACGCAACAGAGTCCGACCCTTTGGCAAGATCTGTGGTCATACTACCGGCATCTGCTATGACCCGGCCCGTGCTCACTAGGACCATGAAGGTCTCAAAAAGGGCTTTAGCGGAGATGTAGCCTTGTGAGATGAGCTTACCACCGTACCAAAAGTCTAGAGCCCAAGTACATGTTGTAAGGCTTTGAGAGAAAGCGAGCCCCATACCCGCATACCACGATTGTCGAATGCTCTCTCGCCGGGGGCCTTCTTGGGCCTTGTCAAGCATTTTTAGGATCCGGTCTTGAGACGAGAAGGCGGTGATCGTCCGGAGATTGGACACGGCCTCCGCGGCTAGCTTTCCGCTTTCATCTTGTGCCTTTATGGCCTTTTGTGACATGCTTTTTAGTAGCACCTTCCTAGCATAGAAGCATACAATAATAAGTGGTTGGACTGCTATCATCACTATAGCAAGCCTCCATGCAATGACAAGGCCCATTGTGAAAGCTAAAATTACAGCAGAAAAGGTCTGTACAATGAGAGCCATCCGATCACCCACCAAAGATCTCACCTACATCGACCAAAAAGTAGACCAAAATTAGATATACATAAATTTACATGATAACTTATGTAATGTTACATAGTCGAAGTCTTAATTTTTTCTTTTCTTTTCTTTTCAGGACTGACCTAACTAGAGAAGAATGGTAGTACAAAACAGTTACGTACCACGTTGGCATCTTTGGCAAGTCGAGAGCAAATGGCGCCACTAGAATTCTCATCTTGATCAAACCAACCAACTTCAAATGTCAAAATCTTCGAAAGCATCCTCTCTCGGATCCTCTTCGTGAGATACTCACCCATGTAACCGAAGCTATAATGTTGACTTACATTGATGATCAGAGAAAACACAGCCAACCCCATGAAACACAGCGCATAAAGCCTCGTCTTCTCTTTGATCTGGTCGTGATCGTTCAAGAAGTAGACTGATATCATCGACCCCATTGCGAAGGCATAAAGCGGTTGCACAGCACCGAACAGGATTGCACTGAAACAACCCAAGCTCGCATGTTTCCATTCCGGTAGATTCAAAGCCAATAGCCTCCTAAATGACGGTACTTGTAGTTGTTGATCATTGTTGTTGTCGTCATCTTCATTTGCATTGAATTCTCTCTGATCTCGGACGAAAGAATTCGCCGAACTTGATCTACTAACCATTGAGAGTCTACGGCTGCTCGTGTTGTTCACGTCAGTGTTCGATATGGAAGACGAGCCATTGTTGTTGTTGTTGTTGGTGTCCTGATCATTGCTTTGTTGGAGGCGAACAAAGGAGGCATAGAGGCCGTCTTCGTCTTGCATGAGATCTTCATGGGAGCCGGTCTCCATGACAAGACCGGTCTGGACGACGGTGATAAGGTCGGCATTGCGGATGGTGGAAAGGCGGTGGGCAATGACTATGGTGGTGCGTCCCACCGCTGCCTTATCGAGGGCTTCCTGGACGACACGCTCGGATTCGGAGTCTAATGCGCTTGTTGCCTCGTCGAGAAGGAGGATTCTTGGTGCTTTGATTATGGCTCTTGCAATGGCGATTCTCTGCTTCTGTCCTCCTGACATTTGAACTCCTCTCTCACCGACCTGTTTCATTATTTATTTATATGATAGGAAATGAAAATGAACGAGAATCAGGAAATAAACGAAACTTGATAGAAAAAAAAAATACAAAAATTTAATTAATAGAAAATTTTTCTTAATTATAGTTTGATTGAGATTCAAAAATACTATTTAATTATACTTTGAAGATATGTGATCTTATGCAATCAACAGAAAAAAGATAAATAACAATGCAAAGAAAAAAGATATAAAAAAATATGCAATCAACATTAATATCATCGAGACTTGATCTTGCTAGGTTAATGATAATTATCTTATAGTGGATTTAAAAAACAACTAAATTGAATGACGGATTCGAATTCTTTGCTGATCTAATTATCATTTTAGTAGGTTGATTATAAACTAATTATTTTTACATTTAAAATATGGAAAATTATAAAAGATATATATATATAATATAAACAAAAATATATATCCTGGTCAGATAGATAGTCATAGATACGACCTACAACTATATAAAAAAATAATATACAAAAGAGTACTCAATCTTTGATTATTTTATGTGTTTCAACTAATTATATATTCTTCATAGACAAAAGTGAGTTTTTTAGTTTTTTAGTTAGTGAATATAACCCTCCTATGAATTTTTTAAACCAGGTCAACCCCTTCTTTGTCAATTATATAACAACAACCCTGTTTTCGTGTTTGATTTATCTTTTAAAGAATTTTTCGTTCATACGGGATCGTCATTTATCGTATCCTACATGTACATACGAAAAAAAAAGATGCTAGATCCCGCACTCGTAAGTCGTAACATATTCCCTAGTTCGGTAAGTTAGCTAAGCGACAAAAAAAGCTAACCTGAGTATCATACTGTTGAGGCAACTGAGAGATGAAATTATGAGCATTAGAAGCTTTAGCTGCTTCAATGACTTCTTCAATGGTTGCATCTTCCTTGCCAAACAGTATATTTTCTTTGATTGTGGTTGCAAACAGTGCAGGCTCCTGGCTCACCAACCCCATTTGTGACCTTAGCCACTTGAGCTGTAACTTGTCAATAGAAACCCCATCAAGCAGGATTTCTCCACCAAGTGGGTTGTAGAACCTCTGTAACAGTGAGACCACCGTGGATTTTCCTGAGCCACTGCCACCCACTAAGGCCACAGTTTTTCCTGAAGGAATCCTGAGGCAGAAATCTTGGAAGATTTTGGATTCTGGCCTTGATGGGTAGGCAAATTCTACATTCCTGAACTCAACTTCACCGGAAACGTTTTCCAGGATCTCGCCTGATAAATTATCTGAATCTATCTTTGGAACTCTCTTGATCACCTCCATTATTCTTTCTCCTGCTGACATTGCTTCTGAGAAGTACTTCAGGTTTGACAAACCAGCCCCTAATGCCCTGTTTTAAGAACGTTACTATATCAGATATGATATGTTTTTGGAAAAAAAAAAAACCATATAGGAAATATACCATGTCATATATGATTAGGGATTATCAGGTGCGAGATTTTTCATAAAGAATCTCTAATTGCTACCGGTAGTAATTTAATAGCTACCGGTGTTAATCCAATTACCATGTATAGCAATTAAGGATTCCGTATAATCCCTCCATATATGATAGGGTGACAAAGAAGAATTAAAACAAGAACAAAAATAACAAGATGATATTGACCGAGTGGTTTGCCCCTCAAACCAACATCATAAGGTTGTGCGTTTGAGTCCGTCCCCTCCCCAAATCCCGAATTATTGTAATTTTTTTAAAAAAAAAAAAACAAGAACAAAACTAGTTCAAAGTAATATGAAATTTATGAGGTAAACAAAGACTTACAGGCCACCAACAGCAATGGCGGCGCCGACGGCGAAGACAGTGCCACCTTGAGCACCATGGTACATGACCATTCTGCTGCCATAATAAGACATGAAAGACCAAATAGCAAACACAATTCCATTGCTGCCAATGGCTAGACCTTTGGCCAAGCCTTGTTTGAGTCCCAATTTGACTGATCCTTGCAAGGCTGAAGAGAATTCTGTGATGGTTTTGGTTTCACCAACAAAAGCATAGACAGTTCTTATGGAAGAAATAGCTTGCTCTGCTATTGTGCCAGCTTTGTTGTACTCTTCTCTGATTTTTCTAGCCAAGTCCATCAAAGTCCTTCCATAGATCAAACCAGGAATCACCAGGAGCACGACGAAGGGAAATCCGACAATCGCAAGCTTCCATAACATCAGGAAACCAACCAGGTAGCAACCGAAGAACAGTGATGCATTCATCAGAAAGTTTGGGATCTGTTGATCAATCAATACCATAAAAAAAAAAAAAAAAAATTAACATTAATTAATTCAAAGAAGCTGCACTTAATTTTTTCAGATTAATTTAATTACCTTTTCACTGAGAACATCTTGAATCACAAGACTGTCATTAGAGACACTTGTGATGACCTCTGCAGTGCTTGTGACATGCAAATCAAAGTAACCAACATCTTGTCTTAAAACTGCTTTCAAGTACCTGGCTCTCATTCTTGTTGCTTGTCTCTCACCTGTTCTTGTCCAACAATATCCCTCTAAAAATTTACCAACAAAAAAAGAAAAAAAAAAGAAGACAAATTAATTAAATAATAAAAAAAAGCCCATTAAAGTTTTATGAATTCTCTCTATTGAAGTTCACTAAAAAGTCAAAAAATAAAAATAAAAAATTACCTAGGAAACAAGCAACCCATCCTCCACAAGCTAAGTACAACAAAGCCACTGCATTCTGTCAACCCAGAAAATGACAACAAATTAACCCAGTTACACCATGTACAATTCTCTGCATGTGCATTAATATATATATATATATATATATAGAGAGAGAGAGAGAGAGAGAGAGAGAGAGAGAGAGAGAGAGAGAGAGAGACCTTGTCGATGTTTTGAGTGAAGGAATCAATGGATGAGCCACCGCCAAAATTGTTCATCACTTTACTGGTTACAAACAACACCAAAGGAGTACTGAACCCATCACCAACGGATCCGATGAACCCAAAAACCATCAAGAACATATCCACACCGTCCGCATGCATGATAATGGATCGTATCGACCCGTTTTTCCTCCTCTTCTTCTGATCACGATCAGTTTCTTTCCTCATCACCTCTTTACCCATTACAACAAAACTTTCCCGAGAAACAAACAAACACGTACACACAAGTCACAACACCAACCAAGATATATTCTCCCCACCACGTCACTTCAGCTTCCAAAAGGGTGGTGATGATCTCTTGTAGAACCCAAAAAAAAAACCACACACGCAAGAAAAAAAATGTGACAGAGATCGATGTTGTGTAGTAGCAAACATGTGTTGGTGTGTTATATATAGAGATTAGAGAGAGATTTTTTACTAGATGGTTAATATATCATGTGGACAGGTCTATGATAATATGTATAATAAAGGTTCGATGAAACTGATTGATGATGATAATCATAAATCATGTGCATATATATGAGAGAATATATATCACGGTTGACTTTAATTGGTACATTTTAGAGATAGCGTCATTAATGACGATTGCGGGACCCATTTGGGGACTTGTAAATGTAATGCTAAAAATAAATATTTTTTTAATTACAATTTACAAGAGAATGGTAGCAACCATTACATCAGTATCAGCTTGGAAAAATTAAAATCCAGCAAACAGAATCATCTAATCTAACAAACAGAATCATCTAATCTAAAAATAACAATTGTATTTAGCAATGGCGTGAGCCACACTATTACAACTATGCAGCAAAAGAATATCTACAAGATATTATCAATATCCAAGATAATATATGGTGATATTATAATTAATAGACATTCCATTCAAGTAAATCAGAATTGATCACTTGATTAATATTAGGTCTTTTACGGCGACTGTCAATGTGATTGTAAATTATTTTTTGAGTAATGCTACTTTACCTAAATTTGGTGTCCAAATGACGTGGAAAAGCACACTTTATTCATTTGGGCAATCGTTAGATTGTATTATATTTGCTTGATTTAAATGAATGGATGAAAGTATTGCCACGTCATTTGGACACCAAATTTGGACAAAATAGCATTACTCTTCTTTTTTTAACTCTTGAATTTATAATAGTTTTTTTTTTTTTTTTAATAATAATAAAAAATAGGGTGCTATCGGCATGATAGCTTTAAATATTTAAAATGAGTTATAGGAACGTAATGAATCTAATGATAGATAGTAAAACTCAAATTTAGGGTTGAAGGTATAGAAAGCAACTTTTTTTCAAAACCTCTCTCTAGAATTTCTCTCTCAACCTAACCCTAACCCTCACTTCACCACCTCCCTCAGTCCGTCGCCGTCTTCTTGCCGTGGCAGCGGGAGACGGCGGGGATGTCGTCCCTACGGGCGATCTTCTTCCTCCTGCCAGGCCTTCCCGTCAGATGGGTGTCTTCTGCGGCTGCTACGACGGCCCTGGTGGTCGATCGGCCGTCTCTCTTGCGCCACCACCGAGCGAGTCCTTTTCCTATCGACGCCGGCAGCTGTTAGATCGGCCGATCCTCTAGGATCCGGCCAGATCTAGGGTGTTATCTTCGGTGTGAGCTGTCTGATCGGTGGTCCTTGTTCGTCGGCTCGATCCTCTCCTCCGGAACATCTGCCGGCAGCCGTGGTTCTCCTCCTCCTCTGATCGGAGTTTGGTTTGGTCGGCTTGTTTCAGTCCTCCTTGTGAGGTTGTTTAGTGTTTTTTAGTTTAGTTCAGTCCTCCTTGTGAGGGCTTTGGGTTGTTACAGTCCCTCTCACGTTTGTGGGTTTGGGTTTTTGGTTGTTTCAGTCCCTATCCCGTTTGTGGGTTGGGGTTTTGGGTTGTTTCAGTCCCTCTCCCGTTGGTGGGTTTGGGTTCTCTCTCCCCGTTGTGGGAGCTATAGTCTGGGCTGTTCCCCGATGTATAATCTCGATGGTCCCAGTTGTAGTTGTTGGCTGGATCCAGTTTCCAGTTTGTAACCAGGTGTTACTTCCAATCAAAAAAACTTTGTTATTTTCTTGTCCATGATAATTAGATGTATCCGAAAACAAAATATAAAAGAAAAACCTATGAATGGTTTATTGGTGTGTGTTTTGAGCAAAACATAAAATAAATTTTTTTCGAAAATTTAGAAACCAACCTGGGGTGAATTAAGTCTATGAAATGAGTGAGAGAGAAAATTAATTAAGATAATCTTTTAAGAAAATGTTTAATCTCTTATGATTAGTGGATTGATTACTACTTAAGTTTGAAACGAACTTTATGTAAATCTAATGGTTCACATTCTTCGTCCTGATATAAAATATATCAAGACGAACCGACAATATAAAATTTAAATATATATATATATATATATATATATATATATATATATATATAATAGAGTATCAACAGTTTAAATATCTAAAAAGATTTATAGGGATGCAATGATAAAAAAACAGACTTTGTTATTTTCTTTTTCATGATAAGATGTAACCAAAAGCGAGAGATAAAAATAAAAAGCTATGAATGATGAGTGTTTTGAGCAAAACACAAAATACAATTTTTTTTTTTTTTTTTTTGTATTTAAAAAAATATATATAAGCCAACTTGGGGTGGTGAAGTTTAGGAAATGAGTGAGAAATGGTAGTTTAAAAATTAATTAAGATTTGTTTTTTTAAAAGAAAAATGTTAAAAGATTTACATTTACTAGACCTATTACGGTTTGAGTTTGAAATCAACTCTCAAATTTGTAATAGTAAAAAAATAAATAAAATAGAAGTGGTGCTATAGAGTATTGACATCATGAGCCATGACTCTAAATATCTAAAAAGAATTATAGGAACACAAAGATAGTCATGGAAAGATACTTTGTTATTATTTTTATTTTTTTGGTTTACACCATCCGGTTTCCGGGTAAAACGGATCCATCATACGGTGCAATCAGTCCAGATCATACCTCGACTAATCCGGACTCGCACTGAGCCTGGGTAAAGTGCTCCCAATATGTGTAGTTCCGTTCACAAGGGGAGTTGAACCCACAACCTTGCTTAAGGGATGAGAGCGCCGAACCACCCACACCAACACATGATTGGTATACTTTGTTATGATAAGATGTAGTCCAAATTAAAAAGATTAAAAAGAAAAAAAAAAAACTACTAATGCATTTTTTTAAGAAAAAGTTTTGAAGCCAATTAAGATTATGAATTTATGAAAATGAATTAAATATACAAGTAACATGAATGAATTTTCATTAATTAATGATATTAATTAATACCCTTAAACCTTAATTATTTTCTGATTATGGTGATTAATCACTTGCAAATGGAAGATGAAATGATGAATATTAAATGTTGGGTATTTGGGTTGATGCTGATGTGTTCCCTTACCTCATGTCAAGTTGTCTACTACGTGTCTACATGGCCTTTTATTTCACTTGAAACCAATCAATCCTTAGAAACCAGTCAACAATAATAATGAAATAGAATTTTAATATATATAATTAAAACAATAATTATTAAGCATGCAATTAGCTATGGAAATCGTGCAAAGCTAAAAATCACCAAAAACTGTCCACGAGATTGAGTGATAAAGATTGGTGTTGAATATATATTTTTTTAATAATAATAATAAATCTTTGTTTGGACAATTCCACAAGCCACACAATTCATACTCATAGTAAGTTTATCTAAACAAGAAACCTTGACTAATTTACCTTGTGCATATTTTTTTTACTATTAATAATTATTTATTAAAAAGGGTCATACTTGCTACTACTGTATATAAACATATTTGGTACTAAATATACAGTAATTATTTTTTTATTAGGTTTTAATGACCTTTGAATATTAATTAAAAACATGTTTTTGACGAGTGTATATTTATCAATAATAATTATTACACCAAAAAAGTGCTTTACATCTCAAAGCAATTCTAACAGTACAAGAAAGATCTTACAGAATTAATTAATAATTTAATTAATTAATTAAACAAAAACAAAAAATATCAGAAGAAAGTATAGTACTGATGATGACTATATGATTTTTTTAGGAAAAGTCTTTTTAAAATGTGGTAATAATGGTAGAGCACTACAAAATAAATGGAGACACCCAAATTTGAAATCCTCTTGATTTTTGACTAATTCTAATAGTATTAGCACAAACGTGTATTAACAAAAAACATCTAATTTGGGCTGGCAGCAGCTCACCAAAATCTCACACTTGTCACATTTACGAACGGAGGCATGTGAGGACGAGAGGGGACCATTGCCCGCCCTGAAGTTTTACAAAGTTTTAAATTTATCCTCTAAGTTTTCAGAGTCTTATGTTTTTACCCTTATTTCATATTCCTTAAAGTTTTACCGTTTTATAAAGCAATCCACTAAACTTTCAGAATTTTTATGTTCTTATCCTTATTTGATATTTAGACTTTCTAATTCTTTTATAAATTAAGTGTTAATAATTTTCTCGTAATCACGTAAAAAATATATTTGATTATAAACATATTATTACTATTTCTTTATATCTCAAATATAAAATCAAATCGTAACATATATATTTTGTTATGTCAATTGTAATTTTTTCTTATCAAAATTACACTTACTCAATTCTATCTTAACTAATTTTATTATATCATTAAAATATTTTCTCTCTCCAAATCTTATTTATCTCACCCTAGTACTATAATACAATGTCATACTTTTGATAAGTTATTTATATAGATTTTGCTTCTTTTTAATTTTTAATTTTTTTGTTGATTTATATAATTAAAGCATGTCAAGTAAACATAGTCGTATATTTATGTTTAATTGTTAAGAAATTTTATCAAGCAAACTTTTATAATTTTTAACAATTAAAATAGTTTTTAGATATTAGAAAAATACTAGGATAATTTTTAACAATGAAATTTCATCATCTTATTTTTCATAAATGTACAAATTAAGATAATTTATCTTAATAAAATATTATTATTTATTTAAAATAATTAATGAAAAAAGTAATTTTTAAAATATAAACAACATTTTTTGTTAATTAACATTTAAAATATATATCGATTTAACTCATTATTTTACGTCGCCTCCCACTAAAACATAATCCTGGATCCATCCCTGGTACTCACACATCAAAATCTCTCCAAAAAGTATATGTATATTTTAATTTCTAAGTTAATGTTATTGGATATATATACTCACGTGGTTAAATATTATTGTAGGGTTCTATCATATCATCTTAAGTTTTTGGATACGATGGTTACTGTCTTATTGATATGCTGAGCGGAGCTATACAATTTTGTTTAAATATAAGACCAAAGTGAAATTTAACAAAATTTAATATTAAATATATAATTTTTCAAAGAAATTTTTTGTTTATCTTTTATTTAGGGGTCTGCCCCCGGATTTTTCCCCTACTGACATGGTATTATAGTTTTGGTTTGATCTAAGAGTACGAGTTTGAATCCCCTCACATATATATATTTATTTCTGTATTTTTATTCTGCAATATGTATCTTAGGGGCTTCTGGGTACGATTGTTACCAACACATTCTGAGTTAATTACGGGAAAACAAGAAGTAATGGTGATTTTTCATGCTTGTAAATTGTAACGATGGAACCGTGGAGAGTTGGTGCCTCTTCTTTGACCAACTCTCCACGGTAGAGGTGGAGAAAAATTTAAGTGAAGGAAAACAGTGACGTACTTGCATACGACCATGCATACGTATAATAATAAAATTTAATATAATAAATCCATTGGACGGTTCACGGTTGTATTTGAAAATCCTAATAAATATTAATTTATTATCAAGTTTTTAAGTTACATTAATCCCAATGAGGAGTATCTAAAAAAAAAAAAAAAAAATTTGATTTAATTATACTGTAGTTTAAGTAATAAAATTATTTTTTTAATGTTCCATAATAGATTAATAAATGAAGAGGATGAAAGTTTTAAAGATTATTGAATGAAATATATTTTTTTATAATCTAATTGTTTTGGGAAAAAAAAAATTCCATCAAAGAATATTTATAACAACTTCAATATATATATATATATATTTATAACAAATTTTGAATAATTTATATTCATTGGATATGAATTATTTGAAGTGGGAGATGATAAAGTGTTAAGGATGATAGAATGGATTTTCTATTTTATAGTAACCTATAGTTTTCTTTTCCATTTTTTAGGAAGAAATTTAATTCCATTAAAGAATTAGATCATATATATATAGTTCAATTATTCATATTTATACTTTAAAAAATAAATAAATAAAAATTTATTCATATTTGTTGGATAAGAATATTTTCAAATATTGGACATTGGAAATTCGTGTCTCAAATAAATTTGTGTTTGTGGAATAATGAATACAAGTTCAAATAAGAAAAATAAATCCTAATCAGTTTAGGGAAAAATAATTATTTTTCTCTTTATTTGTTTATAAAGTCTTATATTTATTTATAGGGTCTCACTAAACAAGAGGTTCATTTTATTTTATTTTTTAAAGTGTGAGTGAGAGTGTGATAATATGAAGTCGTTGAAAGAAATTAAATCGTGAATAGTTGTTTATACTCCATTTACCAGTTTTTATTTTGTATAAATTAAATCGAGCGATCAATTATTTAGGCTAATAAACCAGTTTTTTTGAATCATTCAAGCAAGTCAAAAATCATAGTCCGTCCAATGGATTTGGATAATTTGCTGATCTAATTTTACTTATGAACCTTTTAAAACATGTGATTGGTTGTTGATAAAGTGGTTGTAGAAACAAATCACGTCTTAACCACACATTCATTGCAATGCTTATGTGTCATGAGATTATGTGAAGTCAATAATAAGATGGATCAGTAAAGGATCCAAATTCCCATCAAATATGGTTCATTGAATAAGTGATTAAAAAAAAATAAATCATACGGACCAATTTGCACTTCATAATTCCTAAATTCCTAGTTACTCACTTATTTGTAATTGATTTGTAAAATAATATATATATAGTTTTTTTTATTGTCAGTTCGTTCTGATATAAAATATATGAGGACGAAGAATGTGAACTATTAGATTTACATACTTTGACTCAAAGTATATGCAATTGTCAAAACTTCTCCATAATCTATGATTTACATTCTTTGTATTGACGAACTGACAGTAGAAAGACTATATATATATATATATATATATATATATATATATATATATATATATATATATATATACAGAAATTCTATTATCAGTTCGAACTGACAATAAATATATCAGGACGAAGAATGTGGACCACTAGATTTATATACTTTGACTCAAAGTGTATGCACTTGTCAAAACTTCTCCATAATCTGTGGTCCACATTCTTCGTCCTGATATATTTATTGTCAGTTCGAACTGATAATAGAAAGACCGTATATATATATATATATATATATATATATATATATATATAAGGACGAAATGACAGTAGAAAAACTATATATATATATATATATACATATACAGTCTTTCTATTATCAGTTCGAACTGACAAAAGTTATATCAGTTCCTTGCATGTGGGCCACTGGATTTAAATACTTTGACTGACAAGTGCATACAGCCAAGTCAAAGTATTTAAATCCAGTGGTCCACATACAAGGAACTGATATAACTTTTGTCAGTTCGAACTGATAATAGAATTTCTGTATACATATATATATATATATATATATATATACACACACGTTTATGAAATTTTGAAATAATGTTATTGACTTCTTTAATGTTGAAATAACGATGAAATTTGTTCAAAATTAGTTTTTATTTTTATTTTTTATTTTTATAGGTACCTCTAGATCTATAACTATATAAACGCACGCCATGACGTTTTTGAGTATATGTAATGATATCATCAAGAGTAGAGTTACTTAGAGAAATATTTAATTAATTAATCACTAAATAATTAATAATTAGTTCTTTTAAAAAATAGTTAAAAATTAACAATTAATTTATACGTATGAGTATGAGGTCCAGATTTTGTTGCTACACTTTCCAACATATAAAATTAACGTGCATGCACGGTGTTGATGGTAAAAATAAATTATTATTATTTTTATTTTTTGAGTTTGGGAAATTAATGATAAAATTAATTATAATTGCGAATAATGGTCAGTTTGTTGAATTTCAACATCGTCAACAAATTATATAACATGCGTTATTTTAAATATTTAATTAATTACGTTAAATTTTAATATTATGAAGAATTTACAAATTAAATACTTGAATTTTTTTTATTTATTTTTAGATAACGTTACCTTATACTAAATGGGTGTTGAAAGTTTTATATATTTCTATTTCTTTTTTGACATTGGTGTACCAATATTAAATATATATTTTATTAAAAAAATTGAAAATACGTTATATATGAGTCAATCTAATAAAATTATGTTATGATATATATATATAAATATATAAATATGTATATTTCTCATATAACTTTAAATTTAAATGTTTATATAATATAATTTTAGTGGACAAATATACAAATAACACTTCCATTTAATCATTTATGATCTTAATTTATTTGCATGAGATCTTTGACTATAACAAAAGCACTTATTAGAAGCACTTTTATGCTTTATTGGAAATCACTTATAAATCCTACAAGTTTCTACTTTCTACAGTACTTGTCCGTTATGAATTATATACGGACAAAATATTAAAGCAGAAGGCATCATTTCTAGCGTGACTTTTAAACAGTTTTATGTACTTACTTATAATTAGGTAGTTAATAATATGTTTTAACGTGTAGTTTATATTTATTATTATTGAAAACTTAAAAAAATAATAAAAAAAATCTTACACCGAACCAGTTAGGGGTTTACTGAGATCAAACATAACCTATGTAGGTTCGAATAATCGAAAATCTACTTCACAACATCTAGGAGAGAAAATTCTCCATATATACTCGCAAAATTTGTATGCCGAGACTAGAGATGCACATTTAGGGAATGAGGATGGAAATAGGCAGGCCCGGCCCTAGGGGGAGCCTAGTGAGGCAAACTCCTAGGGCCCTCGATTGTAAAGGGCCCCTAAATTGTATTTTTTAAAAAATGATTTAATAATATAATCCATCTAAAAATTTAAATAAAACAGGCTCATAAATGACTTAAAAAAAAATCCACTATACACATATAATTTTTTTTTAGAGTAATTGGCACAAATCCCCCCTCGAGTGTATATAAATTTGCATGTTGCCCCCTAAACTTTTTTTTTAGGCATGTTGCCCCCTGAACTATCACTTTATTGGCAATCCTTTGGTTTTTTCCCCCCTGAGGGGGCATTTTTACTCTTGTTCTGCCAATAAGTGATAGTTCAGGGGGCAACATGCCTAAAAAAAAAGTTTAGGGGGCAACATGCAAATATATATACACTCGAGGGGGGATTTGTGCCAATTACTCTTTTTTTTAAAAGGCCCACCAATGGAAACTCAACCTATAAATAAATTTTAAAAAAGATCCACTACACACATATAATTTTTTTTTAAAAGGCCCACCAATGGAAACTCAACCCATAAATAAATTTTAAAATGGACCACTATACATATATAATTTTATTTTTTTTAAAGACCCACCAATAGATCCTTACAACAACAACATTGGATCAAGGGTGGTAATGGGTTAAATCCTAGCAACGCTCGTGTTTGTCGCAAATAATCATCTTTTATATCTCTAAAAAAAAACTCAATACTCTTTTTATACAAAAATTCAGAAGTCGTTGTTTTGAAGGTAATTAAATCAATACACTTCATTTTTTTTTTCTTTTTCGAAAACATGTAAGCTTAATTAATACTTTTGTTGCTAAAAATGTGAAACGGGTAAGGTTTAAATGATGATTTCTTTGATGCAATTATAAAAATTTTATTTTGGTAGCTTTTTTTTTTTTTTTTTTTGTTGCTATTTTGTTGTATTTTAGTCTTGAGTTTGAGTTATTATATTGATTTTTACAAGTATTTACTAGAGAAAAAAAAAATCAAATAAACATACATAAAGTATTGAGGGCCTCATATTCTATAGTTCGCCTTAGGCCCCGAAAATCTCAGGGCCGGCCTGAAAATAGGTCCCCCCATCCCCATCCCCATCCCCATCCCCACTTCCCAGACCCCCCCGTGATGGAGAATTTTCGGGGGAGGTATATCCATCTCCAACCCCAGTTCCTGTTTTTTCTCGTTTTTCCCTGTTTCCTCCCTAGCTTTCTCCATTTTCCCTGTTCCTCCATTTCCCCATTTGACTAAAAATTACAAATTAAACTAAAAAACAAACATTTCATTACAAATAATAATAATAAAAAGTGTATATATAGTTAGGGTTTTCAAAGAATAAAAAAAAATTAAAAATATATATTATAATTATATTTATATATGTTTGGGGGAAATGGGGATGGGGAGGGATCCCCCCATCCCCATCCCCATCCCCATCCCCATCCCTCCCTATTTCCCCATTTTTCCTAAAAAAAATATCCCCAAATGGGGATGGAGACGTGGAGAAATAGAGATCCGTGGGAAAATGTGCAACTCTAGCTGAGACTCGAATCCAGTATCACTAGCGTGAAAGAAAAGTGCATATAATTTATGTTATAAGGGGACGTGATTTTAATAAACATGTTAATTTTGTTTATTTTTAGCCAGGATATATTAACTGCTAAAAAACAAATTAAAAAGTAGTTTTAGTGTCAAGAGTACTTCTAAACAGTAAATAGACTCGATACATCTTTTTATCATGAAGACATCTGACTTTTTTTTTTCTCCAATATAAAGAACTTTAACTATTTGCCAAATTTGTTTTTAATCCAAAATACTATTCATTTTAATTGCTTTTACATGACTAAGCAAGCATGAAGCATATATCCATAATTCCATATGATACAATATGCACTTACAAATGTCTTGAAACCAAAGTCTTCTAATCAATGATATCACATAGAAATTAAACCAATAAGACTAGTTGATGATTTACACCAATGATCGATAGATAATCCGCTAAACCCAAAAGTTAGATTATAATTTGTAAATTGTAACTAAGGACTCGAGATATTAAATTACAATACACTCTTTTTCGTGAAAGATCTGCATACGGATTTATAATAATAATAATAATAATAATAATAATAATGATTAAAGAATATAATAATGGAAGCTAATCATGCGTACTGGTTCCCCATATAGTTATCAAAACTTTTAGTTGGTAATACTTATTAGCCAAGAGCTCCAATAGCTATAGATATGTGTCCTAGTGACCATTATGCGATTCTACTCATGAAAATTTAGGTCCTCTTTCTATGTGCTTTCAAGTGGGTTTGTAACTCTTCACAACGTGTGCAAAGAATGGGTGTGAGACATTAATGATAATAAAACGAAGTTAAGTGTCCTCAGCAAAAAGAACTCCTAAGAGAAACCCGACATATCATTTCATCGATCAGTTCGATAAAAACTTATTATGTATATGTGTATGATTTTCAAATGCATTTTTATTATTTTTATTGCGTGGTAAGAGAAATCCGACATATCATTTCATCAATCAGTTAAATAAAACTTTATTATGTATACATATGGTTTTTAAATACATTTATCACTTTTATTGTGTGGGTATATAGACTATATAAACATCAATGATTATATATATGATACCTCCCTCTCATCGAAAACCTTATATATCTTGTTAGTTTGCTCAATACTTTTCTTAAAATAATATATATATATATATATATATATATGGTGCCATTTAACTTTCATGCAGTACTTGTTACTGTTATTGATTTATTTTGTTTTTGGAGGAAATTTTTGTTCTTGATTGAATATATTCCAGTAAGGAATCCATTATATAAGATGGGTCATGTAAACAATATTATGTTGAGAGATATATAGTCTCGATAAGGTCAAAAATTGCATGAGGAAAAAAAAGAAGTGAAAGAACTATTTGAAATAGTTGTTAGCTAGACGCCTATAGACCTACTATTTTTATGGCAAACATAGTTGTGATGGTGAGGGTGGTGGTGTTCTTATCTTAAAAGCTAAATTTTTTACAGTATCCAGAAATTTGACTTTCTATAAATGGCTTATGAAAGCTGAGAGAGCTAGCAGCAGCTTTTTTATTTTCTTTGAAAATGGATGAATACTAAATAAGATTAGGTTATAGTGGTGGAGGTGGTGGTGGTGGTGGACCTTTGGATAAACAGATATATTGCAGCGTTGTTCCTTTCTTGGACTAGCATGAAGGGACCCCGGCCTCATCTATAAGCACTTCTACTGATTTATATTGAAGCTAGCAGAAGCACCCTTTGCTTTTGTGGAAGAGAGAGAGAAGCACTTTTTTTTTTTTTTTTTTTATATGAGATTAGAGTTTATCCCCCCCCCCCCCAACAACAAAAAAAAAAAAAAATAGAGTAATTGGCACAAATCCCCCATCGAGTGTACGTGAATTTGCATGTTGCCCCCTAAACTTTTTTTTTTGGCATTAAACCCCCTGAACTATTGTTTATTGGTAGAACAAGAGTAAAAATGCCCCCTCAAGGGGGAAAAACCCAAAGGATTGCCAATAAGCGATAGTTCATGGGGCTTAATGCCTAAAAAAAAAGTTTAGGGGGCAACATGCAAATTCACATACACTCGAGGGGAGATTTATGCCAATTACTCAAAATAATAATAATAATAAAATCATAATTTAAGATTGGTGATATGTAGTGGTACATTTTCCCAGCTATTTCAAATGATATTCCTAGCTATTTCAAATGTACTTTTTTATTTTTATTTATAAAAAAATATATTTATAAATTTAATTGCTGGCTTTGATTTATCTTCAATAAGAAGATATCACTATTTTGAAAAAAGTATTAATTTCTTTAGTCAAAATCGAAGATGCCAAGTATCCTTAATGGATTAAAGATATCAAATCAAAATCAAACCCGTAAAAAGTTGGTTAGCTAAAAGGTTATTCTGATGCTAATAATTCACTAATCAGGATGGAAGAAAGTGAGAATAAATTCTTACAAATAAATAAATAAATAAGAATAATTTATATAGGCATATATCAATAATATACAAACTCATTCGTATTAGGACATAAAAAAAGCTAGCTGATCATGGTATATAATTAAGAATCGGTCTATAACAATTTAGAAATCACACTTGGCCTTTTGCCAATGTGGCTGGACGCTCTCTGGGAGCCTCCACCACCACGGTTCAATGCCATGTGTGTGTGCATATATTTGTATATATATTCTTGTGCCACCTTGGCCTTTAAATCCCAAGTGTGGGTTGCCCTCTCCCGGTTCTGGGAGCTTTCCTCTCTCCAATTGTGAGAGTAGTTGTATTTCACATGTATCCTCTCCCCGATAGTGGGAGTAGTATTCGAGTAGTTGTATTCCACCTGTATCCTCTCTCCGATAGTGGGAGTAGTATTCTAGGCTGTGCTTGTAGAGTCTATTCTCGCAGGGTCCCGATAGTGGTTATACATTAAAAAAAAATAAAAAAAATTTAGAAATCCGATTTAAATGGTGTGACTTCAATGTTATTATAATAATTAATTATTATAGTGATGGGTGTTATTGTATTAATAATTATTATATTCGATTATGCTTCTACAGTACTGTCACTAATGAATCCCAAATATTCCTCTACAGTCAGATAGAGACAATTGTCTACTTGTTTAGATTTTTTCAAAATCCTTTATTATATATATGTTGCAGATATTTTCTCTGTTGTTCAATTCGTTTTGGTGGTCAAAGATTTCACAATCTCCATCGATTCATTAAGGTTTAAACATACACTTTGTATATATTGTCCATAAAACCATAATAAGTGTACAGAGATCTTTCATGGTATTGGAAATCAGCTTCCTTCGATTATAAAAGTAGTCATCCTGATAGAACTACGCTGCAGTGTTTGATCTTGGTAGGTCTTGACAGCCATCTGGCCACGTCTGATGATAGATTTTAAAAAAATAAAATTCTTCCATATATCTTTGGACCTCCATGAACTGTTATTTTCACTCTTTTCATTTACCTTCCACCATATATACTACACACAATCACATCATCACAATTGCTTCTATCAAAACCCACTAAATTCTCAAATGGGTTGTATGCCATGATTTGATCAACTACAGAAACTTATTATTTAATTTTTATAAAAAAAAGTGCTTCTTTATCAATAACAAGTGAGTATAGTCGTATAGAGTACACACTCTCATCATTCCCATCATGTTCGCCCGAGAAAAATTCTCCACCAACAATGAACAAAGTTCTCAATTCACAAGATCATGACCAAATTGGGGCCAAATGAGGACTGAAAACTGTGGCCTCTGTCTCGTTCCCGGGGTCTCCGGATGGATCGACTAGTCGATTTCAAACACCCTAATGGAATTTGTCCTCGATCGATCTATCTATTCTGATTCCTGAGTACTAGATGTGACTAACATCTTCAGTACTAGTCCAATTCCCATTTGGTCACATAACATGTATAATTATGAGCTTGGTGACAACTCTTGTTTGTGCATTGTGCTAGTTGGGATGTGAGAGTGAGTGTGATGAGGACACAACTTATTATTTTGGGTATATACTTTTGAAGCGTGCTTGTTTTAGTGTAAGCCAAAGCCATCGATTACGGGGTATTTAAAAGGTTTTTATTTTTTTATTTTTTTATTTAAGCTGTATAGTAGCATCACATCACATATATGCCCAAAAAAACGTGAAACCTTTGTGGAATTTTGATGTGGCAGATACCACAAGCTGTAAGCTACCACAAATGGCACATCAAATAAACAGTGAATCTGAATTGTCGTTGTTGTACATGCTTATATGTCTATTCTGAATTCCTAAAATGATCGGTTGATTATAGTTATATTGGTTATTCTTTAGGACGGTAAAATTAAGCTCCACCATCTGTGTTTAAACCCTGACATTATATATATTATTCCACCTTTGTATGTAAATCCGTAAAGTGTGGGGAGACCCCTTACATCCCGATTATAGGAGTAGATATCTGAAATGCGTATGTAATACTCGATTTTGACAGATCCAACAGACCCTTGATTCGTTTAATGTCAAATTTCAAAAAACAAAAAATTACTGTTTTCGGCTTTAACATTACTGAGTATTGCCTTTTGAGCCAGGCCCAAATAAGTACCATTTTTGGGTACATATAATATAGGGATATTATTATTTCCTCTCCTAAGGTTTACCTTATTTGTAACTTTACCCTATCTAGTTTTAAAAATGATCAGTCTTCCCCTTAAAAACCAAATCATTCAAAGATTTACCCCTGCCGTTAAGATTTCCATTAAATAGTGGTTTATATTGTAACTGTGTTACTTCCAAAAAAAGTATATTATTATCTCCCCCAAAACCCCCCCCCCCCCCAAGGTTTGCCATATTCATAACTTTGCCCCAACTAGTTTCAAATATGGCCAGTCTTCCTCCTGAAAACCAAATTATTCAAAGATTTACCCTCTGCCATTAGGATTTTTGCTAAATAGTGGTTTGACCGTGAAACACCAAGGGTAATATTGTAACTGTGCTACTTCAATTTTTTTTTCAAAAGTAAAAAAATAAAAATTAGTTTTCATCAAAATAAAACTCAAAAATTGAAATCATCGATTTTGAATCTACTTACCATAATCGAAACAAGAAACAGATTCAAAACCCTAAACTGAAACCAATATTTTTGTTCAAATGATTTCATTCACCAGAAACTGAAAAATGAAAATCAATTGAAAAAAAAAAAAAAAAACAATGGAAGCAGATTTTGGTGTTTAAGTTTAAATTAGGTTTTATTATTATTATTATTATTTTTTTTTTAATGGCTTTTTTATTACTATTATTTTTAAAGGTTTATTATTATTATTATTAATTCCGATTTTCCTTAAAAAATAATAATTCTAATTATCTGAGATGGACAATAGAGATTGAATTGATGGTGATGAGTTTTTTTTTTTATTCTGATTTTTCTTAAAAAAAATCAACGTTATTATTAGGGGTTAAAAACGTACTTTCCCCATTACTTTCACGGTCAAACCACTATTTAATGGAACCTAATGGCAGGGGATAAATTTTTGAATAATTTGGTTTTCAAGAGGAAGACTGGCCATTTTTGAAATTAGAGCGGGCAAAGTTATGAATGCGGTAAAATTCAAGGGAGAGAAAATAATAATATCCCTACAATATAAGTACTTGTATAGTTGTATCTCTCTCTCTCTCTAGTTGCAGAGCAGATTGTGTGTGAAATTTCCCTTCAATCAAATGTTTTTTGGGGATTAATTTCAAGAGAGAGTTTCTCAATAACCTTTGATTTGTATTGTGATTTTGTAATCAGATCCTTTGTGTTCGAAAATTGACATCAGCACAGTGCCTACTAATTAAAAATGAAAATAAGAAAGTGATGACGTGCCCAGACACGTCATCGCATGTGTGATGATGTGACAATCGGACGATGACGCGCTCTGCCACGTCGGCAATTAGTGATGACGTGCCCATTCAGTTTTAGTTTTGGGCGGTTTTTATCTGAGCCTCAAATTATTAATTGCTTCGCAGCCCAAATAATTCAAATTTATTGGGCCAAAATATGGGCCTTAGATAAATATCATTTCTCCACAATCTCGGTATAGCCACGTCGGCAAATATTGATGACGTGCCCACTCATTTTTAGTTTTGGGCCAAAATGTGGCCTTAGATATCATTTCTCTACAATCTCTGTATAAATAGACGAAATCTTGTACAGTCATGTCAAAATTAAAAAAAAATAAAAAATAAAAAGAGTTTTTAAAATTTGAAATCGTAGCAGAGAAGAGTTTAGGGCGCCAACAATGGCGGGAAATGATACGAATAAGCAATTCATGAACCTGATTCGCGACTTCGCCTCTGAAAAATCTCATGGAGGTTCGTAATCCGTACACATTCTCTATATGTATCTATCTCTGTTTGCTTGGTTCTCGAGATAATTTAGAAGGAAAAAAGTTACACCAAAGCGAGGTATCTGGCAAACTTGAATTGAACTCGGTTTCGTAAGTGAAAAACGACGATCGATGATAGTAAGATTAAAGAGTTCGATTATATTTTATTTACTTTCATGCTTGAAATTACGTTTAATTGAAATAAATCTTAGATTCAAAGTTTCGTTGTCTTTTTCTCATTTATTTTATCGGAAACCAAACGAAGCTTGGAGACGTATAGATCTATAAGCCACCAAAGTTACAAAATTTCGAATCTCGTTTTTATATTTTCTCTTTCGATTTTCCTCCATTTACTCGGCAACCAATCGGAGGTTTTAAACTCTGTTCTATATGAAATTCAAACGACTCAGTACCAGAGGCTATTGAAATTAGTCGGCACAAGATTTGAAAAGTGTAGATAAAATATGTAACTGAAACCGTATTTTTTTTTATATCTTTTTTTACTATTTTTTCTCGGCAACCAAACAGGATGTTAAAACTTGAAATTGATACATGCAGAGAGAAGAGTGGTCGGATTGAAGCAGCGAATCAAAGAGCTTGAATCAGAGCTAGAGGCAGTGAATGCGGAGCTAGAAGAGGCCAAACGATTCAAGGAAACAACTGAGCAAGAGCTCAAGGGATTTGAAGTCGAATTGGCTTTAATTGACAACGGGATCCAAGCCCTAGAGGTTTGCTTGATTTGTGATTTTGATTCTTTTTCCTTTATGTTTATGAATTTTCTTATGTTTGAACTAATTACAGTCAAGGACTTCTCTTATACAAGAAGAAATTTCAGCCATTGGATTTGAAGTAGAGACTCTTAAGGTAGTACTGATTAGGGGACGTTGTTTTGTTTCTGGTTATTCTATATATAAATTGTCATGTTCTTATGTATTTTACTTTTGCCTTTTTTTTGGTACTAAACCGGACTGGAATTTTGTGCTTGGACCATGTAAAGAACGAGCAAGGAGATTTACGGTACATCAATGAGTTTTTACTGAGGTTTGTTCACATAAAAAATTGATCCTGAAAAGAAAGTTTTAATTGGTTCTGTTTTCTGTTTTGTGGTTTTATGCAGAGATGGCTTTATTAGCCAAATGTGTCAGTTGAATGCTAAGATAAGGTTGGTCTCATTTATCTAGACCATCGTACTTTTACTTGCATTATTGATTGCGTTTCTTGTTTTTGTGAATCCTTGAAAAGATTGACTAAAATCTTATTGAATTAGGCCTTAGCATATGATTTTAAATATACGTTTTCACAGAATATGAGTTGTTTTATGTGTGTGTATGTATGTATTTCCTTTTCGCAATAGACTTATCTTGCAGTTGGTTAGTTCAGAAAGTGAAGGAAGAGATCTTGTAATTGTTTCTATTGTTTGTTTGTTGTTAAATGGTGGAGGATTCTGCACTGTGCACATCTTTCTAGATTTACTAATAACAACACTTAATTGTGATATTGTTTTTCCACTTTTGCCTTATATACTGTTAATAAAAGATTCAAGGACCAGCTAAAGTTATTTTAAAATAACATTGCCAAACTTCTGTATATACATGAATACCTTGATGCTCTATGTACAGTTCATATTGTTACAAGTTTTGAGTACTTGCCAATCTTCATTATGAAGTTGTTGATTGCTCAAATTTATATAACCTTCACATTTTAGAATGCAATTCATTATCATATTTGCATGATTTATATTCTGATTACAGGTCTGCACTCCAGTAATTACCACCGGGAAGTAATTAATGTGTTTAACCAATTACTTGTTATTGTAGGGCATTCCAACGGACTTTGGTTTCTGATTTTCAAAAGGATAATAGTGTTGAAACTGCAGCAGGTGAATGTCTCTGCAATGCTGTTCCACTTTTCTAATTATTCAACCTATAAGCAAATTGGCTCCTGTTTCCGCTTTTCATGGATAAAGATCTTAATTCATGCATGAACCTTTTGATTTAACCATAAATAATGTGAACTACAATTCTGAAAATGCGTCCCTTTCAACAGAAAAATGTAATGTCTAGAGTTACAGTCTTAGACTTCCATAACACAGTCAGGTCTCAAATTTTAATTCAAGTTGGTGTACAAACTTTGATGAATGAACTTGATTTGTTGGTTTGAAATTTTAGTAGTTTTTCATGGACAATCTCATTTTTAGGGGACTTAAAACTGAAGCATTTCTAAAGCCTTTCAAATTCTGAGTGCTAATAAACACTTTTAGTCTATCCCTTATTCTGTCAGATCATTGAAAATATACCAATTATTTTGGTAAAAAGCATTGTTTGGCAGAATGTAAATCAAATTTCAAGTTCCCAACAATTTTATGCTATAGTGCATACAGAGAGCTCATTTTATGCTTTATCTGATCTCCAAATTCCCAAACCTCTCTTTTCTCCGTCATTTTCCCTCTCAGTTCAGTCACAATTATGATGAATTCATGACCACATGTACACATGTCCACATGTATTTGCTAAGATTTTGAAGAACATTGTGACTCTGTTTCAGAATCAAACCACAATTTAAGCAAGAAGGAAGTCACAGAAGTCAATCTAACAACTCTTGAGAATATGCTAGCTGATATAGTTAGTCAAACTGCTAGGGAGGAGAAAGAATACCTAGAAGAGGAAAATATTCAAAAGCAGGTAAAGAGTTTGTTGTCTGATCATAATAAACGCCAGTATAATGCATACTTAAAACGCTTAGAGATTTTATATTGATCATTAGTCCAATAATTTTTTGCTTCACTTAGATCTTTTTACTTCCCTTTTTCTAATAGCTTAAGAGTGTACTTGCTACGGAAGTTTCTCTGGAAATGAACAAATTGTATGGCCCCCCTGCAGGTCCAGCTGGAGTTGAATGATCTTGAAAAGAAGATGTTCTTGATGGAGGCAATAATGGAAGAAACAAAAGAATTGCAGGACTTAACAAGATATCCTTGTCAACAAGTACAATGGCTAATGGTCATGGTTTAAACACACTTTCTTCTGGACCAAAGAGAACGTAGCACAAAGGAAAAAATAAAATAAAAATAGCCTTTATTGTTATTGTTACAAATGGAACTTTCATTTCAAGAAAACGACTTGCAGAGTTTCATGACATGATATATTTCCATTGTGAGGTTAAATTTTATAGTTTATTTGTCTTGTAGCTTCTTGAAGTTATTGCTAAAATGTGTGATCTAAAATGTGTTGTATGAGGTTATTGCTCACGTAACAAAAATCTTTCTTTAACCTGAAACAAGCAGACTTCTGAATCGGAACAGACATGTGCTCTTCTTGGTGAGGAGTTGCAGAAGAGCTGTATATGTCCTTGCTGTACCACACTGAACGTGGAGGCCCTGGGTGGTATACTTCAGGCAAATTGATATTCTGTAAGTATTTTACTTGTTAATGTTGCATTTGAAGTTCTGGCTCTATCATGTATTGCAAATAAGAACTCGGGAGACCGCAAATTTTTTGGAACTTCTATTGAAATTGTATGGTCACAATTGGCTATGGAAGTCAATGATAAGGCCTGTGTTCTGGCAAAGAGTTACAGAGTCTGTTTTGTTCTCAAGGTGAGAAAGAATTTGCTAATTGCTATGAATTGACTTTTGCATCTTGAAGTTTCAAAAATATTTGTTTTGGCTTATTTTTGGTAACATTTTAAAATTTCTGTATTTGAACCTTCATTACATTTTCTTCTTTTGCTGTGGAAGTTCCTTATACTCTGGTTTGAAGACACATAAATTTTAACCAAAAAAGACAACATAATTAGAATAATTAATTTTTAGCTTTTCTTTCTATCTGCGGCTCCAAACTTACAATTGTCAAGTCAAAAAACCCCCTCAAGAAAATGATAAATGGTATAGGTTTCGGAAGAGACAATGGTGTATCCCCACAATCCAGCTTGCAGGAACATAACTAGCTGGATGCCATCTTTGTCCACTTTCATTTGATTTATCTACTGACTTTTCTTATGTGTCGGTGATGACTCCATATCCTTTACAATCAACGATAACAATGTAGATTTATCCCCTTCATCAGTTTCTGTTTGGCCCTGGAAAATGATGACAATTCTAATGATGAGAATGAAAATTATAACCATAGTTGTCTTGATAATACTATAACAATTGTTATTATAATTACTTGATTCATTTCACAAATTTTCATATTTTAGGAGTAGTTGTGACTTGTGATACAATTCCCAAGAAAGCATGTATGTATTTAGACTGCTAGAACTTACTGTCTGTTTGGGAGGCACTATGTTGGGTAGAATGGGGTGAATAGCAACACCTTTTAGATTGATAGACTTCACAACTTCCACCTGGGTAGAGAATAATGCAGAGACTGGGCGATGATCAGAGAACTTGCTCTCGCTGCGGAAATAGGAGAGTTGTTTTACTCCCTTTCCGTACCATAGAATTCTATCACACCTGCCATCAGAATTAGGCATTATTTTTACCAAGTTATCCATATACAATGTAGAGATAAAGCAACATAGTTCATGTTATGTATTTCAACCACAACCTAGACTAGAACATGAGGCCTGGAAATTAATAAGGATTTAGATGAGTCCACATAATAAAAGTTTTAGCATAATTGTTGATCCTTAATGGCCATTCCTATGATTAAATTTTTTTAACAAGTACTGGAACCAAGGTTGTTTAACTATACCATGCTGGAGTCCTCTGCTTCTCTCCTGTTCTGCTTGGAGCTCCACCCGAGTAGCGATTGCAGTTTGAGGAAGAATACTTGTATGTTGGTGCAAATTCAATGTTTCCCTCCCTCCAACCTTGGAATACTCCACCTTCCTCTTGTTCCCTGCGAAGCTGATCAAAATTTTGCAGTGCTCTCCAGTCATGCTTCTTTATCAGATGCCTGGCTAAATTGTCTTCCAAGTACAGCCTATAGTTCAGATCCCCGAACCAGAATATTTGACTGCTCAGCATCAAACATTTTATTTCATTGAAGGTAAGCTTTATTACTCAACTAAGAATGCTAATTAACAAGTAATTATTTTCTCATTTCTTATTCACTGCATCTACTTTTGTTATCTTAGTTTTTGTGAATACATTTTCTGGAAATTGAAATTAAAGCTTGCTAGTTGAAAATTTTTCATAACTTGAGATTTTCTTGATATTTAGAATCTACTTTGAGAAATAGGACCCAGCATTTGCTTATAGTAGTATCTTAATTCTAAGATATAGGTTGTCAAAACTGTTTCCTTTCTATGATTTTATGAATAATTCATTTTCTGTTTGCTTATAGGTTGTCAAAAAACAGTTATTCTTGTAGTAAAAACTACTTAAATGTAGACATTTTCTTTTTATATCACCCAATTTTCAGATCTTGATTCACTCTTTTAGACTCATTTAAGTGGGTGTCCAAAAAATTTCTGTTTGTTGAAAGGACCACTTACTCGTGTCCTAAGATGGTGAGAGGATGAGGATTGTCATCATCTTTTGAAGAGCGAGGAAAACATGTTCGCCTAAAAATCTCTGAGACTTGGTGATTCCTCCTGCCTTCATCTCCTTTCTTTTCACCGGAAGCCAAATGTGCAGCTATGAAGCAAAAACTGGTTCCTTCAATTGACATACTAACTGAAACTGAACCTTTATTCCCCAGATACCCCATTATGCCACAAGCCACTGAAGAAACTTTCACATTTGAAACACAATACTTTCTGAGCAGTTCCTTCTTCATCCACACACTTATAAACACCCCCACCATCTTCTTGCTTGCCATTAGCTTGTACTTGCTCCCCGCAAATGACTTCTCTTGTTCAGCTCTCGCCCAGTCTGTCAGCGGAATCCCGGTATGACTGCTAACACTACTTTTCCTCTTCTCTGAATCAGTATTGATACTTGCATACTGGTAGTTGTCACTTGAGATGTTTTGATTCAATATAGGAGTCAACCAAGGGCATCCATATTTGTCGTTGAGTGTTTTTCCTATAAGTAGATTCCAATTTGTTGCTTCAGTTGGGTCTTCTGCTCCTATCACATTTCGGGTTTTTAAAGGAACAATCTCTTGAAATCTGTTAGTAGAATAGTTTTGCTGTCAAATAAAACTTTTAGGTTCATGATTTTGTAGAGACAATATTGAACATAAAATAACCATATAAAACTTTCACCCAATTCATCACATACCCAAGAACATACATATCCGCAGCATCCTTTAGATTTAGCCACTCATCTAAGTCCACAGCCAAACTCCCTACAGGAGATCTTCCTGCTACATTCCAACTACCCACAAAGATTCTGAAAAAAAAAAAAACAAGACATAAATTTTAGTCACACATCAAACATATCAAAACACATAAGAAATTAATAATTGTATGTGTATAAACTCACTTTAACTCATTGGTTGAAGTGCATGGATCAGTGGAGATGGATCCAACGTAAACATCATCCATGCCATCATCATAAATTTCATCTTCATCACCCACATCTAAATCTTGAAAAACCAAACACAGAGTAGTCCACTCACCAGCCATGAAAAAACAAACACTATAGAAGAAGGATATATTATGAGGAAGAGACACTAACCTGAAACTGAAACTTCACCCAAATGGTACGGGTCTGGTCTCCTGTGCTTCCTCTTAAACCACTTACCAAACCTCTTAGATCTTGGCTTCTGGTTCTGGTCCTGGTCCTGGTTATCCATTTAGTCAAATTTACACTACCTCTGCAAAGACATTGAAAGCTCTTCTTTATCTCCTAGCATCTGCTATTTGTTTCTTCTATGTCAACAACATTTGAACGTAGAATTTACTCTTCAAAGACCATAGTGTTAATCGCCAATGCACCAAAGAAGTCTGATAGAAAGAGACAAACCCACGAAGCTAAAAGAGAAATAAATTATGCAAATTGAAGCGATAATTTCTAGAGAGAGAGAAAGAGAGATAGAGATAGAGAGAGAGAGAGAGAAAAGAATATAGTAGTACACGTACCATGTATGTAATTAGACTCATAGCTTACATTTGGTTAATTAGGAACAAAAGAAAGAAGCTTCTCTCCACATTTCATGGTGTAATATTAATTATTTAAGTGGGAAAAAGAATCCAAAAAGATACAGACCTCACAAGGTTCTATCATTTGCTTGATTATTAGAAGCTGTTAGGTGGTAGTGCTGGTCACGTATGTCTCATGATCTTTATTTTGACAAATTTATTACATATACTAGTCAAACAAACAAATTCATATAGAATTGTGTATCCTTATATTACGGTGGACCATAAGCTTATAGACAAAGCTCAAGGCAGAGTCTCACATCTTTCTTCAATAATTCATCAAAACAATCATACGGTCATTTTTGCAGGGTATAATAAATGAGTCAGTAAAAAATTGTTGCAAGGAAGACTTGATATATATCCAACTATCTTGACTTTATATTCACTATCCGTTAGATGTATGTAAAAAAAAATAGACCTATTTCGTACCAATAATTGACTTGTTTAGTGATGAAATTTGGGCAATTGGGACGTAGGTAGTGAAATGTGACTCTCATAATGAGTAGTATATGAGAAGTAGCTATCATTGCCAGACTCTTTCTTCAATCAGTCCAAGAGGCAGTACTGATCATATGGCCCATATCAGTAATGGTACTTGCCACTTTGTGTACCTCTTGGATTTGGACTCTCTCAGGGGATTAAATCTCGATCTGAATTGCTATTTTCAATTGGGTAACCTAGAAATTTTGTGCTTGATTTTGCAGTTCTGCTTTCTTTGTCTTTCACCAAAATGTTATGACTTTTCTTGTTTTGGAAAATGGAGGTTTAGTGTGTGTTTGGTATGATTTTCATAAAGATCAAAATCGCCTTTTTAATGCTCTTTTTAAAAATGCATTGTCAACACTGTTTTTATAATTTATATAATTAAAAGCTTTTTTTTGTTAGAAGTTCTACTTATTAGAATCTCTGCCACAAAAAAATCTACTCGAGAAGCTTTACTTGAAAAGTCATACCAAACACACTTTTAGAGATATCTAAACTTATTAGAGCTAGTGGGATTCATGGAAATGGTCTAGAATCCCGTTATATGATCTTTCTTTGGTCCGGACGGTTTAGATGTATTGAAAGCATGATGTACCAAAAAAAAATAAAAAATAAAAATAAAAACATAATCTGGTTTGGGTATTCAAATTCAAGTGTATAATGTGATTACTAATTAATTCAATTAGCAAGGTCTCATTTTTTTATTCTTTATTTTTAAGTTTTAGAATAGATTCCAACTAGAACACCAAATATGGTTTTATTTATTTATTTAATCATATAATATAATAAAATCAAATTAAATTTTGTTCTTTTAAAATTCATTTGCAATTTTTTTTTTCCAAAATTCACCTTAGATTTCTCTATTATATTTAATAATCTGTAACCAAAAATGTTGCCGACCGTGGCCTGTTTTTAACTTGTAAGCTTTTTTATAGATCCAGGCCCCAGCATTTATAGGAACCATTATTGGCCATTCTCCTGCTCGAGTTTCGCAGTCTTGTCCTCATGCATTCATCAAAAAAGTTTATACACTTTATTTATAGAAGTGCCAAGGTATAAATTTATTGGACATTAAATTTGTAGAGAAGATACTTCGGACATAAACATAATAGTATCTTTTTCCTTTTTGTTCATTTTCTTCTGGCTCAATTCTTCTATTCTTCAAAAAATAAAACAAAAAATAATATTAATAATAATTATAATAGTAGTTAGTGACTTGGTGCAGCTTTCATTGGTTGCGACATTCTAACGAGAAGTGGATGAGATTGTGCTCTTTGTAGTTGTCCATCAACCTCAACCATAAATGTCATGTGAAGCCTCTCCACCTTCTTTGTTCATTTAATCATTTCTCACCCAACTTTTCAAATCTCTTTCTGTATACTACAAAATGGGTAGATAAGATTTTTATTTTATTTTCCCATAACTTGTGATCATGTTGCATGGGTTGGCTATTCAAAAATTGGGGACTAGGGTTTGTTTATTATGTAGATTGTTAATTTGTCAAATCTATGTTTTAAACGTTATCTAGTTCATTTTATTAAAAGCACAGTTTAGTAGGAAAAATGTTCTATTACGCTCCATGTATCACTCAAGTAACGTCACATGATATGAATAACTAATCTAATGAGAGATGCATATAACATGACATAATATAAATGGATTGAGCGTATATGCTCATACATGTTAGAGACTTTAACTAATTAGAGCCTTAGAGATCTTGCACTAGAAATAAATTTCGGTATAAAAGGTGCAATGTTAACATATGATAGAAAATCTTTTAAGCAGTGTATTAGCTTATCAAACCATATGTGATATGTCTTAGTCTCTTAGATATTATATTAGGACCACATATCAAAAGATTCAAAACCATGTCTTTGATATTATTAGAAATTAGGACCACTAACCAACGTATTTTAACGGTAAATGACGTTGATTACTTGATTTAATCAAATAATGTTTATGTTTGAGTTGCCGCTATATATGTATAGAGGGAGATTTTCTTAATTTTAGGACGATTAACACAGTCACATATTTTAATAAAAGGTTGATTTTTTTAATTTAATTAATTAAATTTTTTTTTTACGACCAACATAACCATATGTTTTAATAAAATGTTGATTTTTTTTTAATAAACATTTAAACTTTTTAAAACATGTGGCTGTGGTTGGTCGTTAGGACGACCTGATGGGAACCTCCACATATATATATATATATATATATATATAATATTTTATTAAAACCTATGATAATAATACATATATAGAAATTATAAATATTTTATCTTCAATTATATATTTTCTTCCGGTCAAATTTTTTATTTTTTATAGAGAAATGAAGCACTATAAATAATTTGGATTATCTTGTTTTTTCTAACAATTGCCAATTGGGTTGAGTGGGTTTAAAATTTACTTGTCTAAATCGACGAGTCCAAATTTATGTTAGGGACGGAAAACAAATAGATATCACATGCTTTCGGTGAAACTAACAAAAAACCGTTGAACTTACTATAATCCTGTTCAACTATTATCCTTTCATTTCTAAAATCAATAAAAATTCATCTTTAATCAAATAATAAAACACAAAATTTAATTAAAAATATGGCCATTTTCTGATGATACTGAACGTGCTAAGATTCTTGAGAGAATCCGTGGCATATTACTCTTGCTTATCAAAAGTAAATTCCAAGCAAAACAATCATATGTTTGGTATTCTAGCATTCTGTTTTGAATCTATATTGGTTTCTTTCATTGTGTTTTTTTTTTAGTATTTGACACCTTTTCATTTCACCTTTATAGTTAGACCTGGAAAACCCGGTTGATGATGCAGAAATGGGTGTTTCCACAAGGGCTTATGAATTGAAACAACGTCTTGTCGCAGTGTTGAGAAAGATTGTTGAAGATTTAGAGCATGAGAGGCAGATTAAGATTACAAATCAGGCTAATAAACAGAAGGACCTTGCAGGGCACAATGTTATTGAAGAGATTGATCTTGTTGTCTATTAAAAATGTTTCTTCTCTCATCTGACCAATATGTTTTAGGCAACTGAGCTTGAAATAGGATTTTTTCATTTGAGGACGATATGATTCTTATGTTGAAAACAATTGCTATTGAAATAACCCAACCAATTTGTTCGCAAAATTGTTTTTGTTTTGCCCTAGCTCTGCATTTATACACCGACTGTGTCTCCAGATACTCAAATGTTTTCATCTTCAGGTCCGGTTTGTGTTGTCGTTTTCATATCGAAATGAAGACCTCCATTTTCTTCCATTTTCATCATTTAGAAGATTGCAGGCTCAAAGATTTCGATTTAGATTTAACTCGGAGTTCTACAGAGTACAGATCCGAGTCAACTCCACCGATTCTTGAGTTGTGTGAGCACGTCAAGACTTTTGGCTGACGTGTTATGCCACGTCACCCAAGGGAAGTCACGTGCAAAGCCACATCATCCAAAATGCGTTTCTTGCCTGGGCACGTCACCCATTTGTTGTGATGTATCAAAACACGTAACCAAATAGGATGACGTGTCAAAACTCATCGACCAAAAGGCGTGACGTGCATAGACATGTCATCAAAGTTCATGATGTGTCAAGACACGTCATCCAAAGGTGTGAGGTGTTAAGAATTAAGATACGTCGCTCAAACGGCTCGTTAAATGGCGTCGCCAATCTGAGTAGCAAGTTTGTCTCCACGATATGGCAGTTTCTTTCACTTTCTTAGCACACTTTCCCACCAATCGACACCTTTCTCTCCTACCAAACAAACAGACTCAGCATTCAACAAAAATCTGTTATCTGTATGTATGTTGATATGTCACGTATGTATGGAAGGTGTTCGACGAAATGTTTGAATGAATGTAGACAAATTCAAATGGAAAGTATCCTCCACCAGCTTTGAACCACCCTCGACCACCGTTGATCAGCCCTTGGAATCAGTTGACCCGGAGATTATTCGAGCGATCATATACGGGCTATATCTCTACTGCAAAGCGCAGAGCATGAGAAGGTCTTGAATTTCTTTTAGCAATTTTCTTTTTTGTCAAAGTTTTGTTTCTTTGAGTTGGTTTAGGAATGGTCCATTAGTTTTGTAAATAACTCAAATTCAATTTAGGAATCCAGAATCCTATCGGAGTTGGGTTTGTTTTTCTATTTAAGCAAAAGATAGAATAGTTGTTTGTTACTTTTTATTGATTTTAGTAAAAATCGTTCCTGTGGAGCAAAATTCTCTTGTGGATTAGAGAAAAGCTTTCGCTTTGTCAAAAAGTTAAGCACTTGGTGGATGGAGTTCGCTCAGGTCAGTTGGCAGTAGAGCTTTTGCCAAATTCACTTCACTGCACTCACTGCTTGTGTTGATTTACGATTTATCTAGTGAAATTGAACTAATATGTTTAAATTTTTTCAGGAAACTGATGGTGGTGAGCAATTTCAGCTCTGTCAGGACATGTAAGATTCTGTTATACTGTGAATTCTGCAATTGGATTTGTAGACAAAATTTGCTCTTTGTTTCCTGGTCTTTTAAATGTGATATGTTTTTTTTCCTTCAGTGCCAGTCCAGATACCGAGCTTGATGAAAATTTGGAACAGAAGTGTCAAATTGAGGATGGGGACAAGAAAAAGTGCCTTGAAGAGAAAAACAATGAGACAGGTGAATCTATTGGAGAGAATGTGGTAGAGGGCGTATCTGTTATCTACTCGAAACATATCGAGGATGATGATGAATACGAGAAAAGATTTCAAATCGACATTGAAAAAGCAGTATGCCAAAGCCTTGGTACTTCTCTTTTGCTCATGTTCATGTGAAGATTTGTAGTTTGAATTGTATGCATCATTAAAATTTCTTCATTGTGGATTTCAGGTTCTCTTAAAAAACATTACGGGTTGTTATTATCAACTGATGCGAAAGATGAAACCACATCTCGATTAGATGTATATTTATATGTGATTGTACAGGTTCTCAATGTCATTCCTTAAACTAAATTATCGATTATATACAGGTTGCCATTACAATATGTGATTATTTGTTGATTATTATACAATGCAGTCCCAATGGCGCTTAAGACAGTTTCGAGATGAATTCATGAGTAGATCGGAAAAAAAGCACGCGCATGCTGGAGACCCTTGTTTCATCTGTGCATACAGCGACACATATACTGCTATACGCATAGCAACTAGAGATATGCCCAGAAGAGTAGCTGTGCCATTCTCTTCGGAAAAATTGTGCCCTGTTTACGATTTCTTCCAGGAATGGGTTGGTATTCTAGTATTCTGTTTTGAATCTATATGCAGTCTAAATTGATTTTGCAATTCTATACTTGACACTTTTCATTTTTTTTCTTTCACCTTTCTAGTTAGGCGTGGAAAATCCGGTTGATGAAGCAGAAATAAGCGATTATGAATTGAAACAACATTTTGTGGCAGTGGTAAGAAAGATTGTTGAAGATTTGGAGCATCAGAGGCAGATTTCGAATCAGGCTAATGAACAAGATGTTATCACAGAGACTGAGCTAGAAATTTTTACGTCATTATCTTGTAGTCGTTGAAATATCATTTGATGGAAAAAACTGTGCTTGTTCTTATGGTGGAAAGTTAAGTTTTACGGCCTACAAAACATATATGATAAAATAAAATGAAAATATAGTTCGAGTCAATTGGATTCTCCTCTTGCATTGAGTTGCTTCCTTACATAAGGGTTGTGTGCATATACTGCTGCTTCTGTTATGTTACTAGTTGTGTTGCTTTTTTCATATGATCGATGGGTGACTTTGCTTACAGGGAACAAATATGCATTCACGGCTTCTTCATGTACACCACCCTACAGCAAAGTAGGCTGTTATCAGAGCTATTGATTTACTAGGTTAGCTGCTGTTTTAGTAGGAAATTTCATATATTTGTCTTTTTACACTTGGTGCAACGTACTATACTAATTCTGCCTGTTGATTTATGAATGCTGTCATTTTCTGGATTTTTGATATTTGTACAGATAAATGCCGTAAAATTTTAAAATTTGTTAGCTTTGGCCGTAAAACTTATCAATGAATGTTAGCTTCTCAATGCAAGAGGAGAATCCAATTTACTCGAACTATATTTTCATTGAAAATATATGTAGGCCATAAAACTTATCAATGAATGTTAGCTTTAGCATTGATATTTGTACAAATATCAACAAATGAAGGTAACAAATTTTAAACTTATCAATGAATGTTAGCTTTGGCATTGATATTATAAAATGAACTATATTCTCCGTTTATTTGTTGTTTTGAAATTTGTACACATTCTCCAAATTCCATCCTTTGGCATGATTGGGTCCAGCACATGGATGTTAGCTTTCTCGAATAAATCCTTCCTCTCTTCTCCAAGTTTCTTTTTCCTCATACTCAATCGGATAATGCAAGAGTTGAATTTGTAATTCCCACTTCTCTTCAAATGCAAATGAGGACTCAAAATTTACATGATGTTGAAAGAAAATAACAGAGGAGTGAAGCAACTTTGATTGGAAAAATTATCACCTGTGATGGAAATGGAAGATTTGGGTAACAAAAAGAGAAAAAAATAAAATAAATGATTTATAGTAAATTGTAAATTAGTATATGAAATTCAAATTTATATATATTTAATCTCAACCGAACAACAAAAATTAGAATGCTTCTCGTCAACTCTATGAAAAAAGAAAAAGAAAAAAGATGAATAGCTTACCTTTGGAAGTATGGTTGTGCCATTCTCACCTTACCAGCTAGGCGGCTAGTCGGCTACCACCATTGATAAGTTTTATATAAAATGGATAAAATAAAACAAAAATATAGTTGGAGAAGTTGAAATGACTCACTTGAAATGAATCGATGATAGTTAAATGTTAAATGATAAGATGAGGTTGTTACAGTGACCCTCGTAATCAAAATGATATGTAAATGATTTAGCATGGACACCGTCACATGAAACAAAATAATATAACTATTTGATCGAAACGTCGGGAGACTCTTGTTACGAGAATAGTTATCTGGTTATGTTTATAGCGATTCATTTGCGAGCCTCCTAAGGGGAAAATTGGGGCCCAATGGTGGGTACATATAGACTTCGGGGGATCAATGGGCCTATAAAGCCCAATAGAAGTTGAAAACTTGCAATCTAATTGTTAAGCCCACAACGCCCACCAATGTACGGCTTGCAATTTGCAAATGAAGTGATTTGATGCATCGACAGTACCTCGAACCCACTTTAAAAACAAAAGATCCGCAGTTGAAGGAGATCATCCATATTTCCCATCAGACAGTAGGGTTTGCTCATCATCGATTTGATTTGCGTCACGCCAGTTTTCCAGCAATTACCAAAGTCTTGCCTAAGCGCGGCTCTGTTCAGATCCATCGACGAGGTTAGTTTCCTGGGTGTTGGATTTTTGGTTGGAATTGAAGCTTTAATTTTTTTAATTTTTTTTTTCCTGGGTATGATGAAAAATGAACAAAGGGTCAAGTGGGATTGAAAAAAATTTATTTTTATTTTTTGAATAAATTTGAGATTTTTTTTTTATATTTAATGAAACTTATTTTGACTATAGTTTATATGTATCTTCTCCATTACTAATCTTATGAATAAAACATGACATATACTGTACATGTCTTAATTTGGGAAAGTAAAGAGTAAAATGGGTCTGTGGAAAACAGTGGAAGAAGAAGGAGAAAAAAAAAATAGTTGAATAAAAAGTTGATGCTCTCTTTTTTTTTTTTTTTTTTTTTTTTTTGTAGGATACACAATCTATCCCAAACCAGATTCAACTTGAAAATATAAATAACAAACTCTTAATTAGTAAATAGTATTTTTTATTTTTTTGAGTAAAAATTAGTAAATAGTAATAGCGTGAATATCAAATTCAATTTCCTGTTGCAATTTGGATTTAACCTATTTCAATTTTCCTTAATTAGTCACTATAAATATTGCTTATATCTTAATATCTTTTACATATGTTTTTTTAGGCGGTGAAGTCTCCTCTAGGTTTTTGCTTAGAAGCCATAGATGTCGACTCTTCTGCCCGAGCTCATCATCGAAATACTCTTGCGCTTGCCGATCAAGTCTATATGCCGATTTAAGTGTGCATCCAAATCTTGGTTAGCTTTAATCACCCATCCGCAATTTATAAAAATGCATCTAGTTAGAACTAGAAAACAAAAACTCCTTCTTTGTAATGCATATCTCTATTTGGTAGACTTGGAAAGATCTCTTGAGGATAAAGTTCATCCAAAGCTTGATCAATTGAATATAATACCTAACACACAATTCATTGACATCGTCTATGGTAGCAATGGTTTGTTCTGTATTAAATATAATTTTAATGATGGTTTCCTCTTCATATACAATCCTTCTACTAGGGAGTCTAAGAAGATACTCGATGATGTCCCATCTGTAGTTAGAGAGTTAAACATATATTGTTTTGGTGGCTTTGGTTATGTGGAGTCTATCGATGACTATAAGTTTGTGAGAGTCCTTGAATATGAAAACAAATTGCAAATTTTCTCTCTTAGAAACAATTCGTGGAAAATTGTCGTGGGCAATTTTCCTGTTAGGGAACCTGGCTTTATTGACGGAGTCTCTCTAAATGGAGCAGTTCATTGGGGTACCAGTTGTTACCCCGATAATCTAGGAGTGATCACCGTATTTGATTTGGCCGAAGAGAAGTTCAAAACTTTTCCCCTACCTATTTCAAATCCTCCAAATCCTCCTGAATCTTGGCAATGCATCGTTCATGATATTGGAGAATATCTTTGTGTAACCTTCGAAGTCTACGTTAGCCGTACAACAGAATTTGTAGAAGCTGTGAAGGGAATTTGGATTATGAAGGAATATGGTGTCAAAGAATCTTGGACTAGAATTGTGAAATCACATGACCTATACAATCCAATACCATTATGTTTATGGGAGAATGATGGAATTATTCTTTATTCACATATAGGCAAACCGAAACGGGTACTTTGCTATGATGAAAAAGATGGAAAAATTAGAAAGGAGTGTGTGTTTGACGGAAAATATAGAATGTATGCATACGTAGAGAGTCTTGTGTCACCCAAATACAACTTTGAGTACTCCACAACTCAAGGTACGTAATCAGAATTTTCTTTTAAATTTATTCTTTTATGCTATAACAAGTTTATCATCAGTTTTTAACATATAATTTGGGCTTGTATGCTCCCACCTTTCAATTTCCAGGATTCCCACATTACATTGCACCATCACAGTTTCAATCTACCAGCCAGGATCCAAGTTCGAGCTCAGTCAGTTTGGATATTTCCGGACTATTAACAGAAGATCAACTGGACTGAATTTTTCTGCATCGAAGATTCTTCGAAGCATTTTGATTTCCTGTTTATAGTCTGTGGTGGCTGTTGTGCCCTGTTTGAAAAAGAATATTGTTTCTGATTAAGCTTCAGTACCTCGTATTATTTATTTAAGTTAATTGTTGGTTTTTAATTAATTTGATAAATTGGTTCAACAATGACACTCATGATTCATGGTCTGTTATGATTTTTTAAGGCTAAAAATTCTAGAGTTCGAACTTAGGTTTTTTTTTTATACCACCTGCGGATGAAATGCCTCTAATAATTTAAATATATATAATTCAACTATAAAGACTTGAAATTGGTTCCTACTCCTACATCCATAATTATCAAAAAATAAAAAAAAATAGAAAAAAGAAAAACTAAACACGTGAGGATTAAAGACATGATTAGGTCCAAATTCACTTTGGATTTAAGATTCATCACTCGGTTTTCTTATTTAGTAATAGAGTCAGTTTCAGATTTGATTTCTGTTTTCAATTGGAATATTTAACCTATTTCAACTTTACTTAATTAATCACTATAAAAAAAATTATTCTATTTTTGTATATGTACATATAAAAAATTATATTCGTTGAACCCTCCTCCTCAAAGGGTTTTGCTTAGAGGCCATAGTGTCAACTCTTCTGCCTGAGGTCATCATTGAAATACTCTTGTGATTACTGATAAAGTCTCTATACCGATTTAAGTGTGCATCCAAATCCTGATTAGCTTTAATCACTCATCCTCACTTCATAAAAATGCGACCTAGAAAACAAAAACTCCTTTATAATGCATCTCTCTATTTGGTAGGCTTGGAAAGATCTCTTGAGGAAAAAGTTCATCCAAAGCTCGATCAATTGAATATAATACCTAACACACTTTATTGACACCGTCTATGGTTGCAATGGCTTGTTCGGCATTAACTTAAATATAATGATAATTTAAATATCAACCAGCCAGGATCCAAGTTCAAGCTCGGTCAGTTTGGATATTTCTAGAGTATTAACAGAAGATCAACTAGTCTGAGTGGAGAGGCATCAGATTCTTCAATGCATTTTGATGCCCTGCTGATTTTCTGTTGATTTTCTGTTTAGACAGTTGTGGTGGATGGAGTGCCTTGTTTGAAAAAGAATATTGCATGTTTCTGATTAAGCTTCAGTACCTCATATTAAGGTTAAAGGTTGGTTTTTAATTTATTTGATAAATTGGTTCAACATTGATCACACATTCACACTCATGTTTCGTGGTCTATTAATATGATCTTTTAAGGCTAAACATTTAAAGAGCTAAAACACAGTTTATTTATTTATTTATTAATTTATTATTATTATTATTATTTTATATATATTCCATCAACGGGTATGACGATTTGAATGGATTAGTCACAGCAACATAATATAATTGAATTAGTCACAGCAGTTTGCTACCTCCAAAAACATGTAGCGTGTTCATCGAATTCACAAGTAAAAAAAATAGGGGTAATTGCACAAACACCCCTAAGGTTTGACATAATTGTACACATATGGCAGTTTTGGACTTATAGATCCATCGACGGGGTTAGTTTCCTGGGTTTTGGATTTTTGGTTGGAATTGAAGCTTTGATTTAAAAAAAAAATTTCCTGGGTCTGATGAAAAATGAACGAAGGGTCAAATGGGATTGTCAACTTTTTATTTTTATTCTTTGAATAAGTTTGAGATTTTTTTTTTTTTTTTTATTTGATGAAAATTATTTTGAATATAATTTAGAGTAATTGGCACCAATGCCCCCCCTAAAGTATACGTAAATTCGCATGTTGCTCCCTAAACTTTTTCTTTAGGTATTAAATCCCCCGAATTATCGTTTATTGGCAAAATCCGATTGTAGATACCTCTCTCAGGGGAAAAACCTAACTGTTTACCAATAAACGATTTTAGGGGGCTTTAATGTCTAAAGAAAAAAGTTCATGGGGCAGTATGCGAATTCACGTATACTCCATGGGGCATTGGTGCCATTTACTCTATAATTTATGAATATAACATGCCATATACCGTACATGTCTTAATTTGGGAAAGTAAAGAGTAAAATGGGTCTGTGGAAAACAGTGGAGGAAGAAACAGAAAAAAAAAAAAAATAGTTGGATAAAAATTTGATGCACTCTATTTTTTTTTTTCCTTTTAGGATCCATAATCATTAAATCCCAACCAGATTCAACTTGAAAATATAAATTACCAATATTGGTTATTTTTCTTAATTAGTAAATCGTAATATTTTTTTGAGTAAAAATCAGTAAACAGTTATATCGTGTGTATCAAATTCAATTTTCTGTTTCAATTTGGATATCAAGGGGCTAAAAAGATCCTAAAATATTTTCAAATTTAATTATTTGCCATACTTAGATGGAAAGGGAACTTGATTCCTCCCACCCACACTTGGAATCAAGTTCCCTTTCCTGATTGCAAAAAGAATTCATGATATTTGTGTGTGTGTGTGTATGTATGTGTGTTCAGAACCCCCACATTGTATTACAATCTGAACCTTTTAATGAAGGATTGAAGGTCATTGGATTGTTGTTAAAAGAATTATCCTTTTTTTTTTCTTAATTTGCAAATGAAAAAAAAGGATTATCCTTTTATTTTTTATTTTACAAAAACAAATCAAATAAAAAGAAACATACGGTTGTAACCGTTAAAAAAAAAAATAATAAAAAAAAAATAATAATAATAATAATAATAATAATAATAATAATTGATCAAGAATCATATGAAATCTTCACATGTGTAACTCTCAAATAACAGTAAATGAAAATTAAAAAAAAAATATTTTAAAATGCATAGTTGAGTCAAAATCATCATGTTTCTCTTTTTGGTCTTCCTTTCTCTAGTTCGTAGCTGATCTTGAAACTATATTTTAGTAATTTCTCCACCATAAATTTTAACAAAAAAATAATAATAATCAGAAATCTATATTTAGTTTTTAAAAAAAAAACCTCATAAACCAAAAACCATTGTTGGAAGAGTGAAAATTGAGCAAACAAGGTATTAGCATTTGAGTATGGAATTCGGGAATTTCTACAATTGAATTTTCGGCATATTTGAAATAGACTTTTATTTTTTATAAAAAAAGTATAAATGAAAGTAGTATTTTTACAAACACCCAATTACCCAAATGATTAATGCTATAATTACCACTGACTGAATTTTTTTAATTATTTAATGTGTATCAATACTTGCAATTCAAGGAAATTAACCCCATATATATGTGTGTGTGATGTTTTTTTATATTGATTTTGAAAAGATGTGAAGGCTACAAAGATTTTAATAACGGGTGTTTAGAACATGTTGAAATTATTATTCAGAAGAAAAAAAAAAATGGTTGAAATGGATAAAGTAACAAGTATTCTTTGTAAGTGGTGATAGATTTCCAAGAAATCAATTTTGTTTTAATAAATTTGACATAAAAAATCTATTCTCATCTAAGAGCTATTAAAGAGTGGGAGAATTTGATTGTTTGTGATGCTTTTTACCTGATAGGGTTTCTTAAACATTTTAAAATCTTGTCACTACTCAAAAATCAAATACAAATCCACCTCCATTTTCATCTCCATTTCTTGTACATCCAGCATTCTAAACGATTGGATAACCGTATTGTTCATTTAGTAACCTCATACAAATTATTCACAAATATTAAATATAGGTGGTTATCTGTATGTATACACATACCGACACATCTTTATTTATCTTTTTAATAGTTACGGTATTATTGTTGATGGGTCCCAACTCTTATAAACCTCACCATAGGGTTATAAACAACCCTTATTCCTATCCTACATGGAACACTAAAAATTAGAAATACACAACTCACTTTTATTTTGAGTGGATCATTTGTAAGATAGGGTTACATAAACTTTTTAAAATCTTGTCCCTACCTCAAAAATCAAATACAAATTCATCTCCTTTTACATTTCCATCTCCATTTCTTGTACATTCAACATTCTGAACGATTGTATAACCATAGTGTTCATTTAGTAACCTCATACAAATTATTCACAAATATTAAATCTAGGTGGTTAGCTGCATGTATACACATACCGACACATCCTTATTTATCTTTTTAATAACTACGGTATTATTGTTGATGGGGCCCAACCCTTATAAACCTCACCATAGGTTATAAATAACCCTTATTCCTAACTTACATGGAACATAAAAAATTAGAAATAAGCAACTCACTTTTATTTTGATTGGATAATTGTAAGATAGAGTTTCATAAACTTTTTAAAATCTTGACCCTACCCAAAAATCAAATACAAATCCATCTCCATTTCTTGTACATCCAGCATCATGAACGATTGGATAACCATATTGTTCATTTAGTAACCTCATACAAATTATTCACAAATATTAAATCTAAGTGGTTAACTGCATATATACACACAGTCATACAAACACACCCTTATTTATCTTTTTAATAGCTATGGTATTATTGTTGACGGTCCCAACCCTTATAAACCTCACCATAGGGTTATAAACAACCCTTATTCCTAGCCTACATGGAACACTAAAAATCAGAAACAAACAACTCACTTTTATTTTGAGTGGATCATTTGTAAGATAGGGTTTCATAAACTTTTTAAAATTTTGTCCCTACTCAAAAATCACATACAAATCCATCTCCATTTCTTGTACATCCATCATCCTGAATGATTAGATAATCATAGTGTTCATTTAGTAACCTCGTACAAATTATTCACAAATATTAAATCTAGGTGGTTAGCTGCATGTATACACATACTGACACATCCTTATTTATCTTTTTAATAGCTACGGTATTATTGTTGATGGATCTCAACCCTTATAAACCTCACCATAGGATCCTTGACCAATCGTCTCATGTCTCTCGTACCGTAATATTCACTATAAGGGTACATTTTGGATTTAAGATTCATCACTCGGTTTTCTTATTTAGTAATAGAGTCAGTTTCAGATTTGATTTCTGTTTCTAATTGGATTCATCAACTTTACTTAATTAATCACTATACATTAAAAAAACTATTCTATTCTTCTATTCGTCGAACCCTCGTCCTCAAAGGGTTTTTAGCATATCTCAAGCATATATATGTATAAATATATATATATATATATATATATATATATATTTCTTTTCGACTTATCTCAAATAGATTTTTTAGATTTTTTAGATTTTGTAACCTTAAACTTCTCAAAAAAGTATATATATATATATATATATATATATATATATATATATATAGTCTTTCTATTATTAATTCGAACTGACAAAAGTTATATCAGTTCCTTGTATGTGGACCACTGGATTTAAATACTTTGACTTGGCAACTGGATTTAAATACTTTGACTGACAAGTGCATACAGCCAAGTCAAAGTATTTAAATCCAGTGGCCCACATGCAAGGAAATGATGTAACTTTTGTCGGTTCGAACTGATAATAGAATTTCTGTATATATATATATATATATATATATATATATATGTGTGTGTGTGTGTGTGTGTGTGTGTGTGTTTGATATATGCTATACGTATATACATAATAAATATAATTATTTGTTTCAAAAAACAAAAGAAAAAATTGACTTCCAAAAAACATCTAAAATAAATTAATGTCATCCTCTTATTTACCAAAGTACTACTCATTGGATGGAAATGAGTGGAATGATCATTAGTGTAATAATGTTTGCCAAAAATGGTAATTTTGAAACCAATTCCCCATTTGGTGACTATTTTAATAGTGATAACAAAAGTTGATAGCCAACACGGTAATTACCCCTAAAAATAAAGATACCACATAAACTGAATATTATGACAGATAACTATGATATAGGTCTTGTCCATAATGTAACTTGATGTACATCAAATATTTGTGCTATGGAAAGCAAAAACCTACCAAAAAATGAATTTTGAAATTAGTAATTAATGCTGTTTTTGAATACTTTGAGATTCCTTTTTTTTTTTTTTTTTTAAAAGCAAATACTTTGAGATTCCTACAAGCAAAATTTGAGTTGGTGTATCAATTTAAGTACTAATGGATATTAATTTATATTACATTAGGTCAGTTGTTTTCTTGATATTTATAATGGAATAGCATTTTTATTTCCTAACAATGACAAAGATCTTAATTCTTAACTGATGTCAAACAAGTAACATACGGTGCTAAAATGATAAAATCTATGGCCAGTTCATAATATAATAGGAATTATGCGTGTAAAATTTTATAGGGATTGAAAAAAAGGATGGTTTGGATTGAAAAAAAGGAAGTGTTTATTGGGGGCCTGGGGCTAACAATTAAATTAGGTTTTGAAAAATATAAGGATGGGTAGGATAATGCCAAAGACTCAGAACAGAAACAATGGCAAATCCTTACAAAGTTGAACATAAGTGAGAAAAGCAGCAATATCGTAGTTCTCACATCATTCACATGATGACATTGCCATTTACAGTGACACAAAATATCAATGAGCAAGCACAGACAAAAAGCAGGAGTTGATCCGAAACAAAATGTAATTTGCTGAAACTAAATGATGCTTACACTAATATTTATATAGCTTAACTATATGCAATCGACTAACCGTCATGCAGTTGGGTATTTTTACTCCGATGCTCCAAAATACGTAAGTGAATCCAAAGTACTTCTATTAGTAAGAACGTAAAGATGGTGGCTAATTCAAAAAACATCTGGCAATAAAACTCATGTCAGCATCAAAACAACGTAACCCTGTCTGGTTTCAACTTCACCTTCTGCATAAGCATCAAAACATCGTAACCCGCCTGGTTTCGACTTCACCTTCTGCATAAACATCAAAGCATACTGTCAAGCTTCAGCAAAGATGGGAAACTATATAAACCTTTAAGCTATATATGTATTCAATAGTATCTTGAAGGGCCTCACTACGGAGATGAAGTCCCAGGTTTGCTTGAGTATCAGCTGCAGTGTTTGACTCCTTGGAATTGGACAAGAATAGGTCATTAGCAACAAAACAAAAAAATACCCGGAATTGGAAAGAACAGGAAGGCGTTTGGTTACCAAGAATTTAAATATAATTGAATTAATGACAGTAGCATCGCTACCTCCTAAATCATGTAGCGTATTCATCGAATTCACAAAAAAGAAAACAAAAAAAGAGAAACGAAAATTCAACAGCAGTTATTCAAGTGCTAGTGTTAGAGAATAATTTCACACTTTGCATGAGAATAACAAGTTGGAAAATATCACAAACTACAGAGAGGCAGAGAATATTAAACAACATAACGGCTTTAGAAGTCACGAAACCCCGGGTGCCATAATCTTCTGTGGTGGTAAATGAGTACAAAAGTAATTATCAGAAAGTATACCCTAGGAACATGATCGATCTTGAAATGCTGAAACTTATCCTTAAGCTCCCTTGCCTCTCCACACAATCTGGCCAAATTCGGGTTTTTGATTTTCCATTCACCCTGAATCTGATTTATGAGGAATTCTTGTAAGATTGAAGTAAAAGTAACTAATTAATCATTAGCAACATAGGAAAGAGAAAAAAATATCCAATTAGGCAAAACGATTCAGTTTAAAAAGAAAACAAAGATAAAATAAAATGAATTGAATAAAAAACCTGCTTGCACACAAGCAGAGAATCCCCTTGAACACGAATGTGTGTGAACCCATAGTCCAGAGCATATGTCAATCCTAATATTAGAGCTTGATATTCAGCAACATTATTCGTTGCTCTGCCCACCCCTTCACGAAGTCGCAAGACCTAACAATCCTTGGTATTAGAAGGAACTACATTTAACATTTGATATAGCAACCTAGATGCTTAATGAGCAAAGCTAGCTACATACCCAACTGCCATTTTCAGGACGGCTCCTGCACCAGCTTTCCCAGGATTCCCTTTTGAGCAACCATCAAAATTGAGAATTCCAGACTATTGAAAAGAAAAAAAAAACACAGACAATCATTTTCAAACATTAAGCTACAGGTTACTACATTGTGTCACAAACATTGGCTGAAACAAAAATCAGATATCAACACAGAATAAAGATTGGCATTCCTGTGGTGATGACCAAATAGAATTTTAGATTTGGAATACTACTAGAGGGCAATGAGTAAAACATAGATTTGGGCTAATTAACTTGGTCATTTGTAGGTATGAGATTCACATACATGATTTGAACGGTTTCCAAATTTTCTTTTTTTATTGAAAAAGACATCAAACAAATCAAGTGTCTGCATACAAGATACCAATTGAAGTAGATAATATTATATATAAAATTGATAGAAACTAAAATAATTTTGGCAATTGGCAGTGGTTGTTACAATAATAGTGTAAAGATTGGCAATATATATTGTTTCCACTTACAAAACGACCTCCTTGAACAATTGTTGAAGAAGAAGTTGACCCAAATGCCTCCTGCAGAACATAAATAAATAAAATAAAATAATTTATATACAACATAAAAGATAAAAATTGTAACTTTATACAACATCATATGAGTAAGTTACCTGTTTGAATCTTTTTGGAAAATGAACCTTGCGAGAGAAGTTTTCTCTTGGAGAAGCTGGTTGCTGCAAGAGAAATAAATATGATATAGCCAAAACAAATTAAGTAAAAATAATAATAAATAAATAGTGGTACAGAGAAACGTCTAACATCTAATCATTAATGAAAAAAAAAAAAAAAACCCAAAACCCAAAACCCACTTTTCTCCATTGACGGTAAAAGGAACCTCTGTTGTTAGCCATTGATGGTCTAAATCCAAACACTGCAAAAAAGTTTTGAATGCAAAGCTCACACTCACACACCGAGTGAAAAGTGAAAAGAAGAAGAAGACAGTTTTCAACTTAAATAGTAAAATAGTAGTTTTTATTTTTTTGAGTAAAAATTAGTAAATAGTATTAGCGTGAATATCAAATTCAGTTTCCTGCTTCAATTTGGATTTAACCTATTTCAACTTTCCTTAATTAATCACTATAAATATTGCTTCTATCTTAATATCTTTTACATATGTTTTTTTAGGCGGTGAAGTCTCCTCTAGGTTTTTGCTTAGAAGCCATAGATGTCGACTCTTCTCCCCGAGCTCATCATCGAAATACTCTTACGCTTGCCGATCAAGTCTATATGCCGATTTAAGTGTGTATCCAAATCTTGGTTAGCTTTAATCACTCATCCCCAATTTATAAAAATGCATCTAGCTAGAACTAGAAAACAAAAACTCCTTCTTTGTAATGCATATCTCTATTTGGTAGACTTGGAAAGATCTCTTGAGGATAAAGTTCATCCAAAGCTTGATCAATTGAATATAATACCTAACACACGATTCATTGACATCGTCTATGGTAGCAATGGCTTGTTTTGTATTAAATATAATTATAATGATAGTTTCTTCTTCATATACAATCCTTCTACTAGGGAGTCTAAGAAGATACTCGATGATGTCCCATCTGTAGTTAGAGAGTCAAATTTATATTGTTTTGGTGGCTTTGGTTATGTGGAGTCTATCGATGACTATAAGTTTGTGAGAGTCCTTGATTATGAAAACACATTGCAAATTTTCTCTCTTAGAAACAATTTGTGGAAAATTGTCTTGGGCAATTTTCCTGTTAGCGAACCTAACTTTATTCACGGAGTCTCTCTAAATGGAGCAGTTCATTGGGGTACCATTTGTTACCCCGATAATCTAGGAGTGACCACTGTATTTGATTTGGCCGAAGAGAAGTTCAAAACTTTTCCCCTACCTATTTCAAATCCTCCAAATCCTCCTGAATCTTGGTAATGCATCGTTCATGATATTGGAGAATATCTTTGTGTAACCTTTGAAGTCTACGTTAGCCGTACAACAGAATTCGTAGAAGCTGTGAAGGGAATTTGGATTATGAAGGAATATGGTGTCAAAGAATCTTGGACTAGAATTGTGAAATCACACGACCTATACAATCCAATACCATTATGTTTATGGGAGAATGATGGAATTATTCTTTATTCACATATAGGCAAACCGAAACGGGTACTTTGCTATGATGAAAAAGATGGAAAAATTAGAAAGGAGTGTGTGTTTGACGGAAATTATAGAATGTATGCATACATAGAGAGCCTTGTGTCACCCAAATATAACTTTGAGTACTCCACAACTCAAGGTACGTAATCATAATTTTCTTTTAAATTTATTCTTTTATGCTATAATAAGTTTATCATCAGTTTTTAACATATAATTTGGGCTTGTATGCTCTCACCCTTCAATTTCCAGGATTCACACATTACATTGCACCGTCACAGTTGCAATCTACCGGCCAGGATCCAAGTTCGAGCTCGGTCAGTTTGGATATTTCCGGACTATTAACAGAAGATCAACTGGTCTGAATTTTTCTGCATCGGAGAGGCATCAGATTGTTCGAAACATTTTGATTTCCTTTTTATATTCTGTGGTGGCTGTTGTGCCTTGTTTGAAAAAGAATATTGTTTCTGATTAAGCTTCAGTACCTCATATTATTTTTTAAAGTTAATTGTTGGTTTTAATTAATTTGATAAATTGGTTCAACAATGCCACTCATGATTCGTGGTCTGTTATGATTTTTTACGGCTAAAAATTCTAGAGCTCAAATTTTTTTTTTTTTTTTTTTTTTTTTAATACCACCTACGGATAAAAAAATATGTATATACGAGATGAAATGTCTCTAATAATTTAAATATATATAATTCAACTAGTGACAGCAGCATCACCACCTCTTAAAACATGTAGCGTGTTCATAGATTCATATTTTCTGTACGGGGTCCATATAACTTAATTATTAATCAGTAATTAAGTTTTCATTACCTCCTATTTGGATTTCCGATTAGCAAAAGTCCAACTATAAAAACTTGAAACTGGTTCCTACTCCTACATCCATAATTATTAAAAAAAAATTAGAAAAAAGAAAAACTAAACACATGAGGATTAAAGACATGATTAGGTCCAAATTCACTTTGGATTTAAGATTCATCACTCGGTTTTCTTATTTAGTAATAGAGTCAGTTTCAGATTTGATTTCTGTTTCCAATTGGATTTAACCTATTTCAACTTTACTTAATTAGTCAGTATAAAAAAATTCTTCTATTCTTCTATTCGTCGAACCCTCCTCCTCAAAGGGTTTTTGCTTAGAAGCCATGGTGTCAACTCTTCTGCCTGAGGTCATCAACTCATCATCGAAATACTCTTGTGCTTACTGATCAAGTCTCTATGTCGATTTAAGTGTATATCCAAATCCTGGTTAGCTTTAACCACTCGTCCTCAATTTATAAAAATGCGACCTAGAAAACAAAAACTCCTTCTTTGTAATGCATCTCTCTATTTGGTAGGCTTGGAAAGATCTCTTGAGGACAAAGTTCATCCAAAGCTTGATCAATTGAATATAATACCTAACACACTTTATTGACACCGTCTATGGTTGCAATGGCTTGTTCAGCATTAATTTAAATATAATGTTAGTTTCTTCTTCATATACAATCTTTCTACTAAGAAATCTAAGAAGATAATTGATGTCCCACCTGTAGTTAGAGAGTCAAACTTATTTTATTTTTGTGGCTTCGGTTAGAGAGTCAACTCAAGGGTACGTAATCATAATTTTCTTTTGTATTTTTTCTTTTTTGCTATAACTAGTTTATGCCACCATTCAATTTCCAGGATTCCTACATAACATATTGCACCATCACAGTTGCAATCAACCAGCCAGGATCTATGTTCGAGCTCGGTTAGTTTGGATATTTCAAAACTATTAACAGATCAACTAGTCTGAATTTTTCTGCATCGGAGAGGCGTCAGATTCTTCAAAGCAATTTGATGCCTTGCTCATTTCCTGTTGATTTTCTGTTGTGGTGGACTGGTTGTTGCGCCTTCTGTGAAAAAGAATATTGTTTCTGATTAAGCTTCGGCATCTCATATTAAAGTTAAAGGTTGGTTTTCAATTAATTTGATAAATTGGTTCAATACTGATCACACTCATGTTTCATGGTCTTTTAATATGATCCTTTAAGGCTAAACATTCTAGAGCTCCAACCTTTTTTTGGTATATACCACCAACAGGCAAGGGCGTACCCAGGATTTTTTGTTCGGATGGGTTAAAACAAAACTACAATTTTTTACAAGGAAATTTCATAGTTAAAAAGTAAAGATACATTTATATAGGGAGATAGAACGAGCCTTACACCTCGAAATGCATAAGTATACAAAATTACATAAACTACAAAATTTAAGTAGGGTTTCATTAGAAGTGATAAAATAAAATTAAAAATATCAAACTTAAAACCCTAATTTATTAATTAGAAATAAATTAAAAATTAAGAAAATGGTCTCCGAGTGCGATAACGAAGTATGCATATTTTTTTTCTTCTTTTGAGTTTGAAGATGGATGATTGTTGTAAATTTATAATGTTGTTTAATAATTTGAGATTTTAATTTTTAATTAACACAAATAACAATATAACAATTGACAGAATGAGAGAAGATGTGCCATGTGTGAGTTTTGTAAACTAAAAGGAAGAAAAAAAGTGTGGGACCGAAATTTAAAGCAGAGAGAGGGCTGGTGTGATGCGGTCTGATGTCATGTGAGGCTGCATTGGTTTGCTTTTTTTTTTTTTTTTTTCTTTTTTTTTTTTCAGAATGCTGACCCGGCGAGGCTGCATTGGTTTGCTTCTCTTTTTTTTTTCTTTTTTTTTTTTCAGAATGCTGACCCGGCTATAGCCCGGGTCAGCCCTCCAGTCCGTCTGCCCCTGCCAACAGGTATGACGTTTCGAGACATTGTGAAGCTGATCGAATGAGCGCTATATAGCATCAAATCATATTGGGCGGTAAAGCATGTATTACGAGAAGTGTCACTAATAATTTAAATATAACTGAATTAGTCACAGAAGCATTGCTACCTCCAAAAACATGTAGCATGTTCATCGAATTCACAAGAAAAAAAAATTAATGCAAACAGCAGTTTTTCAATCTACCAGTGCTAAGGAAATTCACTTGGATTTGATGAATTGAATGGGATGAGATTCACATGTATGAAAAACGAAAATTGTTATTAATATTTTATCATACGAGTTTAATTAATTAATATACTGGTATAATATATATAGGAGTAGTTTTGAATGAAATCATTTTTTTTTTTTTTTTTTGAAGTTTTCAATTGTGACCCTTAGAATTAAAATTCAACAATGATTATATCTAAAAGGGATATTATTAATTTCCCCCCTGACGTTTGCATCAACGTCGTTCTACCCCTTCTAGTTTCAGAATTAGCCATTTTCTCCCCTACCGTTATCCAGCTGTTAAAAAATATGGTTTGACTATTAGGTTTAAGGGTAGTTTGGTAAATTGAGAAAAGAAATGAGATATTTTAATAAAATAATATATTTTCCCATTTAAAAATTAAAAAGAATTCTCTCTCTCTCACTCGATCCAGAGTCCAGACACCACCATCTCTCTCCTGAGCCCTGTCATTTTTTTTTTCTCTTTATATGTCTCTCAGTTGAAAAAAAAAATGGGCGATGGAGATTTCCGCAATAATGGAGATTTGAGTTTTTGTTTGAGAATTTTTGTTGATTTGGTGGGTAGAGTTCTCCAATGGAGATTTCGAGTTTTCGTTTGAGGATGAGATTTTGAAGAAAAAAACAATGTTGATGATGGTTGGAAGAAGAAAATATTGAGATTTGGGTTTTCCAAAAAAAAAAAAAAAAAAAAGTTCTCTACGAGTTTAAAGAAAATTGAAGATGATACCTAGATCTGCATAAAAATAAATTTTATTTATTGTTTTTGTTCTTTAGATTGATTCTTTTTAAATTTGTGTTCTTTAAATTGATGATGATGATTAGCAAAGAAAAAAAAAAGTTAGGAAGAAAATTGAAGAAGAAGGGGATGCACAGATTTGTCAAAAAAGAAAAAAAAAAGTTGTATTTTTTTTTTTTTTTAAAGTTTATATTGATTGCTAATATAAATTGGAAAGAAAATCATGTGTTGATTGGACAAAAGGATGCATAGATCTGTCGAAAAAAGAAAAAAAAAAAGTTCTATTTTTATTTTTAAAAACTTATATTGATGGCTAAAATAATCTTGTGTACTTGATATTGATGATGATTGTGTTTGATTGGGCAAGAAAAATTAAAATGGTTGATGGGAAACAAAGAGCAGCCATGAACACAGCAGAAGTAGAAGTGTAGAAATGTGCAGAGTTGTAATTCATAAGAGAGAGGCGAGAGGAGAGAGGAGAGAGGAGAGAAATGAAAGGAGGAGAGAGAGAGAAAAAAATGACAGGGAGAGATTCTTTTTAATATATTTTATTAAAATATCTCATATCCTTTGTCAATTTACCAATCTACCTTTAAATCTAACAGTCAAACCATTTTTTTAACGGCTAGATAACGGTAGGGGGGAAAATGGCTAATTCTGAAACTAGAGGGGGTAAAACGATGTTGATGCAAACGTCAGGGGGGAAATTAATAATATCCCTATCTAAAAACTTGATTGTTACGCGAGGTTCGAGCCTCATCACACGTGTTTCAACTTTCCTTGATTAATCACTATCAATAATTCTTCTATTATCTTTATATATATATATATATATATTCGGCGACTCCGCCCCTAATTTTTGTTTTCTTAGAAGCCATCCATATCGACTATTCCGTCCGATCTCATCACAGACACTTGCCCGTCAAATCTCTATGCCAATTCATGTGTGTATCCAAATCTCAGTTATCTTTAATCACTAGTCCTCAATTTATAAAAATGCATCTAGCTCGACCTATGAAACAACAATTCATTTTTTCTAATGCATATATACATCTGTTTGGTAGGGTCTAAAGCATCTCTCTATTTGGTAGACTTGGAAACATCTATCATGAAATCAATTGTAGATTATACAACCTCACACACCATGTATTGACCTCATTTATGGTTCTTGCAATGGGTTGTTACAATCATTCTATCAGAGAGTCTAAGAAGATACTTGATGTCCCACGCGTCAATATCTTAAACTCGTTTTATTCTTGCAAGGTGTGGTAGGGGTGGCAGCAGGTCTTCTAATTAGGGTTAGGAAAAAGAAAAGAGTAGCGGGGAATTCTTTCCTTTTTGATTTGATACCAAAAAGACAATTGAACATAGGGTTAAAAAATTAAATAGAACTATTTGAGACTCTTTTTTGGGAACAGGCACCAACTTACTAACTTAAGTTTAAAAGGCACCATTTATGGTGAACGGACAAAATTGCCCCCCACAGTAACCTTCTTCACCATAATATATTGATAGTTAAAAAGGCTCAAAAATGTTTAAAAATGTTCGAAAAAGGCTCGAAAAAGTTTTGAAAAGGCTCGAAAAAGGTTCGAAAAAAGTTCGGAAAAGGCTCGAAATGATTTCGTGCCTTTTTGAAATATTTTCGTGCCTTTTTACACTGTCAGCGTGCCTTTTGAAGTTGTTATCGAGCCTTTTGGAAAAGTTATCGAGCCTTTTAGAAAGGTTATCGAGCCTTTTACTTTTCCAAAAGGCTCGATAACCTTTCTAAAAGGCTCGATAACCTTTCTAAAAGGCTCGATAACTTTTCCAAAAGGCTCGATAACCTTTCTCATCGTGCCTTTTGAAGTTGTTATCGAGCCTTTTGAAGTTGTTATCGAGCCTTTTGAAAAAGTTATCGAGCCTTTTAGAAAGGTTATCGAGCCTTTTGGAAAAGTTATCGAGCCTTTTAGAAAGGTTATCGAGCCTTTTTGGAAAAGTCTCGATAACTTTTCCAAAAGGCTCGATAACCTTTCTAAAAGGCTCGATAACTTTTTCAAAAGGCTTGATAACTTTTCAAAAAGGCTCGATTAAAAAATTAAAAAATATTTCGAGCCTTTTTGAACAAAGTTTCCAGCCTTTTTGTACAGTAATCGTGCCTTTTTGTACATGAAAAGGCACGATTGGTGTATGAAAAGGCACGATTGTACAGTAATCGTGCATTTTCATTAAGTGTTCGAGCTTTTTCATACACTAATGAAAAGGCACGATTGGTGTATGAAAATGCTCGAACACTTCATTTCGAGCCTTTTCAATGGAAGATTCAAAACCAAAAAAAATCTCTGGGGGCGTTGCCCCCACACCCCCACAAGCTCGACCACCGCGAGCTCAGCGGGGAGCTCGACCCCCGAATGCGTTTGCGTAGAGCCACAAAACTAATTATCCATTGGAGGTCTGTTTTTAATCTCAGAAAACTTCAAAGTAAGAAAAGAATGTGTAAAGTAAGGGTATTTTTGTCCGTTCACCATAATAGGTGCCTTTTAAACTTAACTTATTAAAGCAGTGACATTGTCACCAAATCAGTTTAAAAAGGTGACATTTCTCACCAATTCCACTTGAATTAGTGACAACATCGCTGCCTCAAAAAACATGTATATGAAATCGAAAGGTACTGTTAGCATATTCACTTGGATTTGATGAATTGAATGGTATGAGATTAGTTAATTAAGATGAAGAGTAGTTTTGAATGGAATCATTTCTTTTTAAGTTTTCAATTGTGAACTTAGAAATAAAATTCAATAACTTGGAATTTAAAAATAATAAAAAAAACGCCATTATCCTAAAACTATTATAACTTCAAGACTATTATTGTTTACTGATATTCACATTGAGTTTGAGTTTAGTATGTATTTATTTTACGTTTAACAATTTCAATTCAAATAAAATGTAATTCGATTTAAAAATTGTACGGAAAATGCATTTTCATAATAATATCAATTAAATTACCTTATAAAAGTGTACTGTGAAAAAAGCTTCTCATTGTTTACATGGGGACAGGGACGGACCATAACAGGGGCTAGGGTGGGCTCAAGCCCACCCTGGCCCATCTTAAAAAAAAAAATTAAAATTGAGAAAATTTCATAATAGTCCTTACAATTTGTTTAAATATTTATTTAGATCAATTATATAAGAAAATGACATGCTTCTCCTTTCAAGTATTAAAAGATCTTATTTTAAGTGAGTAAAGTAATACCACTTAATATTTAAGATACTCTTATTTGTTTGTTTTTTATTTGAAAGTATTCCACTTAAATGTTAAGTGGTTTTTATTTTACAATTCTATCCCTGTTTTAATAAAACATTTAACTTTTAAAATACTTTATTTTTATTTTTTAATTTCTATTTTTTTTAATGTATTTTCATTTTTTTAATAAATATTTATTTTTATATAAAAAGTTATTTGTTTTCATTAAAAAATTTATTTATCAATTTAAATATTCTATTTAAAATAAAATAAAATAGTTATATTATTGAAAGAAAAACCAAACAGCCATCGGAGCCATCATTGCATCAATCCATGACGACCAAACAATCAACCCTTCACCGTCGCCACGTACCAACATCCACTGCCGTCAACGTTGTGAGTCACCCATCACGGCCTATCTAGAAAGATTCGCAGGTCACCGATCACCAAACCCCCGCAACCCCGATTTGTTCGCTTCATCCAGAGCTGCCGCAAACATCCTCGGAACTCTAAGAATTACTTGGACGATGAAGACGAAGAAGAAGAAGAGCACGAACGAGCAAAGAATAGCGAGGGAGGAGTTGGTTCTGACGGAGATGCAATCGTGGAGCAGCAGAGTCGTGTGTCGAGGTCGTTGGATGATAGCGTGCTTCGTCGATACAGGATTTCTTCTTCGCTTCCTAACTTTGCTTTTGGAAATGACTAGTTGGAAGAGGATCGTGATTGAAAGCGGGATTGACAGCAACAATGGTGGTAGTACAGGAGGAGGCCGTCTGGTAATATCCCAGGGAGGCAGCGCCGGTGCCTCCTCTCAGGTCCATTTTGGGTTAGGTTAGTGTAGGGTCAGGGTTAGAGTTGCTTAGGAAATTAGGGATTTTTTTAATTAAGGTTATTTTTGGTAATACATAATTATTCAAGGTTAATTATGGAAGTAACCATGAAATTATTGATTATGACTTATTACATAAGTGAAAAGCCAAAAAATTTTACTTTTTCTATCAGACATATATATCTTAAAATAAGATATAAATTGAAAAAACAAACAAATTTATTTCTCTTAATTTAAGTGATAAGAGCTAATAAGACTTATAATAAAAAAAACAAACCGAAGAGTTGAAATCGGTGGGAAAGTATTCATTTAAATCGATCCCACATCGGAAAGCCAAGACCTGTAAGAGCAATGTATATATAAGTTGTACAAACAATGAGCTCGAAATGCTGTTACACCTTAAGCTTTCTTGGGCCCCCCAAAAGATTGGTTTGTAGCAATGATATTGCCTCGGCCCGAGTGCTCTTTGAGGCCTATGGCCTTGGAGATGCTTGGGCTAGGGCTAATCTGACTTACATAACACCTTTTGCATTTTTATTTTTTTTAAACCTGTATATTTTCCTCCAAATACACTCTTTAAGAATATTCACTAATACTTGTGTCTAAAATCTCAAATATTTTCCTCCCACCTTTTGCATTTTTAATTTTAATTTTAATTTTTTAAAACCTGTATATTTTCCTCCCAATACACTCTTTAAGAATATTTTCACTAATACTTGTGTCTAAAATCTCTAATATTTTCCTCCCATTAGTCAAATATCAACTAACATTCTCTAATCTCAAGTTTCAATAGGTCAATAAATTTAGCTATAGCTTATATTACTAGCAAAAACAATGTTTATTTCTATTAGAGTAATTCCACATAAAACTGTGGTTACGCAACCGCCACGTAACCGTTTTGGAAAAGAGTGAATAAACACATGGGACCCATGTTTTTTTTACGCTGGTCCTATATGTTTATTCACTCTTTTCCAAAGCGGTTACGCGGCGATTGCGTAACCACGGTTGTATGTAGAATTACTCTTTCTATTCTACTAGGAAAACTTGAAGCCACCATTGTCGCCGGTGACAGTGGCCACATCGTCGCCGACGAAAGGGCAAGAGGTTAAATCGACTTCACCGGCGACGTCGACACCACAGGAGGAGGCGAACGACCAGATGGATCACGACCAGATCTAGATCCATCTCATTGGTTAGGGATTTGGATGTGGTTGTGGCGGTGCAGCGGTGGTGCTTGGCGCTAGGGTTTGGCTTCAGGTTTGCGTTTCTCTTCTTCACGGAGCTTTTGGATTAGATTTAACGTCGGAGGTTGTGGAGGTTGTGGCCGTCGATGATGGTTGTAGATTTCAAGCAAAGAGAATCAACGAGTTGACTTAGGTTTTTGAACGAGTTGACTCAATTGTTGAATTTCAAATGTAAAGAGATTGAGTTGACTCGGTTTTTTGAGCGAGTTAACTCGGTCATAATTTTTTTTCTCTGTTTAAATTTATTTTTATATGCTTTATATTTATATTGTTAATTATGTCTATTTTAGTAATTTTGTTCAATACATTTTCCATCATTTCAAAAATTAAGCATTTTAAAATTTTAGTTTACCAAACACTTACCAACTTTTTTCTAAAGTAGATTATTTCTTAAATTAAGCTATAAGCAGATTTTTTTCCAAAGTAAAGCAATCCCAAACATAGCCTAAATCAGGAAAGTCAGTTAGTTGATATTTTCAATTATGAGTTGAATTTGAAGGGAAAATGAAAAAGGGTAAAATGGGAATTTAACAGGACACTCGGTTTTTTGGTTTTAAATGGGAATCTGTCTACAGTCACTCAAGACATTTCGTCGAACACCTTCCATACATATATGTACTGTATGTCTGCATCTGTATATATGTACTCGCTAATTTGCTTATTGTTGGTTGTTGTAGGAATAGAAGGGTTGTTTGTTTTTTTGTCTTAAGTATTAAAAAACCTTATTTTAAGTGAGTAAAGTAATACCACTTAATATTTAAGATACTCTTATTTGTTTTTTTATTTATTTGAAAGTATTCCACTTAAATATTAAGTGGTTTTTATTTTACAATTCTATCCCTGTTTTAATAAAACATTTAACTTTTAAAGTACTTTATTTTTATTTTTTAATTTCTATTTTTTTAATGTATTTTCATTTTTTAATAAATATTTGTTTTTATATAAAAAGTTGTTTTATTTCATTAAAAAATTTATTTATCAATTTAAATATTCTATTTAAAATAAAATAAAAAATAAAATAGTTATATTATTGAAAGAAAAACCAAACAGCCATCGGAGCCATCACTGCATCAACCCATGACGACCAAACAATCAACCCTTCACCGCCGCCACGTACCAACATCCACTGCCGTCAACGTTGTGAGTCACCCATCACGGCCTATCTAGAAAGGTTCGCCGGTCACCGATCACCAAACCCCTACAACCCCGATTTGTTCGCTTCATCCAGAGCTGCCGCAAACATCCTCGAAACTCCAAGAATTACTTGGACGATGAAGACGAAGAAGAAGAAGAGCACGAACGAGCAGAGAATAGCGAGGGAGGAGTTGGTTCTGACGGAGATGCGATCGTGGAGCAGCAGAGTCGTGTGCCGAGGTCGTTGGATGATAGCGTGCTTCGTCGATACAGGATTTCTTCTTCGCTTCCTAACTTTGCTTTTGGAAATGACTAGTTGGAAGAGGATTGTGATCGAAAGCGGGATTGACAGCAACAATGGTGGTAGTACAGGAGGAGGCCGTCTGGTAATATCCCAGGGAGGCAGCGCCAGCGCCGGTGCCTCCTCTCAGGTCCATTTTTGGGTTAGGTTAGTGTAGGGTTAGGGTTAGAGTTGTTTAGGAAATTAGGGATTTTTTTAATTAAGGTTATTTTTGGTAATACATAATTATTCAAGGTTAATTATGGAAGTAACCATGAAAGTATTGATTATGACTTATTACATAAGTGAAAAGCCAAAAGTTTTTACTTTTTCTATCAGACATATATATCTTAAAATAAGATATAAATCGAAAAAACAAACAAATTTATTTCTCTTAATTTAAGTGATAAGAGCTAATAAGACTTATAATAAAAAAAACAAACAGCCCGAAGAGTTGAAATCGGTGGGAAAGTATTCATTTAAATCGATCCCACATCGGAAAGCCAAGACCTGTAAGAGCAATGTATATATAAGTTGTACAAACAATGAGCTCGAAATGCTGTTACACCTTAAGCTTTCTTGGGCCCCCCAAAAGATTGGTTTGCAGCAATGATATTGCCTCTGCCCGAGTGCTCTTTGAGGCCTATGGCTTTGGAGATGCTTGGGCTAGGGCTAATCTGACTTACATAACACCTTTTGCATTTTTAATTTAAATTTAAATTTTTTTAAACCTGTATATTTTCCTCCCAATACACTCTTTAAGAATATTTTCACTCTCTAATATTTTACTCCCATTAGTCAAATATCAACTAACATTCTCTAATCCCTGTATATTTTCCTCCCAATACACTCTTTAAGAATATTTTCACTCTCTAATATTTTACTCCCATTAGTCAAATATCAACTAACATTCTCTAATCTCGAGTTTCAATAGGTCAATAAATTTAGCTATAGCTTATATTACTAGCAAAAACAATGTTTATTTCTATTCGAGTAATTCCACATACAACTGTGGTTACGCAACCGCCAAGTAACCGCTTTGGAAAAGAGTAAATAAACATATGGGACCCATGTTTTTTTACGCGGGTCCTATATGTTTATTCACTCTTTTCCAAAACGGTTACGCGGCGGTTGCGTAACCACTGTTGTATGTAGAATTACTCTTTCTATTATACTAGGAAAAAACAAAATAAAGCTATAAGGTTAAATAAAAATGATGATACAAAATTGAATAACCAAACCTGCTTGGACACAAGTTGAGAGTCTCCTTGAACACAAATGTTTGTGTATCCTATTCAAAGCATGATATTCAGCAACATTATTTGCCGGTAGAGTCTAACCATTCACGAGCTCGCATCATCACCTATTGAAACTCGGGATTAGAGAATGTTATAGCTAATGGTTTTGAGTTTGATGTACTAAAACTTTCATAATTGTGAATCGATACAATAAAACAATCGAGAATCTTAACGAATAGCAGATACGTACCACACTGCACCCACTCTCATCGCACAATACCACTTCGGCACCGGCTCTTCCGGTTCAAGGATTTCCTTTTGAGGCACTATCATAATCAACGGTACACGAATGCTTGACAAAAACCAACAATTATTCTTTGCACCATAAAGGGAGGGTTTAGAGTCACCTAAACTATTAAAATAGCTAATTTTCTAATCTTTGTGTAAACTATTAATAGCATTTTAATAACTAATTTAGAATTTTAATAGTTTAGAAAATTAATAGCATTATTCTCACGGCATTATTCTTTTTATAATGCTTGAACATCATTAAAATTCCAATATTACCCTTAAAATGATTAATATAAATATAACTTTATCATCATATTAATAAAATATTTAATATTTAGAATATTTTAACAAATATTATAATTAGTTACACAAATAAAAAAATTACCTTTTTTTTTTGACTAAATTTCTGTTTTTTTTTTTTTTTTAATATTAATTAAGATTTTAATAGTGATTACTAAATATTATTTTTTGACGGGTCGGGGCAGCTCATCAGGCCCAAGTAGTGCCCAACCAAGGTTAGATATTAATTCGGTCAAACTTGACGTCAATTTCATTTCTTACAATTTTCCCTCCAATTCTCACGACTCGCAAACTCAGTCTCTCTCTCTCTCTCGCTCGCTCGCTCGCTCGCTAGATCAGGTAAAAAAATCCTTACATTTGTTGTTTTTGTGCGTTTCTGCTTTCGTTTTTGAGTTTGTGATGTTGTGTTGATGAGATTTTGATAGACTTGAGTTCTTGAATTGAAGTAAAAATTTATTGGCTGTTCTGACTCAACATAATTTGGAGCTTTTTGATGATGTATCATGCCAAAAATAAAGATAAACAAGGTGTGAGATTAGCTTAAATGAACCAATTGAAACATCAATTTAGTGGCTAGTTTGGATGGAACATCTAATTTTTAATTTTGACCCACAGAAAAGTACACCTGAAAAAACCTAGCTTAAATGTAACCAGTACTATTTCCCGGAAATCCACTGAATTTTCATGGCATATCAACTTAAAGAATTCATTGGTGTTTTGACATGTCTGCTTATTCAGCCTGGATGATTTCTGTTTTCGTTTGTTTTGCAAATTTGTAAGTATTATTATTCAACGTGAGTATTATTATTGAAAATGCATTATTGAATAATTGGATATATTTAGTAAATAATGCTGAATATATCAACATAAGTTTAGCAAATAATGCGTAGAAGTAGTGAACAACCGATTCGAGTTTGCTAATGGTAATAAGTTTTGATATTCTGATTTTTTTTAATGGTAATGGGTGAAATTAACCAGAAAGGCAAACTATCATTATGTCACAAGTCTGAGACTCAGAGCTGGGCTGAAATGGGAACTGCACTGGCGGCTCTCTCTTTATGTCTTGGATTTGTATTTGACTGTATTATACATGCCCCCATGTCACATATTTGATTGTATAAATTTTGAGCAAATTTTACGTTATTCCTTGATTTCAGATTAACACATTTGGATATTTTGCCTACTCAGATGGCGGCTCCGTTAGAACAGGTAGGTACTAACCATTCGTGTTTACCCCATAAATGTTTTTCTTTTAATTTTTTGTTACCGTCATCAATTGCAGTACAGGAAAATTAGTTTCATTGGACTAGGAACAAATTCAGAGCTTTTTGAATATCGTCACCTGGCCAGTCAACAAAGAGTTGCAGTGAAAAAGATTCGGAAGCAAGTTCATGCGACATTTAATAGAACGAGAGAAATGTATACCTTGCAAGGATTGAATCACGTTAATGTCATTAGGTATGAAAACCAAATTTATTTATTTATTTATTTAAATGCCACTTATCAACTGTGTGTGTGGTGACAATCTGAGGTATAAACTTCTTTTTTTCTTGGGCTCATGTTAATCATTTCTATGCAATTTGTGATTTTTTTTTTGGGTTCATGTTAAACTTTTTTTCTGGGTTCATGTTATATATATGTAATTTTGTTATTCTCAGCTGTAGGAAGATATGGACAATGACACAATGTATATAGGTGCTGTGTGGATTGTTGTTTAATGGAAGCGCATGATTCTGCTTTTGAAGAAAATTTCTATTTCTTGCATGGATATTTTGAAGTTCTGTATTCTGTGTGACTTTAAGTTTAAGGTTTGTGTATGAAAAAGTCTTGATTTTTAGATATGTGAGGGCCTTGTAGATATTGCTTTGCTGTAATGTCTTCTAGGATTATAGGTTAATGATCTTTTGGGTTTTCTGTTTGTGGAAAACGATTGTTAAATTGTGTTTGGGTAGGGATTTTGATAGTTACCATTCATTAACAGAGGGGTTGCTGGGTTGAGTCTATAAGGTCTTGTCATGGAATTATGCCAAAATTTTGACTAGAAAATGGTTTTAGAAATGCATTCTAACTGTCGCGGTGAAGTAGACTTGTAGACTCTGCTTCACTTGTGAAAATTGCTTCACCATTTATGCTTTGGAGATAGTGAGAGCTTAGATGCATATTCATGTAAATGTATGTTCAAGCAATGGGCATTAATGCGTGTCCACACGTCTAGGTGTGTGTTTGATACTTTGATTTTATCCAATCCCTGCACACATGTGCATACGTGTGCGCACGTTTGCACATTCATGTAAATGCCTGTTCAAGCAACGGACATTAAACTTCTTGTAAGTGCGTGCGCGCACACACATGCACGTATAAGACAAAATCAAACACACACCAGACACGTGGACACACATACACATATAAATCCACTTGAATTTGTATTACAAGCGTGTTCATTGCACACTTTTTTAAACATCATTGTTAAACGGAAACATATCCGGTACCATCAAATATAAAATCCTATATGATTTTATTATTATTATTATTATTTTTAGGATTTGTTCTAAAATCCATCACATTTAAGTGCAATAAGTCACAATGGGAAAACAAATAAGAGATAAATGAGTAATTTTGAAAAGATGTATTAAATGAGTCGTCTATGAATTATTAAACAGTATGTAAGTCAAGATGATGATAATTGCTATTTGCTAAGATCTTGACATAGATCAAAGATTGGGTACCAATTTTCCAGAGAAAACCAGAAAACCTCAAATCTTTAAAGGTTTGATAAGTAACTGTTTTAGCTTCTGAGTATGAAATTGAATCAGGTTCCATTGCTTCTTAATCTATTCCTTTTTTTCTTCTTTCTGTTATTTTATCACGTCTCTTTAATGGACTGTCCATTTTATCAAGTTTGTGAGAATTTTCCTTTCTTGACTGATGTTGACTTTGCAATAAAGTGTAGAATACCATTGAAGTAGATGTTATTGTCTAAATCAATTAAATATTTACATCTTTTCTCGTTTATTGTATATTTACTGATGGTAGGTCTATCAAAAAATGTTTGCCTTGAATGCGAGACAATTTTGTGTTATCTTAATGCAATGTTATATGATATTGATTTTGTAATGTTAAAAAACCACAATAACTTATTGAAAAATGTTTCTGTACAGCATTTACTCTTCCCTAGACAGTGCGGGTGATTTTTCTTTCAAATCTAATTTTTTCCAACCAGTCGGTCTATAATTGATTATGGCCTGTGCAGATCCAAATGTACCATTCTTCGTAAATAATTTTCAAGATTGTAATCGGACCTAAACATGTAATAAAAAATTTCAAGTTACAATCTTATCTTTGCACAGCAGATAACTAATCAATATGCTAACTTAGAAGTATGCTTATCTTCTATTTACATCGAAGTAGGTTCTCACCGGGAAAATTTTTAGCTACAAATGTTACCACCGGTGTTTTGGTTTCAAGGCATGATCTACTTCTTTCAACTTCCGTAACGTAGGACCTTCTGTATAATTACTTTATTGATATAGACTTTTCTTTTTCTATCTGTGCTATGCATTCAAGGAGTCTGTTAAAACAGGGGATATGGAAAGGTTCTAGTGTTTTGATTCCACACTTTGTAGTGAAGTTGCCTTGCTAGGTTCATGCCTGTTGACCTGTAGAGAGTGTTGTTCTAACTAAGCAGTGATGATAACTTTTTGTACTGTGTGATTGCTCATTATTTGATGTTTGTGTTGTGACAAGGTTAATGTGAGTAAATGACATTGTATTGGGGAAAAATTAAGTTATAGATGATCAAGTTAGTACAGAATCTGGTTTCGTAGCAGAATCTAAGTAAGATAAATAATATTTTTTTTGTTTTTGCTTGTTCACTTTTTGTCAATAAAATTTTAAAAGAGTTAGTAGCAGGATCTAAGATGGTTGTTTGCAAAAAAACATGACTCAACATTGCTTGTTCACATGAGATATTTTTGTTGTTTATTATCACTGGGTTTGCATACTAAATTTTGGTTTTCGTTTTTTCAGATGGAGAGAGTTGCAAGAGACCGACACACATTGGTATTTGGTATTAGAATATGTAGCCACTAATTTGAAGACATACATGAGTTCAATTCCAAATTTCGCAAATGATCAAAACCGAATAAGGGTGGGTATTTTTATTTTCAGTTTTCTATCCTCTATAGCCCATAAATTTACCTGCTTATTGTGATTTTTTGCAGTCATTCCTTTTTGATGTTCTTCGTGGTCTCGCTCACTGTCACGCTCAGGGAGTTATACATCGTGATTTGAAACTGCAGAGCCTTCTAGTAGATACTGAAAACAATAGGATTAAGATTGCAGGTTTTGCACAATCTAGAATGTTTCCTAGTTTCAGCGGGGAATATACTCCCAAGGTATGTGCTATAGTATTAAGATTGCTAATTAATTTTTTACATTGCGTTTTATGAGATGACTCATTGACAACCATTATCGGCTCAGGTCGGAACACTCCGATACAAGGCACCAGAAATCTTATTTGACAGCAAAATGTATTCTACTTCAGTGGACATCTGGTCAGTTGGGTGTATATTTGCCGAGATGCTACTGTCAAAGCAGCTTTTTCGTGGGGATGATGTGCAGGAACAATTGCTAGCAATTTTCAGGTAACTTGCATTATTAATTAGCATCACGATGGCCATCTCTATGTGTCTATTTCATGAATGTCTATCAATTTTATTTTGGTACTAACACGTTTTCTTTATTTCTTTAACCGAAGTATTGTGGGATCTCCAAACGAAAACTCTTGGCCTGGTTTCAATGCTATGCCTAATTTCGAAACAACTGTTTACATGAGCCGACCTCAGGTAAAATGAGCTGCAATTTACTGTTGTTTTTGTATCTTTCTTTTGATAAAATTAGCTAAACTTTGTATCGATGCTAACTTTGTATTGATGCTGAATATACGCCGCACCCTTTTCTTGCAGAATTGGACGCAAGTTATTCCTAATCTTGAAGAAGATGGCATCAATCTGATATCTGTAAGTTTAGAAACCAAAATGTTAGTTAAAGCTTGAGTCAACCATTTCGGATTTACTAATGCAGTTTTGTATCGTATTTTAGAGAATGCTGCTCTTGGATCCCGAAAGAAGAATAACTGCACAAACTGCTCTAGGGCACGATTACTTCTTAAATCATGGATTTGAGCCCTAACAAGTAACAACACCTTATACACTGATGATTACTTTTACATTTTAGAGTAATGTTTTTGTACAGTTATGTTATTTGATCTGTTGTTGTGCCTTTCCATTGTCAGCATTGAATCATGCAATTTTCTAGTGCTTGCACTGGTGCCCTCTTGTTGTTCTTTGCCATTCTGATATATCCTGTTTGCAACTGACTTGTTTCTTTTTCCATGATCATCATTATAAGGAATACAACTCTGAAGCTGATGCCGAGGCTAACCGTGGTGTCAATCTCAGGGGTGAGTGAGGCCCTTCTCTCTCTCTATTCAAACCTGTTATGTTTCACATCTTTTATTGTTGAGGCTTAACATATATGGTTTTGAATTTGATGCTTATTATGCAGATGATCAAGTTGAAGTAGACTACTTTTAAGAAGCTCCTGGCGCCATCAAATCCTTTAGGTTTTTGTTTTCAAGCACCGGAATAAATAGACAAACATTGGAAGAAGTAAAAATCTGTGGTATTTGAAACTGCTAGTGGTAAAAACTAACTGCGTATTGTACTTGAATAATAGTGCAATTTGTTCGTATGAAGACACCATTTTACGTTATAAAACAATTGCTATTGAAACTTAAAGCAGCTGTAAATAAAAGAGGTCTGTTCTGAGTCTAGGAGATGCCTTGCAATTCTGAGTGGCCTGAAATGTTGTGATCTTTAATAAGTTTTTTGTTTCTCTTTTCCTTTTAATTTTTAGATTTGGGATCTAATACAGGTATAAACATACTATGAGTCTATGATGCTTAGAATGTCAATTTCTAATTAATAAGATCTTTTGAAAAAGTAAAAGCCCTTTTGAAAGCCCTTTTTGGCGTTTCAATTCAACCAAACACCTTCAAAAGTCACTTTTGGGTTCTAAAGGCTCACCAAACATGTCCAGAACCCAGAGATTGACCAGATGCCCAGAACCAAAAACCATGCATTGGTTCACTTCCCTTCACTTTCCCACCCACTCACACTTTCCTTCCAAACAAACAGACCCAGTAAGTATTCACCAAATTTGTTATAACCATGTATGTAGATACAGTACATATGTATGGAAGGTGTTCGACGAAATGTCTGAGTGACTGTAGACAGATTCCAATTTAAAGCCAACAAACCGAGTGTGCTGTTAAATTCCCATTTTACCCTTTTTCATTTTCCCTCCAATTTCAACTCATAACTGAAAATATCAAGAAAACGAACAAACCGACTAACTGACTTTCCTGTAAATTTCCCATTTTACCCTCCTTCATTTTCCCATAAATTTCAACTCTTCCATTCCCATGAATGTTGAGTAGAAGATGAACTGGGACAGCAGGAGTGCATGAAATTTGCAGACACTCGTATAAAAACAATGTTACGTAGGTTAAAAATGCAGCTGCTCAAAGGTGTAAGTTTTTCGAACCATAGTTAACTAATTGAATCCAGTTTGACTGTTTGCACATTGACATTGCTATATATGCTGATTCTTGCAGCTCTCTTTTCTTGATGCAATATTCTTGCGGTATGAAGGTGAACTAGTGAATCTATCGGTTTACGATTATCGGTCAATCATTGTGCCTTTGTTGAAGGCATTCCTGGAGGCTTGGTGTCTGACCCTCTTGCTGTTTTCTCCATTTGTTCAATGCTCTTTGTTTTGGATTAAATTTCCTGTTTGTGGCAACACTTACATGATCTGTTTTACAGAGACGGCGAAGAGAAATCTGAGGCTGCAGCAAAAGAGCTTTTAGCAGATGAGGCACATGAAGCTGAGACAAAGAAGAACACAAAGGTTGTGATAATATGAAACAAAAGCAGGATAAAAAAGAAGAAGAAGAAGAAGAAACATTTCAGAAATCCTCATTTTGATTTGCAGCTATGGTGGCTGAAATCAAGGAGTTGAAGGAGAATAAGCATACCGAGGATGACTTTCTTTGGGCTATTGTTGCTGCTCATAGACAACCATTAATTCCACACCTGGAATATGAGTACCCTGATATCCGCATCCACAAAGATTTGTATAAACTAGTTCAATATTCCTGTGAAGAGATGTGCTCAACTAAAGAACCGGTGAATAAAGCTATGAAGCTTTGGACTACTTTTATGGAACCAATACTGGGTGTACCTCCTCATCCTGATTGTATGGAGGATGCTGAAGATGTTGGAAAAAGAAGACATGCTGCTATAAATAATAGTGCATCAAGTGTTGTGGAAAGTGATGGAAGTCCTGAAGCTGATTGTACTGCTGGGAATTCTAGGCAAAGAAAAACTTCTGGCAGTGGAAATGAAAACACTTCAGCCGAATTAAATAATTTATGCAGGACTGCTTTGGCTAATGGGAATACTGTAGCCAAAGAAAGTTTTCAGGACTTGGATCTTGTCGGTAGAGATGACCTGACCTGTAGCACTCATCAGCTAGAGAAAGAGCAGAAAGATGCTGATGCTGCTGATAAAAGATCTGGAAATAGCATACAAGTTGCTTCCGGTGAACGCGTAGCCAATTCAATTGCATCACGTGCAATAGGTGCAGAAAACAGACATGGGAGAACTGGCACTGAAGCAACATCAGGTCCGTAATTCATCATCAGTCACATCACACATTTATTTATAGTACTCATCCTGTTTTTTTTTTTTTTTTTTTTTTTTTTTCTGCATGGTATATAAATTTATTTTCGAATCGCAGTATATTTATGTATTCCAAATTCTACAATACTGAGATTATTTTAAATTTAAAGCATGCGCAACTCCTTTGAGGCCAGCGATGCTACCAATGTGGATCATAAACCGAAAGCTGCTGTTGATACAGTCCCTTCATCAGAGGTACGATCCTATATTTTTGGCAAGTTTGAGATCCTAGCTGATATAGATATCTCTAGTTTTATGAGGGGTTTGGTTCTTTTCGCTTTTGATGTTAATGTGTTAGCATAGATCTACTTGGTGATTCAGGGCGGTGATTTTGCAAAACCAGTTTCATTGGCAAATGGAGGGTTGAAAAAGATGGTGCTAAAGGTAGTAAATATCATGTAGAATCTGTTGTGCCCTCCAAAGATGAAAAAGAAGAGGGTGAGATGTCACATTTAATTGTCACCTAATGGTGATTTTGAGGACAATTTTGGTGTCTGTGGAGATGCTGGTATGAAGGCTACAGCTAAGGCAAAACATAGTGTTGAAAGTAGAAATGAAGAAGGGGATTGCGTTGTCAAGGTGTTGGAGGAGAAAATGATGCAGATGCTGATGATGAGGACAGTGAAAATGCTCCTGCAGCTGGTGATGACGCCTCGGGCAGTGAGTCTGCAGGTGATGAGTGCTCTACAGAAGAGCATGAAGAGGAGGAAGATGTAGAACGTGATGAAGTTGATGGCAAGGCCGAGAGTGAAGGTGAAGCACATACGGGATGGCTGATCAACATTTGTGGGAGGAGATGGTATGCATTTGTCAGTGTCAGAACGTTTTCCTTTTTCTGTGAAATCTGAGGCTGCAGCAAAAGAGCTTTTAGCAGATGAGTCACATGATGCTGAGACAAAGAAGAACAACAAAGGTTGTGATAATATGAAACAAAAGCAGGACAAAGAATCCATTTATCGTCACCCTCGGTCGAGCCGGCTTCACTTTGCTAAAGGGTTTATGTATTTGAGTCTAGCACCGCAAATGATGATGCAAAAGCTAAGCACTTGGAGGATGGAATTCGCTCAGCTCAGTTGTTGGCAGGGCTTGTGCTAGACATCTTTTTGGCGAGGATCTATCTAAAGAATCAAGATTTGAGGATGATGTGAAGAAGGAAGATAATGAAGCAACAGAGAGGAGAAAGAATCAGTCGAAAGCAATAATGAAGAAGTTGGAGGATATTAATGAAGTAATTTCAAAGTATAAGCAATTTTGAAATATTACATTGAGTGATGAGAAGAAAAGGGGTTTTCGAAAAGTGAATATAGAAGAGCTTGAGAATCATTTCAAGTCGTAAAGGATCAATTGGCAGTGGATCTGTTGTTGGAAGCTATAGGTTTTGCAAAGCAACACAAGACTTGGACGTTTTGGGAGTGTTATGAAGTTTGGTGACTACAAGTCGTTTGGCAATCATTTCTTGCTGGTGCATTGGACGGGTTCTCGGTCTGTATGGAAATAAGATTCAGAATTATGGAAAGAGTGTACTGATATGATTGAGAAAGGGGTGTGGAAGCCTTTTGATACCAATAAGGCAATCAAGTTGAAATCAGAGAAGGGCTTTTATAAGTGTAAAAGTGATGACAAGGAGTCATTGAAAACATCTATGCATGGTCCAAAATGGGCATTTTGTGATGATATTGAGCGTAGCTGTACAGTTCTTCTTAGGAGAATCCGCAACATATTTTTCTTGCTTCGCAAAAACAAATTTTTATCACAGACTCTTGTTCGTTGGGCACTTGAATATGCAAAGGACCAATTTGAGAGTATAATTCCACTGTCACAGTTTAAGGATCTTGGCCTGAAAAGACTCCAGGTCATATTGTTTTTGGGTGCTTCACAAAGGGAAAATCTTTGGAGGAAATATATGGTGAAGCTGATGCAGAGAAAGGAACATCGACATAGTCAAGGCAGAGGTCCGTTCACAGACTTTAATTACATTTCTAGTTTATTTAGGCTTTCCAGTTTATATGAAATCTTAGTAAAATTTGGAAGAATTTGAAGGAAGTAGATAAGAAAGTATGTATGTGTACGTTCCTTCGCATATGTTACAGCGGCATAACCTTTTGTGTCACATACACCTCCGTTTATTCTAGCTTGAAGTTACTTCTCAATTCTCATGTTTTGCAGTAGAATTAAAATGGAGTTAAAATGTTTTTCTACAATTGTTGGTGCTTAATGGATTTTCTGCTTGATCGCAACTGCTTTCGTCCCCTTAATCCTTCCGACAACCAACAAGACTGCATATGATTTCTCTTGCCTGTTAGCTCCATTGTTATCTTCTGAGGTTCAAGCATTTCCAATATCTAATGTGTGTTTGCTAGAGATTTGAAATTGAAATGAAAAATGTAAGGGTCCTGTACCTAATCCAAAAAAGACTTCAGGTCATATGGTTTTTGGGTGCTTCACAAAGGGACTAACAATGGTCAACCCTCAGCTAACTGGTCAATGGGTTGTCAGTGTTATTATGATATTTTGATGGTTTTTATGTAATTATGTATATAATTAGAGTAGGTTTATGTAATTTTCTCTTTTTTTTAAAAAATGGCTAAATATAATAAAAACTTTTAGAAATGAGTGAAATGACTCAATAATAGGTATTCCGTCAAAATTAAGGAATAAACGAAAAAATAAAATAAAAATGCAGTCTGTCTCCCTCTGTCTTCTCTCGGTCAATTCTTTTCTCATTGATCAATTCATGACTTCTTCAAGTTCCGGGATCTCAATTCCCGCCTCAGGTATTTTCTATTCTTTCAATCAATTGTCAATTTCTTCTTTAATTGTTCTTTTACGATTCTATTTTGGTGTCTTTTTATTTTTATTTTTTTTATTTTTTATTTTTTTATTTTTATTTTTATTTGCAGAAGCAGTGTATGTACCTGTTTCTTCACTAGCAGATGAATCTCTCATTGTCAGAGAAGCCGCTATGTCGTCTCGAAGACCTCGCTCCCTTGTATAATGCATTCTCTCTTTCTCTCTCTCTCTCTCTCTACAAATATATATTTCAATACACGTTATTGTTCATCTCAAGAAATCACATGGCATTCAATTGCAGGAACCCACTTTTTGTTTTTCTTGTTTTCTTTATAAGGTCATACATCTAATCTTGAATTAAGGCGGTTTTCAAATTGCTTGAAAATGTTTGTAGCGTTTTGGGAACATGGCTTGGGATTTTTCAAGTGACGGCATTTGGAGTTCGTGCACTGGATAGTGGATACAACTATACAAGTTATATTGATCCTGCTCTCATGGCTAATCTTGCTAAGATTGCCACTGCCGAGGTGATCTCCTCCAAGGTTGCTGTACTTGATTTTTCGTTGTTTTGTTGGTAGTTACTTCAAGTATGCAATTCCGGACATAATCAAGAGCGTGGTTTGTTGGTAGTTACTAGAGTATGTTGTAGTTATAGAAGCTTTCTTGGCAAGTTATTAGCCGAGCTATTTGATTTTTGATGACCAAAATTTGTTAAGAGATTTATGACTTTTATGATCAGCTTCTCTCCATGATCTTCATTTATAGATGAAGGCAAAAGTGATCCTATTGAATCCAATGCTATATACTCTTTTTGACCAAATTAATTACTATGCTGCATTCCCTGTTTCATCGCATTACATATAATTTTATTTTGGATGAACCGGCTTGTGGCAAAGAGCATCTTTCTTATCTGCCATGTTCTTGGATTAATCTTTGGATAATTGATAACTTCCTTTATTTTATAGTTTAATATTCATATGCCATGATAATTATATTTGTCATTTGTTGCCAATAACCATTTGATTTTTTCAGCTTATAATAATGTCATTCTTGGGTATCCATGTATTATTTTTTCATCTTATTAGGAGCTAAAAGGTTTTATAAGTGACTTTTTTTTAATATTGGTTTAAATTTTAATATCTTAGTTTTTGTTTCGGGGTTTTCTTCTTGGCTTTATCTGATTTTACATGCATCTTCTTTTGGTCAATCAGTCTTTATTGGATCACCTGTTGTTTTGCTTTTATTTGTTCATTCTGATATAGGAACTCAATGCTGACTGGCAAAGGGCAGCAGCTGGGCTTCTTGTTTCAATAGGTTCACATTTACCTGACCTTGTAAGTCTTTTGCCATTGCCTCATTTATATCTATATTACAATAAATTTAAGCATGACAGCAGATCTTATGCTCTACTGTCTACAGCCATTTTTCGTGTTCTTCTTTTCAGAAACTTGCATTTGCAATGTTCTCTGCTAGTTTTTTAAATTAGAAATGGCTATTGACAATTGAATTTAACTGCAATTCATAATTTCTAAAATCAGCTTAAGATGATAAATTCAATTGAGGCACGCTATTTATGGCATTTAAAGGGTCTGCAGGTAATTGTGGGATCAATACCGTGTCAATAGAGACTAATATTCTGTTGTTCGAGTTGCCGATCTTGTTTACGGTATCTGGCATTTTGTTGTGAATTACACTTATGCCGTGATGGGTTGGATGGAAAAATAACCGGAGAAATGTAAAGGTGAAAATAGTGGATGGAAGGAAAATTTGGCTGGAACGTTTTCCTTCCTTCATATATTGGTAAGAAGAATGAAAAGTTGAAGGGATGAGGGCGAACTTGTTAACTACTAAATCGTTAATCATCTCTTCCATTTTCCACTCTCTTTTACCCTAGTTGAAAGGATCAGAGAATGAGGGTGACTTGAGGATGGAGTATGCTTCAACTTCCTGTTTTCCATCCTATGGCTCTGCCAGTGTACCAAACAAAGGAAAGGTGCCATCCAGCCTCCCTTTTCTGTCCCCTCACTTCTCTCTTACACAACAGAGCACTAGAGTTTTGTGGCCAAATCTTAGTTTGGACTGAGAGCAGTTTTTTGCTCAAACGGTATCAATAGTTCGGTAGGAATCTGTGCTTATTTGCTTTAGGGCTGTAGAAATACTAATTTTTAGCTTTTGATATTAGCAGAGGTTACAATACAGCTCTACCCTTCTGTTTCAGGTTGATGGGAAGGATTAGTTTGTGTGTCTAAGACATTTGTTTTGCTAATTCTAAGAAATATGTTTTGTGGGTTAAGTTACAGTTATACTTAGAGACTTCCTAAACTAGTATGAAGCTTTTTGAGATGAGAGGCTTAAGAAAAAAATTGTGCAGGCTTAGGCCTAAAGTGGACTATATCATATTTGTTGTTAAAAGCGGGTTGTTACATACTGGTTAACTGCTTAGTGTCTGTATGTGTGTTGGGATGGGAAATGGTACAGGCCTACTGTAACTTTCAACCTGTTCGAATGTTCCCTTAATTTATGTTTCATCAAGTCTTCTTGAATTTATTGATATAAAATCTTGACTTTGTTTCTGTTGATGACTTGTGCTTATATTTATTTGACAGATGATGGAAGAAATATTTCTTTATTTTCTGGGCCTAATTCAGCTTTGCCAGCTATGGTTCAAACACTGGCAGACTTTGCTTCTGCTGATGGTTAATCTTCTAACTTCCTGTACTTCATTTTCTATCATCATCATGGGTGTTTCTGAGTACTGCCTGTGTGCTAATCTAAAGTATTTCTTGTACTTTTTTAATTCAATTGAAGCTTTGCAGTTCACTCCTCAACTAAAGGGTGTACTGTTATGAGTTCTACCAATACTTGGAAATGTGCAAGATGTACACTGGCGAACATTTGCAAATGGTATGGTGAATGATATTTTGCCTCGTTGTAGCACATGCATTTGATGTTTGGTGCATGTTCTGGCCTTCTATGTGATATCTGTAATTCCATTAACATGTTAGTTGTTATTGGACTGGATAGAATCAGAGTCTAACTTTGACAACATATTTAATTTTTTGGTATTTTAAAATGGTCAAACATATAAAATAAAAATAAAAAGGTGCCTAGGTCGTCCAATTGCTTGGTCTGAGTTGTCTAAATTGTTAAATTTGGTGTTCAATTTTATCTTTTTATTTTTAATCAAAAAAAACAAGAATAGCATAACTTTGTTGTGTTTTTCTGATTGAGCTACCAACCAAACCTTCAGGGATTTTTTTTTTCCTTAAATATTTTTGGTAATTGGTTTGGTGTTGCATTTGATTGCCCTTTGTCAGACATTTGCATGACCTGTGACTTTTAAAACAGATTATATGTTCAAAGAACTAGGCTACATTCATACATTTGCTGGTAGCCTGGTAGAGTCATTTATTGTACTGCAATCTTTAACGTTTCATTTTTGTACAGTTAAATGATTTTATTTTCATGTTGGGTCAAGGTAGACCCAAACACTGGTTTAATATATATATATTGATAGGAAACTAGAATGATTTCATTAAAGGATTAGGAAACGAAGGTGAACAAGATGTCCACAACTCAAAAACCTTTTGTGGACTAAAAAACAAGTATAGAGACTTTTATGGACATAGTCCCACTAGAAAAAAACAATGCCACCCCAAAACTGTTTCCCAAATTAAAGGGATGAAAAAAATGAAGTATCTTCGAATTCTTTGGAGACGGAAGCCCAAAGAGAAGAACACTGTTTTAATATATAAAAATTACACTTTCTTTCTTGTTTTGATTTTAGTTAGTTTTTGCTGAAAACAAATTTCTGTAACTGACTTGAGATTTCATTTGAAAATTTTCTGCTTTGTTCTTTTTCTTGGGGTGATTTGTGGTAGTGATTATCTTTCATATACTGTCCATTTGTATTCTTTACTATACAGCTAACTTATGACAATGTCATAACATTACGGTTTTCTAGCATTCAAATGTTGGTGTCAGGCTGCTTGGCTGCATAGTGTGGATTTCCCTTTGCATTCCTTTCTTGATGGTTATGTGAGCTCAATAAATTTTATTTTCTTACCTTTCTGATTCCTCCTAGTATATACATCTTCATAACATCATCCCTGATAAAGATGTTTTAATTGGTGCAGGTCATTTCTGAATTCTGCTTTCGGGCTTTTGTTTAGAGTTTGGGCAACATCACGAGATCTCAAGGTTTGCATTATAATTGTGTCTTTTTTTTTCATAGTGTCCTCGCTCTTCTATAACATTTTTCGTTCTTATTTGTTGATAACAAAGGTATCTTGAATGGGTGTTTCTCCACCCTGTACTTTATTCATTTTTCTCCATTGTGGAAAATTTTTCTTCAAACCAAGAGTAAATATGGGATTTTATGGGTTTCTTTGAATGGTTATGTTTATGTATATGATTGCTAAACATGCCATCTGGAATGTAGGATAAACGTCACATGTAAACCGGCATATCTTGCTCCTTCCAATATCTACACTTGGATGGTCTGTCATATAATATGCAATGTTGTCTTGCTCACTGTACATATGTTTGGTTGAGTGATTGTGCTTCATTTGGACATGAATTTAAGTAACAATTTGTTCCTTTCAATAGGTATACTTTGATGGCCATTTATATTACCTTCAATGGTGTCTGCTCATTGTACATATGTTTGGATGAGTGGCTGTGGCTTCATTTGTAAGAATATTATGTCTAAAATTGAAACAACTAGAAAAGCTAATCTTCAAGTATGCATCTATAGAAAAATCTTTTGCTTTATTGTCAGTAATTGATTCTGAAATTGTCAGTGATGTCTAGGTTTTATGTTGTTACTTATATACTGTAAAACTCTGGCATTTATTTTTCCATTTGAAGTAAGTTTGTTAACTTTATTTTCACAATAGGTTTGCACTTCGCAAATCTACTGTTGAAGCACTGGGTCAGAAGGTTGGTCTTATCACACGGACACAATTAAGGAGCGCTTTGCCAAGACTTGTCCCCACTATATTGGAGTTGTAAGATTAATTTTAATCTCTCTCACTCAAACTAGTTTAACATAATGTTACTTTGCATGTGTTTTCTGTGCCAGTGTCATCTGTAATGGTTTTTTCAAGTTGCTTTTACACATTTTTCACATGCTCAAACACAGACACATACTGACACAATCATCATATGTGGGTGCATGACATGCAATGTCTTGATAATTTCCATATATTTGACAGGTTTCCAACCTGTTGCTCCACGTATGAAATGTTTCTAACCTGCTGCTCCGTGTCAGGGAGAGTCTCCACTTCCCTTTCAATGTCTTAGAGTTTAGCTCTCCTGCATTGTTTTACCTCTTGGGATCGAAGCTTGTCTGTGTTTCCTTGGTGCTACAAGTTTTGGGGACATGTTTCTTCTTGATTGTATCTCATTTTTTTTTTCTTTTCCCCTTTTTCTTTTAGTAACCTTGGTAGTTTGGTTTGGAGGGTCTCATCGGTTCTGCAGTCCTCTTGTTGGGTTGTTCTTCTCTTAAAAGCTGTCTTCCTCGTGAGTTCCCTGGGTAAGGTGCTCTTCCCTTATGAAGAGAAATATTGAGAAACTGAGTGTTTTATTTCACTTAAGTTTCTCTGTAGAATACAGCAACAATATATACAAAGATAGTAGGTATCAGCCTACCTTGAAACTAGGAGACTAAACTAGTTTAAACTGGAGATAAGAAACTGAAACTATTATAAAGATAAGGGTTAAGAAACAATCTACTTAACTCTTTCTTATTCAAACTAACTAAATAAAAATAGAAAGATAATTCTACTAACAAACTTCGACACCTTAAGAGCTCTTTTTCCTCCTGAGCCTTTTTTTCTTGATACAGGGTTCTCTTTTTGTTTTGTCGAGCTCTGTTCCCTCTGCAGTGTACTCTTCCCTCGTGAGTGTTCTTTGTTTAGTCAAGCTCTGCCTTATTATTGCTCTTCTTTTAGTTGAGCTCTTTATTTGTTCTCGTCACTTGAGCAAGTATGGGTCTTAATTTATTTATATATTTTTTTTGTTTTCATGTGTCTGGTATTTTTTACTGTGTTGCCACTTGAGATGGATACGAGTTAGGCATAAAAAAAAGATTATACAGTGTTTTCATTTTTATTTTTTTTAATGTTTATTAGGTATAGAAAAGATCAAGATATTGCACTTATTGCAACCTGTAGTCTCCACAATCTGTTAAAGGCCTCAATACTGTCAGAAACAGGTCCTCTGTTGCTTGATTTTAAGGTACTGCACATTGTTCTCCTCCTCCTGCTCAATCATCTATAGTAATATTGTTCTCTCTTTTTATTTATATTTTTGGCAATTTTTAATGAGTTTAGCTTTTGTAAGCAAATTTTAATGCATTTGTTAAACATAAGAATCTCTCTCAATGTAGAGTGGAGTATCTCCACTTTTTTTTTTTTTTTTGGTTTTATAATTTATTACGTTTTGTTTTTTGATTTTGTTTGGCGTAAATGCGTAATTATTTGGAATGTTCCCATTTCTGAAATTTAACTGTTTGATTATTAACCAAAGCTTATATGTGGAATTTCTACAAATTGGCTAGACACTAATTTATCATAAAAAGCGGCTCTACCATGTTAGGAAATCTGACCCGAAAGATCAAGACCAGGTCGAGGGTTTGATTACAGTATAAGTAGCCATATTAAATACTTTAATCCATGGTTGGATGCTCTAGCAGTTATCAAAGCCACAATGTGAGAAGTTTAGCATATATATATTTATGTGACTATACATGTATATCATGAATTGTATTGAACAGACACAAATGCAAAAGGTTAAGCTATTAGGTGGGAGAGTTCAACCATAATATAAGAAACCATATCAAATACTATCCTTTATTAATGTCTGATATACTAACAGACTGAACATACAACTTAATCCTTTGGATTTACATGTAAACCTGAAACTAAACCAAAGGGGAATTACCAAACATGAAATATAACCAATTTCGACAACGATGCCATATTTGACAAATTCAACCCAAAGCTCAAGCTATTAAGTGCCAGACCCAACCATTATGTGAATAACCATTTCAAATACTAAAGTCGACTTATGTAGATAGTTTAACAAATAACAATTATATGAAGGCATAGTGTACTGTGTTTATCTTTTGTTTTGGTTGCTTCCATATATATCTTCTCTCTTAAAGTCAGAAATTGTCTTTTACAAGTGTTGTTGCACTGTGGTTATATAGATGCATAATCAAGTGCCTAGTTAAATTCTAGCGAACTTTCATTTTATATTTTGCAGGATCTGACAGTTATTTTATCAACACTTCTTCCTGTGGTATGCATATATAATGAGTAATGACAATAAAGAGCATTCATCCCTTTCAATGGTTACTTAATAGTCGTTTCCAATCTATATATGTATGTTGTTCACTTATTGTAATATTACAAAGTCCAGTTGTTTTTCTTACCTCAAGATCCTCCCCTTTCTATTTTTATTTTGTCTTATTTTTCTTATATAATATATGTATTTTTGTATGTGTTCCAGATGTATAATTAAATTCAGCGTTTTTTTTTTTTTTCTTCCTGACGGTCGGCTTGGTATACCCCCTGATGCCTTATTTATGTTCCTTCTTAATGTGAGTATGAGTTCAGGCTAGATAGGTCATAACTTTAGGGAGGTATCATTTCTGGCAAAGATAATATCCTCAGTTACTATTGTTAAGTGTTTGTCGGAATAATTGATAATTTTGTAGGCAATCTAATTCCAGTTCTGAATATAACCTAATATTTCGATATACTGCCTCTTATCTTCCTATATATATATATATATATATATATATATATCTGCTACTAGAATGCAGGAAAGGAAGGACCTTTGACTTTTGGTGCACTTTGCGTTTTAAAGCACTTCTTGCCCAGGTTTCTTGCCCATCCTCGTTACTAATTCTTATCTTGATTAGCTTACATGACTTGACTTGTTTTCATTTTTCATTTGGAGGTCATCTGAAGCTTGGCATGGTAAAAGGCCTTTGCTTGTTGATGCAGTGAAGTCTTTACTAGATGAGCAAAATTTAGGTGTCTGAAAGGCTCATTCTGAGGTGTGTTGTTATTATGGGAATCCCTTATAGTTCTGACATTGTTAAGAAGACATTTTTTTTTCCTTGCCTTGTAATTTTGTTGCTTTAGTCGCAGTTGATTGTGGTAATGGCTTCACACTGCTGATTGATCCGTTTGGGGAGTTGTTTGTTGAATATCTAGTACGGCATTGTGCTCTGTCGGATCAGGATAACGGTGACATGAGAGCTCTAAGGTAGGGTTTGGTTCAGTGGTTTACTTTCAATAAGAAAATATTGGAGTTCTACATCCAACTTTCTTAAGAATTAAGATGAAAGAAATAGTAGATTTGAACATTGTTTAAAGTTAGTCGTTAGAAAATATTGATCGGACCATCCCAATGATGCATCATATTTACCAAAAGAATAATTAATATAAGATACTGAGGATTATGGACTTGATTCTTTGGCATGCATTAGAATTTAACACTCTATATTGACTTTAGTTATTATAATCATCTCCTAAATCATTCGTATCTGACAGATTATAACAATCTAATGGTAATTTGTTGCTTTTCCAAGTGAAGATGAGAGTAGTTTTTCCGGCAGAGGTACGAGGAATATGTGAAAAAGGCCTTCTTTTGCTAACTATTACCATTCTTGAAATGGAGGTATACCTCATTGTCTTGTTATATTCAAATCTATAATGGTGATTAAGATTTTATTTCCTTGGTGTTAACATGGGGTTCCGGTTCCTTAATTTTTTTGATTGGTTGTTTACACATATAATCATAACTGATGATGCCTAAAATCTCCGCAGCACGTCCTTTGGCCTTTCCTTCTAAAGATGATTATTCCATGGGCTTATACTGGTGCAGCTGCTACTGTAAGACCTTCATTTGTCTTTTATTTTATATTCTTATTGTGCTGACATCTAAATTTTAGTGCTTGGACATCAACTCTCTCCCGGTGCATGTTTTTAATTTTAATTGTTCAGTGGGTTTTGCTTGATACAATCCTGCCTTATTTAATCTGGGTGGTGTTAGTGCACAATAGATGTTTTTTATGTGAGTAATGACACTGAATTTTATAATTGTTAAAAATTTGGTCTGCATATATGCTGCTGTCTTTTCAGGTTTGCAGATGCATCGCGGAATTATGCAGACATAGATCTTCTCATACCAATGCCATGCTTAGTGAATGTAAAGCTCGTGTTGATATTCCGAAACCTGAGGTATGCTCTGCTCTGATGTTTTTTAAATCTAGGATCTATAGTGATACTGACTATGATATTATGTTAAATAATCCTTTGATTGGAAAGCTTAAAATTGGAAAATGATTAAGTAAACTTTGTTTGATAAGAGAGAGGGAGAGTATGAGGGATGGATGAATTAAGAGGGAGAGAGAGTAGGAGGGATGGAGAGGATAACATCTATCCTTCATGTTGTTTGGTATTGAAAAGAAGGTTGAATGGATGGATTGGTATTTAATTTGTAAAATTACTATATTATCCTTAAAAAAATCGGAGGGTATTATAAAATTGGAGGGCATTATAGTAATTACCCTCCAATCTTCTCTCCCTCCTCTCATCCTCCATAATTGGAAGGATCCAAAATGGTGGAAATGGTGGGCCCAAGAGGATTTGCTCTCCCTCCCACTCATCCCTCCAACCAAACAAAGGATTTGATCTCTCCCTCCAACCCTCTCCCTCCCTCCATTTCTCCATCCAACCAAACAAAGTTAATAGTTCCTTCTCATATTTAAGTCAGATATTTGTTTTTTTCCAAAAAAGGTCCCGTAATCACTTTTGTGTGTGCTTCTTTACAAGATATTTGCCACTAACATTGACCATCATTAAACATATGTTGTATAGTTTTAATTAGTTACTTTACAGCTTAAATGGAAAAAACTGTGCTGGTTCTTTTGGTGGAAAGTTAAGTTTTACGGCCTACAAAACATAAATGATAAAATAAAATGAAAATATAGATCGAGTCAATTGGATTCTCCTCTTGCATTGAGTTGCTTCCTTACATAAGGGTTGTGTGCATATACTGCTGCTTCTGTTATGTTACTAGTTGTGTTGCTTTTTTCATATGATCGATGGGTGACTTTGCTTACAGGGAACAAATATGCATTCACGGCTTCTTCATGTACACCACCCTACAGCAAAGTAGGCTGTTATCAGAGCTATTGATTTACTAGGTTAGCTGCTGTTTTAGTAGGAAATTTCATATATTTGTCTTTTTACACTTGGTGCAACGTACTATACTAATTCTGCCTGTTGATTTATGAATGCTGTCATTTTCTGGATTTTTGATATTTGTACAGATAAATGCCGTAAAATTTTAAAATTTGTTAGCTTTGGCCGTAAAACTTATCAATGAATGTTAGCTTCTCAATGCAAGAGGAGAATCCAATTTACTCGAACTATATTTTCATTGAAAATATATGTAGGCCATAAAACTTATCAATGAATGTTAGCTTTAGCATTGATATTTGTACAAATATCAACAAATGAAGGTAACAAATTTTAAACTTATCAATGAATGTTAGCTTTGGCATTGATATTATAAAATGAACTATATTCTCCGTTTATTTGTTGTTTTGAAATTTGTACACATTCTCCAAATTCCATCCTTTGGCATGATTGGGTCCAGCACATGGATGTTAGCTTTCTCGAATAAATCCTTCCTCTCTTCTCCAAGTTTCTTTTTCCTCATACTCAATCGGATAATGCAAGAGTTGAATTTGTAATTCCCACTTCTCTTCAAATGCAAATGAGGACTCAAAATTTACATGATGTTGAAAGAAAATAACAGAGGAGTGAAGCAACTTTGATTGGAAAAATTATCACCTGTGATGGAAATGGAAGATTTGGGTAACAAAAAGAGAAAAAAATAAAATAAATGATTTATAGTAAATTGTAAATTAGTATATGAAATTCAAATTTATATATATTTAATCTCAACCGAACAACAAAAAATAGAATGCTTCTCGTCAACTCTATGAAAAAAGAAAAAGAAAAAAGATGAATAGCTTACCTTTGGAAGTATGGTTGTGCCATTCTCACCTTACCAGCTAGGCGGCTAGTCGGCTACCACCATTGATAAGTTTTATATAAAATGGATAAAATAAAACAAAAATATAGTTGGAGAAGTTGAAATGACTCACTTGAAATGAATCGATGATAGTTAAATGTTAAATGATAAGATGAGGTTGTTACAGTGACCCTCGTAATCAAAATGATATGTAAATGATTTAGCATGGACACCGTCACATGAAACAAAATAATATAACTATTTGATCGAAATGTCGGGAGACTCTTGTTACGAGAATAGTTATCTGGTTATGTTTATAGCGATTCATTTGCGAGCCTCCTAAGAGGAAAATTGGGGCCCAATGGGTACATATAGACTTTGGGGGATCAATGGGCCTATAAAGCCCAATAGAAGTTGAAAACTTGCAATCTAATTGTTAAGCCCACAACGCCGACCAATGTACGGCTTGCAATTTGCAAATGAAGTGATTTGATGCATCGACAGTACCTCGAACCCACTTTAAAAACAAAAGATCCGCAGTTGGAGGAGATCATCCATATTTCCCATCAGACAGTAGGGTTTGCTCATCATCGATTTGATTTGCGTCACGCCAGTTTTCCAGCAATTACCAAAGTCTTGCCTAAGCGCGGCTCTGTTCAGATCCATCGACGAGGTTGGTTTCCTGGGTTTTGGATTTTTGGTTGGAATTGAAGCTTTAATTTTTTTAATTTTTTTTTCCTGGGTATGATGAAAAATGAACAAAGGGTCAAGTGGGATTGAAAAAAATTTATTTTTATTTTTTGAATAAATTTGAGATTTTTTTTTTATATTTAATGAAACTTATTTTGACTATAGTTTATATGTATCTTCTCCATTACTAATCTTATGAATAAAACATGACATATACTGTACATGTCTTAATTTGGGAAAGTAAAGAGTAAAATGGGTCTGTGGAAAACAGTGGAAGAAGAAAGAGAAAAAAAAAAATAGTTGAATAAAAAGTTGATGCTCTCTTTTTTTCTTTTTTTTCTTTTTTTTGTAGGATACACAATCTATCCCAAACCAGATTCAACTTGAAAATATAAATAACAAACTCTTAATTAGTAAATAGTATTTTTTATTTTTTTGAGTAAAAATTAGTAAATAGTAATAGCGTGAATATCAAATTCAATTTCCTGTTTCAATTTGGATTTAACCTATTTCAATTTTCCTTAATTAATCACTATAAATATTGCTTATATCTTAATATCTTTTACATATGTTTTTTTAGGCGGTGAAGTCTCCTCTAGGTTTTTGCTTAGAAGCCATAGATGTCGACTCTTCTGCCCGAGCTCATCATCGAAATACTCTTGCGCTTGCCGATCAAGTCTATATGCCGATTAAAGTGTGCATCCAAATCTTGGTTAGCTTTAATCACCCATCCGCAATTTATAAAAATGCATCTAGTTAGAACTAGAAAACAAAAACTCCTTCTTTGTAATGCATATCTCTATTTGGTAGACTTGGAAAGATCTCTTGAGGATAAAGTTCATCCAAAGCTTGATCAATTGAATATAATACCTAACACACGATTCATTGACATCGTCTATGGTAGCAATGGTTTGTTCTGTATTAAATATAATTTTAATGATGGTTTCCTCTTCATATACAATCCTTCTACTAGGGAGTCTAAGAAGATACTCGATGATGTCCCATCTGTAGTTAGAGAGTCAAACTTATATTGTTTTGGTGGCTTTGGTTATGTGGAGTCTATCGATGACTATAAGTTTGTGAGAGTCCTTGATTATGAAAACACATTGCAAATTTTCTCTCTTAGAAACAATTCGTGGAAAATTGTCATGGGCAATTTTCCTGTTAGGGAACCTAACTTTATTCACGGAGTCTCTCTAAATGGAGCAGTTCATTGGGGTACCATTTGTTACCCTGATAATCTAGGAGTGATCACTGTATTTGATTTGGCCGAAGAGAAGTTCAAAACTTTTCCCCTACCTATTTCAAATCCTCCAAATCCTCCTGAATCTTGGCAATGCATCGTTCATGATATTGGAGAATATCTTTGTGTAACCTTCGAAGTCTACGGTAGCCGTACAACAGAATTCGTAGACGCTGTGAAGGGAATTTGGATTATGAAGAAATATGGTGTCAAAGAATCTTGGACTAGAATTGTGAAATCACACGACCTATACAATCCAATACCATTATGTTTATGGGAGGATGATGGAATTATTCTTTATTCACATATAGGCAAACCGAAACGGGTACTTTGCTATGATGAAAAAGATGGAAAAATTAGAAAGGAGTGTGTTTTTGACGGAAATTATAGAATGTATGCATACATAGAGAGCCTTGTGTCACCCAAATACAACTTTGAGTACTCCACAACTCAAGGTATGTAATCATAATTTTCTTTTAAATTTTTTCTTTTATGCTATAACAAGTTTATCATCAGTTTTTAACATATAATTTGGGCTTGTATGCTCTCACCCTTCAATTTCCAGGATTCCCACATTACATTGCACAATCACAGTTGCAATCTACCGGCCAGGATCCAAGTTCGAGCTCAGTCATTTTGGATATTTCCGGACTATTAACAGAAGATCAACTGGTCTGAATTTTTCTGCATCGGAGAGGCATCAGATTCTTCGAAGCATTTTGATTTCCTGTTGATATTCTGTGGTGGCTGTTGTGCCTTGTTTGAAAAAGAATATTGTTTCTGATTAAGCTTCAGTACCTCGTATTATTTATTAAAGTTAATTGTTGGTTTTTAATTAATTTGATAAATTGGTTCAACAATGACACTAATGATTCATGGTCTGTTATGATTTTTTAAGGCTAAAAATTCTGGAGCTCAAACTTTTTTTTTTAATACCACCTGCGGATATAAAATATGTATATACGAGATGAAATGTCTCTAATAATTCAACTAGTGACAGCAGCATTGCCACCTCCTAAAACATGTAACATCTAGCGTGTTTATCGAATTCATAAGAAGAAGACAAAACAAAACAAAAATGCGAACAGCAGTTATTCAAATCCACCAGTGCTAGGAAATTCACTTGGATTTGATGAATTGAATGGTATGAGAAAAGTTGTTATATAACATGCCATGATAGTTAAATAAAAAATTGATTTTCTCTGTTTTTGTAGGATCTACAATCATTAAATCTCAAACCAGATTCTTAGTTTTGGTTCGGTTTGGTTTGACGGTTTATAGAAAATATAATTACATTATTTCTTTCTTCTTTTTTTTTTTTTTTTGAAAGAGAATAATTTCATTATAAAAAGCATAACATAGCTCTGAATTAGGAAAGCACAAATCAATTACTAAGTTCCTATTTTGCATACAGGGTACATATAACTTAATTATTAATCAGTAATTAAGTTTTCATTCCCTTCTATTTGGATTTCCGATTAGCAAAAGTCCAACTATAAAGACTTGAAACCGGTTCCTACTCCTACATCCATAATTATTAAAAAAAAATAGAAAAAAGAAAAACTAAACACGTGAGGATTAAAGACATGATTAGGTCCAAATTCACTTTGGATTTAAGATTCATCACTCGGTTTTCTTATTTAGTAATAGAGTCAGTTTCAGATTTGATTTATGTTTTTAATTGGAATATTTAACCTATTTCAATTTTACTTAATTAATCACTATAAAAAAATTATTCTATTTTTGTATATGTACATAAAAAAAAATTCTATTCGTTGAACCCTCCTCCTCAAAGGGTTTTGCTTAGAGGCCATAGTGTCAACTCTTCTGCCTGAGGTCATCATCGAAATACTCTTGTGATTACTGATAAAGTCTCTATGCCGATTTAAGTGTGCATCCAAATCCTGATTAGCTTTAATCACTCATCCTCACTTCATAAAAATGCGACCTAGAAAACAAAAACTCCTTTATAATGCATCTCTCTATTTGGTAGGCTTGGAAAGATCTCTTTATTTATCTTTTTAATAGCTATGGTATTATTGTTGACGGTCCCAACCCTTATAAACCTCACCATAGGGTTATAAACAACCCTTATTCCTAGCCTACATGGAACACTAAAAATCAGAAACAAACAACTCACTTTTATTTTGAGTGGATCATTTGTAAGATAGGGTTTCATAAACTTTTTAAAATTTTGTCCCTACTCAAAAATCACATACAAATTCATCTCCATTTCTTGTACATCCATCATCCTGAATGATTAGATAACCATAGTGTTCATTTAGTAACCTCATACAAATTATTCACAAATATTAAATCTAGGTGGTTAGCTGCATGTATACACATACCGACACATCCTTATTTATCTTTTTAATAGCTACGGTATTATTGTTGATGGGTCTCAACCCTTATAAACCTCACCATAGGATCCTTGACCAATCGTCTCATGTCTCTCGTACTGGAATATTCACTATAAGGGTACATTTTTGGAAAGGATATATTTTATATCTTCGTTATTTTTTATATTCGTCAAACTCATCCATAATGTTTCCTTCCCCTATTTGATGCACGTCATGAACCCGAGTAAAATGAACTTCACTTTCTATTTGATGTTCAATGCGGTAACTTTTAGTTCTTCATTGTTCGGATTTATAATTTTAGATTGTGAGAGAGTTATTTGCTTGATATATCTATGAACAGACAATAAAACTCCTAAAAAAAGAACTATTTTGCGTGAAAATTGTTTGATATACCTTGGTTTACATCAGACATTGGACATTGAATTTGAGAAGAAATAAATACGGACATCCGAAAGTATAAATATACCACTTACTTTTATTATACGCGAATCCTTTTCAAAACCTGGGATGTACTCCATGCGCTTCTCCAAATTCGAATCCAAATACTCAAAAACCAACTACAAATCTTTCTCCATGTACTTTACATCCGAACATAATGGTACATACATATCACTCTAATAGATAGGGAGGTTTGATATCACACTTCTAATCCAAGATTCTTTGACACCGGTACCATATTCCTTCATAATCCAAATTCTTTGAATGGCTTCCAAGAATTTTGGTGAAGGGTTAAAGTAGTCTACAAAGTTTACACAAAGATATTCTCCAACAGCATTAGCCATGCAATGCCAATATTGAGGAGGATTTGGATATAAAACCTAACGTACAATCTATTGACTTCATCTATGGTTACAATGGCTTGTTCTATATTAAATTTGGATATGGTGACATATAGTTTCTTCTTCATACATGATCTCCATCGTCAAACTCATTTTATTTTGGTGGCTTTGGTTATGCGGAATCTATTGATGACTATAAGTTTGTGAGAATCCTTAATGGCCAAAACATATTGCAAATTTTCTCTCTAAGAAACAATTCATGAAAAGTTGTTGCGGGCAATTTCCTGTTTGGCAACCTAACATTATTCACAGAGTCTCAGAGCAATTCATTGGGGTACCATTAGAGGTGACCATGGTTCGGTTTGAATCAGAGCCATGGTAAAAAGAACCGGACAGGAACCAGATTTTCCTTTTTCAGTTCTTGAAAATGCGGAACAGGCGGTTCAAGCTGGTTTTGGAATCGGTGATTCCAACTGGTTCCTTATTTTTTCTATAAAAAAAAAACTTATTTGGACCATAAATATTACTTATATCTTAATATCTTTTATCAATAATGATACTTTACCTAAATCTAGTGTCCAAATGATGTGGTAACACTATAATCCATTCATTTAAATTGTATTAGATTTACATGATTTAAATGAATGGATCTAAGTGTGGCCACATCATTTAGGCTCCAGACTTGGACACCAAATTTGGGCAAAATAATGTTACTTAGAGGAGACTTCACCACCCTAAAAACAAAAACTCCTTAGTAATACATCTCTCTATTTGGTAGACTTGGAAAGATCTCTTGAGGACAAAGTTCATCCAAAGCTCGATCAATTTAATATAATACCTAACACACCATTTTTTATTCACACCATCTATGGTTGCAGTGGCTTGTTTTATATTAAATTTAAAATCTTATGATAGTTTCTTCTTCATATGCAATCCTTCCTTCTACTAGGGAGTCTAAGAAGATTATTGATGTCCCACTTGTCAATAAAGAGTCAAACCTTCGTTTATTATCATGGCTTTGGTTATGCAGAGTCTATTGATGACTGTAAGTTTGTGAACGTCTTTAATTATGAAAACATATTGCGTATTTTCTCTGTAAGAAACAATTCATGGAAAATTGTCGTGGGCAATTTTCCTGTTAGGAAACCTAATATTATGTTGTTTCCTAACGTTATCCACGGAGTCTCTCTAAATGGAGCAGTTCATTGGGGTTAGTGATGTCAAAATTACCCATTAGTCCGTGGACCCGTCCTGTTAGGGGCGGTTTTAACCATATACCATTTAAGTTGTGGTATGGGCCAGGGTAGGTATTTTTTTCAATCCCCAATTTAATTTCAGTATGGTTACGGGATTTTAAGTCCCCGCCCTACCCCGTCCCTGTACCCACTATCAATCTTGCCCCGTCCATAAAAAAATTCAGATTAAAATTCATTAAAATCGATGTGTTTTCATCATGGTCCTTACCGAAATTAAAATAAGGGATCCCCCATGAGAGATTCACTATATATATATATATATATATATATACACACACACATAATTTTCCCTATCTTTTTTTCCCATTTTTTTTCCTCCATTGAAACACTACTCCATTCCAGATCATTATATATAATATACCCTTCACACTATTATTTTGATATTTTCATATTATTCAATAATATTTATATGATCTTTATCAATAAATCATTAACAAAAAAATACATTAATGGGATAAGGATGGTATGAGACAAAAAACCGATCCCCTAATGGGGAATTCCCATACTCACACCGATTATTTTAAGGTGGGTATTCATCGGGGATGATATTTCTCATACAAATTGGTATTGGGGATGATAATGGAAAACCCGTCCCCGACCCGTACCATTGACATCCCTAATTGGGGCACCATTTGTTATCCTGATAATCTAGGAGTGATCACTGTAACACCCGGTTTCTATTAATAATGAAATATATATATATATATATATATGGGATATTATCATTTCCCCCCTACTGTTCACTATATTAGAAAGGTGAGGACATGGTTTCTCGACTTTAGAAAGGTGACCCCCCCCAGAACAGATTTATTTAACAAACACCCCCCTCTGTCAGAAAAATCATCAACAGTGAGGGTTGACCGTTACTGTTGGGGGGCAATTTCGTAAACTCACTATGGGAACATTAATTCTGATTTGGACCGAAGGTTATAAAAGTCATTTGGTAAAAAATAATTACAAAATCAATAAATATTAAAAATAAAAAATGAAAAATGAAAAATGAAAAAACAAAACAAAATCTAATATCTCTCCTCTCTCACGATCTCTCATCTGTTTCTATCATCTCTCTCATCTCCTCATCTTCATCTTCATCATCAAACCATAAACCGACCTCTTTCTAAACCGATCTCTTTCTCTCTTCTTTTTCTTCTTCGTCGATTGAGTTTGGGAGTGTGTGTTTTTTGGGTTTGTTTGTGTATAGGTATGGGTGAATCGGTTTCGATTTGATTCCAATTTGGGTCGATTAGGTTTTGAATATGGATTTTGGGTGGGTTGTTGTGTGGTGGTGATGGGTGGTTCACTGTGGTGGCGTTTGTGAGAGAGAAAAGAGAACTAGATGCGTTGTGATTTGGATTTGGTGGGTTTTCTGGGTTGGATTTGGTGGGTAGCCACCCAACCACTACCATCTCTATCTCACATACCACCACCATCTCTCTCACGTACACACCACCACCATCTCTCTCATTGTATTCAGACCACAACCATCTCTCTCACGCACACACCACCATCGATCGCTGTCGAACGAAACCCAAATCGCCGCCAATCGAAACCTAAATCCAAATCACCGTGGTGATGAGGTTTGGGTTCTGGTGGTGGCCGATCTCCTCACAGGGTGTTTGGGGTAACCACCGGTTTGATTTGTGGTTAGGGTTTGACAACTAATCAATTTTGATTGGGGTTCGATTTGGTTCGATTTGGTTTGGGGTTCAATTTGGTTTGATTTGGGTTCAATTTCGATTTGGTTTGGTTTGGTTCGATTTGTGTGTTTGACTGGTGATGGGTTGGTTTGGTTTCCGGTGGTGGTGGTGGTGGTGGTGGTGGTGGTGGGTCGGTCGGATTGTGTGGTGGTCGTGGAAAAGGCAGAGGCTTCAAGACCAGCCCTTTTGTGGGCTCTTCAGTAATGGCAGTAATCAATAATCAGGGGACTTTGAATTGCTTGAGTATATTATTATTAAATATGTTTAAAAAATTGTTTTTAAATTTTGTTTTATTTTTAATTTTAATATATTTTTTATTTAATAAATATCTTATAGGGTAAAATTGTAATTTCAGTTATTTAATCATGTGCTGTCTGGTAATTAAAAGCATAGAAGGGTAATTTCATCTTTTTACCCACTGAAAAGTGTCAGAGTTTGTATTTCCGTTGAAAAAGCTAATGGAAGGGGGTGTTTGAATATTATTTTCATTGCAGGGGCCAGATCGGTAATTTTCGGGAAACCCTGTCCTCACTTTAATAATAGGGTAAACAGTAGGGGGGAAAGCGATCTTTTCCCTATATATATATATAAATAAATAATGAATTATAATATAATAAATCTTTTACTTTCCTTAAATATATTAGGGTTTCATGAGAAAAGTCAACTTTAAATGTGTGTATATATATTGATAAGAAAAAAATTAAACGGGGAGAAAAAAAAAAAAAAAAGAACAAGCTGTTTTTGGTTTTGGCTGCCACCAAGCCATTCTCTAGGAGGAGTTGCTAGTAAGTGAAATTTCTATTAGATTTAATATTCATTTGTGTTATTGCATCAAGACTTGATCATCCAAATGTCTGGATTGCATGATATAAATTTCAAGATTTATTTGAAAGAGCGAATGATCTTAGTAAATTCTGAAAATTTGTATGTATTGTATTATTCATGTCTAGTTTTATGCTATAAAATTTCATAATTTTTAGAATTGTATTTGAAGCGTTTTCTTGATTATAATTGTACAAGTGGTTCGTATTAGTGATACTACCTTGAAGTATTTGGGCCGGGTCACCGGGGCTACGGGTGACACTATCCGGATTCATTTGGGCCGGGTCACCGGGCTACAGGTGACATTATACGAATTTATTTAGGCTGGGTCACCGGGCTACGGGTGACACTATTCGGAATTATTTGGGCCGGGTCACCAGGCTACCAGAGGGCTTAGATCACTGAATTACTGGTGACACTATTCTGATTCATTTGGGCTAAGTTGTCATACTACGCCATGAGTTGATTTAAACGTTATTTGATATTTATTATACTGTTTTATACGTTTGAAAAATCTATGTGTGATAAGTATTTTATTAAGTTAATTACACGTTACCAATTGTTTGTTTGTAGTTCATGATTTATGCAAAGTAACATCTTCATAAGGTAGTTAATTTCATGATTTATTAAACTGTCTTGTGTTGCTGCGTGAACTTACATATCAAGTTGATAGCTCACCCATTGTTGTTATTGTTTTGCAGAGTAAATTTCAGTATTATTGAGAAGATGAGTTATTAGGGTTTTGGTGTTGCTCCAATTAAAGATGTGATTGTTAGAGATTATATTCTCATTTTATTAGTCTTTAGAACAGAATACTCAAGTTTATCATTTGTTAGAGCATCTAATTGTGATGATTGGATTATGTTATCTTTTTGTTATTATGAATTTTTATGAGGATTTTTAATTGTTGAGATGTTGACATTTTTATTTTGGGTGAATGATTATTGGGAATTAAAATTTGTTGCCATTAGCACACTAGATCGATTAAATCAAATTTGGGGTGTTACAATCACCGTATTTGATTTGGCTGAAGAGAATTTCAAAACTTTTCCCCCTACCTATTTCAAATCCTCCCAATCCTCCTGAATGTTGGCAATGCATCGTTCATGATATCAAAGAATATCTTTGTGTAACCTTCGATGTTTTTGACGGTACAATAGAATTCTTAGAAGCTATAAAGGGAATTTGGATTATGAAGGAATATGGTGTCAAAGAATCTTGGACTAGAATTGTGAAATCACACAGCCTATATGATTCAAAACCATTATGTTTATGGGAGAACGATGGTATTATTCTTTATTCACAGTTTGGCCAACCGAGACGGGTTTTTTGCTATGATGAAAAGGATGGAAAAATTAGGAAGGAGTGTTTGTTTGACTGGAACTATAGAATGTTTGCATAAGTAGAGAGTCTTGTGTCGGTTTTTAACATAATTGCGGCTTGTATGTTGCCACCTTTCAATTTCCAGAATTCACATAACATTGCACCACCACAGTTGCAATCAACCAGCCAGGATCCAAGTTCGAGCTCGGTCAGTTTGGATATTTCCGGACAATTAACAGAAGATCAACTAGTCTGAATTTTTCTGCATCGGAGAGGCATCAAAATGATTCTTCGAAGCATTTTGATTTCCTGTTGAGACTGTTTAGATAGTTGTGGTGGCTGTTGTGCCTTGTTTGAAAAAAGAATATTGTTTCTGACTAAGCTTCATTACCTCATATTATTTATTTAAGTTAATTGTTGGTTTTTAATTAATTTGATAAATTGGTTCAACACCGACACTCATTTCATGTTCTGTTATGATTTTTTAAGGCTAAACATTCTAGAGTTCGAACTTAGTTTTTTTTTTTTTTTTTTTTTTTTTTTTTTATATACCACCAGATTGGACATTGTAGTTTTCACATCATTCACATGATGACATTGCCATTTACAGGACACAAAATATCAATCAGCAAGCACAGACAAAAAGCAGGAGTTGATCCGAAACAGGCCATGTAATTTGCAGAAACTAAATGATGTTTACACTAATATTTATATAGCTTAACTATATGCAATCGACTGACCGTCAGTTGGGTATTTTTACTCCGATGCTCCAAAATACGTAAGTGAATCCAAAGTACTTCTATTAGTAAGAACGTAAAGATGATGGCTAATTCAAAAAACATCTGGCAATAAAACTTATGTCAGCATCAAAACAACGTAACCCATCTGGTTTCAACTTCACCTTCTGCATAAGCATCAAAACATCGTAACTCGCCTGGTTTCGACTTCACCTTCTGCATAAACATCAAAGCATACTGTCACGCTTCAGCAAAGATGGGAAACTATATAAACCTTTAAGCTATATATGTATTCAATAGTATCTTGAAGGGCCTCACTACGGAGATGAAGTCCCAGGTTTGCTTGAGTATCAGCTGCAGTGTTTGACTCCTTGGAATTGGACAAGAATAGGTCATTAGCAACAAAACAAAAAAATACCCGGAATTGGAAAGAACAGGAAGGCGTTTGGTTACCAAGAATTTAAATATAATTGAATTAATGACAGTAGCATCGCTACCTCCTAAATCATGTAGCGTATTCATCGAATTCACAAAAAAGAAAACAAAAAAAGAGAAACGAAAATTCAACAGCAGTTATTCAAGTGCTAGTGTTAGAGAATAATTTCACACTTTGCATGAGAATAACAAGTTGGAAAATATCACAAACTACAGAGAGGCAGAGAATATTAAACAACATAACGGCTTTAGAAGTCACGAAACCCCGGGTGCCATAATCTTCTGTGGTGGTAAATGAGTACAAAAGTAATTATCAGAAAGTATACCCTAGGAACATGATCGATCTTGAAATGATGAAACTTATCCTTAAGCTCCCTTGCCTCTCCACACAATCTGGCCAAATTTGGGTTTTTGATTTGGATTAGGAAACGGTGGTTTTTGGAAATGATTTTTTTTTTTTTTTTTTTTTTTTGATTTGGTGGAATCAAAAGTTAATTTTTTGTTATTTTTAAACAAATTAAATATTTATTATAGGGAAGGGTATTAATATTTTATTAAAACATTTTGTATAATAAATTTCTTTTAAAATATTAATTTAATTTTATTATTTTAATTGTTTTTATTTAATTTTATTACATTTATTAATTATTAATTATAAATTTAATTAGTTTTATTTTTAAATTTAATTAATTATAAATTTAATTTAAATTTATCTTGATAATATATAAATGCTAATATAATAACTGGGGGTATTTTAGACTTTTATAGTTAGTCAAAGTGGTCAAGGGTATGTTTTTGTTAATAAATACAAAAGTTGAATATAGCTATAATATTGTAAAATGTCAGGGAAGTTAGTGCAATTAACCCTAAAGATAATGTTGTTAGTTAAAGTTATTGGAGTTTGTGGTCAACATTGGTGGGGTCATGAGTCCTTCATAGAGTGAACATGAATTCAACTAAAGTAAAGAAAAGATGGATATTTTTGGTAATATTTATTGTTTGTAATTCAAGATCAATCATCTTTCAATTAGAGAAATATTATAGAGCTGAAACCTGTGGAACAGAAAGCTGTAAAGATCACTTGGGTATATCCATACTTTGATTTAAGACAAGAAGAGTAGTAATCGTGTAATTAATTTGCATATCATCCACGTACTATTTACAGGACACAAAATGTGAATCACCCACAAGCTGCGACAAAGTTGCTCTAAAACTGGCAATGCCATTAGCCGAACTTTGATGCTTGCACTGATACATATGTATATATAGCTGAAACTATATACTATCCGGCAAATCATCAGTTGGATATTATTTACACCAATTCCTCCAAAATACGTTAGCAAATCTATTACACTTCAACCTACTAATAAAACAGAAACGTAAAGCTAATACTTTTTTTTTTTTTTGAAAACATAAAGCTGATACTTTTGACACCATACAAAACATTGAAACCCGCCTGCCTGGAGTATCTCTTAACCGAATTCTTGTTCAACTTCACCATCTGCAAAAGCATCAAACCATACAGTCAAGCTTCAACCAAGATGTGAAACAAAATAAACTTGAAGCTATAAGTATTCATAGACTTTAATAGTATCTTGAAAGGACTCACCTCTGAGATAAAGACCCTTGTTTGCTAGAGCATCGGCTTCAGAGTTGTACTCCTAAGAAACAGACATGAATGTGTCATTAACAAAAAAAAAAAAAAAAAAGGCAACAAGTATACTTGAATTAATGACAACATCATTACTACCTCATAAATCGTGCAGCGTATTCACTGAATTCACAACAATAAAGGAAAAAGAAAAACAAAAATGCAACAGCGAGTCAGCGATTATTCAAATCACCAGTTGCTAGCGCTTAAGAATAAATTCACACTTGACAACAAGACACTCAATATTTTTATAAGGAAATAGCAAATTAGAATATACATATCAATAGTAGAGCAATAAACTTAACATATTATGATAAAGAAGAAATAGAAAATGAAAATATCACCCACATATCACAAAGCAATAGACTCAAAACCAGTGATTTAAAGCAACTCACATACACCTTGGTCCTTGAGCCAGTGATGACATTACAATCAGAAAAACACAGTAATATACCAGTTCATTTTGCTATTTAAAGTCATGAACTGAAGAACAATGGTCATGAGGACCATAAATTCTTTAGTAAATAATTATACATTATCATTTTAGGCAACAGAGCTCCAAAGTAAGAGAGTAATTATCATAGTGTACCCTATGAATATGCTCGATCTCAAAAGACACAAACTGATCCTTAAGCTGTCTTGCCTCTTCACATAAAATGGACAAATTCTCGTTCCTGACTTGCCATTCACCCGGAATCTGTTTTATGAGTAATTCCAGTAAGATTGAAGCATGGGAAACTAATTAATCAACAGAAAAATAGAAAAATTAAGAAAATGCAATTAAGTAATATTAAACTGAAGACATAAATACAACATAAAACTTCAACACATAAATTGCCTTTTCATAAACCAAAACTGGCACAAGTAGCAAAACCTTCTTTCCCACCATTTTCTCTTCTATTAATTACACTAGAAACGAATTAACGAAGATAAAATTTAGATACATACAGCTAAAGAATTTAATAACAGACCTGCTTGCAGACAATCATAGAGTCTCCTTGAACACAAATGTGCTCAAAATTATAGTCCAGAGCATATTTCAATCCTAATATTACAGCTCGATATTCAGCAGCATTACTCGTTGTATCACCAACCCCTTCCCAAAGTCGCAGGACCTACCAAAACTCATTCAAGATTAATTAGAGAGAACTGTATTTAAAAATTGATAAAGCAACCTAGATGCTAAGGAGCAAATTACATACAAAATCATCATCTTCGGAACGCAAAACCGCTCCTGCACCACCTCTTCCAGGATTTCCTTTACAGCAACCATCAAACTCGAGAATACAGGATCTTTCGTACTGGAAACAAACAAACATAGATTATCTTCTTGCATCATCAAATCAACAAGTATTAAACTAGGGTCTATGTAACATATATTGACTCAAAACAAAATGAGACATCATCACAGAAAAATGATTGCCATTTGCTTGGTCTGTTAATTTATAGGTTTTTTGCGAAGATCTTTTTTGTCTCTCAAGATTTACATCTTTTTTGAAAAGTTCCAATACATGCATAATTGTAGCAAATCTTTAACACAATAAGATGGGGTATGATTGGAGTTTATAGTAGATAATTAGACATGGGTAATTACAAATTAACAAGTAAAACATAAGAAATTGTTTATAATAATGATAGGAAACTAAAAGATTAGTGCCTGCCAGTTGCAATATTGAAAGTATATCTCAAAAAGTAACTCAAAGAAACCCACATTCAAAGTGCTCATTCTGATGTAATGTTGAAGACAAAGTTGTTCAACAGCATAATAATGCATATAGCCAAAAATAAGTCAACAAGTTTCAAAAACAAAAATGAGTTAATAAGAATAATATATAAATAAATAAATAAAAACCCACTTTTCTCTTCCTCCCTTGATCGTAATAGTCATTATCGGAATAGTCACTGTCGGAATAGTCACTGTCGGAATAGGTACCTCCGTAGTACGCCATTGATGATCACAACACTGCAAAATTTTCAGTCAAAACGAAGTTGCGTGAAGTGCAAGTGAAAGTAAATCAGGAATGACTACTATATATATATATATAGAGAGAGAGAGAGAGAGAGAGAGAGACGTACGTGTTAGTATTGGGCTCTGATCGTGGAGGGTTTTGATCGTGGAGGGTTTTTAGGTTTAGACGTTTAGTGGGGTTAGTGTGGTGTTAGGGTTTTGAATTTTGAATTTTGATTGGATTGTGTTTGAGTGACTGAAAAGACAGTTCTCATGCATACAAAAGTTGGACTTGGTCAATTGGGCTTTTTTCCAGCCCATTGGGCCTTAAAGTCTCTATGGTCCACCCATGGGCTAGTTTTTATAAACATGAAGTAAAGAGCCCATGTTATTTGCGGATGTTTTCTGTCCGTCGGATATTTCGAAATCAACCACTATATATGCGGTCTAGATATTTACTCCCACGACATAGGTTTCCACTTATAGTTGTAACTTGTAAAATCCATATGGTGAGACTCAAATTCAAACCTTCTATTGAGTGTTGTTTATCACTAAATCACATTAAAGGGATTTAATATAAAAATTTATTTTTTATTTTTTATTTTTTTAAAACTTTCATTTATATGATATTTTCAGACCAAATGAGCATAGATTACTACCGATAAAGGGACTTAATAGAAAGATACATAGGTACTCTTTTTTTTCCCCAAAACTTCTCATTTATATGAATAAAATTTAAGATATCTACAATCATATAAACTAGCATAACCTTTGTTTAATACATTTTTTGTTAGAATAATTAAATTTCAAGTTATATTTTCTTAGTTTATAATTTTTTAAGAAAATATATATAAAAAAATGAGCAATGAGTAGTGTTGTTCTCAACTCTCAATACAATAACAACCACAAGATGAAGAAAAGAGACAAAAACAGAAGAGATCCAAGGGTTTTACAAAAATTCATACCTTGAAAGTTACGTCTGAATATCCATACGCAAGAAAACCCCAATCAGTGGATGAGAAACCAAAACACGACACCCTTCTCTTCTGCTATTGCTGATGATAAGTTGGAAGACATAAGAGTTTGAACTCAAAAAACTGAAACAAAAAAAATAAAAAAAATGGCCACAATCTCTGCATTTTCATCTCTAAACTTGATTTGCAGACCAAAATATCAAATTTCCCAGATAGTCCCTTGTCATTCTTTGACACTTCCCAGAAAAAGCTTCCATTTTCAGACTGAATTGAGGCTGAAATGTGACCAGAAGAAGAGGGGTTTTGGTGGGTTTAGAATTTTGAGGTCTAGTGAAGAAGAGACTTTGGTGACAGGGACAGAGACAGAGACAGAGCAGGAGAGTGAAGAAGGAGGACAAGAAGAGTCTGTGGCTTCAGATGAACAACAGCCTGTTGCTGTTCCTGTCTCTGCTTCAGACAAGCTCACCATGTTCTTCCAGGTACCATGTTTTGGTTTTTTTAGTTTGTTCCTTGCAAAATTCTACTAAAAATGTTCATGTTTTTGAGTTTTTCATTGTTTCTTTCTATTGGGTGTCTGTATTGTAAGTTGTAACTTATTTGATTCATATTTGGTGAAATGTATTTCATTCCTAGTCATTGTTTTTGCTAATTATTTCTTGCAAACAAATGGGGGTTTTGATGGAGCCCAATAAATTGTTTTGTTGACTCATTTTCTTTTGTTTTTTGGTTTCAAATTCAATGCTTTATAGATTAGTAGATTACTAATGGTTGTTTGCTGTGTATATGAAGGCTGATGGAATAATGAATGAAGCAGCAATTCCTAATATGACTAAGGCATTGGAGGTAAACCATTGCTGTCCTTAAAACATTCTTTGTGATTATATCAGTGTGCGAATGTTCTCCTTCCTTGTTTCCCTCACTATAGAATTGTCAAATTGCAAAATAAAGGGCCTTCTTTTTACTTTTGTAAGTGCATACCATGCTGTGCATATATGCATCTATTAATCTTAAAAAGTTAACATGTCGTCATTGGTTTTGTGTTGTGTGGGAAGAGATGTCTATAAAAAGATGGATAGAAGCAAAGGGCTAAGTCAAGTTCTATGCTTTTAGTTGACATTGATGTTGAAGTGATTGTTAAATGAAGAATCTGATGCATAACACCTAAGCCTAACAGAAAAACTTGCTTTTATATTAAACTCATTTTAATCTGATGTTTGGTATGATTGAGGCAAGTGAATTTTTGCTTTTAAATTCACAATATGGTTTAATGCTGATCATGGAATTTGATCTACGGTATACATTTGTAATTGTGGGGAGAAGGAATCAAAGCTGTTTTATCTGGACTGAAACACAAAGCTGGTCAAAATCCTTTTGAGGATCCAGAATCTTTTGAAAAAATGGCCCCGATAAGATGTTCCATAATTTGTATTAATTCTCCATCCTTCTTCAACGATTAAGTTGAGCAAATTTATGTTATCTAATCAGCTTATATGCTTAAGAGTTACCACTTTTTTTTTGCTGGACTTTCTCAATATCAACTTTACTTGTGTAGGAAAACTGCTGTAGTAAAAGCACAATTATTGTCTCATGTAGAAAGTCATCGATTATTTTGTTAGGTTGGGGACTGCTTATTCATGTACTTATTTTTTGCAGGGAACTGAGGGAATCTCCGATTTAAAGGTTCTAGTCCTTGAGGGTATTGCCACTGTTGAGGTGCATATTTACAAACTTTCATGCCACATGTTTGAGTCATTTGACATTGCAGTCCAATTGAGCACGGTGTTTTATGTTTTTCATTGAATTGAACATCTTGAGAATCATGCAATTATGGAAATCTAAACATATGGAAAGACATATGAGTATATGACCTGAGTATTTTTTATCTTTTATTGCTCTTGCTCTCATAAATTAACCTGATAATTATCCAGTTTTTTCTTAATCGGTTTTGCTAACGTAAGTTGGCCTCCCCATAACTATTTTCTGTTTCTATTCTGGTCACCTGTCAAGTTTTGAATTCAGTTCCGAGAATGCTTTACCTTATGTCTTGTACATTTGGTGCATTTATAAGACTTCCGTCTACTTTATTAAAATGTCTATCCATAAATCATGAAGATATATTGACACTTATTTCTAATGTAAACAGTAACCTTTCTGTTCTCTTTGTTCAGTTAAAGAAGCAGACGACAGTTCAATCTACAGGGGTGGCTGCCAGCTTGGTTGAGATTATACAGGGTTCAGGCTTCAAGTTACAAACATTGAATTTGAGTTTTGAGGATGAAGAGGATGTTGTTCTGGCCTAGATATTATATGTTGATTTTTTTTTTTCAAATTCAGCTAGGAAAAAAGATAGAGAAGAGAAAATTGTATATCTTTTATGTCCTTTTTCCCCAAAATTCCTGGTACTAGGTAGGCATTTCAATTGAATTGTATTTTTCTTACTGTATTTTTTTTACTCCAGCTGGTTGATATCAGTAAAGTTGTACTTCATACTTTGTTATGAACACGACGCCTGAGATTTTTTCGGATATTCTAACCGTGGTGTGTGTGCAGTGAATTTGCTTTTGCAATTTACATATCTAATGAAAATTTCACTGATGTACATGTATCTTTATTGCAAGACTTCAGTGAACTGAATCCAAATAACTGATGTAAATCTATGCTAAAGGTTTTGCTGGTTCATAGGTGCAGCCATGCAGGTGATATCTCGACAGGTGCAGGTGATATCTCAATAGGTGACGATAAACATCTGGACTGGTTATGTCTAACTCTATAGTTGAAAGGTGAGCATAGTAAAATCCTGATCAAGATTTTGTTATTTGCTTTCTCACAGGAGTTGTATATTGGTTTTGTTTGAGTAGCTTCCTTCTTGACAGGCTGTATGTTAGATCAAGTTGACTTCTAGGCTATAGCATGAATTGCTTGAAAATTTGCAGTGATTCAAGTTGTAAAAACTAGAAGATTCTGCAAATTTGGCTATTAAATTCTTATTATAATTTGGTCCACAGCTATTACTGTCTATTATTGCATGTACCGTGAAATGTTTCTGGTTCATATTTCTGTCCTGTCAAATGCAAGTTGAGGAGTGGACCTAACTGGACCCTCTGAAACATTAGAATTATTTTTTTTACAGCAAATTTGATTGGCCTTCTATGGTGAGGCTTCTTCACTTAGAACACAATCAAATGTAATGTTTGTGTTAGAGGTTTTTGACTAATCTTACAGGTTCTTTTAGGTTCGTACGGACTTGCTTCTGTCTTTTTATGAATGTTTTATTCATCAAAAATAAAAAGTCCCCATTATAAGAAAATGTTATAAGCATTGATTCAAATCAATCATTCAAAAAATTCATCATGATTTTCTTTACCTGTCATCAAATAAGGATTCACATGTTGCATATCTGTTGAGGGCCCAAACCAACTGAGCTGAAATGTCTATTTTTTGTGAGCTGATGTCCATTTTTTGTTGGAAATTCCTAGAGCAAAACAACAGTTTTGGTGCAATCAAAGCTGTGGATATGGTACTGTGTGAGTAAAAAGAGGAGAAAAAGAAAAAAGTCTGAGATGACAACTTGTATAAAGAAAAAACAATGCATGGGAATATGCCTTTTCTATCAAACTTGAGGACATAGTCCCCTGTATTCTCTGTTTTTTATGCATAAAGAAAAACAAAATATAAGTGACAAAATTGCACAGTTTGCATGATATTTCAGAGATCAATAATGAGTTCTATTAGCATATTTTCCTTACAAATTTTTATTATAAGTTTATGCAAACCTCGTTAAGTTTAAAAGTCTTCATTGAAGTTCTTTATGACTCGAACCCGTAAATCTATAACCTAGATCCTTTTCATTTTGAGGGTTGATATTGGGAAATGTAAATAATAAATGCAGATCTTGTTATATAGATTAGAGCATCTAGTACATACATGGGTGTTTCCAGAATTCTAGGTCATATCCAAATTAAATTGATAAATCTAACATTTTGATAAATCTATGTTTTTAAACATAGCATGTGATTTCCCATGTGAAGATGATGAAGAAATATCACTGGCACCGCTTCATTACTATTATTATTATTATTTTTTTTTTTTTCTTGGTAAGATTTGTGAGCAACTTGTATTTAATTAGTCTTTCTTCCCTGTACCATATTATATTGTTTTTTTTTTTTTTTTTTGTACTCCTATGTTTATTGACAAGAAACTACTGTGTACATATTCGGATTATAACTAGAACTGGATTTTTAACATTTTAACGTTCAACTACACAAACCTAATGTAACTGTGTTGGTCCAGACCAAACTCTAGCAAAAAAAAAACACAAATGGTTATATAAAAGCAAAAGATCATCATCAGGGATGTCTTGTCACTTGTGTTCAATTCAAAGACATGAAAAAACAATAGACAAGCCTCGTGTGATGAACATAAATAAATCAAGATGACATGTGATGATGATGAGTTACTGAGTACAAGTAGTAGTAGTAGTAGTTGTAATAGATGCATATGATATTAAGAGATAATAAAACTAAATTAATAATTAATTTAAACAGCAGACATGTTTGAAACTTTGAATTCACATTTTTAAAATGAATGAACTGGTATCCAACTAGACATTAGTGATGTTCCTCAGTGATCTGGTGAGAGACATTTATTGAACCCCATCCCATACAGGCATACAGCTAGACAGACACAGTAAACAACTATTAAAAAAAAAAATCTCTCTTTCACTCTCTTGAATATTGACCTGTCTCCCTCTCTCTCTCTCTGACCTACCTTTGTGTGTGTATATATATATACTGTTAAGTGCTTCTACTTGAAAGCACTTCACTCGTAAGTGACTTGCTAGTTCATCTACTTTGTTTTTGGTTTTTGGGACTTTCAATGGCTTCCAGAGCTCTGCTACTTCTGTTTGTGGTCACTACTTCTCTTTTAGTCGCTGCTACAAGGGTTTGTCTCTCTCTCTCTCTTTTTTTTTTTTTTTTTCTCTAGAGATCATCAGATCACCTGTTGAAAACTTCATGTTATTATTTTAACATGTTTTTGATGTATAAAGATTGCATTTATTGTTTTTGTAACATCATTTATTTGCATTTTTAGAATGTGTTTTATGTTCAGACTTTGGTTTTGTTTGACATCTCTGAATAATGTGAGTGCATTTTGTTGATGTTGGTTTTGTAGATTTCAGCTAATGTTGAACAATATGAGCAGGAAAAGGTAATTTTTTGAATAAATTAGAGTGTTTCATTGGCTGGTTTATATATTTTAAGTGTTTAGTTAAGTTTCTAGTACAAAAGATGATTAAACTGTCAATTTTTTGCCATTTTTGTGTAGGATACTTATCTCAAAGTCCCTCCAGCAGCTCCAGTGAAACCAACCACTCCACCACCAGCATACAAGCCACCCACCACCACTCCACCACCAGCATATAAGCCACCAGCCACTCCACCACCAGTATACAAGCCACCCACCACCACTCCACCACCAGCTTATAAGCCACCAGCCACTCCACCACCAGCATACAAGCCTCCCACCACCTCTCCACCACCAGCTTACAAGCCACCAGCCACTCCACCACCAGCATACAAGCCTCCCACCACTACTCCACCACCAGCTTACAAGCCACCAGCAACTCCACCACCAGCATACAAGCCTCCCACCACCACTCCACCACCAGCTTACAAGCCACCAGCAACTCCACCACCAGCATACAAGCCACCCACTACCACTCCACCAGCATACAAGCCACCCACCACCACTCCACCAACTCCAGCAATGCCTCCAGTCAGATCAAAAAAGGGTAACATACATACATAGATACATTTTCTTCCATATTGTCATGTTAAATTGTTAAAATGCAAACAAATCTGATTAGTTTACTTATTGAGAACTTCTTACTTACATCATACACAAACACAAATTCAATTAAATTTGGTCGTAAGCTCAAGACACTTGAAATAAGCCTAATGGGTTGATTTATTGTACAGATTGTGAGCCATTGTGCAAGGAAAGGTGCAAATTACATTCAAGGATGAACCTATGCCTGAGAGCTTGCATATCATGCTGTGATAGGTGCAAATGTGTTCCACCAGGGACTTATGGCAACAGAGAGAAGTGTGGAAAGTGCTACACTGAAATGACCACCCATGGAAACAAACCCAAGTGCCCTTGAACTTGTTTGTTTCAAACTCAAAACATCTGTCAAGACTTGTTAGTTTCTAAAGTATGTATGTAATAAGTTTGAGAGAAGAAGAAGAAGAAGAAGAAGAAATGGGTTTTCAAGTGGTTTTAATTATGTTCTATTAGTACCAGAAGTTGACTTTTTCAGGGTCTAAAGTAGTCTCAGTCATGGCTGCCTGGCAATATTAGCTTGTTCTGTTGTCTCTGCTGTACTGTGATTTTTCTCAATGTCAATGGAATACTATGTAGAGAGAGTACTTGTTTTTTTATGGTTCTTTGACTTCTTGTTGTTGGAATATCTTCTTAATTATTTAGATTTGCAAGTTATATATATGTAGATAATAATTTAATAAGGATTTGATCATTAATTCTGGAATATCAACATTTAATTCAACATTAAATCATAATTGATGTACTAGTACAACCCCACTTTAGTATAAAACATAGTCTGGTTTTGGCGCATAACGCTGACTAACCTCATCTTATGAATTATGAGAACAAATTGATATACATTTATCATTTTATCGGATAGTTTTCATCCTTTAAAACCGGCTTGTAAAACAAGAGTATCAATGCAACTAATTTCGTACTTAGTTGATACAGGGATCAATTAGACATATAACATTAGAAGAGCGAAGAAAAATCTAACAGGTGGTAGTGAGACCATCAAAGTCAAGAAGCAAACAAAACTAAGATGCCAATTTTTTCTTGTTGTCTTCTCCAATCCAGAAAATTCCCATCAATATAGTTTCTTTGTGCTGATAAATTAATGGTTGAAAATGCATTAAAAGACTAGAACTACTTCATAGGTTTCATCTTCCAAAACTATCTAGAAAAGCTGGCACTTGTACTCTCTCTCTATATATATAGGAAAAGAAACATAGGACTTGAGACCATGAATTATAGAAAATCAGAAATGGATTTTAACAGGCTTCTTGTTGTTATTTTCACCATTATTATTTGCTTTGCTTGCTTCTTGATGGGGAATGCAAAAGCAGAAGCTCCAGCTCCAGCTCCTGTACTATCGTATGATTAATGTTTCAATACATTTGGTATCGTATTTACGTAATTGGTTTATATACCATTACTCATATATAATCACAATCATGAGTATACAAAGTTAAATGGATTGTGTCGGATGAATATGATATAGTGTTTTAGATTGGTTTAATTAATTAAACTACTTTGTATCCAATGAGCATGAACAAAGGTATTTCATGTTTTGTAAATATGTTTAGATTTAATAATGGATTTAACAATCAAAACTCAATCTATTCCAATTTTAATTGGTGGGAGATTTTTTTTAATCCAATCCCAAATTCATATCAATTACAGCTTTTAATTGTGTTGTTGTGATCAAGACATCATTGTAAACTGCAATTTGTGGCACTTGGGTTTCAAAAACCAATGAAAAACACTAATTGCTGCAATTAAAACTTGGCACTTGGGATTCAATTCAAATCTGGATTATTTGGTTCATGAATCTCATTCTTGAATTGAATCATTGATGACAACCAGATTTGATTATTTTTTAATTGCAGCAATTTGTGGCACTTGGGTTTCAAATTTTTGTATTCAAGTTTTGACACCAAATCTCACTTAAAATGCAAGTTCTCACTTAAAATGTATCTTTTTGAGACTGAACTAAATCTTCAACTCTTTTCTTTTTCTTTCGTTTGTCATAATCAGATATAAATTTTCTAGTAGATATTTTTACCAAAATATAATGATGAAAGACAATAAAAACAGAATTTTAATTAAATAAAATGAAAAAACAGCACCTGATTTTTAGAATAAGCAAGTTCCGACAATATTGATGATTTGAAGTAACACTCAATCTTCCACAATAGCTACAAAGAAAACAAACCCAATCAATTACTTGATATAGTTAAAACCCTAAAAAAATCAAACTAATAAAATATAAATAAACATTAAATTAAAAAAAAAAATTTTAAACTTACCTTTTTTTTTTCTTTTCCTTAATGAAACACAAGAGATTGATTGCAATTGAAGGAAGTTTATTGATTGAGATTGATGAAAGAGAAATCTTGATGTAGTGGGAGGTTTTGCAATGTAAAAAAAAAAAATATGATGTTGTAATTATAAAATGAAAATGGAGTTTATATATATATATATATATATATCAGATTTTCTATTATCAGTTCGTCCTGACAATAAATATATCAGGACGAAGAATGTGGATCACTAGATTTACATACTTTGACTCAAAGTGTATGCACTTGTCAAAACTTCTACATAATCTGTGGTCCACATTCTTCGTCTGATATATTTATTATCATGACGAACTGACAATAGAAAAACTGATATACAGATATATAAATTAACTCTAAATTACCTAATTAATAACAAATAATGAAACAATTCCATTAGGTGAAACTTTCAAAAGAAATTAATGTTCATGAAAATTAATTTTTTTTCTTTTTCAATAACTTTTTTTTAGGCCCTCTAAAAAGATGAGGATTAATTAAAGGCAAAATTTCACATAAGTCCTACCTTTTTGGTGATTTGTCACCTTTATAAATGCCTTTCCAAATTCATCACTTTGGTCCTTACTTTTTCCAAAACTCATCACTTTAGTCCATTTGACCAAATATATGAAAGTCAACTATTTTAAAACTCGTGAAAGTACATTTTTACCCTTATTACTATTTAATTTAACCAAAATGATTATCTTAACTTTAAATTAAATTGAAAAACATAAAAATTCTCAATAATAAAATCTTAAATAAATAGATTACAAAAAAAAAATATTTATGAAAAAAAATCATTTAAAGCTAAGATAATCATTTTAGCTAAATTAATATCCATTATGACAAAAATACAATAATAATAATAATGGATTTTATTATTATTATTTATTTAAGATTTTTTTGTAATATATTTATTTAAGATTTTATTATTGAGAATTTTATTATTTTTCATTTTAATTTAAAGCTAATATAATCATTTTAACTAAATTAAACAGTAATAAGGGCAAAAGTGTAATTTCACAGGTTTTTTAATAGTTGACTTTCACATATTTGGTCAAATCGGCTAAAGTGATGAGTTTTGAAAAAAGTAATGACTAAAGTGATGAATTTGAAAAGACATTTATAAAGGTGACAAATCACCAAAAAGGTAGGAGTTATGTGAAATTCTGCCTTCAATAAATTAATGTTTTGAAAATAATTTTTGTTTTCAATTTTTTTTTCCCCAAAGAGAGGAGGCCCTAGGTAAAGGTCTTGCCTTAAGGCCGGCCCTGCTAACCGATCAATACCCAAGTGTTATCCTAAAACAAAAACATAAACATTTTTGAAATGAGGATGAACCGGTATCCAATTAGCCATTAGTGATGTCCTCGGTGATCTGGTGAGAGCCATTTATTGTACCAAGATATACAGGCATAAAGGATACAGCTGGCTAGACAGACAAAGTACCCAAGCATTGTCCAAAAAAAAATCTCTTCCACTCTCTTGAATATTGACACGTCTCTCTCTCTCTCTCTCTCTCTGACCTTTGTGTATATATATATACTGTTAAGTGCTTCTACTGGAAAGCACTTCACTCATAGGTGACTTGCTAGTTCTTCTACTCTGTGGGACTTTCAATGGCTTCCAGATCTCTGCTACTTCTGTTTGTGGTCACTACTTCTCTTTTAGTTGCTGCTGCAAGGGTTTGGCTCTCTCTTTTTTTTTTCTTCCTCTAGAGATCATCAGATCACCTGTTGAAAACTTCATGTTATTATTTTAACATGTTTTTGATGTATAAAGATTGCATTTTTTGTTTTTGTAACATCATTTATTTGCATTTTTAGAATGTGTTTTATGTTCTGACTTTGGTTTTGTTTGACATCTCTGAATAATGTGAGTGCATTTTGTTGATGTTGGTTTTGTAGATTTCAGCTAATGATGAACAATATGAGCAGGAAAAGGTGATTTGTTGAATAAATTAGATTGTTTCATTGGCTGGTTTATATTTTAAGTGTTTAGTTAAGTTTCTAGTACACAAAAGATGATTAAACTGTCAATTTTTGCAATTTTTGTGTAGGATACTTATCTCAAAGTCCCTCCAGCAGCTCCACAGTCTCTAGTGAAACCAACCACTCCTCCACAAGCATATAACCACCGCTCCACCACCAGCTTACAAGCCACCAGCATACAAACCACCCACCACCACTCCACCACCAGCATATAAGCCGCCAGCCACTCCACCACCAGCATACAAGCCACCCACCACCACTCCACCACCAGCTTACAAGCCACCAGCCACTCCACCACCAGCATACAAGCCAACCACCACTCCGACTCCGCCAACTCCGCCAACTCCACCAGCCACCACTCCAAAAACTCTGCCAACTCCGCCAACTCCACCACCAGCATACAAACCACCCACCACCACTTCACCACCAGCTTATAAGCCACCTGCCACTCCACCACCAGCATACAAGCCTCCCACCACCACTCCACCACCAGCTTACAAGCCGCCAGCAACTCCACCACCAGCATACAAGCCACCCACCACCACTCCACCAACTCCAGCAATGCCTCCAGTCAGATCAAAAAAGGGTAACATACATACATATATAGATACATTTAGATACATTTTCTTCAATTAAATTTGATCGTAAGCTCGAGACACTTGAAATAAGCCTAATGGGTTGATTTATTGTACAGATTGTGAGCCATTGTGCAAGGAAAGGTGCAAATTACATTCAAGGATGAATCTATGCCTGAGAGCTTGCATATCATGCTGTGATAGGTGCAAATGTGTTCCACCAGGGACTTATGGCAACAGAGAGAAGTGTGGAAAGTGCTACACTGAAATGACCACCCATAGAAACAAACCCAAGTGCCCTTGAACTTGTTTGTTTCAAACTCAAAACATCTGTCGAGACTTGTTAGTTTCTAAAGTATGTATGTAATAAGTTTGAGAGAAGAAGAATAAATGGTTTTTCTAGTGGTTTTTATTATGTTCTATAAGTACCGGAAGTTGACTTTTTTAGGGTTAGGGTTAGGGATGGCAATGGGTTGGGTTCGGGGTGGGATGACCTTCTCTGCACCCAGTTTCATTTATATTTTGAAGTACAACACCACTTTAGTATAAATTATAAAACATAGTCTGGTTTTGGTACAGAACGCCGACTAACCTCATCTTGTTAATTATGAGAACAATTGATATACATTTATCATTTTATCGGATAGTGTTCATCCTTTAAAACCGACTTGTAAAACAAGAGTATCAATGCAATTGATTTCGTACTTAGGTGATACGGGATCAATTAGACATATAACATTAGAAGAGTGAAGCAACATCTAACAAGTGATAGTGAGACCATCAAAGTCGAGAAGCAAACAAAACTAAGATGCCAATTTTTTCTTGTTGTCTTCTCCAATCCAGATAATTCCCATCAATATAGTTTCTTTGTGCCGATAAATTAATGGTTGAAAATGCATTAAAAGACTAGAACTACTTCATAGGTTTCATCTTCCAAAACTATCTAGAAAAGCGGACTCTCTCTCTCTCTCTATATATATATATATAGGAAAAGAAACATAGGACTTGAGACCATGAATTATAGAAAATCAGAAATGGATTTTAACAGGCTTCTTGTTGTTATTTTCACCATTATTATTTTCTTTGCTTGCTTCTTGATGGGGAATGCAAAAGCAGAAGCTCCAGCTCCTGCTCCTGCTCCTGATATCTCTGCTGCTGCTGCACCCACAAGTGCTTTTGCTGCTTTTTCATCAGTGCTTGTTGGTGTTACTATTTCATTATTTTGTCACTAAAGAGATGGCTAGCTTGAGGCTTGTTGTTGAGGTTTTCATTTTCATCTTTGTGTGTTTGGTTATGATTATGTACTTAGAGTGTGTTTAGTATGACTTTTCAAATAGAGCTTCTAGAATAAATTTTTTTGTAGTAGAGCTTCTAATAAAAAAGGTTTTTGGTTGTGTAAATTACAAAAAAAAAATGTTAACAATATATTTTTAAAAATAACTTTTGGTTGAGTGAATTACAAAAAAAGTGTTGACTATGCATTAATAATGAAAAAGTTATGGTGGAATATCTAAAATTTATAAAGGGTAATTGAGACAATTCATATATTTTAAAAAAACTTTTTGGAAAAGCCCAAATTTTGGGCTTCTCCAAGTAAACATAAAATGACTTTTTTAAAGGGTAATTAAGACAATTCATGTATTAAAAAAACTTTTTGAGTTTTGCCAAACAACTAAAAAATACATCAAAATAGCTTCTAACATTAAAAAAGTGTTTTTGATCATTTCAAAAGCCATACCAAACATATACTTATCTTATATTTAGTGTAATTTTTATGTTTTTGAGTTGTTGGTTTGTACTATCGTATGATTAATGTTTCAATACATTTGGTATCGTATGTACGTAATTGGTTTATATCTCATATATAATCACAATCGTGAGTATAATAAGTTAAATGGATTGTGTCGGATGAACATGATACAATGTTTTAGATTGGTTTAATTAATTAAACTAATTTGTATCCAATGAGCATGAACAAAGGTATTTCATGTTTTGTAAATATGTTTAGATTTAATAATGGATTTAACAATCAAAACTCAATCTATTCCAATTTTAATCGGTGGGAGATTTTTTTTTAATACAATCCCAAATTCATATCAATTACAACTTTTAATTGTGTTGTTGTGATCAAGACATCATTGTAAACTGCAATTTGTGACACTTGGGTTGCAAAAACCAATGAAAAACACTAATTGCTCCAATTTTAATTAGCATTAATTATTTAATTAAAGAATGAGATTCATGAACCAAATAATCAAATAAGCTTTCTAGCTTGTTCACATCAAACCAATTAAAACATAAGTTAATATATAAAACAAAAACATAAATAATTCGAAACTACCAAAACGGCCGCGTATTTCATGGAACACCTTGACTACAACCTCCCTTCCCCAAAGATATTCTCAACATCGGGATGTTCTAGAATACTCTCAAGACTTAAATGGGGTAGCCGGATAGGTGACAACATGGTCATCGTAAGAACATTCGAAGTCAATTTATAAAAGAAAAAGAAAAATAAAAAAAAGAATTCAAATGTAAAATAAGTAAAAGGGTTAATTTCATAAAAGTCATGAATTTAGACATAATTACACAAATATTCAACGTTTTCATTTATTAAACAAACCTCTACCAGAAAATGTTTACCAGCAAAATGTTCACTTCTATACGTAATATAATATAATAAAAAAGTTAGAAAACAGAGAACAGAAGGATCGAAAACAAAAACAGAAGACCCAGAAAACATGAGAGTTGATGGGATCTTGGGGACGAGAGAGACATCAACATCTACGATATCGAGAATCAAATGGCTCAAGAGGCGAGAGATGGTGCTAGTGGTGCTGGGTGTGGTTCTTCATGCAGTGTACATGCTCAGCATATTCGACATCTATTTCAAGACCCCAATTGTTCACGGCATGGATCCAGTGCCTCCTCGCTTCGTCGGACCCGCCAAACGCCTAGTCCTCCTCGTTGGTACTGTCTCCACCATCTCTCTCTTACTTGCTTGCTAACTGTTTGTTGAAATGTCCCAATGAGAAGCTGGAAATGTTATGTTGTGCATATCAGTCTGTTTAATCTTCATGTATTTGTTTATGTGTTTAAAAGCTTTGGGTTTGTTTATCTAGTCTTTTTTGAACTAATATCAGAATATAAATGAGTTTGAACTTGAAAAGGGTTGATTAGTTTACTATGTTTAAGTTCACCCATTTTAGCTTACATTAGATGTATAAGGTATTAGCTCTTAGTTGCAGGTCTTGGGTTGTTTATAGCAATATAAAGTGGTGCTGGGTCATACTGGGTTTTGAAGGTTTAGTTTCTTATAGTATCTTCTATATTGAGTTGTATTGTAAGCATGTGTCAAAGTGATTAAGTTGTTGCAGAAACAGTAGTTGCTTTTGACTCTGTGATTTTATTTATGTTATTTCAAAAACGCCCGTTAGTGCAGAAAATAAAGCTGGACCATGTTGATAAATTGAATCTTTTTTCATGTTTAATGTCCTGTTCTGTATTTTGTCTTAATGTTCAAATTTTGGTGGAAATTGTTGATACAGCGGATGGTTTACGTGCTGATAAATTTTATGAGCCGGACTCAAAAGGAAACTACAGAGCACCATTTTTGAGAAGCGTGATTAAAAACCAAGGTCGTTGGGGAGTCTCGCATGCTCGGCCTCCAACTGAATCAAGGCCTGGACATGTTGCCTTAATTGCTGGGTTTTATGAGGATCCTAGTGCAGTTACAAAAGGTCAATTTTATTATTTTTTCCTTTTTCCCCTTTAAGCCAATTATAATGCCTGTAAAAAAGCAATGGTTACCAGTCTTAGGTCTTGTCTGCTAAATAAGTTTTATTGTGTTTGTACTTTGCAGGATGGAAAGCTAATCCAGTTGAGTTTGATTCAGTTTTTAACCAAAGCCGGCATACAATTTCTTTTGGTAGCCCAGATATTGTTCCAATATTTTGTGGAGCCTTGCCACACAGCACCTGGAACACCTACCCTCATGAATTTGAAGACTTTGCCACTGGTTAGTTCAGTCTCAATCTCTTAGCCAAAAGTAACGTTTTAGAAAGCATAAACTGTGTTTGTCTTCTTAAAGTTACGAAGTAGACACTTGAAGGAAAAAAGAACTTTGAAAGAAATTAAATATCTCAGCCAGCATGTACTGTTCCATTTTTCTCCTTCATATTTAATAGTTTCCTTTTTCTCGTTATATGTAATTAACTAGATGGTCCAGATTGGATTCATCATTACTCACACACAACTTAATTTTTCTACTTTGTTATGTTTGTCCTGGCACCAATCCGGAACGCCAATTGGTGGTAAATCTTACTATTTATGTTGATTTTGCTTAGTGGTGAAGTTCTCTTTAATGTCTTTTTTACTCTTTCTAATTGCTTCTTCACGGTGATCTCAATGATATAGTTCAATACATGTCAAATATTTCAATTTTTTTGGCTTCTATTGCAAGTTAAGTAGCTGTTTAACAATGTTTATGTAAGCTGGCTAGTGTGAGGAAACCTACTAACACCGATACTACAGAAAGAAAATTCAATACATTTTAATATATTAGCTTTTATAGTTCTCACTTTTGTTCAAATCTTTATCAGTTTGATAGTGTCCATGCAGATGCGTCATTTTTGGATGAGTGGTCTTTTGATCAATTGCAGAGCCTTTTTAATAGGTCCAATCAAGACACTAAGATAAAAGAGTTGCTTCTACAGGATAATCTTGTGATATTTCTACATCTACTTGGCTGTGATTCGAATGGACATGCACATCGACCTTTTTCGTCCATCTATCTCAACAACGTGAAGGTTGTTGACCATATTGCCGAGCGTGTTTATTCTCTTCTTGAAGGTTATTACAAGGACAATCGCACAGCCTATATTTTTACAGCTGATCATGGGATGAGCGACAAAGGTAAGAATGAATTTATATTTGTATAAATTATAACATATGTGTGGAAATTCTTTTCTTTCTTTTCATTCATGCAAAAATTACTACAAGGGTCTCTCTCAACAACTTCATCAAATTGATGACTGAACCAGAATTTAAATCAGTGGATTCATAGCACTGAACCTGGATGATTTGCCAGGGTGTTTTCACATTTCAGTATTTATGTGGTTATGGTGTTGTATTTTTCGGTGTTTATAGAAACAGACTAATTCATGCTCTACTTCTAAATTTCTCCATCTTCAAGAAATTTGTTAAGTTAGTTGCTTCTGCATTGAACATCCTGACACGATTGTTGTTAAACTGACAGGTAGTCATGGAGATGGTCATCCTACAAACACTGATACCCCCCTTGTTGTTTGGGGAGCGGGTGTTAGATATCCCAAGCCAGTCTCCAACACCAACCATTCTGATCATGTTTTTCGTTTTGTCGATGAACATGCACATGACATGCCAACTCCTGCAGAGTGGGGCCTTGACGGCATTGAGAGAGTGGACGTTAATCAAGCTGATATCACACCGCTCATGGTTGCTCTTGTTTTTGTGCTTAATATTATTTGTTCAGAGCTTAATTACTTTATTTAAAATGTTCACAGTTTTGGTTGGTCTGATAAGCTAATTGGCTCTTTTGGCAGTCATCTCTCCTTGGTTTGCCATGTCCTGTCAACTCAGTTGGGAATTTACCGCTTGAATATATTAACATGAATGAGGTGAGTTAAGTTGATTCTTCGGAAAGAGGACTTTTCTTTTTTGTAATTAATGGTATGAATGTTGTAATTAATTGTAGGCAGGTGATGTAATTTATTTTCCCTAAAAGTTTAATTTCATTTGAACTGGTCTGAATTGGAAATTGCTTGGTGGGAAACTGACAAATTTCATTTTTATGTCAACTGCCAGGCTGATAAAGTAGAAGCTGTGCTAGCCAATACAAAGCAAATTCTGAACCAGTTTCTTCAAAAATCACGTATCCTCTTTTTAAATCAGTGTTCTTTTTAGTCTTATGGATCATATCAGGATCAGCTTTTGCAACGAATTACATCTTTTAATCTTGGAAGAATATCGACTCTTGGTGCTAAAGTATAACTTAATTTACCCTTAAAATAATCGATTGCTCTGAATTTTAAATTTAGACATAATGACCTGGTTGTTGTGCTTTCTAATTTTGATGATTATATTGCTATTTTTTTTCTAATAGAAACTGTACACTCTCTTGCCCCTGTGATTTATTAGCCGTGCAAAATTTGTCTGCAAAGAGAACTTCAATATCAGCTCCTTTTGATACTTGTGGAAATATGTAGAAGGGGTTGGACAGAGCAATTTAGTTTGATGTACCCAATGTTTTACTTGACAAACTTAGATATAAAGCAGTCAAACTCATTATATTTTAAGCATTTCAAACCTCTGGCTCAATATTCCTCTATATTAGACCGGATTGAGAATCTAATATCTGTTAGAGACTATGAAGCAGCATTGAAGCTTTCAGAAAATCTAAGAAGTTTGGCACTCCAAGGACTTCATTATTTTCAAACTTACGATTGGTTGATGCTGATGTCTGTAATTACTCTTGGGTATATCGGTTGGATGGTTTGTCTTGTTCTCCATGTGTTGCGATCTTATACTTCATTACCAGGACATATATTAAAGATGGAACCAGCATTCTCCCACAGAAATAATTCTGGAAAAGTAATGTCTAAGTAAGCTTGATCTCTTGTAAGCTGTTGTTTTTATTATTCAAGAGAAGGAAAAGAGAAAAAAAAATATAAAGAAAAGATTTTGTGGGTAAATATATCAGGTTTGAACCCTAAATAAGTTTTCCAATTCCATTGCTCTTGGCACATTTATAGATTCTCCCACCTGTGCTCTTGAAACATGAGGCTGCAACATGCTTTACATTTTATTTCTGCTCTTCTACAATGAACATTTAAAGTTGCTCACCTGGATACATCTTTAGATAGGGGAAATAATTTTGCATCGGAAACAGCACATGCTTGAGCAATGCCCATACCAGTCATTCTCATGCTTTCTTAGATTTAAATGATGTAACATCTTTTTACGATTGCTTATTCCATTCTTTATCAAAGTTGAGCTTTTTAACTTCAAATATTGATTCTATAAAAATACATGTTATTCTTAGCTGATGAATATACATATTTCATGTTATACATGTTATTTTACATATCTGATTCTCTGTGGCAGGTATACTTATGTGGATGTTTATTGATGGGAGTAATTTGTATCGTATTGATTCTTGAACACTCTCCACCCCTTTACCATGCATACACTGCGATGACAGTGTTTTTGTGGACGCGAATACTAAGTGAATACAAGTTTATTCTCTCGTTATGGAGACACTTACGTGGGAGAAAATTCAACTATATTGTCCAACTTCTTGCTATTTCCATTGTGTCAATATTTATTCTTGAATTACTGGTATGAGTATAAACACACCACTATTATCCTGTCATTTGTCTTGGAAAGTTGTAATTTAGTGTATCAAATGATGCTATTTGTACCTTTTGCAGGTGCATAGCTTCACTAAGAGAGAGCTCTACACTTGGTGTTTCTTAATTACTGGGGTTGTAGCTTGTTTTTATCTTTTTAACACAATTCCAAGGAGATCTGGGATACCGATTTTCGTTTTCGTTGCATGTTGCTTTCTGTCTGTCTTCACTTTGATGCCAGCAGAGATTCCTGATAATAATCAGTTGGTGTAAGTTACTTGCCCTGAATATTTCCTTTTGTTGAGTTGGATGGCTATAAAGTCATGGTTTGGAAAATGTGTTCAAAACTGAAGTTTTAGTAGCTAGCATGATCACCAGTGCAGAATAACATGCCCTAATTGCATTTATATGCTAGGTAGACATGCTGAACAAGTGTAACATGAAACTTTGTTTATTTTATGATAAATAAGTCATTGAGTACTGAAAATATTGATGCTCTAATTGAAATCTGGTTTCTTCTTTCCTTTTCATATAAGGATAGTGAAAGGACTAGACAAACTATGGTATTAACTACCTCTAGTTTAGTGTCCTATTTGAGTGAATAATGGTAAACTATGCTGCAGAATTATGAGTGGAGCAATGATCATAATAATAGGAGCATCTGCAAGGTGGCTAGATTTGCATTCTGAAAGGAATAAGTATTGGCTAAGTATCTGTTGTCATGAATTGAAGAAGCCCAGATTCCCGATGCTCTTTCACTTACAGGTACACAAAATATCTATACCTTTGTGATTAGAAGTTAAAATTGTTTAGATAGAATCTTATAGTTATATTACTTTCTACGTGAAAACCAGGCTCTATTGGTTGGGTTAGCATCAGTAATGGTATCGGTATCAACCTCTCACAGAACAGAGAATAAAGAACTGCATGGAGTACACCAGTTAATAAACTGGTCAATAGCTGGTGTGTTTTTGGATGTGTACCTTTTCACTTAATTTATACTTGCACCATACAAGAGTTTTCTATAAAGCTCTGTTATTTTATTTTATTTAATATTTTTTAAGTTTCTTTTCTAATTTCATCTCTGTAAATGTTGACATGCTACATGATTCAAGCTGATTTGATGTGGCCATTGTTTAGGTCATTTTTTCTTTCATGGTCTCTGATCACACTCCTGTATAATGGGTCCAATCAATTTTCCTGTTTTTTGTTTATAGATGAGTGTGTCTCTTTAAGGCTGAACAGATGGGTTCACTAGATTGTCTAAAACCTTAAGCATAGACGTAACTTGAAAGATTACATTACAGCTTACACAAAACAATGAAGTTTGTGTAATTCAGAAAAAGGAATTGAGAATATTGTCATGTATGGTCTGCATACATTTAGATGCTTGACAAATTTTTAAATTGTCTGTTTGTGTAATATTGTATCTGACATATAATCGATATATGCTGCAAATAGGCCATTGATCAAATGTTATGGCTTCGGTACATTATTTGTTTCTTATCCTTTATTTGTTGTAATATTGAAAAGTTTGTTAATCTTACTTGTTTATTTCTATTTTCTAGTTTCGTGCCTTGCATTATATAATGTTCATTCATTCTACCATTTAGTACTTTATAGTCTTCTACTCAATCCCTATTGGTATTAAGGCTTATTGGAGTTTATTAGCTTGTATTATTCAAAGTTGCGACAGACCACTTGTTAGAAGCATTTGCAGTTGCACATTACATATCAAAGGATGTTTAACAAATGGAATTGTTTTGTCATAGGTTTCTCTCTGGTTCTGCCATTGTTTTCAGAAAATGGCCTCTTGTCACGACTGACTTCTATATTTCTCGGTTGTGCACCAGCGTTCCTTCTTCTATCAATTGGGTATATTACATGTTCAAGCTACTCTCATCATAGTTTACTTCTTTTGTTGGATATAGTGCTAATTCAAATGTTTTTGTGGACCTGCATTGATAGTCTTTTTGTATTTTTTGGCAGATATGAAGCTGTCTTCTATGGTGCACTTGCTCTTGTACTTGTGTCATGGATACTATTTGAAAACTCTCTGCTGCATTCCAGTACAGATAAAAAATCATCACTTCACATGAGAAACAAGGAGGAACACAATCTTGAAAATGACAGTAGAGACTTGCAACTGTCTGATGTGAGAATTCCACTAGTTTTTGTAAGTTCTTTTCTCTCTTTATATTTCTTTTTCCTTTCTGTCATATTATCAATTACGATCAACATTTGTAGTGCATATTTCTGCATAAAATATATGCATGGGATTGCAGTAGTGATCTTCTTGAGATATCATCCCAAATTTTGTATGCAAGCCAATAGTAGTGACTAGTGTAGAAGTCAATACATGAATTCATTGGTTATTTGACTTATTTCATTATATATTTTTCAAGTTGAACCTTTTTGATTGCATGAAGTAGAATTTTTATGATACATGTGATATGCATGGATGGAGCCTTATTATTAATCTAAATGGTCAGAAATTTATGTGGCTCTGGTTTTGTCTGCTTTCTAGATGGTTTTATTTAATGTTGCCTTCTTTGGGACGGGGAATTTTGCAAGTATTGCAAGTTTTGAGATTTCGTCAGTCTACCGGTTTATCACTGTCTTCAGTGTAAGTAAAGGTTAATCATAAAGATACAGTTCGGCTACTTACAGGATCTTATAAACTTACCTGACATAACTTGCTTTCAATTGCAGCCGTTTCTAATGGCAGCCCTACTTATCTTCAAGTTATTCATACCATTCGTTCTTGTCATGTAAGTTACAACTTTTTTTATTTTATAACTGAACTATTCATGCTTTAATACCACTCATCTATTTCAGTATATATAATTCTATTATTCATTTTGAACTTAAATGCAGATGTGCTTTCAGTGCAATAACCAAACTACTCCGACTTCCACGGTTGGGATTGTATTTTCTTGTTATATTACTTTCAGATGTAATGACCATACACTTCTTCTTCCTGGTATGATCACTGTATACTCAGATGAGACTTTTTATTTTATTTTATTGTAGTTTTCATCCATGGGTATTAACCGTAAAGATTGTTTGATATTCAAAACGCAAAGTTACATGTTTTCTTATATGGAAATGTTTGATCATATTGTATTGTTTTGATCTTGATCGACTGTTTTGATATTACCTGAAGTTCTTATTTTATGTTGCACTTTGCAACTACTCAAAATTTATCTATTTCTTTTCAAATTTACTACCGTATATCTAATTTTGCCTTTGAAGAAAATATCAGGTCTTTATCAGGAAAGTACCGGTCATATGTTTTCTATGAAGCTTACTTTCTATTCTGATCAGGTCCGAAATAAAGGAAGCTGGATGGAGATCGGCAATAGCATCAGTCACTTTGGAATCATGAGTGCCCAAGTTGTGTTCGTGCTATTACTTCTTGCTGTCACAAACATCTACACAAAAGACATCCAAATTAGATCAACTAGTCCTTCCTCTCGGAAAGCAAGGTAAGTCAAATCAGAAGTTTTAAGCAGTGAAATCAACATTCTGGGTTCTTGAGGAAGAGAGTTTACATCAGTACAGCGGCTTTCATCCGTGTTAAGCGCAGCTTGCACTTCATTCTTTTTTTGTTTTGGATCTTGTATTGGCTTATTTTGTGTCTATTAAATTCTTTACCAATGGGATTTTCCAAATTTTCCTAATCTATGGTAAAAGTGCAGCTGAATTTTGCCATGTTTGTGTAATAACTCTTATATAAGGGTAAGTTTTACTAGTTTTGTACTTGTAGATCACTCTCTTTATCTCTTTTTTATTGAGAAACTCCCATCTTCTAGTTATACACTTTACTTTAAGTTGTTCGAGTTGAATCCAGTGATTGAGCTTTCTTCTCCAGGACCTCAACCTCTGTTTGGAGTGTTGGGAAGGTATTGAAAGAAAATTTGGTAGTGAGCTCTGGTCTTCTTAGTCTATCATGGACTGCAATTTTACAACTTTATAGAGAGTTCAATGAAATTGAGCATATAAGATTCAAAGCTTATCAGAAACCAAACTGTACTGTAAATAGCTATTGTGACTTCACCTACTTTTACAAAACATTATCTTCAAGAAGATAAAAGAGTTGGTTTCTGCATCTTCTCTTCCTTTCTTTCACTTCCTGTGCACCAAAAGCAAATCAGATTTATCAATCCACAAGAACTGTAGTGACCCTTTTTGGTTCTTTACTTGATCAGTTCTCTAACCTCAAAATTCAGGTATCATTCTGGATTTCTGTCTTTTCCTTGAAAAATTAATTTAATTTAGACCATAGTTTACATTTTCAAAATTATGAGAAATGTAGATTGTCTAAAAGGAAGAGGCTTACCATTTATGATAGATATTCACATTAGGCTGTTTGACCAGTAACTTGTTAGAAAGAATTAGAAGTATAAAATAGAACAAGTTTTTGGGTTATATGGATAAAATTTGAATTAGCATTAGCTGCTCATCAAGACTTATTCCCAGGATGATAAATATAGCAGTTGTTAAATTTTTTGGGTCCCTCTAACGATTTAACGGTGTTAAATATAACAGTTGATTTTAACAATTTTAGTTAAAGTACGTAAAAACCCTTTATTTGTCGTATTAGAACAAAGTAGTTTTGTTTTTTGTGCATTAAATTCACTTTATAATTATAACAAATTCAAAAATATTATTAATGAAATACCATTTGTACCTTTTTTAATTAAAATTTTTTCTAAATTTTTTTTCGTAAGATAATGTCAATTATACCCTTATTTTATAAATAAAGTTACCATTCATTCCTGATTTAGTCTTCTATCATTTTTATATAATTGTTTTTTTGTTAATATTATACAAAAATAGTTGTCAAAATTATTTAAAAATCAAAACCCACAAATAAAATAAACAAAAATATACATGTGTTATAAAAAACTGCCCACGTGTAATTATTATATTGTTTAGGAGTAAAGTATAATTTTACCCATACACAATTAAAATTGATTGACGGAACTTAATTAGAGAGACTAATTTGGCACTTGGAAAAAACGTAAAGACCAATTTGATAACTTTTGTAAAAATCATAAACAATTTATATATTTTTTTAAAATAAAGTTCAGGACCTAATTGGTAATTTATCTATATACTTTGATCTTTGAATAACCAAAGTATTCCCGTCACCATTGGCCATTGACCATTCGTTGCGATTGTTTTCTTTTCGTTCATGGTTTGACAAGATAGAATAAAATGACTTGAAAATGAAATATTAAAATTCAATTTTGATGGATACGTACGTGGGTAAGCACGTGTAGTTCCATATTTTAGATTGTTTTTCCTTCCATTAATCCTTTATATATTTATATGTACAAAACAAATCAGTGAAAGTTTAATTTATGAGTAATGCTATTGGACCCAATTTTTCCACCCAAATTCCAACTCAAATGTCATGTGACAACATCACACACAACATGGGCCTATGTCACTCTTTTCAAGATCTCACGTGATGTTACTACATGGGTTTGGATTGGAAATTTAGATTGGTTTTTTGGGTCTAATAGTTTTATTCTTAATTTATATATGTTTTCAACTTATTAATAGATTTTGTCCTAAATGATGTAGCACGTGAGGTGTCAATATCACATCGGTCACCACCTAATATGCCACATCATTTTAGATAGAATTTGAAGAAAAAAAAATTAGGTCGTTTAATATTAATATGAAAAAAGATCATGTAATTTTTTTATTTTTTATTTTGACAATATCTATTAATTCAGACCAAGTACTTTTTTTGATAGCTTTCACTGTTTAGAGGATTCGAGCCGCTAAATGAAGGAGTCATTTACCTAAACCCCGTACTCCTGTCGGCATGCAAATTTAAACTTATTGAAGAATTTGATAAACATTCAAGGAGAGATTAGTCTTAATAGCTTTAATACTTTGCCTAGAAGAAAGAAGATTGAAACGACTTGCAAAGGACGACTGGAATCAACAGAGAAGGAATTCGATGGGAAGTTTCTTCGTTCAGGCATGTTTGATTTTTTTCGCATTGACCTACAACACATTGACTTGGACACAATTTCCCAATTTTTTTTTCTTTAAAAATTATGTTTTTCATGATTCTCTTCATTGTAAACAAACAAACCCAGTTCTCCATAGATTCTCCTGTTGCTGTGTTTGTAAGCTGAGAGTTAATAGAACAGAGAAAATGAGCAACTCACCTCCCTTGTGAGAAAGTTTTCAATTTTTATTTTTTTTATTACTTCATACATACTTTACTCGTTTTGTTACTTTAAAAAAACATACAAAAAAATTCCATCCTGGACAGATATGAACAGTTCTTTTTACCTTTTCTTATTCGAGCTTCTGTTGTTTTTGGTTTCGATTGCAGATTTGGCGGTGGTTTAGAGTTGGCAAACTTGGTGGTGAGCTCTGGACTTCTCAGTCAATCATGGGATTCAATTTTAGAACTTTACAGGGAATTGAATCCAAGTGAGCAGATTAGATTCGGAACTTATCACGGACCAAATTGTACGGTGATAGCTTTTGTGACTTCACCAACTCTTACAAAACATCATCTTCAAGAAGAAGATGAACTGGTTTCTTCATCATTTCTTCCTCCTTTTCACTTCCTGTGCACCAAAAGCAATCCAACTTTCTCCATCCACAAAGCTGCTGTGACCCTTTTCAGTTCTTTGATTGATCAGCTCACTAATCTCAAAAATCAGGTATTTCTCTGTCTCTCCCTTGAAAATTTAACGTCTTTTTACAACATTTTTGACATTTCCCAGATGGGTTTGGACCCTAATTAGAGAATAAAATTTAGATTGTTTAAAAGGAAGAGGCTTTTGAGAGATTTATGTATTGTTTAATTATCACATACCCAAATTAGAAGAAAGATACCTTTTTTCCAATTTTGAGGATATGATTGTTGTTGTATAGAAGTATAAGATAGATGGACGTTTTTGGTTTCTGTGAATGAAATTTGGAAAATGTGTGATTAGCTTGAATGATGTTTGATGATAATTAATTTGTCTAATGTAGATAAGCAATTCGGTTCCATTAATTGTTACTGGACATTCTGTGGGAGGATCTGTTGCCTCTCTCTTTACATTATGGTTACTAGAGAGCATGAATCTAGTGGATGCCAAACGTGTTCTCTGCATTACATTTGGTGCACCACTTATTGGTGACGAAGGCCTTCAACAAGCCATATCATCAAACTCGAAATGGAATTCTTGCTTTCTCCATGTTGCAGCTAACCAAGACTTAGTCCCAAGATTGTTTGTTTCACTTTCACCCCACAATCCTAATGCGATGCAAGTTGATTCCGGAAGTGTTGCTTACCAGCCTTTTGGTACATATCTGTTATGTTCTGAATCTGGATATACTTGTATTGAGGACTCTGAAGAAGTGTTTCAATTATTGGTGACAGAAACACCCAGAAACCAAAATCCTAATGTGGAATTGGAGATTTTTTATTATACAGAGACTGTAAAACTTGTTGAGGATATTGTGATCTACCAGGGAATTTCAAAGCTTGGTGAAGCAGAGGTACATCCACTTCGAGCAAGGACAATTTTGCAACTTGATGCCATAGGAGTTAAGAGAACACAACAGGTAACTTAGTTTTCCTTCCACCCTCTCGATTTTTTCGATAATGCTCGTTGTTTCCATTTCATGCCAAACAAATTTGGAAGCATGACATTCTTTAGCTGTCTAAGAGCCGAAAATCCAAGCTTAAGACAATAGAAATATAGCTGTGATCTTTCATTTGATTTTATAAGTCATTGAACTTCCCTTTTAAACATGTTTTTTTTATTTTTTTTTCTATTTGAATATCTAATTTGTGTCAACCTCATTGTTGGTGACAGGCATGTAGTGTGTTTAATACACTGATTACAAACATGGAAAGAAGGGAAATGTTTCGTGTATTGAAACGGAAGGATTTTGATCCTGATAAGAAACTGAATGACATGAAGGTGCATATGGCCTATCTAGAATGGTACAAGAAGACATCCATGTCTGAGAAGGAAGGCTACTATGACAGTTATAAGAACAATAGATTACAGAAGGACATGGATGTTAAGAAGTATAAGAAAAGGCTTAACTATTACTGGAAAAAAGTGGTTGAAGAGGCTGAGAGAATGCCACAGAGAGAAAATGCACCTCTCAATCGTAGGTGGTTATATGGCGGGACTAATTATCGAAGGATGGTCGAACCACTTGACATTGCTGACTACTACAGCAAGGGTTTAAAGAATTACAAAGCTTATGGAAGATCTGAACATTACAAGAAGTTGGAGGAATGGCTAGAAGTAGATGCACCCAAAAGCAAACCGGATAACGGGAAGAAACTGAATGTTTCCAATAGTCTAACGGAGGATTCTTGCTTCTGGGAACGTGTGGAGGAGGCTTTAATACTATGCAAATCGCTGAGAAATGGTGAGGGGGATGGAGAATTAACCAGAAGGAATCTGGTTATGTTTGAGGAGTATGTAATGGAACAAATCAAGAATTACGCGGTGTCTCCGGATATTTTCTTGGAAGGGAGCAGTTTTATGAGATGGTGGATAGAGTATGAATCAATCATAGGAACCTTTTATATATCAGAACTCACCGACCTTATGAAGACCGGCAAGTACAAGAAGTATGCTGATGGATCATTGGATTTTTTAGCTGTATCATGATCATCATTGTTGGTATGGTTTTCAGTTCATGCATTACAATTGCTTCTCAAATTGTATAGTTCCTCTTAGTTCTTCCTCTCTATGAAGTCATTTTTATGGTGTCATATCCACTGAAAAGTGTTCCAATTGCAGATTATAAATGAGCCTGATTTTGACATCTTGTTAGAGAAACCAATACACAAGTTTTTACACTGTATCTATAAGATAAATCTATGTGTAGAGCATCGCGTAAAGATAATCAAATTTGTTTTCTTTTCTTTCATGGTTTGACAAGATAGAATAAAAGGACTTGAAAATGAAATATTAAAATTCAATTTTGATGGATACGTACGTGGGTAAGCACGTGTAATTCCATATTTTAGATTGTTTTTCCTTCCATTATATATTTATATGTACAAAACAAATCATTGAAAGTTTAATTTATAGATGTTTTCAACTTATTAACAGAAAATAAGAAAAAATAAGTAGAAAATGATTGTAAAGGACAAGGAAACTGATGCAGTGCTATAGTTTCAACTTTCAACAGTACTAGTACTAATAATAAAAATAAAACAGGGGCGTAGTTCAGCTGGTAAATGGACAAACTTAGGGTTTCGGCAAATGACTCTTAGAAACCAATAACGAAAGCTTTCAAAAAAAAAATACTTGGTCCTGGATTAATAGATATTGTCAAAGAAAAAAAAAACATTATTTTAATGAAAAGTAATACCAGACGTCCCAATTTTTTTTCTTAAATTCTGTTCCAAATAACGTGGCACTTGAGGTGTCAATATTACATCAGTCACCACATCACGTGCCACGTTGTTTGGGAAAAAAAATTGGGTTGTTTAATATTATTATGAAAAAAATTCATGCAAATTTAAACTTAATCAAGAATTTGATAAACATTCAAGGAGAGATTAGTTTTAATAGCTTTAATACTTTGTCTAGAAGTAAGAATATTTTAGGGTTAATCGCACAAACATACTCTCTATTTATCTAATAAAACAAATTTTTCAACAAATGCCCTATTCAAACACAAACATCTCAATTGGAATGTGCTTGGGGTATGGAAAGTCAATAGTGCCCTTGGGTAAAAGGGAAATGTTATTTTGGTGGGTAAATTTCACAAACAACCATAAAATTATGTGTAATTGTATAAATATTCATTTTTTTTCAAATAATTACATAAATATACCCTACAATCATTTGACTTTTGTTAACTTTAACCTTTAACCACATTTGTATCCCAAAATGACTAAACTACCCTTGAAAACTTATTTATCTTTTCTTTTGTTATTTAAAAATATTAAAAAATATTTACTTAAAAAATTGAAAAAATAAGTACAATTTTTTTTTTGTTGCTTTTATTTTCTTTTTCTTTCCATCATTTTTTTTTTTTTTTTACATTTTCCATGTCCCCAAACACCAAATTTTCAGATTTCAAAAACCAACTTTATCACCAAAACATTCAATTTCATACTCATCAACCCACAAATAATTTTATTTCATTAACACAATCAAAACCCACCAACAATTACATTTAATCAACAGAATCAAAACCCACAAAACTCACTAAACACAATCAAAACCCACTAGACACAGCCATTTTTCCAGTTTTGTGGGTTCTGATTGTGTTAAAAAAAATGGTAAATAAAGCAACAAAAAAATTGTACCGATTTTTTTTAAATTTTTAAGTAAATATTTTTTAATATATTTAAATAATAAAATAAAAGATAAATAAGTTTTCAAGGGTATTTTAGTTATTTCGAGATACAAATGTGGTTAAAGGTTAAAGTTTACAAAAGTCAACTGACGATAGGGTATATTTATGTAATTATTAGAAAAAATGAATATTTATATAATCACACCTAAATTCAGGGTTGTTTGTGAAATTTACCCACTAAAATAACCTCTCCCTTTTACCCAAGGACACTATTGACTTTCTATACCCCAAGCACATTCCAATTGGGATGTTTGTGTTTGAATATGGCATTTGTTTAAAAATTTGCTGTTATCCTGAAAAATCCGTCGGGAGTTTCCCGGGATAACCTGGACCACGGCATACGGGTGCGCCGCAGCTGGTCCGAACCAGGTAAGGGATGGCTCCTCTCTTCCTAGGGGAGGTACCGGGGGAGGCCATTGGTCCGGTTGCCAGGGACTGGTACAATGCGGTAGAACCGGTCCTGCAAGCGGGGATGAGGTTGAGATTGTGTATATAGAGGTGTGACAAGTACAATTTTACTACAGCGAATGAGGGATCTTTTTATTCTTTAACGATGGAGTACATTATGGGTCATTTCGTGTGCTATGACTGGTTATTACAACGAAAGAAAATAGAACAAACGTAAGGTACATTGGCTAAATGGGGGCAAACTCATGAGAGTTTTAACTAAGCAAGGTAGTAGCCAAGTAGGTCACACGTAGGAGCTTGGGTTAGGCAGGGTAGTAGCCAAGTAGGACACATATAGGAGCTTCGTTTAGGCGAGATAGTAGCCAAGTAGGACATACATAGGAGCTTTGTTTAGGCGAGGTAGTAGCCAAGTAGATCACACATAGGAGCTTGGGTTAGGCGGGGTAGTAGCTAAGTAGGACACACATATGAGCTTTGTTTAGGCGAGGTAGTAGCCAAATAAATGTCTCGGTTTTCAGAGGCCAACCCCTTATTCTTGGAACGTAGGGGCATTTATAGTGTCTCTAGTAGAGGGGTAGGTGGGGGTGGTCCGTTTAGGCGGGAATCCCTGATTCCATCCCCACTGTTCCCTCCTGCCAATGATGATGGTAACCAAGAATCGAGGATCAGGATTGTGCCACCGTGGCTCCTCCTTTGCAGGGGCCTGAGTTTTAGTAGGTGGGGGCCCTAGTCCCTAGGGCGTAATTAGTGGGCATGATCCCAGCCCCTACTTTTGAGCGGGGCCGTGGTAGCCACACTTCTTGGAGGGTCTTGATCGTTCCACCTAGGCCTTAGGTCCATGTAGGTGTTTCTCTAGGGTTGATATGACAAACATGTGGTGTTTCCAGGGGTTTTGATTGGTTGGATGGGTTATTGCCGCAGAGGGAGGTCGCTGTCAAAATCTGGCTTAGAGGGGGACAGTGTCAACGCTTGTCCCGCTGCACATTGTCAGGCGTCTTCTTCCACCATTTCCTTCTTTATGCTTGTTGCGTTTCTGCGAGTATTTTGCTAGAGAAACAGAGTATCCCCTTTTATGTATGCGATAGTTGACTTCCAACTAGGGCTGAGATAGAGTGCGGTTCCACCGTTGATGCAGCGTGGCCAGCGGATGATCTCGACCATAGGCTACCTGTCTTCCCCCATTTGTGCTTGCTGTTTCACATTAATGGGCTGGTGCTGCGGCTTTGCAGGTGCTCCCAGTCCCTTCTTTATCCCATATGAGCTGAGGTGAGGGCTGGCGTAAGCCGTTTCGGAGCAGGGGTCGCAAGAGAGTTCCAAGGAGTTCTTCTAGAGGGTGTCATTCAAGTTGTAGGAGTGTGTTATGAGGGACTGGGTAGGCATTGTTTAGGATGGTTCACGCTGGGTTGCTGGCTGTTGGAGCGGGTCCTCTACTGGAACATGTAGTTAATCTCATTGGGCGTTCAAGGGGAGCCGGGTCATTGATGGACCGCGTCTTGGAGGCGGGGTCCTCTTACCCAATAGGCGTTCTAAGGGAGCCGGGTCTTTGGTGGACCGCGTCTTGGAGGCGGGATCCTGGGTGGACTAGGTCCCCTTTTCAATAGGCATTCTAGGGAAACAGCCCGGTTCTTAGTCAAACCGCGCTTAGACCCGGTATGTCCTGGAGGAGGCGCGGCACATGGTGGACCGCGTCTTTCTTCTCAATAGATGCTTTAGAGTGACCAGGGATGCTTCCACGGTGGGTGCTAGGGAGTGGTGAGGTTCTTTAAATGGAAAAACTCTTCCTTGAATTAATTGTCTATTTTCCTGGTTAACATTTGCTTTGTTAGATAAATAGAGGGTATGTTTGTGCAATTAACCCAATATTTTAACATCACATTTGAAATAACTTGCAAAGGACGATGGAGTCACCAGAGAGAAAAAAATTCAATGGGAAGTTTCTTCGTTCATGCATGTTTGCTTTTGTTTTCGCATTGACCTACAAGACTACAACACATGCACATTGACTTGCAAACGATTAATAGATATTATTAGATCATCCACAATGGTGCCAAAATGAGACCCACTTTAACGAGACCCACTTTAACAAGACCCACTTTGGAACCCTTCACATTCTTCCACAATGGTGTAAAATGAGACCCAAAAAAAGAGAGCCAAATGTGGGGTCCACCCAAGTAGACCCAAATTGGATTCTAAATTTGGAACTCAATTTGGGTCTTGCCCAATGATTGGGTTGGGTTCCCAACACTTCTCAATCATTAGGTTGGGCTCCCAACACTTCCCAATCATTGGGTTGGGCTTTTATATATATATAATTTATAATTTAAATTAAAATATATAACTATTAATTTTAATAATTATATATAATGAAAAAATATAAATAAATTTAATATATATATTTCAATTATTTAAATTTAAATATATTATTATTAACTTCAATAATTATATATATAATGAAAAAAATATAAATAAATTTAATTTCAATTATAAAATTTTAGTTCAATAAAATTAAAATAATTTGAATGAAAAAATTAATTTCAAAACCGGAACTGGAATCGAAATTGAAACCGAAACCGAAACCGAAACCGAAACCGAAACCGAAACCGAAGCCGAAACCGAAACCGAAGCCGAAACCGAAGCCGAAGCCGAAGCCAGAATCGAAATCGGAACCGAAACCGAAACCGAAACCGAAACCGAAACCGAAACCGAAACCGAAACTGAAACCGAAACCGAAACCGAAACCGAAGCTGAAATCGGAATCAGAACCTGAATCGAAACCGAAACCAAAACCAAAATCGGAACCGAACCGAACCATCGAAACCGAACCATTGGAACCGAAATCGAACCATCGGAACTGAAATCGAAACTGAAACTGAACCATCGGAACTGAACCGAACTGAACCGAACTGAAACCGGCGCCATGTCTAATCTTATACAATATTTTGTTTTAAATATTTATTTTTATTGTTGATGTAATTCGGTTGTGAAAAAATTATTTTAAATTAATCATAATTTGTTAAATAATTATTGAATATATATATATAATATTTTAAAGAAGAGTAATGATTATTTGGAAAAAAGTTAAAAAAGTGGATCTACTTTTACTTTTTCAATTGAACACCATTGTGGAAAAATGAGACCCAAATGGGAAGACCCATTTTTTACTATTCAAGACCCATTTTTGATGATATGGCAATAAATGGGTCTTGAATAGTTGTGCTCCCATTGTGGATGCTCTTAGTACTAGTACTAATAATAAAAATAAAACATTCTTTTAATAAAGTGTAATAACAGACGTCCAAATTTTTTTTCTTAAATTTTGTTCTAAATGATGTGGCACGTGAGGTGTAAACATCAAATCGGTCACTGCCTCACATATCATATCATTTGAGACAGAATTTAGGAAAAAAAAAAATTGGGTCGTTTAATATTAATATGAAAAAAGATCATGCAAATTTTAACTTAATCAAGAATTTGATAAACATTCAAGGAGAGATTAGTGTTAATAGCTTTAATACTTAGTCAAGAAGTAAGAATAATTTAACGTCTCATTTGAAACAACTTGCAAAGGACGATTGGAATCACCAGAGAAGGAATTCAATGGGAAGTTTCTTCGTTCAGGCATGTTTGATTGTTTTCGCATTGACCTACAACACAATGACTTGGCCACAATTTCCCAATTTTTTTTTCTTTAAAAATTATATATTTCATGATTCTCTTCATTGTAAACAAACAAACCCAGTTCTCCATAGATTCCCCTGTTGCTGTGTTTGTAAGCTGAGTTAATAGAACAGAGAAAATGAGCAACTCACCTCCCTTGTGAGAAAAATTTTCCTTTTTTTATTTTTATTACTTTATACATTCTTTACTTGTTTTGTTACTTTAAAAAACATAACAAAAACATTCCATCTTGGACAGATATGAACAGTTCTTTTAACTGTTTCTTATTTGAGCTTTTGTTGTTTTTGGTTTTGATTGCAGATCTGGCAGTGGTTTAGAGTTGGCAAACTTGGTGGTGAGCTCTGGACTTCTCAATCAATCATGGGATTCAATTTTAAAACTTTACAGGGAATTGAATCCAAGTGAGCAGATTAGATTCGGAACTTATCAGCAATCAAATTGTACAGTGATAGCTTTTGTGACTTCACCAACTCTTACAAAACATCATCTTCAAGAAGAAGATGAACTGGTTTCTTCATCATTTCTTCCTCTCTTTCACTTCCTGTGCACCAAAAGCAATCCAACTTTCTCCATACACAAAGCTGCTGTGACCCTTTTCAGTTCTTTGATTGATCAGCTCACTAATCTCAAAAATCAGGTATTTCTCTGTCTCTCCCTTGAAAATTTAATGTCTTTTTACAACATTTTTGACATTTCCCAGATGGGTTTGAACCCTAATTAGAGATTAAATTTTAGGGTGAAATTTATTTTAGTCCCTCTAGTTTGACCTAATAGCTAAACTGGCCCCCGGTTTTTAGAATTGTCTCGTTTGATCCTTCTGTCACGATTTCCGTTAAAAAAGTTAAATCTGACAGGTCAGAGGGTCAAATGACCCTGCTGCCCCTGATTATTTGAAAAAAAAAAAAAAAAAAAAAAAAAATCCTACGAATTGAATTACATTTTAATCTAATTTCTAATTTTGAGGACGTGATTGTTGTTGTATAGAAGTATAAGATAGAAGAAAGATACCTTTTTTCCAATTTTGAGGACGTGATTGTTGTTGTATAGAAGTATAAGAAAGATGGAAGTTTTTGGTTTCTGTGAATGAAATTTGGAAAATGTGTGATTAGCTTGATGATGTTTGATGATAATTAATCTGTCTAATGTAGATAAGCAATTCGGTTCCATTAATTGTTACTGGACATTCTGTGGGAGGATCTGTTGCCTCTCTCTTTACATTATGGTTACTAGAGAGCATGAATCTAGTGGATGCCAAACATGTTCTCTGCATTACATTTGGTGCACCACTTATCGGTGACAAAGGCCTTCAATAAGCCATATCACGAAACTCGAAATGGAATTCTTGCTTTCTCCATGTTGTAGCTAACCAAGACTTAGTCCCAAGATTGTTTGTTTCACTTTCACCCCACAATCCTAATGCGATGCAAGTTGATTCCGGAAGTGTTGCTTACCAGCCATTTGGTACATATCTGTTATGTTCTGAATCTGGATATACTTGTATTGAGGACTCTGAAGAAGTGTTTCAATTATTGGTGACGATGGGCTCAGAAACACCCAAAAACCAAAATCCTAATGTGGAATTGGAGATTTTTTATTATACAGAGACTGTAAAACTTGTTGAGGATATTGTGATCTACCAGGGAATTTCAAAGCTTGGTGAAGTGGAGGTACATCCACTTCGAGCAAGGACAATTTTGCAACTTGATGCCATTGGAGTTAAGAGAACACAACAGGTAACTCAGTTTTCCTTCCACCCTCTCGATTTTTTCGATAATGCTCGTTGTTTCCATTTCTTGCAAAACAAATTTGGAAGCATGACATTCTTTAGCTGTCTAAGAGCCGAAAATCCAAGCTTAAGACATTAGAAATATAGCTGTTATCTTTCATTTGATTTTATAAGTCATTGAACTTCCCTTTTAAACATGTTTTTTATTTTATTTTTCTGGAGTTATTCGAATATCTAATTTGTATCAACCTCATTGTTGGTCACAGGCATGTAGTGAGTTTAATACACTGATTACAAACATGGAAAGAAGGGAAATGTTTCGTGTATTGAAACGGAAGGATTTTGATCCTGATAAGAAACTGAATGACATGAAGGTGCCTATGGCCTATCTAGAATGGTACAAGAAGACATCCATGTCTGGGAAGGAAGGCTACTATGACAGTTATAAGAACAATAGATTTCCGGAGGACATGGATGTTAAGAAGTTTAAGAAAAGGCTTAACGATTACTGGAAAAAAGTGGTTGAAGAGGCTGAGAGAATGCCACAGAGTGAAAATGCACCTCTCAATCATAGGTGGTTATATGGCGGGAATATCTATCGAAGGATGGTCGAACCACTTGACATTGCTGACTACTACAGCAAGGGTTTAAAGAATTACAAAGCTAAAAGATCTGAACATTACAAGAAGTTGGAGGAATGGCTGGAAGCAGATGCACCCACAAGAAAACCGGATAACAATAAGAAACTGAATGTTTCCAATAGTCTAACGGAGGATTCTTGCTTCTGGGAACGTGTGGAGGAGGCTTTAATACTATGCAAATTGCTGAGAAATGGCGAGGGGGATGGAGAATTAACCAAAATGAATCTAGTTACGTTTGAGGTGTATGTAATGAAACAGATCAAGAATTACGCGGTGTCTCCGGATATTTTCTTGGAAGGGAGCAGTTTTATGAGATGGTGGAGAGAGTATGAATCAATCATAGGAACCATTTATATATCAGAACTCACCGAACTTATGAAGACCGGCAAGTACAACAAGTATGCTGATGGAAAGATTTTTTAGCTGTATCATGATCATCATTGTTGGTATGGTTTTCAGTTCATGCATTACAATTGCATCTCAAATTGGAGAGTTCCACTGAGTTCTTTCTCTCTATGAAAGACTTACGAGATATGGAGAAGACAATATGGAAGTGGCATGAAGAAAGTGATAGTGGGGCATATAAAAGATGAGCTAAGATATAGCTGTCTGTGTGTTGTATACAGAATGCATAAATGTATCAAGTGTTAAATGTATGTCTGCATCGAGACAAGTTCCAAAAAAAACACCACCTCTTTGATTATATATATATCTGTGTAGGACCGATCGTCCATGATCCACCCACATGCACCTCTTCTTCATTCTCCTTAGTTTGATCCACAATTACTTAGGTCTTTCACCGACACTTGTTTTACATATAAATACGTATGATGAGACTCGATGTTCAAATACCCATCACCGACGTGAAAGGGAAGGTGTTAGTATAAGCAGAAAGCTGTATATATAACAAATAACAAAGATGGGACCCAATTAATGTATTGAAATTGGCAGCCTGAGTAAGTAACACAACATGAACATGATCCCTCTTAAGTCATGTGAGTAGCTAAATCTCCGCCAATGAAACCGTTACGCGTTTTAACTCTATTAAATTAGATAGTAGTTCATTCATTGAGCACAACAAATATTAATATAGCGCCGTTGCACAATAACCGTCTGATTGATTGACCTGTGCTTGTGGTCCACATGATCTGTCACCCACTCCCTCCACCGTTATCTTCTTCCAAATCCGATCTTTTTCAACAAATCATAGTCATCCCTCTCCATACTAAGTTGAGATTTAGAAAAATAGATACGATTTAAACCCACAATCATACATAAATCTCGTATAACATATAATCTATTGATTGTACTATGGACGAAATGCGGAGATAATTTCCAGACGTGATTTGAATGAAAGAAAGACGCGGAAATGTTCAAACTTTTCTCCACATTAAAGTGGGCCCTTATCCTTACAGGAAATCGTCCCGTGATTGGTGGTGCTTTTGCCACATAAGCTCTCTCTGTCATACCATTTTACAGACAAATCTAGTAAAAAAAATTGAAACTTTATCTGTCAAAAACAAAATTTGAAACTTTATCCGTAAAAAAAAAACCCTTCCAATCTACCCCACTTCGCTTGCTCTCACTCACTCTTCTTCTTCCTCAAAGTGCTTTATTTTTAAGCTCAAAAGCACTTCTCTCTATCTCTCTCTCTCTCTCTCTCTCTGTCTGTTTTCAGCTTCAGCAGAACAGAACAGGGCAGAAACAGAGCAACCATCAAAAATGGCGAAAACTCCACCACCATTTCTCTCGATTCTCATCTTCCTCTCATTGTTTACATGTCTATCAGAATCCAGACTCGATCTCAACTACTACTCCAAATCCTGCCCTAGATTCAACGACATCATGCGAGACACAATCACCAACAAGCAAATCACCACACCCACCACAGCCGCCGCCACACTCCGCCTCTTCTTCCACGACGCCATTCTCAACGGCGTCGACGCCTCCGTCCTCATCTCCTCAACCCCATTCAACAAAGCCGAGCGCGACGCCGACATCAACCTCTCCCTCCCCGGAGACGCCTTCGACGTCGTCACACGAGCCAAGACAGCACTCGAACTCAGTTGTCCAAACACCGTCTCCTGCGCCGACATCCTCGCCGTAGCGACTCGCGATCTCGTGACCATGGTCGGAGGACCTTACTACAACGTCGTACTTGGTCGGAAAGACGGCAGAATCTCGAAAGCTTCCACCGTCGACGGCAATCTACCAAAACCAACCATGCCCATGTCGCAGATTTTAGAGATCTTTAAAAATAGAAACTTTACAGAGCAAGAAATGGTGGCTTTAAGTGGGGCACACACCATTGGATTCTCTCACTGTAAAGAATTCAGTTCCAGTATCTACAACGACACTAACCATTACAATCCAAGATTTGTTCAAGGGTTGCAGAGAGCTTGTGGAGACTATCAAAAAAATCCAACATTGTCTGTGTTTAATGATATCATGACTCCAAACAAATTCGACAACTTGTATTATCAAAATCTGCCAAAAGGGTTGGGGCTTTTGGAATCAGATCATGGATTGAACAGTGATTTGAGGACTCAGAGGTTTGTGGATATGTATGCAAGAGATCAAAATCTCTTCTTTAGAGACTTTGCTAGAGCTATGGAGAAGCTTGGTGTTTATGGTGTTAAGACTGGTAGGGGAGGTGAGATTAGACACAGGTGTGATGCTATCAATTGATAATTTTGAGCTCTGTTTTTGTTAGTAGACGATGATGATGATTTTGGTTTTGATTATTATTTGGGGTTTGTGAGGATCTGGTATCTGATATTTGATAAATGTTGTTATGTATACATGTTTTGTTGTACCAAATTATCATATCAAGCATAATTATTATACAATGTTTAATTTATTGATTCTGTGTTCTGGGTTCCATTGATCTTTCTGTGTTTTGGTGTTTGAGATGTGATTTTTTTTGTTGGATTTAATTTGAAGATGTTCATTCATGGAAACATTAAACAGTGATGCATAGAGATTATAAAGATTGATTGGGTGGAGGGAAAAAGATGCTGTTCTTGAGATTTGAGTTCAATAGTATAGAATAATCAATATATTTGATATCTGTTGTTTATTTATTTCTAGGCAAATCTGTCTATATAATTCAGACCAGACACATGAGTCCATGCGAGTCATGTGGATTTTGATTACTTTCAAATGGAGTTTAACCAAATAATAAGGAACCCATTTTAGAGGGAAATTCTGTATTACAAAAAAATTAATAAAAATCTTGGATGTTGTTGTGTGACTTGTGTCCCTATTTTCTGCTGAATATGCGGTTCTTTAAAACGAATAGTATCAGAGTCGGAACCAGATACCACCGCGTGGACTTCCACCACCGTAAGATGATATATATCTTCGGACACATGCTAACATAATCTTATTTAATTGCTGTGGTTAGTTCATACTTGTTAGATTCTTAGACCTAGCTTTTGTATGGAAACTAACCATGGATTAGAAAAAGCTTGCCCAACTTTTGAGCCCAGGAAGTTAGTTGCCGACATTCAACCCAATAGCCAAACAAAAAGGACCCAAAATTGGCAAAAGTGGGGACTCAATTGGGCATTTGAGTTATAATTTTTATTTTTATTTTAATCTGATACCAAACGAGTCGAGAGTATACGGATCCAATGAAATCAATTTTATCTTTTTTTAGTGGCAAACAAAACATTACCATGCAAGCATGATTCATGAAAAAGGCACAAATATATGAAATATACAACAGAATAAATTCTCAAAATCACTTTTTTAAAAGAACTTCTTTACACCTTTATCATAATATATCACTTTTGACAAAGAAGAAATAATAAAAGATACCAAAAGCAAAACCAAAAATGTCAAAAGCCCATCTCCCACCTAGAAGTTTCACTTACTCTCATTGACGAGAAGATCTTGAGTGCAGCGGGATGCACATGCATCCCCGTTGAGATCTTGCCGCATGGCAAATAATACCATGTGCCAAGATCGGAGTGGGGATACATGATTCATCCCGCTGTATTTTAGTTTTTACCTTATAATATGGAAAAATAGAAAAAGGAAAAATATCATACAAGGAAAAAAAAAAAAAAAAAAAAAAAAAAACTCCAATAATTACAACCCAAACCCATAAATTAAAGACCAAAAAACAACTAAAGAATCAATTATTCCAAAAGCACTGTACTCAAAACTCGGACGAGTTCACACTCGACTCACCACCGTTTCCACAACCGGGTCGAAACCGAGTCCGGCTGCTTAACCCTGAGTCAAGCAATTCTTCCCAATTCACCTCCTCCTCATCCTCCTCTCCTCTTGCTTTCATCATTTCCAACATCCTTTTCACCTTTGCCCTCGCACGCTCACCCGCCACCCTCTCCGCCTTCCACAGCACCTCCTCCATGCCCACCACCTTTGCCAACCCCTTAAACCGTAACCCACCATGACTCAATCCGTACAAAACAGTCACACAACTCTCCTGAGTCGACTCACCCAACTCACTCACCCTTCTCAACATATCCACCAAACACTCCACCCCACCCGAATCCAACACCACAGCCCGCCCCTCCGAACACGAAGCCAAATTACCCAAAATGATCAAAACCCGGCTCAACATATGACCCGACTTGACCATCCCTAGTAAAACCGGAACCGACTCGAGTTTAACCAACTTTGTCCGGTTACTCCTCACAAGTGAGAGATGGTATAGAGCCAGAGCCGAGTCATGCCGAGTCCGCTCACTCTCGGATCGTAGCAAATGCAAAAGTGGTGGCAAAGCTCCCAAAACACCAATTGCTGTCTTGTTTTGATCATCAAGAGCTAAACTGAAGAGTGCACCACAAGCATGCTCCTGAGCCTCAGGTGATCCTCTCTTCAACACATCAATCAACGGTGGGACGATTCCTGACCGTACGATCTTAACTTTGTTGATTTTCTCCAATGACAGATTAACCAAAGCTGCAACCGAGTTCACTTGAATGTTTGTGTATCTTGACACGATCAAAGATCGAACGGCGGAGAGTACCCGAGGCGTGCAGAGACTGACTCTGGTCTCTTCTTTAGTTCTTGTGATCTTTCGAAGCGAAATTACAGCTTCTTCGATTTCATGGACTTGTTGGCTCTTCAGTTTCGATACGAACTCTTCTTCTAGTTCTCCGTTCGAGACAGGGTTTAGGGTTTCGTGTTCAGTACATGACGAGAACGAAGTCGAAGAAGAGTAGCAACTCGGACGAGTCGTGAGTTGAAGCGGAGTGGAAGCTGGTACGGATTCATGTGAGCTTGTATAGAAGTGACTCGGCCGCCGAGTCAACTCAGTAACAGCATGATTTAAATTCACTGTAGGATTCTCTTTGACTCCCTGAATCAACTCTTTCTCATTCTTCGACGCCATTAACGTCCTTACAAGCTTCTCTCCAGAAGAGAAATCGAGGGGTTTTGGTGGGTCCATCGAGTGCTTCAAACACCAGTTAACAATGGTAGATTTCAAAGCGAGGTTGGGGATGACAGTGGAGAAATCCGGCGACGTAGAGTCCATTAAAACCGGCGTAAAGCTTAGAGCTTTACAGGCTTGAACACAAGCTCGTTCGAAAGTGTGACCAGAGGAGACAATTACAGGGTCCGCCATTAAAGACCTTGAAATTGAACAGAGAAACTCTTCTGGGGTCTCCTTCTTCTTCTTGATCTTCTTCGTCGTCGTCGTCGCTGCTGTCGTTGTTTTCAAGTGGGGTTTTGTTGAAATCGAAGAAGATGATCTATAAAACGAAATCTTCCATTTCTGCTTCGAAGAAGAAGAAGAAGAAGAAGAAGCAATACTAATCTCTGGCAATTTGTTGACGGGTTTTTCAAGCATAACTTTCATCAAAGCTTGCTCGATCTCCATTAAATGAATCTCCTTTCGATTCTCTGTCTGTTTTGATCAACACAGAGATATCATCAATCCAAAACTAGAAAAAATACCGGTTGAAATTCCATCATATTCGGAGAGAATAAAAAGGATCGTTTGACTCGTAAAACATCTTTGAAGAAGTTACTGAAATTTAGAGCGATGAATCGGAGACTGACTAAAGAATAAATCCATGAGAGAGAGAGAGATTGTGGATTCTTGGGATTTTTTTTAGTTGAAAAAGAGAAACCAAATGTGTTCATGCTGTTTTTTTTTGTTGTCATTTGAGTTCATAAAACATTTCGAGCGTAGAAATCTGAATTGTAGGTAGAGTAATAGAACTTATTATAATAAACAAATGGTTATGTAATTGAGTTAATTACCATATACAGTAATAAATTGTTTTTTGAGTTGAATTATTTAGTTAATTAATTAGGATCATCTCGAGATTCATGAAAAATATTATATAAATTTTGAAACTAACAACCAACTTATGATCATCCTAAAGATAACTAAAATTAAATAAATCTTTCCATACATTTTTGGCCTTTACAAGACAAGTGGCGTAAATCGATTGGGTGATGGTGGGACCAGAGAATCTATAGTGGAAAGTGAAACCCACCTCACTTCATTCGATTATTGAGTTAATTACAACTTAAAAGTTAAAACAGGATTGGCTACATATGGGTTCTGTAGAACTAAAATCTAAAATCACTCGTAGTTAAATTTGAAAACGATTTGGATTCATGTTAAAGTCAACCAAAAAAATGATTCACAATTTTTGATCCCAAATTCCCAATTAAAACCAATGTTCTAGTAAACGCTAGGTGCTAGTCGGACGATGGATCAGCGTCTAACGTCTAGACGGCCTAATCGGTGTCTAGACGGATTTCTAGGCGGTTATTATTTTTTTTTTTTCCTACCTAAAAAACATAATTTACTCATTCGAGTAGAGTAATGCTAAACATCCCACCTACAATCCCACAATTTCTATCCCAACATATGTGGCAGCTGATATGTCACTTGATGAGTGGATTCACATTAATTGTAATTTATCTCACTTACCCATATATCCACACAATAATTAATGTATATCCACTTATCAAGTGACACATCAGCTCCCAAATGTGTTGGGATGAAAATTGTGAGATTATAGGTGGGATGTGTAGCATTACTCTTTTGAGTAGAGTATTATCATGTATAATCTCGAGTTGTGATCAAAATAAGCATAATTTTGAAAGGTGGTTTTTTTTTTTTTTTTTGGGTGCAAAAGCGTTGTTTTATATAATCCGTGAATAAATAGTCTCTACGACAAAAGATAATTAAATTTTATTGGCGTTTTCTAACCGTTGGATCTAAAAAAGGAACTCTTTTGATTGGCTGTTTATGCAGACAATTCCTCGTGCTGGTTGCTTTATAGCGTCTCTCTCTCTCTCTCTCTCTTTCTTAATTTCTTTCTCTCTATTAATTCCAAAAGTTAAAGCAAAAAGAGAGCTCTCTTCTCCGACTTTTTTAATTTCTTCTCAAAAAAACAAAATTCTATATTTTAATTTATGGACAAATAGGTTATGAAAACATGATCATTTTTTTTACTACTTTGCAATATGCATGGAGATATATGATAATAGACAACTCCACAGGGACCACCACCGCATCATCATTGTTTCGCTTTGCTTGCTTCATTGCTAAGTTTTTTTTTTTAATTGACTTTTTAATGATAATTATGTGTTCTAGGCTGGATATGTTAACAACCAATAAGCTATCTTTCTTGTTTTCTTTCTCTTTTCTTTACGAGAGTGAGTGTACATGCTTGATTCCCTTTTTAATTATTCTTTCACTACTAATAAAGTAAATAGAGTTTTACAAGTAATTGAATTGTACAAGTCATGATAATATATAATATCACTTACTTAGGAAAATGATGCTGAAGTTAGGCTTTTCGGAAAACTGGGTAGAGCTGATCCACAGGTGTATCTCGTCAGTTTCGTATTCATTTAAACTGAATGGTGAGGTTTGTGGGAACATAAAGCCATCTAGGGGACTTAGACAGGGGGATCCGTTATCCCCATATCTATTCCTATTATGTGTTGAAGGCCTTTTGGGTTTGATCAACGAGGCGCAGGGTAGGGGAAAACTTGAGGGATTCAGATGCAGCAAAGGAGGACCGACCATTTCTCATCTCCTATTCGCTAATGACAGCATTATCTTCTCCAAAGCTACTGCTAAAAATTGTTTGGAAGTGAAACAGGTGCTGGTAGATTATGCCATGGCTTCAGGCCAAAGGGTGAATTTTAATAAGTCGGCCATCTGTGTTAGCCCATCTTTCTCGGCCTCTGAAGGAGCTGGTATGGCGTCAATTGTGGGTATGACTTTGGTGAAGTGTCATGAGAAATACCAGGGTCTACCGTGTTTCACTGGAAGAAGCAAACAGAAGCTTTTTGCTGAGATAGTTGATCATGTGTGGAGTAAGATCAAAGGCTGGGGGGAGAAATTTTTATCTGTTGGAGGAAAAGAAATACTAATCAAAGCCATAATCCAGTCCATTCCAACCTACGCAATGAGTTTATTCCAATTGCCAAAATCTTTGATCTATGAAATTCACCGTCTATGTGCTCGTTTCTGGTGGGGAAGCAATGTGAAGGATCGAAAGGTTCATTGGTGTACCTGGGAGAAGTTGTGTAGGTCTAAACAAGAGGGTGGAATGGGATTCAGGGATCTTGAGGCTTTCAACAGAGCTCTCTTGGCCAACCAAGTCTGGAGAATTTTAAACATACATGATTCCTTAGCGGCAAGAACTCTCAAAGGGTGTTATTTCAATTTTGAAGATCCCTTAATGGCCCCAGCTAAACTTGATGCATCCTTTATTTGGAAGAGCCTTGTTTGGGGGAAAGGTGTCCTGGAAGTGGGGCTTCGAAAGAGAGTGGGTGATGGAACTTCAATCCGCATATACAAAGATAAATGGATTCCGAAGCCTTCAACATTTAAAGTCGTTTCCCCTCCCATTTTGGGCTCTGATGCCGTGGTGAACCAGCTTTTGCATCCTTCAAGTGGGTGGAACTCTGAGTGTATTGAACAAAACTTTTGTAGTGATGATGCCTTGGCCATCCTTCGTATCCCTATTGGTGTAAATTGTAGAAAAGACTCTACACTGTGGCATTATGAGGACAATGGATCCTATACTATGAAAAGTGGATACTGGGTTGCAAGAAATTTGGTGGAAAAACCTAGCTCTTCCAACTGTGTGAGTAATCCCTGTTTCGCCTGGTGGAAGTCTCTATAGAAACTAAAGCTGCCTTTGAAGATAAAAAATTTCTTATGGAAAGCTTGCAATGATTGGATCCCAACTATGGCTAACCTTTGTCGTAGAAGAATCCCAGTTGAGGATAGGTGTCCTTCTTGTCTGAGACATGGTGAAACTACACTTCATGCTTTGTGGGAATGTAGGCAGTTAAAGATGGCTCGGATTGATTGGTTACCAAGAAAAGTTAGAGGTAAAGGTATGTACAAAACCTCTTTTGATCTCATTCTTGATTGCTTCTCGCTGCTGAGTAGTGATGATTTGGAACTATTCTGCACCATTTCTTGGAGGGTTTGGTTTTTGAGAAATTTAGTTCTTCATGGCGGCCCTGGTCAGGATTTTCTTGAAGTAATTTCTTGGGCAAAGAATTTTTTGGTGGAGTTTCATAACTGTCATGCTGGAGTTTTGGAGGTTAGTGCTAGAGCCAGACCTTTGGTGGCTAGGTGGATCCCTCCAAAAATAGGTGAAATCAAGATCAATTGTGATGCCGATGTGAACGCTGGGGGTTGTCAGATTGGTATTGGCATTGCGATACGAGACTATACTGGTTTCTTTTTGGCGTCCAGCTCCCAAGTGTTAAAGGCGGCTTTTAGTCCCCAAACAGCTGAGGCATTGGCCATTTACAAGGGCTGCTTCCTTCTGTCCTTGAGTTGGACGCGACGGTTATGGTTAAATGGATCAATGAGGGTAGTCATCTTGAGTCGCCTAGTGGCATGATCATATCTGATATTAAAGGTTTGGTTGCTGAATTGAATGGTTTCCAGATCAGGGTTGTTCCTAGACTGGCTAACCAGGTTGCACATGGGCTTGCTAAATTTGCCTTGAAGGGAAATGATGATCAGTTTTGGATGGAAAACCACCCAGGCTGTGTTGCCCATTGTGTAATGGCTGATCTGCCTATTGTTCAGGCTGGTTTAGATCCTCTTTGAGGTTCTGTTACTTGTTGTTATAATCAAAAAAAAAAAAAAAAAAAAATCATTCTAATGAGGAAGCTTTTTTTTTTAAAAAAAATGTAAACATATAAAAATGGATAATAATCGTCTTGTAATTACCATGCATCGTTAAAATTAATCACAAGAAGCAGTGCATAGAAGCCTTACACCAAATCGGATATGATCCTCAACAGAAACTAATGTATGTGTCATACCATTTTCATCTCTAGAAGAGGAGCGCTAGATACACTCTCTCAACCCACTCTTCCAACCTATTCTCTGTTCATTTGCTGATATGTGGACATTATTAATTTTTTCACATTAAATTTATAGAATTTATAAATGGCCTTATTTTTTTCATTTTATTTACAATGCAAACCAACAACTTATTTCCTAGATTGTCCTTCTTCTTTAACTTTAACATATTGTTACCCGTTTACATCCTTATAGGGCCAGGGGTGTGGGCCGGGGTTTCCTATTTGTCCTACTCCACGATCCAACATACAGGCCACATCGAGTCACGCAGTTAGGGAGAACAGGCTGATGGGTGCCTGGACGAAGTCCGGGATCCTCGATACAAAATAATAATAATAATAATAAACAATATCAGTTTATATATATATTGCTTAGATATCTATGTCTTTTTACTGAATTTACTCAAACATTTCTTTTTATATCACTAGATAACTTGATGGTTGTTGTATAAAATAAATAAATAGTAAAACAAATTAGAATTAAATAGTTTTAAAAATATAAAGAAAAAAAAATATGTTGTTAAACAGATACCTACATATTTATTATCTTTTAATTTAAAATTGATTTGCTTATTATTATTTTTTTTAATCACATAGAGAGAAAAAAAATTCTTTCATTAATTAAATCTTGAAAAGTAAAGATTTTGACTCAAACACATATACAATTAGGGCAAACCCAATAAGGGTAACTGAGGTTCACGTTCCTTTACTCTAATGTTAAAAATTAAAATAATGAATTTCAATTTATATGAATTTTTTATAATATATTTTAAAACCATTTAACTCTAATTTATTTTACTATTTATTTATTCTATACAACAACCATCAAATTAGTCAATGATGTTTGATAATGACAATTTGGTAAAAATAAATGAATAATGTTTGGGTACTGACTAGTCGGTATCCAAAATACTGACCTTACCAATGAGAGTGTAGTACGTGACCTTTTTTCTTTTACTTTTTTACATTTATCTTATAAATTGGGCCACGTGCTACACTCCTATTGGTGGGGTCAGTATTTTGGATACTGACCAGTTAGTCCGAGCAATTCAATTTTGGACCGTACACTCGAAAAATAAAAGAAGTTGCAGAGTCTTAGAAAAAACACACCTGAATATATATATAGCTAGTGATGTTTGGTAATGAAAATTTCGTAAAAAGAAATATCCGAACGATTCAATTCAGGACCATACACTCAAGAAATAAAAGAAGTTCCGAGTTTTTAAAAAAACACACACCTGATATATATATATATATAGTCCTTCTATTGTAAATTCGAACTGATATAACATATATTAGTTCCTTGCATGTGTGCCATTGGATTTAAAAGATACTTTGACAAGTGCATGCAGCCAAGTCAAAGCATTTAAATCCAGTGGTCCACATGCAAAGAACTAATATATTTTATATTAGTTCGAATCGACAATAGAAAAACCGTATATATATAAATTGATATTAAATAACAATGTTAAAATTGAAGAATAAGGGCAATCTAGGAAATAATGACAATGTTGAGAGAGTGGGTTAAGAGAGTGTATTTAGCACTCTTCTGGAAATAGTCTGACATGAAACAACATCAATATCTTTACAAAGAGCTTTAGTATCATTTACAATTAACCCAGCAGAAGTAAACAAATTATTCATAGAATTAACACCTGCTATAACATTCACGATCACAATCTTGATTTATTTATTTATTTAATTTGACCCAAATTTAAAATTAAAAAATAAATAAATAAAGAAGAAGAAATGTTGATTAAGTAATACTAACCATTAATTAAGATTTTGCATCTATTCAAACATTATAATTTGTATGATATATTATTAAAAAATTGTTATTACAATATTTTAAAAACAAATTTAATCATGTTTGCATTTGTTTTTGTTTTTAATAAATGACCATTTAAACATTTAACATACGGTTACGACATACATGTCATTAGTTGATTGGACACTAAGTGAAATATAAAAGGGTTAATTGCACAAACTTACCCTGTGTTTTGACATTGTAGCAAAATATTCAACAAATGACATTAACTACACAAACAACCCCTACCGTTAGTGGTCAAATGTTAGATTTAATGGTTGACTTTAATGTTCAAGGGTAAACCAGTCATTTTACCTATCAAATAGCAGATCTGGAAATTTCATCACTTCATCTTCTAAACTCAACCCCACCAGTTCATTTTCAAATATAGAAACTTTATCACTACTGGAAAAGATGCCACCTCCACTCTCTACCATACATCAACGATGCCACGCCGGCACCGACCTCCATCTTCATCGACACCGACCTTCGCCAATTGTCACGTTGAATCGCGACGAATCTGGGCTGCAAAGGCAAATTCTTTGCAGGTTTCGTTTGCTGTTTTTGGTGAACAAATCGTCAGCGTTAATGGCTGGGGTTTGGTGATCGGTGACCGGTGACCGGCGAATCTTTCTAGTCCGGTGGTGATCGGTGACTCGTGGCGACGGCTGTTGACACACAGTTCAACTGTGATGGTGGTTAGCTCTCCATCAGAGATATATATTATTTTATTTTTTTTGGAATTAATGATGAAGATTGTTGGCTCCATCAAATTCAACTTGAGTTTCGGGTTGATTGAAGGATTTAATATTCGTAGAGAGGCGGCGGTATTTTTGGAGAGATGATTTTCCAAGGTGAGTTGTTTCATAGTTTGATGTTTGAGAGTTGAAGAATCTGAGAATTGGGTCTATTGGGTCTTTTCTTCTTCATCGTGTTGTGGTGGTTTTGGGTCTTGTTTTGTTGTTGTTCTTGCTGTTGAAGGAAATGAAGTAAAACTTTGAGTGAAAGTTGATGGATTTACAGCGATACATAAAGAAGGTTTAAAGTATCTTGAGGAGAGAAAGAAGTGAGGTTTTGAGGAGTGGAGCTAGAAATGATGAATTTGCAATTGAACCAATTGAAGGAGATTTGAACTAGGAAATCACAACAATCAAGTTTAGGTGCATCAAGCAAGCAAAACCCACCAAAAATAATTAAAAAATATCTCTTAATCAAGCTTAAATGGGAAGAGAGAGAAAGCTTGAATGATAGAAAATGGTAGAACAAAAAACCAAGCCATAGGCACCACTTGAAAGAGACCATGGTGGGTTTGAGATTTAATTGTCAACAGATTATGCTCTGTTTCTCAAAATTGATGAAAACAAAAATAATAAAGTAAAACGATGAGATTTTTTTTTTTTTTTTTTTTTTCAGTTTGTTGTTGTTTTTGAGTATTTTTTTCCAGATCTTTTGGGTATTTTTTTTTTCAAATCTTTTGAGTCTTTGTTTTCCATATCTTTTGGGTATTTTTTTTTCTAGATCTTTTAGGTATTTTCTTTCCAGATCGTTTTGAGTATTTTAAATTTTAATCCAAATCTTTTGAGCCTTTTTTATTTATTTATTTATTAAATCTCATAGTTTTTATTATTATTATTTTTTTAACTTCAAAATTTAATATTTTATCAACAATTTTATTATATTTTTTTTCATTTAATATTTATTCAATTTTAGTTAATTGTTTTTTCAACTTAGGGGCATTGTAGTCTTTTCCAATTAACCATTAAATCTAACGGTTTTCTACTAACGGAATGGGTTGTTTGTGTAATTAAGGCTATTTGTTGAATATTTTGCTACAATGGCAAAACACATGGTATGTTTGTGCAATTAACCCAATATAAAATCATAAACGCAAAATCAAAAGTCAAAGTCAAAGGTCAACAAAAGCCTGCCACATAAGATCCCATATTCCAACATGGCACTAGAAAACCGACCGCATGTTCAGGCGCGTGGCCTGGAACATTCTAGTAAAACATCAACAGACAACACAAAAACAAAAACAAAACAAAATTGTCACACGGCATTCATAGCGATACGCTTTGCTTGGCTTGGTCACCAAGCCAGCACCGAACCCTTTATATACAGACATGCTCTGTTCTTCAAATTTGCTTTGCTTTTTTACCAAGATTTCTTCAGAGACAACATCAACATCATCATCATCAAAGACAACAACAAGAAGCAGACATGGGTGGAGGAACAGAAGCTTTCCCAGATTTGGGAAGACATTGCCAGAACCCGGATTGCCAGCAACTCGATTTCCTTCCTTTTAAATGTGATAGTTGTCACAAGGTATGTTTTTTTTAGTATTGTGAAAGTGCTTTTGATTCCTATGAAGTGATTTTGAAATATGTTTCCAGAAAACAGTTTTTGGGAAAACAATTATTAACCCACCTGGAATTTTGGTTGCAGGTATTTTGTTTGGAGCATAGATCATACAAGTCACATGACTGCCAGAAACAAGACATCAATAGTAGGAAAGTCATTGTTTGTGAAGTATGTTCAGTTTCAATCGAAACCACGGGATGCAACGGAGAGAGCGAGAAGACTCTGTTGGAAAAACACATCAAGTCTGGAGATTGTGATCCGAAAAAGCACAATAAACCTAAATGTCCTGTTAGGAGATGCAAGGAGGTACTAACATTTTCCAACACAAGTACCTGCAAGACTTGTAACTTGAAGGTCTGCCTGAAACACAGGTTCCCTGCTGATCATGCCTGCAATAAGAAAGACTCGATGATGGTCGGAAAAGAAGCTGTGACAGCAAAGGGGAGATGGCAAGACAGGTTTCTGGTTTCTTTCGCTTCAAGGAATGGGAAAGAATGTACCAAGACTGATCGGAGCTCCACGAAGAGTACTCCGTCTGTTAAGGCTTATTGAAATCTGTGGGGGAAATGTTATACATGTAATTCATTTTCAAGTACAAACACATATTTCACTAATTCATTAGTGCAAATACTGTTCCTCATATCAACAAAGCAATCAATAGATATCTATTTTTTTTTTGGATTAAATAGTACATTATCAGCAGCACTATAAAAACTCAATTCCAGATTAAACCTAGTCAATCTCTTCTATGCTATCATATCCTTGACATATGTTCTCCATAGTACGCACATAAGTCATGTTCTTTACGATGTAGCCCTTTACCGTTACGTGGGTTGTTGTTTTGTATGGGGCTGAAGAGCAAGCAGAATCTTCTTCCTTGGTCCCTGCATATTAAGCACAGCTTTCATGAGAACAATTGAATTACTCATGCCAATGTACAATGATAGTAAATACTTCTGAAGTCGGTTCATGTTAGTTGGATGCCAAAACGCTCTTCGGTTTAGTTTTAATGAACTTAGATATTAGTATATGGGACGGAGCCTAACATGTTTAGTTTCAAACTTTGAACTGTAATTTCAACAAAGAAAGACGAAAAATTGTTCTCGACAATAACAACTTCTACCACATGCCCATCTTCCCATCTTGTTCCATGCCTTTTACCTGTTAAGTTTGTTTCGTTTTCTTAATGAAGCTAAAACATGGAATAAAACAAAACAAAAGTATCTAAATTTGCAGGGTGTTACAATTTGTAGACAATAATAGATTCGAAAAGATGGACTACATAGGTAACAACAATAGCAATTTTCTTCATAGCTAAGAAAATCGTTAAGAGTATACCACTGTAGAAAGAAAGTCAAATGACCATACCATTGGTACCCCCAACTCTTTAAGGTCCTTATCGCTCATTTGCTTCAATGCAGTCATGTCCACCTGTAAACCAGATCAATTGAAGCATTGAGGAAACAGAAGTAAAGTCCAAATGACTAGAATTAAATACATGTAAATCACATAGAAAATTACAAAGATATTGACCCAATGAAATATGTCTCCCTTGGATTCACAGATCAACAAGTAAGAATGCCAACTTTCTTGCTAAGAGAACATTTTTCATATATTTTACCCCACCCTCCCTTGACACATCCAAATTCATATCTCTGGCTTTGTCACTTGGCTCGACATGGTAAGTAAGAATGCCAACTTTCTTGCTAACGTTTTTTAAAGAGCTAAAATATAGGTATGAATGTCCCTAGTTGAAGAAAATTCTTCGGGGCTTGGAGGTGGGGAGGAAGGGAAAGGAGAGTGGCGGGGGCGCATGCTCATGTAGTTCAGCCACTGTGTTTTGTCGTCCAGTAATATGCATCCATACACAGCTTATATTGTGTCATATTTCCAAGGTTCCACTCAAGATCCCCCAATCACCGATACCCCATGACCAATGTCATCATGAAAACTGTCAACCTTTATTGCCTTTTCTCTTTCTATATATACATATATTTTTTCTTTCTTCTTTTTATAACTAGACACACATAATTATCAAATCATATTTCATTTGCTCTCTAAATACATAAACTAACAAATTCCAATCAACACATAATTCAATATGTAAAGGACCCTTGTCCAACTATAAAAAAACTATCTCTGTGAATCAAGCAATTTGAAACATTCAAAATGAGTAGGTTACTCACTTCCTCAGCCTTAAAAAGAATTGCATATTTCCCCAAACCAAGTGAATGCAACAAGCCGGGAACTGTGGGAAGATCCACGCCCTGTAGAAAAGCCAGTTAAGAGCAGCACAAGTACTAAAGACATTCAACACTTGTGAGTCAAATGGTTACATAAAGCAGCTCCATCAAAATAAATTGATTTGGACCCAGAGCAAGGATAAAAGATACCATGAGAGAACTTTGTGGCATGACGCGACCAATCAGTGCGTCTGGCTTGGCAGTTTGAGCAGTGGGTGTTGGCCTAGAAGCATGAAAATCTTCATTACTCATGACCCGAGTAGCTCTTGATACATCAGCTCCCCTTATGACTGGTAGTTGTCGCACTCCATCAAAAGTTCTAGGTGTTCTAGGTGGTGAGCGCCTCCTTGAAGAGCTCAAAGTTCTACCAGGAGATATAATCCTTGAACCATGCTTAGTCTGAGAAGGGTAATATTTCTGCATTGAGTTGTCCAGGTGATGATCACCCAAAATCTCTTTCAGGGGATATTTTCTCAAAAGCCTACTTCCCTTCGATTGATGTTCACGCAGAAAGGCATTAGCATTTGCTGGTCGCTGAACAGGTTTCAACTGGTTGTCACGTAAATCCCTCTTCCTGTGCTCAGCACGCCTTTTCCTTATTAGCTTCAATCGGAGATCATATTGATTACACCGAGAATCTTCACTCATCGCAAAACCACAGAATCAGTACAACTAAAACAAATAATAATACAGTAAAGGTCATTAAAACAAAACAAAAAAAAAAACCACAAAATATTACTCCTTACCTTCAAATCTACTGCCACCAGGACTCCATTTGGACTCATCTACTCGCAGCCTGAAAAATGATACCAAACACATCAATGTAAAGCTCTAAACAAACTGTCAAACTTAAAAACAACAAAAATAACAATTCCAATACCACTAGAATCAAAATCACACCTACCCATTTCATATGCAATAAGTGATCCAACTTAAACACCATGTTCTCTATTACATAGCAAAGATAAGGCAGAAAAAAACCAAAACTTAACTAGTTAAACTTGCCTTTGTTTCATTTATTGACTAATATTCCTTACCTTTTGCTTGTTTTTTGACCTTTTCACTTTTCTTTTTTTCCCTTAAACTTACTATTATGCAAATCTATGAAATAAACAAAACTTCTAATTAACAAAACCAAGTACATAGAACCTTTAAACCCCAAATTAAACATTCCAAAGAGAGAGAGAGAGAGAGGTCCAACAACAAGACAAGACAAAATGAAAACAAAAGCATGAAGAAAACGCACCGTTTGGTTGCAGACAAAAAACCATCAGAGAATCGCTTGCTTCCACCCCTTTTGACCACCTGAAAAGAGAACCAAAACAAAACAAAAAATGTTAAAAATCAGAGAAAAAACACATTAAACTTTCAATTTCAAGCTTCCAAAAAATGGGGCAAATGATACCTGGCCAGTGCGGCCCAAGGTGATAGTGAACCGGGGCTCAGACATTTTTTAGAGATATGATCAAATGTTTGAAATAAAAATGGAGTCTTGGGTCGAAAATGACCATGTACATAAAAATTGAAACAGACCCTTTTCTATTTAACAAAGAAGAATTGTAAAAAGCAAGCAGCGAAGAGAAGTGAAGAAGAAAGCGAGAGGGAATTGCTTCGTGCTTGCGCTGGAGGAAGACGCCTATACGGTGTCGTTTTCTTGTCATTTTTTGTGGGCCAGTGTGGACCCCACAGTAGACTTTATAACAATTGAAAGAAAGACTTGACTTAAGAATGTTGTATGATGTATTATTAGAGTTTAGAGAGTTTAAATTAGAATAATTAAATGAGATGGTTGATAATTGATGTAAAAGTATCATAGTGTTTAATTAATTTTAGAGTGGCGATATTACACCCCCGAAAAACTGTATATATATATATATATATATATCCCTTTTTTTTCTTTATTTTACCTAAAACATAAAAAAAAAATGAAAAAAAAAATGAAAAACGCATTAACAAAACTAAAAAACAAAGACATCTCTTTTATCTTCATCTTTCTGCTTCTTTCTTCATTTTCCTATCACTTTTGTGTTTCTTATTTTTCTTTTTCTTCTTTTCCTATCACTTTTGTGTTTCTTATTCTTCTTTTTCTTTTTTTCTAGTTTTTGCATTGATTTTTTTTTTTTTTAAATATATAACACAAAATTAAAATAAGCTTTATTGTATATATATGGGAGGAGCCGCACTCCCCCAAAATCTTGGAGGAGGAGGCAACAGCCTCCTTTATCTTTTCTAATCTAGGGTTTTTGTTTTTATTAGTTTTAATTGGATTTAGTTAGTTAAATTTTTTAAAAATAAATGGTTATAAGAAATTATTATATTTTTGAATTAAAATATCAATAATTAAATTTAAGGTTAATGTTGGAATATTGAAAATATATAAATTTAGGGTGTACATACCGTTTTAGAGGGGTGAAAATATCGCCACTCTTAATTTTAAGTGTCTAAAAATTTGACCAATTTTCTTTTTAGAATGGTACTATTGGCAACCTACTAACGATCTAATAATACCCCGGTTTTTAAAATTCAAAAATTTATTTGATGTATTTCAAAAACTATCTTTTTTATTTAGGGATACTATCAAAAACCCCTCTCTAGTTTGGGTTCTTGGTCAAAAACCACCCTCTAATTTCGTTTTTGGCCAAAAACCATCTACTAGTTTTTAATGACTAAAAATCACCCTGTTTTTTTAATTTATTAGTCAAAAACCACCCAGCATTAACATTTCTAGCCAAAAATACCATTTTACCCCTATATTCAAACAATATTAAATAATATTAATTTAAATAAAACAATTATTTGATAAGAAACTAATATTAAATAAAAAAAATCAAATACATTATTTTATCCACAATATATTAATTAAAAAATAAAAAATAAATTCCTCTTTTTATCCATTCTCTCTCAATCCCCAATCTCTCTCTCTCTACCCATGCATCCCTCGCTCTCTATCTCCCTCAACATTGTTTCTCTCCAAACAAAGACTAATGGTGGTTGGGTTTTTGTGGTGCTTTGCTAGATCTGTCACTACCCAATCCAACGTGATCAACAACCACACCACTAAATCCCTATGCCTAGTGGTGGCCACGGTTCCGGTTGAACCGTCGATTTTGTCCGCGGTTTAACCAGACTGAAAACCGAAAACCGAAAACCGAAACCGTCTGTTTGAAAACCGGTCCATACGGTTTCGGTTTTGGTTTTGGTTTTGGCATGCCCAAAACCGACGGACCGGAGGTTTTAATCGCGGTTAAACCGCCGGTTTTTTTAAGAATTTTTTTTTAAAAAAAAATTGACAAATCAGAAGGTGCCACGTGGCACATTTTTTGAATTTTTTTTTAAACCGCCCGAAACCGAAAACCGAACCGAAACCGTGATAAAAACCGACGATTTTTTAACCGAAACCGTAAAACCGGCGGTTACAAACCGCCTCCAAACCGGTCCGTACGGTTTCGGTTTCTGTTTCGGTTTTGGTTTTGGGTGGCCACAAAACCAAAACCGAACCGTTGCCACCACTACCTATGCCTCTTTCTCCTCTGAAATTCCAATCAATAGCCATGTCACCCCAACGACCACCCCAAACCACAACAAAACACCTAGCTACCATCCCACCTGCAAGAAGAGAGAGAGAGAGAGAGAGAGAGTGTGTGTGTGTGTGTGTGTGTGAGGAGGGAGGAGGGAGGAGAGAAAATGGAAGGAGAGAGAAAAAGAATATTTTTATATATTTTTGTTAATTAATATTTTTTAATTGAATATTATTTGTTTTGATTTATTTATTTTTGTTTAAATTTGAATATAGGGCTAAAATGGTATATTTGGTTAGAAATGTTAATGCTAGGGTGGTTTTTGACTAATAAATTAAAAAACATGGTGGTTTTTAGCAATTAAAAAACTAGAGAGTGGTTTTTGACCAAAAACCCAAACTAGAGGGTTTTTTTTTTATAGTATCTCTTTTATTTATCTTCCAAACTTAACTTATCCTATAAATGCTCTCTATATATTTCAACAAAAAAAAAATGCTATAATTAAATTCTAATAAAACACCACATCCACAAATAAAATGTTTATCCGAAGAATTTTTTTTTTCAAACACTTTAAACCCTAATTGTATTTGTTTAATTTCTTACACACGACTCATTATTGAAGGAACTGATAATATTATCCAAAGCAATCATTATTTAAAAGTAAAGTTTTTTTTTTTTTTTTTGCTCTCTAATGAACACAATATGATTAAATAAATTTTTATTTTCTTATTTTTATCTTCCCTAAATGATAAACGACATAAAGGAAAAAAAAAATACAATAGGTGCTGGATGTGAGTAAAAGAAATGGAGAAAACGGTAAAGAACTTAATATTCCCTATATATATATATATATATATATATATATATATATATATAGAGAGAGAGAGAGAGAGAGAGAGAGAGAGAGAGAGAGAGAGAGAGAGAGAGAGAGAGAGAGAGAGTAGGTGCTGGAGCCTGGATGTGAGTAAAAGAAAGGGAGGAAAAAGGTACGGGACTTAGGCCCAGTTTGGCATTGCTTCCCCAGCTGCTTTTGGGGCCAAAAATGATTCCGGATCAAAGATAGGGTGTTTGGTAAAATCGTGAGGAAGTGCTTTTGGTCACTTTTAGCTTCTCCCAACTGAGTTTTTGAGAAGCTACAAATACATGCTTTTGGATTTAAGCTTCTGCTTCTCCAAAACGCGCTACAGTGTTTTTTTAATGAAACTTTACAAACTTTCCATTTTACCCTTGCCTTTCACCAAAATCATTCTCTGAGACAGCAGCCTCTCCTTCGATTTCTCTCCTCTCTTGCTTCGATTTCTCTCGCTTGGATCAGAAAGTAGCCCTTCTCCTTCGATTTGTCTCGCTTTCAGGTTCGATTTCTCTCCTTCTCTTTCACCTTCATTATTGCAGCCTTCTCCTTCGTTCATGTTTTTGGGTTTGATTTTGAATTGGAGTTTGGGGGATTTTTATCTAATTTTAGGGTTCTAATTTTGTTTATTGCAGGTTGAGGATCCCTCCATCCCTCCATCTCAGTCAGTTCTCGCTTCTTGTTCTCTCTCGGCCTTGTATTGCACAGCCAAAAGGGTATTTTTTTTTTCTTTTTCAATCTCTATTTTTATTTCTTTTTCAATTTCTGCTCTATTTCCTTTTGATTTTATCATATTTTCGTCTGTGGTGCTTTGGGGTTCTTGTGGGCTGTCCCTTTTTGCTGTGCCATGAGCTCTCTCTGTATTTGCATATTGATGTTTTATCTTCAATCTTATATGTGTCCTTAATGAAAAGGTTCTGCTGTGGATGATGATGTAATAGCTTGGAGTCTCTCTTGATTTTTCTTTTGTCCCCAGGTCTTTTGGTGGTTCTGGGTTGGGGTCTTGCTGCTGTCTTCTTTTTGGCTTTGGGGTTTTTATTTCTTTCAGGTTTTGGGGGTGCTGGGCACGTTGTTGTTCTGTTTTGGATGTTGTCTCTTGCTCTCTGTTTCTGCGTTTCTCTTGTTGCTGGTTGCTCTGCCTTTTGGCTTTGAATAAAACTTTTAATTCTAAAAAAAAAATTAAGAGATTTTAGAACATGTTGAATTTGACACCAGATTTTTGAAACTGCTCATGTTGACTTGATTGAAAGTTGTTGAATATGGTGGAGAAAATGGAAATATTTTTGAATTTTTCCAATTCACTTATGTGCTTCAAACTGGGTTGCTCTTTTTTACATGGATAATTCCTTGCAAGCTTTATGGACTAATGGTAAAGATGAAAAAAGTGTGATGACCTTATTGTTAACATGTGTTTTTAAGCCAATTTTATATGCATAAGATTACTTAAATGCAATACTTCTGATCATCTTTATTTGATCAAATCAAATAAATCATGTTCAATTTGTGGATTTGAACATGATTTGTGTTGGATAGTTGAGAAAAGCCAATGACCTCTTGGTTAATCAAATAAATCATAATTAAATGCATTTGAATCTAAATGACAGAAGCTTTCAATGTATGCAAGAGAATGCAAAATTAATCTTCAATGAAGCTTTTAATTTTATACTTTGCTATCAAACTTTGCTGTCAAAATTCAAACTTTTCAAGTGTGGTTAGTGTAATAATGTTTAAAATGGTTGTTGATATAATTTATCTTTAGTTGGTATATTTTTTTTAAACAAACTTGAAACTGTTATGTGAAGTTTATGGTTTTTGCTTCAGTGGGAAAAATTTGTTAACGGTTGGCCTATAATTTGTAGCAGGAGGCTGCTGCAATGGCCGTGGCACAGGTTGCATTTGTGCTACAATCTGGACAACACAGGGGTGTGCAGTTCACCATCGCATCTGGACCTGCAGCGAGTCTGCTGAGTTAGAACCATGAAACTAATTGAAATGAAAAGGGTTCACGTATAAACAAAAGGAGTTGAGAAAGGTTAAATCTGTATCAAATCATATTTCCGGCGGTTGATCAAAACAACGATGATGCACTTAATTGTTACAACATTTTGTTTCATCTACTCTGTATATGTGTATATGTATTTTGTCCTGCCTAGCTCGAGTTGCTCCATATAGGGGCTTGATATATAAATTCAGTTGCCTTGTTGAATGTTTATAAACCACTCAGCTGCTTGAGTATATTTGTAATAGGTTGATAACATATTCAGTGATGTATTTTGTTGTTTAAGGGTGCCTTATTGTGAAAGGATTATGACCTCAGTGATCTAATGAAGCTGAATTCTATTGATCGAGTCTTAGGGATGTGTAAGTTTGAGATTTTTAATTGATTGATCAAAACTGTTGAAAAATAAAAAATTGCTTTCAGTGTATATATAATTTTCTGTTAATTTGCAGACTTTGTCAAAGAAATTGGTTTTACAATTTGTAGCCATTATCAAATTTTGTGTTGCTTTGTCATTTTAGTTGATGAGAACAGGGAGAAGCAAAGAACAGAAAATAAAAAAGATTTTTAAAGATTTTGCTGTTTGGTTGGAAACAAAATGGAAGCAAAGAATAAACAATAAAAAGATTTTTGACTCTTTAAACCACTGTTAGGGGAATATATATATATATTTCACCGTTAAAGTCTCTATTAGAAGGGATTAGATAAGGTTGATCCAGTGGTATGCTCCTCACAATACTATGAGGTTGTAGGTTCGAATCGTATCCTCAATTTAGGGACACATTGATAATCATCCTTTTAATTTTTCATATGTATTTGCAAGTCTTTATAATTGCATATTGTAGCTATGAATTTAATTGAAACCCAATTCACAACCCTTACATTTTAGTTTATTTTATTAATATTAGTATTATTCTCGATTTGTTAGATTGTGGTATGCAAATATTCATATTCAATCATAGGAATGACAGTAGATATAAGATTGGAGCATTGTGAAATTTTCATTAAGCTACAAAGCCTCCAATGTGTGATGCCAAATTACATATTTTGCTATTTAGAAAACAATTATGGAAGGAATTTCAAAGAGTTTTCTTGATATATTCGTAATATATGTGGCAATAGATTAAAAAAAAAAAAGAAGAGCAATTAAAAAAAAAGCATAAGGATTCTAGTGGAAAAAGACAAGTTTCATTACAATTGTCCTTTTAGTAATTTTACATAGTCACAGCACTTCTTACTTCCAGTTTACCAAACACATTGAAATTGCTTTTGGTTCTCACAGCACTTTTGAAAATCAGTTTACCAAACACTTAGCTGATTCTTCCCACAGCAATTCCAAAAGCAATTCCCCCCACAGCAGATCCAAAAGCAATTCCCCCCACAGCACAGCAATGCCAAACTGGGCCTTAATATATATATAGTAATTTTCCAATGAGAACTTTTACAATGCACACTTTAAGCACATTTTGATAAAATTGCATGTAATTAAATGTTTTTTGATGAGATTTTTTGTATGCATCCTAAGAAAATTAAAATGCATATTTGGTACAAATTTAGAAATTTTTGAATTTGAGAACTATTTATTCGTATATTTCCCTATTTTTAAATGTTTTATCTTCAAAAAAATCAGAAAAAATTAGTTCTTGCACGCGATTTTTTTTTTTTTTTCCATAAATGTATTTCAATGTTTTAACTATCCATACAAAAAAAAAAAATCAAGATTCAATATATTCTATACAATTTCATCAAAATGTGCTTAAAGTGTATATTGTAAAAATCTTCATTGGAAAATTACCACACTTTAAGCACCCTTTTTTTTTTTTTTTTTTTTTTTTTCCGATCTGTAATCACAGTGTAAAATATGGAATGATATGCCCCTCATCTAGTATTTTAGAACATTTTTCATTCAAAGAGGTGGTATGGATATGATTTTAAAATAAAAACTTACGATTAGTTTATTAAATCATTTGAGTAATAGATTTGAACAAAACTTTAGACAATATAACATTATTCATAATATAAGAAAGATTTTAACGATTTTGAAATTTGTACACACTCTAAATTTTTTGTCATGAATATATCTCAAAATTCGACAGAATAACCATCCTAGATTCGACTATATTTTAACCGAATCTTAGGAAACGTTGAACTTGACCATAAAGAAAATACAAATATACATACAAAATGGTAAGTGTTGTTTGTTTTCATTCTCTCAATTGGGCCAAATACATGAGCGAAGTGTTTAAACAAATAAACTGAATACACTAAGAATCACATTTTTGTTATTGATGCCTTCATTTCTTGTCATTGTCTACTACTTATGAACTCTTTCTTCTTCTTTTTCCCCCACATACATGTAGAGAAGATGACTGTTCAAGTAAAACTCCGGATACGGGAAATTACATATTTTCTATTGATGTTTTGATTTCATCCAAGGAGATGATCTGCATAGGAAGACAATCAGACAATCAGACAATCAGAGTTTTGGCAACAAAACAATATGCACATCCTCTGTGTACATGTGTGTGTGTGTGTGCGCACACGCACACTCACAAGCATGCGCTGCAGTGATCATCAATATGTTATGTCATAGTGGATGCAATTACATAAAATTTTAAAGCATTTAGGGGTGCCTGATATATACATATGAGAATTTGACTTTGAGTGATAGGTTATCAGCATTACCTGATCCTGGCCAGCAAAATCATTATCCGGAGTGAGAAAGAGCATGCAGTGGCACTCCTTCCTGCCAAGACAATAAAACGGTTAGATATCACAATTGATTTTCACATTTTTCAGAAAGAAGGACAAGAGTAAATGAAAATTTAATGAAAACATGCATAAAATATTCGATTGGGGTAGCAAATTGTTGTTCACAGCCTGAAGTTGAACCAACTAAACTTGAAAATCATAAAGTTTTAGATGATTCTTCAAAAATAGTTACCTCCAATAGGGAACAAAGTATCATACAAGACCAGAATGTAGAACTTTTTGCTTTTTTCAGGCCAAAGCAAAAACAGAGCTAGCATTTTTTATTATGATTCTTTTGAAAGGAACCAATCTCAGGAATATAATGAACTACAATACTGGCAATCTATCATTTAATTCCATCTATTTTTTTATCCTTTTTAAAATAAAACTACAATAAACTATACAGATACTTCTATGGCCTTACTACGCCATGCCATGACTGACAGCTTGGGACAAATCAAGCCTCAAACAATAGCTATATATCTTATTTAATGGACTCAAAAGTTTTTCTTCTTTTTAAAAGCGATTCTAGAATCCAAGACAATTTTCTAAGCAATGTTTTTGCCATACTTAATTCATTTAAGCTACATAAGCCAGCATTATACACCATATGCAATAACTTGTCTACAGTCTTTTGTATAAAACATTTCCTGCAACAAGTATGCATTACGCACACAATAGCTAGAGGCATGTCTCCATGTCAACAAACCTTATGGACCTGATCTAATCAACTTGCAATATTCTGTCCAAAAATATTGCAAGTTGAAAGTATAAGTACAACCAAAAATAACAAAATTTATAGTCCAAGCGGAATCTCTATGACACCAATATTTCCAGTAGTCTTTACTCTAATTATATTGGTGGTGAGATGTTATCTTTTCCAAAGCATTAATTGATAATTCTATGTGTTCATCCTTTGCATGGTCGTGATAGTATTGCGCAATCATACATGGTAACATGGATAACCCCTGTCTTTCATATGCCAGTGATTTCATTAATACTCATACCCAAAAAGAAGAAAGATGAAATAGCTCTCAAGTTAGCATTTCACATAAAGCTTTTGGCACACAAAACTTGTCTCTGCTTCACTTGTTATTATGGTAGTTAAAGTTCTAAAATAAATGTCCTATGTAGAAGGTCGATTTGATTATTTGATACCACTTTCCATTTTCTTGAGCAACCAATTATCTCAAATAACACGAACACGGCAAAAAGAAGCCCAGTGCTAAGTAATTCCAAAATAAAATTTTCATACTCGTATATCTAAACAATTGTCCACCCACTGTCCCCGCCCCACAAGAGGATCCCACAAGCCAATAAACCAATAAAGCAAAAACATTATTGGTAGATTAAATATGATTCATAATTGCATATAAGTTTATAGTTGTGAAAATAGAGCATATACCTCTCTCTCATAGGAACACATGGGCAGTTCCAAAAGCCCTGCGAGGCTTCAGCAGGTTTGTCATCATAATGCCTGAACAGAATGGGTCCAAAGTTGAAAAGTTACAATTTGATTTAGATATAGACCTATATTTTATCTTGACAAAACATATATTTTCGGTAATGGCATCCAACAAATATGGGATATTCCTTAAAAATTATAAAATCACAGGTAAAATACTTACCTACATGGGCAAAGAGGAGCACCCAATGAATCTTTATGGTCTGCCAATCCCTGTTCAATTTTAGTAGCATTAGTTGTTTTATTTTAAGAAAGATTATACTGTTAACTAAATTCAACAAATGGAAATACATGGTAAATTCTAGTCTTCAATAGAGATATTTGACAAGGAAAGTAAAATCCTATCAAGTGGACATCAAGAACTCTATCAAGTGGAAAGATAAAACTACCACGATGCATCAACGTGCACAACTCAATATGATAAATCCAACTAAACTGAAGTTACAAGACCCTCAATGTCAAACAGAATCAGTGATTTAACACAAATACAAACACCTGACATGCTCGAACAAGAAAAACAATTTCAGAACTTTCACATAGATATTTACACAAAATACAAGTCAAAAGCAAAGGACAAGTAAAAACATGCAATCAAAGCCACCAAAACAACAACACCCTCCAAACCCAGTTCCAGAACAAAGTCATTTTTTTTTATTTTTTTTTATTTTTTACAATTTTGCAAGAAATGAACACAACATATGACACTAGAAACAACACCCACCCATATCATAAAAAACTAATCTTGAACTAAAAAGAACATTTTAATTTCATATTATAGAGAAAATATACCTTGATAACAACAGCAGTGACACCCTTGTCAGAACAAAAATAGGTGCCCGATCTTCTAGCATACTGTTCAGAGAACTTCCTCATGATTTCCACTGACTTCTCCGATGGCTCCACTAAAATTATCAAAATCAAAATTCCCATTTAGAACAATAAGCTTTGAATCAAATTCTAAAAACAAAAACTAGAAAGAGAGTGAAAAAATCTGACCTTTAGCTCGAATTTGAGTCGCAGAGCGTTGAGAGGAGGTTCTGGGTCTGTTGGTAGGTGGAGAAACGAAAGTGGAAATGGTGGAACCGTGAAACGACGACGCTTGAAGAGTCATGGTTGCAGTTTGAAACAAGGACATCAACTAACAATAAGAAGAAGAAGAAGAAGAAGAAGAAGAAAGAAAGATCAATGTGTGTGTCATCTGCTACATATATTTTCGATTTTGTCGTTATGTCTTGTGCCACTCGTTGTAGTGAATTATCTGGTCTTTGAAATTACACGAGCCACTCGGTTTTTTTCTTTTTTTGGTTTTGGATTAACTAGATCTTTTCTTAATGGGCCGGAGTTATTGGGCCTATTGGGCCTATTTTTTATTATTACTGAGTCACGACTCCTGTCGTACCCGGGCCAACTCGGATTTAATGGACTTAATTTAAAGTGGGCTTCCAGTCCACATTGACTCAGGCCCAAATTGTAAAAATCCACCCTAGCCTAGACAAAAGACATCAAAACGGTGCGTTTTGATGTCTGACGTTTTTTATATCATTGATCTCCACATGAGATCTAGATCCTCTGCTGATTTAATTTTTTTTCCTGATCTAAAACACTTGAAGATAATATTATGCATTTAAAGATAATATAAGCAAAAAATAAAAAATAAACAAATAACTCTCGGTTATTGATTACATATATCACCATATCTATATATATCAGCACAAAGATCAGATCAGCAGTGGATCCAAATTCTTCCACTGTGTTTTCAAATGATTCCATTTTGGAGACTCTTGCTTTCTCTGCTGATGGTGGAAATATATCATATAGAGAAAGTGAAGTGGGATGCATCTTGATTTTATCATTGCTTTAATTTAGATTATATATTGTTGTTAATTAATTACTCACTCACTATGAGATGATTTACTAGGCCGATCCTTCAAAGCCTCAAAATTTTGTTCATGCATGATTCATTGGTGTTGCACTTGTGTGTGTGTGTGGTGTCATTGATTTCTTTTAAGAATAAAAAAGAGAAGAAGCTAATTAAAGATTACATTAGAGTTATAGTAGGTTTTCACTTGAAATGTTGAACATATATATATATAGTGAGTCTCTTATAAGGGATCCTTTATTTTAATTTCGGTAAGGACCACCATAAAATCACATCAATTTGAATGAATTTTGATTTAAATTTTTTTGTGGACGATAAATTCATTGAAATCTACCTATGAATAAAATTTAAAAAAAATTCAAGTACTTAAACTATTTTTACCCATTTTTTTAAATATGAAGGCATCGGAAAAATAGGCGAAATATAGGAAATTCAGGAAAAATAGTTTTAGTATTTGAAAAATTCTCAAATTTTATTCATAGGTAGATTTCAATGAACTTATCATCCACACAAAAATTCAAATCAAAATTCATTCAAATCGATGTGATTTTAGGGTGGTCTTTACAAAAATTAAAATAAGAGATCTCTTATGAGAGACTCACTCTATATATATATACACTATGATTTTATTTGTTTTGATATTGAATTTGGTCTTTGCAAGTTCAATTATGAGATGAGAGTTATATATGCTAAATTAAGATGAAAAGATAATAATTTTACAGCTATTTTTTTTTTTTGAAATACCACGTGTGGCATCGGCGACTCGAATCTGAAACATTCAGATTGAATAAGCATTCTTACCATCAAACCATATTGGACGGTGATTATTTTACAGCTAATTAGAGATCAAAATCTTACTCAAATAATAAGGATTTGAATGTTTTAATTTAATGCATGGGTACTTTAATAAGTTGTATAATATATAAAGAAAAGTTATTTTGTGATGCTCACAAAAACTTTAATTAATCATCAAAATATTTTTCAGCTACATAACATATATAAAATCTAGCTAGCTAGTACATACATTTATTTGAATTTAATTTATGAATTTGACTGAACTCTAAATTAATCAAATAAGATCATGATGAGTTTCTTTATAAAACTCAAACAGTAATATATATATTTCCTGTATATAATATTAGAAAGCTTTTTAGGGTTTCATTGGAAGCATATAAAAGGCACTTTAATTAGGCTTTGCAAAACCTAATCTTCTAGACACAATGAGTGTCTCTTTTTCTCTCTATATAATTAGATTTCTAGAGAGTACTTTTTGACCTATAAAAAATCGTTATTGACTTATTGTTCATATGATAACAAAATTCTGGTCGTAAGACTATCCGATAATTTCTGGACATTATATCGATTTACTGATTTTTCGGATTTTGGACCAATCAATCCATCAAAAGCTACAGCTAGCTCTGTCAAAGCTGTCTTAAGAACCAAGGATTCAATAATTGTTTCTAGCAAATGAAACATTGAGAAATTTATATATGTATTAAACCAAAATATATATAATTAAACATAAGAATGAAAACTCTAATTAACTATATATATAATAAAAGGAATTTCAATATGTAACAGAAATTAACTAGAAAAATCTTATAGGACTTGTCTGAAATTGAATAAATATATTGGCCTTCTTCTTCTTCTTAATTTAAAGCATGTAATTATCAACTCATAGACGATTTTTACATGCAATATTATCAACATTAGATACAAAAATACAGATCACATAATTGCCAACAAGAAATAGTTAATTTTTTTTTATTTTATTTTTTAAATGGAAAACTATGATACAGATACAAGGTAGCTAGTTAGCAATATAATATCATTCGATGTATATATATAGATTATGATGGAAAATTTAGTTAATTAAATCCTAAGAAGAAAACCAAAGAGAAGAAACAAACCCTAATATGTAATACAAAGCTACAATATGATCTATACAGTTAATAATAATAGTAATAAAGTTGGGAGATCTAGCTACCTTCAATTAATTATCATGAAACATTGCAGATCTAGCTACTACAGAAAAAAAAAAACATCAAAAAATATAATCGTAGAAGAGAGAGAGAGATCAAATCGGTTTTGTTTTGTTGATGATCATTTTATTTGTTTCATGAAACAACAAACAAATATTTCACAACATATATATTAACTACTGATCAATCAAAAACAAACACACATAGCATATATATAAATATATATATAAAATAATTAATATAACAAAGCTGGTAAGAAAAACCAGAAGTGGTAGTAGTTGAAGACAGTAATCAACAACAAGTAGCAAAAATGAAAATAAAATATAATTATAAAGGCTTGATACTCTAGCAAATCATGATGATCGGACCAAGATGCTTGATTCCCCCAAAAGCAAATAAAATAAAAGACTTTGATTTTTTGAACCTTCACTGAAAAAACACCAACAGCTTATAATAAGCTAGCTAGCCCTAGCTGAAGCCTGAAGCTGATCATCATATACCTACATACATGAAAATCTTATTGTAGCAGCTTGGCTTAGCTTGTTCATCAGCAAAGTAATAACTTCTTCTTCTTCTTCTTCTTCTTCTTCTTCTTCTTTTTTTTGGTTTTTGTTGTCGGTTGTTGATGATGATGATGGTGGTAATGATGATGAAGAAAGAAGAAAAGGGCATGGAGGTGGTGGTGTGGTGGAAACAATGATGATGGCGATGGAGAAGGTGAGGTGGTGGGTGGGGGAGACATGATGATTGTTGTTTGTGTTCTCGCGTTGAAACTAACGCATTCTACACTACTCTCTCATCACTATCTAGGGTTTTTTTTTTTTCTTTTCTTCTCTCTCCACTTTGTCAGAGGGGAGAGAGAGAGAGATTGGTCATTCAACTGCTATATATTTAGATTATAAAATAAAATTATTAATATACATATAAGTGAAGAGTGACTGGCTCTACTTATTCTAACCCTACAGTACTATTACTGCTTCACATATATTCCATGGAGATTGTTGCACCACCACCAAGTTTGTGAAAAATAAAAAAGCACCTTTTTTATTTTTATTTCATCGATAGTATACACTTACAAAACACTGACCACAAAAGTGTTTTTCCAGTTTAGCTCACTTTGTACTTTGTTTGTTTCTTCTTTCTATCGAAAGCACGCTTGTAGGGACGAGATAAGATTGGCTCAATGGTAAACCCCTCACACCTACATTGCTACATTACATCCGAGAGGTTTTAGCCATTTGTAGGTTCGAGTCATGCCACCATTCTCCAATCCCGAAATAATCATAATAGTTAAAAAAAATAAAATAAAAAAACATGCTTTCAGATATGGGATTCAACACATTTTCATACAATTAAGATTCCGATTTTGTAATGTTACAGAGTTGAAAACTTAAAATAAACTTTCTAATGCATGTTATAGGACAAACTTTATATTGTTATAGATTTGAAGGCAGTTAAAAAAAAAAAAAAAAAACAACAAAAAAAAAAAAACAAAAAAAAACAAAAAAAAAAACTTACAGAATTCCGCACCAGATTATTATTATCCATATATGAATGAATTAGCCACAGCTATTTTTTTTTTTTTCTTGCTCAAATATTTAGCTATTACAAAACGAGTAATCATTTTGTTTGTTGAATTTTAATTAATGCATGCGACAACCGATCACAAGTCCCAAGACCAAGAGCAATGATGTAGAGTCTGGAATTCATCAATTTGTGTACACTTACAAATAAAAATCCAAGCATGAACATAAATCAATAACTCTGCAGAAACCCAGAAGATGATCAGACATTAAAAATCATCATGTTATAACCATTAATTCATCGTTGTACAATATTTACAATTGAATGGCTGCAGATTTTTCCCAGAACCCAATCTTCCCATTTTTCATTGAGGAATTTTTTTTTATATGTTCTCAAACATTCTCTGCATGTAAACTTATATATTCTCTGCACATCTATCTGTGATAGTCAGATACTAATTAAATCGAAAATGTTAAAAAGAAAAAGAAAAAGAAAAAGAAATTAATTAATGTTGATTAATTACTTGATTTAACTGCATTACAAAAGTTATCTTTAACTGCACAGTCTTTTTCTCAATTGGTATTACAAATATTTTAATACGTTCAATTTCGCAAGTTTGGTATCGATTAATTTCAAAGCATTTAAAATTAATTTTACAAACTTATTATAATTATAAACATATTACTCAATAAATTACTATTTACAAAAGTAACCACCTTCAAGCATTAAAAAAATATCATGAATATAAAAAAGAAAAAAAAAACATAGTACAAAGTACAAAGTTGAGTAATACATATAAAGTTGGTTGATTCTCCAAATAATTGAAGTGAAAACTTTTATTCACTCAAAACCAAGAAGAATTCATTTTCTCCTCATCATATATATATATATATATATATACATATGCAATATTGAAAAGGGTGGTTGTGGATATTGGTGCCAGCCTCTGCCTCGTACAAGTTGTATCTTTTTTGTTTCTGGTTTTTATTTCTTCTTCTTCAATCCCTTTTTTTTTTTTTTTTTTTTTGTAAAGATAATGTATATAAATGGGAACATGGGTGGTGATGATAATGATGGTGCACTGAGGATTGTGGAAGAGTAGTTGTGGGAACAATCATAGCCATTTATTAGGAACATATGGTGGTGAAAAAGAGAGAGAAAAAGACATCATCATTGCTTGTTGAATGATATCACATGAAACTCTTTTCTCTCTCTCTCTATCTCCTCTCTCTCTATCTCCTCTGACAACAAGAGAGAGAGAAGACAGAGAATGGCTTCAAGAATCACATTGTTTAATAAAAAAATTACTTTTTTTTTTTACTCTGATACAGATTAAATATATAAAGTAATAGTGATTTGGCATTTGGGTTTGCAAAACATTTCTTGATGGTAATCAATTGTTTTCCTGTACATATTTACACAAATATTTCCTTCTTCCAGCTACAAAACTCTTATCAGATTTCTCTATTATGAGAGACAGGCCACTCTAGTGATGCTTAATGTTACAATAAAAACATAGAAAAATGTTCCTTGTGTAGCATTTTTTGCTTTTCTTTGTTCTCACATCCCAACCAAGAAATTATCTGAATCCTGTGAAAAATCCTGCACCAACTTCTTTGAACATCATAGTTAGTTGTGTGATATTTGAAGAATGAATCCCATGCTTGGTATCACTTGTGCTGTGTGCCATCTCCCTTGGGACCATCAAGCTGAAAGTTGGCATAAAGTGATTTTGGTATCATCAAATGATCCTGAACCATCTGATTTCAATTCTTTCTCAATCATAATCATAATCATGTAATAAATGGCAGCAGCAGCTGCAGTAATTTATTATTTACCTTTTGCAAGAGCTCTAATTTCCAACTTATGAGGTAGTCTCTTGCTCTTGGTGACCTTGTAGCCCACATTCAAGTCTTATTGCTGCAAGTAGCTCAGGTGACACGGCTGGGGGAGGCGCAACCTCTCTGCAAACTGATGTTTTACCTCTTGTAACCTCTCTGCGAACTGATGTTTTACTTCGTTTATTCTTCTCACCGCTGTGTACATATTCCTCCTCGGCGCCCCATCCCCTGTATAGTATGACCTTACTAGGCTCCTGGGACACTAGAGCTGCTCCGGTAGCTTCCTGAGTATTCAATGAAGGAAACAACGTCATTGCAGCCATTGATTTATTATACTTAGTGTATGCATAAATAAAGCTGTATTCGGGGTGCAAACCTGCAGCTTTGAAACTACTTCCTGGACTGAAGTCCCTTTGGCTCGGCCTTTGACACTTACTATAGCGAGAGGATGCTTCTCAAAGTGCGATTTGATTGTTTTTGCAACACCAGTGACAATATTGCTCCTCCCTAGTAAGTCACAAAACACATTACAACTGATTGCAGGAACATAAATGGGAAGCCAGCAATAGCTGGTATTGAAAAGTAGCAGCAAGGGTAAATGGGAAGTGTAGGAAGAGAATAGAATTCACCTACTGCAAGCACCGGGCGTTTCCTCATTCTTAGAGCTTGCTTCCGGAGGAGAAGCCTATCTCTATTTGAAAGATTTAAAGGTCTGGAGGTCATCTCATTCCGTCCTTTTTCAATCACTATTGAAACTGGTTCTGATCCATTTTTCGCTGATTCAACTGCTGACCTTATCGGCTCATCACTGGACGGACAACTCTCAGCACCAACAACTAAATAGCCCTTTTCTTCCTGCTGAAATCACACGTAAGGTGCAGCAGATCAGAAAATCAGAAAATACAAATAAGAAACAGAGATAGAAGGGATTCTAGATATTAACACAGAATTATCAGGGTACTGTACTTGCCTGGGTTTCCGGGCATACAGATTCAGATGATGACTCAATTTCGGATTTAGTAATTTTTGTCTCCGTGTATGTCGAAGAGAGATCAACTGGATCATCCTGTTTAATGATCTGCAGTCTGTCTATCGTCGCATCCATGGGCTCATTTGATTCTGTAGAAGCTGAATCAGCTCCATGTTCCTCTCTCGCCTAGAGCAATCACACCAAATACCATTTCAGGCATTTTTGAAGAAATAACATTAAAATACATATGATGCAAAGTGAACATTTTTGTATGCCCTGCAGAAAAGATCTCCTAGTAAATCTATACATGATCAACTTCAAAGGAATTAGATGATTTTATTCTTTACCGATCGGCATTGTTACGAAAATATGAAGGGTTAAGAATGGTGTAACACTTTATGGTATTGAAGTTGAAAAAGCATAGAAATGATAATGAGTAAAGTAATCTAGCAGACTAGCATGTATGTTCATTTTTAAAAATCTACCAAATACACCTACCTCTACAGTCACTTCAGAGGAAGTAGGCATTACTGAATGAGAGCTTTGACCAGATTCCAGTTCACTATCTGATGTAACACATTTGGCTGATTCCATATTTCCCATGTCCTCTTTGACCTACATTATAATACCATAACGTGATTTTTACTTGAAATCATTAATCTGCTTGGGCGAAAACGGCATAGAATTAACATGAACACAAGACAGCTCACCAGCGGCAATATTGATTCCTCAACTGATTGCATTGGCTTTGCTTCCTCGTCTTTGACCTGTGTCAAGGCCGTAGTGCATGACTTATCTCAATTTAACTGGTAATATAAGCCAAATTCTAAGGAAAGATACGAAATTAAAAACTCACCAACTGAAGTTTCAATTTATCTATGTTTTTGGCTAGTTCCAAAACATGTAGTTTCAGGGACTGCATAATCAAAGGTAAAATGAGAATAAGAAGCTGAAGTACATATCAATATATCATAATGGGTCAAAAGGAAAACAATTAAAGAAAGATCCCCTCAAAGATGAAGAGCCTAAACTGAGTCACAATCTACATGATTTAATCCAGTTGAAGCCTTGAAGGCTGTGTAGCCGATTAGTTTAAAAATACCGGTACAAACTGTTGAAGTAAAAACTCCAAAAACAAGAAGTTAATTCTACTAAATATCTTAAGGTTTGTCTCCTAACTTTGAGTCTTTCACTTGCAAATTACAATTGTAAAATTATGGGAAATCTTCTGGTTATGGATTTTGTTTTCTCTTCCTTTCTGGTTATTTATTTAATTTTGTTGGATAGCGTGGGGGAAACAAACTGTGGTTATGAGTGTGCCAATTTTACCTGGCGACGCTGAGCTTCCAAGGAGCGCTTCATTGCTTGTCTTTTAGTCAGCAGCGTCTTGGGCCTCAAGCATGCAGGCCTTTCATAATTCTTTCCTCGATAAACAATAATTGCATAACCCTTGCTAACTCTCTCAACTGATACTAATATGCCACCACTTTCTGTTTCTAAGATTTGTGCTTCTTGACGAGCAGCTTCCATGCTATTCTGCTTAGAGATTATCTTCACAAGTTCCCTATATTTCCAGTGAAGATGCATATTTTCAACTGTTCCATCAAATATCCCTCGTCTACCTGAGAACAGAAAGAAATATAGCTTGTTATGGCCCATTTCTGTAGGAGTCACAAATTTGACTGATGTTTTAAAAACCATTTAATAGATTCTTGATTTCAGGAAGAAATACAGTGAACCAATTATTTCTGTCTAAAATCCTATTGCTTAATGGCATAACTCACCCATTAGTAGGAAAGCCTTCATTCTCAAGCCAACCTTCCTTAGCATGTATCTTTCTTCTTCTGTTATACCCTCTTTATCTAATTCGGGTTGTTGGGGGATATTGGCCTTCTCCAGCTCAGCTAAAAGTTTCTCCGCCTTATCTTTCTTTTCTAATGCCTGTAGATGGAAACATGTCATACATAACACGATTAACACTTAAACAAAGAAGAAGAGTGGACTCTAGGAACTTATTTGAAAATCATACCAAATACAACTTGATGTTAGTCCTTCTAATAGCTTCCTCTGAAGACCCTATTTTTTTCTGCTCTGACTGTAAAAAGCTTTTCTGGTCATTGGCATCACCAAGTTTATCATCAGACTTGGATTCTATAATATCTCTGGAAGTAGACTGTATACTCCCAAGTTTAAGCTCCTCTGCAGCTTCACTTGATGTATTAAACTCTATCTTTTGTTTCTCAAGTTTAAGCTCCTCTGCAGCTTCACTTGATGTATTAAACTCTATCCTTCGTTTCTCAAGTTTAAGCTCCTCTGCTGCTTTATTTGATCTATCAAACTCTATCCTTTGTTTCTCAGAGAAAATAACATGCTTTCTCCTTTCTTCTATTGCAGAAGAAACAGCAGACGGCAAGAAATCCTTTCCTCTATATAGGACAATAAATTCCCTATCTCGGGCAAGCAGAGTCCCTCCAGTTAACCACTGCAATAAAGTATTTTTCCTAAATAAATGTCTTCTTCTTATCATGATTCAAAAAATAAAATCAATAATTTATGAAAATGAATACATTTGAAAGCTTGGACCAGCCTCTGACAATTTAATAATCACTAGCAATCATTCTAGCTTGCCATACTCATACAATACAAGGAACTCAACCTCTAATCTACTAAGAAAAAAAAAAAAAAATGATAAATCAAATTTGAAGACATAAATTTGGTGTCTACAAAGAAGTTTTAAATTTTCTAGAGCACCAAGAAACATAGTTCTTAAAATTCTGAAGACATACTTTCCGACAGCATACTATGAATTCATAAATAACGTGGAACTTTGTAACAGTTTCCAAACACGAGAAAATTTTCTTGGCTTATTATACAAATTGAAAGAAAAAAAATATGCAACATCTAAGAATGGAAAAGCTATCATTAAAATTAAGAAGGAAAAAAAAAGGTTTTCTAATATAAATCATAATTACTTGACATGATTTTAAACTGCTAGCAATTCATAACAACTAAAGATTAAAATAAATAAGAAATATAAACTTCCAAGTTTTCACTAACTTTTAATTCTTCAGTCATCAACTCACTGTTAGTGTTCTGTACTCCTCTCTTAACTGCAATCTTGGCAATCTCACATTTTTCCCAGAGCTTAACTATGGCATCAGCCAATCCTTGAAGTTTCCTATTTCTACCTGATATAAAGATGAAGGCGTGTAAAATATATATTAACCAGCATTATATATATAAAAAAAGTTGAAACATAATTTATGCTCACTTAGGGCAAAATGACAGGGTAAGGGTCGGCCAAGTCTCCTTAACGTGGTCATTTCATCATTTGTTAGTTTTGGCTGCACGCCATAGGGAAGAAGGCGGAAGGGTCTCCTGTATCCAGGAACTATGGCAGGTAGAAGATCAGCATCAACAGGTTGAGGATCGTATCCCCACCAATCAGTGAACCGAGGGCCCAGTCCATCTAACAAACGATCAGCTTCTTCTGCAAGTTCTGCCTCACCCGGCTGTTGAAATCTTACTTTATCTGGAGAACCAACACCACGTATTATGGCCGGTTGAGCCCTTTGGTTGGTAGGACTTGGTACAGGTGGTTTTACACCATCCATGCCAGAAGAGTGTCCGTTCAATTTATCAAGTTCTCCATTATCCGAATGTTGATTAGGTAAACCATCAGGAGAAGCATCATGCATTGAACTTGGATCAGACAAGAAGTATGGATACTTATAATTGGGCCCCCTATACAATATTATTTTACTTCCAGACCTCCAAACAACCAAACCTCCAGTTTTCATCTGAAAGCATCAGAACAAAACTAACATTAAAGCACGATATTTGGGAAATGATTGACAATCACATGATATTCTGATGACTTCATACCATACATTAAGATTCCATTTCAACTTTCAACCAACTAATGCACAATGAACTTAAACATCTCACAATTTTGAGGTGTTCAACTGTGACTGGCCATAGAATTTGTCAAAGATCAGCATCTTAAGAAAACTTCGAATATGGAGCAATCATAGAAATTTTCCAAATTTTTTAACTTTTAGCGTTACATCTATTCAGCAGGATTACTTATCTATAAAGATTTACCAAAGTGAATTTGTAGTCATTGTTCAATTATGGGCACAAACTTACTGTTCGATACCAATTATTGACTTGTAAATTGTGAGCGGTTTTCCAATAAGAAATTCCTGGCCAAGCAAACTCAGGATTTCCAAATCCAATTTCATTTAAGCTCTTGAACTATATTTACAAGTAAATGCATCATACAACTTGCATTCGCAATCCATTAACCAAAACAATTTTATCTTCTTAATTCTTTTCACATTTCTCCTATAGCATTCACAATCTTTTCATCCCTCTGTTAATTACACAATCCATTAATTTCCGGTTCATCGAATACTAATTGTACATACAAAACTCCCCAGTACCACACCCTAAAGCCATCCCAATCAATTTGACAACTACGATTACCACAAAGAACTACACCAAACAAGCAATCACAGCATTAAGCACAACAAAATATACACACAAAAAAAGGAAATTTTTACCTCCAACAAATCATGTGTCCTCTTCATATTCAACCTACAAAGATCCTCACACACAATCTTCACCACCTCAACATTCCTCCACCTCTCATGTATTCCATTCACTATCCCCTCCGTTATTCCGGCTTTCCCAACTTTCAACTTCTTCCTCAACTCAATCCCAAGCGTCCTCAACCTCCTCAACTCTTCCTGTGACAGTTTCAGCTCCGCCAAAGTCGGAACCAGAGCCTCTTTTTTCTCCTTCGTTTTCCTCTCCAATGCTTCCTGCTTCTTCACTTCATTTCTAATCTCATTGTACCTAACTATCGCACTTCCTGAACCCGGTTCAGGAACCGGGTTCTCCGGCGTGCTCCAGCTGGTATCAATAGTGTGCCCCACCCGGTACTTCGGTATCTTATCAGGAAGTGGAATAAATATCTCCCCAGCTGAGGTTTTGTCTCCGGTTTTGGTTTCGGGTTCAGACTTTAGGGTTTTGTCTCTGGTTTTCTCCTCAACAATGCCGAGACTCCGGAGCTTGTCAGCTATTCGTTGAATTGGGGACTTGGGAAAGTTCCGGTTGTGATTTCGGGTTTGGGTTTGGGAATGGTTATTGGTTCGTGGGGTTTGTGAGGTGCAACATTGGATGAGGAATTTGGAGGGTTTTGAATGAATTTGGAGGGTTAGGGTTTTGTGGGAGGTGAGGAATGTAGAAGAAGGGTTTTTTAGGGATTTTGGAGGGAGTATTGGGTTGTGGAAGTACAGAGACAGCAACATTTCATGAGTGAGACTGTGAGAGTGAAGAAGAAGAAGAAGATGAAAGCAAATGAGCTTCTGTTGGTTAAAAATCAGTTGATAGAAGGAAGAAGACAAGACATTTATATACATATCTATCTTCAGTTCACTCACGTGATTCGTGCGTGTTAAAAAGATCAACCACGTCGGCTCATAGTGGGCCTTGACAACCCACATCACTTGGTCCCAGCCCACAAGCCTATTTAGCCCAAACAGCTTATTAAAACAGTAAATAAATATAATAAATCTGAATTATCTTGTCATACGGAATTTATATAATTACACTAATTATTATCGACAATTAGATTCTAAAAGCTTCCTTCAATTAAATTAAATAACATTCCGTGAATTTTTGTAAATTATTAATAATCTATTATAAAATTCGTCTATAAATATCTTTATCCGTTGAATTTTAGAAAAGATTTCTTATTCATTCTATATATTATCTTGAGCTTGTAGACATGTAGGTCCTTTAAAAATGGTATGGATACCATTAATACATGTCTTCATGGTCAAAAATCTTAGTACAACGGGATGCATCATGCATCTTCTACTGCGATTCTGCCACATGGCGAGCACCCACATTTCTCTCCTTAACGGGTACTACTGGTGTGGTGGATTTCATATTCCCACTTTTAGAAGCTGATCGATCATCTATGGCTTCCATTGTTTGTTTTGGTGGGGCAACTTATTTATCAGCATGTTGAATCCAAAGTAATAAGATAATGTGTGTGATGTATATCCAGTTATTATGTGCTTCACCAAACTACAAAGAACAAAAGATTTTCTGGTTTCCTGAATACCAAATGACACCAAGATCACCTGTGAGGAGAGAGAGAGAGAGAGAGAGAGAGAGAGAGAGAGAGAATTACAAATTTACAACACACAGGCGAATGGAAGGGACAGGGATTCAACTGTTATGAATTGGTTTTCAACAAACATGTAATGGAAGATCATGATACATGTAATGCAGAAGTTCATGATAATCCTGTTTGCATGATATTCCCATGAACTGGGTGGTAGATCACGGTAAAAGAACATAACTGTGAAGATGTAGTAAAATTCCTTTCTGTAATTGATATTCGATAACATATGATTATGTACAATAAACAAACGTTGATGATTCTGATGAAAACAACTTACAATTTAATTCTCCAACTACTTCGTTAGAGAAAAAACTGTAATATTATACACAATTGCTATAAGTACATTTACAAACAGTTTATCACAAACTTCGACTTAGTATTAAGTCCAACACAATCGCATAAGAGCAATGGAGATCAGAGGGGTTTTAACAGAATGGAGGCGAGTTGGTTCCTGCTGATGAAACAGACCACATGTTCGGGAAAATAAAAATAATGCATCAGCACAGTTAAAAATAATCACTTGATATATGAGATAAATTTATTCATTTTCGATAGATAACTGGTGGTACAGAATTTATTATTATTTACGGTATCTGTGTCATTCGATTGCTAATGCAAACATGGTATCACAGCTTTATTACTCACATTTTAGGATGCAGGTACTGATCTACTGTGAGAGGTTTCGGTCCACCAAACCAGTTAATCAGAAATATATCTTCGATCTCTAATTTGAAGATCTCGAAGTTGTGATCCTTAGGCCATTCTGTTGAGCAACAAAGAAAAACAAGCAAAACCAGTCACTAAAAGAAGAAACTGTTAGCAGGCACTTTGAGGACATCAGCTTTTAAAATATACAAATTTAAGCGTAATTACCCATCATCTCTGGATGCTTCGTGAACAAAGCGCTTTGAGCGAACTCTGCTTCTTTAGAGTTATTGTCAACCAGAACCAACTAGCAAATCATAAGATGCATAATTAATCCAATTTAGTCCAAATAAACAAGGGTCGTCAACATAAAAATGAAAACAAATAGAGTACAAACTTTTTCGAAAATTTTGTATTATATTTTTTTGCTTGCACACACCTTTCCCGTGAGTGTAATTTTGGCACAGGCTGGGTTTTCAGGGTCTCTTTTGCCACAAGTTCCAATAGGATACTCGCTGATTGTTAGCGAAGACCTATGGTCTTTCATTGCATAACGTGCAGTTGGGTCAAGAGCTGTTAAATAGAAGAACGGGATGCCACTACCTTTGTTAGGTAGTCCATCACTGAATGAAACAACATTCCTGCATGGAAAATTGATAACGTTTTTTAAGTTATAAATAGCGAATGAGAGTATGAGAGTAGCATAACAAGTTCAGATATCTAGTTTTGCATGCAAGAGGAAAGCAATACATTGCTCTATTGTGAGTTTTAACTCAGCGAATAAACTACGACAAGGATTTGAATTTTATTTGAAGATGAAAGAAAAACAGCCACGGGAACATAAACATCTTGTACTTCTGGGTGTTTCAGATAAAATACTCCCATCTTATATATAAAAGGAACAACTAAATTGCAACAAGAATGGAAAAGAATGCTAAACCAACTATCTGTTAGAAAAATCATAACAGAGAACCATTATTTATACGATTAAAAATATATAAATCGATATAACAAAAAATTAATTCTCCACTTAATTTATTTTCTGTCATAGACTAAGAGGGAAATGAAGTTTTGATTTCGTGACAAGGACCGTACATCTAAGCTTCATATGATGTACTGCACACAAACTCACACAAATGCATGAAGTCATTATTTTTATGGTTCACTGGGGTTCGAGGTGCAGCACAATGAGTCCAAATGATAAAGCGAGAGCATTGGTTCTTGAACTTAAGAGCTTACAGATTTGATAAAATGAGTACAGAAAAGCTTGTGAAAATCAATTGTTCCATTATGAGTTATGAGGTATCTCCTAATAAACCACAACATTCCCATACTAAAGCCAGTAGATACTAAACAATCAAAACATATGGAGCTTAAAAATGGGGAAGAATTTCATTAATTTGTAGAGAATAAGTTCGAACAACTTACCCAAAGGGTGCTCCTCCCAAATCACTTGATATAGTACTGCAAATTCAAATTACAAAACAAGCTTAGAATTCCACAATATCTCAGCTTCTCAACATAATCATCAAGAATGCCATAAAAGAAGTTGATCTATACATTTAACAGGTTACGATACATATTATAGAAGATAAACAACATGTTCTTAACTCAAAATAAACAATTACATACATACAAACATATATTTTGACAGCAAAAATTGCTTCAAGGATCACCAAGAAAGAATCAGAAAATTTCCATTTTGCTCATTACTTTTTCCAATAACAGTAAAAAAAAAAAAAAAAACAATCTTTAACCCAATTTAAGACAATCCAGTACATATGATTAAATTTCACCACCACATATTCAACGATCCAGGATAAACCCTTTATTGGATTCTCAAATCAACACAAACAGCAAGTGACAAAAATTTTCAAGGTCAAAACTTTGCAATGAAAAGAAAAACCATTTTGCTCATTAGTTTTTCCAGTAAGAGTCAGAAAAACCAATCTTTAACCCAATTTAAAACAATCCAATACATCTGATTAAATTTCACAACCACATATTCAACAATCCAAGAATAAACCCTTTATTGGATTATCCAATCAACACAAACAGCAAGTAACTTAAATTTTTCAAGATCAAAACTTTGCAATGAAAAGACAAACGATTGACACAGACAAAAAGAGTGGAATAAGTAAAGGAGAGAGATTATTACTTTAAGACCCCCCAAGAATTTTGAGAGACCAACCAACGAGCATGAGCAGCAGCATTTTTTGGATCTGGTTTTGAGACTGGAAGCAATCGACCCTGCACAGAATCTTGGATACCCAGAAAAGAAAACAAGACCAAAGACAAAACATAAGCACAGTGAACAAAGCTTTTGGCTTTGGATTCCATCTACTTTTGTTGTTTTTTTCTGGTTTCTTCTGCAGGAGTTTACAAGATGAACTGTACAGTTGCTTTGGATTTATAACACAGCTTTGTGGATTATCATCTATTATTGGCTTGGTGACTCGGTGCAGACGTGCAGTTAATAACAAGTTATCAACTTGGAAAAGAAAAGACAGTACTGTTCAAAGGAAGGTTTTTATTGTCTGTATTCAAGTACAAAGAAAGAAGAATTTTTCATGGCTTTGTAGGGCTTGTACATTTGACTTGTACAAGCTTAGATGGTTATCACTGGCTTTTATTGTGGACTTGAATATGTTCTTATCAGACTCATATGAGTCACATAGATTATCTAGCTTCTAGTTGTTGTGTTGTTACTTGCATTATTGAGTAGAATTACTAGCATTCATGATGGATCGAATGTCGATAAGATGAGGTTTGTGGGTTCGAGTCATATCCCATCCACCAAATTTTGTCAGGTTCCGACAGTCCCTACGTTACGAATTTACTCAACTCAATAACAAGAGGATTTTGGTCCTACCAACAAAGGCCCTTTTAAATATGGGCTGTGGGGAGCAAAAATGATGACCCAATCCAACCCAACAACAAAAGAGAAAAAAACATGAGACCCAAATAAAAGAGAGAAAACCATAACTAGCCAACCAACTTATCATACTTTTGTTTTTAACCACTTTTGAATTTTTAATTATTAATAACCACTTTTTTAAAAAAAATTCAGTTTAGTACCATGGATTACCAGAGTACCCCTGAAAATAGTGTTCTTTAAACCTCGAAACAAACTTGAAATCACAACTAAATTGAAATACACAAACTTGAAATCATGCCTAAATGGAAATATCCAAACTTGAAATCATGCCTAAAATAGAAATATTCAAACTTGAAATCTGGACTAAATTGAAATTATGATAAGTTTTTTTTTTCCCCTCTTTCTTCTTCCTCTTCTTCTTCCCCAAATTCAAATTAGGTTTAGGTTTTTTGTTTGTTTTGCAAATCTATTCGCCGGCGATCGCGAAGCACAACGAGCCGCCGGGCGTCGTCGACCAAGCGCAATCCCGTCGCCGGCGAAGCAGTAGCCGTCGCACGAACCAGCAGTCGTCGCACGAAGCAACTGCCGTCGCACGAAAGCAGCGCCATCCCGTCGCACGAAGTGCGGCCGGACGTGGCCCAGAAGGTCGCCGGCGCTCGACGACACCTTCGTCGACGCTCGGCGACCCTCAAAAGCTTGCCGGCGAGGGAGATCGTGGGGAGAGAGAGAGAGATCGTGAGAGAGAGACCAGAAGAGAGAGAGAGACCAGAAGAGAAAAGAGAGAGAGAGGGTGTTTGGGGACCCTTTTTATATGAGGGCTTTCTAGTAATTTCTCAAAAAAGTGGTTAAAAACAATTAAAAGTATGGATGTGGTTAAAAAAGAAAATCCCATAATTAGATGGGTTAGTTTGGGCAATTTCCACCAAAAAAAAAAATAAAATGCAACTGGTAAGAGAACAATGAACATCGTTAAAAACAAGAAACTGCAAAAATTAGGTGAAACTTGAATCAAAATCCTTACCCCCCGAAAAAAAAAAGTCAAACAGTAGAACCGAAGAAAAACGCTATCTTTGCCTACTGGATCGTACTCCCATGGTTTTCTCAGAGCTACACCGAAAATCCTAAATCAGTCTCTCAACTGAAGATTCAACTACCTTCAAAATTCAAGAATAAGAGAACCAGAGATTTTTTTTTTTGTTTTTTTGGAGGAAAAAAATCAAAAGATGGGATTTTTCGCGCTCATCACAGCTGGTGGTGGTTTCATTTTGATCGGTGCGTGGGAATCTATATCGGCATCAGAGAATCCGACCCAGGTTTCAGACCCATCTTCACATCTCAGCCAGTTTAACGATGGTGTCACAACAACAAAGATGGGGTCAGTATATGCAAAGCAAGAAACCGAAACACCATATTTGTCTTCTTCTTCTTCTTTGAATTTTGTAATGATTGCTGTAATTTCATTTATGTTCATAGCCAACTCTTTGGTTTCTGTGTTTAATGCTCTTGATTCGAATGACCGAGTTGGTTCTGCTCTTCAATTGCAAGTTTTGGCTGTTGCTTCTCTGTTTTTGCTCTATTCGGTTCTTGGTTTGTTGATAAGTTTCAATAAATCGATTTCGTTGCCTTCGTTGATCCTAGATTTGATTGTGCTATTTGGTTTTGTGGAAGAATTTTTGATCTTTTACTTGCAAAGGAAGGACAAAAGTGGGATTGAGAATCGTTATTTTGATCTTTTGCTTGTGCCCATTTTGATATGTGTGGTTGGGACTATTTTAGAATTAAGGTCAAAGAAATCTGGATCGAATTACACGAGATTGGCTCGTGGGATTGGATTGATCTTGCAAGGAATGTGGTTTCTGCAAATGGGTTTGTCTTTTTACACAGGTTTGATCACTCATGGCTGCTCGTTACACGAAAAGAGCCGAGGCAATTATACTATAAAGTGTAAAGGACATCCAGAGTATCATAGGGCTAGATCTATTGCTACGCTTCAGTTTAATTGCCATCTCTCGTTGCTTGTGATTTTGTGTATGGTTTGGTACTCAATCGTGGCTAAAAAGAATGAGTACCGTGGTAGTGACTTCACGCATTATAGGCCGCTTGGAGCAGAAATGCAGCAAATGGAGACTTCGGGTCATTTCATGTTGGATTCTGATGAGGATGAGATTAGAGAAGAGGACAATTTGGCGAAGATGAATGTGGAAGTAGGTGTCAACTGTCATGGTTCTCATGAGGTAAATGGTTCAGTCTAATGCAATGAAGCCTTGTAGGTGATTCTTTTACAATTTTATTAATAGAGAATGATATTGTTTACCTTGTATAAACAAGTTGAGATAATGCCTTAATGAGATTGTGGACTTTGTGCTTGCTTTAACATGGTTAATTTCTCTGTGTTGATACTGATGTTTCGTACTTATGTACACTTAAGTCATGTGAGAAGATAATTGTATGTCCCCTTTAAACTCAACTTTAACTCCCTTTCGGGATAGTAAGGACCTAAGTAGAGGAAACATAGTGAAAAATAGATAAATTAGATGCTTAGCATAAAAATGGGACACATTTTATGTGCTATAAAAATATGAATTTGACAATTAATTGAAGGAGAACGGACTGATTAAATATCTGTGGCACTCCTGAGTGCGTCATACAAGTTTAAATAGTTTCTTGCTAGCTGAGATTATACTTTTGAATTTTGATACATTATCTTACATGGATGTTCATGAAGGAATGTTCCATTCTTTGTATGCTCCAATTTTTCATCCAAATTTAAGTAGAAAAATGAATAAGGTTTGTCATAGTGAAGGAAGAAACCTTTGTGATTCTAAGATTTTTTACTTTTCAGAAATGCTTGATGCTTTATTTGTCATATTTTGTTGAAGTGGTGTCCAAGGAGGTGAAATTGAAAATACTTGACAGATATGAAGTGAAATAGATGTTTTTTCTTTTTTAATGTTCATTCCTGTCTAAGGTTTTGTATGGTTAACTCAGTTCTTCGTATACATAACAAAGGACTAGTTACCAGAAAAGGTTGCACAATGCACCCAATTCAGATGGATTTTGTCTTCGTAAATCTCACCAGGTTCATATGTATGACAAAGCATGTCAGTTTCTTATTGTAAACTGAGATGAAATTTGGTTTATGTATTTGTACAAAGAATGCCAGTTTCTTTACCTTTGCCGTCAGGATTATAGAGTGGCACTGATTGTTTTCAGGATTATAAACCGAAATGCCCGATTCTCGGTGCACCCAATGCAGGCATCCATTGTGAGGAATAGCTTGGCATATATAAGTGCTTTACCTTACTACCAAGTATAGGCATCGATGCGTTTACGGTCTTGGTTTTACCATTTTGAGAAGAGAAGATTTATTTGTTGGTTCTTTTAGTTTTTTGTTGTTTCTTACTATCAAATGATAAGACAATATCTGGGAAATTGAATTCAGAGTAACCGGAGTGATTGAATCTTGAAAGAGAAGCATCCATGGTGGTAAGGTATCAAGTGCAAGGCCAACGGATTTGTCACATGGCTCGAGTCTAAACACAAATACAATAAATTCATAAAAAGGAACACAATTTGGTCAATAACATAAAAGGTGAACCAAAAACCAAAATTCAAAATCCAAAAAAACTTGAAGATCCGCCGAACAAACATGTCAAATAAATTTAATTTCACAAATAGGAGAACCCCTGTAGTAATTGAGAATTTGTCTCCGGAGATATTTCTTTTTCATAGAAGAGGCAAAACTCACTTCAAGCTTCTCCAAGACGTCACTGTTTCTCAGCAAATACTTGACCATTTTCAGCTCGTCACATATCCCCCTCATGTCTGTGATCTCAATCACCTTAAGGTGCAATCTCAAACAAGACGGCACGCTCTTTGTTTCAAACCCAACAAAACCATCCAAAGTACATTCAACTCCGTGGTCCTGACGAATAAATTTTAAACACTACTTTCGTAAACAAAAGATATCAATTAGTTATGTAACGTTAAATACTATTGAACTCACCATCTCCAAGATAAGGACTTCCAAATTAGGTGAGATAGCTAGAAAGCGCGGCAAAAGTTTCCAGCCAAAGCAAGCCTTGATGCCCAATTCCAGATGGATCAAATTCGAAAAGGTAGGCATGTCATCATTGATAGCTAAGCTTATAAACTGAAATGGAGAAAGTAATTACAATTAAAAGAATGATGATATAAGGATAGTCAGAGTAAATGATAAGGAAGTGATATTTTCTTACCTCAACGATAGACTCTTCGTATAATTGATTCCTCTCAGGAGTTCCGTGGCACGATTGATTTCAAGTTCATCCATTTCATCAATAGTTACTGGCATTGTACGAACATCCAAGGATGCAACATCTAAGAAAGGACTATCATTCACCAAAACGCTTGATGAAGTACAGTCTTTAATGTACAGGCATCTGAGATTACGGGATGTAATTTCAAATTTGTGTTTGGAAACATAGTAATCCATACCTAACCAAATTCTAAAATTTTTTAGAGTTGGTACCTTAATATCAAACATCAACTCATCTTCGTTGTTCAAATTTGACCCATGTATCGATAAATCTTCGAGTACAGGGCAGTTTCTAAACAACTTTTTCATCAAGTTACCATCTGGACTCCTAATACTCATAAAAAATATTTTCAGACTCGGAAAACACACCACAGAGGACTCAGGAATATCAAATATACAATCGCTTAGCATGGTTAACTCCACCAAACTACTGCAAGTTAAAAGGCTTTGCGGCAACCTAACAAGCCATACACCGACCCTATCAATATCAACTTTGAGATTGAGATTCCGAACTTTGTGTTCTACCGCAAACGATATCCATGGAACCACATGAGATATTTCATCATCACTAATCATAGTACAGTCAAGATAAAAATTATGAATATCTTTGGACTGACAGACACTAAGTACACCATCCACAAATTTCTCAAAGCTGGGTTCTCTACCAAATGGATCATCCTCACCATCATCAAAATAAAAGTTGTAGATCAAAGTCCAGAGATTCCTCCACCTTGATGACAGAACACAAGTTCTAACAGCATCTTTCGTTTGTAGACGCGAAAGGATGTGAATAAGAACATCATCAGGCAACCTGCTGATGATGTCTTTTTTTCCAAGCTTTCCATGAGCCATGATTCTCTCACAACTGCATGTTATATCATTGAAAAAAATAACATTGTAACAATTTTCTCATGGTCATTCTATCAAAAATCTTGCATGCGTTAAAAAAGTGATCTTTTTTTTCAAACTATTATTCACAGGAACTAAGATTGATACACAAATTTCACTGAAATCAAGGAAGTAAATATCGATACTATTTCCAATATATCATCAAATTTTCCATATTTTGAAGATACAGAAATACAAAATATTGATGATCTGACAATATTTTAAAGATATTAACAACATTTCAGATATTTCTACATGCATTTTCAAAATTTGAACAGATATTTTCTCTGAAATTGATATTCACTTCCTTAACTAAAACACAAATCTGAGCATACCCAGGTGAGAATATTTGAGCGTACCTGCAAAATTGCAAACCTTGAGTGTTGATTGACAAAATTCACCTGATCATCATATACTATTCTTCTATCTTTTTAGTAAATGATAGAGAATAAGAGAGCAAATGGTCTGTTTTATATGGGGTACTTTGACTTTGGTATATGACGTTAATATGGGGTTAGTAAAAGTGATATTTACGGTACGATATATGATGTCGATACCATATTTTATGTATATGATGTTGATACATGGTTGGTATAGTGATATTTATGGTATATGATGTCAATACCATATTTTATGTATATACGGGGTTGGTACAGTGATATTTGTGGCATATGACGTCGATACGATATTTTATATATATGACCTCGATACCATATTTAAGGTATATGACGTCTATACGATATTTTAATAAATATGATGACATTGGTTCAATATTTTATGATATATGACGTCAAAACGAAGTTGGTCCAATAATTGTCTAGTTAGACCTCTCACACTCATGTCAATGAAATTATGGGATGAGTCATGTCCGACTCTCCCAAAACTTTAAATTGTAAGGTTCAAAAAAAAGTTTTAAAAATATGATTTGGGGGACAACGAAAACAATTTCGTTTCTGTTTCTAATTTCATATTTATACATTATATTTCGTATGTAACCACCACTCACCAGAGCAGAGGGTTAGAAGTTTTATATTCAACCTGGAATGCAAAACAAATGTACAAGAAAGCATACTTTTCTTTCATTTTCTCATACAATCTTAAAACACATCAAAGACATTTTAATTTCACAAGCAGCAGAGTGTTGTTTATAATATTTGTAGTTTTGTACTATATTTTTTCCAATAAAAAAAATAAATTATTTTTCTAAAAATCTAGAATGTTCCATTAAAGTCATCTGGAATTTCTACCCCTCTTGTTTCAGAGTTTGAGAGAGGTGGACGCAACTCAAAACCACAACCTAAATATTGTAGGTGTACGAGGCAAACCACTGGACCAATATCAAACATTATTTGGTTTCAGTTAATTAATGCAGCCTTTCTGCCCTCTCTAGGCAGGAAACATGCAAGACTCTGAAACATGATCGAAAAATATGGTCACAAGAATGTTTGGATATCTCCAGGCAATATAGGCCGCTTGGAGCAGAAATGCAGCAAATGGAGATTTCGGGTCATTTCACGTTGGATTCCGATGAGGACAAGATTAGAGAAGAGGACAATTTGGCGAGGCTGAATGTGGAAGTAGGTGTCAATGGTCATGGTTCTCAGGAGTGAGGTAAATGGTTCAGTCTAATGCAATGAAGCCTTGTAGATGATTCTTTTACGATTTTATTAATAGAGAATGATATCGTTTACCTTGTATAAACAAGTTGAGATAATGCCATTTCCATTTTGTTTTGATTTCTCTGTGTTGATGCTGATGTTTCGTACTTATTTACGCTAATTCATGTGAGAAGATGATTATATGCACCCTTTAAACTCAACTTTAACTCCCTTTCGGGATAGTATGGACCTACATAAAGGAAACATCGAGAAGAATAGATAAATTAGATGCTTAGTATAGAAATGGGACACATTTTAACTGCTGTAAAAATATGAATTTGACGATGAATTGAGAGAGAACGGACTTTTTAAATATCCGTGGCACTCCTGAATGCCTCGTAACGAGTAATGAGACATAGTGAAGGAAGGAACCTTAGTGATTCTAAGTTTCTTTACTTTTCAGAAATGTTTGATGGTTTATTTATCTTACATTCTAACTCTGTTCTTCTTATACATAACAAAGGACTAGTTATCAGAACAGGTTAAGGTTACACAATGCACCCAATTCAGAAGGAATTTGTCTGCGTAAATCTCACCAGGTTCAAGCGAAGGACATGTATGACAAAGCAAATACATCTGTGGTTAATTATCACAACCACCAACCAAAAACATTTCATGTTTCTGAAGTTGTGCCATGGTAATTTCATGAATAGGTTTTTGAACCATTTTCCTTCGGGAAACAATTTCTTGAGACACACGTTTCATTGTAGGGCGAAACTTTGGTTCAGAGTGCAAACATGCCAATGCTATGCTTGAAGCAAGAGCAATATCTTGCACGACAGTACGATCTGTTGGAGGCAAGAGGCGCGAGTCTAATACATCAATTAGCATTATGTTCTGATCAGATGACGAAGACAATGACGAAAGGAGTTCTCGCGGATGCTTCCCCATTAATACTTCTAGTGCCACCACCCCAAAGCTATAAACATCACATTTCTCTGTCACAGCCATAGTGTAGGCAAGTTCTAAAAAAAAGAAGAATAAAAAAATAACTATCAAGTGATATGTCATTGACTATATCAGTTACATAGTGATAAGAATGGCAAAGTAGTTAATTACCTGGAGCAATATATCCACAAGTTCCTGCTACTATGGTTCTATTAGATGAGTCGAAATGTAAGAGCCTAGCCGTGCCAAAATCAGCGACAAATGCCTCCGATTCTGAGTTTAGTAGGATATTGTTGCATGATATGTCACGATGAACGATTGGTGGTGTGCAGTTATGATGCAAGTAAGTTAAAGCATGAGCTATATCCATGATGATGTTCACCCTCTTAGTCCAATGCAATTCAATAGCTTCATCATCATTGTGTAGACAATAATACAAGCTTCCCCTCTCCATGTACTCATATACCAAGAACATGCATTGCTTGTGTAAACAAAATCCAAAAAGCTTCACGATGTTTCGATGTCTTATTTCAGATAGTATATGTACCTCGTTTTGGAAACTCTCGGCAAAAGTTGACTCCTCACTTTCTGAATGATGAAGCTTCTTCAAAGCAACTACTTTACCACTAGGAAGTTGTGCTTTATAAACGCTGCCATAACCTCCTGTTCCGATGCAATATCTTATGTCGAAATCTTCTGTTGCTTCAATTATGTCCTCATATGCGATTTTGCCATCATAATTCCATATCGAGAATATATCTCCCGTCTTTGTGTTTGTTGATGTCTTTGTGATTGTTGATCTGAATTCAGATTTTTTTTTATTGTGTACATAGAGATATAGGACTGAAATGATACTGATAGTGTAGAGAAGAAAAAGGATAACTGATGCAACAGTGGGTTCGTATTCATCGCTAGGAGGTGTAGCAGGAAGATCATGAGTAATGCAAGGAGGGAAACCACCAAACTCACTGCACAAACCTTTGTTGCCAATAAATGCTTGTAGTGAGTATCTATTTACAAGATTCTCTGAAACTTCACCCCCCAAATAATTGTATGACAAATTGATGAAAGACATCCAGTTCATGCTATCAAGAAAATATGGAATGTTACCGGATAGGTTGTTGTAGGAGACATCCAAGTATCTTAAGACTGACATTTTTCCAAGTTCGAAAGGTATTGACCCATTAATGAAGTTATACCTTAAATCCAGAACATTTAACACCAAAAGTTTACCAATCTCTAACGGCATGTTTCCTCGTAAACTATTGTTACTCAATATCAATTTCCCTAAATTCGAGCAATTCTTGATCCCGGTAGGAATGGAGCCGCTAAGTTTGTTATTGGAGAGCTCTAGATGTTCAAGGTTGAAGAGTGCTCCAATTGTGATTGGTATTTGGCCAGAGAGCTGGTTAGATGAAAGAATCAGACAATAAAGCTTTGTTAGCTTGGTGAGCCCATGTGGAATGGTACCTTGTATGTTGTTCCTTGACAGGTCCAGTGACACCAAATTCTTCAGGTTTCCAAGTTCTTCCGGGATAATGCCTGTCATGTAATTAAAGAAAAGAAAAAAAACAGAGAAGGTTAATATTCATTGGTTGGTGTGAGGATGTTAGAGTGCTTAAATACTATTGTTAGACTCTTTCTTATCAAATCCCCCATGTTCATCTTTTCTACATTTGTTCTGCAATTTGCATATATATTTGAGATTAGCCCACGTGCCAAGCCCATCAGTCTGGCATGTGAGGAGGTAAAGGTATTGAAATACTATTTAAGTACTATTTTTTGCCCATTTCCTATCGGTGTACTAACAGAAGATAGCTATTGAAATTGGAAACTCACCTGTAAGATTATTTCCAGAAAGGTCAAGGTGATTGAGCTTAGAAAGAGCAGCAATAGTTGATGGAATGTATCCTGAGAGTGAACCTGACGAAACACTGAGATGTTCCAGGTTTGGGAAGCAGGAGAAGTTGAATTTGTCAAGCTCCCTTTTTGTGCCATTGTTATGCAAAGTTATCTGAGTGACGCTTCCTGCTTTATTGCAAATTACACCAGTCCACTTGCAATGATCTGAAGTAGTACTGTTATAGTTGGCTGTGCTGCTGTTACTCCACCAACCGCTTTGAAGTAGAGCTCCCTTTTCTAATTTTCTTGGTGATGATATTTCGGATACTGCTACCGCGGACATAGCAAGGATAGCTAATACCATCAGAATTCTGGCAGCGGCGAGCAAGGAGACCATGTTTGCGGTGTTTTGGTTGATTAATTTCTGCCAAGTGCAGCATGTTTTTTATATCAAGCTAGGTCAACTCAACTTAAAAGTTAAGTTAAGTGGACAACAAATTTGTTATCATTAACGTGTAAATTGGACAATCTTGGATGGAAATATATGACTTTTCAAGTTGTTAGCTGTGATGAAATTTCGTCATTGGAAAAACAATGCATACGATTCCATCATTTTCAGTACTGCCAGTCAAACTGTGTGGCTAATGGTGACAAACAACCACAAATTAGACTTAACAAGTCAAGCTTTTGGACAATCATTATCAAAGAGAATGGAATCTGATTAATGGTTGTCAAGCTGCGTGCATGGACCAACCTGTCTGAAAAATTCATTATTGACCGCTAGAAAACTATCTCCACCCCGAAGCTCACGAGTCAAGGTCTTTCAACCTTCCTCTAATTGACCAACTGGATACACCTACTGAACGTACCAGCACTCAACTTCCACTATCAAATCGATGTTTACAATAGTAAAGTACTATTCTAAAACTCTATAATTACAAGAGCATATATAATAAAAGCAGAAGCGGCAACATATCATAATTCATAATATTACGAATTCAGGCTTCACAACCCGACAGTACATTGGAGCTACAAAGAAATTTGATCATTTCCAAGTATACATCAAAACTTTATCACTTTGATTAATAGGACTTGATAAAATATACAGAAATCTGCAAATGTTTTGGTCTCATTTGTTGTGTCAATTGTCATGAGAAGATTTATAATCCATCTTCAAGATGCTTGTAAGAAATAGGTTTTTCTTTTTTCTTTCAATTCGGTTTACCTTATTAATAAGGTTCAAAATTATTCAGCAAATCGAACCCCTAATGTTTCCATGAATACACAGCAAAGGGTAAGCATTTATCAACAATAAAAGAAAACATATTCGGCTTCATTAAAAGCAGAATATCATCACAAGAATGTTAAATATCTTTTTGTAATCACTAAATCATATCTTACTCTCAATGAAGTTGATCATTAACGTTAATCTAGTGATAAACCATATTCACCTACATTAATGAGATTGTGCATTCAAATCATGTCTCTCCATCTCAATTCTCATATTTGTAATAGTTAAGAAAAAAAAAAAAAAAAACTTGAAGATACGCCCAACAAACATGTCAAATAAATTTAATTTCACAAGTAGGAGAACCCCTGTAGTAATTGAGAATTTGTCTCCGGAGATATTTCTTTTTCGTAGAAGAAGCAAAATTCACTTCAAGCTTCTCCAAGACTTCACTGTTTTTCAGCAAATACTTGATCACTTCCAGCTCGCCACACATCCCCCTCATGTCTGTGATCTCAATCACCTTAAGGTGTAATCTTAAACAAGACAGCACGCTCTTTGATTCAAACCGAAGAAAACCTTGCAAAGCGCATTCTACTCCGTGGTTCTGATGAAGAAACAAGAATAAATTACTACTTTCATAAACAAAAGATATCAATTAGTCATGTAACGTTATATATACTATTCAACTCACCATCTCCAAGGTAAGGGATTCCAGATTAGGCGAGCTAGCTAGAAAGTTTGGCAAAAGTTTCCAGCCAAAGCTAGCCTTGATGCCCAATTCTAGATCGATCAAATTCGGAAAGGTAGGCATGTTATCTTTGATAGCCAAGCTTAAAAACTGAAATGCAGATAGCAATCACAATCCAATATAAGTCTTAGAAAAACAACTAAAAGAATGAAGATATAAGGATGATCAGAGTATATGATAAGGAAGTGATATACTTACCTCCATTGTGTAGGCTGTCAACGACAGACTCTTTGTGCAATTGATTCCTCTCAGGAGTTCCATGGCACGATTGACTTCAACTTCATCCATTTCATCAGTAGCTCCTGGCAATTCATGAACATCCAAGGATGCAACATCTAAGAAAGGACTATCATTCACCAAAAAGTTTGATGATGTATAGTCTTTGATGTGGAGACATTCGAGATCACGAGCTGTAATTACGAATTTGTGTTTGGAAGCATAGTAATCCATACCTAACCATATTCTAAACTTTTTTAGAGTTGGCACATTAATATCAAACGTCAACTCATCTCCGTTGTTCAAATTTGACCCATGTATAGATAAATCTTCGAGTGCAGGGCAGTTTCTAAACAACTTTTTCATCAAGTTGCCATCCGGACGCCTAATGCTCATAAAAATTATTTTCAGACTCGGAAAACACACCACAGAGGACTCAGGAATATCAAATATACAATCACTTAGCATGGTTAACTCCACCAAACTACTGCAAGTTAAAATGCTCTGCGGCAACCTAACAAGCCATACACCTTCCCTATCAATATCAACTTTGAGGTTGAGATTGCGAACTTTGCGTTCAACCGCAAACGATATCCATGGAACCACATGAGATATTTCATCATCACTAATCATAGTACAGTCAAGATAAAAATTATGAACATCTTTGGACTGACAAACACTAAGTACACCATCCACAAATTTCTCAAAGTTGGGATATCTACCAAATGGATCATCCTCACCATCATCAAAATAAAAGTTGTAGATCAAAGTCCAGAGATTCCTCCACCTTGATGACAGAACACAAGTTCTAACAGCATCTTTCGTTTGGAGACGTGAAAGGATGTGAATAAGAACATCATCAGACAACCTGCTGATGATGTCTTTTTTTCCAAGCTTTCCAAGAGCCATGATTCTCTCACAACTGCATGTTATATATATCATTGAAAAAAAAAAAAACATTGTAACAATTTTCTCATGGTCATTCTATCAAAAATCTTGCATGCATTAAAAAAGGGGTCAGACTAAATCAATTTAAATTTGTGACTTAAAATTTTGACTTTAACATCTCAACCACCCATTTACTTTTAATACAATAGCTATAAATGCATTCAAATCTCAACCATTAGATTAATGGCACGTAAGTAGTTGAGATGTTGAAATCGAAATTTTAAGTCATAAATTTAAGTTGGTTTAGTCTAACCCTTAAAAAAGTGATTTTTTTTTTCCGAAATATTATTCATAGGAATCAGGATTGATACACAAATTTCACGGAAATCAAGGAAATAAATATCAATACTATTTCCAATATATTATCAAATTTTCCGTATTTTGAAGATACAAAATAATATTGATCTGACAATATGTTGAAGATATTAACACATTTCAGATATTTCCATATGCATTTTCAAAACTTGAACAGATATTTTCACTGAAATTGATATTAACTTTCTTAACTTAAAACACAAACAAGAGAAAACAGAGCATACCCAGATGAGAATATTTGAGCGTACCTGCAAAAATGCAAACCTTGAGTGTTGATTGACAAAATTCACCTGACCATTAAATACCATTCTTCTATCTTTTTACTGAATGATAGAGAAGAAGAGAGCAAATGGTCTGTTTTATATACGGTACTTGGACTTTGGTAAATGACGTCGATACGGGGTTGTTACGATGTTTATGGTATATGACGTCAATACAATATTTTATGTATATGACAGTCGATATGGGGTTGGTACGATGTTTATGGTATAAGACGTCGATACGATATTTTATATGTATGACAGTCAATTCAGGGTTGGTATAGTGATATTAATGGTATACGGCATGGATACGATATTTATGTATTTGATGTCTATACGGAATTGGTACCGTGATATTTATAGTATATGACATCAATGCGAAATTGGTACAGTAATATTTATGGTGTATTTAGTAAGATACTTTATGGTATACGACATCAATACAAAGTTGGTCCAGTGATCATCTAGTTGTAGCTTGTAGGCCTCTCACTCACGTCAATGAAATTATGGGTTTGAGTCATGTCCAGCTCTCCTAAACTTCAAATTGTAATGGTTAAAAAAAATTAAAAAACATGATTTGGGGGACAATGAAAACATTTTCGATTATGTTTCTAATTTCTTATTTATACATTATATTTATGTCACCACTCACTAGAGGAGAGGCTTAGAAGTTTTATATTCAACCTGGAATGCAAAACAAATGGACCATATACATTTTTGTTGCACGGGATTGTAGACTAATCCCTATCCGATCCAATGTTTGTGGTCTACACAGGATTGGAGTCCAATCCTGTGTAGATAAATAATGAGTGACGATATTAACACCCCTTAAAAATTGTATGTACATCCCTCTCTTAAGTACACCCCATTAAAAAATTTAAAAAACTCTAATCCGTAAGTAAACCCAACTTAATGGCAAAAATACCCTTTCTTTATTTTTATTGTATTGTATTTTTGTATCTACACCCCACCCTTAAGTCTATTTTATTTTCTAATCAATTTTATTATTCTTTTAAAATTTGTTATTTTATTTCTTGTTTTTCAAAAAAATAATTTCCAACTCTTAAATATATTGAGCTAATTTTATTTGCATTTGGTAAACAAAAATAATAAAAAGAAGATGATGCAATATATATATATATATATATATATATATATATATATATGAGTGATTGGGTGGTTCATATTATAATACAGAAATTCGTCAAATATATAATGAAGGTGAAAAAGAATAAAAGAATCATTTTTTTTAAAGCTTTATAAATTAAATAATAATAATAATAATAACAAGGCAATTGCCCAGAAAATATATATATAATTGGTGTGCGCAATGTGCCCTGTAAATGGTAATACACAGACTAAGCAAGCTATGTAGTATCGGTATGCATGTCACTGTATGTGCTGCTACTGCCAGTGTATATAGACAAAATACAGAGGGGGAAGACGTAGAGAAAGGTCAATATAAAATTGTTCTCTATTCTTTTATAGTTTTATTAGAGTAGTGTTGGTTATTGTATCGTAAACCGAGAAGACTTTCTGAGTTTGTGATTTTCTTCCGATCGGTATTACAACCGATAGACGATTCCAATTTGTATTTAAAAATAGTATGTGGAAGATAAGTTAGGGTTTGAAAAAATAGAAAGGGTCTTAGGGTTTTAGGATATGAGAAACTAATTAATAATTTTTGGGTGTACTTACAAACTATTTAGTCATTTTAGTCAAGGGTAATATAGGATTTTTAAAAAGAAACTAATTTGGGGTGTACATACCGTTTTTAAGGGGTGCAAATATTGCTACTCTAAATAATCATGTTGTGGTGGGACTATTTAGTCTGATCTTTACTGCACTAAACACTATATAGTACTTATTTAGTTTAATCCAATCCAATCCAATTCAATCCCATAAAAATAGTCCAATCCCGTGCACCAAACACAGCCCAACAGTACAAGAAAACATCCGTTCTTTCATTTTCTCATACATTCAAGTCATCTAGAATTTCTACCCCTCTTGTTTCCTAGTTTGAGAGAAGGGGACGCGACTCGGACGAACTAGCTGAATATTTAGGTGTAAAGGGGAAACCACTGAGCAAACTCGAGTGTTATTCTGTTTCGGTTAACTAAAGCAGCCTTTCAGTCCTCTCCAGACAGGAAACATGCAAGAGTAAGAATTTAGAAACACGAATGTTTGTAATGACAGAAAATATTACTTATCTTCTTCTCGTATCAAAAATATGGTCACATGCAAGAATGTTTGGATATCTATTTTCATGACCGCGAAAATAGTGCCCTCACAAAATCACCTCTCAGATTTCACTGAAAAGTGTCCATCAAAAAGCTACATTGTTGATCTAAATGACAGAGAAGAAGTATGTATGTAAATCAGAAAACAAAAACTAAGAAGATCTGCAGAGCAACATGTTAAAGAAATTTAATTTCACAATCCACAGAACCCCTCGGATACAGAAGAATTTGTCTCTGGAGATTTTCCTTTGACTCAGCATTTGCAATGTCCACAGAAAACTCTTTCAAGACTTCACTATTTTTCAACATATAGCTGACCACTTCCAGCTCGTCTTCAACTCCTGTCATGTTTCTGATCTCAATCATCTTCACATGTAATCTCAAACAAGAGGGCACATTCTCCGATTCAAATTGAACAAATTCCTCCGGACTATATTCTTGATTGTAGTCCTAACAAAGAATGAAGAACAAAATTTAATTTCAAAAACGAAATGTCGAAATCTATCAATTAGTTGAATATTGTAGAAAAGTTAAAGTCACATTTTCACATTTGGTATATTAAAAGAAGGTTGAAAATATGAGTTTTTGGTGGCAAATTTGTTGGCTGGTGGAAGTTGGTCTTCTTCCCAACTACACATATTAATTACATAAGTGGGTTTATTTGCCTATAAATAGCAACCCATCCTCCTCCTCATTTCTCATCCCAAGCTCTTCTCTTCTCTTCTCCCTAATTGTTCTTTCCTCTAGTGTGAGAGAAAGGTTGTTGTTAATTCTCTCCTAAAATATTAGAGAGAGGTTGTAATTATTTGTGGTCTAATAAAATCCTTTTAGTCTTTGCCCGTGGATGTTTCCCTCAGATTAATTTGGGGGTTTTACCACGTAAAATTGTGTGTTCAGTTTTCTCTATTTTTCTCAGTCTTTACTTTAGTTGCAGTGCATTGCTTCCACAAACAATTTCCTAACAGTGGTATCAGAGCCATCCGGTTGTATTCCAAGTTGCTAAGGTGTCAGATTCTCTAGGAAATTCTTAGTATGCTCTGTGGTTGCAGCATTGACTGATCTTCCACATCAGAAAAGAATTGTTCTTGAGTTTACTGACTAAGAGCTTCCGGTAGTATTCGTGGTTGCTGGAAATAAGTGTGGTGGTGTGGAAAGTGCATGTCTAGGAAAGGTTCTGGCTAAGGAAAGACTTGGTATTTAAGAGGTCCATTGTGACCCACCTCTCTTTCCTGGGAACCTACCTGGTGTACTGTTCACAACTACGGTCACTATTCCAGTATACGGTACTATTCACACATACGATACTGTTACGGTGAAATAGTGTAACTCGATCCTGGTGAGAAGCAGTTCAGTATCAACAAAATGGCAACAAAGTTCAAGATTGAGAAGTTCAACGGGAGTAATTTCTCGTTGTGGAAGATAAAGATGAGGGCAATTCTATTGAAAGACAATTGTTTGTCAGCAATTGGAGATAGACCAACAGAGATCACAGATGATAACAAATGGAAAGAGATGGATGGCAATGCGGTTGCCAATTTGCATCTAGCATTAGCTGATGGAGTGTTATCAAGTATAGAAGAGAAGAAGACAGCAAAGGAGATATGGGACACTCTGACAAGATTATATGAGGCCAAGTCACTACACAACAAAATCTTCTTGAAAAGAAGACTTTACACTCTTCGAATGGCAGAATCTTCATCGATGACCGACCACATCAACATCATGAATACTCTATTTTCTCAACTTACAGAGTTGGGGCACAAAATAGAGGAAAATGAACGTGCAGAACTTCTACTTCAAAGTCTACCAGATTCGTATGATCAACTCATCATCAACCTCACGAACAATATTCTCGTGGAGTATCTAGTCTTTGATGATGTTGCAGCCGCTGTTTTAGAAGAAGAAAGCAGGCGTAAAAACAAGGAAGACAGATCAAAAGGTTCACAACAGGCAGAGGCATTAACAATGACGAGAGGGAGATCAACGGAACGTGGCCCTAGTGGGAGTCATAATCATGGTAGGTCAAAATCAAGAAGTAGAAAGAACGTCAAATGCTACAATTGTGGCAAGAAAGGGCATGTCAAAAGTGAGTGTTGGCATAACAAGAAGAAGAATGGAGATAACAGAGCTCCAGAATCATCAAGCTCTCAAGGGTGTGTAGCAAGCACTTCAGACGATGGTGAAGTCTTATACAGCGAGGGCAATACTGCTGCTGAAGGCAGAAAACGGTTTGCTGATGTCTGGCTTCTAGATTCAGCAGCCACTTGGCACATGACCTCTCGAAGAGAATGGTTCCACAAATATGAACCTGTCTCTGGAGGATCTGTATTCATGGGTAATGATCATGCCTTGGAAATCGCTGGTATTGGCACCATCAAGATAAAGATGCATGATGGGACAATTCGTACCATTCAGGAGGTGCGACATGTGAAGGGCCTGAAGAAGAACCTATTATCTTTGGGACAATTAGATGATCTTGGATGCAAGACCCAAATAGAAAATGGGATCTTGAAAATTGTCAGAGGCGTGCTTGTGGTTATGAAGGCAGAAAAGATCACTTCAAATCTATACATGCTTAAAGGAGAAACACTTCAGGAAGCAGATTCATGTGTTGTATCAAGCAACCATGGAGAAGAGTCAACGATAATATGGCATCGCAAACTAGGCCATATCTCGGAACGAGGTTTGAAGATTCTCTCTAATCAGAATTTGCTTCCCGGGCTTAAATCAGTGAATCTACCATTCTGTGAGCATTGTGTCACAAGTAAGCAGCATAGATTGAAGTTTAGCAGTTCTACTGCTAGGAGCAAATGCATTCTAGACTTGATTCATTCTGATGTCTGGGAATCACCAGATATATCCCTATGAGGAGCAAAGTACATGGTGACTTTCATTGATGATTACTCCAGGAGATGTTGGGTATACCCGATCAAGAGAAAGTCAGATGTGTTTGAAGTATTTAAAGCCTTCAAAGCACGGGTGGAACTTGATTCTGGAAAGAATATCAAGTGTTTGAGGACAGATAATGGAAGAGAATATACAGATGGCGAGTTTCTTGCATTTTGTAAGCAAGAAGGTATTGAAAGACAATTCACTGTCACATACACTCCTCAGCAAAATGGAGTGGCAGAGCGGATGAATAGAACTCTTGCCGAAAGAATAAGAGCTATGTTGAGGACTGCAGGCCTATCTAATTCATTTTGGGCAGAAGCAGCCAAAACCGCCTGTTATGTGATAAATCGATCTCCCTCGGTAGCAATTGAGTTGAAAACACCAATGGAGATGTGGACTGGTAAGCCAGCTGATTATTCAAATCTACATTCATTTGGATGTCCTGTGTACGTGATGTACAATGCCCAAGAAAGGACAAAACTGGATCCGAAATCCAGAAGATGTATATTCTTAGGATATGCTGATGGAGTAAAGGGGTATCGCCTGTGGGATCCCACTGCCCACAAGGTTGTCATCAGCAGAGATGTTATATTTGTAGAAAATCAACTCCAGAAAGAAGAAGACAACATCACTTCAAAAGAAAATTCAGAGACTACTGATGTTCAGGTGGAAAATAATCCAGAACAAGAAGATTCAGTTTCTTCTGAAGCAGAACCAGAGCACGAGACACAAGTACCAGATGAGCCTGAGGCCCTAGAAGTTCGACGGTCAACTCGAGAGAGGAGACCACCATTATGGCACTCAGAGTATGTTACAGAAAGCAACGTAGCATACTGTCTTCTAACAGAGGATGGAGAGCCATTGACTTTCCATGAAGCTAGAAATAGTTCAGATGCATCTCTGTGGATGACAGCAATGCAGGAAGAAATTGAAGCTCTACATAAGAACAAGACATGGGAGCTTGTTTCACTACCACATGGAAGAAAAGCCATCGGAAATAGATGGGTCTATAAGATCAAACGAGATGGCAATGACCAAGTGGAGCGGTATCGTGCAAGACTGGTGGTGAAAGGATACGCTCAGAAAGAAGGCATGGACTTCAATGAGATATTTTCCCCGGTGGTTCGTCTTACAACAGTCAGAGTAGTCCTGGCTATGAGTGCTGTGTTTGATCTACATTTAGAGCAGTTAGATGTGAAAACTGCATTTCTTCATGGAGAACTTGAAGAAGAAATTTATATGCTCCAACCAGAAGGTTTTGTCAAAGAAGGCAAGGAGAACTTGGTTTGCAGGTTAACCAAATCTCTGTACGGTCTCAAACAGGCGCCGAGGTGTTGGTACAAGAGATTTGATTCCTTCATTATAAGCCTTGGGTACAACAGACTCAATTCAGACCATTGTACTTATTACAAGAGGTTTGGTGATGGTGATTTCATTATCCTATTGTTGTACGTGGATGACATGTTGGTAGCAGGCCCCAATAAAGATCGAGTCCAAGAATTAAAGGCACAGTTGGCTAGGGAGTTTGATATGAAGGATTTGGGACCAGCAAACAAGATTCTAGGGATGCAAATTTACCGAGACAGAAAAGACAGGAAGATTTGGCTTTCTCAAAAGAACTACTTGAGGAAAATTTTGCGACGCTTCAATATGCAAGATTGTAAGCCAATTTCTACCCCACTTCCTGTGAATTTTAAATTATCCTCAAGTATGAGTCCTAGCAATGAAGCAGAGAGGATGGAAATGTCTCGAGTGCCATATGCATCAGCAGTGGGAAGTTTGATGTTCGCTATGATATGTACAAGACCAGACATTGCACAAGCAGTGGGAGCGGTTAGTCGACACATGGCGAATCCTGGTATAGAGCATTGGAATGCTGTGAAGAGGATTCTGAGATACATCAGAGGAACCTCAGATGCTGTATTATGTTATGGAGGATCAGAATTTACTGTCAGGGGTTATGTGGATTCGGATTTTGCTGGAGATCTCGACAAAAGAAAATCTACTACTGGATATGTGTTTACAATTGCAGAAGGAGCTGTGAGCTGGATTTACAAGTTACAAACAGTTGTGGCTCTATCTACAACTGAGGCAGAGTACATGGCAGCTACACAAGCTTGTAAGGAAGCAATTTGGATTAAAAGGCTAATGGAGGAACTCGGGCACAAACAAGAGAAGATAATTTTGTTTTGTGACAGTCAGAGTGCCTTGCACATTGCAAGGAATCCAGCTTTTCATTCCAGAACCAAGCACATAGGAGTTCAATATCACTTTGTTCGGGAAGTAGTGGAAGACGGTAGTGTGGATATGCAAAAGATACACACCAAGGAGAATCTAGCAGATGTAATGACCAAGCCTATCAATACTGACAAGTTCATATGGTGTAGATCTTCCTATGGTCTAGCAGAAACGTAAGCAGCAGGAATTTGAGCAAAGATTGGAATGATAAACAGACCGTGAAAAGATGACTTTAAGTGGGAGAATGTAGAAAAGTTAAAGTCACATTTTCACATTTGGTATATTAAAAGAAGGTTGAAAATATGAGTTTTTGGTGGCAAATTTGTTGGCTGGTGGAAGTTGGTCTTCTTCCCAACTACACATATTAATTACATAAGTGGGTTTATTTGCCTATAAATAGCAACCCATCCTCCTCCTCATTTCTCATCCCAAGCTCTTCTCTTCTCTTCTCCCTAATTGTTCTTTCCTCTAGTGTGAGAGAAAGGTTGTTGTTAATTCTCTCCTAAAATATTAGAGAGAGGTTGTAATTATTTGTGGTCTAATAAAATCCTTTTAGTCTTTGCCCGTGGATGTTTCCCTCAGATTAATTTGGGGGTTTTACCACGTAAAATTGTGTGTTCAGTTTTCTCTATTTTTCTCAGTCTTTACTTTAGTTGCAGTGCATTGCTTCCACAAACAATTTCCTAACAAATATGTTGATTACGAACAACTGACTATCTTCAAGATAAGGACTTCTAGATTACTCGAGCTATTTAGAAAGTGTGGCAAAAGTTTCCAACCAAGGCAAGCCTCAATGCACAATTCCAGACGGATCAAATTCGGAAAAGTAGGCATATTATCATCAAAACCTAAGTTTAGAGACTGCAATGAAGATAATAATAATAATAATCAAATATAAACTTTGCAGCTAAATAATGAAGCAATACAGAACATTATGAAAGCAACATATATATTCATAAACAAAGTAAATGATGAGGAAGCAATATTACATTCATTGTGCCGGAGGTCAATGATAGAATCTTAGTATAGTTGACTCCAGTTAGGAGTTTCATTACTCGATTAGCTTCATCATGGGAGACTCCAAACTCATCTAATTGCGAATATTCTTCTATCAACGAACTACGTACTCCAACATCTAAGGACACTTCATTTAAGAGAGGTCTTCCATTCACTATAAAGCTTGCTAATAGATAATCTCCAATGTTGAGGTATTCGAGTTTACTAGCTGTAACTACAAATTTGTGCTCGGAAACCCCTTCAAAGTAATAAAAATCCATGGACACCCATAATATCGAATATCAATACATCTTCATTGCTAACAAGATCCCCATGTATGGACAAATCTTCAAGTACAGGACAACTACGAAACAGCTTTTGCAGTAGGTCATCATCTGGATTTGTAATACTGATATAAAGTAGTTTAAGACTTGGAAAACACTTTGTTGAATCAGGAATATCAGAAACAAAATCGCTCAGTATGCATAACTCCACAAGTGTATTGCAAGTAAAAATGCTTTGTGGCAACCTAACAACCCACAACTCATCATCATCAATAAAGACTCTAATATTAAGTTTACGCACTTTGCGTTCTACTGCAAAGCATAACCATGGAATGACATGAGATAATTCATCATCATCAATGACACTACAATTGAGACGAAAATCTTGAATATCTTTGCATTGACAAAGACCAAGTACTCTGTCCACAAAATTCTCAAAGTTACAAGACCTACCAAGTTTACAATCATAATCATCAAAATGAAGATTGTAAAGGAACGTCCAAAGATTCTTCCATCTTGACGACAAAACACAGGTTTTAACAGCATCTTTGGTTTCGAGACATGAGAGGATTTGAACAAGAATATCATCTGGCAATCTACTGATGAAGTCTCTTCCTCTGATACATTCTCCAAGCCTTTCGAAATCCATGATTGGTTCACAACTGCATGTTATTTTAGAGACTGCAAAACAATCATAAGCCATTCTAATAGACATCCTTTACATACATAAACAAAGCTATCAATTTCCAAATATAATATCTTACATAAAAAAAAAAAAAAATTTAAAAAAAATTCTAAAACCAACAAATCCATGCTTCCACAACATCCCTACAATTAAAATTAAACTTAAAACATAAATGAAATCCACAAATTGCTCATATTCTATACCAAAAACAAATTCTTAACATAAAAATCTCAAATTTAAAAAACACTTGCAGGAGCATTCCTTAAACAGGAAAATAAAATGTCAACACACAAAGACTACAAAACCCTAATCACAGAAAACAGAGCATACCCAGAACAGAATGTTAGAGCGTACCCACGAAAGGCCAAACCCAGATGAGAGTATAGAGCGTTGATTCACATACAAGGGCCAATACTCTCAATTTCTCTAAATCCGTATTTCGGTGAACAATACAGTTTATGGTGGGTGTTTTTTTTTTTTTTTTTTTTCAAAAGTGGGGGGTTGTATATTATAGGTCATGCAACTGGCAAGGAAATATCGAAAATTTCACTGATATATTGGAATATTTTTGAAATTTTGAGTGTTTCTTTATCGAGACTTTTTGGTGGTTAATTTGCATCAAATTGCCATTTTATAATATATTTTTTTGGATAATGTTTGGGTACTGACCGGTTAGTATCCAAGATATTGACTCACCAATGGTGTGTTGGCACATGGCATTTTTCTTTCACTTTTTACATATATCTCTTTTCATTCTTTCAAAATTGGCCATGTGTCAACACTTTATTGGTGGAGCCAGTACCTTGGATAGTCGATACCCAAGCATCGTCCTATTTTTTTTTATCTATAATACACTAGTACTTCAAAAAATATATTTTTTTTATTTTAAGAAATTAACATTTTATTTTATTTTTGAAATAAAAGAAAAATTAAACTTTATAATTTTTTTTATTTTTTTTTAATTTTAGTTAGTGGTACAGCTAGATAAAATTTATGGGTTTAGCTAAAATACCGTGATACTACTATTTTGTTAGTGGGTAGTTATTAAAATTAAATATTTTCTTTATTATCCTTATTTTTTTTTATTGGGTTAGTGGCACTAGTCCCCCCTGAACTTTACACGAGTTAAGATTTTACTCAATGAACTTTTTTTTAGACGTTAAACCCCATGAACTCTCATTAATTACCTAATTGGTAAATAGTTTGGTTTATTGCCCCCTGAACTTCTGTTTGATGGGCATCTACAGTTAGATTTTGCCAATAAATGATAGTTCAGGGAGTTTAACGTCTAAAAAAAAAAGTTTAAGGGGGTAAAATGCAAACTCACGTAAAGTTCAGGGAGGACTGATGCCAATAACCCTTTTTTATTTCTAAAAACTTTGAATTCGCAAAAAAGAATTAATACAGAATTCAACAAAAGTTGAAGTGGCAAAGAAGGAAATATGGATACATACAAAAAATACATATATATTGAGAATGTAGCAATATTTCTAATATTTTCACCGATAAATCAAAAAATTTGGACCTCAATATTTCCATCAAAACCGATTATCCACTACCTTACAATCACTAGTAAGCCTCTCATATCCACATGAACTCGTCCCATTCTAACATTGAAAACTTGAAATCGTATCTACCAATTATAAACATCATGTGGTTTTTGCGAAACAGGTACTTGTCATTGAACATCACAATATTTTCTCCAAGCAGTAATAGCCAAATACTAGTGTCAAGAATACCAAATATGTATATCATGTTACAACATAAAATTGAGCTTTTCACAATAGAATATATATTCTCTTTTTTTTTCACTGAAGATTTTGCCCACAGAAGCTTCCATTTTGATTTTTTTTTTTTTTTTTTCTGTTGAGTGTTTGGTTGAGCAAAACTTTCCAGGAAAATGAAAAAGAAAGTGAAAAGAAAATTGTGAGAAAATTCTAGAGAGTAACAAACTTTCTTTCTTCTAGAATATTTTTATTATATTTTTGTTGTGACTGATAAGTGTGAGCAAAGCTCAATTTATACAAGAAAACTATATTTACAGATCATGATAATCAAGACCGATAATCAGCTGACAGCTGTACAAAGAGCTCTAACTAACTCTAGCTGACTTATAACCTTCACTAACATCCTCCCTCAAGCTCAAGATGGCTCTGTCACTGTGAGCTTGCTTCTCAATAGCTGAAACCGAGGAGTAGATAAAGGTTTAGTAAAGATATCTGCAATTTGATCTAAAGAAGGCACATGGTTAATAATCAGCTCCTTTTGCAACACTTTGTCCCTTACAAAATATAAATCCAATTCAATGTGTTTTGTCCTTGCATGTAGCACTGAGTTTGCTGACATTGCTATAGTGCTGAGGTTGTCACACCAAATTGTTGGTGTTTTATTTGAAACATATCTGATCTCATGAAGTAGAGACTGAATCCAAGTAATCTCAGCAGTGACTGCAGCAAGGCTCCTATATTCAGCCTCTGTAGATGACCTTGACACAGTGTGTTGCTTCTTTGCACACCAAGTAATTAGATTTGTACCCAAGAAGACACAGTACCCTGTTGTAGACTTCCTATCATCTGGATTAGTTGCCCAATCAGCATCAGAAAATCCTACCAAACCAAGCTGAGATGAAGCTAATTTAGGCTTAGTAAAATGCAAACCATAAGTGGATGTTTCTTTCAAGTACCTTAGTATTCTCTTGACTGCCTTCCAATGCTCATCAAGTGGAGATTGCATGAATTGACAAACCTTATTCACAGCATAAGCTATGTCAGGTCTAGTTACTGTCACATATTGTAAACCTCCAACTATACTTCTATAATCACTGCCCCTGTCAAAAGGACTTCCCTTGTAAGCTGACAATTGACCTGCTGCATTGGAGATCATAGGTGAGGGAAGACCTTTTGCTGCAATCATCCCAACCTTCTTCAGTAGGTCACAAATATATTTATGCTGAGATAAATGAAGACCGGAGGCAAGATGCTTAACTTCAATTCCTAAGAAGTAATGCAGTTGTCCTAGATCTTTCAAGGCAAACATTTTGTTTAAATGAAGAACTAGAGCATCTATTTCCACATCATTATCACCTGTGACTATGATATCATCTACATAGACTAAGAGATAAATTGTTCCCTGTGTAGAAAAACAAAAAAATAAAGAGTTGTCAGCTTTTGATGAAGCAAAACCAGACTGTTGGAGAGATTGCCTGAGTTTGTCAAACCATGCTCTTGGAGCTTGTTTAAGGCCATAAAGAGCTTTGTGAAGTTTGCACACATGAAGAGGATTGGTGACAGAAATAAAACCTGGAGGTTGACACATATAAACATCCTCTTCTATCACTCCATTAAGGAATGCATTATTCACATCCAATTGCCTCAAACTCCAACCTTTAGACACAGCAATTGAGAGTATTATTCGAATAGTAGTTGGTTTTACAACTGGACTAAAAGTCTCAGTGTAATCAAAATCTGCCACCTGATTGAATCCCTTGGCAACTAATCTTGCCTTATACTTCAAAATGGAGCCATCTGGATTTCTTTTTATTCTAAAAACCCATTTACACCCTATCACCTGTCTGTCAAGAGGTTTATTCACAAGACTCCAAGTTTGATTCCTCATTAGTGCTTCAAACTCTTCAGTCATGGCAGCACACCACTTTGAATTGCTTAATGCCTCTTGAACTGTACTGGGTTCCTTTTCTTCTACTGCTGCAATCAAAGCTTTAGGTCTACAAATACCATTCTTTGCTCTTGTAATCATAGGATGATTATTGGTAAGCTGTTGTAGAGGCACGGAAGAGTTAGATGTAGAGGAGACAAGAGGCTGAACTTCATTGTTTAATGATGATGCAAAATCTGTAGATGGTGCTAATGAAGACTCAGTTGAAGGCACTTGTATATGATTATGAATTTGTTCTTGAGTAGTAGATGAAGGTACAGATTGAGGAGAGATACGATGCATCACTGGTTGCCATTTTAAGATGATAGGTGACTGAAATTTTGAAGATACAGACTTTGAAGACTGAGGTTTGCCAAACATAGGATCAGATACAAATGGAAAAACTGCCTCATTAAACACTACATGCCTTGTAATGTAGATTCTACCCGTAGAAGAGAGACATTTGTAACCCTTGTGTTTAGTACTGTAGCCAAGAAAGACACAAGGTAAGCTTCTATATTGAAGCTTAAATTGATTGTAAGGCCTGAGGTAGGGATAACACATACAACCAAATACTTTTAGACTTGAGTAATCAGGATCAGTGTGATATAATTTTTGAAAAGGAACCTGTCCTCCAAGCGCAGATGATGGCATTCTATTTATCAAATAAACTGCAGCAAGAAAAGCTTCATCCCAATACATCATAGGCAATGAGGCTTGTGCAAGCAAAGTCAACCCTGTTTCCACAAGATGCCTATGTTTCCTTTCTATAAGTCCATTTTGCTCATGAACATATGGACAACTCTGCCTAAATAAAATTCCACTTGCTTGAAGGTCAGCTGTCAAAACCAGAAACTCTTTACCACAGTCGGATTGCAATATTTTGATCTTACTATCAAACTGCAGCTCAACTTGAGCTTTGAATAGTAGAAAAGCTTGCCTGACTTCACTTTTAGATTTGAGTAAACAAATCCAAGTATAACGTGTACATGCATCCATCAAGCTAAGGTAATATTTATATCCTTTAGAAGAAGCAATGGGTGCTGGCCCCCATACATCAGCAACAATAAGAGTAAGAGGTGTTTTATACACAGTTTTGGAAGAATGAAAAGGAAGTTTATGAGATTTTCCTAATTGACAAGCATGACAAAAGAATGAATCATTTGAAGAGAAAGCAACATTATTTTTATTCAGAATTTGTTTTACAACTATGGAGGAAGGATGTCCCAACCTCTTGTGCCATAACAACAATGTAGAGTTGGATTTTTCATCACTCACAGTTGCTGTATGTACAGAATGATGACACTTATTTTGAGGAAAATGTACAGAACAATTTTGTTGAGAAAAAACAGAGGATGATGCTTGTCCTTGATGAAACGGTGAAGAAACACTTGATGAATGACTTGATGATGATCCAAGAGGAAGATCAAACACATACAATCCATTCCTAAGCGTTCCTTGAAGAAGAACATTCTTCGAATGTTGGTCCTTCACAAAGCAAACACTAGGATGAAATTCAAGAAAGACATTGTTGTCTCTAACAAATTTAGAGACACTTAGAAGATTTTTTGTAATATGAGGTATATGAAGTATATTCTTGAGTAAAAATGTGTGTCTATTATTAGTGAAAGAATTAGAACCTGTTGAGTGAATGTTCAGGCCAGCTCCATTCCCCATGTAAATCTTCTCTTTGCCTTGATAATCAACTCTGTTTGAAAGATTTCCAACATCTGGAGTACAGTGATTCGTAGCTCCACTATCAGGGTACCACATGGGATCAGCCACTATCTCAGGTGTGGCCAACATTGCTGCCATCTGACCATTGTTCATTGCTGTCATCTGACCATTGTTCAATGCTGCAACATAAGCAGTGCTCTGTGTATTGTAGGAAGACTGAGGCTGAGAGTACTGAGATTGAGAGTTTGGAGCGGTTGACTGAAAACTTTGATCAAATCGATAATAACATCTAGGTGCTGAGTGACCAAGCCTGTGACAAATTTGGCATTGCGACCTATTGTTATTTCTTCCTCTACCTCTGCCACCTCTTCTACCACCATTGTTACCTTGACCTTGATAGTTTCCTCTACCATTGTTATAGAAACCCTGATTGTTACCCTGGAAATTTCCTCTTCCATAACCAGTGTTATTGTTACTTTTGAAATGATTAAAACCTTGAGTGTTTGTGGCCATGTTCACAGTTAAAGATTCACTAGAGTGATGTTGATCAATGCGTGCCTCATGTGTCAACAACAAAGCATTGATATCAGGAAGTGAGTAACAATCAGGCATGGAGGTTATAGGAATTACAAACGCATCATATTCTGGACCTAATCCTCCCAAAATGTAACCGACTTTATCATCTTCAGAAACTACACTACCACTATACATCAATGCATCAATAAGACTCTTCTTCTTCATCAGGTAATCAGACATCGAAGAGTTACCTTTCTTTAAGGTTTGCAATTGAAGCTTCAATTGCATCATGTTGGCTTTAGATTTTGACGAAAAAAGTTTCTCAATGGTGCTCCATGCTTCACAAGCTGTAGAACATCCAACAAGTTGAGGCAAAATCTCTTGGCTGATTGACGATAGAATCCAACACAATAGGATTTGATCTTGTTGCTCCCAGTCAAGAAACTCGCTATTAGCAGTTCCATCTGAGTTCAACTTATTTGGTATTGTGATGTTGCTGATTGGATCAATGAAGTTGTAAAGCCGATTTCCTTTGATTGCTGCGAGAACTTGTTGTCGCCATAACAGAAAATTATTGTGATCTAATTTGACTGCAAGTGCAATCTTCAAAGGTGTAAGAATCTTCGATTCATGTGCAGAAGAGAGAACATTCAGAGATCTTGTTGTTGAAGCGGAAGCAGCGGTTTCGTGCTCTGATACCATGTTTGGTTGAGCAAAACTTTCCAGGAAAATGAAAAAGAAAGTGAAAAGAAAATTGTGAGAAAATTCTAGAGAGTAACAAACTTTCTTTCTTCTAGAATATTTTTATTATATTTTTGTTGTGACTGATAAGTGTGAGCAAAGCTCAATTTATACAAGAAAACTATATTTACAGATCATGATAATCAAGACCGATAATCAGCTGACAGCTGTACAAAGAGCTCTAACTAACTCTAGCTGACTTATAACCTTCACTAACATTGAGGGTATGAATTTACTAACTTAATTAATACCAGAAAGGAGACCAAGAACATGAACTTGAATTGAAGGTCACAATTTTACAAGCAGAGGATGGAACCCCATGAGAATTTGTATCTGGAGAGCTTTCTTTCACTACGGAAATCAATCTTAAAATCAAGCTTCAAACAAGATATCACCCTCTATGATTCAAATCGAACAAAATATTCTAAAACAATTTCTGTTCAGCAGTCCGAATAAAGACCGAAGAATCAAACATCAACTCAGGAAAATGTGTAGGCCTCTCACACTCACGTAAATAAAATTGTGGATTCAAGTCATGTCAGTTTTCACAAAATCACCTCTCTCAGTTTTCACTAAAAAGAGTCCTTCAAAAAAGCTACATTGTTGATCTAAAGGAAAGAGAAGAAGTATGAAATCCAGAAAACAAAAACTAAGATCACTAGAGCAACATGTTAAAGAAAGTTAACTTCACAAGCCACAGATCCCGTCGGATACAAAAGAATTAGTCTCCAGAGAATTCTCTTTAATTCGGCGTTTGCAATGCCCACGGAAAACTCCTCCAAGACTTTACTATTTTTCAACATATAGCTGATCACATCCAACTCGTCTTCATCTCTCGTCATGTTTCTGATCTCAATCGTCTTCACATGTAATCTCAAACAAGATGGCACACTCTCCAATTCAAATTCAACAAATTCCTCCAGACTATATTCTTGATCGTAGTCCTAACAAAGAATGAAGAACAAATTTTAATTTCAGAAACAAATCAATAAATTAGTTAAATATATTGATTACAAATGACTAACCATCTTTAAAATAAGGACTTCAAGATTACTCGAGCTATTTAGAAAGTGAGGCAAAAGTTTCCAACCGAAGCGAGCCTCAATGCATATTTCCAGACGGATCAAATTTGGAAAAGTAGGCATATCATCATCAAAACCTAAGTTTAGAGACTGTAACGGAGATAATAATAATAATCAAAATATAAACTTTGCAGCTAAATAATGAAGCAACATATATATTCATAATCACAGTAAATGGTAAGTAAGGAATGTTACATTCATTGTGATGGAGGTCAAAGATAGAATCTTTGTATAGTTGACTCCTCTTAGGAGTTTCATTACTCGATTAGCTTCATCATGGGAGACTTCAAACTTATAATAATAAGCTACTCCAACATCTAGGGATACTTCATTTACGAGAGGTCTTCCTTTCACTACAAAGTTTACTAATGCATCATCTTCAATGATGAGGTATTCGAGATTACAGGCTGTAAGTACAAATTTGAGCAGGGAAACCCCTACAAAATGACCACTATCCAAGTACAGACATATAGTTAGCCTTTTCAAAGTTGGCATTATAATATCAAACGTCAATGGATTTTCAACACAATCCCAATGTATGGACAAATCTTCTAGTACAGGACAACTACGAAACAACTTTTTCAGTAGGTCATAATCTGGATTTATAAGATTAATATGAAGTAGTTTAAGACTTGGAAAACATGTCGAGGAATCAGGGATATCGAAAACAAAATCACATAGCATGCATAACTCGACGAGTGTATTGCAAGTCAAAATGCTTTGTGGCAACCTAACAACCAACATTCCAAGAACATCATTGACTCTAATATTAAGTTTACGCACTTTGAGTTTTATTGCAAAGCATAACCATTGACTGACATCAGATAATTCATTTTCATCATCAACAATACAACTGAGACAAAAGTATTGAATACATTTGCATTGACAAAGACTGAGCACTCTGTCCACAAAATTCTCAAAATTCTCAAAGTTACGACGGTTATCAATTAGAAAATGAAGATTGTAAATGAACGTCCAAAGATTCATCCATCTCGATGACAAAACACAGGTTTTAACAGCATCTTTGGTTTCGAGACGTGAGAGGATTTGAACAAGAATATCATCTGGCAATCTGCTGATGAAGTCTTCTTCCTCTGATACATTCTCCAACCCCTTGGAAATCCATGATCCGTTCAAAACTGCATGTTATTTTAGAGACTGAAAACAATCATAAACCATTCTCATAGACATTCTTTCAAACATCTTACATACGTAAACACAGCTATCAATTTCCAAATATAATCTCTAATACAACAATAACAACAAAAATCTTAAAACCAACAAATTCATGCTTCAACAACACCCCTTCAATTAAAATAAAACTTAAAGCATAAATGAAATCCACAAATTGCTCATATTCTATACCAAAAACATATTCTTAACATAAAAATTCTCAAATTTAAACAACACTAGCAGGAGCATTCATGAATGAAGTTCTGTTTACTTTCAAAAAAATAAAAAATAAATAAGTATTCTGTAATAGCAAAATCAACATTAAAACAGAGAGAGAATAGAAACTACCTGCTGAAGCTACTTGAGGACTTAGAAGAGTGACTACATTATATAGGATTAGAGTAAATAAATTGAGGCTTTTGAAGTTCTCAAGTTTTTTGAAACTGTAAGTTCATTATTAATTAAGTGCATGCATTGAAATAATTGAGGCTCTTTAGAAATTGTAACTTCATTATTTATTTAATGCATGCATTGAAGGATATATAATCAGTAAGTAGTTCGATGTATGTATATATACAGAAATTCTATTATCAGTTCGAACTGACAAAAGTTATATCAGTTCCTTGCATGTGAGCCACTGGATTTAAATACTTTAACTTGACTGTATGCACTTGTCAGTCAAAGTATTTAAATCCAGTGGTCCACATATAAGGAACTGATATAACTTTTGTCAGTTCGAACTGATAATAGAAAGACTATATATATATATATAAAGTGGCCTTTCACTTTACTTAAATAGAAGAATCATTAATTCATTGTTAATTAATTAATTAATTAGTAAATTTGATTATCGATTAATGTAGTATTTTTGTATTTATCAAATTGTTTAATATGATTAATCAATGAATAAGAAAAATGCCAAGAGACAAATATTTAATAATATTATTAAAAATATAAATAAATGGACATAAAAAATATTGGTGCTGCATTATATAGTGAGTTGATAGAACTTGAATTGAAGTTCACAATTTTACAGTCAGTGAATGGAACCCCATGAGAATTTGTATCTGGAGAGCTTTCTTTCACTCTGGAAATCATCTTGAAATGAAACTTCAAACAAGATGTTACCGTCTTTGATACAAATCGCACAAAACGAAAAAGAAACGTATATCTATGAATTTGTAGCCACATTTAGGTAAAATTTCAGGTGAAACTGTAAAATAGTATCGAATTCGATATGAACACATTATTACATTGAAAATCGGAAGCACATATATACTTGTGGGCAGTGATTGTTCCCAATCGGTGAGTTTTGGTTACTAACCGACGCTAATAACTATCACAAGATTGGTGTTGGTGCTTTTATAAATTAATTGGCATATACATGCAACGAAAACCAAATCCCTTCAAAAATAAGCTAACCCCATCATGCAATAATTCAATGTTGTGCCTGGTTGGCTGGTTTCTCTTGTGAAACCAAACAAAAAATTGATTGTTTGATAGACAAAGCTTGAATTTTGAAGTTGTTAGATCCATTCAAATACTGTAAACCAAATGAAAAGGTAAAAAAGATGGTATCTTTTCCATTCACATACGTAAATCTCTCAAACATCAAACCTAGGGAAACTGAAGAAGATTCAATAGACAAACCTGAGTGTAAAAGACGAATTTGTCCAAGAAAACATGAATCATTGAACTAACAGAATTATAGAAATTTAATTTCACAAGCAGCAGAACCCCTTGGATACATAAGAATTTCTCTCCAGAGATCTTCTTTTGACTCGGCTTTATCTGAAATATGGGCATTAAACTCCTTCAAGACTTCACAATTTCTCAACATATAGCTAACAACTTCCAGCTCGTCTTCTTCCCCCATCATGTTTTTGATCTCAATCGTCTTAACATGTAACTTCAAACAAGACGGAACATTCTTTGATTCAAAATTAACAAAATCCCCCGGAATGTATTCTGTAAGAAGGTAGTCCTAGTGAAGAAACGAGAATCAGAAATTGCATTGAGAAATACAAGCTATCAATTAGTTCAATATGTTGTTAACGACTTACCATTTCTAAGATAAGGACTTCAAGATTAGGCGAGCTCTCTAGAAAGTACGGTAGAAGTTTCCAGCCAAAGCGTGCCTCGATGTTCAATTCCAAACGAATCAAATTTGGAAAGGTAGGCATATCATCATCAAAAGCCAAGCCTAGAGCCTTCAATTCAGATAACAATGACAGTCAAATATAAATCTTGAAAAAAGAAAAAAACTAAGGATGCAATTAGAATATTTCGAAAGCAAAATACAAATTCATAATAAAAATAAATCATAAGGAAGCGAAATTACATCCATTGAGCAGGAAGCCAGTGACAGAATCTTCGTAAGGTTGATTCCTCTCAATAGTTCCATTACACGATTAGCTTCATCTCTAGATACTTCAAACTCAAGATCATCAATTAGCAAACTATACACTCCAACATTCAGGTTTACTTCATTCAGCAAAGGTCTTTCATTTACCACAACACTTGTTAATGAACCATCTTGAATGCAAAGGTATTCAAGATTACGGGCTGTAATCACATATTTGTGCTCAGAAATACCTTCAAAGTCTGAAAAATCCACATCATGCCTTATATTTAACCTTTTTAGAGTTGGCACACAGATATCAAACATCAACAAATAACCAAGGTAAAGATATGATGCATGAATGGACAAATCTTCTAGTACAGGACAACTAGAAAACAACTTCTGCATTAGGCTGGCATCAGGAAACGCAATGGTAATATGAAGGATTTTAAGACTCGGGAAACACATAGAATCGGGAATATCAAGAAAGAAATCATTATGAAGTGATTCAAGTCTTAACTTCACAAGTGTTTTGCAAGTTAAAATGCTTTGCGGCAAATCAAAAGGCCATCCATGCCAAGCCTCTACAATATCAACTTTAATTGTAAGATTGCGAACCCCATGATCAATTGCAAAGCATATCCATGAACTAACACGAGATAAGTCACTATCTTCGATATCACTACAGTCTAGACGAAAATTTTGAATATCTTTGGATTGGCAACAACTCAGTACTTTGTCCACAAAATTCACAAAGTCATTAGTTTCAAAATCATTGAAAGAAAGATTGTAAATCAAAGTCCAAAGATTCCTCCATCTTGTTGACAAGATACATGTTTTAACAGCATCTTTAGTTTCTAAATTTGAGAGGATGTGGATAAGAATGTCATCCGGCAATTTGCTAATGATGTCTTCTCCTCTATTCAAATCTTCATGCCTTTTGAGATCCATGATTCTCTCTCAATATTACAACTGACTGCAAGTTATTTAAGACATTAAAAATTAAACGTAAGCATTCTTTGATCAGCCAAAATAAGGCAGATTAACAGTACTCATTAAGTTTGGTTTCCAAAAGTTCAATAATTAGTAACCCAATATATTGTATAAATCCTTTCAGTAAGCTTGAAAATCTTCAGATCTACGTGCATGCTATCAAGAGCAACAAAAGAGAAAAAGCAGACAAGCTCAACATGTGATATTCATATCATTTCTGGATTCCCTCATTAAATCAAACAAAGGGTAGTATCTCTAATAGAGAAATGACATAGATGCTACAAGTTTTTTACGCATATGGATGATTTTGTCCAAATTCAAGAAAGGTTTCTCACAGAAAATTCATTAAAAACGACATCTTCAGCATAAAATCAACTCTCAAGCATTGAAGTTGCTTCCATACAGTTTGAAACAAAAGGAAAAAAAAAACACACACACACACACACATGTTAGTCTGCCCCAACACACTCTGCCACATGAACAGACAAATTGGGACATGCAAATTTTAATGGCCACGATTCATGAACACATCCTCTCATACACAAAGTTGAGATTTTGATAAATACATAATGTGAATCAAATACAAATACAAACACATACATAATAAACATAAAAGAAATCTAAGAGAAGAATCTACTTTTGACATGGATGGAAACCCGCATAGACATATCTCTGTTATGGTCATTCTATCAAACAACTTACACGCATAAACAAAAATGCTCGCATACCCAATACTATCCCTTAAATAAACCTAAAATGTCACAAACCCACTATTGCATTTTAATTCCTTGAACAAAATAAAATGAATGGACACAACAGGCAAATCCGTAACAAGACCACAGAGAACTAAATTAAAGAATATTTAGCATAGCCAGAAGAGAATATTGGTGCATACCCACAAAATCCCAAATCTTGTAGATGCTCAAAAATCATGTCTTGCAGGAGAAGAACGGTTTTTTTATTTATTTATTTTTTAAAGCGCGAATTTGCCTTTAACTAGGCCCGGAATTAATCGAAGAAGAAGAAGAGTCAAGAGTAGCAGTGGGTTTTGCCGTTTTGGCGGATTTATAAATTTTATAGATTTACCCCAATATTTTCTTAATATTGTGTTTTCACCCTCTAGGGTTTGGTCTTGACTGGGTGGCTATTTATTTACACTAGAAACATCTAAATTAATCTCCTTTAAATTAATAAAAAATTATGGTCCCGCCTCAGACCAGTGTAGAAAATTAATAAACATCTCTATCGTAATAATTCTTTTTTTAAATCTAGTGTAAAATTTCAGTCTCGAATGTCTCATAAATTAATATTTTCATAAAAGTATAAAATATATTACAAAATATTTAAGAACTATAAAAATACTTCAAGATGTTAGTTTGCATAAGGCTACCAGCCTATCATGTTTGAGATTTTTGACTTCATCCTTTATATTTTAAATTGTCCTCAAGAATTTATTGTGATCACCTTCATATTGTAACCAAAAGGTTTGAATTAAATTTAGTATTTCAATAGACTTATTTGTAGCCAAATATTTGTTTGATCGTATTTTAGTTCCATATCTTCCTTTATTTTATTTTTTGTGATCAAGACAGTAAATATTTGTAATTTCCTTGAATTTTTGGATTTTTATAATAATGATATAAAAAATATCATTAAAATATAAAATTCTGGTGATAATATTTTCGTAGAATTGGATCCTTAGTGGTACAACTAAATAAAATTCGTGGGTTTAACTACTAGTAGTCTGTTACACTAACTATTTGTTAGTGGGTAGGTATGAAAATTAAATATTTTCTATATTTTCTTTTTATTTTTCAAACCTTTGATTTCCGTGGACCCTTGGATTAAAATTTAATGTCTAGTTTTTCAGTCATGTAATTGTATAGAATGCCCCCAGGCCCCAGGGACGTAGCTCAGCTGGTAGATGGACAAGCTTGGGACTCAAGTAAATGACTTTCAAATCAACGGCTAGAATCCTACCAATAGCAAAAACTTCAACCAAAGAAAAAAAAAAGCTATATAATTTTTTTTTTTAACTTATTACATTATTATATAAATTTGGGGCAAAATCAAAGTATTTAAATCCAGTGGGCTATATGCAAGAAACTGATATAACTTTTGTCAGTTCGAACTGATAATAGAATTTCTATATATATATATATATATATTTGAAGTGGTATCTGCAAAAACATCATGTGGTTTTTGGCAAAATAGCCAAATAGGAACTTTCTAAGCATGACAATAATTTCTCCAAGCAAAAATAGCCAAATACTAGTCTCAAGAATGCCATATAAAATAAGTATATCATATTATCATGTCACAGCAGAAAATCGAGATTTTCATATTAGAATATCTATTATTTCATTTCTTTTTTTCACTGAAGATTGTGCTTACAAAAGCTTCAATAATTCATTTTCATGTTTCTGATCTCAACCGTCTTCACATGTAATCTCAAACAAGATGGCACACTCTCCGATTCAAATTCAACAAATTCCTCCTCACAATATTCTTGATTGCAGTCCTAACAAAGAATGAAGAACAAAATTTAATTTCAGAAACAAAACCAATCAATTAGTTATATGTGTTGATTATGAATGACTCGCCGTCTTTAAGATAAGGACTTCTAGATTACTCGAGCTATTTAGAAAGTGCAGCAAAAGTTTCCAACTGAAGCGAGCCTCGATGCACATTTCCAGACGGATCAAATTTTGAAAAGTAGGCATATTATCATCAAAACCTAAGTTTAGAGACTGTAATGGAGATAATAATAATAATAATAATCAAAATATGAACTTTGCAGCTAAATAATGAAGCAACATAGAACATTATGAAAGCAACATATATATTCATAATCAAAGTAAATGATAAGGAAGGAATGTTACATTCATTGTGTTGGAGGTCAAAGATAGAATCTTCGTATAGTTGACTCCTCTTAGGAGTTTCATTACTCGATTAGCTTCGTCATGAGAGACTTCAAACTCATCTAATTGTGAAATATCTACTCCAACATTTAGGGAAACTTCATTTAAGAGAGGTCTTCCATTCACTACAAAGTTTACTAACAAATCATCTCGAATGATGAGGTATTCGAGATTACTAGCTGTAACTACAACCTTTTTTCTGGGAAACCCCTTCAAAATAAAGCAAATCCAAGTACAGCCATATAGTTAGCATTTTCAAAGTTGGCACCATAATATCAAACGTCAATGGAGCTGCAACAAGATCCCCGAATATGGACAAATCTTCAAGTACAGGACAACTACAAAACAACTTTTGCAGTAGGTCATAATCAGGATTTCTAAGATTAATAAAAAGTAGTTTAAGACTTGGAAAACACATCGTGGAATCAGGAATATCGAAAACAAAATCGCTTAGCATGTATAACTCCACAAGTGTATTGCATGTCAAAATGCATTGTGGCAACCTAGCAACCCACCATCCAATATCAATCTCAATAACATCTACTCTAATATGAAGTTTGCGCACGTTGCGTTCTACTGCAAAGCATAACCATTCATTGACATGAAATACTTCACTGTAATCAACAACTCTACAAAAGAGACGAAAATCTTGAATATCTTCGCATTGACAAAAATCGAGTACTCTATCCATAAAATTCTTAAAATTCTCAAAGTTACAATGGTTATCAAGAAAATGAAGATTGTAAACGAACTTCCAAAGATTCTTCCATCTCGAAGACAAGACACAGGTTTTAACAGCATCTTTGGTTTCGAGACATGAGAGGATTTGAACAAGAATATCATCTGGCAATCTGCTGATGAAGTCTCTTCCAGTGATACATTCTCCAAGTCCAAGCCCTTGGAAATCCATGATCCGTTCACAACTGCATGGATATTCTATCAAATACAATCTCTTAAGCAAGAAACCAAATTCATGCTTCAACAACAGTTAAAGTTAAAACATTAATGAAATCCACACACATCATCTCATGGTCATTCAATCAAACACCTAGACAAATTGCTCATATTATACACCAAAAACGAACTCTTTAACATAAATATCTCAAATTTAAACAACACTTGCAGGAGCATTCCTTCTAAAGGAAAATAAAATGTCATCACACACTAGATAAATCCATAACTAAAGATTTGCGCACACACACACACAGACTACAAAGCCCTAATCACAGAAAACAGAGCATACCCACTACCCATAACAGAATGTTGGAGCTTACCTACTCACGAAAGGCCAAACCCAGATGCGGGAATCGACCGTTGATTCACACTCTCCTCAATCTCTTCAAAAATAATTTTCCCGATTATTCCCTTAATTTTGAATTCGATCTGAGGGTTTTTGGGGGTTAATTTGCTTCAAAAGGCAGATTTATGATTTTTATATTGTTTTATATTTAATTTCTACGTGCTTCAAAACGCACCGTTTTATGTGTCTAGTCTGGGCCATATGGATTTTTACATCTGGCACTGGGCCAGACACTTTAAGTTGGGTCGATTAATACCGAGTTGACTCATAACATGTCCGAACAAACATCAACATATCACGAATCGACTGGGTCAAGTTGTTAGACTCGTCACGAATCGACTCGGTCAAATTGTTAAACTCTACAGGCATGCCTGAGTTGTTAAACTCTACAGGCATGCCCAGAATGCAACTCACGCTACAGGAAAATGTAAAACAAGTTAAAAATGAGCTCTGGAGATGAGTAATACATACAAATTTGGATACGGAACTAATAGAATATCAATCCCTGAAGTAAAAACTCCTGATAAAAAGAAGATTTTAGGGCAAAATCTGGTAAAATCAAAGAAGATTAGGATTTGGAATGAAGAAGAATATGCAAATTCTTTTTATGTAAATGGCTTCTGGATTGAAGAAAAGCGATTGAACTTCAAGTTCAAACCAGGCTTGCACTCTTTATCTACAAAATACCATCCTCTCAATTTCATCATCTTTGAGAGAAAAGGTAACCAGGGTGGAAGCACCACATCTCTTATCTTTTCTATATATGTGTTGAATCACAAAAAAAAAAAAAAAAAAAAAAGGGTACACCATAAAACAAATGAAAAAATGCATACTATAAACAACACTCAAAATCCTTCTACACTAGCCCTTCTTACGGTTGATGAAGATGACGATTTCCGACTTCCCTGCCGTTCGAGTTCCTCCAAGGTGATGGTGGTAGAACAAGCACGCGGTGGAAGAGTTAAGTTGTGCATGGCAGCAAGTGGCCTTGTAGGAGAAACGGACAGTCTGGCTGCTACGGATGGTGGGGATGGTGAAAAACTTAACCGGGGTGCATGGTTGATGATGATTCCATTAAGACTCGGTGATCTTGACATGTTTTTACCGGTGATTACTGCTGGATCTTGCAGAGGATATCGACTTGGGTATTTCAGGTCTTGTATGGCTTTGAGATGCTCGACGATGGTTCTCATTGTTGGTCTTTCTGATGGATCCTTTTGAAGACACTTTTGAGCAATGTCAGCCACTGTCCTGGCTGCTTTGGCTGGGAAACGGCCTTTTAGCTGAGGATCCATGATTAGTGTGAGTCGACAATCGTCAGCCAAGAAAGGCTTGCTCCACTTAACCAAGTTCCGCTCTTCCTTGGGATGACGGCTGTCAAGGTTTTTCCGGCCAGTGAGCAGTTCAAGAACAACAATTCCAAAACCCCAAACATTGCTCTTAGGAGTCAGCAATCCTCTTTCCAATGTCTCTACTGGAAGATTTGCCGCAGCCTTTACAGACCAAAAAAAAATGAAAATATAATCAACACCCAATAACTAAATAGATGATTTTTAAATTTAGATTAAAAAATGTGCACAATGATAAACATTACTTACGATTGAACTATTAGAGATTTCTGTCTCGGGAATATGACACACACAACCATATCCTGAAAGCTTTGCACTAAAATCTTTGTCAATTTGTATGTTGGCAGTGGAAAATTCATTGTACATCGCCTGTAAACAAAAGTGATGCGTATTCAATAACCAAAAACAACTAAACAAGTACCGATCTTAGATTGTTTTCAAAGTACATAACAAGAGGAAACAATGCACCGGAAAAATCATTCAAAATGCTACACGGGGCATCTTGTCACTCGATTTTACTCATCTCAAAATTGAAGTTAAAAATTCCAATTACCTGAAAAGGCCCTTCTTCATGCAAGAAGGTAAGGCCCTGAGCGGCACATAATGCGATTTTCATTCTAGTGTTCCAATCTAATAGTGGCCCTTCTGATCTCCCATATAAAAGTCGGTCCAAGCTTCCATGAAAAAGCCTCTCATAGATCAACATTCTCTGTTCTGAACCATCACGTGCATGAAAACCAAGCAATTTACAGAGGTTTGGATGTTGCAAAGATGCAATTGTGTTTACTTCATTTATAAATTCTTTCAGACCCTGTTAGAACACAGAAATCATTGGATATTAGAAAAAGCACTAAGACATTCCCGAATTTAGGAACAAAAGATGTTTAATGAAGCACTCATGCATTAAGGAACCGTAATTAAATAATTCATAACAATCTTGTTCGGTTAAATCAGCAAGTGAACAAAACATTACTTTCAACTGCTTCATAGATTGCAATCCCAACATGTTTCATATTGATATACCATTGAATTGCCATCAGATTAAGTGCTCAATCGCGTTCATGCTTTATGTTATATAAATTTATCAACAATTTAATGTCTTGTCAAACATTCCCTTTGCGGTAAATATGACCAACAAAAATGTTAACACAATGTTGTCTCCAATTGGAGCTATTATATTGGGTGCTGAAGAATCAACAAAAGAAAAATCATGTGGACATGCTTGATTATATCCATATAAACCGTATGATCATATGTTACCTGAGTGGACGGGTTAAGGCAAGTAACAGTAGCATCAAACTTCTTTGAACTTGAAGCATCATCTCCGAAGGAAGCTCTATACATTACAGAAGAAAGACCTTCTGAAACACAACGGTCTGAATAGAAATTGTGGCAAGCAGCTGCAACTTCTTCATATGAAAAATTCCGGAGTAGTGTTCCAGTTTTAGTAGGAGGCAGTGGCAAAGGTCCGGAAGCAAACAGAGGTCCACTGGCAGTCCCTGACTTAAAGCTTCCTGTAGTCTTAAGTGCAGCAGCACCTTGAGGTGAAGGAAGCGGAAGAGGTTGTGGACTTGAAGACCGTTGTTGTTCCTTCATCAATCCAACCCGACTCTTCGATTCTTCTTGTTCTTCATATTCAATTGATGCAAGAGCATCTTGTTCAGCCGCATCAAGACTGGATGGAGCAGATAATGCTCGAGTTCTATTGCTAGTAACTGTGTTATTTGGTTGGATGGGCTTCACTCTGGTCCTAAAACTTGGGGGTGCAGATTGCAGTGAGCGAGTAGGGATTTGGGGTTCAGGCAGTGTGGTGGGAGTCTGCTCCTGTGGATTTACGCGTGTTAAGTGAACTGTCTGCTCGGGTTTTTTCTTCTTACCCTTCAAAACTGTGAAACAACCCATCATATATACAAAACTTCAAAGTTTTCAAGGTTGTAATGATGCCCGCGACGTTTCTGCCCAAAGAAAAACAAAGAACAAACATATCAATCAAAGCCTCAAAAACATAAACAATTTACAGGCTAATCATCATCAAAAGTTCGGATTAGACAAGCAAGTCTCCGCAAGAATAAAATACAGAAACGAAACTACAGAAACAGCTCAAGAATCATGCAGGAATATTCACATTCACAAACAAAGTCACCAAGCAATCTACATTAATAGTCTGTCCAGTATCATTTTACATGAATCTTATAAATCCAACCTTTAACTAAACTACATAAAACCAAAATCCAGAAAACAATAAACAAAAAAAATGTTCAATTAAAGACCAACACCAAAAAATTTAAATCAAAGTAATTACAACCTGAGTACACTCAAAAGAGCACAGTTAATTACTGGATAGGTAAAATTCCACCTAAATTCAATAATCTAACCATTTGCATCAGAATTACAATCAATTCTTATAAAACTAAAATCATAACCACAGAAATAACTTTCAACCAAAAAAAAAAACAGCTTGAATCCAATTCATGCCATATCATAAGACACAAATCAAAGACAACATACTATTATCTTTTCAACAACTCTGGATTGAGCCGCCTAAACAATTAATGCTCTTTCGAAAGAAGACAATCAGCACCCCACCAACAAAAAAAGCTGAACCCATATTTTATTAAAAATAAATAAATAAACCCAGATCCAAAATAACCAGAAATACAAAAATTCATGCATCAACAAATCAGTTAAATGAAAAAAAAAATTAAAAAATTGTCCATTTCTGCAAATCGCCACAGACAGACATGCATATAAACATAATAATAAATAAAATAAATAAAAAACACATCAAGCAGAAACAAAAAATACAAACACAGATTCGAGCATACAAGATAATTCATGAATTAAAAAAAAAAATAACATCTGAGAAATTCGAAATTATAAAAAACATATATAATATTTTTAAAAACAGAGTAGTTATGGTTTACCTGAATATAGCAGCTCATACAAAGTCTCTAAAAAAATGGTGAAATGAAAGAAAAACAAGAGAAGGTTGTGGGTGAGAGTTTTTGATTAGATGAAAAGAAAAAGGAAAGAAAAGCCTCTCACAAGTCAAAGAAGAGAACTGTGATGAGAGAGAGAGAGAGAAAAGTAAACAAAAGATGTGAAGAATATTACTATTATTATTGTTATGAGAAAGAGAGAGAGAGAGAGAGAGAGAGAGATGGAGCTCCAATAAGCAGTGGTCAAACCAACCAAAACCCGGATTTTATTTTATTAATACTGAAAATAAACAATAATTATTATTATTTTTATTTTTATTCTTTTCTGACTATTTTGCCCTTTAGATTTCTATTTTATTGCTTATCTTGCTTCCAAGTCTCTTCTTTCTTCTTTTTTTTAGCTTCTTCTTAACTGTGTTTGTGTCATTGTGTGTATATTTTTATTTATTCGGGTCAACAATTACGGTCTGCCTTTGACCAATTTGTTGCAAAGATCCAGCTAATTATTGACATTGTTTATAAAAAAAAAAAAAAAAATTAAATGTTTCATTGTAAAAAATAGTTAAAATAAAGATTAAAAATTATTATAAAATAGGGCTAAAAGCTTATAATGTGATACTAACCGAAGAGATAACGGACGAAAGAAAACCAATTCTTTTAGTTTATTTCATGTTTTGAATGTTTACACGATAAATCTATATATAACCATATAGGCATTGGAAGAATTGTTTCTCACAAATTCAAAACAAATATTGATTCAACGATTTATTAATATCGCATAACGTTACTATATTGAATTTAATTACATTTTTCGTATTTCTTTCCAAATCTGGAGTTTATGACGATGGTTTAATAAAGAAAATTGAGATTCATTTTTTATTATTATATTAGATAAAATTTTGGTTACAATATAAAATTATGAGTGGCAGGCATGGTGGATCCGGGTCAGAGCGACGGGGATCCGGTTTGGCCGATGGCGAAAATGTAATATTTTGAAAGTTTGGTGACCACAATGGTAATTTCATAATGGTACCTCGAAATTCAACGAAGGCACCTCGATTGAAGTGACAATCCAGTCAAAGTTTGGAAATTAGTTTATTTAAAAAATTAATTAATTAAGTAAAAAGGCATGTTTCCGGTGTGGTCAAAGAGACCTATCAAGATAGGTCTTTGACTGAAAATCTAATCCGTTAGATCTGCGCGTGGCGGGAACATCGACGGCCACAGCTCATCCATTTAAAGCGTCTTGGTGGGACCCACTGACATCAACAACTTTGTCTGAATCATATCATTTAAAAAAAGTAATATATATATTATGTACTTTCAAACACGCGCCTCGTACGCGTGGAGAGGAATTTCCCTGGCCATCAGCCCATCACTCAACAGAACACGTGGGACCCAGTCGGTCCTTTACTTTATACTGTTCATTTTGAAGCTTTTTTTTTTTTTCTTTTTTTTTTTTTAATTTCGAAATTTCTATACCACGGACGGTCCATAAAAAAAAAAAATGTTAATTACCAATTTATTTGTCGGATTAAGTTTTTTAAGTTTAGAGATTACTAATATGGTATCAAAATTTGACGTTTTTGGATTCAAATCTTCTTTCTCCCATTATCTGTATTCGTATCTATTGCACGTGTCACACGTTATGAGGATTTAATGTGTATTTAACGTTCGCCTTTTGTCTTCATGTGATACACATTGAGATGTGTTATGATATAATAAATCTCGTCAATCTATATCTTAAATACCAATCAAATATCATATGTTTGGGGAATCTAATGTGTATTCAACGTTCGTCTGTTGAATTCTCTTGATACACGAAGAGATGTGTTATGGTATAATAAATCTCGTCAATCTATATCACATATACTGGTCACATGTCATATGTTAGGAGGATGTAATGTGTATCGAATGTCCGCCTTTTATCTTCAAGTGGCACATGAAGAGGATTCATGTTATGGTATAATAAATCTCGTCAATCTATATCATATACTAATCACATGTCACATGTTAGGAGGATGTAACATGTATCCAATATTCGCCTTCTATATTCAAGTGACACACGAAGATACGTGTTATGGTATAAAAAATCTCGTCAATCTAGATCCTATATACTAGTCACATGTCACATGTTACGTGTTAGAAGGATGTAATATGTATCTAACATTCGCCTTCTCTATTCACGTGACACACGAAGAGACGTGTTATTGTATAATAAATCTTGTTAATCTATATCTGAAATACTAGTCACACATCACACGTTAGGGGATCTAATGTGCATCTAACATTCGACTTCAGTATTCACGTGACACATTGAGAGGCGCGTGTTATGGTATAATAAATCTCACCGGGTTTATAAGCTTGAGTGATTGACCATCATCTATCATCTTCTCGGGATAAAAATATTTATTAAATTAAAAAAAAAAATACAAATTGTTAAAAAAAACCAAAATTTCTGGATTTGGAAGTGTTGTTCCCGTGTCCTCATATAGACTCATAGTCACACCATTGAAGTGTGAATTCGTGTCCCAACTTTTTTTTTGTTCGAACGTCCACATTAGAAAAGCTTTCATATTTTCACATTTGTTTCGTGTGGAATTCATCAATCGTAATCAAATTGGTCATTTTTACCAAATTGGTCATTTTTACTTAGGCTGAGACGGGCCTGGACAATCTAAGCCCAGTTGAAAATGCGTAGGGACAAGTGGGCCCAAAGTTTCTTGCATTTACCAAATTTTCTCCGATAAGTCTTCGGATTTAACTATTATACCGGACCTGTATAGTTGTGGGTGGTTATGAGAGAGAGTTAATTCTACTGAAATTGTATAATGGTTGAGAGTATCTCCAACAGCATCCATTGAAGACATCCCTTAGCTTAATTACGGTAGTATGTGTATTTCAGCTCCAACAGGTCCTTAAATGGCTCCCTTAATTGTGTTCTGGTGGAGTTCACTCCCTTAAATAAGAGGTGTTTTCAGACTCCCTTAAATAAAGGGTGTTTTCAGACCCCCTTAAAGTGGGCTCCACTTATTTAAGATTATATTATTTTCTTGAAAAACTCAATATATTTAAAACTCAAAATTAACAAATAATATCTAATATTTAAACACAATATCTAACATTTAAATAATAATAAAAAATTATTAAAATGGGTCATTTAAAGGAGTATTGTTTGAACGCATGCTCCCTTAATGGACCCTTTACGATAACATAGGGGCGGCTCAAGCTATAGGCAACTAAGGGAATTGCCTAAGGCCCCACCTAAAAACAAGGCCCCATTATCAACAAAATATGTATATATATCTTAACAATTAATATCCAATATTTTTCTTTCCATTTTTTATTCAAAAAATCTCTCTTTTTACTTCTTAATTACCGTTTATTCATATTTTCAAGTAAAAGATTCATAATTTCAAGTAAACCACATTTAAGTGCACTTAAATACTCATTAATGTTTTTTTTTTTCTTTCAACGGTTAATTTCTTTTATTATATATTGTTAATAAAATCTATTGTTTTATATATATTCTATATTCAATCAAATCCTCCTATTGCAATCTGCAAATTGAAATCAAACTCTCTTACTATATCTTCTTTCTGTCAACATTCCAGCCTTCCAGGTTTTATTGTTCCAAACTATGTTACTTTAATTTATTTATTTATTGTCATTTTATTTATTTAATTTTCACATGTAACTTAATTATTTGTGTTTTTTTTAAGCCTTGATAATTGATAATCTGATATTAGACATAAGACATGTCTAGTAGAAAATACGAATCCGGATACGAAAAACTCAAAATAAAAAAATAAAATAAAAAATAGAAAAATTAGTTGAATCGCAAAAATTAAGGGGCTCTGGATAAATTTGTCACAAGTAGCAAAAAAAAAATAAAGACTTGAATGAAAATTTAATGGCTGAACAATCAGATCCAACTGAATTGATAAATAACATTGAACAAAATGATAACAAAACATTCACATCACACTCTCTAAATGAAGAACTTGAAAAAAAATGCATGGAAAAATAAAACAAATGTAAAAACAGTTATCTCTGATAGTATATATGATCCTGGAAATTGGGATAACATTGATAATAAGATAAGAGATTTACAAGAAAGATTGAATGGATTAGCTATATTATCTATTGAAAAAATATATTAGAAAAATTAGAATTAAAAAATTTAATAAACAATTTTGCATCCCAAAAAGCAAGAAAAATTAATTTTAAATAAACTGTTTTTACTGTATATTTAATATTTTTTGACGTACACATCCAAGGCCTCGTTTTATAATTTCGCCTAAGGCCCCGGATACCCTTGAGCCGCCCCTGCGATAACATACACCTTTAAATATTTAAAGGAGTCTCCAAGGGAGACCGTTAAAGATGCTCTAAACCCTTAATTAGTATGCAAAAATAGATATGTACGAGGTTTCCGATAAATTTTATTAAATTTCACGAAAGGCTTTGTGAATTTTTAAAAAAGTTTACAATAATTTAAAGAAGTTCATAACCAAAAAAGTCACGATCTATCCGTACCTGTTCGCGGTTCGAGTACTCAAAATTTACTAGTGTGAAATTGTGAATATCATAATCTAATTGATCAGAAAACTATAGGGAAAATGTTGAACAATAATCAACAAAAGATTTAATATCCATTTATTCAAAAAAAATTAACATAACTAGAAGATGCAACATGTAAGTAATTCCAGGCCTTCAAAACAAACTCTGCAATATAACAATTCAAAGAGGTGTCTAACCCAACTAAACAAACCAATGTTGTAATCACTGAAAATGCCAACACAGTGGTGGTAACTTTTCCGGTCACCATTTTCCGGCCAGTCCAAAACACAAATGAAACCACCCCTATAACCAAAGAATTTATAAAAGAATCCTTATAATAAGCGAACAATGGGTTAATGGAGGATTTGATTTCCGGGTCTCGGTTCTTGACACGAAGACGAGCCCGAAATTTGTGAAAAGCTGAGAGGAGTCTGGATTTGAGAGTTGGTCGTCGCTGTAGTTGTTGTTGTTGTTGATGTCTGGTGAAGAAGGAAGGTTGAGAATGTGATTTCACTTGGAGGAGGAAATTGTGGAGCTTGAGCAAGATCGAGAATCGATTGAATTTCCAGGTGGGTAATGTTGTTGTTGTTGTTGCTTTGAATTTGAAATTGAAGCTCTTGGATCTGGCGTGAACTCTGATCTTCCATGACTGCAGCTTCTCAGATTCTGATTGCATTGTTGTGTAGTGAGATTTGGGAAGAGAAAGATAGGTTTTTTATTTTTCTAGCCGTTATGTTTCCATTATCGCCCCGAATGGGCTAGGCAGCTCGAGCCCGGCCCGGTCCTCAAATTAAGGGTTCGGCCCATGTCCAATCTCTATGAATCATGTGGGTAGGGTTTGACTATTCGGACCCATGAGTTCGGAGTGTCGGATTTGAAGGTAAGATCGGGTTTTAAGAATGAAAAAAAAATCTCGATTGGGTCTTGAAATTACAATTCGGTCCGGTCCGACTCATTTGACAACTCTAGAGAGAGTCTTAGGTTGCATCACCATTCAATTTGTGTCATGGAAAGTTTAGGCTACTAGGGTTATCAAACGGATTGAAGGATTCAGATTCGATGCAAATCTAATCTATTTCCATACAATCCAAATCCGAAAATTTAAGGGCCCATTCTGTAAGCGTTTTTCATCAGCTGTTTTTCGAAAATAAAAATGAAAATGAAAATGAAAATGAAAATAGCGTTTTTTGTTTCAGTTTCGAAATCCGAAAACGCATCTGGTAGCATATACTGAAAACTGTATTCTGAAAATAAAAACGTAAAAAACGTGTCTAGTAGACTAATCGAAAAATATTCAAAATCGTAGTTTTCTTATTATTTTTTCTGTTGTACATTTTTAATTTGAATAAAGAGTGGGAGTGGATCAATCATTTTTAATTCATTGTAAATAATTATCAACTAATTTATAATTTAAAAATAAATTTTATTTATTTTACTAAAGATAAATTACATGAAAAAGAAAATTTTAATCTTTCGGAAGGAAAAAAAAATTAATAAAGGAGTTTAACCTATAGACCTACTTGTTTCACGGGTTCGTATGCGGGTTTGGGTGTCCCTCAAACCCGCGGGTAAAACCCGAACCCGAACCCGTTTATTTTCGTGGGTTCGCGGACGGGTTTAGTAGGCACAAAATTTCATGGGTTTGGGTTTGGATTTTACCAAACCCGCCCGAACCCGCCCCATTGCCATTCCTAGATCGGCGGCTCCAAGCCAGAGATTAAGATGAAGGCAGGTTTGTGTAAGACTCGTGTCTTCAAAAAATTTCCCTCTCCTGGAGTCCAATTTAATTGCTTGCCTCTAGATCCTGGGTTTTTCTTTTCTAATTGACGTTTCCAAACCCTAGATTTTCAAATGTCGATAAAAAAGCTCATCATGATCGTTTTTTTGGTGGTGTTCTAGATCTGAAAAGGAAATCCCAGAAACGGCTTTTTAGTATTTATTTTGTATTTGTCCTGGATCTAAATTTGTATAATTTAGAAAAATATTGTTTGATCTTTCAGTTTTGTAAAGCATGAGCCAAAACCCAAAAAAAATTCTTCGATTTGTTTTTGAAAAGAACAAAAAGTGAGACATCGAAGTGAATATATATATATATATTTTTTTTTTTTTTTTTTTTTTTGTTGAAATTAAATTTTTTGGGATATTTTATTGATAAGTGAGGAATAAAGAAGGGAATGGATGAACAAGGTGGTGGCTTGGAAGGGAGCCAGTCGGTGGATTTTTCCAATAAGTCTCCCATTTCATGCATTTTATTGCAAGTTTATGTCTTTTAGGTGTTGTAATGTTGTGATTTGTGAAAATAGGTTTTGTGAAGATGAAGATGAAGATGAAGGAAGAAGAAGGAGACGAAGAGAAGAACAAGAAGAAACGTTCAAGGAGGAAAAAAAAAAAGAAAAACAAAAAGTACAGTTTTTTTTTAAAAACAAAGAAAACATCTTTTAGATGTTTTTAAAAATTTTCACTTTTAATACTAGTTTTGTCTTTCATTTTGTTTTTATTTTTTGAAAATAAAATAAAAAAAGGTTAACGAACACGAATTTAAAATCGTTTTTAGAAAACAAAAACGAAAACGGATTGAAAAACAGCTGCAGGACAGACCCTAAATTTCTGATTCGATTTGATTCGATCCGAATCCAATCTAATTTGATCAGGTTGGGGTGTGGATATTCGAGTTCTGTTGGCAAAACTAACATTAGCTTGTCTTCCATATTTTCTTCTTTTTATTATTATTTTATTTTACATTTTAAATCGATCTGTCAGTCGACTAGGCCCGTCAAGCCTGTTTCGACAAGATAATGGGCTCAGGCTTGGAATTTCAGGCCCATATCACACTTCTATTAACTAATATTGATTTTGGTTTCAAGTGGTTTTTTTTGTTTTCCTGCTAGCTAATTAAAAATGTCGTGAATGATTGTGATTGTAATTGTAATTTGTACATGGAAAGACGAGATGAGGTTGGTCTAGTGGATAGTCCTTCACACCTGCATCACAAGGCTGTAGGTTCGATTCCTTTTGTCTCCTAAAAAAAAACTCCGAATTATATAATAATGTAATACTTTAAAAAAAAAAAAAAAAAAAAAAAAATTGTACATTGAAAATTTTCAACATTCCATAATTAATAACGAAATTGACGTGTACCGGTAGTAAGTCTTTCACAACAAAATAAATAAAATTGTGGATTCAGAATCGTATCTTCTCTCATTTTTCAAATTCTTAATGTAGTTAAAAAGGAAACCAGTAATGACTAAATTATTTTTGGTTGGTATAATTGTATAAATACTATTCATATGCCTAACTTTTAACACTGCTGGTTGGTCTAAAGACTACTTGTATGCCAAACTCTTAAATGCCGATTACGGTCAAAGGTTTGGTCCTAACAAAAATAAAAGTATTGCATTTATTGTAATAAGATAATAAATGTATAAATTGACATGTATTTTTATTTTCTTTTATAGAAATAAAGTAGTAGTTGTTATTAGGGCACATGTTAACATTACCCATAAAATAAAATAGCAGTTCTACTCTATTGTATATGTAATTTCGCCAAGTAGACACGTCATCAAATAAGTCAGTAAATGCGGAGGAAAACGTTGTCACGTCACTTGTTGACCGGGTCAAAGGGATAACGTGGACCAATCAACATACCAATAAGTCTTAGGTCAATAAGAGTCAAAGGTGTGTTCGTTAGATCTGGATAACTACTCGCCAGGGATAAAAATGTGGTCGCCGAAGAACAATACCCGATAGTGAAGGTTTTCGCCACATTAGCTTAACTGGGCACAAATCCACTCGGTGAATGCACAAGAATAACGTCCTCATTCCCAGAAGACCCCTTACGAAGAGAGATCATAAAAGGAGAAGGTTAAAAGAATATTAGGCTCTAAAAAGGATAAGAAGACGAATTCAACTTGAAGAGGTCGGAATAGGAAGTAAATCCTAATCCATTACAACATGGGATTCCTAACATAAATCAAAGTAGAAATCCTACCACCAACACGGCTAAAACTAAGGGAAAACCCTAATCATTATGTATAAATAGAACCACCCATCCCACAAGGAGGAGGTTCGAAGACCTAGAGAGAGAAAATCAATAATTCGAGAGATCTGAGTGTGTAATCAAAGAGTAAATCATAGTATTATCTTTCTGCCATCTGGGGCGCCATGGTATTTTCCCATTCAAGGGTTTTTCCACGTAAAATCTGTCTCTCACATGTATTGATTTCTTTTTTATTCACTATTCACTTTGATATAATTTTTGGTCACGTAGTAATCCAAAATTCACCGTCAACATACTCTTTTACAAAATATCTCAATTTTTTTTAGTAGCAAACTAGGAAGCATGGATGCTCCATTTGGTGGAGTTAACTTGTATCCAAAATATATCAAATTAGGGATCTATGGCTCATTTCAATTTCAATCGGCCATTTATAGGTTGAAAACGTAGAAAGAAGAAAAGAAGAGGAAGAAGAAGAAGAACCAACTTAAAGACCGAAAAAGCTTCGATCGATATCACTTATTAGGCATGTATCCTAATTTTTCCATAATTTTTTCTAGTTTTCTGGTTTATATAATAACTAATAATCGATGCTTGCAGCTTGATTGTTGACATTTTTTTAATTATTATTTTTTATTTAGTGAAATAATATTTGGATATCGTGATAAGATACATTGTTATGACTTATGTAGTTATGTGATATGTTTTATTTGGATTCTGAATATGTTTTGATTTTAAATGAATTATCAAATATGTTTTTATATATTATTATTTTAAAAATATATAAATATATATTATTTTAATTGACATGTTTTTATTTTTATTTATTTGTTTGGGTATCGAGGATCCGGACTTTGTCCAGGCACCCATCAGCATGTCACGTCCTTCCACTAGGAAAGCTAAACTCCTTGAGAGCTGGTCACAATGTAATTATCAGGAGTAGAACCAAGGACTTGGGTACTTAATCCCAAGTCTTGGACCACCAAGGCAACCACCTTGTGGTTTTAATTGACATGTCATGTGACATATATATGTGGTATCTATGTATCTTAATTTTAATGGTCGAGAAAATTATTCATTAATATGCATTTATGATTTTCTACCACTTTTTTTTTTTCCTTTGACCAATGGCACTGCTCAATTGAATTCGGTGAAAAGATGAACAAACAAAACAACCCATTAATTGAGGTTGCACATGCAGAATTCAGAATTGGATAAGATATTGGATAGCTACTAATCTACTATCAATTTATTATCAACTAAATATCTCAGTCACTTCCTCACATTAAAAGTAACTTATCCGACGGAGAAAAAAAAAAAAAAAAAAAAAACAGTAATTAAACAAACCTTAAAACTTTAACCTATATTTAATCGAGATTTGTCAAGTTGAGGTTGGTCCGGTGCTAAGTCTCTGACACCAACATCACATTTGACGCGAAGATAGATTGGAATCATGTTAAAAATTAATAACTTTTTAACCCTCTTCAGTGATATTAATTACCACCGCCCCACTTGGCTGACCGGTACTATTTTCCGGCGGTCGATCTCCGGTGACCTCCTCCACCTTGGCTTTAGTTGCAGTCTTTTCCAGCAACGAATGGCGACAATTGGGGCACGAAGAATGTGACAATAGCCAAGTGTCTATGCACCTCACATGGAAACCATGGTTACACTTTGGCAGCACCCGGACTTTCTCTCCATCAAGAAACTCACCTAAGCAGATCGGACACTCAGTGTCCGGAATATCCAAGCCGTCACTGTATACCGCCACTGGAATCTGCCGCAAGTCACGCTTCTTGAGGCCGGTTCCCGCCAGGCGAGCCTCTGTCTGCTCCGGAGACTCCAAGTAGAACCTGTGGCTGCAGCGCAACGCGCAGCGAACTATCGAGTTCAACCCTAGCGCGCATATCAGCGCGCACAAAAGTGCCGCTAGTATGATCACCATGTTGGTGTCGAAGCTCGTCTCATTTAAGTACCCGTCGTGAGTGCTGTTTCCATTCGTAGGAGCTACACTTAGCTCCGTGTCAAACAATCTTCGATGTAGATTCATACTGAAGTATCGAAGGATTACAAAAACTGATTAATTTTTCGAAGTTTGATTAAAATCGAAAAAAACAATCCAACCTGGAAAAATTAAAAAGGAACCTGAGAAGGGTTTTGATAATCTTTTTGAGCTACAGGAAGAATGTTGTAATAATTCCAACTAGAAAAAGACAGAGAAAAAGCATCTTCTATCTATCTATGTGTTCTAAGATAAGGAAGAAAATGGATTTCAAATGGATTGAAAAAAAAAAAATTGTTCATGTGGGTTGCTTTGTTGATGGAATCCGGGACCTGTTTGGCTGCAAAGATTCTAATTTCTAATCATAAAATGGTCCTCAAGCTCAGATAATTATCTTTTATATATATATATAATTGGATCTATTTGGTGGAAGAGATTTTTACCTACAAGTCTACAACTCAATCTTTGAGAGCTAGTGAGACTAGAAATATCTCAATTCTCAAGTGGGTAATTATATATATGTATATATCCTCCATATCATTATCAAGATAATTGACAAGTGACTTTTGTGGTGCTCAAAAGATTGAGTGCGGAGACAACGTATCTTTAAAAGACTCTTTTATTTTCACTCTTTAAAAGTTTTTCTGTTTAAAGAATAATCATTCACAAAAGTTTAATAGGTTTATATTATTTTTATAAAAGCACTCAAATTCACCGCTCTCCACCAACAAATCTAATAACTTTTCAAATGCACTAGTTTAAACTATTATTATTTTTAGATAGATACAAAAATCATTTGATGATTTGAATGACTTTTCAAATTATTAATATGTTATTTTTAAATATTCAATATTAGTCTTATTTTAAAGATCTAGATGAAACCTTTCTAATAGTATAAATTTTATGATGATAAAATTTATTATATATTAATTAAATTTAATTAAAAAGATAAAAAAATATATATAAATATCAAATATTAATGATGATATGATATAAAAAATAAGATAAGACAGCTAGATAGAGAGATAAAATTTATACATCAAAATGATTGTATGTATCATGTAGCCCTGAGAGGGGTCATAAAGTTTTTAAAAAGATGGTTAAAAAAATCAAGATTAGTGTATCAGATTTGCCTAACTAATCATAATCAGAGCATAATGGCTAAAAAAAAGATCATAATCAGAACACTCAATCAATAATTAACACTTAGAAAAGTTAATTCCCAAATAATTCTAGCGTGGTTTGGGGTTTGGCCAATACAAGACAGTTTGGTAATTTGTTGAGTGATTTTTTGTTTTTCTAAAAAGATATCAACAAGGTTGAAATATAGTGGAAACTGTGTTGCCACTTTCTGATTTGATCATGTATTGCTTTTGAAATCATTCTAGATTTCTAGGTAGAGATAAGTACTAAATATATATATATATGATTGTTAAGGCAAAAAGAGAAAATCTTCCATTTAATTCCCACAAAATATCTGTCTACAAACAAAATTCAAAAGTTGATTTGTACATATATGTTTGGTATGGCTTTTTTTATTTTTTTTTTTAAAAACAATTTTTTTAATATATGAATTGTCTTAATTACCCTTTAAAAAAATCATTTTATATCTACTTGGAAAGACTCAAAATTTGGGTTTTTCCAAAAAGGTTTTTTTTTTTTTTTTTTTTTAGATTTTTTTAAAATATATGAATTGTCTTTACTACCATTTATAAATTTTAGATATTCCACCATAACTTTTTCATTATAAATACATTGTCAACACCTTTTTTATAATTCACTCATCCAAAAGCTACTTCTAAAAGTACATTGTCAATACTTTTTTTGTAATTTATACAACCAGAAGCTTTTTTTGTTAGAAGATCTACTCATTAGAAGCTCTACTATAAAAAGATCAACTCTAGAAGCTCTACTTGAAAAGTCATACAAAACACACTCTAATTCCTTTTTGATGATACAACCTAACCATTCTAAAGTATACATTTTTTTTTTTATTATTATTTTAGATGTTTAGATGAAATATAAGGACAAACTCTAGTGATGATGAAATTTTTGGGAAACTTCTCATATTTGTTTTTAGAAATAGGAAACTTCTCATGTTCTAAAAGTTATGATATGATGGATATATATATATATATATATATCTTGGAAAATGTTGTAGAATAATCAACAGAGTTTCATAGAATTTATCAAAGCTTGAAACCGTGTGTATATTAGACTTAGGGGTTTTGTTTTTTTGTCTGAAGACCGAATATGGATTGAAATTTAAACCTAAATAACATGTTTGTTTTTTTAAAAATAAAATTGTCTGAAAATAAGTAATTTTACATTTATATACATGTTAATTAAAAGAAGTAAATTAACATGCACCATACTTTATAAGATTTTGTATGTTCTTCTGTAAACAAAGTTCAATTTAATATATAAAAAAAAAAAAAAAAACCATCAAAGAATATAATTTTTTTCATGTTCTATAAACAAAGTTCAAATTCAATTTATTGTAAAAAAAAAAAAAAAAAAAGGTTCAAGTTCAATTTTGCACGCTATCCACATTTCCGGTATACATAATAAAGGAAACCATTTTTTGTTTTTTTGGTTTCCCGAATCATATGCACCGGAAACCAAATAAAAAAAAAAAAGGTTCTTGAATTTTTTATTTTTTATAAATAGGTTCCTAAATTATATGCACCGGTTTCTATACATTTATACACAAAATAGTTAAATAAAAAAAGTAAAGAGTTCTTGTCAGGATTTTGTATGATAGAAATTCAATTGTTGAATTCCAGGAGGATTTCGATATAAAAGTTTTTTTTTTTCTTTCCGAAGTGATTAGTATTTATTTATTGGGGTAATTGCACAAACATCCCCTGACGTTTGATATAATTACACACATATGGCAGTTTTGGCTATATTAACACAAACATCCCCTGACCTTTGAAAAATATTGCACTAACATCCCCTACCGTTAATTTTCTACAGTTAGCACTTAATGGTTAGGGGTAATATGGTCATTTTCACTAAAAATATTTTAATTAAAAAAAAATAATAATAATAATATGAAGAATTTTTTGTTTGATGATTTAAAGATCTGTTGTTTGATTATTTGAATATGAGGAAAATGAGAAAGATGGAGATTTGATTTGATTAATATTTTAATTTTAAAATGCAAAATAGGGGTATTTTAGTCATTTCGCCCATTTGACCATTGTTTAATAGTAAAAAGTTAACGGTGGGGGATGTTAGTGTAATATTTCACAAAGGTCAGGGGATATTTGTGTTAATATGACCAAAACTACCATATGTGTGTAATTATATCAAACGTCAGGGGATGTTTGTGCAATTACCCCTTATTTATTTATTTATTTATTATCTTCTTTGGGAGGATAGACTTAGAAGATAATATTTTAATTTTAATTTAGTGATTTTGAATTAAATTAAAAGTAAGGATTTTGTTATTTTAAGTGGTTTTTTTTTTATATTTTTAAATTGTTTGACCACTTAAAAAAACAAACAAAACAACTTCAATTCAGATCCATTAAGTTTTAAGTGAAAAAAAAAAAAAAAAAAAAAAAAAAACCCTAAATCATAAAGAAAAGTGCATAAAATATAATGAAGAAACTCAAATCAAAAGTTCATTTCTTTAAAAATAAAAACCGGCATCCAAACCCCATGCACCTAGGAATTTGTCGGATACTGCTGAAATTAAACATTACTAGCTAGGTTTAAGCAATATAGTACGCATTCAAACCAATTTGTGTGTGTGGTTTTTTTTTTTTTTTTAATAATGTGACACTCAAATCCGTTCATTAATGTGAAGAAAGGAATGTATAACGTTTATTAATTAATTTACTAATCAAATCAAAATACACAAACATATCCTCTAAATTTGACACAAAAACCAAGATATATATCCCAAAAAAAAAAATTGTACTAGAGAGCCGACACGAGAGGGTCCAGACGATGCAACATGTTGTATGATGACTGTAAATTGTGGTCCAATCATATAAAAAACAAAACAAAAAATGTGAGTTTTCCTGTTGAGAGGAAGAGAAAGCTAGAAGAAGAAGACAGGTCCGTGAGGACCTGTAACACGTTGATGGGTTGAATAATGTCGGATTTAAAAGATGTGAAATTGAAAAAGAATGAGAGAATACGTGTAGTTTCATCATTCATGAATCATGGTAGGTTTTGCGTTGCATTTCACGTTTCATCAATAGCAATTTTGAATTAGGTAGAAGAATAATTTGTAATTAAAGCTGTTGGCAGTTGCACCAGTAATGTCCCATAATGCCTTTTTAAAAGCATGTGTTGGTAGTTTATTTTTTTCCTAATTTGTATGAGTAGTTATTTTTCGTTATGAGAGTAGATATTTAAACCCATATGTATTGTTTGGTTTTGGTAGGTCCCGATATTTCTATTGTAATACTTCAAAATATATATATATATATATATATATATACAAATTTTCTATTATCAGTTCGTACTGACATAAAATATATCAGAACGAAAAATGTGGACCATATAATATATATATATATACAACAGTCTTTCTATTATCAGAATTTTTCGAATATTATAACTATTTTTCTTGAATTTTCCTATATTTCGTATATTTTCCGATGTCTTCATGTTTAACAAAATTTGGATAAATAGTTTTAGTATTCGGAAAATTCTCAAATTTTGTTCATAAGTAAATTTCAATGAACTCATCATCTACAAAAAATTTCAGATTAAAGTTCATTAAAATCGATGTGTTTTCATCATGGTCCTTACCGAAATTAAAATAAAGGATCTCTCATGAGAGACCCACTCTATATACATACATACATATATATATACAAAAATTATATTATCAGTTCGAACTGACAAAAGTTATATCAGTTCCTTGCATGTGGGTCACTGGATTTAAATACTTTGACTTGGCTGTATGCACTTGTCAGTCAAAGTATTTAAATCCAGTGGCCCATATATAAGGAACTGATATAATTTTGTCAGTTCGAACTGATAATAGAAAGACTATATATATATATATCTCAAAAACACACACACACACATATATATTGATCTAAACCATTTTTTTTTTTTTTTAAAGAATAATTATATTTAGTGTGTGTAAATATATATATATTATTTTATTTTTACACACACTAAATATAATTATTCTTTTCAAAAAAAAAAAAAATTTGATTTCCAAAAAAACATCTAAAATAAATTAATGTCATCAACTTATTTACCAAAATACCACTCATTGGATGAAATGACCATTAGTATCACAAAGTTCGCCAAAAATGACCATTTAGGAACAACTTTCCAATTCAGTAGCCATTTTGATAGTGTGTCATCAATTCGATGGCCACCGGGGTAATTATCCCTTTTTTTTTTTTCTTTTTCGAATATGTATGAGTAGTTATCTTTCGTTATGAGAGTAGATATCTGAACCGCACATATATTGTTTGATCTCGGCAGGTCCCGACATTTTTATTGTAATACTTCAAAAAATATATATATATAATTTTTCTATTGTCAGTTCGTCATGATATAAAATATATCAGGACGAAGAATGTGGACCATATAATATATATATATAGTCTTTCTACTATTAATTCGTCTTGATATATTTTAAACAGGATGAAGTATGTGGACCATAGAATATATATATATATATATATATACAGATACAGTATTTCTACTGTCAGTTCGTCCTGATATAAAATATATCACGACAAAGAATGTGGACCATAGGTTATAGAGAAGTTTTGACAAGGGCATACACTTTGAGTCAAAGTATGTAAATCTAATAGTCCACATTCTTCGTCTTGATATAAAATATATTAGGACCAACTGACAATAGAAAAATTATATATATATATATATATATATATATATAGTCTTTCTATTATCAGTTTGAACTGACAAAAGTTATATCAGTTCCTTGTATGTGGGCCACTGGATTTAAATACTTTGACTGACAAGTGCATACAGCCAAGTCAAAGTATTTAAATCCAGTGGCCCACATGCAAGGAACTGATATAACTTTTGTCAGTTCGAACTGATAATAGAATTTCTGTATATATATATATATATATATATAGTCTTTCTATTATCAGTTCGAACTGACAAAAGTTATATCAGTTCCTTGCATGTGGGCCACTGGATTTAAATACTTTGACTTGGCTGTATGCACTTGTCAGTCAAAGTATTTAAATCCAGTGGCCCACATACAAGGAACTGATATAACTTTTGTCAGTTCGAACTGATAATAGAAAGACTGTATATATATATATATATATATATGTATTAACTTTGTTTATATTTATAACATATTTTCTATTGTCAGTTCATTCTGATAATAAATATATCAGGATGAAAAATGTGGACCACTAGATTTACATACTTTGACTTAAAGTGTATGCACTTGTCAAAACTTCTCCATAATCTATGATCCACATTATTCGTCATGATATATTTATTGTCATGACAAACTGACAATAGAAAGACTCATATTTATAATTCAAATAAAGATTGACATATGTATCTTAACAGTCTTTCTATTGTCAGTTCGTCCTGACAATAAATATATCAGGACAAAGAACGTGGACCACAGATTATGGAGAAATTTTGACAAGTGCATACACTTTGAGTCAAAATATATAAATTTAGTGGTCCACATTCTTCATACTGATATATTTATTGTCAAGACGAACTGATAATAAAAAATATGTATATCTTAATTTAAGTTGTGGTAGTTGTTATCCGGGCCATACATTTAATATAAGCATGTCCTATCATATGTATTTTATATATTTGTGTCGAGAATATGTTCTTCGAGTAAATATCAGGATTGCAAAAAAGTCTCAAAGGTTTTCAAAGTTGCTATCAATAACAGCGTGAATGAAAAGGGATTAAATCCTAATTATATACTGTTAAGAATCCTAACACGATTTAAAAATTAAAAAAAAATTCAATTTTCATTTATTTTTTCTTCTTTTTTTTCGGTTTTCAAGACTGGAATTTAGGGGCCGTTTAGTATGGGATAATCAAAATAATGTGAATCCTGGGAATGTGAAACCCAGGAATGTGATTCCTAGGAAAATTGTATACATGTATTTAGTTGTGTACGGGAATATTATGTTGGATTCCTGGGAATGTTAGATAATTGTGTTTGGTTCGTATGGGAATGTTTTTGTCTTTATATATAAAAACATGTTAAAATTAATTTTAAAATAAAAATTTATAAATAAATAAATAACATCACTTGAATCAAGAAAAGAAACCAGATCATCGCCATCGCCATCGTCATCATCATCTTCTCCTCTTCATTTCAAAACAAAACCAGATCCAGGAAAAAAAAAGAAGAAAAAACTGGATCGCAGTCGTCATCTTCTTCTTCTCGTCGTCATCTTCATCTTCTCATCGCTATCGTCTTCATCTTCTCGTCGTCGTCGTCGTCATCTTCTCGTCGTGTTCATCTTCTTTTTTGGAAGAAATTGATCGATAAGGGGGTTTTTGATGTTCATTTTAAAAAATTGGGGGTTTGGAAGATTTTTTTGAAGATTTTTTGGAAGATTTTTCTGTGTTAATTTTGATCTAGTGATGAAATGAAATTGGGGGTTTTTAATGTCAAAGCATCGGTGAAGAACGAAAAAGAAGATTTTTTTTTTTTTTTTTTTAATGAGGTGGGTCCCACGGTGAGAATCAGATGGAGGGGCATCTGAAACCCACCTGTTGGGGTGAGAATAAGATTACCCCATTGGAGTGTAATGTGATTCCCATAGGATTCACTTTCCCAAGAATCTCAAAACCCAAATCTCCTAACAAACATAGGAATCCTATCAAATTCCCCATTCCCATGCCAAGATGCCCCCATACCAAACGGCCCCTTAGTGTAATGGGTTTGTGTCACGATTTGATGTGACAAGGTTGGACACAAAACTTTTACAAGATGGGTTGGGACTTGGGATACTTTTGAATAGATATCGATCAAATATAGGCCCAACTAGCGGGCCCATTAAGTACAATATAGTTTGTGGATATTTAGGACCAACAATATAGTCTAATTAAAACTTTGTTTCCCAACCTAAACGCACATTGACTAACCGAATCCAAGTTGGACCATTTCGGTTGAAACCGAATTCGTCAAAACCATAAAAATTGGGTTATATTCTTCATAAATTTTAGGAATTATTGTTTTTATCATTTTTGTTGCTTATAACTTGATCAAACTTATGTTTTTAGTCGAATTTAAACTTAGTTTCACAACCTAAACGTATGATGACTAACCAAACCCAAGTTTTAGCGAATTTGATTGTTCCGGTTTTAAACCAAAACCACCAAAATTGGGTTCTTTTCGGCGAATTGAACCGTTCGGGTTTGAAACCAAATTCGCCTAAACCACCAAATTTGGGTTGTATTTGTAATAATTTTTAGGAAATATTGATTTTGTCATTTATGTTGCTTATAACTTGAATAAATTAACTTTTGTTTTTAGTCGAATTAAAACTTAGTTTCACAACCCAAACGCATATTGATTAACCGAACCCAAGTTTCGACAAATCGGACTGTTCTGGTTTGAAATCGAATCCGCTAAAACCGCCAAAATTGTGTTATATTTGTAATAATTGCTAGGAATTATTGATTTTGTCATTTTTATTGCTTACAATTAGAGAGTTTCTTCTTTAAAAAAAAAAAAAACAATTAGAGAGTTTCTCTTTACAATCCAATGTTTTTTTTTTTGTTTTTTTTTTTTACACTTCATTTCTAAAGACACTTCATTTTTTCGATAAACATGTATTATAAGTAATTATTACTTGCTTCTCCGATATTAACCAATGAACAAATTGCAATTACTGAGAATGTATCCTCTCGTAACTTTGATTTCTTTTTTATCCAAAGCATTGTTTAGCATCAATTTCTCGTAATTTTTTCAAGTCACTAATTAAGTTTCTCTACCTATGTTTATCAAGGCTATTGTTATTTTAACCATCATGATTACTTCTTGTCTCATGTAGTGGGAAATTGACATTCTGGAAGATGATCTCATATTTAATTTGTTTTGAGTTGCTTGTGTGGTATATTGTCTTGAATTGTCATGTCAAATTACATTCTTTTTGCAGGTGGGAGCTACTGTACAGTAACTTGTAGAAGAACAAGGCATGGATCCTTCGTCTAATCCGTCAATAGAGTGTGCATATGCCTAGTTAACTTGTAAAATTGCTTTGAAGTTTGAACAACAAAAACATATATGATGTGCTAACAGAAGGCTAAAGTAGAATGAGTCAGTCGGTCAATCAAAAAGTTAGTCTGAGCAAGATGGAGGAAACATCTGGTGCATTTATGTCAAATTATCAAACATTGGTGTCACTGAATAATATTCTAATTTTCTTAGTTGAATTTTTGTGGTTGTGTCATATTTGGCTATTGTGTAATGTGTTTTAACTTTTAAGTGGATGTTTAACTCTAAATTGGATTTTGTCGACCTTAAGACAATTTGAATATTCAGTTTGATGTTATATTTGTGTTGTTATTCAAATAAATATAGCTTTTCACAAGTAACGGTTCTTATATTTGTAGCATTTTCTGGCTACCCTTGAACGTTTCTTACATGGCCTTTATTTTCTGTCCCAAAACGTCTCTTCTGCGGCACTTTTTGACTGCCCCAAATCATCTCTTACACAGCATCTTTTGACTGCCACAAAATATCTCTTTAGCGATATTTTTTTTACTGTTTCAAAATATATCTTATACAATATTTTTTGTAGCATTTATAATATGTTCCTTCGTAATGACATTTTATTAAATGCTGTAAAAAGGTTTTTACGACATTTATTAAGGTTTGTAAGGTTTTTACGACATTTATTAAGGTTCGTAAATATCGCATTTTCTTGTAGTGCATAAAGGACCTTGATAATTACTTCCACATTACTGAGAAGAAATCTCTTCATATCACACTGGTAAATATTGATAAAATAAATTACTAAAAGTTAGAAGACATTCAAGAGCTTGAAAAGTCCTCCTGTTACATATAATTATAACCCGATTGCCACACCACACCACCAGTTAACTGGCCGGTGCTTCAAAACAACTGGACAACACAAAACCACCAACTTATTCTCAATAAAATACTAAACATTGCAAAAAAACACGACTCACGCAGACAACTCCACCATCGATCATCAATCCTGATATATCATCACTTCACCCTGCAACGTAAAACAAGAGATCATTTGAGTCATAATTTTACATTATACAAAAATAAAATACAGACGTTTACATCAAAGAATGACTCAGGCATGTACATAGACACGCTATGATGTGACTTGTGATGGTGCAAGCTCACATATTTTTTTTTTTAAAGATTTATTTAAAGTTTTACCATTTATTCTTTTTTTGTTATTTACATTTTTCTACTAAAATTTTATCAAATTTTCAAACTGGCCCTCCGACCTTCCAAATTTGATAAAGCTGGTTTCACAACTGAATGTCTATATAAGAGATGATACCTGTCACAGTCGATAGAGGGGCTGATCTGGTAAGGAATGTTGACACCACATTTTCCCGGAAGTCCGGCTGCGAGGCCAAGGTTGAAGCCGGTGTAGGGGACTCCATTAATAGCCTGTTTCATGCACTTGCAGACAGTCTGGCGATCATCGGTGGTCCGTGCTGCATTGTAGATAGTTCTGACCCCATTGCAGCACTCCGGTGGCACAGCTCCTCCGTTGGCGACGTAGGTTATACACGGAGTCAGGCTGTTCACCACCTGCCCACATGTCATGGCCGCTTCGGTGCACTTGGGTGCTATAACCAGCAGCATTGACACAAGCACCAAACAGGCCTGAAGTTTGAGAACATTAACAGAGCTAGCTGCTGCAGCCATTGAAATGACTTTGTGTTTGGGACACTTGCAAGTTATACAAGCTCAAACTTAGAAACCTTAGCTAGTGATCTCTTTAATTAGTGTGTATGGAGTAGTGTCTGTCAATGCTAGGGTTAATATATATAGAGAAGAGAGAAACATGTTTTTGGTTGTTGGTTGAATTCATTGCCGCCGTGGATTGCGGTTGAGCATGTTAAATGCTATTTACCAATAATTATCATGACTCACAGACTTGTAAGTTACGGCTGTGTCCATTATAGAAAGAAATTTCCGGAGGCATGTAAATCACATTTTCTCTTAGATATCTACGGCAACGTAAATCACATACACCTTGACTTACCGCTATCCAATATGGTTTAGTGGTAAATGATGTTTATTCGGTCTTACAATATTTCAAAATCGATATATCTGAAGGTGTATATCAAAAATATAAAAAAACAAAAAAAAAAAACATCACACCTCACTTATATATGTTGATAAAAGCACACATTACGGGTTAATTGTCTATTATTTTCTTCATAAAAAATTTATTTTTTTATTTTCTCACAACATATATATCTCATGATATGTTATTATTTCTCTATGACAAGTAGCTATACATATTTGATATTTCACCCACAACTACAAATTTCACTATAGTCTATAGCTCATAATATATACAGGGTCCTTTTTCCTTTTGGTAACAAATGCACCAACTATGGACCATATGATATGTCAGTCCATAATTCCTCAGGTTTATATATATATATATATATATATATATATATATATATTTACACGATATCCACTATTACAAGCACGGTCCAGAAGATTTGATTGATATGATACAATTTTAAACAAGATGGACGATTCTGGTATTTCCTTCTATCTGCAAAACACGAGATTATATATTAAGATCTAAGATGGACCGGACGATGGGGGCATAGAAAATAGAAATTAATGGTGAGTGATGGTGAGTGATGCGTGATGGTAGTGAGCTCTCAAAGAATTAATGCGACGGGTGGCTCAAAAGTCAAAACTCAAAACTGCATTATTGTCTTTTGTACACTTTATATGTACAAACATGTTAGAATCATTGAATTTCACTCGTCTACAAAGGAAATCAATATGTGGGGTTGCAGCTCTTCTGCATTCGACACCTGTTTATACGCCAGATTGTTCACTCTACACTTCCTAATTGAAGACACCATTACCAAGATTGCAAACATCATTTCAATTCGGATCGATTCGGTTAGTTTAGTTCGGTTTTGTTCAATTTGGTTTAATTCGGTTCTCACCATAATTAAATTTAGGGGTGGGTACAAAAACCGTAACCGAATCGAACTGAACCGAATTGAGTCGAAAAAGGGTGCTTTGTTCAGTTCATATAGTCAATTCGATTCAAACCGATTTAAGTGTTGAAAACCGAATTGATTTTGGTTCGTTTCGGTTTTAGATATTTAAAACCGAACTGAACAGATGAACCGTACTATAAAATAAATAAAAAACCATAATGACAAATGTTTAAATGTCTTGAATTTAATAAATACAAACCATTCTTACGCTTGAATTAATATGTTATATAGACACACAGACCATAACCATAACCATGTTCATTGTTCATGTTCCATTTCCTTCCAAAAGCGCTTTAGAATAAAAGTACTTAACTGAGCAATAGGAAACTGCTTATACAAGTTTTATTTATATATCACCGGTCCACTCCAATTTTATGACTGCATAGGATATTAAATCTAGAATAGTTTAATTTTTAACTTATTATCTAATTATTTGAGTTGATAAAACATAACCCATAAATTAACTTCAGCCGATACAAACCTACAACTTCAATGGTATATGGTGAGTGACAATCTCCTCGTCAGGGGCGAATGATTGTATATTTGTATGGGCTAGCTAGACGAGGCTTCCTTTTTGAAATTAATTTTGTATTATTACAATTTTACTGGATGTTTTATATCAAATTACAATTTGGCTGTGTAAATTACAATTCAACATTTATTTTAACAAGTACTATAAATATGCTCATTCACCTTTTATTCGATTTCCGTATTTCACCATTCGTCCCACCAATTTTTCTTTGCTTTTGTATTTTCTGTGGGTTTTCTTCATTTTAACATAAATTGTTAATTATTTTTTATATGTTTATTTATTATTTTGTTAGGTTAGCTTGTTTTATTAACTGATTTAGTATCAGTTTGATTTAGAAAATTTTGTTTATGATTTGTTTATTACAAGAATAAAATAGGCATTCACCTATTGAGTACTCAAAAATAAAATCATAACTAATACTTAGTTCAACCCCACCTGATGTAAAATTCTGGATTCACCCCTGCTCCTCTTCATGTTAAACAACTTTTGACTCTAATCAAAGGGGAATTTGAATGATCAATATTATCGGAGAGTAATTAATATTAATTCAGTTGATCAATAAGGTATGATAAAGTCAACACTTTCTTGTATTTTTTTTTTTCTATGTTCCTTCATTTTTTTTCAAGGATATATAGTTTATGTACCACCTGTGATGAAAACTCAAACCTGGTACAGTGTTATTTAGCACACAATAAGAACAAGAAATATATTAATTACTAAGTAACTATATTATTGATTACAAAAACACAGTAGATCGATGACGACATATTTGTAATTCTGATAATAGTCATAATGACTCTCCTATAAGAGAGTCCTTACAATCCACTTTATTCTATTTTATGCTATTTATTGCTCTAATAGATCGATGAAAATCACTTCGCAGGAAATCTTCACTTCACGCTGTAACACAACAACAACAACAACAACAAAAATTGTTTAATTGGAAATTAAAACTCCATAGTATGATAAATGATTAATGATACACAACCTAATCATACCTATTTAACTGGAATTTTTTTATATATATATTGAGTATCGTGTGTGCAAGCATGCATCGTGTGTATATATATGTATGCATGTACGTTGGATCGTGAAATTTTACACATATGATGTAATTCTATTGGAAGAATGAAATTAAATTGAAAGGCAGGCAAACCTGTCACAGTTAGTGGAAGTGCTGATCTTGTAAGGGATGCTGACGCCACACTTGCCGGGGAGGCCAGCAGCAGCATTGCTGTTGAGACCGGAGATGCTGGAAGCCGCGGATTTCAAGCACTTGCAAGCCGCCTGGCGGTCAGGAGTGGTGGTGGCTGCCCCAGCAAGTGTCTTAACTCCGCTGCAGCAAGCCGGAGGCACGGCGCCAGTACCACTCCTGAGGTAGGGGATGCAAGGTGCAATGCTGCTTGTCACTTTACCACATGTTATGGCAGCTTGGGCAATGGGTGCACCCATCACCATGCACATAAGCACCACACAAGATGCAAGCTTGAAAGCCATTGCAGAGCTAGCCATTTTGATAAAATTGACTTAAGAAGATTGTTGTTTACTAATTCTCGGAGAAGTGCTTTGCTAGGGAATTGCTTTTGTGAGTGTTACGGTAAATGGGGTGTGGTATTTATAGCAGAAAAATTAGGGTTACGATGAGGACTAAATTAAACACAAATGCTGGATTTGATTAGTTAGCTAGTTAGCAGTTGAGCTTTGATTTAATGCTATCTTTTTTAAAAGTCCTGCTTTTATAGTTGAGCAACTTCATTAAATACTCTACAGCTGATTGTCACATCAAAACATTTTGAAATTTCAACGGCAGATATTGAATTTTACATGAGGAAGTAATGTCGATCTTTATCTATAAATAGAGATAGCAGTATTTCCCGTGGGGTCGGGGACCCGCCAGGCCCCGCCCTGAACGGGACGGGGATAGGGATGGGGATAGGGATGGGGATAAATCTGGTCCCTGAATGTGAAGCGGAGCGGGGCGGGGCGGGGCGGGGACGGGGGAAGCACTCCCCGCCCCGATATAGTTATATATATATAATATTCAGTTTTTTAAAATCATTTAATATATTTTTTTAAGAATATTAAAAAAATAATAATAATAAAATATATATATATATTCATCTTCTGACTCCTAATTGGCCTACTCTCTCCCCAATATGGTTATTGCTATTCCCCAATATGCTCATCAAGCAATCAAACAAACTATCTATCAAACTTCTCCTGCAAATCAAGCAGAAAAAATATGCTATCTAATGCTTTTCTCCGGTCAAAAAATAAGCAAAAAATATTTTCTCCTTCAGACTTTCTAGACAGGCAGATAACAGCACTAGCAGATGTGTATTCCTATTTCCTCATTTGATGCATTTTGAATTTTGTCTTGATTTTATTATGCTATTGAACCTAACATGAACCTGACATAAACTTGACTCAAAGTTTCTATAGTTTAATCATATTTAATAAATATAGATAGTTGTTAGATTTTTTTATTTTTTATTTTTAATTGTAAGCAATCAACAAACAAACAAGCAAAGACATATATCTAAACACGAAATAAAAAATAAAGAAAAAAACCCATTAAAATAAAAAAGTTAAAGTACAAGAAGAAGACTATATAAATTTCTATTTTATTCTTTGTTTTAAGTTGTGATTTTCAAATACATAGTTATATTAGACGGGGAATGGGGCGGGTATGGGGAAGGCCCCTCCAATGGGGATTCCCCGACCCCCGCCCCGCTTCTCTTAATGCGGGGACAGGGACAGGGACGGGGACGGGGACGGGGACGGGGACGGGGATGGTTTTGGGGAGCGGGGATGGGGATGGAAAAGCATTCCCCGACCCCGACCCGCCCCGTCCCGTTGCCATCCCTATCTATAAATGGGCTTGAACATTTAATAACACTCTTTGGGCACGTTTGGTGCGCGGGATATGATAGGATAATTTTCATGGGATAGGATAGGATAGGATAGGATATGATAGGATAGAATTGGATGGGATAGGATTGGATAAAATTTAGTGATATCCTATGTTTGGTGCAACACAGGATATGATTAAAAATAAGTAATCTTGTGTTTGGTGCGCGGGATATGATAGGATAATTTTCATGGGATAGGATAGGATAGGATAGGATATGATAGGATAGAATTGGATGGGATAGGATTGGATAAAATTTAGTGATATCCTATGTTTGGTGCAACACAGGATATGATTAAAAATAAGTAATCTTGTGTTTGGTGCAACATAGGATAGGATTAAAATTAGGAAAATTATATTTTTTATTAATTAAAAACCCACCCCTAAGCCCAACCACCCACCGTCGACCACCACCCACCACCACAAGCACAGTCGACCACCGCCACAAGCACAAACCTAGCATCATCACAAGCACAAACCCATAAATTACCCAAACCTAACATCATCATGCACAGTCGACCACCGCCACAAGCACAAACCTAGCATCATCACAAGCACAAACCCAGAAATTATCCAAACCTAACATCATCATGCACAGTCGACCACAACCACAAGCATAGTCGACCACCACCACCACCACAACACCCAAAACCGAGATGGAGTCCAATTCGAATTCAACCCACAAAATCAACCGTTCTATTAAACCCTAAATCAACCCAGAAAATCAATTCGAGTTCCAATTCGAAAATCAATGGAACTCGAATTGATTTTGGAAGAGATGTTGGAAGATGAAGACGAAGAAAGAAGAAAGAAGCAGCGTCGAGGAAGGATCGGTGGCGAGGAAGCAGCGGCGGCGAGGAAGGATCGGGCGAGGAAGCAGCGGCGAGGATGGATCGAGGGCGAGGAAGCAGAAGCGAGGATGGATCGGCGGGCGAGGAAGCAGAAGGTCTATTTTCGTGGGATTCATTTATCCCACCAACGTGGGATTCATGGGTTTGATGGGATAAAAATTATCCCATCCCAAGTTGGCACCAAACATGGGAAAGTGGTTCAAAATAATCCTATCCTATCTGATTCCCAGCTGCCAAACGGACCCTTTAAGCGGTGAGTTTTAAAATTATTACCAACTTAATAATTTAAGTTTTAAAAGCACCTAAAATGTGGATCTGAAAAAAATACCATTAAAATACACTCACAAAAATAAGTCTCGCGATTTTTTTCAGAGACTTATTTTCATGTTTCCGAGACTTGTTTTGTAATTTTCAAGATTTATTTTGTGGTTTCGAGACTTACTAGATATATTTACACTTTTCAAAACTTATTAGGTAAAAATGAAATTTTCAATTTTTTTTTTTGTTTATCTCCTTCATCGACTTCCATTGGAGGTCTTTCCATTTCCATTGACGAAGGACCCCATCAAGGGAGGTTTTTGAAAAGAAAAAAAAAAAAACATAAAAATTGTAAAAACATAATAAAAGAAGAAGATAATGATATTTTTATCTATTAGTGTCATTTAAACTTAATTTATTAAACTAGTGTTACTCTTAAAAGTTCAATAAAAAGAGTGTTATTTCCCACTATTTCCACATTGTACAAATATATATTTTCTAAAGTCCATTTATTTATAACTTATTCGTTAATTACACAAACAACCCATCAAAAACGTCAACTATCATCGTTGAACACCGTTAAAACAGGCTGGATGGAAAAGTTGAAATAGTTTTTGAGATTACACCAGATTAAAAGTAATCGCTTTAATTACCTTTATTAATAAATAATCGCATTAAGTAGATATTAAACCAATCAATCACATGAATTACCTAATGACATTGACTAAAGAGTGGTGCTATTAGCACACACCGCTGAACTATTTATATCCTACTTTTAAATTATTTAGTATTCTTTTTTCCCTTTATCAAATTACTTAAAAAGATATACAATTTTTATTAAAAAAATCATATACAAAGTAAAACTAATAAAACCTCATTTTCTTTATTTCAAAACCCTAATGACAGATTATTTCAAATCACTGAATGTTTACTATTTTTGTTTATATTTTTTTTTTCAGATCTTGATCTCATGTTCCACATATTTTATATTTATTGATTGAGTAATGATATTTTGCTCAAATTTAGTGTCCAAATCTGATGCACAAATGTTGTGGCAACACTGTAGTTAAATCATACAAATCTAATATAATTTAAATGAATAAATTACAATATTGCCACATCATTTGAGCACCAAATTTGGACAAAGTATCATTATCATTATTGATTTTATTGTTTCACATGTTTGTTTTGTTTTGTTTTGTTTTGTTTTTTTTTTTTTTTTTCCAAATGCCAGATCCATGTTTTCTATATTTTTCTCTCTCTGGTTTATTTTCTTTCATATCTTCCAGGCATTCTATGATTTGTATCAATTATTTTGTAGATTTTATTCCGAATCTTCCAAAGTTAGCACCGAGAATCGCAACCAAGAAAACATAATATCTGATTAAACGAAGCCACATCAAAACCCTAACTCAATCGCTCAAAAAAATCATCAAATGATCAATATCACACTCACAATCTACCACCAACAATCCAATCAAGTACAGAAAAAAAAATCGCATATGGATGTGAGAAAATTGTATATAAAGATTAGAGATGAAATGTATTTTTATTTTTACTTTTTTGAAAAAGATATAAGATATGGGGTGTATTAAGTTTGAAAAATATGTAAAAATGTAGTCATGGAAATAAAAAAAAAAAAATCAATAAAACCATTTAATTTTATATAATTAAATCAAAATTTTAAAAAGTGGAACCTAAATAGTTCAGTAGTAGGAGTGTCAACAACACCACTCTTAACAAAAACCTACCATTGGTGGAAAACCTCATTCAGTTCATTCCTCCCTCACGAGCTAAAGAGATCACAATGACATATCTCCTCCTCCATTGGAGAAGATCGTCATGGAACTCTTTTAGCTGCCAAAGGAGATTGAGATCTCCTTCAAAGGGAGGAGATCAAACTTTTTTTTAAGACATATATATATATATATATATTACAATAATTCGAGATTTGAGTCGATTTGAGGAGGAGGACAGACTCAAATCCATAATCTCATGGTGTAAGTGTGGAGGGCAAACAATTGAGCCAACCAGAGGCGGACTTTAATGGGGGGGGGGGGGGGGGGCTGACCCGGGTTGTACCTAGGTCAGCCTTTTATAAAAATAAAATAATAAAAAATTATTAATTTCAGTTCTCACCTCACACACACACACACACACAGACACACACACACACACACACTATCTCTCACCTACTCATGTCCCAAGTCTCAAGTCTCAAGTCTCAAGTCTCAAGTCTCAAAACACACACACACACACTCTCTCTCTCTTTCTCTTTCTCAATCAATCAAGTCCAATCTCTCAATTAATTAATTCTTTCTCTCTCTCTCCATCACACATCCTAAATCAATTCTATTTTCAATTAATAATTATCTTCAACCTAGCAACTTAATTGCAACATTATTTGTGTTGAATTTTGGATTAATTATTTGGATTGTATAGAATTACTCTTAATCTATTATTTATATTCGGTTATTTTAATTAATGTATTTTTCTTTGTTACAATTTATTTTTTCTAATTAAAAAGTTAGAGCCTTGTGTTTGTTAGTTATAATTTTAACTTAGTGTTTTGGTATTTTTTTTTTTAAAATTTTTTTTTCAACTACAGCTTATTATTTCTAGTGTTATATTATAATTTATAAAGGTAAGAAAAACTATACTTCCATACTTCGAAAAAAAAAAAATGTTTATTAAAAACAATGTTTTCTTATTGAGAGTTTATACATGTAGTTTTGTTTTAGCCCACCCTAACAAAAAAATCATTGGTATACCCTTGGAGCCAGCCTCATCTTGTCTATTTTATTTTTAGTTAATTTAAACTTTTTAAAATGGTGATGTATTAAGATATGATTGGTTAATTAATATGTTTTTTTCCTTAACTAATAATTGACCTTTTTTTTATTTTTTATTATATAACAACTATCGAAACCGACAAGATTAGACTCTACGAGTTCAAAATGACTGAATTATCTTCCTACCGTTAAGTCAAAAAGTTAGCTAATCAATCAGTAGCCAACGGTAATTATATGATTAAAGTTCAGAAAATGTTAGTACAATTTGCCGACAATATATAAATATGAAGGCAATGGGTTGTGAAATATGGGGTCACATCACAACGTATCTGATCCGCCACCTGGTTAATTATCAACCAATATTTGTCACTGTCCAACTCCAATTAGGCAGTTTGATCGAAAGATTGAAAATTCTTCTGTTTTTTATGATCAATTAAATGATATTTGGTGGTCGGTTAATTTTTACATAAATTGACATCTAATTACAGATGCAGCTAGATTGGGAATCAATAATTAACGAATAAATTGGGTTTAATTTCTTCTATGCTTCACTTGAGTTTTGTCATTAATTTCTTCTTTCTTGATGTAGAAAGAAATTTAATAAGAAAACATTAAGAATTTTATTTAATTATTAGCTTTCCTATTTGATTTTCATGTTCATTCCATGTTAATTAATTTACCTAGTCACATAAACCATCCTCCAATGTGGCTTGATGAAAAATACGCCCATTCAGTTTAGTAATGTGATAGATTCCCATCCCACTAGGCACCAGTTATATATATATATATATATATAAAATACCGGCCACCTAAGAGCATCCACAATGGTTGCAAATCAATTTCTTCCACAATGGTGCAAAAAGGGATAAAAAAAAAAGGACCCAAATGTGGGGCCCACCCAAGTAGACTCAAATTGGGTTCCAAATTTGGAACTCAATTTGGGTCTTGCCCAATGATTAGGTTGGGTTCCCAACACTTCCCAATCATTGGGTTGGGCTTATATATATATATTTATATAATTTAAATTAAAATATATAACTATTAATTTTAATAATTATATATAATGAAAAAATATAAATAAATTTAATATATATATATTTCAATTATTTAAATTTAAATATATTATTATTAACTTCAATAATTATATATATAATGAAAAAAATATAAATAAATTTAATTTCAATTATAAAATTTTAGTGCAATGAAATTAAAATAATTTAAATGAAAACATTAATTTTTTGAAGGTTTGGAATCGGAACCAAACCTTCAAAACCGGAATCGAAACCGAACCTTCAAAACCGGAACCAAAACCGGTTTTGAAGGTTCGGAATCAAAACCGGTTTGGAACTGGAACCGAAACCGAAACCGAACAGTCAAAACATCCAGAACAGAACCGAACCGAACCGAACCGAACCGAACCGAACCGAACCGGAACCGGAATCCGAACCGGAATCTCTCCGAGGGAGGTTCCAGTTCCGGTTTCGGTCCCGGTTCCGGTTCCGGTTCCGGTTTCGATTTCGGTTTCGGTTTCGGTTTCGGTTTCGGTTTCGGTTTCGGAACCGCCACTTTCGAAACGGAGCAGGAACAGGAACCGAACTGGAACCGACGCCATGTCTAATCGTAGACAATATTTTGTTTTAAATATTTATTTTTATTGTTAATGAAAAAATATAAATAAATTTAATATATATATATTTCAATTAATTAAATTTAAATATATTATTATTAACTTCAATAATTATATATATAATGAAAAAATTATAAATAAATTTAATTTCAATTATAAAATTTTAGTTCAATGAAATTAAAATAATTTAAATGAAAACATTAATTTTTTGAAGGTTTGGAATCGGAACCAAACCTTCAAAACCGGAATCGAAACCGAACCTTCAAAACTGGTTTTGAAGGTTCGGAATCAAAACCGGTTTTGAAGGTTCGGAATCAAAACCGGTCTGGAACTGAAACCGAAACCGAAACCAAACAGTCAAAACATCCAGAACCAAACCGGAACCGAGGAACCAGAACCGGAATCCGAATCGGAATCTCTCCGAGGGAGGTTCCGGTTCCGGTTCCGGAACCACCACTTTCGAAACGGAGCAGGAGCAGGAGCAGGAACAGGAACCGGAACCAACGCCATGTCTAATCGTAGACAATATTTTGTTTTAAATATTTATTTTTATTGTTAATGAAAAAATATAAATAAATTTAATATATATATTTAAATTATTTAAATTTAAATATAGCATTATTAATTTCAATAATTATATATATAATGACAAAATATATATAAATTTAATATATATTTCAATTATTTAAATTTAAATATAGTATTGCAAATTTCAATAATTATATATATAATGACAAAATATAAATAAATTTAATATATATTTTAAAATTATTATATATTTTGATATATTATTATTAATTTAAGTTATTATATAATTAATGAAAAAAAATATAAATAATTGAAATTTCAATTATAAAATTTTATTTTAATGAAAATATTAATTTTTTAATTAATTTTACTAGACTTGAATTATGAATACTAGACTTGTCACATAATAAAATAACATTTTATTTAAAAATAAAAAAGTATACATGTTACATTAATAGTTGTATTATGGCTCATTACCATAATTTATCCAAACATGCTTCATTAAATCTGATCGTAATGTATTATTTATCCCTCTATCGCGTATTCTACCGAAACCGAAACCGAAACCGAAACCGAACTATCGAAACCGAAACCGAAACCTTTCCAAATTCCAAAAGGCTCGATAACCTTTCCAAAAGGCTCGATAACCTTTCTAAAAGGCTCGATAACTTTTCCAAAAGGCTCGATAACAACTTCAAAAGGCACGATGACAGTGTAAAAAGGCACGAAAATATTTCAAAAAGACACGAAATCATTTCGAGCCTTTTAGAAAGGTTATCGAGCCTTTTGGAAAGGTTATCGAGCCTTTTAGAAAGGTTATCGAGCCTTTTTGGAAAAGGCTCGATAACCTTTCTAAAAGGCTCGATAACCTTTCCAAAAGGCTCGATAACCTTTCTAAAAGGCTCGATAACTTTTCCAAAAGGCTCGATAACTTTTCCAAAAGGCTCGATTAAAAAATTAAAAAATATTTCGAGCCTTTTTGAACAAAGTTTCCAGCCTTTTTGTACAGTAATCGTGCCTTTTTATACATGAAAAGGCACGATTGGTGTATGAAAAGGCACGATGGTACAGTAATCGTGCCTTTTCATTAAGTGTTCGAGCCTTTTCATACACTAATGAAAAGGCACGATTGGTGTATGAAAAGGCTCGAACACTTCATTTCGAGCCTTTTCAATGGAAGATTCGACCACCGCGAGCTCAGCGGGGAGCTCGACCCCCGAATGCGTTTGTGTAGAGCCACAAAACTAATTATCCATTGGAGGTCTGTTTTAAATCTCAGAAAACTTCAAAGTAAGAAAAGAATGTGTAAAGTAAGGGTATTTTTGTCTGTTCACCATAATAGGTGCCTTTTAAACTTAACTTATTAAAGCAGTGACATTGTCACCAAATCAGTTTAAAAAGGTGACATTTCTCACCAATTCCACTACCGCGGTAGCCATCCGCAGCAAGAAATGTTTGTAAATTTTTATGCTATTTTTTAAAATAAAAATTTTCCTTCATTTTTTTTTTCAAGATAATAGAAGAAAAAAAATAAAACCATATAATAAAGTAAAACATCTGAAGAAACTGATTTTTTTCTTTTATTTCCTCTCACCGTAATTGCATTACATATTTAATCTTTACAAGTATTCTTCCTCTTTCTATTACAATAATAAACCCAAATTATTCTTCAAATGAATAAATAAATAAAAAAACCCAAAACTTTTTTTTTTTTTTCATTTTAATTCTACGTTTCTAACAACTCATTGAGTCATTGGATAAGCAAAGAAGAAGATAAGTAAGACCGACTCTGAGAGCATGCAAGATGGTTTGTGAGGACATGTCTGCAAAATGCTGGACCTGATGAGCTTGCATTGCACCTCAAACAAATAGGGGAGTAGACTTGAAGATTGAAGTCATCGCCCAGTGCCCACTAATGAATCGATCAGTAAATTACCCTGATGTCAGAATTGTATGGAAACCCACAAATCAGAAAGTCATATAGTCGTAAACTTCTTTTACAATTTTGAACATAAGGCAAAGGAAATAAAACAAAAGAAGCAATCCAATTTAGTCTCTATGGTTCATCTAAGTAAACAGAACTTGTCCTTAATTATTTTTATGTGTGCATGCAATGGAGGTAATATATGTTAATACACTGAGGTTCAAGTCTTCCTTAGTGTTTGAACATCATCATTGCCTGTGAATCACTAAAACTGCCAAACTACTAAAATAATTTACTCCTGAAGTCCATTATATACCAGTACCTACATATAATAGAGACTTTTTGAGTAACAAGGCACACTAAACTCCTTAATCATATTACTAATAATATTAATACAAAACAGTACGATGCTTATTTAAATTTGTCATTAATCAATGAAAGTTAAATGACTACTAGGAAATGAATATCACAATCTCAATATACATTACCTATAACAAGAGGCAGCTGAAAACTGTTTGTGCCTAATTGGCATCATCAATCCAACTTCCTGTTAATGTTACCAAAATTAATAAGAGCAAGCAAAATTCTCAGTTGTAAAAAAAGTTTGATGTATAGTATAAAACTAAAATTAAATTAAAAAGTACTTAAGAAAGATTTATGCAGCAATCTGTGCATACCTGTCCTTAACAACACTCTGGAAAGATTTGGTGATGTAGTGGGCCCCCTCAATCCGGCTCAGAGGCGGCGCACCGCATGGCCTGAGGGCTGTCAACCCAATCCGGCTCAGAGGTGGCGCACCACATGGCCTGGGCATAGGCCCAACCACATCGGGCCTGTAGACCAGGCCCCCCAACCCATCATGCGCCTCACGGCCGCATAGGTTGTTCATACCAAGGATCGAATCCTTGATATGCTTTGATGTCACTAAAGGCATTCAATGGATGAACAACCTATGCGGCCGTGAGGCGCATGATGGGTTGGGGGGCCTGGTCTGCAGGCCTGATGTGGTTGGGCCTATGCCCAGGCCATGTGGTGCGCCACCTCTGAGCCGGATTGGGTTGACAGCCCTCAGGCCATGCGGTGCGCCGCCTCTGAGCCGGATTGAGGGGGCCCACTACATCATAAAAAGAGCTCTTTTTATGATGTAGTGGGCCCCCTCAATCCGGCTCAGAGGCGGCGCACCGCATGGCCTGAGGGCTGTCAACCCAATCCGGCTCAGAGGTGGCGCACCACATGGCGCAGCTCAATGGATGATGCCTTTAGTGGCATCAAAGCATATCAAGGGTTCGATCCTTGGTATGAACAACCTATGCGGCCGTGAGGCGCATGATGGGTTGGGGGGCTTGGTCTGCAGGCCTGATGTGGTTGGGCCTATGCCCAGGCCATGTGGTGCGCCACCTCTGAGCCGGATTGGGTTGACAGCCCTCAGGCCATGCGGTGCGCCGCCTCTGAGCCGGATTGAGGGGGCCCACTACATCATTTGGACACTTAGATGAATAAAAAATAAGTAGAGATATAAATTACAGATTACCTTGTTGCACACCAAAAACAATTGCAGTAAGGAACCGTGAATTTGGTCGACCGTATACCCTCACTTTCGGCTGCTGGAGGTAAGCATGGACACATTCCTTCTCACTTCTCAGCTTGCAAATGCTGCTTTGTTCAAAAGGATTGCAGCTATTCTATTCTCAGTTTTTTTCCAGATCCATCTAAATCTGCGAAGTGAGTTTAAAAATTATTAAGTAAAAAGTTCACATATAGAAAAATGTAAAACTTTGGGACATAAGCAAACTACTAAACTGGATTCATAAGCAAACAGTTTAAATGATCAGTGAATTCAAATTCAACAAAGCTTTGTTCTTTCCAAATTTATAAACCTTATCATCAGCCATGACATATTCCCTGCCAAACTATTGAACGGTGATTATTCCCAACAGCCATGACATATTCTGCATAAATGAAGTCCCAGCTATAAATCATTTGACAGATAAATAAAATTAAAACTTGTAAGAAAATTTAACAAGAGCTTCTTATATAGGATATAGATAGACTGAAAGACACTTTTTAAAAGTAAATAACAAAGTTGCAGAAGCCAATATAAATTCAAATAAAAATGTTTACCTGAAGTTGGTGACACAAACAGAGCGAATTCCAGCATCAGCAGCTGCACAACATGCAACTGGAACAACATCTGAAATCTGTTTCAATTAGGATGTATCTCGAAATGGATCAAACTCTCCTCTTTCCCCTTGAAACAACTAAAGTAGCTATACAACAGGGTCCAATTTAAACTAAAAATGTTTTAAAAGGACAAAGAATGATAAAAATACCACTGAATCAGCTTTGATTTTGTTGAGCCACTCCACTTCTGCTTCCAAATCCGCTGTTTCTGAATACGAATATGAACAACAACAAAAATAAGTAACAGAAAAAGAAAAAGGAAAAAAAAAAAATGACAAAACAGCAAAGTGACTCGACATTGTGGAGATAATGATATACACAAATTATACTTTCTTCAAAGAATCAAGGCGGTCTACTGTCAAGGCATCTGCCTGAACTGCACCGCAGTCCAAAAATACCTGATCAGAAATTGGCGTGAATTCAACTGCATATTTTAGCTTGTTTTGTAAATACAATCAAAATTGCAACAGAAGAGTAGTCAAGTCAAACTAAGTTTGACTGATATATGATCAAGCTGATTCCAAAAAAAAAAAGCAATTACCTTGCAAATGAAGAGGCGAGGTGACTGAATTTCAGAAGTGAAGACAAAATCGGGAGCATCGGTGACGAGGCGACGTCGATGAAGCGAGAAGCAGAGGCGACGTCGACGAAGCGAGAAGAGCGGCGCGACGGCGACGAAGTGAAATGCTGTGGCGGTTACACGACGACGTCGACGAAACGAGAAGCAGCGTTGACGGCGACGACGATGGAACCAAGTGAGAAGCAGCGGTGTGGACGAAGTGCTGCGGCGGCTATGAAGTGAGAACTGTCGATTTAGGGATTCATTGAAAAGTGAAAGGTTAAAAAAAGGTAAATTAGATATATATTTTTTTAATTACCGTGGCAAATAAGTGTAATATTTGACACACCTGTCAATCCGTGGCAAACATTTAAAAAAAAAAACTGAGAGTAAGCCCCCGTCCTGCAGGCTGTTTTCAGCTGTTTTTGTTTTTATTTTCTAAAAATGATTTCGAATTCGTGTCCTGTAAACCGTTTTTCATTTTATTTTCAGAAATAAAAAACAAAAACAAAAACAAAGTTTAAGTGTTAAAAGTGGAAATTTTGAAAAACAAAAAAAAGTTGTTTTCTGTATTTCAAATACAATTTCAAAAAAATTAACAAAAAAATATATATATATATTTTTTTTTCTCTTGGACCAGACGAACTGTGTCTTCTTCACCTTCTTTCTCCTCCTCTTTGCCGTCGATCGTCACTGCCCGCCGCCGATCGTCACTGCCCGCCGCTGGTCGTCGCTCGCCGCTGCCTTCCGCCGGTCGCCGGTCGCTGCTGCATCTTCTTCTTCCTCTTCTTCTTCTTCTTCCTCTTCCTCCTCCTCCTCCTCCTCCTCCTCCGCCGTCGATCGCTCCGTCTCCTTCTTCTTCTTCTTCTTCCTTTTCTTCTTCTTCCTCTTCCTCCTCCGCCGATCGCTGCCGTCTTCCTCTTCCTCCTTCGCTCGCGATCGGCGACCGATCTCTTCTTCTTCTTCTTCTTCTTCTTCTTCCTCTTCCTCCTTCGCCTCTCGCCGATCACCGATTGCCGCCGATCCCTCTTGCCGTCGCCGATCTGGTCTTCCTCCTCCTCCTCCTCTTCCTCCTCTTCTTCTTCTTCTTCTTCCTCTTCCATTGATAAGGGTTTTGTGTTAATTTATTAATTATATTTAAAAAATAGTTAATTATTTTAATTAATTTGTTTATATTAATTTCAATTTTCGAAAGTTTTCGATTTATCCTACCAGACGCGTTTTTTCCGTTTTTATTTTCAAAATACGGATTCCAGTAAATGCTACCAGACGCGTATTCGGAATTCAAAAATGAAACCAAAAACACTGTTTTCATTTTCCATGTTTTTAGTTAATATTTGCCACGGACGAACATCCGTGTCGAATTACGGTTTTGTTTGTTACATACAACCGGGGTTACAGTACCGCCGTGGCCCCGTAGAAGAAAAAAAATAAAAAAAACACATGGGAACCGTGTAATAAATACATGGGACCCATGTGTTTTTTCTCTTTTTTTTTCTATGGGGCCACGGCGGTGCCGCGACCCCGATTATATATATATTTACTCGGCAAATTATGTGCGGTAAAAACAACATTTTCTTGTAGTGACAGCGGTTGATATTGTAAAATCCCGTTTTTTTTTTTTTTTTGAAAGAAAGTTTTAAATTAATGGGTCCAAGACTCCAGGTAGAGGCCCTACTGATTCCACATTTTTGGACATCATCATCCTTAGCAACTCGATTTTTGTAAAGCTTCCAGGAGAAAATGCCACGAAAGTGTTATTTTGATCGAACATGATTTTAATTTCCAGGAAAGTGGACGGAAAAAAAATACCACCATGTCAGACAATTGAAGTATGCTATCATTTCCAGTATCATCTATATATCAATATCAGAAATAGAATAATTGTCTAATTGACTTCGATTTCCTTTTATTAAATCATATGGAATTAAAATCGCCTTTCAATTAAATTACAAAAATAAGATATGATTTTTCATAAAAAATTCAAAGTTTTGGAGGGAAGAATATGACTCAACCCTACAATCTTATAATAATAGATAGGAGAAAGACTTTTTTATTTTATTTTTTTTTTAAATTTTTTGTTTGAAGTAAACATAACATTACAAACAACTACGTCAATCAGCCGAAACAAAAGAACTAACACACGGAGGAAACTCCTCCAGCCAAAACATGTCCTCAACACCGGAGAGACCGTTTTTAACCAAAACATGGGCTAATAGGAGAAAGACTTACTAGTACTGCACTACCTCATCTTCATCATCTCATTATCGTGTTGTATTAATGATTCTTTTTCCTTTAGACTACTCTTCTTTGTATGTACTTATATTTTTTTCCTTCTGGGGTGCATTTACATCAATAATCTAATAAGATAAATAATGGAGCTTAATTCTTGATTTATAGTTACACTATTTACTAAAAACTGTTCGGAATCAAGGTCCCTTTACAATGAAAGTTTATTCTCTTTGATTTTCAATCTCGATTATTAAATGCAATTTATAAAATTTATCTTTAATTGATCTCAGAAATTAAATATAATTTTTTTTTGAAAGAAATGGAGTTGGCACACTTTAAAAGAAGAGCAAAAAATTAAAGATATTATAAGGTATATATTATTAAATAATTAATATTTGATTACAACAATGAACAACCCTGTGGATGACATTTTATTTAATGACTCTCCTAAGGGAGATCCCTCTGCACCCACTTTTATTCCTTTCTATGCTCTTAAATTCTCTTTCCGGCTAGACCAAGATCTTCACTTCACGCTGTATGTAACACCAAATAAATTATAAACAAATTAATAATTAATTCACATACATAGGCAAGAGAAAACAATGAATAATAAACAAACTTTATTAATATCATATTTATTAAAAAAATTCTTCCATCAATTCATTAGTATATTGTGTGTACGTTAGGGTTCAGGGTTTAGAACATTCTAAAAGGTCCTGATTTTTGTTCAGAATTGTCATGACTAAAGAATTATTAGTCTTATCTATGTATTAAAATAGAGGTGGGAGCAAAACCTGTCGCAGTTAGTGGTAGGGCTGATCTTGTAAGGAATGCTGATGCCACACTTGCCGGGGAGGCCAGAAGCAGCATTGTAGTTGAAACCGGAGATGCTTGCAGCGGTGGATTTCAAGCACTTGCAAGCCTGCTGGCGGTCAGGAGTGGTGGTGGCTGCCCCGGCAAGGGTCTTAACTCCACTGCAGCAGGCTGGAGGCACGGCACCAGTACCGGTCCTGAGGTAGGGGATGCAGGGACCAAGGCTGCTCGACACTTGACCACATGTTATGGCAGCTTCAGCAATAGGTGCACCCACCACCATGCACATAACCACCACACAAGCCACCAGCTTAAAGGCGAAAAAGCTAGCCATGATTAAAATTGCTTAAAACAGCAAAGAAGATTAATTACTTATAACAAGGAAGTTCTTTGTTAGGAATATATTGATGTGTGAGTATTATGTTAACTGAGGTCTGGTAATTTATAAACACAAAAATTAGGTTACGCGGACTGAAACATAAATATGTATAGTACAGACTTAGTTAGCAGAATAGCAGTTGCGCTCGATTTAATGCTATTGGTTGATCAATAAATTAAATTGCCGGATAGTATGATCAAAACGCTCATCAAACCGGGTAATATTTCAGGTTCAAGTCGTCACACCGCATTTGGTACATAAAATTGATTGTTACAGTGAAATAACGTAGGGTTACAACATTTAAGAAAGAGTGTTGCTAGATATCACATCTAAAATCACAACTTTTCTCTCACAACACATGTGGCAGTTGATGTGTCAATTGGTGAGTGAATATACATTAATAATGATTTATCTCACTTATCCATATATTCACTCACTAATTGACACCTCAACGGCCACATGTTTTGTGATGGAAAAGTTGTAATTTTAGATGTGATATGTAGTATTACTCTTTAAGAAATCGCCAACTGGTTGTGAGCTGATTGTAAAACGTGTCCAACTCAGTGCCGGCTCAACAATATTGGAGACTCTAGGCGAAAACTTTGAATGAGGCCTTATTTAATATTTATCATAAATCATTTTTTTCAATAAAAAAATTTACTAAAGATTAATTTTTCTTCCTTTATATGATACAAAAATATTAGTTATAGAACCCTGAAAATACCAAAGTGGAAAGATCGATTGATCCTCCTAAACAAGTTGCCTTTAAAGAACTCAAAATATTAAGATTTGATTTTGGAGAAAGTTATTGAAACAACTTGGAGCTAAGTTAGGGAGAAAATAGAGTTATAGATGTAAGACAAAATTGCATGTGTTCTAAGGAAGTATTACTATATTAGGATATCATTAAATGAATAATTGTTTTCTTCATTACTATTTTATTCAGGAACGTTTAAAAGTAATAAAGTATTAAGAGTTCTTTTGGAACTGGGAAATAATTAAATTCTAAATTAAGAGTTTTCCATAAAATATATATATATATATCAGTAATGCTACACATCCTACCTAAAATCCCACATTTTTTATCCCACTACATGTGGCATGTGAGGTGTCAATTTATGAGTGGATACATGGGGTAGGTGAGATAAATGTGTATCCACTCACAATTTGACACCTTACATGCCACATGTAGTGTATCCACTCACAAATTAACACCTCACATGCCACAATAGTGGGATGAAAAATGTGGGATTTTAGGTGAAATGTTTAGCATTATTGATATATATATATATATACATATATATATACGAGGAATCCAATAATTAACAAATTGGAGAAGGAAATATATTCGAATCAGTAACAACAATGAATGACTGATAAGGCCCCACTCCAAGATTCCGATTTTTGATGTACAGAAGTTGGAGTAGACAAGTTGGGAATAAGATACTGATAGCAGATGTACTTACTAATCAGAAATCTCAATGAGATTAAAAAAAAAAATAAAAAAAATGTTAATTTATAAATCACGACGTGTATGTGGTTACCAATTACAATTACATTGTTTAGTAAAATCTATTTGCAATCAAGTTACATGGACTCAACGCATAAATTAAGAATTATATATGTTTATATATGTTTATGCTAGAAATGGAATTTAATCCCCCATTCCTTTTCCTAATTCTCATTCTAAAAGTTGAATCTCATTAATTTTCATTCCCGATCAGTAAACACGCCCTAAAAACTTAAGTCTAAGATAGATGTGTTAAAAGGAATGGGCTGGGTTGGCCCGACTTGAAATTTCCAAGTCCGTCGTACTTTAGATTCGGACTTGGATTGGGCCCAATTACAGTACGGACCGGAATGGGCCGCACTTAAAGTTCAAGACAAAGTGGTAAGTCTAGCCCTAAGGGGAATGGCCTAAAAGGCTGAGCCGGACTCGAATTGGCCCAAACAGGCCCAATCAAATTTGGGCTTTTTATAAAACACTGGTTCACTGTAGCAAGAATCACCACCAAATTTTAATTCCTCACTCCTACATTTAAGTGTCTTGTCTTCGATCCATAATTTGTAATTTTGCTAGAACTAAAATCTTAGTTCAATTGGATTATAAAGATGACAAGTTTTGTATTTATATATAGAATTTACCAAGCAGCTCAAAAGTAATGTCCAAACACCATTTCCAAATTCCAACCTTTATACAACTTTTTGACTTTTCGAAATCATTTAACCTACTACAACTCTACAACGTATGATTATCGAAATATTCTAAAACCTTTAAGGCTTTTTTATTTATTTATTTATAGATGAAACTCTCTTCTATTTTAGATTATACATCCCTCGTAGCAATGTTATAAATCCATTTCCGACCTTATGTAACTTCTTAGATTTTCGAAATCGTTTGACCGTCCATAATCGACAATAGCTCAATTATGTAATTATTTTGCTTTTTTGTTAGATTTAGGCTAAAACCAGGGCCGACCCTGACATCTCAGGGGCTCAGGACTAAAATATCTATTTTATTTTTATTGGACCTAGTTTTAAAAAAATAACTAACTTTTGGGCCCTTTTAAGCTAAAATCTAATAACAGTTTTTACTATTTTTTTCATGGGCCCAGGACGGGTGCACCTCTTGCACCAGCCCAGGGCCGGCTCCGGATAAAACTAACATAAATTTAGGTTATTAATTATTTATAATAATGTTGTAATGTTCAAACTCTATTTCCAATATTCATATAACTTCTATGTTTTTTGAAATCATTTAACCGACTGTATTAGCATTGGCTAAAACCTATAGCTTTGTGATGATCTTATATACAAATATAGACAAATTAAATTAAGGTGGCACATGATAAGAGGAGGATAAGAAACATAAGATATTTATTATTAAGTAATTTTTTTGTTGATTACAACAACTAATCAGTGGATAACATATTTGTAACACCCACTTTTATTCCAATCTTATGCTCTTTAATTCCGGCCAGTAACTTGATCAAACCTTCTTACTTCTCCAAGATCTTCACATGATCACCTGACCCTATAACACCAAAATAAATAAATAGATAAATAATTCACATAGTAAGAAAGAGAAATCAATAAATAACACAAAACATAAATTTCATTTTAATGAAAATTTTCACCGACTAGTAATATTGTGTGCGTGTGTGCAACTATAAATATATATATGATCAATTTAATTACATTCAATACAGTCATGTTATGTGCATGCACGCGTAATTTAGTCTATGTGCTTGTACAATTTAGTCTACATTAATTAGATATACGTGTATGTATATATATATAGTTGAGAAAATGAGAGCAAATTAAACCTGCTGCAGTCAGTGCTAGGGCTGATCGCGTAAGGGATGCTGACACCACACTTGCCCGGGAGGCCAGAAGCGAGACCGTAGTTGATACCGGGGATGCTCGAAGCAGAGGATTTCAAGCACTGGCAAGCCTGCTGCCGATCGGGAGTGGTTTTGGCTGCCCCGTTAAGGTTCTTAACCCCATTGCAGCAGGCCGCAGTCAAGGGGCCACCACCCCTGATGTAGTTGATGCAGGGACCAATGCCGTTTACCACTTGACCACATGTTATGGCATGGGCAATGGGTGCACCCATCAACATGCACACAAGCACCACACAAGCTGCTGCCTGCAGCTTGAAACCCATAGAGCTAGCCATTGATTAAAATTGCCTAAAATAGAAAATGAAGGAGTTCTTTTGGAAAAAAAGTGCTTTGTTAGGAATTGGTGTACTGTTATGTTAACTGGGGTCTGGTATTTATATAGAAAAATTGGGTTATGGGTACGTACCGGAACATAAATGTGTGTAAGAGGGTCTTAGCTAGCATTTGGTATTCGATTTAATGCTCTCAAAATGGGCATACAGTTGAGCTGTTGAGCAACTTAAAGGCCCTCAAAATGATCACGTTCATTCCCTCACATTAAAGTTGTGAGGTCAAATTGTGTATCCATCGATAAGATTTTCCCATTACATAACTCTTTAAAAATTATAAATTTATCCATACGTATTATGTGGTATGTTTATAAAATACAATCAAGATCAATGCAAATTTTATTTAACACAATATGTGGACGGTTGGATCTTTACACAAGACTAAATTTATGTGATTAAATTATATATGATATTATTAGGGACGGACCTAGGGCTAGGTTAGGGCGGGCTCAAGCCCATCCTAGTTTTTCTAAAATTTTTGAAAAGTTAAAAAAAAAATAATTAATAATTAATATATTCCTAATCTAATCAGTAAATGAGTAACCGTGTAGAAAGGATTGTACTATTGTAGCAGATATTTAAACTTAGGGGGGTGTATTCAATTAGGATTCTTGAGGACATTTAAAGACATTATAAATCCTGGTGTATTCAATTTGGACATTTAAAGACTTTAAAAGAGTCCATATGAATCCAGTGGTATTCAATTAGGATTTATATGGACTTTTAAAGAATCCTTCTAAATCTAGGTGTATTGAATTGAGACTTTAAAAATGTCTACAAGAATCAAGGTGTATTCAATTAGGACTGGATTTTAAAGGATTTTCTTAAGTCATGGATTTTGATGGATTTTGGTGGACTTGATGGTGAAAGATATAAATATCAAATGTCATAACATGTCCAGCCTTCTTCCCAAAGATTTTGGTGGATTTTGTTTTCCCTCTCTCTCTCAAATCAGAAACGAAAAGCACTAATATGTAAAAATTAAAAAAACCGATGCATGTGAGAATAATAAGCTTCTATCCCCAGTATGTTCTGTGAATTAAAAAGGAAAAAAAAAAAACTGCACATAATTATATATGTGAGAATATGTTGCAGTCACATAATTATATACAGTATAACAAGTACAAAACTCACTACATACCAGAATTGCACAAAACAACACCAAATTAATCTGTAGAGCCTTCAATCAAACACCAAAATGCTCACTCTTTATTAGCTTTTTTTTTTTTTTTTTTTTTTGAAAAACTCTTTATTAGCATTTTATTTTAAAGAAAAATAATTCATCTACACTTCATGCAAGCAGTGCCTTTACGCAGATAAACCTTAGCCAATTTTGGGTTCAATTCAATCGCTTTGTTTGTATCAGCAACAACCTCAGACTATATATATACACAAATATAAATTGACTGGTGTATCAAATTTTGCTCATTCTAACTTCAAATGTTTTTTTTTATAATTAGCTATAATTAGCTTACTATTGATAAGTCAGAAATAACAAATTCATGAAAGCCTTAGCCAATTTTGGATTCAATTCAATCGCTTTGTTTTCATCAGCAACAACCTCAAAATATATATATACGCAAATATAGATTGACTGGTGTATCAAATTTTGCTCATTCCAACTTCAAAGGTTTTTTTTTATAATTAGCTATAATTAGCTTACTATTGATATATAAGTTAGAGATAACAAATCCATGAAAATCCTTGGATGTCTAAACAAATCCATAAAAATCTGAGATAGATGTCTAAACAAATCCATAAAAGTCTGAGATGGATGTCTAAACAAATCAATGAAAGTCTATGTGGATTTATAAAAGTCTGTAGAAATCCATGAAAATCTGTCACTTAAAAAATGTCTTTAAATGTCTTCAAGAATCCTAATTAATCCTAATTGAATACACCCCCCTTACTTGAATACCTTTTTAGTTTCACGATTCACGAGGTGAGTTTTTTTTTCTTATTTTCACATTTTCTTTAATAATTAGTTAATTACTATGTCTATCTCACAATTCCTCAAGTTTACTTAAATTTGGTACATTCTCTTTATCGACGTCAAGAATTGATCTTCCAATTAGGTATGTAGGTGTAGCTAGAAAAAAAATGGGGATGGGCTAATCTAAATTTTATTTTCTTATTTAAAAGTTCTACAATTTTGAACTTACTAAATAAATTTTTTCTTTGTAATAATCAAATCAAAACGATACGTGAGAAATTTCATAAAAAAACATCAATAATATATCTAGTTAGGAGGGACATAATGACCTTTACCCTCAAATACACCATATGCAAGAAAAACACAAAAAACAAATGCAAAAATATGCATTACATATACAACAAAATACTATCGAAGTGGTGCTATGAGATTTCAAAGTATAAAATATATCAATTATTGATTTGGAATCAATTGTATCAACAAGTTCTCTCTCAATGTAGATGACCAAACAATTCGCAAGAAAGTCGTCATCCATCTTGTTGCGAAGTGATGGATCCAAATTGTTGATTAACATCATATATCCAAATTGGTTTTCGTAATCCCGGGTCTCGTTCAAAAGAAACATCAACTTTTTCAGATTCAAGCCTTTGACATTTAAAAGAATGTGGCTCATCAAAACCTCTACTACTAGTAGGACCATCGCTTGTTGATTGGTTCCCACGTTTATTAAAAAAAGACCGTATAGTTTATTGTATATTTGATTTAGAAATATGATGAAGATTTGACATTATAACCTAAGATTAAAAAAAAAAATAATAAAAAAAAAAAAATAAAAAAAAAAAAACATTTAAAAACAAAGAATAATCTTTAAAATTTATTATTATTTTTTTACTACAAGTCTAAAAAAAAAATATCATCACAAATTCACAACCAAGAAGCTTAAGCTTTGACATACCATCACAAAATTAAAATTCAAAATAATTATTATTACTATTAATTAATAAATTTAATATAAAATAAAAGCTCACAACTTTCTTCTGCCGCAAACCACCATAAATTGTCACTTGTCTAGAAAGCAAATCCCCAAAATAATAATCTGTTCACAAAACATTATAAAACCAAAAAAATGGGAAAGTGATCGAAGAAAGGCTGATTCTGGAGAGTGGAGAGAGGGATCTAAGAAAGTAAAAAAAAAAAAAAAAAAAAAAAAAACAATGTATTTTACAACAATTTGTTCGGGCGATTGGGCTAGTTGTATTTGGACTGTTGGGTTTATTTTAGTTGTAGAAAGACAATGTAGTTGGGCTGTTGCCTGTTGGGTTCATTTGAGCTATAACTATTTTTTTTTTTTTTTTAAATTTAAGAGTATCGATATTTGCACCCTTGAAAAACCGTATGTACACCCCTTTTTGTATATACACCCCATCAAAAATTTTAAAATGTTATAAATCGTAAACACACCCCATGTATTACCAAATATGCCCTTTATCTTTCAACAACAACAAAAAAAAAAAACGCCATTTATCTAATTTTTTGGGAAAAAATATATATTATAAATTAATTAAATGAAATTGAAAAAACTAAAGTATGGATGACCCACACCACCTCTTATAAACCAAAACCTTGGAGCTCCTCCTATAAACCAAAACCTGGACATGGACGCATGGAGCATTGGAGCTTGAGCTTTTTCTTCTTTTTTATTTTCTTTTACCTATATTTTCCTTTCTTTTATTCTCTCTTTGGAAGGAATGTTTTACAAAAGTTTTTTTCATCAATGGTTATGGCATTCATTAAATCCGTTTTTACTGGGTTGTCGTCTTGTCAAAGACTTGCCCGAGCTTTTTATTTTGTTACAGGCTTCAATTTTTTTTGTATATATTATTTTTTATTTTTTAATTAACTTCAATGTGCTTAAAAAAAATAAAAAATAAAACTTCAATGATTTTCTCTTCTTAATTTTTATATATAATAGTTACTTAATATTTATAATTTTAAATAATCACTATTTAAATCTTAATTAATAAACAAATAGTAATTTAATCAAAAGAAGTAATTTTTTTTATGTGTAACTAATTATAATATTTATTAAAATATCTAAAATGTATATATTTAATTAATATGCTGCACGAGTTATATTTATATTAATCATTTAAATAGTTTTATTTAAGGGTAATATTGAAAATTTTAAAATATGCTGATTTTGGGTGCACATACAGATTTTGAGGGATGCAAATATCGCTACTCTAAATTTAATTCAAACTTTGAATTTTTTTTCAAAAAACTTGGGTGGGCTATAGCCCACCCAAGCCCTTGAAGGGCTCCGCCCCTGAGTATGTTTTTATGAATATTATAAATTTAAATATTTTGTTTTGTATTGAAATTATAGGATTACTATAATTTTCAGTTTATAAAATTTTAGGAGTAATCTAATTATCATTTATTATAATTTTAAATTTACAAACTAACAATATTGTTTAATGAATTTCTTTTTGTTTTGGTTGAAATTTAGATACATGTTTGTTAAGTTAAATTATTATTATTTTGGTTTTTAATTATTCTCTTGTTTTAAAATTTGTTAGTAAATAGTAATATAAGTGCATATTTATTTCTCTATGTGACGTGAATGCTCCATTATAACTAAACTAATATAATAATCAAATAAATTAGAATTTTTTTAGAATGGATAAGTTTGATCTTTTCAAAAATTGTATAATACAACTTAATTAGTATTTGATTGTATTTGCATTCCATGTTTATTCTACAACTTGTTTTGACCTTTTTTTTTTTTTTTTTTTTTTAATAATTAATTTTGTTAATGTATTTATTTAGAATATACATTTATAGGGTGAGCCTTACTATGTCTTATTGACTAGGTGAATCTTTATTTTTCATTAATACAATTTTCTCGTATTGTTAATGATCGGTAAAAATAAATAAATTATTCTAACCCATCTTAGTGTTCAATCCTGGTTACGTTCCCGATAGGGACGGACCTAGGCCTCTAGCTTTTCTAAAAAAAATTAAAAAGTTAAAAAAAAAATTATATAATTAATATATTCCTAATCTAATCGGTAAATGAGTAACCGTGTAAAGGTAAGATTTAGGAGTAGAATTGTACTATTATAGTAGATATTACAAGAGGATTGTACTTTTATAGTCTCACGATCCACGAGGTGAGTTTTTTTTCCTTATTTTCTTATTTTCTTTAATAATAATAATTTGTTTAATATCAGTCTTTCTGACGAAATGACAATAGAAAAACTTATATATATATATATATCAGAAATTATATTATCAGTTCGAATCAATAAAAATTATATCAGTTCGAATCGATAAAAGTTATATCAGTTCCTTGCATGTGGGTTACTGGATTTAAATACTTTGACTTGGCTGTATGCACTTGTCAGTCAAAGTATTTAAATCCAGTGACCCACATACAAGGACCTGATATAACTTTTGTCGGTTCGAACTAAAGACTAATGAGTAAAACAAATCACTTGCCATATATCTAAATCTCTTTTTTTTTTTTTTTTTTTTTTAATAGATATAAATTTTTATTTTATGTTTAGTTTTCTAATATGTGAACCACAGTCCACATAGTTAATTTATAAATTTAACATATATATTTAAGTGAAAGCTGAAATATTTAAGAGAAAATCTCACTTGACCAAGTTGAAAATAATGAACTTAATTAACTGGTATTGGCCAAGTCGGTATATCTGTCACATATAACATATGATAATTCAGTAGTCGAGAACTCCTGTCGCATCTATTAATTAAGTTAACAAACCGATGCATGGCCAATATTTTCTTGTACAAGATATTCTTGTTTTGTTATATTAGATTATGAATTTATAGTTCAGATCAAGATAGATAATCTTGATTACATAACTTTCCAATTATCTTTTTTTTTTTAGCGATTTATATACAAAATTCAATGGAATATTGAAATATTGAAATATTGCAAGAGTACGGAAAATGTAGGACAAAGAGAGAGATCATATAAGTATATTTTTTTTTTTGAAGAAAAGAAGAGATCATATAAGTATATAACCATAAAAATAACTTAAATTACTGGGAACAGATTGGGTTTACAGAAGACAGAAGACACATAAAATTATCATACACAATATCACCACCCAATTTGGTTACAAAAACATCTTCTCTTGTTTTTATTTCGACACCACAACACCATATTTTCTGGCCCAGAAACTTCATTGTTAACACTTCTCATCACTTGACCCTGCACAGCAAATCAACCAGCCAAAATATTATGAATATCTTGTAAAAGATTAAGTAAACATATTAAAAGATAACACGGACCTTTTCTGGTGCAAACCTTCGTTTATATGTATATATATATATATATATATATATATATATATATATATTCAAAAAAAAAAAAAAAAAAAAAAAACCCCTTACAGTTCACGCTCTAGCTAAAAAATGTCCTCATATATCTTCTGGTGTGAACTGCCCGCGTGTTTTTTTACTCGTTCAAATAATAATTATTATCAAATTAGAAAATAATGAGAAAAAGAAATTAAACATACTGAGCACAGTTGTTGGAGGTGCTGATCGAGTAAGTAATGTTGACACCGCACTTGCCGGGAAGGCTGGCAGCAAGGGCAGCGTTGATGCCGGAGACAGACTTAGCAAGGTCTTTTAAGCACTCACACGCATAACGGCGGTCAGTAGTGGTAACAGCAATGCTGTTAATAGCCTTGATTCCATTGCAGCATTCTACGGGCACAGACGTCCCACCAAATGTAGACACCAAGTACCCAAGGCAATGAGTCGTGCTTACACGGCTAACAACCTGAGCACATGTCATGGTTGTTGTAATTTTAGAAGATATTTCAAAATATAATAATCTCTATTTGACTGAGTAAATAAATGAGAGCATACATCTTAAGTGTTGAAAATAGCAGTTAGCAGTTTGACTGAGCTATTCTGAAATTTGTAAATATCCTAACCAAATATCTATGTGTTGTCATTTGAGAAAACACGTTATGGCTGTTGAGGTTGGTGGGATATGGTGCAATGATTTACGGTAACCACTCAGTAAATTTGTTTCAAATTATCTGATTTGGTGGCAGTAATTTTGATGGATATTTTTACTTTATCCAGGACTCTAGAGCATGCCTATATAAAGAGGTAGCGTGGTTAAATCAATTGCACAGAAACAAATCTTAACACTCTTTGCTACTCTTCATAATCTCTCTCAGTTATTTATGTTTTGCCGTCATTCTTTTAGCAATTTTTTTTCATTATTGTTGCAGCAAAACATTTTCACTTCCAAATTGTTAGTTTCCTTACATACCTGCAGAGAATTTACATACAATAAAGCTGTAAATATTATCTGTTATTGAGGGAGTGCACCTTTAACAGATTACTGTCATTGTATCCTGGAGATAGAAGCGCCACAAAACTTGTTGTTGCACCGGGACACGATCCGAGAGGGGCGAAATTCTATCTTTAAGTCAGTGTTCATCACGCCTTGACAGTTTTTCTTCAATATTTCCAACAATGGTGGCATGTGACATTGGTGGTGCCACCACCAACTTGTAAGTGAAGAGAACACAGACCAGCTTCAGAGCAGCCATGGTGTTATTTATTTATTTTTGTTTAATTTTGAGAAAGCTTTGAAGATTCAGTGAGGAGATAACAGTTTGAGTTTGTGTTGAGAAGAGTGAGATACTATTGGGTTTAATTTATATATAGAAGATGTAAAGAGTAAGAACACTATCGGTTGAGTGAATCGGTTAGTTGGTTGTTAGCTCTAATTAAATGATTTGATGCTTATCTTGGTTTTATGAATAAATCCTCGGTAAATTGTGTGATTAAATATGATTAATTAATGACTAGAAACCTAAACATTATATTCCATGCTAAATGAGTATCCTTTCCAGCCAAATCGCATAGGATGTCGTAAAAATATCCTAAGGTAAACATAAAAATATCCAAAACTCTGTTTTAAAATTTAAATTTCCATATATATTTTGTGTGTTTGCATGAGTTTTATTTTTTCTGAAATATTACAATTCGGGGTTTGAGGGAGACGACACGACTCAAACTCATAACCTTATAGTCAGGGTTGGATGCATGAGAGGGCTGTCCCGGGCTGTAGCCCGGGCAGCCATCTCTCAAAAGAAAAAAAATATATATATATATTTATTATGACTAGTTGTACAAACATCTCTGATATTAAGTCTAATTATATTTATATACAAATTTTGTTTATAATTGCACTATCATCACCTACCATTAGTATAATTTATTTCATTTATTTATTCTAACTTAAAATCAAAAGACAATAATTGCAAACAATCAATCACAATTGACAAAAGTATTATTTTATGCTTGTTTTACATATAGTATTTCCTTGCTTTTATTTTAATTTTTTGATTGCACAATTTAGATTCATTTCATTTTGTTCTATTTGTTAGTTTAAACAATTTAAACCGGTCATTAATAGTAAATTTCCATAATATATAGAATCTATTTAAAAACAAGATATATATTGACAAACAAATCAATGTGAAAGTCTGTGAGTCATTGATTAAGCATTCAAATATATTGACTAAACAATTCAATGTGAGGGTTTGTGAGCCACTAATTAACTATTATAATATATTAACTAAACAAAAATAAATAAATCCAAAAATTGATATTTAATGAATTGACTATATACTACTAGTGTGTATTGAGAAAAAAAAAAAAAAAAACTACTTATATAATTATATATATAATTTAGTCCGGTCTGCAAATATTTTCTGGGTCCGCCCCTGCTCATAGTGTAGTTGTGTATAGGTGTGAGGATTAAACTAGATCAACCTCATTTTTTTTTTCTATCAACCTATTTAGATCATCTACCAAGTGAGCTACGCCACCGAGGCTGGGACACCTCATTTTGTTTAGTGCATGCATGGTTTTTTTTTTTTAGTCAATCAATGTAATATTAAAAAGCCCCCATATATATATATATATAGTCTTTCTATTATCAGTTCGAATTGACAAAAGTTATATCAGTTCCTTGTATGTGGGCCACTGGATTTAACTTAGCTGTATGCACTTGTCAGTCAAAGTATTTAAATCCAGTGGTCCACATGCAAGGAACTGATTAACTTTTATCAGTTCGAACTGATAATAAAATTTCTGTATATATATAAGGAAAATGCAGGAAAAAGTGAGATACGTATAAGCATAAAAATAACTTAAATTACTGGGAACAGATTAATTTGGTTTACAAAAGACAAAAAGACACATAAAATTAAAATACACAAGATCATGGACTGAGAGTCTGGGACAGAACTAAAATGGGACTCTGCGTAATTAAGTGGATATCACCACCTACAAAAACATCATCTCTTATTGTTAATTCGACACCGCAACACCATATTTTCCGGCCCAGAAACTCCATTGTTTACACTTCTCATCACTGGACCCTGTCAACATGTTCACAATAATTAGTAAACAAATAAAATGATAACTGTGCAAACCATCTTATATATATAAATTGTAGACATCTTTTATTTATTTGATAAAAAATATTTTCTGTTGTGAACTGTCTATAACTCGTATGTAATTTTTTTTCTTTCGTTTGCTATGTAAGGGGTGGTCTGTGTGGGTGTTCCAGGGCTTTTGGTTGTTTTGTAGCTTTGACCTGTTTCCTTCTCTTGTTTTTTGCCTGTTCTCAGGTTCTGTTTAATATATGATGATTTGATGTTCGAAAAAAAAAAAAAAAAAACTCGTATGTAATTTTTTCATTCGTTCTAAGAATAATTATTAACAAATTAAACGAGAAGAGAAGAAATTAAACATACTGATTGCAATCGGTGGAGGGGCTGAAATTGAAAGGAAAGTTGACACCGCACATGGCGGGGAGGCTGGCGGCAAGTGTAGGGTTGTCGTAGCAGCTTTTTTCAAGCACCTGCAAGTCTGTTGGCGGTCAACAGTGGTAACAGCCGCTCTGTTAAGAGCCTTGATTCCATTGCAGCATGGTTCCGTTAGAGGCTCAGTAGACCTCAAGTACCCGATGCATGGAGTCACGCTGATGACGACCAGACCACATGATACGGCGGTATCAGCAATTGGTGCAGCCACCACCAACATGCAAGCCACGAGAGCACAGTAGACCAGCTTGAGATCGGCAGCCATGGTTTGTTTTTTTGAGAAACCTTTGAAAAATCAGTGATTGAGTTTGTGTTGAGAGAAGTTTGGTTGAGTGAGTGATATATGAGAAGATAGTAAGCATGGGCGTGGGCCCATTAGAGCGGGGGAGAGTCCCTACACCCCTACCCTCCCCCCACCACTCCCCCCAAGACACATCTAGGGGAACTGGGGTGTGGGCGTTTGAGGGGAGGTTTCCCCCACCCCCACTCCCAAACTCCATTTCCTTTATTTCTTTTCATTTTCAATTTTTAATTTTCATTTTGAAAACCAATATTTGAAATTTAAAATTCGGCAATCCTAATCTCTAATTTGACCATGTTATAATATCCAATTCAAAAAGTAATCAAAATATATGTTCTAAAATATATAATTGGTTTTAAAAAAATCCAAATAATTATAATAGAGTATTACACAATAAAAGTCAAACAAATTTAAAGTTTACCTCTTCAATCAATCCAAAATACAAGACAATAAAGTATAGAAACAGAGATATTTGGTGAATATTTCGCACACCCTTTTTCATTGATTATGGAATGAATATATACTACAGCTTTTAGAAAGCAACTAGACTACCTATAGAGATAGGATATCTCATGAGATAAGAATACAATTTAAACTACAACACCTGATGATAATTATAGAGATAATTACAGAGAATAAATACAATAAGAATTACAAAGGATAAATACAAATAAGAGAACATGTCATCCAATATGCCCCCTTAAGATAGGCCACGGCAAGAGAGGCCAATCTTGGATTTGAGTGTCTGAAATGTAGAGTGAGGAAGGGGCTTAGTTAGAGCATCTGCAAGTTGATCTTTGGAGGAGACGTGGGCCACTCGTAGAGAGCCTGACTGAACCTGATCTCGGATAAAATGGAAGTCTATAGCAACATGTTTCATTCTTGAATGAAAAATAGGATTAGAGCACAGTTGAGTGGCACCAACATTATTGCAATAAATGACTGGGACTGTTGTCAGTGTAAGACCAAGATCAGTTAAGATAAAACACACCCAATTGAGTTCAGTTGCTGTAGATGCAACAGTACGATATTCCGCCTCTGTAGACGACCGGGCAATGGTGTTTTGTTTCTTGGAGCTCCATGAGATGGGATTACGGCCAAGATATACAACGTAGGCACTCATCGAGGAATAATCATCTTTATTTCAAGCCCAATTCGCGTCTGAGAACGCATGAAGAGATACCGGGGAATCACGATAGATAAGAATACCTTTGTCTAGAGTCCCACATAGGTACGGTAGGACTCTTTTGGCCAGCTCCCAATGCTTAGTTGATGGTTGATGCATGAATTGGGACAACTTGTGGACCGCATAGGAAACGTCAGGACGAGTGAGGGACAAGTATTGGAGGCTGCCCACCACCGTACAGTAAGTAGAGGGATCACTTAAGGGCGTGCCGGAGTGACGGCTGATCAGAGGACTGGTCGACAGAGGAGTTTGAACTGGCTTGGCTCCAGACATGTTATGGCGAGCAAGAATATCCATGATGTAACGTCTCTGTGATAGTAACATTCCATCTTTGTGCGGAAGTACTTCAACACCAAGGAAGTACGAGAGAGCACCAAGGTCTTTCAGGGAGAATCGACTAGCAAGACTGTCAACAAATTGATCAACTTGAGCTGCACTAAAACCTGTAAGAATAATATCGTCAACATAAATAAGAAGATACAAGAGAGTACCACCGGTTTTTAGGACAAATAGAGAAGTGTCAGCATGGGAATTCTTGAAACCAGAGGCAATGAGAAATCGACATAGCTCATGGTACTAAGCACGTGGTGCTTGTTTCAAGCCATAGATAGCTTTGCACAACCTACACACATGGGTCGGATGATCCGAGTTAATGAATCCTGGAGGTTAAGCCATGTAAACAGTTTCAGTGAGGTGACCCTGTAGAAAAGCATTGTTGATGTCAAGTTGATGCAGAGACCAACCGTGACTGATGGCAATGCTGAGGATGAGTCTCACTATTGTGGGCTTGATAACGGGACTGAAGGTTTTAAAATAGTCTACCCCCGGTCTCTAGTGGAACCCCTTGGCCACTAGACGAGCCTTAAACCGGTCAATCGAACCATCCGACTTTCTTTTGATTCAGAAAATCCATTTACAGCCAACAATATTTATGGAAGAGTCTGGTTGAACCAGCTCGCAAGTGCCATTCTTGATCAGGGCATTGCATTCTTCAGACATGGCTTTATGCCAATGCGGATCCTTCAAGGCTTGGGCAACTGTGGTAGGCTCAAAATCAGTCAAAGTGTTGAGTTGGGTGTGCAGGTTGAGCTTCTGAATAGGCTTGTGGATGTTGTTCTTAGCTCTAGTGGTCATGGAGTGCTTGATCGGTGACTGAGAAGATGTGGTAGTGGGAGCTGGCTGGTGTGAGGAGGTCAAATGAGGTGTTAACATAGTGCAAGGTGGTGCAGCAGTAATACCAGATGAAGATACGGGACCAGGTGCGTTCGATGCGTTAGCTGCAGCAGTGGCAATGGCCTCCAAACTGGGCACAACAGTCACGGTGGAAGATGGAGCTGGTGCGGCAGCAGCAAATAGTGAGGCAGACATAGAACAATCAGCTTGTAGAAACGCGGAGGTGTCAGCGCACGGAGGCAAATCTGGAGCAAGCATAGCAGCTGGAGTGATCGACTGATAAGGGTTGGGAATGGTGACAGTAAGAACTGGAGGAACCTATGAGTCAACAGTGGTGGGAGTTGGACGCAGTAAGGTGACGTTTAGAGAGGTGTATGGGAAGACAGACTCCACAAATTTGACATGACGTGAGATATATATTCTGCTAGTAGATGGATCAAAACAAAGGTAGGCACTTTGTGACAGTGAATATCCAAGAAAGACACACGGACTAGAGCGGGGATTGAGTTTGTGGGACGAGTACGGCCGAAGCCATGGATAACATAGACAACCGAAAATTTTGAGTTTAGAATAATTGGGAGTGGTCCCAAAAATCATCTCATACGGTGAAGAGTGAGTTAGTGTTGCAGTGGGCATTCGATTGATTAAATAGACCGCTGCAGCAAAGGCATGTGACCAAAATTGTAAGGGAAGAGAGGCATGAGACAGTAATGTGAGACCAGTTTCAACAATATGTCTGTGACAGCGTTCTGAGTACCCATTATGCTCAGGTGTATGGGGAGGGGTTGTAAGGTGGGAGATACCATTTGTCGCAAGAAAATCCTTAAGAGACAGGTATTCTCCACCATTGTCTGAATAAAGGGTGACAATTTTGTGTTTAAAAAAGTTCTCCACAATGGCTTTAAAGCGAATAAAGATGTCTTTTACTTCTAATTTTTTCTTTAATGGATAAAACCAGATGTACTTGGTCAGATGATCAACGAAGATTACATAATATTTAAAACCATCATGGGAAATAACAGGAGACGTCCACACATCAGAGTAAATAATTTCAAGAGGATGCGATGATATAAGAGATGAATTGGAAAAAGGTAGCTTGTGGCTTTTATTACAATGACAGGCATGACAAACTGAATCTTTTGACATAGATGAAGACAAATCTAATTTAAATTTGGAGACAATAAGCTGTAAAATCGGATAAGTCGGATGACCTAATCGATGATGCCAATTTGATGATGTGGTTCTGGTGCTGGAGAAAGCTAGGACTGGGGAAGATGTAGACTTGTCAGTTGGCCACTCATATACGCCATCCTTGGTCGTGCCTTTCAGAAGAATTACCCTCGTACGAAGATCCTTCACATGAAAACAAGAAAATAAGAACTCAACTGATACATTGTTAGCGTTACAAAATTGAGAAATGGAGACCGAATTCTTTTTCATGTCAAGAACACACAGAACATTATTTAAAGCAAAAGAATTATTTCGAGTGTGAAGAGATGTGGAACCAATGTGTGTGATGGAAAGACCTGTACCATCACCAATCATGACATCGTCAGAGTTGCTGTAAGGTGCATGTAAAGATAGGTTACCCAAATCTGCCGTGACATGGTGCGAGGCACCACTATCCAAGAGCTAGGCCAGATTGTTGGAGGGAACATTGGCAGTGAAGTGATCCCGTGGTTGCCAAGGAGGTGGTGAATGAGCGGAAGATGAAGTCAAACCTGAACTTGGAGAGTGAATTGGAACCATCTGAAACGAAGTGCACCTTCTGGCCGAGTGGCCTTGGATGCCACACATCTAACACTTGCCCAAGTATGGACGTGGAGAAGGCTGATTGCCACGGTGAGGGGCACCAGGGCCGTGAGCAATAGTTGGACGAGCGGCAGAATTAGGCGACGGGCGCTAGCCCACAGTGGTGGATGACTGTGAACGCCAGGTACTATTGTTAGAATTCTGTGGACGCCAAGAAGTATTTGACTTGGTTGTTGGATTTGCTGTGGCCGGTAGTGGTGTTGAGGATTTCTTGTTGTTGATGGCAGAGGCTTCGAAAGTCATGAGCTTCTCATAAAGTTCTTCAAACGTGATAGGAGTGTCACAGGCTTGAACCGCACGAACCATTTCTTTGTAATCATCATCCAGTTCATCTAGAATCCTCTCCGTAAGATCTTCATCATCTACCGGAGCCCCGAGCAAGGCAAGTTCATTTGCACGAGCCTTTACAAAGTGAAGAAAATCAGTTATGTTTTGTGTACCTTTGGTGGAATTCTTGAGAAGAGATTTGATCTGTTTGATGCGTCCACGAGACGGCTTGGCATACGTATTGGCAAGTATATTCCATGTCTCCATTGATGTCTTAGCTTTGGCTACAAAAGAGATAATCATGGGAGAGAGAGAGAACCAATTAACGCATTGAGAATGAGTTGATCTTGACGAAACCAAATACTGTAGGTAGGATTCGGAGAGGTAACATTATTAATTGTTTGAGTGCTTGGTGGACAGGGTTTCGAGCCATCTATATAGCCAACAAGATCGTATCCAAAGAAAAGGGTTTGGAACTGAAGTTTCCAGGACATGTAGTTGGTGGTAGTAAGCTTGAGCAGAAATATTGATGGTGATCAGGTGAAACTCATTGGAGCGAAGGGCCATAGAGCTGACAGGCGTGACATTAATAATAGTTGGGGCAAGCATGGGAGAGCTGGTGTCGGGGTTTGGTTCGGTGGACAAGGCTGTGGATTGGCTGACGTTTGGGTCTGTGACTGGGGCATTAGGGTTTGGTATGGTGGTCATGGTGGTCGTGTATTAGTAGTGAGAGAGGAAGAAATTTTTTGAAAGGATCTGATGCTCTGATACCATATAGAAATAGAGATATTTGGTGAATATCCTTTTCATTGATTATGGAATGAATATATATTATAGCTTTTAGAAAGCAACTAGACTACCTATAGAGATAGGATATCTCATGAGATAAGAATACAATTTAAACTACAACACCTGATGATAATTATAGAGATAATTACAGAGAATAAATACAATAAGAATTACAAAGGATAAATACAAATAAGAGAACATGTCATCCAATATAAAGCACATGGAATCTAGACAATCTCAAATCTCAACTTTTTTTTTATAGGGTAAATTGCAATAAAGTACCCTCACGTTTTCCTATACTACTGCTAGATCAAACTTTTTACTTTAATTACAGAAAGGTACCTTTGACTGCTTTGACCACCATTAGACTTAACGGTGTACTTCACGGTGCGATTCGTACCAGACCACCAATGTTATGTATTTACTATAAAACGACCATTTTGCCCTTGTACCATTAAGTATACTGTTAAGTTTAATGGTGGTCAAAGCAATCAAGGGTATATTTATGTAATTAAAGTAAAAAGTTTGATCTAGCAGTAGTAGAGGCAAACGTGAGGGTACTTTATTGCAATTTACCCTTTTTTTAAACTATAGATATAAAATAAAAATATAATTAATATAATATATATATATATTAATGGGGAAAATAGGAGAGGTGGTGGTAGAACTCCAACCCCCACACCCTGCCTCAGCCCCAAAACCTATTTGGGGTAAAAATTTACCCCTAAAACCTCATGGGGTCCGTGGGAGGATAGGAGTCCATGGGGAAACGCCATCCCTAGGGGTGCGTTTGGTACGCGGGACGGGGCGGGACGGGACGGGACGGGACAGGACGGGACAACTTTCTCTTGTCCCGCATTCGGCGCGCCATTAGGTTGGGACGAGACGGGACAAGGTGGGACAAAAACCATGAAAAATTGTCCCACCTCAAACCCTCGGCCAGACTTGTCCCATGCATGGGACAAGTCTAGAAAAGACATTTTTGCCCTCTTAACTTCAAAAAATTACAAAAATACCAACTATAAATTAAAAACCCAACCCCATTTCACACCTCTCTCTGAAACCCACCCATTCTCACGCCTCTCTCTCTCTCTCTCTTTTCTTTGGCCGCTGGCGAGGAGCAAAGATCTCAGTCTCTCCCGCTTGTCTTTCTCTCCGTTCGACCTTCAATTTTGGAGGTGGTGGCTTTCGATTTGGGGGTTTTCTATTTGGGGGTTTTTGATTTAGGGTTCGATTTGGGGATTTTCGATTGAGAAATCGATTTAGGGTTCTCAATTTGGGGGTTTTCGATTTAGGGTTCGTGAGGTTGTGGCTGGGTTTGATTGAACCCGGTGGTGGTTTGGTGTTGACGATGATGATGATGGTGGGGTTTTTTGGTTTGGTGTTGACGATGATGGTGGTTTGGGGCTTTTTGATTTGTATTCGATTTGTATTCGATTGAAGCAGGAGTGCAGGACTTGTTTTTTGATTTTTTTGATTTGTAATCGATTGGGGTTTTTTTATTTGTATTAGATTTTTTTTTCCTTCCCTGTTTGGTTTCCAGGTTTTTTTCTTTGTTTAATTGATTTAAGAACACATAAATTATTAGGATAAATTTTGTGGATTGATTTGTTGTTTTTGTTTGTGGAATTTGATTGAAGAAAAATTTATGGTGTTTGTGCAGTGAGAAAATGAAAGAAAATATTAATTTTGTTTGATTTTTAATTAATTTTAATTCAACAATATTTGATATTTTTCAAAAAAAAATTTCAAACTTAATAAAATTGTTATAAACATTGGAAAGGATAGGAGGGGCATTTTGGTCATTTGAACCCCTTGTCCTGTCCCGTCCCGTCCCGGTTATACCAAACGCATAATAGTACAGTCCACAGTACTGTCCCAAGCATTCCAAACACAATACGGAACAACATGTCCAGTCCCGTCCCGTCCCGTCCAGTTCCGTCCCACCTTGTCCCGTCCCGTCCCATGTCCGTGCCAAACGCACCCTAGAAGACAGTGAGGGGTTATTCGGTAATTTGGTTTATATAGAAGATATATAAAGAGTAGGAACATGATTGGTTGAGTGAATTTGCTATTTAATTGGTAGTTTGATCAAATTAAATGCCGTGATCGTTTTTCTTGGTTTTATAAATAAATCTTAGGAACTTGCAAATAAAAACGATAAATTAATGACTCGAAATCGGAAGATTATTCCAGCCACAACTTGGTGTAAAAGGTGATAATTCAGCTTGTTAATGTCCGGTTCAATTCCCCCAATTCCATGGGTCATGGGTGAAGTTAGAAACTCAGGTTTGGATCGACCATTATACGTACCCAATATATATATATATATATATATATATATATATGGGAGTTTAAATTTAGTAATAATTTTATAGTTTTTTAAAATAGAATCTTAAGGATTTTTTTTTTTATGGAAGGAATGCATGGCTCATGAGGTCATTGTATTATGTGGTTTGTTTATAATCTCTGTGTTAATTCGGTAGAGGTTGCTTCTCCTCGGGCTGTCTCTTCTCTAACTGATCCTGTTGTTCCTCTTGGAATTTCTAAGTTAATTGTTGCTGATATTAAGGCTTTCCTGTTAGATGCTGGCATTTGTAAGGTCCATGCGATTCCCAGGTTTGGGAATTCCTTAGCTCTAAAGCTGGCTCACTTAGCCTTCTCCTCTGTTTAGGAGCTTCTCTGTCTGGACACCAGCCCTGTTTTTCGTTAATTTGTGTCTTTGTTTGTTACTCTATCAAAAAAAAAAAAAAAAAAACTGCAGAACCCTTCAAATTAAAATTATAAATTTTATTTATATGTATTATTCGGTTTGTTTATAAAAGACAATCCAGATCAATGCATTTTTATTTTACACAATATGTGAACCGTTGGATCTTATTTTGGTTGTATAGTAATAGGGTACGGATATTGACACCCATAAATATGATAAACACACCCATATTTATAAGTACACAAATGTCTAAAATTTAAAATTAAAACATTACTATAAACACCCATCTTAATGGCAATAGTACCCTTATTTAAATGAATGTCTAAAATCAAATTATGTGCTTTCGTAATATTACTGTCATTGAAACTAGCTCTAGATTATGTAGTTTGAGAGATTCTTAATTAAGTAGTTTGGCTCTTCTGCTGAAAGTTACTTATATGTGATTGAGATTTTTGCTGTTTTTGGAATCTCATTGCATTTCTAGCTGTTCTAGCTAGTTCATTAAATCCTATCCTATTGTTTATATAGATCAGTTTTAAATCGAGTTTAACCCATTAAATCTTAATAATCTTTCTATTCTTTGTAGCTATTAAAGAAAACACTGAAACACAAACCAAACATGTTAATAAAAAACCTCAATCCATCATGTCGTGTTGTGTGTAATCACACATTCAATCTTCCCTGGTAACACGATCGAAACGTTAGGGACAAAAAGAAAAGAAAAGGAGGCAAAACAAACCTTTCCAAGCAGGCATAATTCTACAAACAACATAATTCTACAAACATATAAACCATGAATCTAAAACAACCTTGATGCATAAAACATCAAACTAAAATTCAGTTTACTTTGGAAACCTTACTTTGATTCTTTCGGATCCAAAGAAAACACCCAAAATTTAGTTTTCAAGTAAAAAATAATTTAAGTTTGTTTTCTCTTCTACAAAAACTAAAATTTTGATACTTGAAATAGAATTAAGGTTTAGTTTTTTATTTTTATTTTAATAAAGTGATATAGTTGAAGATATGGGTGTAATTAATGGGTGTACATAGTATTTGGTTTTTTTTTTATAATTAAACTAAATTATCCTTATTGGTAAATTCCTATTGGGATATTTTTGTAATTAATTTTTTTTATTAAAATATGGGTGTACTTATCATATTTATGGATGTCAATATCCTCACCCATAGTAATATTACTCAATAACTTTAAATTGATTCAAATCTTTCTAAATTGATTTGAATCATTTGGTCAGTTGGTTTGGTGATGCCTTATGTTGGAATCACCGCTACCCTATATATATATATATGACAACAGACCCATAGAATTAAGTTGCTCGGTCCTTGGGAGAATGAACAACTTAAATGCTCTCAAAATGACAATGTTGTTTATCAAGATTTTCCAATTACATATCGACCCTTGAAAGATCAATGCAGTTTTATTGAAAGATCTGTGAACCGTTGGATCTTCACACTTTGAACAATAAAGATTCAATTTAGATGATGTTTTTCTTTCCATTTTTTTTTAATTATTTTTTTATATATAAGGTGATATATGTTTCAATGCGATGAATTATATATGTCAAATACAATCTCAATTGAAAAATTGGTATATATAGAGAAACTTAATATATATATATATATATATATATATGTTCAAATCAGTACACACTGATATAACTTCATCGGTGCGTTTGATGTGGACCATTAGATTTACATACTTTAACTCAAAGTGTATGCATTTGTCAAAACTTCTTCAAAATATGTGGTCTACATGCATTGACACTGATGTGAATGAGACCGATATACATAAATGTAAATATATATATATATACATAAATTCTATTATCAGTTCGAACTGAAAAAAATTATATCAGTTCCTTGCATGTGGACCACTGGATTTAAATACTTTGACTTGGCTGTATGCACTTGTCAGTCAAAGTATTTAAATCCAGTGGCCCACATACAAGGAACTGATATAACTTTTGTCAGTTCGAACTGATAATATAAAGACTATATATATATAATTTTTCTATTGTTAGTTTGTCCTGATATATATATATATAATTAAACTTCTTTAATTTCTACTTTACATTCACATTTCCACATAATATCTTTGTGTAATTAATTCTACACAATCCAAAAACCAACCCAAATATTATTGCAAGTAATTTGATTTTACCATAAAATTCTTGGGAAGATGATCAGGTGAATGATATGGTAAAAATACAATCACTTCAAATATATCTAAATCTTTTGTTGTTAAAAAAAGATATAACTTTTTTATGAGAGAATTGTAAATATCGCCCTATCTTTTGAATAAAAGCCAAATCAAACTCACTAGTTTGAGAAATCAACAAATAACCCCTTAATGTTAGTTGACCATTAGTTGATTTTTTTAAATCTAAAAAAAAAATTACTAATTAAGCGGTTTTATGTATAAATGGATTAAAAAAAAAAATCAAAATATACAAAAAAATAAAAAATAAAAAATTAGAAAATACATATACAGTCTTTATTTAAAAACTTAAAATATTTACAAATATACTATAAATAAACAATAATATCATTAAAATATATATATTTTTTAAATATAAAAAAAATATACAAAGGAGATGCTCACATACATATATTTATATTAATAATGTGCATGTCTTCTCCATATATTTTTTATACTATATTAAATATTATTTGTTTTATTTTTAAATATATATATATTTGTTTATTTTAAATATTTAGTAATTTTGTAAGAATTTAATTTAATTATTATTATTTTCACTTTTTTATTCAATTATATAATAAATAATCTATAATTATACATATATTTTTATATTTAAATATAGTCAACTAACAGTTAACTAATATTATGGAGTTATTTATTGATTTCTCAAACCATAGGGTTTGCTTTGGCTTTTCTTCAAAAGATAGGGTTTTTTTTACTTCAATTTCCTTCAAGTTTTTTTTTTTTTTTTTTTTTTTTTTTAATAAGTGAACTGCAAAGTTAATTTATAAATTCACATATATATTTAAGTGTGAAAGCTGACTATTTAATAGAAAGAGTGACGATAATGACACCCCTTAAAAACTATATGTACACCCATTTTGTATTCACACCCATCAAAATTTTTAAAAATTTCATAGTTTGTAAATAAACCCCACTTAATGCCAAAAATATCCTTTCTTTAATTATAATGTAATTGTATTTTTGTAAGTACACACCATCGACATAAATTATTATGTTATTTAATCAACTTTATTATTATTTACAATTGGAAATTTTATTATTATCTTTAATTCTATCATTGTTATTTCAAAAAAAAAAAAAAAAAACTTTCTATCACTGTTCTTAAAAAATAATAATTCTATTACTGTTCTTTCCCATCCATTCTTTTTATCTTCCAAGTTTTCCTTTCACAAAAATCAAATTCCATTTTTCTTTTTTCTTTTTTTCTTTTTCTCTCTTGGCGTGTCAAGCTACTCTCTCCATTTCTTCTTGACTGTTTTCTATCAACAAAATCACTTCGTTTTGAGGTTTTTTCTGTTGGAGATCCACTTTCAGTTTGTGAAAGTTGTAGAGAAGTAAGATTTATGTAATTACCAATTGATTTGGAAGTAGAGTTTAATGGAATTGAAGAACAACTAATATTAAAAAAAAAAAAAAAAAAACGAAGTCTAAAGCGTGTTTGAAAGAAAAAAAAATACAAATATTATAGAGAAAACAATTTAAATGATTTTGTTCTTCTAATAAAAATAATTTAATACTTGCATTTTTACAACCAACTTGGAAAATTTTTGATTCATTCTCTAGTAGTCAATTTGTATTTCCTTAAAGAAAAAGAAAATATATTTAAAATTAAATTTTAAGAAAGAATCTAGGGTTTAAGAAAATGGAAAGAATTTTTAATGATATATGTTAATATCAAATCATTAAAAGGAAACATTTTTTTTCACAAGATATTAAAATAGGAAACTAATTAATAATTATTGTGGGTGTACTTACAAACTATTTAGTCTTATTGGTAATTTTACTCAAGGGCATTATTGTATTTTCAAAAACATATTAAGTTGGGGTGTACATACGGTTTTTGAGGGGTGTAAATATTGTCACTCTAATAGAAAATCGTTGTCTTCAATTAATTGAAAATTTAGTGGGTTTCGAGGCTAAAATCTTAAGAGTAGCGATATTTACACCCCTACAAAATTGTATGTGCACCCTTTTTTGTATGTACACCCCAATATGTCCTTTATCTTATTTTTTGAATAAATATTTTAAATCATAAGTTATAAGATAATTAAAAGGAAAATTGAATTTTTTTTTTTTTAATAAAGTATGGAGGACACCTCCTCCCAGGCTCCCAGAAACAAAAAATCTCCATTCTCAAGATTATATTTTTCTCCGGATTGAAGATGGTGAAGGTGACCTTTAAAAAAAAAAATGAAGGAGGCGGCTTTTCTTCTTTTTATTTTTCTTATACTTTTCTTCTTTTTTATTTTTCTTATATTTTTCTTTTAAATCCAAAGAGAATTTTTTTATAACATTTACTTCTTCTTTTTTTTATAGAAAAATTATAACAGTAATTAATATTTATAGTGTTAAAATAATCACAATTTAAATTTAAATTAAATAATAAATAATATTTTAATCAAAATATTTTTTTTTTGTTTTTATATTCATGTGAATAATTATAATATTTGTTAAATATTCAAAAATATTACATATTTAATTAATATGATATACAAGATATATTTATCTTAATCATTTTAATAAACTTATTTAAGGATAATATTGGAATTTTAAAAATATATTGATTTGGGGTGCATATATGATTTTAGAGGGGTGCAAATATCGTCACTCAAATATTAATCATATATGTAAACTAAAAAGCCTACATTAATCTCTGGAAATTATCTAAATAACCAAGCCGCTAAGATAGCAAAAGTTTTCAAAAAAATACATGGTCTTGGATTAATAGATATCGTCGAAAAAAAAAAAAAATCCCAAGCCGCTAAGATTTATAAGTGCCTTACAAGGAAATCTGATTTGAAGTGAAGACAAATCTCTTGCAATGAAGTAAAAATATTTAGAGAAGTATTACAAGAACTATTACAATAGGATTGTCGGGACCTGCCGAGATTAAGGGGTCGTTTGTTTTTTTGTCTGAAGATTGAATAGTCCTGAATTTTTCTAAAGACTGAATAGGGACTGAAATCTAAACTTGAATGACATGTTTTTTTTTTTTTTCCTCACATCTGAATGTGTTGTCAACACGTTTGTTTTTTAAAAGTAAAATTGTCTGAAAATAAGTAATTTTACATGCATACCCATGTTAAACAATTATACATATAATATGGAATAAAAACAATCCAAAAATAATAATTATATATGAACACATATGATCATGATCTCCCTTTTCCATTACAAACAAACTTCATTTTTACTGAGAAAAAAAAAGGTTTTTTTTTTTTTTTTTTCAAAAAATAAAATAGGCAGCATGAAAACTCACACAAAACACTCTAAATATATATATATAAATACATTACCCTAATATTGATATTAAACACCAATATGAGAAGTGATTAGGGTTCTTTTTTATTTTTAAAGCTATTTAAAATAAGGTATATATTAAAATAAATGTTTATATACCATATATACTTATGATGAAATTGAAAATATGTTATATATGGAGGATAGTATCGTAAGAAAAGATTTTGGATTGCATTTAATGCAATTCAGTGATTTACAATTAAGTGAAAAGTCAGGATTTTTTACTTTTTATTTTAAGTTGTTTTTTGGTATTTTTAAGTTGTTTGACCACTTAAAAAAACAAATAAAACAACTTAATATTTATGATTCAGACCCATTAAATTTTAAGTGAAAAAAACAAACGACCCCTAAACAATACATGTACAATCCGGATATCTACACTCCCATAACGGGAGATGACTACTCCCACAACTCAGGAAGAAAACTTCCCACACATGATTTTAAAATGTGTATGGTGGGATTTGAACCTCTCACCACTTATTTGGAAGGGAGGTGCACTACCAACTCTACTAAGAGGTGATGTGCGGGTGAGAGTTATTTTTGGAGTCATGCTAATGGAACCTAAATCTCGTCAAGTCCTAACTGATTCTGACCCACAATGATCACCTAATTATGACCTTTCAAAATAAAAAATATTTTTAAAAAAATTGATTACACCTATCACATGCCATAACAATACATATAAGTGACAATATTTTTATTCTTTTTCTAACATCACAATCAAAAGTAACCACATGCAATATGTATAACACTTTGTTATATGGATTTTTTCTTTATTCAGTTTATCATCAAGCTCTACTTAATTTTCTGTGTGACATAAGTGGGAACCGGAAACGTGGCAATTTCCGGTGATGATGTAGCGAAATTATCCAAGATTCAAAAGATGTATATATTATAATTCTATGGGTCTATAGAAGAACACTTGTCACATATATGAATTAAGTTGACATTAACAACGCACAAACTGATGCATTAGTCTCAATTAATTATATTCTTGTTTCGTAACAACATTATATTACGAATTTATAGTTCAGATCGATCAAGAGAGATAATACTTTTGATTAATTAACTATATATCTTTCCAATTATCTTTTTTAGTGATTTATAGACAAATCAATCAATGGAATATTGAAATATTGCAAGAGTATAAGGAAAATGTAGTAGAAAGAGAGTGATATATATAACCATAAAAATAACTTCAATTATTAAGAACAGATTTGGTTTACAGAACTACAAAAGACACATAAAATTAAAAGATACATCATGAGACAAAACTACAATGGTACTCAAATCGCCAAACTATCGGATATAAAGACATCCTCTTATTGTAACACCGCATGCAACACCATATTTTCCGGCCCAGAAACTCCAATTAATGTTTACACTTCTTTCACTTGATCCTGTACAAAAAAAATTAATTAACTGGACAAAATTGTAAGAATTAAATATTCTCTAGTGCAAACCATCTTATATATATTTAAAAAAAAAAAAAAAAAAAAAACCGCAGGCAATTTGCCCTAGAAGAATTATTATCAAATATTGAGAAGAAGAAATTAAACATACAGAGCGCAGTTGGTGGAGGGGCTGATATTGAAAGGAATATTGACACCGCATTTGCCGGGAAGGCCGGCAGCAAGTGTAGGGTTGATGCCAGAGGCGGACTTAGCAGCGTTTTTCAAGCAATTACAAATCTGTTGGCGGTTAGGAGTGGTGACAGCAGCACTGTTAAGAGCCTTGATTCCATTGCAGCATGGTGGCGTTAGGGGCCCAATAGACCTCAAGTACATGATGCATGGAGACACGCTGCTGATGACCTGACCACATGATACGGTGGACTGAGCCATTGGTGTAGCCACCACCAACATGCAAGATACGAGAGCACAGACCAGCTTGAGATTAGTAGACATGTTTGTTTGTTGGTTTTTTTGAGAAAGCTTTGAAGATTCAGTGAGGAGCTCGAGTGAGTGAGTGATGAGAAGATAGTGAGGGGATATTGGGTTTATATAGAAGATATATAAAGAGTAATTAAGATTTCAGTCTTAAGAACATGACTGAGTGAGTGAATTTGCTAGTAGGTTGTTGGACCTAATTCAATGCAGTAATAATGCTTGTCTTGGTTTTATAAATAAATCCTCGTAACTAGTGAATAAATATATATACCATGCACGGTCAAATATGTTTCGATGATAAGAGCATCTTCGATGCAACCATTGGTTGTGAAAAAATTGGATGCTAACTAGGATAAACATGTATTAAGTTCAAATATAGGTCTCTAGCTAATGTAACCATCTCCATTCAATGTCAAGCTAGGGTGGCAAAAAAAAAAGATAGCAAAACCGTCAACATGATCGTCTACCTTTAGATAGCCTGTTAGACACTGTAAATATGATTGACTGAGCAAGTACATTTATGACATAGAAAGTGATTGATGTTTCTATTAAAATAATAATATTGTTTGTTAAAGAAATAAAATAAAAAAGACAAGTCATTAAAAAAAATATTTTGAACAGAAGCCATTAAAGACTAAATGGTGATTTGGTTGTCCATCAACCATACATTTATAACACATAGAAGACTTTATATTGTTGTCATGTTAACAATTTTGGACAGACGATCTACTCTTGTATTGGAGATGCTCTAAGAATCTCTTCAGTGACTGCTATTGCAAGTGGTGAAAAACTTGTGTGGAATGTTCTCACCACGTGACATTATGCCATGTAATATAATTCATCTTAGGAACATAGAAAAGTTTAAAAGTTGTTTGATTTTGAGCAATGTAATTAGATGGTCTCACAAATTAACTGGTGAGACCGTACCACATAAGTTTTTCTCACAAGTGATATATATAAAAAAATAATAATTAATTAATGACTCAAACCTAATACATTATTTTAGACTCAACGGACTTTCTTTACTACCAAACTACATTTGATTTGGATGGTTGTAAAATATCCCAAGATACACATAAAAATATGCAAAACTCTTTTCTTTTTCTTTTTTTAATAAAGAAAATATGCAAAACTCTTGATATGTTGTACTAGGAAGCATGGATACTCCATTTGGTGGAGGTAACTCGTATCGAACTCGTATCCAGTTCAAATACTTCCCGGATACTCTAGGATACGTATCCGATATGCCAAATGGCGTATTCGTTGACTTTTTCACAAGTTTGACTAGAGGATACTTGGAGGATACTTAGGGGATACTTAGAGGATACGTTTGGAGCAATATTATAATTATTTTAGTATAAAACGGGGTCAAATTATAATTTTAAAATTTTAGGAGTCAAAATGAAATTGTAAAGAAATTTTGGTTTTGATTCCATTGACATGGAGAATACTGGGATACTTGAGATTGCAAACCTTTCTCTTGATGAACTAGAGTTAGAGGTGAATTATTTATATCCTTTAACAATATGAATGATGATAATGAAGTTAATTAGGAATTTAAAATATGTTTTATGAATTTTTTTATGTATTATTTGGATTTTGTAATATGTTATTACTTATATGACGTATGTTTTATTTAGATTTTGTAATATGTTCAACTTATGTGACATGTTTTATTTGGATTTTGAATATGTTTTTATTTTGAATGAGTTATCAAATATGTTTTCATATATTATTATTATTATTTAAATATAAATATATATTATTTTAATTGACGTATTCTGCCGTATCCGTATCCTAGTTTTTGTAGATTTACCGTATCCCCGTATCGTGTTGTATCCATATCTCGTACCTATATCCGTATCCGTGCTACATACTCGTACAACATCTATAAATTAATAATGTTTTTACGGCATGAAATTATCCAATTAAATGAGATATTTAACATATAATCATGATAATGAAACAACATTAAAGTTCGTTAAAGCATCAATGACATGTACGGGATAAAAATTTTTTAAAGAAAAAACAAGTAATTATATATTCATATTTGAATAAAATATCATAGTAAATTCTATATATACTTTTTAATACATTATTAATTTATGAAATGAATGAAACCAATGTATTTATATATATATATATATATAAAAGTGTAGTATTAATCATTTAATTGAAATATAGATATATAAACAGACTAAAAAGTAAGGGCATTCATTTCATATTAGGGTTTTTTTTTTTTTCTATGTTCGGTTTTTATAGTTAATTTTTTTTGGAAACAGGCATTTTATTAACCCCACAGCAAAAACGCCAGAGGGCCAGCCAAAGGCCACGCACAGGACAAGCACAAACACAAGAGGCAACCAGCCAACAAACAAGCACAGAAAAACAAAACAAAACAAACAGCAGGGAACAGCCAAAGGCCACGCACAGCAGGAACAGAACAGAACAACACAGCAGAGGAAACCAGCCAAAACACAAACCCAAACAGCACAAAAGCATTCAAAAAACACTCCACACAACATTCTCCCCATCCAAAGCCACTCCCTTCTTCGCTAAACTATCAGCCACCGAATTAGAAGCTCTTGGGACGAAGCCTAAAGAAGGATTATTAAGCATCCTTAAAGACGCACGAATGTCATAGATCACCTCAACCCGAGACAGATTTCCGAAATCTTCATTCTTCAGCCAGCCTACGACTTCCAAAGAATCACTTTCAAAACTAATACATCTCCTTCTCAATGAATCATTCGAAACACAAAGTTGACAAGCTTTTTGGATCGCCAAAAGTTCTGCTGTAGACGCATCCACCCTACCAACAAAAGCCGAGAAAGAACACAGCTCATCACCCTTCGAGTTACGTAAAATACCACCAATCCCCACCCTACTCGACTCCAAATTGCACGAACCATCAACATTAAACTTCAAGTTCTCCGCTAAGGAAGGAATCCACTCCTTCGGATGATTAGCCTTCACTGGAATCTCTTCGAGACAGCAGAATTCCAAGTTTTGAATCAGAATTGTAATTGGCTCCTTAGACCCCCTACCATGGTGCTTGAACCACCAAGCCACCCTAAATCGAATCACATCAATATACTCTTCAAAGACTACAACTTCCCCTTTGAAAACGTTTTTGTTCCTTGCCTCCCAAATAGACCAAACCACAACATAAAACAAAGTTAACCACACCCTCTTCAATCTCGTGTCATAGCACAACCCTTTCCACCCAATAAGCCACTCCTTAATATTCTTATTAGCACAGCCAGACACCGACCACCAGCCCAAGCAAACACTCCATAAAACCCACGCCCAAGGACACTGCAGAAATAAATGGTCCACAGTCTCTTCAAGACAGCCGCACATCGGACACAAAAGACCATCAGCCGTAACCACACCGAAATGAGATAACAACTCCCTAACCACAATCCTACCTTTAAGCAATTGCCAAACAAAAACTTCCACTTTCGGTGGGTTGTAACCGAACCAAATATCGACTGAATCCGGGATAAAAGTGTCGCCTAAATCTTCAGCACACCGACGAAAAGAACTTACCGAAAACAAACCTTTAGGACAAAAAGACCAAGCTATCGAATCCTGCACAACTCTTTGAATTCTCACTCCTTCAAGATTGTAGGAAAAATCTGCCCAAATATCCAGTTCCCAATCAAAAACACCTCTTCTCAATTGAATATCCCAACGCCACACCTCTCCTTCCCAACGCCCAAACTTACTAATAGACCCACCTTTATTATTGGACAGAGCAAAAATCCTAGGATAAGTTACCTTAAGCGGCAGCCCATCTCTCCACCCGTCATTCCAAAAACTAATTTTTTTGCCACTACCTACCACCAACTTCAGATCATCTCTTAAGATTTTAGCCGAAGGCAACCCTTCCACAAAAAGATCACCAACAGCCTTGACAAAGTGAGAAGCATTTGGACCAGCTGTCCACTTCCAAAGAAGATTATCTAACTTGACTCCATACTTGGCACCAATGACCCTCTTCCAAAGCGGCTCCTCCTCTCTCCCAAAACGCCATACCCATTTAGCCAACAAACCTTTATTTTTATCCACCATTTTCCCCACACCAAGACCACCTTTCTTCTTACTTAAGCAAATCGTCTCCCAATTGACAGTATGAAGCTTCCTTTTTTCAATACCGTCTCCCCAAAAAAAACTCCTCTGGCATTTTTCTATGTCTTTCGCCACATTAACTGGGACTTTGAAAACCGACATGTAATAGGAGGGAATGCTCGAAAGCACCGCTTTAATCAAAACCAATCTACCCCATTTGCTCAAAAACTTCTTTTTCCACGGAGCTAGACGGCTTTTGATATGATCCAGAATCGGATTCCAGAACGCCTTGGAACCAGGCCTAGACCCCAAGGGCATACCAAGATACGATATAGGAAGACTAGACTGCTTACACCTAAAAACCGCCGCCCAATCAACCTCCTCATGACACACTTTCCCTACCCTAACAATACAAGACTTATGAAAATTTATCCTCAAGCCAGACGCCAACTCAAAGCATCTAAGAATTCTTTTAGTATTTGCCAGGACCTCCACCTTTGGCTCAAGAAAAAGAACAGTATCGTCCGCATACTGAAGATGGGACACATGAACCACCTCCTCACCAACACTGAAACCTCTTACCAAATCCAAGTCCCTCGCTTTATTCAGACAACCGCTCAAACACTCCACAGCCAAATTAAAAAGGAAAGGGGATAGAGGGTCACCCTGCCTCAAACCTTTCCCCATCTCAAACTCCTCCGTAGGGCTGCCATTAACTAAAACCGATAAAGACGGGGTTGAGATGTACCACTTCATCCACTCTCTCCACCTCACACCAAAACCCATCTCAAACATGACAAAATCCAAAAAGGAATGGTCCACAGAATCATATGCTTTCTCAAAATACAGCTTTACTAATAAACCACCTCTACCTCTATCTTTCTTCTAGCTATGAATTATCTCCTCCACTACCACAAAACTATCCATTATTTGCCTATTCTTAACAAACGCCATCTGACTTTCCCCAATAATCGAATTCATGACCAACCTCAAACGATTTGCTAAGACCTTCGCTAAAATCTTGTACATCGCACCCACCAAACTTATAGGTCTAAAGTCCCACATGTTCTCCGGGTGAGCACATTTCGGGATTAACGCCACAAATGTCTTGTTCAACTCCTTAACAATCTTACCATTCCTATGGAATTCATGGACAAACTTCATGAAATCCACTTTAATAACCTCCCAATTCGCTTTAACAAAGTTTAGGTTCAAACCATTCGGACCCGGCACTTTATTCCCATCACAATTGCAAACCGCCGCCCAAACTTCTTCAACACTAAAATCCACCTCTAAAGCCTCACTTTCCATAGCCGAAAGTTTTTTAAAATTGAGACCATAAATCTTGGGTCTAGTCCAATTTACATTCGAATAATGCCTCTTGAAAAAATCCACAATCTTTTCCTTAACAAGCATCGGGTCCGAGACTCTCTCACCATCAAAAAAGATCTCACTAATACGATTCCTCGATTTCCTTCCATTGGCCAAACAACGAAAAATTTTGGAATTTTTATCCCCTTCCTTCAACCAACTAACTCTCGAACTTTGTCTCCACACTTGTTCCTCCTTTCTTAATTCCTTCCATAATTTTAACAACAGCTCCATACGTTCTTTCCTCAGATTATCAGACCAACCCATTACCCTTGCTTTTAAATCCACTGCATTCAGGCTGTCTTCAGTGATTTTGCTCACGGCATCTATCTTTTTATTCAAAGCTAACCACTTCTCAATTCCACATTTGGCACCTTTAACCTTAGAAGCTAAGGAAACACCTAAATGACCTTCCATCCTACCCACTTTCCAACCTCTCACCGCCTCCAACATCAGACCTTTCTCCTCAATCCACCCATTGCAGAATCTAAAAGGTTTAGGACCCCACTCCTCAATCTTTTCACCAATCAGAACAGCATTATGGTCCGAGATAGAACGAGAAAGGCCACGTTGAACCAAGTTAGGAAACCACAAAAGAAATTCTGGAGGAATTAAAAAACGATCTAATCTCGCCCAAGCCGCCGAATCTCTGTTGTTAGACCATGTGAAAGGCATGCCCACCAAAGGAATGTCTAACACATTTGCGCGCAACACAAAATCCCCGAAATTACGCATCGACCCCAAATCAACTACCTTACCTCTTCTCTCATGAGAACCCAAAACCGTATTGAAGTCTCCACCGATGCACCAAGGCAAAGGGAAAGAATTCTGAACATCAATCACATAATCCCACAACTCCTTTCTCTCCACTTCCACATTCGGAGCATAAATGTTGTAGAACACAACTTCTTGATTAACTCCGCTCAATTCCCCCATCACAATGATACTTCTATTTGTCGAAATACAAGCCTTAACTGTGAAAAAATCCTCGTTCCAAAGAGTGATAAGGCCACCCGAAGCCCCCCTAGCAGCGACACCGATGCCTCTGGACAGGACATTTCCACCTAGAGATCTAATGACACCACTGTCAAACTCCTTCAACTTGGACTCCTGAATGAACAGAACTGTCGGACGATGCCTTAACACTAATTTCCTAACCACTTTTCTCGTCTCCATCTTCCCTAAACCTCTAACATTCCAAGACAAAGCTAACATTACAACAAAAGAAACCACATCGAAACTGAAACACAGACTAACCTGTGAAAGTCTCAAAACGAGCTTTGTCCTCCACCTCCCTTCTCCTAATTTCTTCTATAACTTCCTTTTCCACTTCCGTGAAATCAAAACCAACTTTTGACCCAATCGCTAGAGTATTGATCACCTCCACCTCCACCTCCACCTCCACCTCCACCGGATCTATCACCCTGAGCTGATCTCCCGCGCCTTCTTGAAGTCTCCTTCCTTTCGAGTTCCTTGTTCTCATACCATGTGAACTAGACCCCTTAGATTTTATTCTACCACTCTGTCACTGATCCTTGCTCAACCCACAAACAAACTCACTTCGATCTTCAACCTTCTTTTCCATCGCAATTGAATTCCTCTGATTCTCCACTTCAATCATAGCCTCCACCATCCCTTCTTTGAAAATCGAATTATCACTACTGTAAATAATTCCTTCCTCTGATTCCTTTCCCTCACCAACATCCTTCTATGTTTCTCTGTAAGGTGGGTTTTCTTCACAGCCCTCCATGATTGGGCTCTCTTGGTTCTCTGATAACCGACCACCCCCTGTGATACCAGCTGGGCTCACATCTAGTGGACCCAAGTCCACACATAATTCCAAACTATCTGAATCTTTCCTGGGTCTGGAAATATTTGGGCCATCAGTTAAGTTAAAGGAAACTTTCTTGGGCCTATTGTGGACCAGCCCATCCAGCTCTGAAACCGGATTCCTTGAACACCCTCCCTTCTCTGTGCAAGACTCCAAAAACACACTTTTCCTCACATCTGATTCAGAAGATGAAGTACTCTCCTCATAGCTACTCCCATCTATCCTGACACCACCTTTTCTCTTTTCCCAAATCAAACTACCATTCATAATCATATGCCTTATAGGCTTTTTCTTTAACTTCTTAGACCACGCCATCTTTCCTTTCTCTAGAAACCTTCTTACTTTCAACCCTCTGCTTTTCACCTCCAGACTGGCAGTACTTTTCTGACCAAACCTTGACATCCTCTCTGTTCTGTCACCCTGACATATCGCCCATTTCTTAACTTGCACCTTTCCCACTTGATTTATGATTTTCGATGCCTTCTCACCTACCACCTTCTCTCTGCACAATTCAAAATTCTCCTTTTTCGGTGAGAGGCTCCGACCATTTCGACTCCCATCCTTGCACAAATCTAACAACTTTTCCACCCACTCTATATCCATCGGCTTCGAGTCTTCTTCCATCTTCACCGTGAAAGGTCTATTTCCTCCCTCAATCTTAATATTGGTAGACACCTTATGATGATGAGGGATTAAAACCAACAACCTTCCTTTGTCTACCAGTACTCTGTTCTCCGTTTTGGGGTCCACCATCAGGGGCTCCCCAATCTGCCATCCAAGTTTCATGAAAAAATTCGAGGACCAACAGGAAATAGGAATTCCCCAGCAATTAATCCACACCAGACGTGCCTGCATTATCAGTGACTCATTCCACCTCATCATACTTGAGAAGCAATCATCCCAAAATCCTCTTTCCTTGATGAAACTTTCCTTCCTATTTTCAGAATTGAAAACCCATAGGACACACTTATCACCTAAATACGCTACTGTAAACTCAGAACCCCTAATCTTCAGTCTCCGATTCACCCTTGAAACCTCTGTGAAATTTTTCAGAATACCTATTGCACACCTATTCAGCCAATCCTGATCGTTCTTTTTGAAATCCCATGCCATGGACAGCGTCCTGACCTCCTCCTGCTCACCAGGCCTCTGGACCTTACTCTAAGAACCTCTCACAACTTCCGCATAAGAGCTCTTACCTTTGGGCTCATTCCTCTTAAATTCCTTTTGTTTCTGCTTCTGCTTCTGGTTCTTATGATCTGGATACCTCTTGTACTCCTGCTTCTTGTACCTGTTCTTCCAATCACGTGCTGCCACTTTCGATGCTATAGGCCAACTGTATACATGCATCCCGTTTGTAGTAGCAGCTACCTTTGTTGCTTCCTCTAGGGTGCCAAATCTCACGAATGCAAACCTGCTTCTCCTACTATACTTGACCGCCGATAAGTAAATATCCCTAACTTTACCAAACGGTTTGAAGAGCCCCCATAGACATTCATAATCCACTTTCTCATGAAGGTTATCCACGAAAATGGAGAATAAATTGACCCTAAAATCATCTCTGTTATCTTTCCCGTTGAAAGCAGACGTTCTCTCTCTAAAAACTTCTCTCTCTCTCATATTTTTCTTTTTGATGGTTTTTATAGTTAATTAAACGTTTAATTTTAATAAGATGCTTCAATTATATAGTTTAATGCTAACTTGTGAAATTGGAATTAAAATTATGTATCATCGGTTGGGTGTTATCACAATCTAATCCCCAGTGGTTGGTTTTTCTGTTCTTCTAACCAATGCTAGTTCTAATTAATAGTGGGTTATTTCAATAATCACAAACAAACATCAATAATTAATTTTAGGTTCCCTAACTTGATGTTACTTGAATACATTAGGGTTCGCTCTCGTAGCCCTTTGGGTAATTTTAGTTAGTTTAAACTTTAAACCTACAGATGATTAGATTCCATCTTCACTGTGTGTAATTAAGTTCAACATGAAAATGATTATAGTTTTGATAACAAATTGTATACAATCTCAAAGATTTAAAAAAAAAAAATCATATAGTAACCATTTACATGTTTTGACATAAATTTGTAACTATATTCTATTATTCCCTCTAGTCTCTTTTTATTTTATTTTTATTTTTATATATATATATATATATATATATATATATATATATATATATATATATATATATATGAACTACAAAGTTATTTTAAAAATTTAACACATACACACATTATAGAAAGGGAAATTATCATTTTTCCCCCCTGAAAAAAATTCTCTTAGAACTATTAGGACACGGTTTCAGCATATTGGCCATTAATCCCCCTAATTTGGAAATAATGGACACTGAACCCCTTCTGTGATGATTTCCGTCCAAATTTTAAGTTGACCGTTACTGTTTAAGGGTAATTTGGTAATCAACTACACAAATTAAAAATTAACAATGAAAAAGAATTTTAAAAAAAATTAAAAATTAATTTGGTTGAGATCTAGACTGCCCATCTGACAAGATGGACGGTGGATCTCCACCAAAGCCAATTTCCAATTTTTATTTTTATTTTTTAAAATTTTCAACGAAAAATCAAACAAACCTAGACAATCAAACAAACCCAGAAAATCATTCAAACCCATTCAACAACAAAATCAAACCAAAAACGGGTAAATCGATTCAAAACAAGTCTTTACATTTTGCATACATATCTAAAGTGGCATTCCGCTGTCTCCTTTGTTTCGTTCTGTTTTAGGCTTGTGTTTTTCAGTTGTATTGTGTTTTTCTTCTGCTGGCGATTTTCTGTTTTGTTGGGTTTTGCTGCCCTTCCTGGCTTTGTTTTTTGTTTCCTCTTTTCTTGGAGGGTGTTGTTGTGGGCTGTTGTGTGGTTTTTACCTTGCGGTCAATAAAGTTTGCCGTTCAAAAAAATAAAATAAAATCTAAAGTGGCATTCCAACAATGATGTCAGATTCAAAACCAGTCTTTAAATCATGAGCATGCAATTGAGTACCTAACCTAAATGCAGATAACCCAGCACAAGACCTGAACACCCTAGCATAAATCGATTGACTAATCTCAATACCATTCTTTAGCATCTCCTTGAACAACTCCAACCCCTTAACAAACTAATCGTTTTGAACACAACCTGCAACCACGACACTCCACGAAACCCAATTCTTTTCAAACATTTCACTAAATAGCAAAAGTGAAGAATCCAATTTATTAAACCCAGAAATCTGAAATCAACAAAATTCCCATCACAAGCCATGCATAAATCCAGAAATCTAGAAATCAACAAACCCATAAATCCCAAATGATTTTTTTTTTTTTTTTGGTTTTTTGAAACCCTAACCGCCACCGTCATTCACTCGTTCTCACTCCCCGACGACGTCAACTCTGTCCGGCGAGTCATCTTGTCCAGCCTTCCGTCAGCTTTCGGTCCCGTCGTCGTTCGCTTCTCACCGTCACATATCTGGGTTTTGCGTGGGTTGTCTTACGCGAATCTCTTGCTCGATTTCAGACCACCACTGCCGTCAACTCTAATCATCACGTCCAACCCCGGCCAATGGAGTTGACACCACTAGGTTTCAAATGCAAGAGATGAATCGGTCGATTGGTGTGTGGTGAATCGGTCGTGTGTGGTGATTGAATGGGATTGGGTTTTATTTTCGATTTTTTTTTTTTTTTTTGTGGAATCTGATATTGATAAAGGATATGTGGTTGGATATGGATTGATGAAGGTTTGTATTTGGATTTTTTTTTTTTTGTGGAATTTGATTGAATATTTGGATTTTTTTTTTTTTTTTTTTTCTTTGTTTCTAGATTGGAGAATTTTTTTTTTTTTTTTTTATGAAGAATATCTTTCCAGATTTTTGAGGAAGACTGATGAGTTTCATATAAGGGCAATTTGGTCTTTTAACAGTCTGACTTATGTCAATGTACACTATTCTCACACTGTTCCATCCAAAAAGCTAACAAAATGGGGTATTTTATTAATATTTCCAAATTAGGGGAGAGACCGGCCAATATGCTAAAACCGTGTCCTAATAGTTCTAAAAGAATTGTTTCAGGGGGGAAATGATAATTTCCCTTATAGAAAATAGAAAATTGATGTCCTCACTTAATTGAAGAATTTGGGATCTCTTAGACTAAAATCTCAATCTTATAAAGCGTAATCTAAATAACCAAAACTGAGATTTATATACAAGTGGCTTACGAGGAAATCTGATTTAATTTGTAGTGAAGTAAAATCTCTTACAATATATATATTAAGAGATTCATTTAATTTATGCGAAGTAAAAAAAAAAAAAAAAAATACTTATGTCTAATCTATTCGATCACATGCCATTACAATACATATAAGTGACAACACTTTTTCTTTTTCTATTGTCAAAATCAAAAGTGGAAAAAATCTTACACTTTCTGACTAATTTGATTCATTATTCTATTTCTACTACTGCTTTTTACATGGACTCTTTTTTTATTATTTTTATTTTTTTTCATGCTCTGCTTCTGCAGATTTAATGCACTATATAGTACTTGCTTTTAATTTTTTCGACATAAAATTCATTGTAGTTAATATATATCTTTGAATTTTTGATCATTTGTGTTAATTTCGCTACATACCATGTCTTCCAATCTCACTTTATTTAATTTTTTAATAAATAAAACAAAATGGATCAGAAAATGGGGTATCTAGTGAGATTAACGTAAATGATGAATTTCATATTGGAAAAGTTAAAAGCTAAGTACCATATAATGCATTAAATCTGCAACTGGACGGTTTGACCTATATGGGACAGTCATTGACACACTGCTCCACCATGTGTCTCATCTGTGTGATATCAAACTCACACACGCACTTGATCAAGTCGAAAATGCTAAACATAATTAATTTCTTTATCGGGTAATATCCAAGAGTCAAAAAATCAATATCCGTACCAAAATTACATTACTATGTGAAATCAGTTCCACCATAATATTAAATTAAACGTTTTTTAATATTGTGCATTCATTATGTAACTTTGATCTTCTATTTTAGAAGATACCAGATTAGAGAAAAACCCATTTCACATCTGTTTTATGTTAACAAGCAAAGGAACAAACTCATGGATTAATCTCCATTTTCTTGTACAATAATAACACACTCTTGATAAGTATCATTACAGTATTAATTTATAGTCCGGATCGATCAAGAGATAGCTTGAAATTACTAATTTTTCCAATTATTATTTTAATTGATTTAAAGTGATGCATAGAGATTCAATGGAATAATAATGAAATAGTACACAAGAGGCGTGAAAATTAAGGAGAAAGAGAGAGATAAATACAACCATATTAAAATTAACTTAAATTACTGGGAAAGATTTAGTTTTACATAAAATTAAAAGGCACACAAACACATAGACTGGGATAACTACAATGGGACTCGCGTAAGTGGAGACCACTCAACTTGGATACAAAACCATCCTCTTATTCTTATTTTAACACAGCAATACCATATTTTCTGGCCCAGAAACTCCATTAATGTTGAAACATCTTACCGGACCCTGCACAGCAAATCAACCAACCAAATTATAAAACGTCTTCAAAAACATTTACTAAACTTAAAAAAAAAAAACAATAATTACTTCTCTAGTGCAAACCATCATATAAAAAAAAAAACGCAGGCAGACAGTTCCCGTGGGAATACGTTTTCTGGAACCGTCTGCCTGTGTGTGTGTTTTTTTTTTTTTTTTCAGAGAAAAAGAGGAGAAAGAAGAAGAAGACATACTTAGAGCAGTCGGTGGAAGGGCTGATCTTGAAAGGAACGTTGACACCGCACTTTCCGGGGAGGGCAGCAGCAAGGTTAAGGTTGATGCCGGAGATTTGCTTAGCAGCGTTTTGCAAGCACCTGCAAGCAGTTTGGCGGTCAGCAGTTGTGACAGCAGCGTTGTTAAGACTCTTGACACCACTGCAGCATGCTGGAGGCAAAGCACCACCACCCCTCAAGTAACCGATGCATGGAGCCACACTGCTCGTAACCGTACCACATGTTACAGCGGCCTGAGCCATTGGTGCAACCACCAACATGCAAGCCACGAGAGCACATACAAGCTTAAGAGCAGCCATTGATGTTTCTTCTGAGAAAACTTTGAAGATTCAGTTTGATGAGTTTGTTTTGAGAGAGAAAGACTTGCTTGAGTGAGTAAGTGATGAGAAGAGTGAGGGGATCTAGGGTTTATATAGAAGATATAAAGAGTGTGAACACGATTGGACGAGAGTGTGAACACGATTGGACGAGAGTGAAGTGAAGGTTAGTTGTTAGCTGGTGGTTGGTAGTTGGGTCTAATTAAATGCAGCGATACTTTATTTTTTGATTTGTCAACAATTTTTTTTTTTTTTTTGAAATATTACAATAATTCCATATTTGAGGTGGGTACAGACTCGAATCCACAACTTCAACTTCATTGTGTAGGTATGAAGGACAAATTAACCACTGAACCAACCTCATATTGTCTTGTCAAAAATGAATATCAGAGCATCTCCAATACTATTATGCCACATAAGATAGTTAGATAATAAGGTGGAAAAAACCTCTCAAATGCAATTATCTAACTAATATTATGGAGATGATATAGAAAAAAAAAAAAAAAAAAGTTAAAGAATATAAAGTTGAGAACTCTCTTAGAAATGTTGACTAGTATTTCTAACTTTTTTCCCACCAATAATATTACACATCATTTAATGGTAAAATAAAAGAAGAAAGAGAATGGGATAAATGTTGTAAGATGATTGGTCAAAAATAGAAACATATTTGATTTTAAAATAAAAGAGGAGAGATAGTGAAATAAATGTTTTAAGATGATTGATCAAAATGGGATACATATTTGATTTTAGAAAATTGTATAATATGCATTCTTAACATTTTTTGACAAAGTGGATCCATATTCAATATATATGATGATGTGTCACTGGTTGAAAATCTAAAAATATATATTTGCATTGGAGATGCTTATGTATCCATAAATCACATTGAAGCAGAGGTATATGGTGATGCTTTTGTTGGTTTTATAAATTATAAATTTAGAGAGGAGAGGAGAGGAGAGGAGGGACCTCTGCAACCTAAAATAAATCCCAAGTAACAAATAAAACATGACGAGCAAAAGCATGCACCACATCATTAGCATTACCTGAAACGTAAAGAACGTCTCAAAAAGGGATTAGCATTGCCAATATAGGCATAGCTCAGCTAGTAAATTGATGAACCTGAGGCTTGGGCAAATGACTCTCATATCAGCAGTTCGAATCCTTTCAATGGCGAAAGCTTTCAAAAAATATTTGGTCCCGGATTGATAAATATTGTCAAAAAAGAAAAGAAAAGGGATTACATCAAAAAGAACAAGAATATTATTAACAATTAATCCAATATTCTTCATTTAATTAATGTCACATACAGTAGAATGTAAATAATATAATTAATTAATTATATCACATGTTAAAAATTAAATGAACTATATGTGATATAATAATATATCAAATCATGTTTCAAATTTGGCAGACTTAAATTCCTCACACTTGTTTGTATCTATGAGGTTACGGTTTATGTTTTAAATTTATTTTTCATTTTTCAAAATCAAATTTTGAGTTTCTTCATAAATTACTATATTAAAGTTACTATAAATTACTATTCAACATTAAAGTTCATTAAAGCATAATGACATGTACGGAATAATTTTTTTTTTAAAGAAAAAACAAGTAACGATATATTCATATTTGAATAAAATATCATAGTAAATTCTATATAAACTTTTTAATAAATTATTAATTTATGAAATGAATCAAACCAATGTATATATATATATATATATATATATATATATATATATTAAGGTATTATTAATCATTTAATTGAAATATATATATATATAAACAGACTAAAAAGTAAGGGCATTCATTTCATATTAGGGTTTTTTTTTTCTATGTTCGGTTTTTATAGTTAATTAAACGTTTAATTTATTATAAGATACTCCAATTATATAGTTTAATGCTAACTTGTGAAATTGAAATTAAAATTATATATCATCGATTGCGTGTCGTCACGATCTAATCCCCAGTGGTTGGTTTTTCTGTTCTTCTAACCAATGCTAGTTCTAATTAAGAGTGGGTTATTTCAATAATCACAAACAAACATCAATAATTAATTTTAGGTTCCCTAACTTGATGTTACTTGAATACATTAGGGTTCGCTTTCGTAGTCTTTTAGGTAATTTAATTAGTTAGTTTAAACTTTAAACCTATAGATGAATAGATTCCATCTTCACTATGTGTAATTAAGTTCAATATGAAAATGATATATAGTTTTGATAACAAATTGTATACAATCTCAAAGATTAAAAAAAAAAATCATATAGTAACCATTTACATGTTTTGACATAAATTTTGTAATTATATTCTATTATTCCCTCTAATCTCTTTTTTTATTTATTTATCTCATATATATATGAACTACAAAGTTTTTTTAAAATTTAACACATACACACATATTTATAGAAAATAGAAAATCGCTGTCCTCACTTAATTGAAGAATTTGGGATCTCTGAGACTAAAATCTCAATCTTATAAAGCCTACGAAATTATCTAAATAACCAAAAACTGAGATTTATATACAAGTGGCTTACGAAGAAATCTGATTTAATTTGTAGTGAAGTAAAATCTCTTACAATATATATTAAGAGATTCATTTAATTTATGAGAAAGTAAAAAAAAAAATATATATATATATATATATATATACTTATATCTAATCTATTCGATGCCATTACAATACATATAAGTGACAACACTTTTTCTTTTTCTATTGTCAAAATCAAAAGTGACAAAAATCTTACACTTTCTGACTAATTTGATTCATTATTCTATTTCTACTATTACTTTTTACAAGGACTCTATTCTCTCTTTTTTTTTTTTTTAAATTTGTTGTCATGCTCTGCTTTTGCAGATTTAATGCACTATATAGTACTTGTTTTTAACTTTTCTAATATGAAATTCATTACAGTTAATATATATCTTTGAATTTTTAATCATATATGTTAATTTCGCTACATACTACGTTTTCCCTTCCTACTTTATTTTATGTATTAACTGTGATGATTTTCATATTGGAAATTTATTTATTTATTTATTTTTATTTTTTTGAAAAAAGAAACACAGATACAGAACAAACAAACAAAGGAAAAAACAGAAAAACACCACAAAAGACCAGGAACCAGGGCACCTAGGTAGGTTTATCGGCCTCAACCATCCTACTAATGCACCCAGGATAATCTTCCATCTAGTAAGCGCATGGGCCACTTTGTTGAACCTTTTTTGGACATGACTGATAGTCACCCCATTAGGTTAGATATTGTGTTAGTAATATCCTCAAGGATAATACCACACTCAGAATTCCTCATATCCTCCTCATTGAGCCATTTAACCACGATGGCCTCATCGGATTCAATAACGCACGTGAACAAGCCACACTTAATCCCAAAACGGATACAATTTTGGATTGCCACAAGCTTGGCCACTCTTACGCTGTAATTTGCCTCCAGAATTTGGGAACAAGAAGCAAAAACTTCACCAGTAGAGTTACGAATGACAGTCCCAATGGCAACACGGTTTCCACCCCTGTTAACCACCGCATCACAATTAGATTTATAACTATCGTTTTCTGGCAGCTTCCAACAGTTAGCAGACTTGTTACCATTCACCACCCCTCTCTGATTAACTATCTCCATGCCATGATAATCAACTATGAAAACCTTGCTCCATCCAACTACATCTTTTACCTTATGAATATGGCAGCCATGAAGATTAGAATTTCTGCAAAACCAGATTCTCCAAACCATAACAAAGAAAAGATCCATATCCTCTTTATTTACAAGGCAAGAGATATCCCAAACCAACTCAAAGAAATTGGAATAATTACCTCTGAGGGGAGCTTTACCATACCACCACTCATCACGGATGTGCTTTAATTTAACACACTCCCACAGACTATGTAAAGTGGTCTCATTCCAGCTTTTACAAGCTTCACACAGCCCATTTGTTTTAACCCCCCTACGAGTAATATTGGCCTTGGTCGGAATCCAATCATTGCAAGCTTTCCACACGAAAATTTTAATCTTAATCGGAATCTTTGTTTTCCAAAAAGACTTCCACCAGGAAGATAACCGACCAGGATTAGAGGAGCTGGACGTATTCATTAGCCCTCTCCCAATCCAATAACCACTCTTTACTGAATACCTCACATCCTCCTCATAATGCCATATGAAATCATCCTCTCTCTGATCTCGACAAATAGGAATCTGGAGAATCGAATTAACATCTTCAAAACAGAAATTTTCCTTAAGCAAAGGCGTATTCCATCCACCAGACGGGGCAAAAAGGTAGCTGACAGTCGCACTCTCATCCATTTTAGGCTACGAAACAATCTTGAAAGTGGTCGGTTTAGGGATCCATTTGTCTTTGTATATCTTGATAGACTTTCCATCCCTCACTCTCCTCCTGACACCAGTATCTAATAAACCTTTTCCCCACATAATACTTTTCCACACGTAAGATTCATTCCCCTTTAACTTGGCCTCCATGAAACTGCTATCATGAAAATAACACCCCTTAAGAACTTTTCTAGCTAAAGAGTTAGGATTCATAAGAATCCTCCAGCACTGCTTGGCCAGAAGGGCCCTGTTCGATGTTTCCAGATCACGAAAACCGAGCCCTCCCTCATCTTTAGGCTTACATAGACGATTCCATGTGCACCAATGAATTTTCCGTTGATTCTCTTTGCTGTCCCACCAGAATCATGCACACAACCTTTGAATTTCAGAGATTAACCCTTTCGGAAGTCTGAAAATACTCATCGCATAAGACGAAATCGCTTGGATAACTGCTTTGATGAGGACCTCTTTGCCACCAACTGACAACAACTTTTCACCCCACCCTTTAATTTTCGCCCAAACGCGATCCATAATGTTAGCAAAAAGAATTCTTTTATTTCTCCCTGTGAAACATGGAAGACCTAGATAATTTTCATGACACTCTACTAACTTAATCCCCAACACAGAAGCTAGTTTCTCGCCAGCATTAGAAGATAAAGAAGGACCGGTACACATAGCTGATTTGTTGAAATTTATTACCTGTCCTGAAGCATTTGTGTACACTTCCAGCAGAGATTTTATGGCTGCACAATTTGCTTCATTTGCTTTCGTAAAGAGTAGACTATAATCCGCGAAAAAGAGATGAGTGACAACCGGCCCATTTCTACTGCACTTGAAACCCGTAATTGTACCACTTTTATTAGCTTGTTGTATCAGGTTTGATAATCCTTTGGCATAGAACAGGAAGAGGAAAGGCGAAAGTGGATCCCCCTGTCTGAGGCCTCTGGTAGGCTTAATATTTCCACACAACTCGCCATTGATCAAAAAGGAATAAGTGACCAATTTTACACACCCCATAATTAAACTAATCCACTTCTCTAGGAACCCAAGGCTTCTCATCATTCCTTCAACAAAATTGCACTCAACCCTGTCGTACGCCTTTGACATATCCAGCTTAATGGCCATCGACCCTTTTTTTCGTTTCCTCTGCTTTAGTCTGTGAAGACACTCAAAGCTTACTATAGTATTGTCTGATATCAGCCTCCCAGGAACGGAAGCACATTGTGTATCAGAAATTACTCCTCCCAAAGTGTGTCTGAATCTGTTTGTTATCACTTTTGCAATGATTTTGTATATTACATTGCAAAGGCTAATCGGCCTATATTCCGAAATTCTAACCGGATTCTTGATTTTAGGAATCATGGAAATGATCGTATTATTCATCTCATCCACTGAAGCTCCATCATTAAGAACGCACAAGCAAGCCTCCACCACGCTTGGGCTGATCGACTCCCAGTATTTTTGATAGAAAATGGCTAGTAGACCATCGATCCCTGGAGCCTTTGTCGAGAACATATCAAAAACTGCCCTCCTGATATCCTCCCCAGCAAAATTAGTCTCTAGAAACCTAGCAGTGTTGTTATCTAATTTCAGTTGTAACCCCTCAAATACTTTTCCCATATCATGCTGTGAAGGATAATTAGAACAGAATAATTCAGAGAAATACTGCCCCACAATCGACTCCATATCAACTTTAGAATTTCTTCAAATCCCACCCTTGTCAAAAAGGCCATTAATTCTATTCCTTGCTCTTCTAACGAAAGCTTTGGAATGGAAGAACCTAGTATTTCGGTACCCATTTTTCAGCCATTCCACCTTTGCCCTTTGCCCTTTGCCCTTTGCTTCCAATACCTCTCCTCCGTATCCAACACTTCATCTAATTGAGATTCCAGTTTCTTCATCTCTTTCCATGGAATAAGAATATCCCCTTTACAGGCCTTCTTTAGCGCATCTCTCTTATCTTATAAATTCTGCCGCAAGTTCTTCATCTTCTTAATGTTCCAAACTTTAAGAATCCTACCACAGCTTTTGATATTGTTAATCACCTTCTGAACCTTATTAATTTATTATTAGTACCAATATCTTTCCAGACCAACTCTACTATCTCTTTGCACTCTGTGTCTTCAGTCCAACACTCCTCAAAGAAAAACCTTTTGCCCTTGTTCACTGAGTTATACACATTGGAATCATCTAGGATTTCAAGGACTAGAGGTCTGTGATTAAAACCCCAAAATTCCAGGTGGCGGATCACGAACCGAGGACACAACGTTCTAAAGCTTTTGTTGTATAATCCCCTATCCAGCCTTTCAAAAACAGAGGAGGCACCATCCCTTTTATTACTCTATGTGAATTTAGGACCAATATAACCCATATCCTCTAACTTAGCATCTTCTAGAGCTTCTCTGAAATCAGAAATCTCCCTCCTTCTTTTGTCATTACCGCCTAATTTCTCATCATCCCCCAACACTTCGTTGAAATCGCCCATACATACCCACGGCAGCCCCGACATCCCAGCAAGGCGATGTAAAAGGGTCCACGAATGTTTCTGTTGGCTCATTTCCGGGTGACCGTAGAAGCCAGTAAATCTCCACATTTGTCTCCCTTTCTCCTTGACATTCACATCTATATGATCTTGTGAATAAGAGAGAAGAGTTACATCAATACTGCAATCCCAAAAGATACACAAACCACCTGACCTCCCAATACTGTTGACTACCAGTTTACCATAATACCCAAGTTGAATTTGCCATCTTTCCATTTTCACATTGTCACATTTGATTTCCAAAAGACACATTAACTCCGGCTTGATCTCCTGCTTGTGAGAACGTAGGATGTTGAACACCCGAGTGCTAGTAAGCCCCCGAGCGTTCCAGATGAATATTTTCATTATGTTCAGTGGGCCAGTGAAGACTGGCTGACCGATAATCCTGAAGAACCTTCCATTTCCATCTCCCTTGTACCTGAATCTTCGATCTCCATCGCACCAACCAAAGAATCCTCCCTTTCCGTGATTGACTGACCCACTTCGACGACCTTACAAACACCATCACTCTGCCTCTGTTTTTTCGATTGAGATTTTTCTTCGTGATCTGATGAATTCCTCTTTCCCAATTTTTTCCCAAAATTCTGCCCTTATTTCCCATCTCTAATTTCTCTCTCGATCCTCCTCCATTTACCTGGTTCCACCACTTTAGATTGTCCACTAATTTCATTATTGGGTAGTAAAACCAACGGCCCACCTCCATCTTTTAAGCTAATTAACCCACTCACCTCTCCCTTACCATTTATAACATCATCCTCCGGCCCACCTACTTTCAAATCCATATTAGGCCCAAACTTGCTATTACATTGTCTTTCCTGAGATTCGTTTTCGGCCTGACCCACTTCCTTAGCCGACTCAAACACAAAAATCTCACCTACCTCCACTTTCTTCTTCGAATTGATTTTTGGGAAGCTGTCTGATACCCCACTAGCATCTCCTGTAGTCCCTTTAGCCTCCATATTGTCGCCCAACGTCACTGACTCGTGAGCCTTGGATGTTGCAATCGTCAAGTTTCCTGCAGAGTCATTAATGTTGCCTTTGCAAATATCCATCCCTTTAACAATGCTAACGTGGCCATCTGACACTTTTTGTTTGCCATACTGTTTATCAACCTCCACCCTCTAGTCATCAGGGTTGGATTCCGGTGTTGCTATGTTTCTATCTCTCCAGTTTTGCTTTCCCCAGCTGTTGCTATCCACTCTTCCCACTCTCCTCATACCCGTAAAGAATCGTTTCAGCAGACTTGTTGCTCTAACCCAAACTCGGAGTCTTCTAGTGGCTTCTGTAGGCACCTCATTGATGTTTTCTTCATCAGCACATTCTTCCATAATATGACCAAGCCGACCACATCGAAAACAATAATCAAACAGCCTTTCATAATGAAGTAGCATCGTAGTTACCTTCCCTGAATCCAGAAGGTCCACACGTAAACTTCGTTGTAATGGTTCTCCTAGGACAGTAACTCTTACCCTTAAAAAGCGCCCTGAAATATATGTTGTCATACTTAAATCAATGTTACGAACTTCTCCTATCATTTTTCCCAGGAACATACCAATTTCTTCAGTCATGCACAACAACGAAAGGTTATGAATCTGAACCCAGAAATCCACCGAGTTGAATTTCATGTCAAATACATCACCCGTCCCTGTTGGTCTTTCGAAGGCAATAATTGCCCTATCAAAACTCCAGGGTCCTCCATTTTGCACCCTTTGTCTATCTTCTACGTTTTTAAAATAGAAAGCGAAAATATTACCTTTGATTGGCTCAATCTCCTCCCCCCCCCCCCCCCCCCCCCCCCCCCCTCATCACATCGATGAACACATTCCTGTTAACCAGTTAAGTAGTTAAGACTTTTCCAACAAGACATAGAGCCAAACGTTGTTCTCCCCTATCCGTAATTACTGTAGTGTCCAAAATACGGACCGGTCTTTCCTTTTCTTTTAGTGAAAGAGCATCACACAGCGAGGCTATGTCATTCGGATTCATGGCTAGACTTAAAATCTTACCAAAATAGCAAGATTAGATAAACTTTCTAAGAACAACTCACCACTCACACCTTAGTCCAAAGAGAGAGACTTAAGAGAGAGACTTTTTTCATACATGTCCTCTATTATTTTTTTATATCGGAAAAGTTAAAAGTTAAAAACAAGTACTATATAGTGCATTAAATCTGCAATTGGACGGTGCGACCTATATAGGACAGTCATTGACCAGTTCAACCCACGTACACTGCACCAATAGACACACTGCTCAACCATGTGTCTCATCTGTCTGATATCAGACTCACACACGCAATTGATCAAGTCGAAAATGCTAAACATAATTAATTTCTTTATCATGTAATATCCAAGAGTCGATATCCGTCATATATAATAATTTTTTATTCAAGTTGGTCTTAAAAAAAAAAAAAATCAATACCCATACTAAAATTACATTACTATGTGAAATCAGTTCCACGATAATATGAAATTAAACGTTTTTTAATATTGTGCATTCACTATGTAACTTTGCTCTTCTATTTTAGAAGATACCAGAGTAGAGAAAAACCCATTTCACATCTGTTTTATGTTAACAAGCAAAGGAACAAACTCACGGATAAATCTCCATTTTCTTGTACAATAACACACTCTTGATAAGTATCAATAGAGTATGAATTTATAGTCCGGATCAAGAGATAGCTTGAAATTACTAATTTTTCCAATTATTATTTTATTTGATTTAAAGTGATGTATAGAGATTCAATGGAATAATAATGAAATAGTACACAAGAGGCATGAAAATTAAGGAGAAAGAGAGAGATAAATACAACCATATTAAAATTAACTTAAATTACTGGGAAAGATTTAGTTTTACATAAAATTAAAAGGCACACAAACACATAGACTGGGATAACTACAATGGGACTCGCGTAAGTGGAGACCACTCAACTTGGATACAAAACCATCCTCTTATTCTTATTTTAACACAGCAATACCATATTTTCTGGCCCAGAAACTCCATTAATGTTGACACATCTTACCGGACCCTGCACAGCAAATCAACCAACCAAATTATAAAACGTCTTCAAAAACATTTACTAAACTTAAAAAAAAAAAAACAATAATTACTTTTCTCTAGTGCAAACCATCATATAAAAAAAAACGCAGGCAGACAGTTCCCGTGGGAATACGTCTTCTGGAACCGTCTGACTGTGTGTGTGTGTTTTTTTGTTTCAGAGAAAAAGAGGAGAAAGAAGAAGAAGACATACTTAGAGCAGTCGGTGGAAGGGCTGATCTTGTAAGGAACGTTGACACCGCACTTTCCGGGGAGGCCAGCAGCAAGGTTAAGGTTGATGCCGGAGATTTGCTTAGCAGCGTTTTGCAAGCACCTGCAAGCAGTTTGGCGGTCAGCAGTTGTGACAGCAGCGCTGTTAAGATTCTTGACACCACTGCAGCATGCTGGAGGCAAAGCACCACCACCCCTCAAGTAACCGATGCATGGAGCCACACTGCTCGTAACCGTACCACATGTTACAGCGGCCTGAGCCATTGGTGCAACCACCAACATGCAAGCCACGAGAGCACATACAAGCTTAAGAGCAGCCATTGATGTTTCTTCTGAGAAAACTTTGAAGATTCAGTTTGATGAGTTTGTTTTGAGAGAGAAAGACTTGCTTGAGTGAGTAAGTGATGAGAAGAGTGAGGGGATCTAGGGTTTATATAGAAGATATAAAGAGTGTGAACACGATTGGACGAGAGTGAAGTGAAGGTTAGTTGTTAGCTGGTTGTTGGGTCTAATTAAATGCAGCGATGCTTTATTTTTTGATTTGTCAACATTTTTTTTTTTTTTTTTTTGAAATATTACAATAATTCCATATTTGAGGTGGGTACATACTCGAATCCACAACTTCAACTTCATTATGTAGGTATGAAGGACAAATTAACCACTGAACCAACCTCATATTGTCTTGTCAACAATGAATATCAGAGCATCTCCAATGCTATTATACATTTGGAGAAAACTGAGTGCCACATAAGATAGTTAGATAATAAGGTGGAAAAAACCTTTCAAATGCAATTATCTAACTTGATTATGGAGATGATGTAGCAAAAAAAAAAATGTTAAAAAATATGAAGTTGAGAACTCTCTTAAAAATGTTGGCTAGTATTTCTAACTTTTTTTCCCACCAATAATATTACACCTCATTTAATGGTAAAATAAAAGAAGAGAGAGAATGAGATAAATGTTGTAAGATGATTGATCAAAAATAGAAACATATTTGATTTAAAAATAAAAGAGGAGAGATAGTGAAATAAATGTTTTAAGATAATTGGTCAAAATACATATTTGATTTTAGATAATTGTATTGGAGATTATAATATGCATTTCTTAACATTTTTTTTTTTTTGATAAAGTGGATCCATATTCAATATATATGATGATGTGTCAATAGTTGGAAATCCAAAAATACATATTTGCATTGTAGATGCTCTTATGTATCCATAAATCACATTGAAGCAGAGGTATGGTGATGCTTTTGTTGGTTTTATAATTATAAATGTAGACAAGAGAGGAGAGAAGGGACCTGTGCAACCTAAAATAAATCCTGAGTAACAAATAAAACATGACGAGCAAAAGCATGCACCACATCATTAGCATTACCTGAAACGTAAAGAACATCTCGAAAAGGGATTAGCATTGCCAATAAGGGCTTAGCTTAACTAGTAGATGGACGAACTTGAGATTTGGGTAAATGACTCACATGTTAGCGGTTCGAATCTTATCTATGGAGAAAGCTTTTAAAAAAATACATAGTCCCGGATTAATAAATATTGTCAAAAAAGAGAAGGGATTACATCAAAAAGAATAAGAATATTATTTCATTTAATTAATGTCACGTACAATAGAATGTAAATAATATATATATATATTGAAAATGGAATTCATTAACAGGAAAAAGGATTACAAAATAATTTGGGCAATCGCCCAAGACCAAACTCTCCACAGACAGCGGACAATCTTCTAACCAAACCGACTCACCAACATGACTAAGACCAATCGTAGCAAGATTGTGAGCAACTTTATTAGCCCCCCTAGGAACAAAATCAACATAAGCAAAAAAAGAATTCCCCAAAACATCCAAAATATCGTGGATAACCACACCTATCTCAGAACTAGGAACCTGATTCGAGCCAATCAAATCCACCACAACCTTAGCGTCAGAATCCATAGAAGCAGGAACAAGCCCCGTTTCCATCGCCAGCCGCAAACCTCTGAGAATTGCCAAGGCTTCAGCGATATGAGGCTGCAAAAACGCACCAATATGAAGGCACATATAAGCCATGACAAAACCCTGATAATCCCAAATAACAACACCAATACCAGTGGTCATGTTCCTACTGCTCAAGGTTGCATCAGTGTTAATCTTGAAGGAACCAACGGAAGGAGCTCTCCAAATAGGAGGTTGCTGCTGCTTAACAGAATTACAACTCTCCGACAAATTCGCACAATAAAAACCTTCCAAAAAATCAATAACCCAGCCAAAGATCTCAGAATCAGGAATCAACTTTGAAGAGTGAACTAGCTGGTTCTTTTGAAACCAAATCCTCCACCAGATAACACATAGAAGCTCAAAATCCTTAGAACCAGCCCTATCTTTACAGGGTAAAACAAATTCGAGGAAAATAGAGGAATCCAGACATTTACCAACACCAGGTAACCACAACTCCGAACGAACCTTCTTCAAACCAGGACAACGCCAAAGGGCGTGAAAAATTGATTCATCTCTATGGGAACAAAACGGACACACCACACCAACATTCATACCATGAGCAGCCAGCACGAAATTTGTGGGGAGCCAACCATTACAAGCTCTCCAAACAAAATTTTTAATCTTAGAAGGAAGATGGAGTTTCCAGAAGTACTTCCACCAAGAAACTGCAGAGCATAAACCAGAACCACTGAGATTATAGAAAGAGGATTTGGCCAACCAATAGCCACTCTTGACCGAGTAGTTCCCTAACTTATTGAAATGCCAAAATAAGCTGTCAGGCAAATTAGAATTGCTCAGAGGGAGACCCAAAATAATTTCGGCTTTATCAGCAAAGAAGGACTGCCGAACCAAACCCTCATTCCAGGAACAAGGAGACGACTTAAGCACATCGATAGTAGCCCATTCACCAAGCACCGGGGGAGAATAGACTTTAAGAGATGATAACCATGGAATCCACCAATTTTTGTAAATAAAAGTGGAACAACCATTACCAATTCTGATTCTAGAACCCTGCTCAATTAATTCCTTACCCTAACAAAGACTATTCCATAAGTAAGAACCGCTCTTGGACATCTCAGCCTCAAGAAAATTAGAATCCGGATAATAATAGCTCTTTAAAACTCTAGCAACCAAAGAATTTGGGTTGTGAAGAAGACTCCACCCTTGCTTAGCAAGCAAGGCTTTATTGAAAGCACCAAGGTCCCGAAAAACCATACCACCCTCACCACGAGCCTTACACAGAGAATCCCAGGAGCACCAATGCATCTTACGCTTGATGCCACCACCACCCCACCAAAACTTGGCACACAAACGATGCAAATCAGAGATGAAAAATGCAGGAAGCTTGAAGAGATTCATAGTATAAACAGGAATAGATTGAATAATGGCCTTGAGAAGCACCTCTCCACCACCACTGGAAAATAAACGACTAGTCCAACCCTGCAATTTCTTCCAAATTCTCTCTTTAATATTGTCAAAAAGAGAACGTTTGCTTTTACTGGTAACACAAGGAAAACCGAGGTACTTCTCGTGGTGATCCACAATCGACATACCTAACACATTAGCCAAAAACTGCTTGTAAGAGGCCGAGATTTGTTTGTTGAAACAAACTGCCAAGTAACAAATAAAACATGACGAGCAAAAGCATGCACCACATCATTAGCATTACCTAAAACGTAAAGAACATCTCGAAAAGGGATTAACATTGTCAATAGGGGTATAGCTCAGCTAGTAAATGGACGAACTTGAGGCTTGGGCAAATGACTCTCATGTCAGCGGTTCGAATCCTATAAATGGCAAAAGCTTTCAAAAAAGTATTTGGTCCCGCATTAATAGATATTGTCAAAAAAGAAAAGAAAAGGAATTACATCAAAAAGAATAAGAATATTATTAACAATTAATCCGATATTCTTCATTTAATTAATGTCACGTACAGTAGAATGTAAATAATATAATTAATTAATTATATCACATGTTAAAAGTTAAATGAACTATATGTGATATAATAATATATCAAATCATGTTTCAAATTTGGCAGTCTTAAATTCCTCACATGTATGAGATGTATCTATGAGGTTATGATTTATGTTTTAAATTTATTTTTCATTTTTCAAAATCAAATTTTGAGTTTCTTCATAAATTACTATTGTTGACGTCTCTTATCATGTACGTTGATAACTTCACATACGATAATAAAGTCCAAGACCCCACGACCACGATTGGTGTTTATTCCCAATGTCAACATTAAAATTTATAAAACTCTATCTCTTTTGAAATATATACATCAATATACAGATACATTATATGTAGAATAATTAAAAAGAAAATCTATTTAGTTCATATTAATTAAATTCCTCACACGTGTATCTATAAGGTTACGGTTTATGTTTTAAATTTATTTTTCATTTTTCAAAATCAAATTTTGAATTTCTCCATAAACTACTATTGTTGACGTCTCTTATCATGCACGTTGACAGCTTCACATCCAATAATAAAGTCCAATACCCCACGATTGGTGTCTATTCCCAATGTAAACATTAAAATTTATAAAACTCTATCTCTTTTGAGATATATATATCAATATACAGATACATTATATGCATAATAATTAAAAAGCAAATCTATTTAGTTCATATTAATTATAAGGTTTTTTTTTTCTTTTTACAATTTTTTTTAAGAGATTTTTTTTATAAAAAAAATTATAATAATTCAGGATTTAGAAAAAGAGGATAAATTAGAACCCACAATCTCATTGTGTATGTGTTAAAGATAAACCATTAAGCCAATTTCATATTGTCTAAGGATAAGGGAATAATTGATGAATAATGCTATACAACCCAAATAATTAATTCAAATTCCAACACAGATGATGTGATAAGTAAGTTGTCATCACCACACACAATATGTAATAATGCGGTTAATGAAAAACCCATGAACTAAATTTTTGGGTTGTCTAATATTAGTGTTAATTGATACATATGTTAGGTTATTAATTAGGTTTTTATAGTAGTTAAATGTTTAATTTATCATATGATAATTAAATTAATTCCATGTGTGTGTGTAGTGATTAAGCCAAGTTGGGAAATTCAAGTAAAATTTAACATCAAATTAATAGGAGTATTAGTATATATAGGGTTGATACTCTATTTTATTTTATTTTTTAATCAAAAGAACAAAGCAAAATCTTATGGAAATCTTATGGACCCGTTCTCTGACTTGATGGTTAGTTGGGTCTTGAGAAATTCAAGGTCACGGGTTCGAATGATGATGACGGTAATGATAGATAGATGCTGTAAAAAAAAAAAAAAAATCTAAATGTAAATGAATAAGCTTCTCTCAAACCAGCGGTTGCGTGTCATCACAAGATTTATCCAACACATCACTACGTACTGTTTATTAAATGAAGAAACAGTATGTCCTGGAACAAAATGTAGTGAAAGTCTTCGTATGAAGAATGGATAAGAGCATCTCCAATGCAAATATGTATTTTTAAGTTTTTAAATAGTGCCACATCAGCATTTCTATTTATTATGGGCCCACTTTTGAAAAAAAAATTAGAGAAATATATATTCACATCTCCAATGCAATTATCTAAAGTCAAATATGTATCCATTTTATGTCCAATCATAATAAAACAATTAATACACTCTCTCTCATCTTTTATTTTACAATTAAATGAGGTTTAATCTTATTGGTGGAAAGAGTTGAAAGTTTTAATTTTATTGGTGGAAAGAGTTAGAAATCCTAGTTAGCATTTCTAGGAGAGTTTCTAGAATTAGAAACTCAACTCCATATTCTCTAACTTTTTTTTGACCACATCATCTCCATATTCAACTTAGATAATAGCATTGGAGAGAGTTTTTCTAACTTTTTTAATATCTATTCTATGTGGCACTCCTTTTTCGTCAAATACATAATAACATTGGAGATGCTCTAAAATAACTAGATATTGAATATTGGTCGAGACTCGGTAGTCGGTATGGAGATCATCAGAAACGAAGTACACAATTGCCGGCAATGGACCTAGACTTTATGGCCCCGTTTGGCAGCCGGGATTGGATAGGATAGGGATTATTTTTAATCCCATTCCCATGTTTGGTGCCAACTTGGGATTGGATAATTTTTATCCCACCAAGCCCATGAATCCCACCAACGTGGGATAAACGAATCCCACCAAAACAGATGGGATTCATTTGAATCCCATCTCTTCCTTCTTCAACCCATCCTTCGCGGCCACTGCTCCCTTCGCCGCCGCTGTTTCTTCGCCACCAATCGTTCGTTGCCGCTACTTCCTTCGTCGCCGTTGCTTCCTCGCCACAGATCCTTCCTCGTCACTGCTTCTTCGCCGCCGCTGCTGCTTCCTTTGTCGCCGTTGCTTCCTCGCCACAGATCCTACCTCGTCGCTGCTTCTTCGCCGCCGCCGCTGCTTGCTCTTCACCGATTATTCCTCGCCGCTGCTTCTTTGTTCTTTCTTCATCTTCGTCTTCCAATATCTCTTCCAAAATCAATTCGAGTTCCATTGATTTTCGAATTGAAACTCGAATTGATTTTCTGGGTTGATTTAGGGTTTAATATAAGGTTTGATTTTATGGGTTAAATTCGAATTGGAACTCCATCTCGGTTTTGGGTGTTGTGGTGGTGGTGGTGATGGTGGTCGACTGTGCATGGGTAATTTCTGGGTTTGTGTTTTGTTGTGGTGGTGGTGGTGGTTTTGTTTAATTTATGTGTAATTTTTGGGTTTGTAGTGGCGGTGGTCGACGGTGGGTGGTGGTCGACGATGGGTGGTTTGGGCTTGGGGATGGGTTTGTAATTAATAAAAAATACAATTTCCCTAATTTTAATCCTATCCTGTATTGCACCAAACATGAGATTACTCTATTTTTAATCCTATCCTATGTTGCACCAAACACAAAGCAGTACTAAATTTTGTCCAGTCCAATCCCATCCAATCCAATCCAATCCAATCCAATCCAATCCCATGAAAATAATCCTATCCTATCCCGTGCACCAAACGGGGCCTATAGGAGTAAATCACAAGCTTGATCATTTCAGTGACAGTTTTTATGTTCTTCTGGCCGATGCTAGTTTTAATATAGTGGGTTATTTCAATAATCACACACCAACATCAATAATTAGTTTAAGGTCCCCTCACTCTAGTCATGTCTAACCAATCGGATACATTAGGGTTCAGTCTTACTAGCAAGCTCGTATCCTTTCAAGTTCAGTTATTTTAAATCTTATATATATATATATATATATAAGTCATCGGTTTTTCTATTGTCAGTTCGAACTGACAAAAAATATATCAGTTCCTTGTATGTGGACTATTGGATTTAAAACATGCTTTGACTTTAAATCCAATGGTCCACATGTAAAGAACTGATATATTTTTTATCAATTCGAACTGATATATTTTTTATCAATTCGAACTGATAATAGAAAGACTGTATAAGTCATATGTATTAGAAAATGATTTTTATTAATAACTTTATTTAATTAAGTTCGACATGAAAATGAATGAAAAGAGAAAAGAGAAAAGCGAAAAGAGAAAAAAAAAAAAAAAACTGTATTTGACAATTAAGGATTCCGATAGTCTATTGATATAAATTTGATTTGAACTTAACTTTGAAGGAACCCGAAATAATCAACCACGAACAAGTAATCAATCCATTACCATTATTCATTTATTCTAAAAGGAAGATGGAAACTGGAAAGTAACATGGATTTTATCTTATATTTCGGCGGATTAAAGTAATTACACAGAAGATTAGTTATGGCCGGTGACCTAAATCATACACGTGTCACTGATCATCAATATGGCAGACATGTGGTAGATATACTAGATTGGACAGAGGTTGACAAAAATGATTTTACTTATATTTTTTGGTGTGAATTACGAAAAAGTAAGACTATAAGTGAATCTTAACTCTATTGAAATTACTTATAATATAATTCTTAATTACTGTTCATTAATATTAGTATAATATAATACTATAATATGATACCTTGATTGAATTTCGCTCGAAAATTCAATGCTGCATTTTTTTTTTTTTTGATTGGAAGTAACAACAAATTATAACAACTGGATAACCTATCCAGACAGGTACTATAACTGGGACCAACGAGATTAGACATCGAGGCACAGCCCAGACTAAAGCTCCCACACCGAGGAGAGAACCCCTAAACCCCCAAACCCTCACAAGAGGGACCGAAACTAACCAAAAAACCTCACAAAGAGGACTTAAAAGCAACTAAAAAACTAAACAACCTCACAAAGAGGACTAAAGCAACCGACTGAGCCCATCACCGATCAGAGGAGGAAGACTCCCTTGGCTGCCGACAAGTGCTCTGGCGGAGAGAAACGGGTCGTACGAAACTACAGGGCCGCCGTCGCAGTGCACACCGAAGAAACACTCTAGATCTGGCCGGATCCGAGCGGATCGACCGATCTAACCACTGCCGGCGTCAGCTGGAAGAAAAGGACCCGCCCGATGGCGCGAGAGGGTCGGCCAGACAAAACCAGGGCCGTCGTAGCAGCCGCAAAAGGCGCCGATCGGACCGGGAAGACTTAGCGTAAGGAGATCGCCCGGAGGGACGACATCGCCGCTGGCTCCCGCTGCCACAGCAAGAAACCGGCGGTGGACTAAGGCTGTGAAAGAAGGGTTTGGCTGAGAGAAAAGTCTAGAGAGATAATTCAATGCTGCATTGGGGCCATATATTTCAACTATCATTTGTATGCAAGAGTCGTTATTTTTCTCACATCACTACCAAATTTTGATTTTATATATTTAATGTTTTCTTTTTGATTTTATATATAATTAATGTTACTATTTTTTTTATTGTCAGTTCGTCTTAATATAAAATATATCAGGACAACAAATATGGACCATTAAATTTACATATTTTGACTCAAAGTGTATGTAATTGTCAAAACTTCTCCATAATCTATAGTTAATATTCTTTGTCATAATATATTTTATATCAGAACGAACTAGCAGTAGAAAGACTGATTAATGTTATATGTCAAATATATGATAATAGAATATATTTTTTTATAAAAAAAAAAAAAACATGCTTTGTTCAATACAATAGTTGTGTATTTTCATCCGATCACAATGATGATTTAAAACCATAGGTGGTCCAGGAATAAAATGCAGTGAAAAGTCAAATAGGAGTTGATTGAGATATTATATGAACATAAATTGTAGGATGCCCAACAATAGATGTTTTACATGGATGATTAATAATGTGGTAGTTACAAATCAATTTGTTATTTATATAAAATTTTGAACGTGAATACAGGTGTCTTATAGCATAAATATATAATATATTAGAGAAGTGGTAGGTTAATCACCCGATTGAATTTGAATAATTTGCAAGCTACATATCTACTACAAATGTTGACGAAAATGAATTACTCTCCAAAATTAAAAAAAAAAAAAATTTATAACATGCTCTATGATAATGTATTGGACATTGCGCATCTTTTAATTTTACTTGTAATGCATAACATAAGTGGACAACACCGTACTATACTCACCACCAACTTAAAATTAATTTTTGTTCGATAATATATTAATTCGAAACTAGGTATTTTTTTTAAATTTTCACTATCGGTAGAATACTTTCAAATATTTCTTTAGATTCATATATACTTTTAATTAGTTATCCATAAAAAAAAAATAATAATAAATAAATAAATTAGTTATGCACCGACAGACTCATAACACAGCAGTATCGATTCCCATTTTATACGTTCAGAATTGATATTTTTATCAAAATCGATATTTACTTTACTGAAATTTTACGAATTTAAATTCGAACGGCTACACAAATTCCTAGAACAGGATTGGCAATTTGGGTATGAGCCAATTTAGGTGGTGGAGGTGCAGTGGGTGGGCACCGACTAAGTAGTAAGGACAAGAGATAAGATGAGGCACGTGTCAGAATTTTGTGGTGGATCAGAGTTCAGATGAGTCAGATTTTAATTTTGTAGGGTTTTTGGTCTTGTCAACATTTTGTGCCCCACCTCTCTTTGCTTCGTTATTATCTCTGGACCCGTTACATTTATGTTCCATGTTCAATGTTCATTAGGAGCGTAACTCAACAGTCAGTTAGTAGATGAATGCACTGGAAATTTAGGTAAATAACTCTCAAATCAATGACTTGAATCCTATTAATTATAAAAAAAAAAAAAAAAAAAAATTGAATAAATAGATATTGTCAAAAAATATATATATATACAGTATTTCTATTATCAGTTCGAACTAACAAAAGTTAGATCAGTTCCTTGTATGTGGGCCACTGGATTTAAATACTTTGACTGACAAGTGCATACAGCCAAGTCAAAGTATTTAAATCCAGTGACCCACATACAAGAAACTGATATAACTTTTGTTAGTTCGAACTGATAATAGAATTTCTGTATATATATATGGTTCGTAGTAGTACTCTGGATTTTTCATCAAATGGATTGAGGTGCAAATGTGCAATAATATATCGAAATCATACTTTTCAAATAGGTTTTTTTTTTTTTTTTAATTTATTTAAAGCAATGTTTGACTTGAATATACATTGTCGAAATCAAGTATTAACAGTTGATCTAAATAGTTTTTATTTATTTATCAATATTGATCTTATAGACATCAGAGGATTAGAGGGATCCATTTAATCTCCGCTTTGTGACAAAAGATATATGTATATCTTTTTTGTCATTTCGAACTGATAATAAAAAAATTGTATATTTGAAGTCTGAACACCCAAAAATTAAGCTCTTTATTTGGAGGGCAACCCAGTACTTATTTTATTGTTAGTATTTCTTTGCATTTGATTGATTAAATAGTTTAGTCTTGTTTTTTTTTTTTTTTTTTTGGATATACAACAACTACTGAGACCGGCGAGATGGGGCTCTACTAGCGCAGCCTGGACGAGCAGCTCCCACAAACGGGGAGAGGCCACCCACATACAAGTGGGACAACACCCACACACATGGTGGGAAAATTGGCATATAGCTATGCATGCATGACCACTTGAACCTTGGTGGAGAGGTCTCCATTTGGAAAGCTACACCACATTGGCAAGTGGCCAAATGCTAGTCTTGTTGTTATCACATATGACTAAAAACAATACATATTTGACGTTAAATTACAGAAATTTAGCATTTAACTAACAAATATAATATTAAACTTCGTTGATTTTGCATCTAATATCACAAGTTAAACTTTTAATTACAATTTTTTTTTTTTTAGAACAAAGAATTCAAACGATTAAATGTTTAATTACATAAACCTAATACCTAACGGGAAAATATTAAAACTTGATTATTTATTTGTTTTGGAGTTAGTCATTAAAAAGTTGAGTGATGATATTTGCACCCCTGAAAAATTGTATATACACCCCAAATCAATATATTTTAAAAATTCCAATATTACCCTTAAGTAAAATTATTAAATTGATTAAAATAAATGTATATCTCATATTAATACAATATTAAAATGATTAAAATAAATATTTCTCTTTTTAATAAAAAAATTAAATATATCTTTTTTAATCACAGAGGTAACTAAAGTTTATTTTTTTATTATTTTTTTTGAAAGTGTTAGTCCTAAGTGGTGCTCAGGTTGGCTGGACTTTAATCTTCAAGAAACTACAAGATCTCAGGTTAATTACATATCATGTACTACTATTTTCAATATAAATTTGAAATGAAAAAGAATTCATAAAAACAAGAAAAAATTATTATATTAAATAGTCCATCCTAATTCTGGGAGGAGGAGGCGGCTCTTCCGTGTATATATATATATTCGTTTTTTTTAATACTTTATAACATATTTATTTAGTATTTTTATTTTCAAAAATTAAAAGAAATGTCACATTTTATGTCAAAAAAGAAAAAAAGAAAAAGTAAGGGCATATTTGTAATATATGGGGTGTGGTTACGAATTATACCATTTTTAAAAAAGATTAATAGGGTGTATGTATAAAAGGGGTGTACATACGGTTTTTTAGGAGTGTAAATACCACCACTCTAAAAAGTTTTTATTAAAAGAGAAAAAGTTATCAAAAGCAATGGCCCGTTATATTTGGATCCTCAAAAAATGAGCCCAATTAATTCCTCTTGATGTTTGGGCTTCAAACATAAAGTGGTCATTCAATACTCTAAAAAAAACCTCACAACTCAGCCAACTATTCTTAGACAAAGTGAGGTCGGTTCAGTAGTATGCCCCTTGCACTTACATTAAAAGGTTGTGGGTTCGAGTTTCTACCAATCCTCAAACCTTGAATTATTATAATATTTTAAAAATAAAAAATAATAACAACCAAGCATTCTTGAATCTTGATCAAGTAGGGAAAATTTGACATTACGTATCACATTATCCATACATTTAAATAGACTCCTAAAATTTGCCCACCCTATACATTTACCAAGGATTTCTATCTTTCCCAATCATAAAATGCAAATATCATAATATATATAGTTATCGTGCGTCAGTACTTCCAATGTGATTTGTACCTCATCTTTGTAGGTGGTCGATCTACGTGTTACTGTGAAACGGGTCGGGTTGTACTAGGCCCAAGGCAACTGGTTTGAACTTTGTAAGATGAGTGAAGTCGTTTCCTCATTGCACCTGCAAGTTATGGTCTATCGACCTTGTATAGAGACTTAACGAACCTGCAAGAATAATTAGAGTAAAGATAATACAAATAGAAAGAAGAAGATGGGTTTAAGTTATTTAGCCTTAGATGTGCTTCGGCTGAGCAATATTTCATGATGATCGTGATAGTGACTCCGGCCAAATTCCGGTTGCTGGAATGCTTATGAGCAGAGTTTCAGTACGCTTTTGTAAGCTTTTGGTAAGAGAGATTTCAGAGAGCTTTCAAATGAGGGAGCCCTCTTATTTATAGTGGGAGTAATTACATAAACCTAATACCTAACGGGAAAATATTAAAACTTGATTATTTATTTGTTTTGGAATTAGTCATTAAAAAGTTGAGTGATGATATTTGCACCCCTGAAAAATTGTATATACACCCCAAATCAATATATTTTAAAAATTCCAATATTACCCTTAAGTAAAATTATTAAATTGATTAAAATAAATGTATATCTCATATTAATACAATATTAAAATGATTAAAATAAATATTTCTCTTTTTAATAAAAAAATTAAATATATCTTTTTTAATCACAGAGGTAACTAAAGTTTATTTTTTTATTATTTTTTTTGAAAGTGTTAGTCCTAAGTGGTGCTCAGGTTGGCTGGACTTTAATCTTCAAGAAACTACAAGATCTCAGGTTAATTACATATCATGTACTACTATTTTCAATATAAATTTGAAATGAAAAAGAATTCATAAAAACAAGAAAAAATTATTATATTAAATAGTCCATCCTAATTCTGGGAGGAGGAGGCGGCTCTTCCGTGTATATATATATATTCGTTTTTTTAATACTTTATAACATATTTATTTAGTATTTTTATTTTCAAAAATTAAAAGAAATGTCACATTTTATGTCAAAAAAGAAAAAAAGAAAAAGTAAGGGCATATTTGTAATATATGGGGTGTGGTTACGAATTATACCATTTTTAAAAAAGATTAATAGGGTGTATGTATAAAAGGGGTGTACATACGGTTTTTTAGGAGTGTAAATACCACCACTCTAAAAAGTTTTTATTAAAAGAGAAAAAGTTATCAAAAGCAATGGCCCGTTATATTTGGATCCTCAAAAAATGAGCCCAATTAATTCCTCTTGATGTTTGGGCTTCAAACATAAAGTGGTCATTCAATACTCTAAAAAAAACCTCACAACTCAGCCAACTATTCTTAGACAAAGTGAGGTCGGTTCAGTAGTATGCCCCTTGCACTTACATTAAAAGGTTGTGGGTTCGAGTTTCTACCAATCCTCAAACCTTGAATTATTATAATATTTTAAAAATAAAAAATAATAACAACCAAGCATTCTTGAATCTTGATCAAGTAGGGAAAATTTGACATTACGTATCACATTATCCATACATTTAAATAGACTCCTAAAATTTGCCCACCCTATACATTTACCAAGGATTTCTATCTTTCCCAATCATAAAATGCAAATATCATAATATATATAGTTATCGTGCGTCAGTACTTCCAATGTGATTTGTACCTCATCTTTGTAGGTGGTCGATCTACGTGTTACTGTGAAACGGGTCGGGTTGTACTAGGCCCAAGGCAACTGGTTTGAACTTTGTAAGATGAGTGAAGTCGTTTCCTCATTGCACCTGCAAGTTATGGTCTATCGACCTTGTATAGAGACTTAACGAACCTGCAAGAATAATTAGAGTAAAGATAATACAAATAGAAAGAAGAAGATGGGTTTAAGTTATTTAGCCTTAGATGTGCTTCGGCTGAGCAATATTTCATGATGATCGTGATAGTGACTCCGGCCAAATTCCGGTTGCTGGAATGCTTATGAGCAGAGTTTCAGTACGCTTTTGTAAGCTTTTGGTAAGAGAGATTTCAGAGAGCTTTCAAATGAGGGAGCCCTCTTATTTATAGTGGGAGTAATTACATAAACCTAATACCTAACGGGAAAATATTAAAACTTGATTATTTATTTGTTTTGGAATTAGTCATTAAAAAGTTGAGTGATGATATTTGCACCCCTGAAAAATTGTATATACACCCCAAATCAATATATTTTAAAAATTCCAATATTACCCTTAAGTAAAATTATTAAATTGATTAAAATAAATGTATATCTCATATTAATACAATATTAAAATGATTAAAATAAATATTTCTCTTTTTAATAAAAAAATTAAATATATCTTTTTTAATCACAGAGGTAACTAAAGTTTATTTTTTTATTATTTTTTTTGAAAGTGTTAGTCCTAAGTGGTGCTCAGGTTGGCTGGACTTTAATCTTCAAGAAACTACAAGATCTCAGGTTAATTACATATCATGTACTACTATTTTCAATATAAATTTGAAATGAAAAAGAATTCATAAAAACAAGAAAAAATTATTATATTAAATAGTCCATCCTAATTCTGGGAGGAGGAGGCGGCTCTTCCGTGTATATATATATATTCGTTTTTTTTAATACTTTATAACATATTTATTTAGTATTTTTATTTTCAAAAATTAAAAGAAATGTCACATTTTATGTCAAAAAAGAAAAAAAGAAAAAGTAAGGGCATATTTGTAATATATGGGGTGTGGTTACGAATTATACCATTTTTAAAAAAGATTAATAGGGTGTATGTATAAAAGGGGTGTACATACGGTTTTTTAGGAGTGTAAATACCACCACTCTAAAAAGTTTTTATTAAAAGAGAAAAAGTTATCAAAAGCAATGGCCCGTTATATTTGGATCCTCAAAAAATGAGCCCAATTAATTCCTCTTGATGTTTGGGCTTCAAACATAAAGTGGTCATTCAATACTCTAAAAAAAACCTCACAACTCAGCCAACTATTCTTAGACAAAGTGAGGTCGGTTCAGTAGTATGCCCCTTGCACTTACATTAAAAGGTTGTGGGTTCGAGTTTCTACCAATCCTCAAACCTTGAATTATTATAATATTTTAAAAATAAAAAATAATAACAACCAAGCATTCTTGAATCTTGATCAAGTAGGGAAAATTTGACATTACGTATCACATTATCCATACATTTAAATAGACTCCTAAAATTTGCCCACCCTATACATTTACCAAGGATTTCTATCTTTCCCAATCATAAAATGCAAATATCATAATATATATAGTTATCGTGCGTCAGTACTTCCAATGTGATTTGTACCTCATCTTTGTAGGTGGTCGATCTACGTGTTACTGTGAAACGGGTCGGGTTGTACTAGGCCCAAGGCAACTGGTTTGAACTTTGTAAGATGAGTGAAGTCGTTTCCTCATTGCACCTGCAAGTTATGGTCTATCGACCTTGTATAGAGACTTAACGAACCTGCAAGAATAATTAGAGTAAAGATAATACAAATAGAAAGAAGAAGATGGGTTTAAGTTATTTAGCCTTAGATGTGCTTCGGCTGAGCAATATTTCATGATGATCGTGATAGTGACTCCGGCCAAATTCCGGTTGCTGGAATGCTTATGAGCAGAGTTTCAGTACGCTTTTGTAAGCTTTTGGTAAGAGAGATTTCATAGAGCTTTCAAATGAGGGAGCCCTCTTATTTATAGTGGAGGATGTAGTTCCAACGCCCATTGATCATGTTTTGATCGTGGGTGAGATACTTAGAGATTTAGGCGTGATATTTGGAGAGATTCTCTCTTCAAGTTATCCACCAAGCATAACTCACGTTTTGACTTGGTCCTTCAAAGACCTAGTTATGCTGCTGCTGATATTTGTGTTGGATCGACCCAACACAATGGGCCTGGGTAAAATATTATATTACAAAATCTGGGCTTTAATACATTGGGCCAATAGGCCATTTTTAGCTACCACAATCTTCTACGTTTGTGGTTAGGAGTTCGAGTTGGTAATACACTAATACGTGTCTTTAGAGTCGTGCGTTGAAAGATTTTGTGATGGAGGGCTCGAGTTGAGAGGGTTTCGAGTCCCACGTGTTATAAATAATAATACCCATTTAAGGGGTGACAGCCTTATCGGTGGATATCTACAATTCAACTGTCACACTTGCTTCAATTTTTAGTTTACACATAAACCCCACAATAATAACTCCTTTTCAACGAATTATTAAAATCTTTTATTTTTATTTAATTTATTTTTTACTTTTTGATATACTATCTGATGCGCACTTGAATCCTTTCCTAAACTAAGCTTTTTTTAAAGTTTAATGGATTTAGTTACATGTGTCAATTAGATATTTTAATAGTCAAGATTTATTATATGTATTTTCCAATCACAATTAGACATGTCAATGCATTAAATGGTCAGGATTAGAGATTTTTGACAGCCCATAAACATTTTCATCATAATTTTAGAATCCCTAATTTTATTACAAATTTGCAATCACCACCAAATTGGTAACTGCTGCTCATTTTCAAAAAATAAAAAATAAATCCATGAACTCAGAATTTGGCAAGGACGCAAGGTTAACAATTTTAAGATTATCTCAATTTATTTAATATAAGTTTTCTTCATGATGGCAATGGCAATCAATGCTCTTGCATATTTTATATCTATTTTTTTCTTTCTTTCTTTCTTTCTATTCATTGAACTGGTAACTAGAATAAGAGCTTGTTTGGGTTTTTGAAAAACATTTATTCGTAAAAAGTCTACTTGTAGTAGATCTAATTAAAATAGAGCTTTTGAAAAATAAATTATAGTTGTTTGGTTGGTAATTAAAAAATCACTTTTATAGCAGTAGACTGTTTGGTTATAAAATCTCAAAAAGTCTACTGAGATATTAAATTACTAAAAAAGATATATTATTTATTCACTCTATAAAAAATTGAAATTGAAGGATTTTCTACATGTTAACTACATTTTCTATTGTACAATAATAATAAAATTCAAAACTTTCACCATATAAACTTAAAAGATTAAAAAAATTACCAGAAAATATTAAATTTTCAACAAAGTTGAAGCATTATCAAAGATTAAACAAAAGGAAAATTATCAATATCTCATACAAAGGTAAAAAGTTAAATAGAAAAAAAATTCAAAATTAAATAAGTTATCATCGAAACATGAAAAAAGTCACAATACTATCACATTCTTTGTCCATTTCACGATTAGGATGTCGCTTCTCGTACACATCTTGAGTAGCATTCTCTTCTTCATCATCACTTGATAGTTTATCCTCATCATCACTTGATAGTTTATCCTCATCATCATTATATGGCTTAAACTCTTTATCTATATCAGCATTAACCCTCATAAAATTATGAAGAACTATTGAAGCAATCACAATTTTCACTTGTTTAGTAAATGGGAATCTGGGCATGTGATGTAATATTTTCCATCTATTTTTCCAAACACAAAATGTTCTTTCAATAGTGCATCTCAAAGAAGAATGTGCATGATTAAATATTTCTTTTTTTCCACTAGGCTGCCTTCCACGTTGAAATTACGGGAGATGATATCGCTCACTTTTATTTTCATGTTAGTTTTAAATACAAAAGAAAACACAAGTCTCAAAAACTCAAGCAACTATGTGATAAACCCTAATAAAATAATCCCAAAAAAAAAAAAAAAAAAAAAAAAACTGAAAAGGAAATTCAAAGCTCAAAACTTCATGGGACAATAATCAAATAACTTGGTAATGAATATACAAAAACATGATAGTATTGCAAAACTATTGACAAAAAATAAAGTAATCAAAAGCATTAAAAAGAAAAAAAAAAGAATCAAAGCCAGTAGAACAAACATAAAGATAAACAAATAAACAATAAAAATTTAGACAAAATCGTGAAAAAGATAAACAAATATAAATAAAAACCGTTTTTGAAAAAAAATTAATCGTGAAAAATAATAACAAAACGTGAAATATAAAAAATAAAATCATGAAAAAAAGTGTGGTCTTTGTGTCTATAAATTTGAGGCCTATGTTTTATCATTTAGACAAACTTTTATTGTTGAATTAAATTGAGTTTTGATTTCTAATTGTGGTTCATAATTTGGTTTCTGTTTGCTTATTTAAAGTTTTATTTTCAGTCTCTGCCACAATATAATCAGAGATTGATTAAGTTTTCTTGGTCACTTTTATTGATTTACGTTTATAAATTAAACTTGGAACAAGCAAGTTGATTGTTGATTGATTGTGAATGGATTAAAAAAGTTCGATTGCAGAGGTAATATTTCAAGTGAAGATTGCAAATTCTGTATTTTGGGTTCATTTGTTGTTGTTGTTGCAGCTTCTGGGAATTGAAGTATTAAAATTAAAGATGATATGTTTCAAAAAAAAAAAAAATCAATAAAAATAATAATTAAGAAAAATTATGCATACCGTTCTTCCAGCATGTGTAGAGCAAACAAATAGCCTATATGTAGAGAGCAAAGAATGAAGAATATAAAAAGTTTCCAGGGTTTTATTTTAATAAGGTTATTCCATGTCAATAATAATGAATTAGGGATATATAGGTCATATACTTCTTTTTTTAAAAGGTCTATTTTGAAAAGCTCATAGGGAGGAGCTTTTGCCTATTAGAGGTTTAAACTCTACTAACCCCTACTGAATTTAAAATAGACGATCTCAAAAGCCCAACCAAACAACTCTAAAAAAACTCAAGTAGAGGTTCGTAGACCTTTTTGAGCCAGTAGAAAACCCAACCAAACAAGCACTAAGACGATTATTCTATAATAAAAATAAAAATTACTAGAGATAAGATTTTGTAAGAGTTCGAGAAGAAGTTTTTTCCTTTTTTCCTTTTTTTATTTTTATAAATAGATTTGGATGAACAGTTAAAAAAAGAGATGAGCATATTGAAAATTATGAAATAAATTTAAGGAGATAATAAGATTTTGCAAGAGTTTGAGAAGAGGGTTTTTTTTTTTTTTTCTTTAAATAGATTTGGATGAACCGATAAATAAAAGAGAAAAGGATTAGAGGATTGAAATTATTAAATAAATTTCGGGATTCTAAAATTATAATGAAAATCAAATTATTTAATGGTTAGTGGTTACCAAAAATCTCTAACCCTGCCATTATGATGCTTTTATTTGACTAATTGTGATTCCTTGAAAAATACATAAATTAAATCTTGTCCATTAAAATCTTTAATTGCTACATGTCACTACATCCTTTAAAGCTTAGAAAATGTTTAGCATAAGAGAACAAATCCCTCTTTTAACACTGAACCATATTAGACAATAAATAAATATTTATTTATCATCACTTTTATCTACGAATTCGATACGTAAAGATTTTCATTTGTTTACTTGCATTGTACAGTTGCTTCAGATTAATACAAGTCACGTTCATAGATTTTCAAAATATAAACCAGAAGATCACAGTAGGTAAGCAATGAAACCTATCGATACTAGTCAGCATGGACACGTCATCACCTGTTCTTACAAGAGTACAAGACTCCTTATTTGGTCGGCCAGCATGTCAACGGCCACCCAATCAATCTCACTCACGTGTGACATAAACCGTTAAACAGGTAGCTGATGTGTCACTCTCCTCTACCTTTTATCTTCAACAAACATGTATGTATAATGTATCATGTATATGTACACACAAGAAGTCCCGTGAATTTTGACTCACGTACTCTTCAAGCCTTTCTGGGTTTTATTTTCGAGTTCGGATTCTCTCATAATCTGACTTTTTGTTATGTTTTTTCTAATCTAGTGAATACCGAAATATAAAAGAACATTACACGATATTAATTAGACGGACAAGTGTTTCATTTAAATTCGAGTACTTTACGAAGAAAAGAAAAGAAAAGAAAAAAAAAAAAAAAAAAAAACCTAGTAAAAAACAATATCCAAGACAAAACGTACCGTGTTTTTTTAATCATATTATGTTGGGTAAAAATTACTGTAAACTTTGAAAAATTTTGTAAAGAATTTGTGATTTTTTTTAAACACTGATATAGCTTAATTGATATTTTTTTTTTTTATTGACGATGCTACCAAGCTGTGGATTGAACTTGGGTGGTAAGAATCACATGAACTCATGTCATCTTACCACCAAGTCCAACAGGAAGCATGGTCTATAGCTTAATTGATTGTTGTCTGTTGAGTATCTTCAAATAAAAGCATTAAAAGAAATTAATCGACACCAACAACCAGTAATTGATTAATAATCAATAACCATTTAAAGGAGCAATTATTAGGATTAATTTTCCTTCCCATGCCTCAACATATATATATTTGATGATGTTTTCCATCCCATCGACATTATAATCATCAAATTCCTCCATCTATGTTTTTTTTTACGGTATCTATTTATCTACCAGGTATTTTTTTTTTTAAAGATTTTATCATTGATAGGATTCGAGTCGCTAATTTGTGAGTTATTTGCACAAGCCTCAAGCTCGTCCATCTACCAGTTGAGCTACAACCATGTTGGCAAAAGAATGTTGAAGTACCTTGACCAGGTATTTTTTTTAAAGCTTTCGTCATTAGTAGGATTCAAGCCGTTAACCTGGAAGTCATTTGCCCAAACCCCAAGGCCCAAACTCGTCCATCTACTAACTGAGCTACCAAATTCCTCCATCTAATTAAAGATAAATAAAGAGAAAAAAAAATAAAATGAGAAAGGAATAGTTTAATAAACAATGTAGACATTTCTATAATTATATAATTAGGGAAATAAAAAAAGCTGACATACATCAAGAACATGTAGAATAATTTTTTGTTATTCAAATTTAAAAATATTAAACATATAAAAAAAAGTCAAAACAAAAAAAAATAACAGAAAAAAAAATGTGAGTCAGCCACAAACGTGAAGATAGAGAGCTCCGATTTGAATGATAATATATATCAAAAGAGTAATGTTAGATGTCACAATTTTTTTTTTTTCAAATTCTATCCCAAACGATGTGGCACGTGAGGTGTCAGCATCTTATAAATCATGAGATTATATGGTAACTGATGTGATGTTGACATCTCACGTACCATATCATTTGGGACGAAATTTAGGAAAAAAAATTAGGGATATCTAACATTACTCATATAAAAATTAACAAATACGAGATTCAATTAAACAGCATTTGTGTATCGCACATTTTATCAACTCACATCATATACAAACATCACTATTTATTAAAAAATTTAATCTTTAAATCCTCATCTATGTAGGATGATATTATCACTTTTGATAAAGAGTGCATGTCACTCTGTAACGTTACATATTCGATACCGTTGTGTAAAACACCGGAAAACAAAATCGAAAATGAAATATTGAACATAATAAGAATTTGGATCTTCTACTGATATGATCTTTTTCCTGACTTTACCTAATCTTATGATATATAATCATGCAACGAATGGGTGGTTAAGATGTGATTGATTTTCACAACCACTTTATCATCTACCAATCACATGCTTTAAAAAATGTCAGAAAAAAGATCAAATCAGTAGAGGATCCAAATCCACACAACAAATGCATGAATACATTTAGATGCGTACGGCATGATGACCAGAAGCATTATATTTGGCAGTTGAGTTGGGTTGGCTCCAACGTGATAACCGCTTACTTGTAATTGTATTCTCATAAAAGAAATCAAACCCACCACCTTCTACAATAATTTATTCACTTCTCTTCTTTCTATATAAATACATCATCTCTCTACTCACAAGAAATAACAACCACTTCTGTCCTTCTTCTTCATCACAAATTTGTACACAAAAAGCAAACAATTTTACATCATATATGGCAATTAAAGCTATGCAAAATTTGCCATTTCTCTTTTTGTTGTTTCTATTGATAGTATCTAGTGTTCATGGAGACGACTATGGAGACAACTATGGTGGCAGCAGCTGGCAAACTGCCCATGCCACATTTTATGGTGGCGCCGATGCTTCTGGCACAATGGGTAAGCTTAAGCTGATATTCACTAAAAGATAAAATCCGTATTTTTATTTTACATCATAGTATCATACGAACGTTCTTGAAATTTTTTAATTTTTTCGTGTTTTATGTATAATATAGGGGGGGCATGTGGTTATGGAAACTTGTACAGCCAGGGATATGGCACCAACACTGCAGCTCTAAGCACTGCTCTTTTCAATGGCGGCTTGAGCTGCGGTGCTTGTTACCAGATACGGTGCAATGATGATCCTCGATGGTGCCTCTCTGGTGGTACTCTCACGGTCACTGCCACCAACTTTTGCCCTCCTAATGAAGCCTTGTCGAACGACAATGGTGGCTGGTGCAATCCTCCTCTCCAACATTTCGATTTGGCCCAGCCTGCATTCCTGCAGATTGCTCAATATCGCGCAGGAATTGTTCCCGTCCTCTTTAGAAGGTAAATAATACAGAAAATTCTCTGGTCCGGACAATCCTGATTGATTTTTACAATGCAGACGTCCACTCTAGAGAAAGACTGACCAGTAACAAAGCCACCTTATGATGTGAAGGGACCGTGGCACATTTTACTATACTTTTCTTTTATTTATATTTTTCTACTAAAATTTTATTAAATTTTCAAATTAGTCCTCCCAGACCATCCAAATTTGATGAAGCTGACTTCGCCCCTAAGACTGATGATTTTTTTTTTATTTTTTTTTTACAGGATTCCATGTGTGAAGAAAGGAGGTATAAGATTCACCATCAATGGCCACTCATACTTCAATTTGGTGTTGGTATCAAACGTGGGTGGTGCAGGGGATGTGACTTCTGTGTACATCAAGGGGTCTAGAACAGAGTGGCAACAAATGTCAAGAAACTGGGGACAAAATTGGCAAAGTAATTCATATTTGAATGGTCAAAGCTTGTCTTTCAAGGTCACCACCAGCGATGGCAGAACTGTCACTAGCTACAATGTTGTGCCTGGTAAATGGCAATTTGGACAAACTTTTGAAGGTGGTCAGTTCTAGAAAATATATATATATATATATTTGAAGAAGACAGTCTCTGTTTCGATTGTAAAGGAGAGAGAGGAAGATCAGATCAGATCAAGATCATCAAGTAGACATACATGTATGATGTATCTGGGGTTTATACTGTGGTGGCAAAATAGCACCCGCTAGGCCTTTTGTTTTTGTTTTTTATTTGTGAATTGCGAATGTGAAGATGGTTTTTATTTACTTTTACATGTAATCATCTTACAAATTACCAACTTGTGTATGTTTTTATATATATTTATATAATCCTAGTTGAAAATTGAGTTTTGTACTGATTAATACGATAATTTCTTTATTGGAATATAAGGGTTTAAAAAAAAATATACAATTAATTCAAGGTCCGTGTATACATGATATAGTTTTAAAAATTATATGAAAACTCTAAAAAAATAGGGTATAATTATAACGTCATATGATGAGATGAGGTTGATCCGGTGGTAAACCTCTCACACCTGCACCATAAGGTTGTGAATTCGAATCGTCATATGACAAGATGAGGTTAGTCCGATAGTAAACCCCTCACACCTGTACCACAAGGTAGCAGATTCGAATCCCCCCTCCTTAAAATTTCCCGAATTTATATAACAGTATAATATTTAAAAACAATAAAAAATTATAACGTCATATCTAGAAGTAACATACTCCTCACACCTACAACATAACTGTTTACGACAGTGTCTGCCGCCATTAAACCCCAAATTTATTTTAATATTTTTCTTTAAAAACAAAAAAAAACTCTAAAGAAATGGAAGTCCAATCATGTTCTAAAGATATAAACATATCATTTAGGAGTTCACATCTAGATTCGATGAAAGTAACAATCTCTACAAAATTCACAAGAGTTACCAAGAAAACAGATTTTGCCTCCAAAATTGGATGAAACTTCCATTTCCCCCAAAAAAAAAAAAAAAAAAACCCACCTCACCTCACCCATCCAACTCAGTTCATCAATCTGGAATTTGTTTACAAGCATGATGAACAGAAATCCATATACATCTAAAACCACTACCCTCTGTTTTCTTGCACATTTTTTATATTTATATCATATTCAAAACCATGTCATTACACTCAATAATTCAGCAAGGAGTATTTTACTCTCAAAACAATCTTGCCTTTCTCCACCCCGAGTTTTCCACCGGTAACCAACCAGTGACCTGGAGGTTCTTGCGGCCCTTTGCTCATCTCGGTCATATCAATTAACTTGGCTAACTTGTTGCCGGCAATGTTTTCTCTTGAACCTGTGCTAGAGTCACCTGAATTGGTGGCCATTCCTACGGTGGTGACTTTCTTGGACTTTTCATTCGGGGTATGGTCCCACAAGGATCTTCGTATTGTGCAGCTTGGCAGCCGAGAATACAAAAGCTTCATATACAAGACGTTTTTGGATCCAAAATCCCACACTCCAAGTTGGGCTCCGGTTACTATGTAGACACCGGAGTGGTCACCAATAAAGGTCTCAGGGTTCTCAATTGGTGCAGTGCTCACATGAGAGAAATTCTTCCACTTTACTGGCTCAAACCATCGGCTGTCTTGCTCCTCCGGTCCCATCCACTTGGGAGCACCAATCGCCACATGGGTGTCCCAATATGGATGTAAAATCTTCGGAAGAGATACCAAGTGTTGAAGATGAATACTTAGCCGGTTCTGCTTGCTTCCTTCCAGACATAACCGTAAACCTGTAACAGGCTTACGACCAACTGATATCTGCATTTACACGAAGACATAGTTAAAAGCAAGTTTTTATAAAAGGTTTGGGTTGTTCCGAAGGTCCCATACTAGGTTTATTATCTAACATGCAAGTGAGAGCTGACGATGATAGCAACGATAATTTTTACCTGCTCTTGGTTGACATAAAGCTTTTGCCCCATGAGGCTGAATTGCAGAGATGGGCAGACAGGTTCCTTTCTTTGATGGCCAGGAATCCTATCCTGTAACGGAGCCCATACCCTAGGAATCTGAAACTCTAGAAAATATCTCAGCTCTTCGATCTGAGGCTTGTCTGTTCACGGACATCCAGAAAATTTTTGGAAGCTCACAGTTAGATAAAATACATACAATTACCAACAAAGCAAATGAGCAGCAATGATTCAAACCCCTGTACAATAAAGTTTTAATCATCTTACACTCTAGATAGAGACCAATGGCACGAGATAGATGATCCTTTCCGGGTATCCCATCGAGGAGAGCAGTGATAGGGATGAAAGTCATTTCAATGACATCAGGAGAGGAACGGACAGTTCGTGCCCACTGGTTATGATTTTGTTCCAGATCGTCTCCACCCCTCCTCCGGAAAATGACTGTAACATCCTGCAGCAACAGGATTGCAGAAAGTTTTGAGTCCAAGTCAATAAAAATAATTAGAAGAATAAAGGTCTAAGAAATCAGCAATCAATACTAAGAATGCATCAAGAAATAATTTTCTGAAAATAAGTAAATCTTTAGTTCTGCCACTCATTCAAACACCAAAATCTAGCCACCAGGGACAAACTGCCACACGTATATTCTCAACTATTAGAAATAATATAAGAATAAAACACCTATCGAAGAAACCCTCAACTGAAAAAGAAAACGGTCTTACATTCTGCACCTATATGATGTACACTCATTTAAAGACATAGTTTGAACTATAAATAAGATGTAAATCAATAACGCACATAAAATATTGTTCTAGTATCAACTGCAATGGGAATTATGAGAACATAAAAAGGATGTCAACATACTTCTTTTCCAGTAAGATATGGTGCACTCGTGGGTTGAGGGTATATCCCTTGGCTATTGAATAAACCAGGATCAAGACCCTGCACAGTTAAAAAAAATTATACATAGTAAGTAACCGGCAATTAAGAAGTTACAACACATTATAAAAAGACCAAATAATACATGGGAACTAGCCTTTTCCTTCATTTTCATTTGACCTGAACTTGTAAGATTGACTTTGCCAGAGAACCTCTGGTTTCCAACATCCTGAACATAATTCTTGATCTCCATGGTTGACAAAGGTGATGACTGATGTTGTTTAACATATATCACATCTTTACCACCAATAGTTACGGAAGTGATGATATGGGTCCCAAAATTTTCAATAAAGCTGTCAAAGAAGTAAATAATAGTTAGGTACAACATGAGCTATGGGACCATAGTTTTCTGTTAATAATTTGAACATCCATACCTTGCCAAAGATGGAGGGTCCCAACATACTGGTATAGCCCGTTTGACATTTTCTTGCAAGACTAATGACGGTTTAAGCTCAACTTTGGCAAGTGGAATATAAAACCCATCCATTGATAAGGTCTTTGTTGCTGCAGCATCAACATGTTTTGAACCAGTAAAGCTAAATGCAGAATTGAAACTACCAAGAGGAAAACTTCCAGATAAATCCGCCTTTTGATTAAAATAATCCACCATCTGCATTCAAAAATTTCGAAAAGGCATATTAGAACAAAATAAAGCAACATGAAGTTCAGTTTGCTACTCTTGATACTATTAAGATATGGATAGTTGGATACTTCAACATTATGATTAGCATACATCAGTAAGATAAAATCTAAGAAAGTCATCTAGGCACATGATATGATTGAAAGGCTATAAATTGTGGGAAGAAAGTGAAAGATAAATTCCATTCTCTAAACAACATAGATAGTTCCGACACGTTACGCAGAAGCATGATAATACAAGGGATAAAAAAGGCTGAGCTAAGTTGTTTTGACAACCAATTAATATTTATGCCAATGTAGAACTTAACATGTAGATTTGACTGCTCTCAAGCTAAAACAAGCACATTTATAGACCTATCAAAGCTCCTTCACAAGCTTAATGTGGCTTTTGTATCCATGTTGGCTTCTGAAACCAAAGGCACAGAACTGCCTACTATTATCATTCTCAGAATTCATCTAACTTGATAATTTATCTTTCAATTTCTAAAGGGTAATATTCTTGTTGTAGCCACATAATTGCAACCGCTAAAGCTTTAAGTAATTCAAAGCTATTTGTTTTTTCTAGACCTCAAAACTTCAACTTGAATTCAACTAACGCCAAAGATTCCAACTTCCACAGATAATTAGCACCTCGGTCTTCGGTTGCTATTAAGCAGCTAGCTCATATACCAGAATTCAAAGCATTACAATTACGAATCACTAATCGAAACAAAATTCTTGCTAACAATTAGTACACAGAAAATAAGTCAAGCAAGACAATTTAAAAAAAAAAAAAAAAAAAAAAACCAACAACAACAACAATTGAAGACAAAATCTGAACTCAACACAGCACAAGAACCTAGTGCATGAACGAGACACAAAAATTGAAGACATGCAGATAACAATAACAATAACATACCTCCTGAAACGAGAAAACTCCAGAGCTCTGTCTTCCAATAGACTCCTGAGAGTTCTTGATGTCTCTGGAAACATCAGGCAAGACTACGTCATCACACAAGAATAGATCCCTAGTGTGTTCTTCATCGACTTCAACAACTCTCGACCCCGCAACTCCTTTACAGTACAACAACCTCGTATCATAATTCACATCAAAACCTCTCCCAAGTGCCTGTACAGCGTTCACAGCTGTGTGCATAGCCGCTGCATTTTTTTCACCCATTATTTCATAACCCCAAAAAACAAAAAAAAAAAAAACAAAAATCTTCGACAGAGAATTCTTGAAAATCTCAGTCGAATCAGAAGCCGACCCAGTTGTGGAAACACGAACAAATCAAAAACCCATATCTTAGTTTCTGGGTTGTTGCGCTCTCAAGTGTCTGAACCCCATCTATCTCTCTCTCGTTGAAATTTTGTATTGACTTGGATAGAGAAATCTTCGAGGTGGATACGGTTCGATATACGATGAGTTGGTGCTAGTTGAACAAAAACCCGAAAACTGTGGTTTGAATCTCCTCTAGATCTTGAATCAAAATGGAAGATTTTATCTCTCTCTCTCTCAATATCTCTGTATCCGATTCTCTCTTCTATGGTAACTCAAAACAAAAGCATTGACATTTGACTCTTTAGTCTTTAATTTATTTTATTTTTTTTAACTAGAAATAGCTTTTACACTGTGTTGTTGGCGTGTAAATTTGTCTAAAAAGCTTGACCATTAAATTGGTTTCTGATTTTTACATTGACATCCAACGGTTGTCAAGTTAGCAAGAAAAAAATATCAACCAAAAAAAAAAAAAAAACTTGATTTGTTTTTTTACCTTCTGATTTCTTTTTCCATGAAAAAATTGGACCAATCGGAAAATGGTAGAAATATGTAATACTGAATTTTTTTTTTTTTTTTTAAATAAACACTGAATTTATACGCGTTATATATTAAAAACCAAAAAATATATATATTCATATTTTCATTGATATACGTGTGATAATGTATATTAAAATAACTTTTTAATATTACACTACGCTATATTTACGTGTTAAATATTAAAAAGGTGAATATGAAATTCATATTCATGTTCTTTTAACATACCTGTTATAATGTATTTTAAAATTTTAACCTATTAATATTATGTTACAATACATTTACGCGTTAAATATTGAAAAAGTGAAAAACACATATTTATGTTTTCATGATATATTTGTGGTAACACATATTAAAATAACATTTTAATATTACGTTATGATACATTTACGTGACAAATATTAAAAAAGTGAATATAAAATTTATATTAATGTTTTCATGATATGCGTGTGGTAATGCATTTTAAAATAACATTTTAATATTACGTTATGATACATATATTTAATATATGGTTAGTGTTAACCTGTGCCCTAAGGCATATGTTAACAACTACATAATTACTATAAAAAGAAATTATTTATTACATAAATACATTTATTACATCAACTGAGTCAAAGAATACAATAAATATTTTCCTTTTATAATAATTATGTAGTTAATGAGTACAGATTAACACTACCCTTCATATATTTCTATCTCATTAAGTTTTTTTTTTTTATCGTTTTAGTGATTCTTAGAATTTTAAAATACATAAAGACTTAAAAATTGAATGATTTTTTTTAACACATTTATACATAATCTCATCATATTCACCAATAGAAATATAGAATCTCATCATATTAGTATTCACCAATGAATGAAACGTATGGGACTGGCTACAATACCCATAGGGGTACGGTAGTACCAAAAATTGGAAACCAATTTTTTGGTTAATTTTATCTGTGAGAATGGTTCCCAAATTTAACCACGGGTGATTCTCATATTTTGGTTCTACCGTACCCATATGAGTATAGTAGCCAAGCCTATGAACTTATAAAGTTACTATGGGTAGCCAGGTAGGTGATCATAAACTGTACTACATAAGCATAAAATTTAGTGCCTGTTGAGTCCTTGTCAATGCACAGAGCCACAGATTCACTCTTCTGTGAATGACAATCATCACCAAGTCGAAAAAAATGTGGCAGATAACAATAATAGAGTGACTTTTTCAGACCAATCACCACTGGTGTATTTTGATTCTGATAATTGCTACCTTACAGTTCCAATTTGTTCTTTCCCTATACAAAATCATGCATGCCTTCTACAATATTCTTCTATCACGGACATAGAAAGAGTTGTCATGAAAAGTCATGACCCGACGAGGATTCTCTGATCATCTGAACTCTCGTTATTTTGAATTAACACATATTTCCAACGAGTTATTAGAAAGCGAGGTTAAACAACTAGAACATCAGTAATGTGAATGAATAGTCTCTGAAGTTGCATTTGTCAAATAGAGAATCTGAAGTTGTATTTGTAATGTAATCTTGAAGAAACTGCTTATCTAGTTTTCAGTTCTTTTGACCAAAAATCTAAAGATATCATTTTAAAATCTAGAGTTTGATAAAAGACATGTTGTTTCTTGACAAAATACACCAAGAATTGAGAAACTTTGGATAAATTTAAAGTAACTTCCAATCTTTTCTTGGTCAAAGAACGAAGACCAAAACTCTGATTAGTCTATTTCTCTGGTCAAGTGTTCCAACTATAAAAACTCCCTCTCTCTCTCAATCTTTTCTTATTTTTCCACTGTAAATTCCAAACCTTGATTATCTAACAACATAGTATCATGTAATGGAGAGAAGACTTAATAAAATATCATGAAATGTCTTTGTAGAAGTTTATAATAGCTTGTGAGTTTGAATATTCTTCCTATTAGAATCAAAGACTCAACCAATCATGTTTCCTGACTAGTATCAAAATTCGAAAGTCATTCGTCATGTGTATGCTTTTTTTCTTTTTCTTTCGATACCAAGAAATCACCGACCTTTCGTTAATCTTCAAAGTCAATTATATATTTATATGTACTGCATCCAACTTTATGTAAACTGAAATATAACACATTATATACTGTTAAAAATGTAAATTCAAAGCTATTGCATAGTATACAATATTGGTCAGTCTTGACAGCAATTTATTAACCTAGCATTATGTACACAATCTGGAAACTAAATTGATTGCTGATCTGCAGAAAGTTTCGAAAATGAGGTAACATTGGTATTAACATAAGTCTAAAACCATGTAGCTCTTTACAAAGTCAATTAGCCATCGTAAATGATCCTCTATTTGTGTTTTTTTTTTTTTTAAATTTCCGAATGAGTTCCCTCATCAACGTCATTCAACATTTTTCATCCTGAGCTAATCATATTGTCAATAAGGTAATTAACAGCAGGTTCGCTAAAAATATACATCTATTGATGCGTAACAACTTTCTTTGAATTGGAAGAAAAAGGAAAAGTTTTCAAAATTTACCAACTCATTGTGAGTTTCTGGTCTTCTTAGCGGTGAACAGTTGGCGAAGGAAGGCAAACTTCCCTCTTGCTCGAGCAGCAGATATCTCAGTCATGGTGACGTTACTTGTAGCTGCTGCCTTGTTGGTTTCAGATTCTGGAACAGATTGTGGGGGCGGTGCAAGTGTAAAGATGAAGGCATTGAGCATGCGAATGATCTGGCTGAAGCTTGGCCTCATATTAGGATCCTCAACCCAACATGACTGTACGATAAATGCAAGTTCATGGGATATATCCTCTGGAAGAATAGGCCGTTCATGCTGCATTATCAGACGACAACAATAATCCGATTGTCAATATTTTCATTTCACAATTCCTTACATGTCATGAACAAATGCAATACAGAAATATACAGACAATTGATTCGTGCACCTTAAAAGCAGCAGCATAAGCAGCCTGTAAATTGGACATGCCTTCAAATGGCATGCGATTCGTTAACAGCTCCCATAAGACAATTCCAAAGCTGTAGACATCAACTTTGTTATTGTAATGCTTCTTCTCTCCCTGGCGCAATGTCACAGTGCTATACAACTGCGAAAGAACATATCGATTGTGGGTAAAAGGAAAGAATGTAACTGGAGCAGGAAAAGTCACGTTAAACTTTAGCAAATCCTCAGTTTTTATTATCTGGAATGACCGAAAAAGCCAACTAGTTCAACACCAGCCTTTCAACAAATCAATACATACAAGTCTTAACAGTTGATAGATTGTTGCCAATATATTTTGTACTTGTTCAGTGTATTCTGCAATCATAAATCTGATAGTTTATAGTCCCAGAACAGAAAAGAGAAAAGCGAATATTTAACATAAGATTTCTGCCCAAATCCATATGTATAATTTATACCTTCATAAACAGTCAATATCAAGCACTTATTCAATATGATCTTTTAGCAAAAACATTTTAAGAAAACCTCTACTTTGTACCTACAAAGTGTGAAACAAATTGTACCAAAGGAAAAATATTGCAAAAATATCTCATAAAAGCTCATGCAAAAAAGTTTTTCAAACCTCAGGAGCCATCCAACGATAAGTCCCAGTTTCGGCAGTCATCATCTCAGTCACAGATTCTTCTCTTGCAAGACCAAAATCTGCGAGCTTCAGAGATTTGTGATTTCCTGTAAGTAACAAATTGTCTGCATAGATACATTTAAATACGAATTCAGACATTGAATTTGAAGTACATTCTTCTTTCAATGGCAAAGATTTTACATTAACACTACAAGCCTCAATCATCCAAGCAGAAAAGAAGTCAGTCAACTCTATCAGAAATGGTAGCAAATATCTTAGTACATGTCTAACTTACAAAATTGTTCTTACCATACACATTTTGGACAGGAATAGCTTGGACTTATAGGCAAAAGCAGAGTCATAAAGAAGGAGAACAGGACAATAGAACTTAAAATTTACATGTTGCAAAAGGAAAAGAATTTAGGATACCAACTATACAAACAAAGATGAATTATGTCCCAAATATTGTTATCTCAAGTGTATTCACTTCAATTTTCAACATAATTTATACAGGGTTTTTGAAGATAGCATGTAAGCTTTTACATTAAACGGATAGGGGGAACAAAAAAGTAGAGAAACAAATTCAAAACAAAACATGGCCTTTATATCCAAATTCTTCCTAAAAACGGAAAAATAAACACATAGCACTTAAATTAACCTAGGATCAATGCACTGAAGCCTACAGGAATACAATAAACGTCAGTAGAAAATATTATATCACTTATTATTTAGTATGTTCAATGAGTACCGGGTTTCAGGTCTCTGTGTATAATCATATTGGCATGTAGACACTCCATCGCTCGAGCAATGTCAAGAGCAAAATTCAAAGCCACGTGAAGGTCCAACTTGTTAGGACGAATGCTAACTAAATACTTCCGCAGTGACATCCCTGGTAATAGCTCCGTTACTATCACCATGAGTGGATCCTTACAAGCTCCAATAAACTGCGAAGACAAGTAAAATAAGAAGCTTGCAAAATAGATTAACAAAGAAAGGAAAAGTTTGATCAGGTAAAATCATCAAAGGCAAACAACAGAAATAGGTACAAATTATTTTGAAACTAACCTTGACAAGATTCTCATGTTTTACTCTAGACATCATAATAACTTCACGAGCAAAACGGCTCTCAAGTGCAGTTTTTTCATCTGAAGTGCTCCCACGATGGAGAACTTTGATAGCAACAATTCGATCGCCATACCTGGAAAAAGTATTAGACTACACATTGTGCTGGCTCAACAGTACAAATTCATTCCATGACATTGTTGCTAGTTACAGCAGTTCATAATAAATAGAAAGATGTAATCTTTTCATCACACGTCTACACGAACACACTTCATCATTTTTAGGTTCCATTTCGAAAGAGTTAACAATTCAATACACAACTTACATGCCAAATGTATATAAACAAAAAGTAATCAAGAAGTAGCATTTGTTCCTCAAGAAACAGACCACACCTCCATTTTCAAAAACATTAGAAAACAGATACATTAGCTTCTCCAAATACACACCAACACAAACCACTACACATTTTCGACATAATAAACGAGTCTCTTGAAGAACACCATACAATCCAGCAGGCTCATTGCTTACATTATCTTCCCAAGACACACAAGCACATCCTGACTAATAAAACAACTTATATTGTTACAATGTTCAAGCAAATATTTTTATAAAGAAACACTGTTTGACAATGGAATTTTTTTTTATTTTTTTTGCATATTTTCGACCACCCGAAAGCGAAAAACGAATAAAGTTTTAAAATTTGAACAACTGACCTTCCCTCATAAACTTTTCCATGAGCTCCTTCACCAATTTTGTTGCCTATAAACAGCAATTTGGGGTCAACAAGCAGATTTTGGTCGATGGTCAACTCAGGAGCCGTTATGGATCCATTTTGCTGCCTGACCCTTTTAGATTCTCCCCCGACAGACCTCCGCAAATCATGCTGTTCCTGTTCCAACTCTTCTCCTGATCCTCTGCAACTCATTGTTGCAACAACCTCAAACTATGCCCGAATTCTTCATCTTTCTTTCTTTTTTTCCAAATAAAAATCTCTACTTTAATAATAATCCAACACTTCTCTTCATGTACGTACACACCGACTTATTACAATCAGCAACTAAAATCAGCTAAATAAAAACAAATTCTTTCTCTTTCTCTTTCAATTTCAACCTTGAAACCGCCAAGAATAAAACCCAGTTCTTCAAAATTCCAATCACTGTCCAAATTTTAATCCTCACAACAAAATAAATAAATAAATAAATAACCCCATTTGTGCTATCAAGCTGTCAGATTTTTGAAGCCAAAGTCTTCAATATAAATTAAAAAAAAAATACAAAACAAGAAAAAACAACTTACAGTGTACGCTGAAAGAAAAAAAAAAACAAAACAAAACAAAAAGTCTTTCTCTGTTTCACATAATCATCGTCAAGAAGAACAACGTTGCTCTATGAGATTTCAGAAAAAAAAAAAAAACTCAGTTTCCGTACTTGCCGGAGAAACAGGTCACTTTTATAAAAATCTAATTTTTTTTTCCGGCGAAGAGAGTGTGGTTTTTCCGAGACGGAGGCTTTGTGAGAAATATTAGAAAAAGAAAAGAGAGAGAGAGGGTGGTGTTGTAGTTTGGAGGAAAAAAAAAAAAAAAAAGGGATGGCGAATGGGAAGAGGACACGTGGAACGCACAGGAATCAGACTTTTTTAGTTTTTTTTGTTCGTCGTAGTAGCATCAGCGATTTAGACGTTCTTGGCCCAGGATTCTTACATGACCTCTCCTTCTATTCAGACAAACTCATCCCCATCTCTCCTCCTCGGCTTGGCTCGGCTCGGCTCGGCTCAACTTCTATTTTTCCTTTTTCTTTTTTCTTTTTTGGGAACAGGTTAAAGGTCTTTCCAGAACCTTCCGATATCAAGATAGAAAGCGGGAAATAATAAAACCGAGATAGCTACTCTTAAAACACGAAAGAGAGATCAAGTGTGGCCGAGGATAGTGGATTTCTTTAAACATGGGAGATACGTTCAGAATCAAAACTAACAAAGTCGGATATCTACTCTTAAAACACGAAAGAGTAAAATGAGAGATCAAGCGATATTGACGAGACTAGATAACTATTCATAAAACATATGAGAGAAGAAAAGTTTCCCCTCGTTTTTTCAATGGGATTTGAACACTCTTTACCGGAAAAAAGAAATACATAACTTCGAATTATTATTGTAGAAAAATATAAATATGATCAAAATCGAAATATAATCAACTTTACATAAGTAACCACTCACATGCTTCTTAAAAGTTATTCCAAATCAATTCAGATTATTAAATAATCACCGATGAAAGATTTGTCAACCATCTTTTCCATATAAAAATTATTGAATAATATGATTCTCAAAATCAATATCAAACTGGCATTTAATATTGTTTATTTGTTAATTCATATATTATGTATATTCTCTTCTCAATCGGTGGGAAAAGGGTATAGTTTTACCGTAGGTATTTTACAAGTATGTATTAGGTTTCTCCGTAAATATTTCGATAATAAAAATAGAAATGTAAGCCGCTTATTTTGATCTTTGCAATTTGCATCCTATAAATATCCTACACATATGGCTTTGTGCCACGTGGCTGTAGAAGATGGGCCCAAGTTTCTGGTCCTCCATCCCAATCTAATTTAATGTTGGTTTTGATAATTGATCAGAGAGTGTGGGTTATTTGTCAAAATATCAGGAGATAAGTGGTCCCCATTGTGTTCATCACCGTCCGATTAAGAGTATCTGACATTAACAAGATTCGTCTGTCTAGATTGGCCAGTCTCATCACAGATTCCATTCTTTTAAGTTTTAACACATGAATCACGACCCTTAAATAAATCTGACCCACTAAAAGATAAGAACAATGTTTGGGTATGGACACGCGGTCCAATTTTTTAGATAAATATAAAAAGTAAAATTGGGTGTCATGTGTGGAGGTGGAATCAATATTAACACGTGCTACACTTTCATTAATGAGGTCAATATTTTAGATAATATCCTAACATTATTCAAAAGATAATATCAATATTCAATATCATATGATCATCTTATAAATACCGATAACATATTAATATCAAATTAATAATTTGATATCGAGTACTGTGATTCGTGATTACGATGGTTTTGTTATGGCTGCTAGTAGTCAAAGAATTTTGGCTACTTATAACCCTCACGTGGTTGAAGCGGTCGCAATTTATAGGGGCTTTCTTTTAGCTAGTCTGATAGGGTTATCGACGTCTGGAGATGGAATCAGATGCAACTGTGGTGGGCTTGGTTGTTGAGGATATAAAGCTTCTTACAAATACTATGTTGGTCAATTTTGTGTCTAGGAAGTTTAACCATGTGACTCATTGTTCATCAAAGCTAGCTTTATCTAGTGATGAAGATCTTTACTGGTTGGAGCCTCGGAGGAGTATCCTCCATTTTTAACCAGATTTTTAGTGACAGATTGCCCTAACAGTTTCTAAGGTTTTGTCTTCTGAATAAAGTTTTCATTTTGTCAAAATATATATTAATTTTTTTATTGTCAGTTCGTTATGATATAAAATATATCAGAACGAATAATGTGGACCATAGATTATGGAGAAGTTTTGACAAGTGCATACACTTTGAGTCAAAGTATGTAAATATAATGATCTACATTCTTCGTCCTATTTTACATCTGGACGAACTGACAACAGAAAAATTATATATAGTTGTAATCTTAAAACTGCATATAGGATAACCACAAATCACATTGGACGGCCATAAGGTACAGTGTTTTTTTACCTGTATTTTAATATTTTTCACATTGAGTTTTTTTTTTTTTTAATCTATTTTTCACATGGAGTTCTTGTCTCTCACTTGGAGAATTTTTATTTATTTACTTTTCCCTAAACACAAAAATTTGGAGCCGACCTCTAGACAATTTGAAAATTAAAAAAACGTGGGGCAACAACATTTATAACCAATCATAAAATTCGTGTGAAAATATATATATGCGGGCCCCCTTCACTGTTTAGGCTGCTCAATCATTAAATAATAATTATCTTATTGGTTTTTTTTTTTTTGAAAGTAATTATCTTATTGGTTGAATTCCCTCAGACGTGTTTCAAAACATTGGATGCATTAGACGGTCTCACGACGTTTCTAGTATAATCTACCAAAAAAATTAAAAAAATGGGTGAAATAGTAAAATGTTAGATATAATTGAATTAAATCAAAATAAATTTTAAAAAGTTAATACATTATTTATTTAATGGGACCGATACAAACAATTTTTTCATCAAAAGCACAAACATGACTAGTGAGATAGGGCTAAACAATAAGAAATCTTAGAGCATCTCATTAGAGAAAATTGAGTACCACATAGGATAGGTAATTAAAAAGTTTAAAAAAACTCTTTCCAATGCAATTATCTAACTTCAATATAGAGATGATGTGACAAAAAAAAAAGTTAGAAAGTATGAAGTTGAGTTTTTAATTCTAGAAACTCTCATAGAAATGCTGACTATGATTTCTAATTCTTACCACCAATAAGAGCATTTCCAATATAAATATGTATTTTTGAGTTTATAAATAGTGTCACATCAACATTTTTATTCATTATGGGCCCACTTTTGAATTTTTTTTTTAGAGAAATGCATATTCACATTTCCAATGCAATTATCTAGAGTCAAATATGCATATAGTGGTGCCCACGGTTCGGTTTCAGTTAGAAACCTCTGGTTCCGGTTTCGTGGGAAGCCCAAACCGAAACCGAAACCGAAACCGAAACCAACCTAGCCGATTTGGTTTTCGGTTTTTAACCGCCGGCTTAGGTGGTTTGGTTACAGTTTGTTTACGGTTTTCACCACGTGGCAGCAACTAATTGGCTGTTTTTTTTATTAAAAAAATTTATAAATGCAAACTGGCGGTTAAAATTGCCAGTTTAACCGTCGATTTTCGATGGTTTTTTTTTAAGCCTAACCATAACCGAACTGTGTTCCCAACCGGTTTTCTAACCGTCGGTTTCGGTTTGAAAACGCCGATTTAACCGAAACCATGACCACCTCTATATGCATTCATTTTATAACCAATCATAATAAAACAATTATCCCACTCTCTCTCCTATTTTATTTTACAATTAAATGATCTTTAATAGAGAGTTTCTAGAATTAAAAACTCAACTCCATATTCTCTAACTTTTGTTTTGCCGCATCATCTCCATATTGAAGTTAAATAATTACATTGGAGAGAGTTTTTTAAACTTTTTAACTATATATCCTATGTGGCACTTAATTTTCTCAAAATGCATATTTGCATTGTAAAATAAAAAAGGAGAGAGAGTGTGGTAATTGTTTTATTGTGATTGCTCATAAAATGAATACATATTTGATTTTAGATAATTGCATTGGAGATATGAATATGCATTTTTCGAATATTTTTTCAAAAGTAGGTCCATAACAAATAAAAATAATGATGTAGCACTATTTATAAACTCAAAGATGTATATTTGCATTTGGAGATACTCTTAGGGATGTTCGATATCATTCTTCAAATACTTTTTGTGTTATTAAGTTTTTGAAGTAGACGGAAAAAAAACACATCTCTTAACTAGTTTGCAACAAGAAAACATGGAAAACTGAAATACTATTTTCCACCTTTAATGAATCAAATTGACAAGTAAAAGTGGGATCAAATTCATTGAATTTGACATTTATTTTCTCATAAGTCTTTTATTTTATTATAATATAATTACTTAATTTTTATTTTTATTTATATAATTATGTTTTCAACCATCGTCGATTGTTATCAAACGCAATTTCATTTCTCAAAAAATATAAAAAATAAATTTTCTTTTTCAAGTAAAAATGGTAAAGTAATAATAATAATAATAATTGTATTAAGCCAATCAATCCACTTTTTAATGAATTTTGATAAATAAATCATCAGAATATATGTTAATATTTATTCGTGAAAAAAATATGTCAAAGGTAATAATCAGATCAATTGAAGGATTTCTTTGTGAAAAATATGTCAAAACCTAAACACCCACGTGCTTTTTTTTATTTTGTTGGGTTCGTTGACTGGCTCAAAAGGCCAAAACATAGAAATTAAAATTTAAAAAAAAAAGAAAAAAAAAAGTGATTGTATATTGCCGTGTATCATATGGTATATCAAATATTACCGTGTATCATATTTTCAATGGTTAGTATACCATTTGATTGTACATTTATACGCCTGTTGTACCGAAGATTTTGTCCGAACTTACAATCAGTAATTAAAGAGGATAAAAAAAATTACAAAGGGCAGGCAACGGAAGCCAGAAGGCACTTTTGCTTTTGCTCTTGCTCTTTGAAATTTGAAAGTTCCACTTCAGAGTTTGAGTTTGTGAATTGTGAGGTTATTTAAAACTATAAAAGGCAAAAAGTTTTTATATGGAGGGGTGTTTTAATGGAGCAATTATCACTTTGGTGGGCATGCCCCAGCTTTCGATGTCGGCTTGGCGGCTTCTTCATCAGCTTCATTGAGCTTCGTGTTTTACGACTCATTTCTCTATTAGGAGCGAAGCTATGACTTATTATCGAGATAGATTAAATTAAATTATAAACTACAATATTTTTATGACTTATTCATTTATTTTTTTCTTAATACTTCCACCCCTGGCCACGAGTTTCTAATTATAAATTGTAAGCTCGTTTAATACAATCCATCGTAAATTTTCTTTATAAACATGATTTGAATCCATAATGGTACTCAAACCTTATTAGTAGTTAAATTAGCAAAGTGTACACCTTTCGTGGGACTATGATTTGCTGAATCTCAGCAAAGACTAAGGAAGGGTCGCGGGACTAACCAGCTCCAGAAGAAACGGAAACAGAAATTTAATTATTTATTCTTAGAGATGCCAATACGTCAACGCAGACAACTTTGAAGGGGTCAAAGTATAAAGTTTACAAAATTAAAAGACAAAATGGAAATTATAATGGTAAGTGGTAAGTGACAGTCACGTGAGCAGGAAGATAAATAATGGAGGATGACGTGGCGGTAGTGGAGGGATAAGCTAGTTAAAAATCCTGGCTGCTTTCAAATAACCCTAAAACGATGCCGTAGTCGCCTCTTTTTTTTTTTTTTTTTGACCTTTTTAATTTGATACCGAACGAGTTAGAGATTTATCAAAATACAACCGTAAAAGGAGAGATACATAATGCCTGAACTAAGGCTATGTTTGGTAGGAGGGGGTGAGAGTATGAGGGAGAGAGAGTGCGAGAGATAGGGAGGATAACATCTATCGTTCATGTTGTTTGGTATTAAAAAGAGAGTTGAATGTATGGATTGGTATATAATTTATAAAATTACTATATTGCCATTTAAAAAAATTGAAGGGTAGAATAAAATTGGAGGGCATTTTTATCTTTGCCCTCCATTCACTCTCACTCCTTTCTCATCCGCCCATCATTAGATGGATCCAAAATGGTAGGCTCAGAAGGAGGAGCTTTCCCTCCTCTCCTCCTCTCCTCTCTTTTCTCCTTTCAACCAAACAAGGGATTGAAGCTCTCCCTCCAACCCTCTCCCTCCCTCCCTCCATCTTTCCCTCTTACTAAACACAGCGTAAAAGAGAATGTGTAAAAGAGAAACACATATAGTCAATTCTCTTCCTTTCTTTGTTCTCTATTTTTGTTTTATATTACAATGAAAATACCCGTACAACGATTAGCGTGGTTCGGACATCGATTTTTATAAGTTTTGACGAAAATTATTGTCACAAATTAAGAGAAGATTTCTCTCATTTGTTAAAGAGTAATATGTGACTTAAAAAATGAAATACGTAATCAACTCAATTAAGAATTGAAAGGGTATTCTTTTATTATTTTAATTTTTATTTATTATAATGTCTAAAAATAGATGGAATTTTCTATTTCTTAACACAACAACAACAACAATCATAATACTAATAACTCATGATTTTTTTGTTGTTGTTGTTCTATGTAATAAATACTACTATTCATTTAAAAAAATGTATTGAACCGACACCAATCTTTAATTACATAAATTAATTACCACAACCACTTTAGGAGTGGATCGTTGGAATAGTTGTAGACATCTTATAAATGGTAGTACTGTCCTTTTATTAGTATTCCATAATCATCTTTTATTATAAAAGTTTGAAAGTCTAACGAGATCAAACACTATAGTTATTTTGACCACAGGAGATTAGTTGTCTGTGCATTATTTTATTTAGTGGGACTCCAACCTTACTCATCAATACGACCTAATTCGATATGATATTTTTCATTTTCCTTTTGCTAGATAATAAGCCATTTCATGAGAGACATACAAAAACAAAGTTGAGAGCTTTCCTAGAGAAAAACAACAAAGCCCATTTATTGGAAACATAACTTGAATGAGCCCACCACGCTTGGCACTTGATCCAAATCCAAAGTCCAAAAGTTTTCACAAATTCTTGAGTATTCACGGTATTTGAAGATCCAGGAGTTCGCTTTGGGTTTCACGCATGCGTCCTTCACCCTTACGGATATACTTTTGGATCATGGGCTTCACGGAAGTATCTTTCACCCATGGTTCAAAACACATCTATTTAATTATGAGAGACTAAGGTTTATATACAAACCATGGATCTCACTCGTTAGCGATATGGGATGTGACATGATTGTTATCAAAAACAAGCTAGTGAACTAATTGAAATTAGGGTGTCGATATGGCCACCTATAAATATGATAAGTACACCCATATTTTTATAACAAATTTAATTACAAAAATATCCAAATAGAAATTTACTAATAAGGATAAATTAGTTTAATTAAAAATAAACCAAATACTATGTACACCCATATCTCTTTATTTTTATTTTTATTTATAAAAAAAAAAAAAACCCTAATTCTATTTCAATTATCAAAATATCTCATAATTATATAACAAAGTAATGAAAAAAAGAGGACTCTGATCATACAGATGTACGGTTTTATTTTATTTTATTTTATTTATGATCTCTATCGATAAACAAAAAGTGAGAAGTGTTTTTTTTTTAAAAGATAGTAGTACATGTCGTTGTGTATTCATGAGATCAACGGTGGTATGAGGATGTGAAATCTATTGTAATAGATATCAACAACTTGATTATCATCAACATGGACGATACTTTAGATATGTAAATGTTGTGAAGATACCAATTAATTCTTTCCTTATCAAAAACGTCGACTTAGGGAAGTGGCAAAAAGTTAACTGGACTCTCATGGTCCAATCGGAGCGGCATTCGTGTACGCAGGTCGCGCCCACACACGAGTCGTGCATTCGAAGGTTCGAGGTCCATGATTTGCACCCCCCCCTACGCGCGAGAGAGAGCCTCTATGCCACACATTGTTGATACCTCATATCACACATTCACTTATATACTACACATAAGTGACTTCCCTAAGCAATGTGGGATTCACTTTGATCCCTACACAATGGGTTCACTTTGAGATTCAATTTCTCATTCACCCATTAACCATTTTGTGAATTTGAGTACACCATTTCGAAGCTCTCACGGAGGAGAATTCGAATCCACTTTAATCTTCCATTTCCATGGAATTAATCATACCCAAAAAATTGCTCTCAAACCATGAGTTAGTCACAAAATTTCCAACAATCCCCCACATGAATGAAAATCTCAAAGACATCTAACGGACTCATACTAAGTCAATCATACTATATTGACATGATTCTTGAGAAATTCAACAAAAATGATTCTGGAATTTCCAGAACACCAGTAGATACAAATCTACACCTATCTAAGAATAAAGGTGAGAGCGTCTCTCAACTAGAATATTCTCGAGTGATAGGAAGTCTGATGTACTTAACAAGTTGTACAAGACCAGACATAGCTAATGCAGTCAGTAAATTAAGCAGATACACGAGTAATCCAGGAACCGATCACTGGAAAGGAATAGTAAGAGTACTGAAGTACTTACGATTCACTCGCAATCATGGACTGCATTATACCAGATATCCTGCTGTCCTAGAAGGATACACCGATGCAAATTGGATATCTGATATGAAAGATTCAAAATCCACTAGTGGGTATGTGTTCACACTATGAGGTGCGGCAGTATCTTGGAAATCCTCAAAACAAACTTGTATAGCCAGATCCACCATGGAATATGAGTTTATAGCATTAGATAAATGTGGTGAGGAGGCTGAATGGCTACGCAAATTCTTAGAAGATATTCCAAGATGGCCAAAGCCTGTGCCAGCGATTTGCATCCACTGTGATAGTCAATCAGCAATAGGAAGGGCACAGAGCAACATGTATAATGGGAAGTCTAGACATATACGTCGAAGACTTAATACCATTAGACAATTAATCTCAACTGGGGTTATCACTATTGACTATGTAAGGTCAAAAGATAACATTGCGGATCCGCTAACCAAAGGGTTAAATAGAGAATTAGTTGAGACGTCATCAAGAGGAATGGGACTAAAGCCCATGAAATGAAAGGTTAATACAATGGAAACCCAACCTAGTTGACTGGAGATCCCAAGATCTAGGTTCAATGGGACAACCAAGTTGTAAGACTGAGTTGGATCACTGTGGGGGTTACCCTTAAGTCCATTCCTATGATGAAACAGTGATGCCCGTTGGGAAAAAGGCTAAACTATGTTTTTAATGATTCTTATGCGTAAAAATTCAAAGTTATGGGAATCCGAGCAGAGTAATACGAGTTACTCCTAATTAAGAAATCACCTATGTGAGAGAGAAGTGGGGCCGCTTCTAAAAGAGAATAGTGAAGGGCTATATTCTCCAGAGACTCTCACAGAACCAGGCGTATGTTCATGGCCAAAACGAACATAACAATGAGAACCAAATCGGGTCTGGAAGATACCTGTGTGAGGTATGTGATCGTTTACACAAAACGGCAGAACAGTTCAAGGATATCACATCTACTGATCAGCTAGTAAAGTAAACATACCTTTACAAGGGAAGGTTCAAAGGGTAACACCTACCTATCCTATGCAGGTTTCGACCGTTTGAACTTACCAAACATCATCTTTTGTGTCTCCTAGGTCAATTTCATTCATGTGGGGGATTGTTGGAAATTTTGTGACTAACTCATGGTTTGAGAGCAATTTTTTGGGTATGATTAATTCCATGGAAATGGAAGATTAAAGTGGATTCGAATTCTCCTCCGTGAGAGCTTCGAAATGGTGTACTCAAATTCACAAAATGGTTAATGGGTGAATGAGAAATTGAATCTCAAAGTGAACCCATTGTGTAGGGATCAAAGTGAATCTCACATTGCTTAGGGAAGTCACTTATGTGTAGTATATAAGTGAATGTGTGATATGAGGTATCAACAATGTGTGGCATAGAGGCTCTCTCTCGCGCGCGTAGGGGGGGGGGGGTGCAAATCATGGACCTCGAACCTTCGAATGCATGACTCGTGTGTGGGCGCGACCTGCGTACACGAATGCCGCTCCGATTGGACAGTGAGAGTCCAGTTGACTTTTTGCCACTTCCCTAAGTCAACGTTTTTGATAAGGAAAGAATTAATTGGTTGGATTCTGATTTCTTACTTGATCACTAAGAATAAAGAATCGGTTTTAATTAGAAATAAATCTCTTCAAACGGAAATTATTCTCTAATTAATTGGATTTCCTTATTAAAATCAAAAACGTATTAACCAAGGAAATTCCACATTAATCCCCGAAACCCTAGTGGTTCATTATTATCTATAAAACCCTAGGTAGTCTGCTCATTATTTTATCCCGGATTACACAGTAGCAGCAGCTATAATCCTTCTTCTCCTTCTTCAGTTCTTTGGTGAGTTTGATCCCGAATATTTGAGTTCGTTGAAAGTGGTTTGCTCCACTGTCGAACCGTTGTATCCTGGGAGACGATCGCTAACACATACGGTATAATATACGGCGAAATCGTCTTAAGGACACCGTGTGAAACACGGGCCTCGGTTCCTTTGATTTCTAACGTTTTTTCTGGTTTATCTACATTAACTTGCTGCAGGTTCAACCCAGATTGTGGTTTTGAAATAACAACAACAGTTGTTGATGGCAAATAACTTATTAAGATTGTATTGATTGAGTGTGTTAATAACTTAAGAGGATTTATAAATAAATTGTATTAAAATAAATATATTTATTTTAGAGTGTACTTATAAATATGAGTGTGCTTATCATATTTATGGATATCAATATCTGTATTCTTGAAATTAATCATACCAAAAAAAAAACGATGTCCTGATGAGAGAATTTGTATTTTTGCTAAATTCCCTATTCCCTTAATATAATTTCGATGCATTTGATGTCAAAATCAACATCAATTTTACATGAATTCTATTTCGTAATAAAAGAATAACTCTTGAGTTTTGTAGATCATGATTCATGAATAAATAAATAAACGACCATTTAGAAACCTGTAGCAGAATGATAGTCATTTCTTTTTTTCTTTTTTCATTGTCAAGAAATTCAATGATCATTGACTTGGGCATTTTCTAGTCAGAAGAATGGACTTTTTGTACTCTTTTATAAGTTATAATCTACCCCTGAAACTTATAAAAAAAAAAAAATTGAAAAAGTTAATAACTATGTTTTCAGAACACACGTTAAGAAAACCTGGAGCGTCAGTTTTCGCTGCTAATGAGGCCGGTTTCTAAATCCTGGTTGTCTCCTGCTGACAGAGTGAGCTCCTCAGCCCTCTTAGCCTGGTGCTTCCAATCTGTTTTAAACAATGTGTAAATCATCAACAACACGCACGAAATCTGCGCTGCCAGCAGCCCGAACCACAGTCCCCGGAAGCCAATTTTGAATTTGAAAGTCATCAGAATTGCAACCGGAAGTCCAACAACGTAAAACGAAAACAAATTTATCCGAACACCGTCTTTAGGACGAGCAGTCCCGGTTAGCACCCCACAGGAAACTGTTTGTGGGGAGTTTCCGATTTCGCATAGCCCCAGAATCGGAAGTGCAGCTGAGATCATGTCAAGAATCTGAGGCTCCTCAGTGAACATTTTCCCCCACAGAGATTTCAAAAGAGTCATTACAACAGCAGCCGAGAGCCCGAAACCAATCGCCATTATGATGCCAATTATGGCAGTCCATTGTGCCCGGGAGGGCTGGCGCGCGCCCAACGCGTGCCCCACTCGGATAGTCAGGCTGCAGCTCAACGCGAAAGGAAAAACGTACAACAACGAGGTTGTTTGAACTAGTATCCCCATCGCAGCAACGCTTGCTTCAGGATTCTGTAGCAACCCGCATAGGAACAACATTATCTCGTACCACCACCACTCTAAGCACACAGAGACGCAGCTAGGCACTGACAGGGACAGCAGAGGCCACCAGCCTTGGAAAAACGAAGAAATCGTGAAATTATGCCAAGGTTTCAGCGGAGTTTTCGATAACAACAAGTAAATCAACAATCCCAAATTCAAGTTCACTGTGTTACAAGCCAGAGCCAATGCAACCCCTTTGATCCCCCACTTGAATTGTATAGCAAAAATGTAATTTATTGGTAGGTGAAGGACTACCGCAGCAATTGCAGCTATCGTAAGAGGACTAGTCAGGCCTTGTGTCCTCAAAAAAGCCCTCAAAGGTGTCAAAACAGCTTGAGCTACCAATTCAGGAATTGTGAAGATAATGTAAGTCTTTGCAACTCTAGAGATTTCAGGATCCTGACCAAGCTTCAGGAAAATCGGCTCTGCATTGAGCCACAAGAGCGAAATGGGTATGCAAACAAGCAAGAGAAGGCACAGAGTTTTCTGATAGACTTGGCTGAGGATATGGAATCTCTTAGCTCCAAAAGCTTGGCCACAGATTGGATCCATCCCCATTGACAAGCCTTTCATGATTGAAATTCCTGTAATATTTGCACAACCTAGTGCCAATGAGCCCCCAGCTAACTCAACCTTGCCTAGATGACTCAAAAACAGCATTGAAATCACAGATCTTGAATATAACAGTAGTGTTGTCATCACTATAGGGAATGCTATTTTCCCTAGAGACATCACCTCTTCTCCCACCTACATACGATTCATGTAATTTAATTCAAGTTAATTACGATAATAATTACTGATTCAGAAAGTTCTCTGCGATAGATTGTCATTTCACGGATTCCATTAATATATGATTATGACTTTGAAACATATATTAACTTCTTTTTTTCACTGTTTTTAGGGTAAAAAAAAGTGTTATAGGATCAACTTTGATGTATGACTTTATTTGAATAAAAACAAATTACACTCAAAAGAAAAGAATATCAACAAAGTTGTTTTGGTGATATGCTGTCAACTTCAGTTTAGTGTACTTCACTAAAAAGTCAAAACACAACTATTTTTGCTCTCTAAGTCTCTAGATACAACTCTTATTATTATTATTTTTTTATAACAAAGTTATAACACTAATTTTTTTTTTTTTTTTTTTAAATACCCTGTAATTTCAGATTTATACAAACACCCTTAACAATTCAAATATTTTTGATATATATTAAAAGAACACTAATCTAAATTCAAAATAAAAGACTGTTTATACTCAAGAATTTTCTAAATTCTCACTTAATCACTTTAAAGAAAAATATCTCAATACAAAGTGGAATCCACTATCCACCTAAATTATACTCTCTTGTTCTTCGTACGGGCAAGGCATCTCCTAATCAAAATTTATCAAAACTTTATTTATTATTTTTTTTTTCTTTCTAGAAAACAAGAAATATCTATCTCTAGCGTAAATTTCAATGTTCCCAATTTCCCATTCACCAAACAAACACGAGAGAAGTGACAACCAAAAAATAATGGAATCAATCAAGATTCAAAGAGCCAATCTTTACACAAGTCATTTATCACTAAGAACATCAAAATTTGAACCGTTGAATACATTAAAAAAAAAAAAAAATTGTAAATTTTTTTCTTATTCTTATGATTTTATTTTTGCTTGAACAAAAAGATTACCTTTTCCTTACACTAAATAAGAAAAAAGGAAAAGTCAAAAGCATATATTTGGAATGAAAATCTCTTTCCTTGTATGTAAGCTCTTACCATAAAAGCATTAAAACTAATTTTAGACATGTGATAATAATCGATAAAAACATTCTTTGAAAAAACAGAGCAAAACAGAGCAAAACAGAGAAAACAGAGTAGTTGTTATTGCTGTCTTGCCTCATGTAACGGCAGTCCACGGAGACCGTTCACCGGAAGTCGTCGGAGATATCCTTGTATGAAATTCGATTCTGTTTTTACCCTTTTCGTCTCTTCACTATTGTAATCTCCATCTCTCGTAATCAAATGTTGTTCGCTTCCTGGACACATCTTTATCTGAAACACTTTCCTCTGCAATTGTCACTTATCAAATGGATTCGAAACCAAACCAACCTCTGCAATTGTCATGAAAAACAGAACCAAAACGTTAGCCGTGAAATCTTTCTATATATAAATATATTTGTGATCATGTTGAATAAAACAAGAGAGGGAAACAGAACCTGAAAAATTACAGAGAGTGAGAGCAGAAAACGGAGTGGTGATTGTGAATGCTGAGAATGAAGAAGATGGAAGAACAGAGAAACAACAAGTGCATTGGAACATGGAAATCAATGAATGCGAACTATTAACTAGGCCTTTGAATTGTATATATAAAAAATAAAATCCTATAAGTTATATAATATGTCCACTTATTTTTTTGCTTCTTCCGAAGATTTTTTTTCTTTAATTGTCTTATATAATGTCAATGAATTAAAAAGATTTTTTATTTAGTGGACAAAGCAAAGTGATACTGAGGACAGACACTGCTTTTTTATTTTTATTTTTATTTTGAGTGTATATTATATATTTATTGATATTTGTTTCCTTTTTTTTTTTTTTTTTAGTCAATAAAATAGGACAATTCTACACTGAAATAAATAGTATATTAATTTGTTCCACTGCCTTAGAAGCCACAAATTATGGATGCCATATTGAAGTGGGTACTTTTCATTTTTGAAAATTACAGTAAATTTTGAAAATTGAACAGGTAAACAAATCTGCTATCAAGATTCACGCGTGGTGTAACTTGAACTGTAACTCAAACTTTACACTACTAACATGGATGGAAAGCTGTATTGAGCTGTACTGATGTGTTATAAAGTACATGTTTTAGGAATAACTCTTGTTTTTTTCATGATAAAAAGCTTGTAAATAGTATTAAGTTGCTTATTTTGAAAGTGCTTATTATGGGTTTTTAGAGGGGGAATTTCTGCTTAAAACTTGAACAACATTTTCACAATTGAGGGTGTTGTGTTTGTGTGGTGGTGGGCCTGAAAAGCCATGAAAAGTTGGTGTAGAAAGTAACTAAAATGTTTTAAAAAGCTAGATATTATCAAATTGTAAACTTTTCTTTAATGTCACAACAACTAATTATTATCAAGTTTTTTACATGTACTGTAAAAAAATAGCTTTATAGGATTGATAGACCGAGGTGTTAGGCTCAAAAAGTTGTCCTTCATCGGTGTGAGGGTTAATTGCACAAACATACCCTCAATTTATCTAATAAAACAAATTTTCATACAAATGCCCTATTCAAACACAAATATCCCAATTGGAATGTGCTTGGGGTATGGAAAGTCAATAGTGCCCTTAGGTAAAAGGAAGAGATTATTTTGGTGGGTAAATTTCACAAAGAACCTTGAATTTAGGTGTAATTGTATAAATATTCATTTTTTTTCCTAATAATTACATAAATATACTTTACCGTCATTTGACTTTTGTTAACTTTAACCTTTAACCACATTTGTATTTTGAAATGACTAAACTACCATTGAAAACTTATTTATCTTTTATTTTATTATTTAAAAATATTAAAAAATATTTACTTAAAAAATTGAAAAAAATCAATACAATTTTTTTTTTTTTTTTACATTTTCCATGTCCCCAAAAACCAAATTTTCAGATTTTAAAAACCAACTTTATCACCAAAATTCAATTTCATACTCATCAACCCACAAACAATTTCATTTCATCAACACAATCAATACACACCAACAATTACATGTAATCAACAGAATTAAAACCCACAAAACTCACCAAACACAATCAAAACCCACTAAACACAACCATTTTTCCAGTTTTATGGGTTCTGATTATGTTAAAAAAAAATAATAGAAAGAAAGCAACAAAAAAATAGTACCGATTTTTTTTTTCAATTTTTTAAGTAAATATTTTTTAATATATTTAAATAATAAAAGAAAAGATAAATAAGTTTTCATGGGTAGTTTAGTCATTTTGGGATACAAATGTGCTCAAAGGTTAAATTTAACAAAAATCAACTGACGATAATGTATATTTATGTAATTATTAGAAAAAAAATGAATATTTATACAATTACACCTAAATTCAGGGTTGTTTGTGAAATTTACCCATCAAAATAACCTCTCCCTTTTACCCAAGGGCACTATTGACTTTCCATACCTAAGAACATTCTAATTGGGATGTTTGTGTTTGAATAGGGTATTTGTTTGAAAATTTACTTTATTAGATAAATAGAGGGTATGTTTGTGCAATTAACCCTCCATGTGATTTTGATAACTTGTACATTATATTTGCCTCCACTTATAGTGGTACTTTGATGCAACAAATTAAATACTAATTTCGTAATTCGAAATACTTGTTGCACCAATGGCCCCTTGCCTTGGTGGTTGGAGTCTCCCAAGGGATGCTCCACCACCAAGGTTCAAGCATTGCCTTGGTATGTATATAATTTGTCTCACCTTGGCTATTAAATCCCAAGTGTGGGTGCCCTCTCCCGGTTCTATTAGGAGCAACCCTCTCTCCGTTGTGAGAGTTATAATCCATTTGTACCCTCTCCCCGATAGTGGAAGTAGTATTCCGGGCTGTGCTTATAAAGTCTAATCTCGTCAGGTTCTGACAGTTGTTGTAATTCAAAAAAAAAAGAAAAAAAAAATACGTGTTGCGCAATGCGAATTATTCGGACGTAAATATTATTGACATATGATGTATGAAGATAGTAAATTTTTTTATTTAGTTTTTTCAAATAAAAGTAGCTACATATAACGAAAAATATAATGTAATTAATATAACGATTTGAGGTTCTAAAAGTTTATATAAATGTATTTACTTCACACGGTAATACAACAATTTAAGGCTTTAGAAGTCTATATGAGTTACATACACTTCTAACCCTACATCGGTCATTTCAAAATAATTTCACGTTTGGAACAAGATTCATGTAGAATTTCCGCAAGAACAATTAGAGGAATTAAAGTACAAGCCTATTCATATGGATGAATTTTTAATAAAAGGAATTAGACATATATTTTTATCATTAATAATTAGCTAATTATTAGCAATTAACATTTTTATTATACTCGATATTCACTAAACCCATTTCAATAAAAAATAAATAAAAATTCTTGGCTATATCATGTTGGTGTCAAAGTAGGTATAATTAGAAGTACAATTTTAACTTGTATAATTCAAAGGAATCATACCCAACTGTGACTTGATAGTAAAAAATATTCATTGCTAAATAATGTCATATATTCGAGTCGCTAGCATGTGGTTTATTAAAAAAAAAAAAAAAAAAAAACAATATAATCTAAAGGATTCTTTCAAGCACTTGTATAAAAATTGGATTTTACTTTGGTTTTTTCCTTGACACCATGGGGAATAGTTAAAAGGTTGTTTATGTTTAATTTAACCATGTTTGTCCTACATATTAAACCATGTTAGATAGGTACAATTAACTTTGAACACCACCCACAATACATTTGGTTGTAAACATGAGAAATTAATAATAGTAATTAATCAATTAATCAATAATTAAAAGGGTATTTTCATTGCATTTGTGAAGGGGAACAATAGTTAGGACACCCTCTATGTATTTGAATAATGAAACATTCCTTCAACCAAGAAACAAAGAGTTATCAAGTTTTTTGTTTGTTTGTTTGTTTATCTTCTTACAAAACCAAAATAAAAAACATAAAAAGGAAAAGAAAAAAGAACATGAACAACTTACTTGTAAATTAAAAACCTTGATGAGATTCTTAGATATATGAAGTTGTGTTGATGAATTAAAGAAAAAGAAGGTGTTTTTCGAGTGTTTCCATGAAATGTTTTTGTTTGATTATGCTTTTTCATAAAAACGTTTTGACAACATATTCTTACTCAATATGATTTTTAATTAGTTTATTTCTCTAAGAAGTATTTCAAGTGTATTGTCTTGAATTTATTTATTTTATTTTTTCAGAAACTTAATTTTATGATATTACAGAACCATTACATAACAAAAGATTCGATCTGAATTATAATCCATGACCTGATTATTATTATTTTTCAAACAATTAATGATACAAGCTTTGAAGGGTTAAGCTTGCATCTAATGCATGTTATTTTCATTATACATAGCAAATTTAATATTAATATAAGTTGAAATAGTTTTGAAGTTTAATATAATGATGTAAGAAATTAAGTCCTAATTCATGTTAAAAAGAGGAGATATTGATGTACCTGGCTACTAAACAAACACACAATTTTCAATTATCAATTATCGAAAACCTTTTTTTACCATAATTTTTTTTTTTTGAAAAAAAAAACATTTGAATGTAGAGTCTGATATCTTTTTATAGTTTTTTGCAATTGGTAGGATTCGAGTCGCTGATTTGGAAGTTATTTACCTCAATTCGTTCGTCTACCAACAGAGCTACGCCCCTGGGGCATGAATATCATTATTATTATTATCATTTTGGGGAAATATATCTATCAACAATGCCCTAATATCTTCATTATTGCATCTTAATTTACCTAGAATGATATATATATATATATATATAATTAAATCACAATAAAAATTTAAAGCTAATATTAAGTAACAAATCTAATTAACCCTTATAGTAGCTCTATATAAACTATATAAATAATTAAATATTTTGAAGACACGACAATAATATGTGTGAGCAGATTCAAAGGTCACCTAGGGCATCGCATTTATAGAGAAACATAGAAATAGTCAAAAGTTTAAAGTCCTCACTTCCACTAACAATTTACATGTAAAACTATCACTTTCTTTTCCAATCTTTATCTCCTGACAATTCTTATAATTTTACTTGCAGTCAAATCATGCATTCCATTGCTGCTGATTTATACCTAACTTTTATAGTCATGAGTACTCTCTCAACTATCACCATAAAGAATTGTAAACCAAACATAAAAGAATTTTGATCTGATAGCGATCGATAATGTTTTAACTCTCTGGTCTGGCCCCATATATGAGAAATTGCAAGAATCCAAAACCAAGAAATAATTTTTTTATTTATAAATATACATTAATTCAGGATTTGAAGGAGGGAGACAAACTTAAACCCACAACTTCATAATGTAGGTGTGAGAGATAAACCACCGGACGAACCTCATAAAAACCAAGAAATAATTAAACCTTCTTATGTTTGATTCATTGCACGAAGAATCATCAAGGATAAATGATAATTACCACTACTAATGACTACATCAAAATAGAAAAAAAAGAAAAAGAAAAGAAAAGATGCACCTGTTTGCATTGAAGAATAATTCTATACATCAGATGTTGTCCGATTAATTTTAAAAAGACAAAGTACATCAGTATGAGATTGAGATCAAGCCTTTTTGTATTTAAAAAGCCGATAGTCATGAAATAAATTATAATGAGAGTGATTAGTTACATGAAGAATCGTCAAGGGTAATTGTAATTATGATTAATTACAACTATATCCATGTAGAAAGAAAAAATTTAAGATGCTGGCATTTGTACTGGAGAATTATTTTAAACATCCGACAAGTTAAAAAAGATGAAGTGTCAATTATGAGATTGAGTTTGAACCCCTTCATACTTCAAAAATACGATTATCATGATCATGATTAGTTGCACGAAAAATGTTAAAGGATAGTTATAACTGTGCCCAGGATTACGCACAAATAGAACAAAAAGATACAGATGTCCACACCGAGTAAGAATTCTAAACTTTAGATGGTCTCCAAGATTGAGATTGAGAGCCTCTTTGCACTTCAATGTCATTTTTAACTTTCCAAGGTGGCTCTTGCAAGACTCCATAGGGTTTAGAAATTAGAATATATTACAGAGAACACCTTTTCATGACTTGGTTTGCTATAACTTCTTAGCTGTGTTTAAGTACGATTTGTTTTTTTTTTTCATGGGGATCCAAGTCCAACTCAATTGACTGAGCTCACACCATTTATAGAAAAAGAATATTTCCACTTTTAATTCACACATTCCTCTATGTGATATTTAATTAATTAATTATTAATTTTTTCTTTTCTTTTTTGAAGAACAAATAAAATGGTGGGTGGTGGTGGTGGGAGTTCTCTTTATACATCAAACTCTTTATAGTTTCTAAAGACCTTTTCAGCCTTTCAATTAAAATAAATTAAATTGAAATTACACAAGAATCATTCGAGTACTTGTTTGGCTTATTTATTTATTTTATTTATTTATTTTTTCAATTCTTAATTTTGAGATTAAAAAACTGGAGTTTTTGATCACAGACTTTAGTTCTCTTTACACCTTGGATTATTATAGCTTTAGGATCTATAAATGCAAGAGCCAGCATTAATGATTAATCATATATGTTTCTATGTCTTTTCCATTTGGATATTTAAAGAACAAATAAAATAATTGGTGCTAGAAGTTATGGGTACTATAAAAAAGTAAGTTTTTTCTTTGGGTGGTATATATGGGCCATGACTATCTTTTCAATTTTGATTGGTTCAAAGAAACTTCAATTATATGAACAAAATAATCATGATTATATATGCCCATGTCTCCTTTTCTCACCACACTAACCTAATTAATTTTTAATTAACTTAATTAAGGGCTTCTAATACTCTCCTATTGGTTTAATTTCTTGATAGAGACAAGTAGCTAGCTAGTTCAAATAATATGGGGTGATTTCTTTTCTCCAACATCATTATAACAACACACATGGAGATATACATTACTTTCACTTTGAAGCCAATCACAACTTTGTATATATATATATTTATATAAATTTTCTATTGTGATCGGTTCGTCCTTATATAAAATATATCAAAACGAAGAATGTTGACTATTAGATTTACATACATTGACTCTAAGTATATGTACTTGTCAAAACTTCACCATAATCTATGGTCCACATTCTTCATCCTAATATATTTTATATAATGACGAACTGATAGTAGAAATAATATATATATATATATATATATATAGATTTAGAACCCTAGCTAACTTGCCCCAAGAAGCGTAGCTCTTAACTGGTAGATAGATGAGCTTGAGGCTTGGACAAATGACTCCTAAGTCAACAGCTCGAATCTTACCAATAATAAAACCTTTAAAAAAAAAAAATACATAGACATATAGTCTAGATAGGTGGATAGATAGACTCAATAAAATAAAATAAAATAAAATAAAATAAAAAAAAACTTTGCTCCAATTAATATTAGTGATCCAAGGTTTCAGATGGTAATCCAATATTTTACTAGGGTTTCAGATGGTTCACACAGTATATGATTTTAATTTAAGATCTTTGATGATGTATATTAATTTCTTTTGATTTAATTAATTTAGAAAGCAATTAAAGAGAGTGGATGTTCGTACACTTTTTAGTGTTGCATGCGTGTTAACTGTTATCTCTCTGCGTGTTTTTTTTTTTTTTTTTGATTCAATCGATCGGGACCAGCTTGAACTAACACACTTAATTGTACGAAAAGATGCCAATTTGAACCAACCAAATTTCCAGCATATGCCATCTCAAACATTAATTACCTCCAACTTGTTCTCTTAATCAAATTGTTAATTGCTTGGTTTAATTACACAGCAATCTATTCATTTTTAGTACTAAGAAATACCATGTGCTACGATCTGAAACAATCGGTATCATAACCTAGTTAGATCTGTATCGAAATAAAGTGCGGACGTTCGAATTTGAAAAAATCTACTTAATTAACGTTAACGACCCACCAAACTAAAGTACTACTTTTTGAAAAACTGAATTCAAATATTCTATTTGGTCTCTATATACAACTGTGTCTATGTCCTTTGTTTGTTGTTCTTGATCTTCTTCTTCCAAAACTTTTTAAAGAACATGAAATGATGATCAGCATTACTTTAATTTTTTCTTCTTCTCAAAAAGGTACCTCTGGTAATTGATATATATTTATATAAACAGCACTATTAGAGTCTGCCATTGGCTGCTGCTTTTAATGCTTCAAGTTTGTGATAGGGTCATTAGATATTATTCAATATATATATATATATACGGTCTTTCTATTATCAGTTCGAACTAACAAAAGATATATCAGTTCCTTGTATGTGGGCCATTGGATTTAAAAGATGCTTTGATAAGTGCATACAGTCAAGTCAAAGTATTTAAATCCAATGACCCATATGCAAGGAACTAATATATCTTTTGTCAGTTCAAACTGATAATAGAAAATTGTATATATATAATAATAAATTTATATATGTTAATTAATTATAAGTTTCATGATCAATTTATTTATTTGGATAATGGTTTTATCTTCTTCACAAGATAATAAAAACTAATTGCAAGAGTTTATTTTATTTTGATTGAATAAGGGATATTCTGGTCCCCAAATGGTCTCCACATGGTTTTAACGCTTTCTATCACATAATAATTAATTAAAACTTAAAATTTCTTAATTAAACTTTATTTTAATTGAGTGAGTTTAAACTTTTAATGGAGACAATGTATTCAAACTGTTAAAAATATATATTTTTTGAGAAGAACGAGAGACTAGGGTTGATGATCATCTTAGGTTTTCTTAGGATCACAGATTAAAATTATTGAAAAGAAAATCATTTTTAATATGCTTTGTTTTCTTCGATCTTTATTTCAACACAAGTATGAAATTTTTAATTTTTTGTTATCAAGTTTAAGCGCATTCTAATCAAATTCTCTTTTGTTTGATCATACTAGCTAGTTTAATGATTCAGAAAGATTAATAAATTAGGTTTTATCACACAGATGTTGTTATGTTATACGACAAACTTATACGGGATGAAATTATTACTCTCGTTTGGCCAAGGATTATGGGTCGTCTTCTGTTAGTATCAAGTCCAATTCATTGACAATAGTGAACCTCGTATACTTTAGTCTTTACAATCACCCCCCTTTCAAAAATCGGGATGATTATTAGTAACATAAATGAGATTATTGATTGTTGTTTGCTCTGAAAAAATTATCGTGTTAAACGATTTGCTAATCAAGTAGCTCGTGCTTTGATTCAATTTACTTTCACACTTCACGGTTAATCAAGATGACTCGATCATAAAGTATCTTCCGATTGATAAGTTTGTACCGAATGATATTTAGAATCTCGTTAAGCTTCGATTCCATTGAATTTTTCCATTTCCAATGGGAAGAAGAAAGAAATTGATACTCTTACTATTACCCGTATTTCATTTTTCATATTCCAAAAACTCTAAGCTCTAACAAGCAATAAAAAATTGAAGCTACTGCTGACAATCTGACATGGATATTTTATTTTATATTTAATTATTATTCGTAGAATCTCATGAATGAATCTCTCTCTAGTGGGGACCAACCAATGTCCACCCTCTCCTCCCAAACTCTAGTTAAAAGTGGAGTAATCACTTTGATGCATCTTCTTACCCACTCAGATTGTGCCAAGTGGCACTTATTGTCAAAAGCCAATCTTAGATGCTGCCTTGCATTGTCGCAGCAACACCTGTGCATGTCAAGAATTTGGTAGCAAAAACAGTTTGGTTTTTTGAATGTCAAACCAAAAACAAAAACAAAAAAACAAAAAAACAGTCAGTCACCTCTGGAAAAAACACCTTCTTGGATTTCTGTTTTCTAACAACAGAAATTAAAAAGAAAACAACTTTGTCTCTTACACTATCACCAAATTGCAAAACTGCCCATGTAATAGTGGATGTTCATTTTAATTAACGACTCGAATTTAGAATACTACTCAAATATGAGATATTACCAAATTAAAAAGCGCATTTTACCATCAAACCACATTTGACTGGGTTATTTTTATCGATCTATTTTAACTTATATGAAATAAATAGAAGATTATATATAATTAAATTCAATAAAGAACTGCATGAATTGAACTCTTGAAGGTCCAAAATTAGATTTTAATTACCACATGGGTCTAAATTTGGATTTAAGTTTTCTTTCATGGATGGTATTTTAATAGTTGATAGCTTTTTCGATTCTTATGTTGCCAAATTAGAATTCATATATTGTATTGGTGTTGAGAACATTTAAATTCATATCTACAATGGAAAAGGAAAATAGAGTAAAAGAAAATTAGAAGAAGATTTCATTCAAATATTTACTTATAAATTTTTAGGAATTAAAAATAAAAACAAATCACTTAATTTAGGGTATTTTAGATAAGATTAAATATCTACTTTTTCATGAAAAAAAAAAAAAACTTATTTCTTAGGGTGAGAAATAAGTTACATTTTAACCAATAAATTTGTGTGTGGGGTCTTCATAACTTTATCCAAAATGTAAAAATAAAAATAAAACTATTTAATACCCATTACGAAAGAAAAATAAATAAGAGAAAATATCAAGAAAAAATTGAAAATTATATTCAAACAAGCTTCTACATCAAGTATTCTTATATTACAGCTTGGGATGGGCTCATTTTTTTTTTTTCTCTTCGGTCCATTTTAATGATTTGTCAATCTCGGCCCATTGGGCCAAACGCTAGCTATATAAACCCCGATTCCATTGAAATAAGGAAGAGTAATGATATTTACGTCTATTAAAAACTGTACATGTACATCCAAATTAATATCTTTTTGAAAATCCAATAATACATTAGAGTAAATTACTAAAAGAGCTAAATATTTAGCAAGTACTATCACCAAATAATCATTAATCTCAGTGAAAGGAATCAGAATCACATGATTTATATATCAAAAAAGGAAATTAGACTTACAGAAGGAAATCAATTTCTCTACAACGGAATTTATAATAGTTTAAAAACATGGATGAAATTATTTATTTATTTTTGTACAATTTCCATAATTGAATTATATTGTGATTGTAAAATTTCCATTCTCTATAATTTAGAATCATATTATGATTCCATCTTAGCTGGCAGTACCATAGGACAATTATTTGATGTAGCAGTGACTCGATCTGTGACATTACCGGGCTGTTCGGAATTTATTTTTTTCTTGAATTTGGTATATTTGGGAGTCAATATTTTTTTGACAATCCTATATCATCAAACATATATATATATATATATATATATATTATCAGTTCTTTGCATATAGGTAATTGGATTTAAAAGATGCTTTGACAAGTGTATACAGCCAAGTCAAAGTATTTAAATCCAATGACCCACATACAAAGAACTGATATATCTTTTATCAGTTCGAATTGACAATAGAAAAACTGTATATATATATATGGGTGTGGTGTGGGCATGCCCCCAGCCCATTGAAAAAAAAAAATTATAGTTAAAAAATTACAAAATTAAAAAAAATATATGAATTTTATATTTTAGTATCATAATTTTTAAGTTTTTATCATTTGGTCCCCACAATTCCAGTTCCGCCCCTGTATATATATATAAATATTTATTTATTTTTTCTCTTAAAACCAGAAAATGCATATAGATTTGCAATAAAAGTATATTGTCACAAAATCTCAAGAAAAGTATATTAGACCGTTTTGCATGAACTACAGATTACAAGCTATAATGAAAAAAAAAAAATCTAATTAATACAGAAGAATTATTCCTGATGTACATTTTTTTGGTGAAAGAGCACATAGAAAACAAGTTAAAAATTCTAACTTTTGTTTAGTGTATGAGTTCCTTTCAGGGCACAAAGAGATCTCAAATCCCTGACTTCTAAACAAATTAACACAGATTTTTACTTACTTTCTTGAACAAATAATTCCTGACAGGTAAACAAGCAGTATCGGCAAGAATATGTCCACCGTCCACGGCCAATCTCGTGAACTTCTTCGAAACAGATTCGTAGGCTGTGTGTCGAAATTTTAGAGGGTTCTGTTCCATCTAGCGCTGTCACGAATGGAGTATATATCAGAAATATGCACAAACGAAGCTCTCATACTGTAATCACAAATTAACAAGTTGCTAATCTAAAGAAGATCGATGCTTAGAACTGATTACTGATCAGACACTCTCGAAAGTAAACCTAGTATTAGCTATTAAGGATACAAATCCTACTCAATCACTCATGTAATTTCCTAAAGTTTAGGGATTAATTTCTATTAGAATATAATCAATTAATTATTGTATAGTTGACTAATTGATTGCTTGATTAGTGTAGTTGACAATTAGCCTAATTGATTGCTTGATTAGTGTAGTTGACAATCAGCCTAATTGTAGGGATTGTAGATTGATTTCCTTGATTGATTTCTTTCCTAATTGTATTTCCTCTATATAAACCCTCCTATGTGGAGAAGAATAAAATAAGAAAGAATTATTATTTCCTATATGGTATCAGAGCGTTCATAACTCAAAAGAGTCCAACCGATCCAACCTAACTCAAAACGAGTCCAACCAATCCAACCCACATGGCCACTTCCGCTTCCTCCTCCTCAACCTCGATCACCGTCATCTCTTCTTCCTCCTCATCTCACGACATGGCCTCTTCCACAACCACTATCATCTCCATCAACATTGCTGCACAAGCACCACTCAAACTCACAGCAACAAACTACCGCTCCTGGAAACTTCAGTTTCATACCCTTCTTATTGGGTTTGATCTCATGGGCTTCGTTGACGGCCAACGACCATGCCCTCCAGCCACCATCACAACCGGCGACAGTGCCTCACCAAATCCTGCTTATCACGTGTGGACTAGGCAGGATCAACTATTGCTAATTAAACGCAATCCTTGGCTCAATCTCTCCGTCCATCATCCCGTTTATCGCTTCCGCCAAAACTTCCCATGATGCATGGACTGCTCGCCAATACCTATGCCAAACCCTCCAGAGGACATATTATGCATCTCAAAAGTGTGCTAACTAACATCACCAAAGGTACACAATCCATCACTGACTACATGCAACATGCCAAGAGCATCACAGATGAACTAGCCATGCTTGATGCACCGGAGAACTCTGAATACCTGACAGTAAAAATTCTGAATGGCCTAGGTGATGAATTCAGAGATATATCATCGGCGGTTCGTGCTCGTGACTCGCCAATTACTTTTGAAGAACTCCATGAGAAACTTATCAATTCAGAGGCTGTCCTGAAACAAGAACTCACAAGAAGTCAGAAACTTCCCATCACTGCAAACTATGCTGCTAAACCCAACTCAAGTGGTCCTCAATCTGCCTACAACCGCCAAAAGAACAACAACATCAGGAATTTCAATTCAAACAGGCTAGTTGATCCATCTTCCACCAACTCTAGAAATTCACTCGAAATCCATCAATCGGGCAACGACCCTATAGGGGCTTCTGTCAACTCTGTAGAGATCAAGGACACACTGCTAAAAGGTGCCCCACATACAATTTCACTCCAGCCTTGCCGAACCAGCAACAGCAGCTGAAACAGTGGCAACCGCACCAGCAGCAACCACCGCACCAGCAATAGCCGCAGAAACAGTGGGTGCCGCCGCCTCGTGCTCACTTCGCTGCGCCGACGTCCTCAACTCCTGAGTGGCTGCTCGACACCGGTGCCTCTCACCATGTCACCGCTGACCTCCAAAATCTCTCCATGCATTCTCCGTATACTGGTTCCGATGATATCATGATTGGTGATGGCTCAGGTTTGCAAATCACACACACATGATCTCTCCAACTACCCTCTAAATCCTCATCTTTTTTACTATCTGATGTTCTATGTGTGCCAAGCATATCTCAAAATTTGATTTCGGTCTCGAAATTATGTGTCTCTAATCAAGTAGCTGTTGAATTTTTACCATTTTCTTTTGTTGTGAAGGATCTCTGTACGGGGGCGCGGCTCCTGCAAGGACGGACTAGGAATGGAGTCTATGAATGGCCGGCCATCTCATGCTCGGTCGAAAACTTCACCCATCATTGCCTTCTCCAGTGTCAAAGCCACAATTCCCGACTGGCATCACTGCCTCGGCCATCCATCGTCCAGAATCATCTCAAAGTTAATATCTTCTCAAGTTTTGTCTGTCATGTCATCCAACAAACCTAGCAATCCATGCAATGCTTGTCTTATTAATAAAACTCATAAATTACCTTTTTCATCATCTTATGTTCTCAGTTCCAAACCACTTGAGGTCATCTTTTCTGATGTTTGGAGCTCTCCGATTATCTCTAGAGATGGCTTCAAGTACTATGTGCTTTTTGTAGACCATTTTACCAAATATATGTGGATGTACCCTTTAAAGAATAAATCTGATGTCCATGCTGTGTTTATTCGTTTTAAATCACTGGTTGAGAAATTTTTTAAAAACTCCATTATTTCACTGTATAGTGATAATGGTGGCGAATATATTGCTCTCAGGCACACTCTTGCTCACCATGGCATCTCTCACTTTACTACTCCACCTCACACGCCAGAACACAATGGTGTCTCTGAGCGGCGTCACAGACATATAGTAGAGACAGGATTATCACTTCTCACCCATGCATCCCTGCCACTTACATTCTGGTCTCATGCATTCACCACTGCAGTATATTTAATCAATAGGATGCCCACACCTCTTCTGAACATGATATCGCCTTTTGAAAAGATTTTTAGTGTGTCCTTCCTACGCCAAGCTTCGTGTCTTTGGGTGTTTATGTTATCTTTGGGTCAAGCCATATAATACCCATAAACTAGAGTCTAGGTCGAAATCTTGTATATTCGTAGAATACTCGTTAACGCAAAGTGCGTACCATTGTCTTGACCTTGAGGCCGATCGTATGTTCGTGTCCCGCCATGTTAACTTTGTTGAGTCAGTTTTCCCATACCATACACTTCAACAGAGTCTTCCTAGGTCTGATCCAAACACTTGTGATCTCTGGTTGTCTCTTCCCTCTCCCACAGTGACCGCTACCGTGCATGAAGTGGCTAGTCAGACCTCTCTTCTGAATTCCCAAGCACGGGCTGCATCTCCTTCTCCTTCACAGCTGTCGCCTGCTACTGTCATATTTTTTACTGCCGACACAGTCATTACAGCTTACCGTGAACCTCCCATTTTGCCTGCTATCAGTCGGGCCTCCCCTACCGCGCCGGACAATGCACCTGATGCCTCTCATGTTGCGCCCGACAGCCCAGCAGCAGCCTCTGAACCGGGACCCGCAGCTTCTCCTCCTGCAGCCACCGCCACCCATCATATGGTCACAAGGTCCAAAAACAATATACACAAGCCTCTCACAAAGCTCTCTCTCACCAGTGTTCTCTCCCCCACTCAAACTGAGCCCTCTTGTGTGTCTCAGGCTCTTAAATTTCCAGAATGGAGACACGCCATATCTGAAGAATTTGATGCTCTTCTTCGGAATAACACATGGGACCTGGTTCCCTCACACCCGTCACAAAATGCAATGGGATGTAAATGGGTTTTTCGCATAAAACGGTCTTCAGATGGCTCTATCTCCAAGTACAAGGCTTGCCTGGTAGCCAAGGGTTTTCACCAACGGCCGGGTGTGGACTACACTGACACTTTCAGTCCCGTAGTCAAGACCACTACTGTCTGTGTTTTACTGAGCATTGCGGTCTCGAGAGGGTGGTCTTTTCGTCAGTTAGATGTGAACAATGCTTTCCTTCAGGGTCACTTAGATGAGGACGTATTTATGACACAACCACCTGGGTTCGTGGATCCTGCTGCTCCCCTTCATATATGTCGTCTTAAGAAAGCTATCTATGGTCTCAAACAAGCCCCCCGGGTATGGTACAATAAGCTTCGCCAGTTCCTCATACACACTGGGTTTGTTAACTCGCACTCTGACACTTCTTTGTTCATCTTCAATACTAACGGTTGTGTGATTTTTTTATTAGTTTATGTTGATGATATCATAGTCACTGGTAATGATACCACCCACATTGACGCATTTGTTGACACACTTGCTCGACGTTTCTCCATTAAAGATCTTGGTGCTCTATCATACTTTCTTGGGGTTGAAGTGATTCCATCCCCGGCTGGCCTGTTTCTTTCTCAGCACAAGTATGTGGTTGATCTTCTCGCTCGCACTAAAATGATTGACTCCAAACCGGTGGCCACTCCTCTCCCCACTGATCACACCATTACCTTACTTGATGGCACCTCTCTCACAGATGCCACAGAATATCGTCAGGTAATCGGAGCCCTTCAATATCTGTCCTTCACTCGTCCTGACATTGCGTTTGCTGTCAACAAACTGGCTCAATTCATGCACCGACCCACAACTAAACACTGGTCTCTCGCCAAGCGTCTCCTCCGGTATCTAAAAGGAACAATCGGCCATGGCCTTCTTTTGAGCCGTGACTCGCCGATCACCCTCCATGCGTTTTCTGATGCGGACTGGGCAGGTAATCTGGATGATCGTACTTCAACTAGCGCCTATGTTCTCTTCCTTGGGTCCAACGCTATCTCATGGAACTCTCGTAAACAGAAGTCTGTAGCCCGCTCGTCCACTGAGGCAGAGTACAGGGCTGTCGCGCTTGCCGCGTCTGAAGTCCTCTGGCTATCCTCTCTCCTGCGTGAGCTGCTCATTTCCTCTCCATCCCCGCCTACAATCTTTTGTGATAATATTGGCGCCACTTACCTCTGCTCCAATCCAGTCTTTCACTCCCGTATGAAGCATATCGAAATTGACTTCCACTTTGTTCGTGATAGAGTTCAACGGGGTCAACTTTGGGTGTTTCATGTGGCTTCTGCGGACCAGCTAGCTGACTCACTTACCAAACCTCTATCCAGGACAAGGTTTGCACTCTTACGGTCCAAGATTGGTGTTTTTGAAATGCCCACCATCTTGCGGGGGCGTATTAAGGATACAAATCCTACTCAATCACTCATGTAATTTCCTAAAGTTTAGGGATTAGTTTCTATTAGAATATAATCAATTAATTATTGTATAGTTGACTAATTGATTGCTTGATTAGTGTAGTTGACAATTAGCCTAATTGATTGCTTGATTAGTATAGTTGACAATCAGCCTAATTGTAGGGATTGTAGATTGATTTCCTTGATTGATTTCTTTCTTAATTGTATTTCCTCTATATAAACCCTCCTATGTGGAGAAGAATAAAATAACAAAGAATTATTATTTCCTACATTAGCATCATTATAAACAAGATCCAGCTTACATAAAGAATAAAATTTAATTACCTGATCCAAACAAAAAGTAAAATCCGGATGCAACATCTATCTCCGATTGCTCCTCCCTGTCATATATAAGAGCAATTAGATTTCCAGGTTTCCCTTGCACTTACAGTGACTTACGCAACCATAAACTAGCCTCCTGCACTTTCTCCACCTCAATTGTGGCTATAATTTTATTCTTATTCGGGACTGCTTAGTGAAGTATGTATTAAAATAAACTGTCTCTTCTCTTGTTCATGAATGTTCAGAGAATTGAGATTTTATGTAATCAATTAAGTATAATGAAATTATGATTTATGAATGACTATGCTTTTTTTTTTTTCTTTTTTGTTGGTTTTTGTCATTGATCACAGCCTCTTTTTTTGTCTTAGCCATGAAGTTCATGCAGAATTCACCTGCACAAACTTTGTCTTGGGCTGGACTCGGTCCAACTCAAATGCCCATCATGTCAGTTCATAGAATTTAAGGAAACGCTGATGCTCTTTCTTCAGAGTTTGATCTTTATTAAATATACAACATATGGTCCACAGATTCACTAAATTTTCAGGTTTCAGTCACGAAACATCTAATATGCACAATAATTTTCTCAATTTTTTCAGAGTTTGGATGATAAGTCTTTCTATCTGTTAGATGTCCTTTTGTCCTTTTCGATCAATGTGACAATACCCGACCTGACCAAACTCGATCTCCTTCTCCTCTGCCGCCAGAATTCGAAGCGCCGCCGTCCAATTATGAAATTAACATGCATGAGCTGCATTCGAAACTAACTAAAAATTCAGTCTTTCCCATTAGTTGCATGATTAGCTTCACCAAGCCATGCAATTCACATGAGCTGCATTGATTGGCTAATAAATATCAATACTATGAATAGTACTAAATGGAAAGAGTATGAAATTCTGCTCACAGTCTTTGTTACTTCTTCTAATCCCTCTATTGTAGTCTGTGGTGTTTCATTAAATATTGTTTTAATCTTGTTAGATCCGTGCACCTTAAATCAATAATTAAAAGGGTATCTTCATTGCATCTGTGAAGGGGAACAAGAGTTAGGACACCCTCCATACATTTGAATAATGAGACATTCCTTCAACCAAGAAAACAAGAGTTATAAAGCTTTTTTTTTTTTTTTTCCCTTACAAGATCAAAATATAAAAATATAAAAAAGGAAAAGTAAGTTTAAAAAGAAAAGAAGAACAATAACAACTTGCTTGTAAATTAAAACCTTGATGAGATTCTTAGATATAAAGTTGTGTTGATGAATTTAAAAATGTGTTTTTCGAGTGTTTCTATGAAGTCTTTTTGTTTGATTATGCTTTTACATCAAAACATTTTGACAACACACTCTTACTCAACATGACTTTAGTTTACTTCTTACTCAAAGAAGTATTTCAAGTGTATTATCCTGATTTTTTTTTTCCATGAACTTAGTTTTGTGACGTTATGGCAGGGTCGGTCCTGAGATTTCAGAGGTTCAAGGCGAAATGTAAAAATGAGGCCCTCAATCCTCTATGTATGTTTATTTGATTTTTTTTTTCTCTAGTAAATACTTATAAAAATCAATATAATAACCCAAAATCAAAACTGTAACACAACAAAATAACAAATAAAAAGTAACCGAAATAAAATTTTTATAATTGCATCAAAGAATATATCACTTAAACTTTACTCGTCTCGCATTTTAGAAAATAAAACAAACCAGAATCCCATAGAATTCAGGACTCCTAACTTGATTGAAAATAAAATATCAAATTCTACTAGAAAAGGTAAGTTTGATCTATTTCCAAAACCTAAACATTATTCCTAATCAAACTAAAAAAAGAAATCTTCCTAAATTGAAAAAAACATCAAAATCCCGTCTAAAATAGAAAACTATAAAAATGGAGGTCAAAACAATCTTATTTGGCAAAACAGCAATCATAATAAATGTAGGGCTCGTCGATATGGTTCCAACGACATATTATTGGCCCAAAACGGACGTCATTTGACTCTCCAACAGCCTTCCGGACGTGTCCTACATCAATTTGATTAAGGGATTTGATATGTTGTTGTCTTTTGTAATAATTATAATTGTATTTCCGGTGAGCCTTTTTTTAAAAGAAAAAAACATGTGTAAACGGTGGACCTTTAAGTCATATAACAGTGGGCCTTTAATTATAATTGTTATGTGGACCTCCAGCCTTATATTTATGATATCACAATTTTATTTTATTTTTTAAACTGAAATTTAGAAATTTGGTGACCCATTACAATTAGAGGCCTTATCCTCTTAGGCCTACCCTCAGGGCCGACCCTGTGTTATGGAACCATTACAGAGCTGGTTTTATAATGTTACAAGACAAAGATTCCGAATTATTATTTTTCAAGACCGTTCCTACCGGTGAATTATTAATTAGTTATAATTATCTATTTCATCTAAAAGGGTTTATAATCCATGACCTAATTATTATTATTTTTCAAACAATTAATAATACAAGTTTTTTTAAGGGTTAAGTTTGCATCTAATATATCTTATTTTCAATATAAATATTAAATTTAATATTGATATTAGTTGAAATAGTTTTGAAGTTTTAATCTAATGATTTAAAAAATGAAGTCCTAATTCATGTAAAAAGAGGAGATATCGATGTACCTTGCAACTAAACAAACACACATTTCAGTTATCTGAAAACAATATTTTTTTTGCCGGTGATATCTGAAAACATTTTTTGTTTATCTTATTAAAAAAACGAATAATGCTAGACGTCCCAAATAATTTTCCCAAATTCTGTCCCAAATGATGTGGCACGTGAAGTGTTACTGTGTTAGCATCTTATAAATCATGAGATTATATGGTGACTGATGTGATGTTGACACCTCATGTGCCACATCATTTAGGACAAAATTTAGAAAAAATATTTGGGACGTCTAGCATTACTCTTAAAAAAAAATGCATTTTAATGTAAAGTTTGATATAACTAATATATATATATTGACCTTTAATAGTAATCATAATAATGGATTATTGAAAAATATGCTTGGCATGAATATCATTATCATTATTATTATTTTGGGTCAATATATATATATATCAACAAAGACCTAATATCTCCATTATTGCATCTTAATTTACCAAGAGTGATAATTAAATCACAATACAAATTTAAAGCTATATTAATTAATTTAATTAATTAATAAATCTAAACTATATAAATTATTATATATTTTGAAGAAACAACAATAATGTGTGGGGGAGATTCAAAGGTCTCCTAGGGCATCACATTTATAGAGAAACATAGACATAGTCAAAAGTTTAAAGTCTTCACTTCCACTAACAATTTACATGTAAAACTATCACTTTCTTTTCCAATCTTTATCTCCTGACAATTCTTATAATTTCGCTTGCAGTCAAATCATGCATTCCATTGCTGCTGATTTATACCTAACTTTGATAATCATCGATCAGTGCTCTCACCATAAAGAATTGCAAATCATACATAAAAGAAATTTGGTCTGATAGTGATTGCTAATGCTTTAATTAGCTCTCTGGTTCCATATCAAGAGAAACTGCAAGAATCCAAAACCAAGAAATATTAAAACTTCTTGTGTTTTAGATGCATTCGTGATTGGTTGCATGAAGAATTACGATTACTGAAGACTATATGTCCAAATAGAAAAAAGAGACAGATGTTGGCATTTGAGAAAATTCTATATATCGGATATACCACTCTAGATATGCTTTAAAAAGACGATAGTCATGAAATGAATTGTCATGGTCTCTATTAGTTGCATGAAGAATCTTCAATAATAATCATAAATATTAATTACAATTATCCACGAATATATTAGAATAGAAAAAAAGATACAAATATTCACATTGGAGAATAACTTAAACATCCGACGAGTTAAAAAAGATGGAGTATCAAGTATGAAATTGAGATTGAGGACCATTTTGTACTTCAAAAAGATGTGAATCAGGAAATAAACTATCATGGGAGTGATTGGTTGCATGAAGAATATAATCGTAATTATGATTACTCATGATTATATCCAGATAGAAAAAAAAAAAAAAAAATTTAAAAATTGCAAACGTTCGTAAGGGATAATAATTCTAAACATCCAATGAGCTAAAAAGGATGGAGTATCAAGTATGAGATTGAGATCGAAAGCCTCTTTGTATTTCAAAAAGAAGTGAGAGTCATCAAACAAACTATCATGGTTGTGATTAATTGCATTTATGAAGAATCATCAAGGATAATTACAATCATGATTACTTACGACTATATCCAAATATAGAAAAAGATACAGATATCCACACCGGAGAAGAACTCTAAACTTCAACGATCAATGAGATTGAGATTGAGATTGAGAGTCTCTTTGTAGTTTAATAAGTCATTTTTAACTTTCCAAGGTGGTTCTTGCAAGACTCGATAGGGTTTACAAATTATAATATATAGATAATTCTTTTTCATGACTTGGTTTACTATAATTTCTTAGCTGTGTTTACATACGGTTTATTTCTCTTTTCTTTTTATTTTTCCATGGGGATCCAAGTCCAACCTAATTGACTGAGCTCACACCATTTATAGAAAAAGAATATTTCCACTTTTAATTCACACATATCTCTATCTGATAATTAATTAATTTATTTATTTTCTTTTTTGAAGGAAAAAAAATGGTGGGCGGTGGTGGTGGGAGTTCTCTTTATACATCAAACTTTTAATGTTTACAAAAGACCTTTTCAGCCTTTCAATTAAAATAAATTAAATTGAAATAACACAAGAATCATTCGAGTACTTGGTAGCTTATTTATTCATTTCAATTCTTAATTTTGAGATTAAAAAAACGGAGTTTCTGATCACAGACTTTAGTTCTCTTTACACCTTGGATTATTTTAGCTTTAGGATCTATACATGCAAGAGCGAGCATTAATAATCGTATATGTTTATATGGCTTTTCCATTTGGGAATTTAAAGAACAAATAAAAAATTAAAATTATTTTTGAGGAAAAAAAAATTTTGTTCTAGAAGTTAAAAAGTTTTTGTTTTTGTTTTGGTTTTTTTTTTTTTTTTTTGTGTGTGTGGGGTATACATGACCATCTTTTCAAATTTGATTGGTTCATAGAAACTTCAATTGTATGAGCAAAATGATCATGATTATATATGCCCATGTCTCCTTTTCTCCACACACTCACCTAATTAATTTTTAATCAACTTAATCAATTGCTTCTAATACTACTCCATCTTGGATTTCTTGATAGAGACAATTAGCTAGCTAGCTCTAGTTCAAATAATATGGGGTCATTTCTTTCCTCCAGCATCATTATAACAACATACATGGGATATATACTTCTTTCACTTTGAAGCAGATCACAACTTGATATATATATATATATATATATATATATATAGAACCCTAGCTAACTTGCTCCAACTAATTATTAACGAGCTTAAGAAAATCATTATTAATTAATTTTGTCGATCCTTCATGAAACAAATCAATCTTACTATGTATAACTTAAGTAGATATTGTCTGCTTTGAACGTTTAATCTAAAATTAGTTTAGAAAACGTTTACAGTACTGCTAGTGATCATTTAGGGTTTCGGAGAAACATATATCAATAAGCAACAGAGTAACCCCTTCCCTTTCTCAACATTGAAACTTTTTTACCCTAATATGAATTTGAAATTAATTAATTATATACTATATTAATTATTTGAACGTTTAATCTAAAACTAAGGTTTCAAAGAAATATATATACATCGCAGAGAAACCCTTTTCCTTTTTGAACATTGAAACTTTTTTACCCTAACATGAATTAAAATTAATTATATATTCTATATTAACTATACCGTTTAAGATATTTATTAATTATTAATGTATTTAATTTCTTTTGATTTAATTAACTTAGAAAGCAAATAAAGAGAGTTGATGTTCCTACTCTTTTTGGTGTTGCATGCGTGTTAACTTTGCATGTTTTTTTGGTTCAATCGATCGGGACCAGCTTGAACAAACACACACTTAATTGTACGAAAAGATGCCATTTGAACCAATCAAATTTCCAGCATATGCTCTCGCAAACATTAATTACCTACAACTTGATCACTTAATCATATTTTTAATTGCTTCTTTTAATTACACTGCGATCTATACTTTTTTGGTACTAAGAACTATCATGTGCTAAAATCTGGACAATTGATAGGTATCATAACCTAACTAGATCTATATTAAAATAAAGTGCGGACGTTCAAATCCGAAAACAACTACTTAATCATATTGTTAAATATTGCTTCGTTATGTATATTTTCTGACAAATTAATTACACTGTGATCTATAAATTTTTCATCCTAAAAACTATCATGTGCTACAATGTGGATAACCGGTACTAATTTACTATAACTTAATCTGTATTGAAATAAAGTGTGTACGTTTGAATCTGAACAGAACTATTTAAATAACATTAACAACCACAAAAACTGAAGTACTACTTTTTGAAAAAAAAAAAATTCAAATATTCTATATGATCTCTATATACAAGTATACAACTGGGTCCATGTCCTTTGTTTGATCTCCATCCAGAACTTTTTAAAGAACATGAAATGATGATCGACATGACTTTTATTTTTTTTCTTCTCAAGAGGGTACCTCTGGTAATTGATATATTTATAATAACAGCACTATTTGAGTCTGCTATTGGATGCTTCTTTTAATGCTTAAAATTTGTGATAGGGTCATTAGATATTATTCAAATACATATATATATATATATATATATATATATATATATATAGAAATTTTCAAGTCAGTGTATCCTATATAACTTCGTGAGGATATTGAATAGGAGTCATAAAGTTATATCATGATGCACTGACCAGATCGGAACTGTATATATATATATAGAGAGAGAGAGAGAGAGAGATAATAAATTTATGTTAATAGTTAATTATAAGTTTGATGATCAATTTATTTATTTGGATAATATTGTTTTTATCTTCTTTATTAGATAATAAAAACTAATTGCAAGAGTTTATTTTATTTGGATGGAATAAGGGATATTCTGGTCCCCAAATGGTCTCCACATGGTTTTAACTCTTTCTATCACATAATAAGTATTAATTAATTAAAATTTATTTTAATTGAGTGAGTTTAAACTTTTAAGGGAGACAATTCATATATTCAAACTGTTAAAAAATATATTTCGAGGGACTAGGGTTGAAGGTTGATCTCAGGTTTAGTTTGGATCACAGATTAAAATTAAATTATTGAAAAGAAAATCATGTTTAATATGTTTTGTTTCCTTCGATATTTATTTCAACACTATGAAACTTTTAATTTTTCTCAGTTTTTATCAAGTTTAAACGCATTTTGAATCTCTCTTTCGTTCGATCGTAATAGTGTAATAATTCGAAAGATTAGTAAATTAACCATGTTACACATTTTTTGTTGTGTTATACAACAAACATATATGGGATGAAATTGTTACTCTCACTTCGATTTTATGGGTCATCTCCTGTAAGTATCGAGTCCAATTCATTGATAATAGTGAACCTCGTACTTTATGATCAACCCCTTCTCTAAAATCAGGATGGTTAAAATTAGAAACAAATGAAATTATTAATTGATCATCTTGCTTTGAAAAAATTATCGTGTTAAACGATTTGCTAATCAATTAGCTTTTGCTTTAATTCAAATTATCTTTACATTTGATCGATAATTGACATCACTTGAGGAAATTTCATCCTCATCTATTGATAAGTTTGTACTAAATGATATTCAGACTCTAGTTAAGTTCTTATTATTGTGAATTTTTACATTTTCAAAAGGAAGAAGAAAGAAAATGATACTCTTACCGTTACGGAATATGTTAACCCAAAATAATAATAAAAACACGAAAACAATAGAGAGAGACACGAGATTTTACATGGTTTATGTAATCCTACATCTACGGAGCACAACAGCTCTTAATTAATTCCATTATCAAATTGGTGTTTACGATAGATGATTATTAGACTTCACAACACAAGACTGAACCCGAATGGCGTATACATACTCTAAGCTCTAGCAAGCAATAAAAAGTTGAAGCTACTGCTGACATGGGTATTTTATTTTATTTTATTTTATATTTAATTATTATTTGTAGAATCCCATGAATGAATCTCACTAGTGGGGACCAACCAATCCTCCAATGTCCACCCTCTCCGACCAAACTCTAGTTAAAAGTGAAGTAATCACTTTGATGCATCTTCTTACCCACTCAGATTGTGCCAAGTGGCACTTATTGTCAAAAGCCAATCTTAGATGCTGCCTTGCATTGTCACAGCAACACCTGTGTATGTCAAGAATTTGGTAGCAAAAAGTCAAAAACAGTTTGGTTTTTTGAATGCCAAACCAAAAACAAAAAACAGTCAGTCACCTCTGGAAAAACATCTTCTTGGATTTCTGTTTTCTAACAACAGAAATTAAAAAGAAAACAACTTTTTCTCTTACACTATCACCAAATTGCAAAACTGCCCATGTAATAGTGGATGTTCATTTTAATTAACGACTCGAATTTAGAATATTACTCGAATCTGAGATATTACCAAATTAAAGAGCACATTTTACCATCAAATCACATTTGGCTGGAGTATTTTTATCGATCTATTTTAACTTAAATTAAATAAATAGAAGATTATATATTTATATATAATTGAATTCAATAAAGAATTGCATGAATGGAAGGTCCAAGAACAGATTTTTACCATGGGCCTAATTCTGGATTTGAGTTTTCTTTTGTGGACTGCTCATTTAGTTGAATTGATGGTTGGTTAGAGATGTGAATCACGATCTCAATAATATGAGTGTAACGATTATTTACTATCGAACCATTTCAATTTTTGTTCAGCTACACGATATTTTAAATTTTTAATAAATGACAGCCTTTTCGATTCTTACGTTGCCAAATAGAATTACAATTCATATATTGGTGTTGACAACATTTAAATTCATATCCACAATGGAAAAGGAAAATAGAGTAAAAGAAAATATGTTAGAAGATTTGATTCCAATATTTACTTATATTTTTTTAGGAATTCAATTTAAAAACAAATAACTTTTTTTAGGGTATTTTAGATAAGATTAAATATTTACTTTTTCATGGTAGGAAAATAAACTTATTTCTTAGGGTTAGAAATAAGTTACATCTGAACCGGCCGATAGATTTGTGTGTGGGGTCTACGTAAATCGTAACTTAATCCAAAATGTGAAAATAAAAATCAAACTAACATAAATACATAATTCATAGTTTCATAAATCATAACCATTACAAAGAAAATAAATAAGAGAAAATAAAATAAAATAAAAATGATCTAAACTACAGCTTAGAATGGGCTCAATTTTTTTCTCTTCGACCCATTGTAATGATTTGTCAAAGTCGGCCCATCTAATCATAGTCAAATGTTGGGCCCATCTGATTTTTTTCGTCGGTCAAGGAGTCTAGCTCCAATACCGTTACTGAATTGTTAATGGAGTGAAAACTAGGTATTATATTTTAATCAAAGGTCCACGAAATTCAGAGGTTTGATAAATAAAAATAAATAAATAAATTTAAAATAATGTTTCCTTTTGAAAACTGTCCATTAAAGATACAGTTACTGTATTGTAGCTAAACCCGTCCTGTGATGATCGGTGATTGCCAACTGGTTTTATAACTTGGCAAGTATGCAAACTTAATTATTCAATAATTAAAACACGTTGCATGCATTAAAATATAAAAATTTTCTCAATAATTTCACTACTTTTAGGATACGGACATGGCAACAAATTATGATTCCATGATTTATTAGGATTCTTCATATTATCTCCTATAAATTCCTTTATTTTTTCTTCTTCTTCTCTCAACTCCACACATCGATCTCTTTTTCTTCTTTGTTTTCAAAATTTACACAACAAATACTCTCTGTATTTTTCCAAGTTTCTAAAGTAGTTCCAATGAGTGCTTTTTTCAAAAAAATTCTACGTAGAAGCCATTATTACGAGAAGAAGAATGAAACTAATCACAAGATTCCGAAAGGTTTCGTGCCTATTTACGTGCGAAAAAGCAAAGAGGAAGAGTCTAAGCTAATCAGATACGTGATTCCGATACATTATTTGTCGTGTAAGCCATTGAAAGAATTCATCGATGAGTCTCAGGATGATCCGCTTGAGACCATTTTCCATGGTCCGATTACGCTCCCATGCACGCCTGAAGTGTTTGAAGAATTACTTGAAGCCTGCCGGAAACTCTCTCAAGCAAGCTCTTCTTGATCGCTACTACAATATTGATTCCTGTAATTAGTTCATAGTTTATTGTATGATTTTTTTTTTCCTTGACATTATCTTGTTCAATCTTAAATTCAAGTTATTATCTTTTTAATTTTGTTTACTATTTGATTTTTGTGTTCTGTATCCGATATGAATTTTTAACACAAAATCAAGAAAGTATCTTTTTACCGTGTAAAATTTATGATTTTTTCTCGGTGAAAGGAAAATCAGAATTAATCACACGGTTAATCAAAAAAGGAAATTAGACTTACAGAGTTACAGAAGGAAATCAATTTCTCTACAACCGAATTTGTAATAGTTTAAAATACATATCTCGGAAGAAATTATTTATTTATATTTGTAAAATTTCCATTTTTTGTAATTGAATTATATTATGATCGTAAAATTTCCATTCACAGCAATTGAGAACTCAATTATATTATGTGGTTTATTCATTAACCATATCATCTCATGATTTATATGGTAATGACAATTAATTTACCACATCATTAGGGTTGAATTTTGGGTTAATTATTTGGGTTGTATAGTATTACTCAAATTATATAAGAGTAATGCTAGGCTTCCCATATTTTTTTCCAAAAAAACTTCCTAAATTATGTGGCATGTGAGTTGTCAACATCTTGTAAATCATTAGTTTATGTGGTGATTGTTGTAATATTGACAACTCATATACCATATCAGTTGGGAAGTTTTTTGGGAAAAAAATTAGAAAGTCTACCATGATTCATTATATATATATAAACAGACAGTCTTTCTATTATCAGTTCGAACTGACAAAAGTTATATCAGTTCTTTGTATGTGGGCCACTGGATTTAAATACTTTGACTGACAAGTGCATACAGCCAAGTCAAAGTATTTAAATCCAGTGGCTCACATACAAGGAATTGATATAACTTTTGTCAGTTCGGACTGATAATAGAATCTCTGTATAAATAGATTTTCTATTATCAGTTCGTCCTGACAATAAATATATCAGGACGAAGAATGTGAACTACTAGATTTACATACTTTGACTCAAAGTGTATGCACTTATCAAAACTTTTCTATAATCTGTGGTCCACATTCTTTGTCATAATATATAATATAAGAGTAATGCTATATATATACACCAACTGCCTTGAAAAATCTTATTCTTTCTCGAATTTTGTATGGGCATGGCGAAGCCAGAAATTCAAGTTTTGAGGGACAATTAATACAAAATTTAAAATTTTTAGGGAGGCCAAAGTTAAAAAAGTTTAAATTTAGTAACAAATTTGTAAATTTTTTAAGTGGATTTTGAAATTTTTCTGAGTGAAATGGGGAACATAGCCCCTGCCAGCCCCCCTCTCTCTTGGGTATGGGTGCAGATATTGCCACCTAAAGAAATTCAATTCATTGATAATCTTATATGTAAATTATATATGCTTCATGGATAATCTTATGAATATATTTCACAATCCTAGTCTCCACATAATTTTAATTCATGAAAGCTCGTGTTGATAAATATAAATATATATATATATATATATAATTCACAAATTATCATTAGAAATTTTATCTTCTCATGTCTATGTTTTCTTCCAAAAGACCATGAAAAGTATAACAATGTTCATTAGGAATTGGATGAAATGGTCATTAGTGTAACAATGTTCACAAAAAATAGCCATTTAAAAACCAATTTCCCATCTAATGACCATTTTAATAGTGATGACCTAAATCGATGGCCACCGGGGTAATTATCCATTTTTAAAACTTAGTAACTTACATATACCATCAAAAGTAAAATTCAATAAGTTAAATATTTTTTTAAATACTAAAATAAAATACTGAGATTTGCTTCTAATCAATGTGGCTTAGTAATAATTTGTTATACATATGTTGTTATAAAATTATTTTCATGGTGTTATGAAGCCTTTGAAATAAAACTAGAATCATGAAAAGAGAGAATATTCAATTGTGGGGCATTTTTGGGATATTTTAGGTGTATAAAATAGAAATTTAAATTAAAAATTTTATAGGTGGGTGTACTTATTATTATTTGGCTGTATAAATCATTCCCATGGTATATTTGGGAGTCCATGTTTTATTGACAAACCCTATTTCATAATATATTTTTCAATAATGCTAAAAATCCCACCTAATATCCCACATTTTTCATCCCACTACATGTGGCATGTGAGGTGTCAAATTGTGAGTGGGATGTATATAGAACCAGAGAAAGCATATAGATTTTCAATAAAAGTAAATTGTCACAAAATCACAAGAAAAGTATATTAGACTGTTTTGCAAGAACTACAGATTACAAGATATAATTATACAAAAAAAAAAAACCGATACCGATGAAATATTCCTGAGGTATATTTTTTGGTGAAGAGTACATAGAAAACAAGTTAAAAATTCTAACTTTTGTTTAGTGTGTGAATTCCTTTCAGGGCTCAAGGAGAGATCTCAAATTCCTGACTTCTAAATAAACACAGATTTTTACTGGCATTTACTTTCTTGAACAAATAATTCCGGACAAGTAAACAAAGAATATGTCCATGGCCAATCTCGTGAACTTCTTCGAGACAGATTCGCAGACATGCTGTGTGTCGAAATTTTAGAGGGTTCTGTCATCATTCAACCTTTGCAACCGTGATGCCTGGCACACTGCTTTCAGCGACAGTCTCCCTTACGAACCTGGAAACAATTCATAAAGAATCATCTCAATTTGGCATTATTTGTTGGTTGGACTCCTTGGTCCTTCAGTTACGAATCCAGAACAGCATCTCAGTAAGAACAAAGTTTATCTAAATCACAGAACAGAAAACGGTACCTTGCGAATTTGTCCCGAGATGATTCCAAGATGTAGATCGAGAGAACAAAAGAAAGTGCTAGCGCTGTCACGAATGGAGTATATCAGTAATTTGCATAAACGAAGCTCTCATATTGTAATCACAAATCGTTAACAAGTTGCCAAGAAGATGCTTAGAACTGATTACTGATCAGACATTCTCGTAAGTAAACCTAGTATTAGCATCATTACAAGATCCAGCTTACGTAAAGAATAAAATCTACCTGATCCAAACAAAAAGTAAAATCCAGTTGAAACATCTATCTCCGATTGCTCCTCCCTGTCATATAAGAGAATTTAAGCTCAACCAAGGGTTTTGACATGATACATACATATACAAAAGAAAAGTATTGAGCTTCCAAGACATCAAATACAAAGCAGACACCAAAAAGGAAAGCATGAGAAAAAAAACTTTACATGTCTAGTACCTCAATCGAAGATCATGAAACAATTCAATCACACCTTTAGCATATTGTAGTTATTTCAATATAGCTATAAAAATTTAACATATTTAATGCTTGTAATGTCAAAGACCAACTCAGAAGCAGATGCACAGGGTTTTGGTCACACCTTTTGGTGCAAATCAGGAAAAAAATGGTACCAGAGTTGGACTATAATGTTAATCAACCTCCATAACAAAATGAAATTACCAATCCACCAGAAAAAAGCTACTCTGTCTCATTGTTTATGATTATACCTGGTTTGTTTCAAAACCCTTAACTTGAACCCAGAGAAGTGAGCCAAACTAAACCATTTCCATGAAACTAGAATAAAAGGTACAGGATGGGAAGGCAGAAAAATAAAAATAAAAACTTATAATTACATGCATGCCGTAGATAAGGAATCTATTGTCTATGATCCAAAAAATATATCTATAACTCACACAATTGTTCCCATAAACCAGAATTCTTACAGATCAAATTGGAAACAAGCATGTCAAACAATAAAGATAGCAGCAGATAAATTTAACCCCCAAGGCTGTGATACTAACCATGTATATCTGACAAGAATATGTTTTGGCCAATGCTGAGCATCCCAAAATTGTTGACGTATATTTGGATGAATTTCAACATCTGTTCAAGAAAAAGATATATAGAAGCTGTAATCAAACTCATCAAAAACGAACAAAGTTAGCTCTACTATTCACTGGAAACAATTCAAATGCCAGTTTGCAGTTTAAGAAATAAAAAATATCTCATTCAAATTCTTTGATAAGGACACCATGCTACATAACAAGAAATAGATGAGCAAAATCTTTAATAACTAAGACTCCTGCTTCCTATATACAGTTAGAAATTTATATAGAAGCAACAACAATAGGAGATCAGTCTAAATTAACGACATGAAACATAAACAGTATTCTTATAAAACAAAGAACTTGTTTTTTATTAGATGATCAGACCGCAAGAACGCTGTTAAAATGAGTTCTGAGATCATTTTTGAGAAAAAAGAAAGTTAAAATAATTAAGATGCAACCTACATCTTTAGAAGTATATTAATCACAAATCCAAAGAGTGTAGTTATGCGCTACAACAATCAAAGACCACACACTGCTGGAGACAACATAATTCAAAATGGAAGCTACAACAGGACATTCAAAATGGATAGCATGAGGTAGTATGCAAAGGTATGATTGTCTAAAACATAGCCCAAAATTTCCCAAATAAAGTACAGCCAAATTGACCTCAAATAGTTATTATAGTGCCTGTGTCAGGCCATTAAGTGCAATGCAGAGATCTTTGGAACCACATGAAGCAAAATTCCAAATTAAAAGAAGAACAAATAGGAAGATGATACTTCCTTCCAGCAATATACAGTTCTCTACTGTTTAGCAGACCGATATAAGGAAGAATTAATCAGGATAATACTACATACAGTGATGAGGCATATCTACAACTTTAGCAGTGACACCATGCACATCATTCCCTGAGTACCTCTGAATCACAAAAAGCATGATGACAAATTAGTCAGGATATAACCGCAAAAGTTCACAGAACAATTGCACATCAAAGAAATATAGTTTGCAACGATCATAATATGATAGACATTCTGCAAACACAATAACATCATCCCAATAAAAAGGAAACGGAAGTCTTACTAAATTCATTTCGATCATTGGAACCTCAGTACTTTTGCGGTTTATCACAAAAAGCCATGGAATCAAAAACTTTTCTCGTCCAACTTGAAATGATCTGCAAACAAACCAATATATCTGTGAACATAAATCCCCCCATTATGCAGCTTAATTACTAAAAATAACCAATAAATTTGCATACATGAAATACACACTTAAAATATCTCCAACTAATAAACAAAAAGAAAAATTTCATACAAAGATACAAACATAGAATTCAATAAGACTTAAACAAAACAAAACAAAAGTGGGATTTTTCTCACATTTTGTAGGGATCAGCTCCAGTGTAACCGGTCGGCTTCGCTATTGGAATCAATACCTACATATTTCAATTAACAATTCATTTAAATAAAACAGATTTAGCTTAACTTTCAATAAATTGGTAATAGTTCAAATAATAATATAATTAAAACAGATTTACCTCTCGATTAACTGTGAAGATTGGACAATGTTTACCGATCACGTCGTGCCACACAGTTCTCGACTGAAATTACACAAAAAGAGAAAAAACCCAGATCACGAAATAAATTTAAACAAAATAAAATCCAACTTATTTATAATATATGTAGATATATACATACGTTGTGATATTGACCCATCTTGCTCATAGGGACGATGTCACCGGGCCTGTAAGCGAGCGAAATCGAAGGCAGTGACAGTGAGAGTAACAGAAACAACACTGGAGCCATGATTCTTCTTCCGTCGCTGACCATTCTCCAATTTCTCGTCATGAATTTTGAGTTCTTCGAAACCCTTTCTTTACTGTGAAAATGCTGAAACTGAAACCAGACTCAACTTTCTTTTTTCTGTATGTGGGATGGTGTGAAAGTTGTCGATGGCCCAATACTTGATCGTAGACTTGGCCCGCAAATAATTTGGGCTTTTATGGGCCGAAGGCCCACGTGTGCAAAATTAATTCTTATTTTTGTTTTTTACGGGTTGATACCAACCCATTGAAACTTACCTAAATCAAACACTACATGCTCTGTATAGCTAGTTTGAAAACGTTAAATAGGTCAGGCGCGTCGATATCGAACCTATGTCATGTTATGTAGTTGTGTCTTTGTTCATAACAATACAGTTCTTACAAGAATTTGTTGGCAATCATATGCTCTCTTTTTTGTTTGTCCTATAATTGCAATTATCAGTAAATGCCTTCAAAAGTTGATCATTTGGTACCTAAACTTAATCTGCAAAACTAAAATGGATCGATTTCGATTATCATCAAAGTATTTCAATGTCAATTGCACTTGAGGTATACAAGCAATTGAATTTCTTTAATGAAAAATGACTCCATTTGGGTTGTTCAATTACTTTCAAGATAACAGATAAAGAAAATACACGGCTGCTGCTGCTGCTGCTGCTTGCTCGGGTTTTCTACTTATCAAATGCCTGAAAATGAAAAAAAGGTTCGACCTGTTTCCAAACAGCAAATATTCAGAATTTCTTACCAAGATATCCCTCAGACTAGAAATGCATTCTAACCAATTTCTTATTGCTGTCATGGTCTATCAACGTAAAGCTACGAAGTGAAGTGCTGATACAAACAGTTTGGTGTTATCTCCAGACCCTGTAAGATGACCAGATCACTTGTACAACTGCTTGAATCTTTTGCAGGCTTCTAAAATATTCTGTCGATGGCCAAAGGCGCTAACTCTGACGAAACCTTCACCAGCTGGTCCAAAGCCACTGCCAGGTGTAGTGACAACATGAGTCTTCTCAAGAATCTCACTGAACACATCCCATGAGCTTTGGCCGGGGAAATGAACCCACACATATGGTGCATTCTTCCCTCCATACACCTTAAAGCCAAGCGAACTAAAAGTCTCCGTTATGATATCAGTATTTTCTTTGTAAAAACCAATCACCTGATGCATAGCCTGCAAGATTTTACAATGCATAAGCCTCTTAAGCACCGGAATTCACAACAGTGCTGCAAATAACTGGAAAAAAAAAGTTTGGCAATAGCTCAATGAAAATGACACTAACCCCAAGTCCCTCAGGTGTAAGGCAAGCCAAACCACCAGCTTGGGAGATATTGGATGCACCATTAAAGCAAGTACATACGATTCGGTTGAAGTCTCGAGCAACAGGAAACCCATCTGAAAATAAAAGCTCTTTTGGAATCACAGTCCAACCCAAACGGACTCCAGTGAACCCAGCATATTTGCTAAATGACGAGGTCTCAATTGCAACCTGTAAATGCCAAAATTGCAATTAACACATTATATATTAAGTAGCAATACAACTAGCTAACATAAAAATACTAGGGTGACCCCAACCAAAAGATACAACACAAGTCGATGTGGTGGAGAACAGGATGAGAGAAAAGGGAGAGAATAATAAGAAATTGGGGAAGAAAAATTTTGTCTGTTACTTATTCATCAAATCTACCTCTAACAAAAAGAACCCAGGCCTCTATATATAATTGGCCGAGAGAGAATACTAAAAAATCAAAAGAAGGTAACAATCTACCTTCCAAAAATTATATAAACCTTATTCAAACACGGAAATGAAAATCAGACAAAAATGAAAAAGGAAATGCTAATGACAATCAAATTTTCTTCCTATGCCTGACATATGTGCGGTGCTCCTTAAGATGTTCTACATCAAGATTACACCGACCAATCTTGCTAAATGTTATTTGTATGTATCACATAACTTATCTCATGATTAAAACTTAATACTTATTTCAATGCATCAAATCATTCTTAAGAAACAAAAATCATTTTTTAATGTTGGACGTAGTCATTAAATCATTTTTACCGACAATCTGTTAATGTTCACAGTCTTGTGTATATGCACCAAAAAATGAATCTTGGATTACCTCTTTAGCTCCAGGAATTTCAAAGATGGATCTTGGATTATCGTCTGACATATACATGGCATATGCAGAATCATAGACAATGATTGACCCATTGCTCTTAGCAAACTGAACCAATTGGGTTAGTTGTTCCCTTGTTGCAGCAGCTCCAGTAGGATTATTCGGTGAACAGAAAAATATAATATCTGTTCGAGCAACAGTTGATAAATCGGGAAAGAAACCATTCTCTGGAGAACACTTCATGTATTCAATGTTTCCATACTTCTCAACATCCTTTTGAAACTGTCCAGTCTGGCCCATAATGACACTCGAGTCGACATAAGCCTGCATGTTGAAAAGAAAGCTCCAACATTCAAAGAATAACTCGTCAAAACGAACACAAAAATACCAAAGGTTATTATTTTCCATTTTCCCACTGCTTTGTTTTTTATCCATATTTTTTTTTTCCAAATTTAATCAGAAAGTGACCCTGAACTCTCACAAAGATTTTATTACATTTACAACATAATCTTATCCAACATAATGCAAGTAGATGGTTACATAATCTAATGGACCAGTCACCAGTCCAACAAAAAGGCTTTACAATAACAAGTGATAATTACAGTATGATGTTATGAGCCTTTATGCAATAACATGTATATCCAGAATGACATTTTCTTCCACTTCATAAAAAAATGCATTACCGGGTATGATGGATCTTGCACCGCCATAGTAACATTGGAACCAAAAACAACCTACCACAAAGTAAGAAATATGTTAACGTACTTAAGTTTACAAGAAAAACTTGATAATAAAATCAAACAAACTAATGCAAAAAAGGTTAGCTATATATAACATCCATCGAAGGCAAATGACCTCCCGCATATGGCTTATAATAAAGATGATGCAAATAACTGGAAATTTCAAAATTATATACATTAAAATAAAAACATACCTGAAGACGGGAAATGTCACATTTTGCACCATCTGAAACAAATATATCACTTTCCTCTATGCCGAGGTCCCTATAAAATGTTGAAGCAATTGCAGCTCTAAGTGGCTGCACAGGTTAACAACTTCAGTCACTGATCAATAGGACAAAGCTCCCCATATAGAAGTAAAAAGCACAAAGAAAGTCTATCAAAAAATTGTATAACATTATAAGACTTGTATTATCATTTTTCGTAATTCAATCTAACAGGCTCCCACATCAAACGATTGACAAACTAGAATACGACCCAGTAGAAGACTTCATTGAGTCAACAGCCAACATAAAATTCAATAAAATATTCATTGAGCAAGGATCCTCAAAGTATCATGATAGAGCATGCATGATACTGTGAGTTGGATCTATATAGAGGTACGTGGCAAAATGCTTTAAATAGCAAATTCCAAGTATTATAAGGATCTAAAAGTTAGATTAAAGCAAAACACCTGGAATGCATTACAAAAACTTTTAGAGAGTAAAGTAAATAATCTTTTGAATGCCATATGAAGAACCAAAGACGTTGCCGGTACTAGCTTAGTGCAATCAGTAAAACCTATTGTTTTGCAAGAGTTCTTGGGTTAAATCTCATTCACACCAGGCATTGGGAAGGTTTGGTTATATTTAATGTAAAAAAGAACAACTTCAAAATGTTTTTTTACAATATTATATCTATTTTTGAAGTGGCATGTTAAGGACACATGGATGGTTTTTGTGCAGATAGAAAGTATCAAAATATAATTAGAAAGGAAAAAAAGAAAACAACAACTCCTAAAAAGCAACTAGATGAACATGTTAATAAAAATTACCAAAAGAAATCAAATCATGCACATCTATAATTATATAATTCCACTTCGATGCACAGACTGCTTATATCATGCTTTCTGTCAGCAAACAATTCCAATTCTCAGTTCAAACTGGATGATATAATATATACAAATGAGTAAACATCAAGTCTTCAGGTAATAAGCCGCCTATAAGAAAGAGCATCAATTCTCACCCACATGTAACAATAGTCACAATTGTTGATAATTTGTGATTGGACAAAAACTTGACAATTACGGGGAAAAAAAAAATCTCCACATACCTTTTCACCTTGTTCAGCTCCATAGCCACTGTAGCCCTCTTGTGTGGACAATTCATAAGCTCTCTGCAAAAGGAAAAACAATTCAAGCAGGTATCGCCCAAAAAATAAACAGAGACAGAAAACTGAATCAAAAAAGAGAAAGAAGCTACTTCAGGTCATTTGCAAAAGGTGAGGGAACCACCAAGCATAACCGTTCTTGTGACACTTGTACCAAAGCATATAACAAATCCCAATCAACAATCATATGCATAATCATGACATTAACAAGGTAGGCTTATGGATAAGAACCTTTTCCATGGCAGAAGTTATAACTTTTGGAATAGGCTCAGTAGTGTCACCAATTCCAAGGCTTATCACTTGTGCATCCGGGAATTTCAGCAAATGTGCAGCTTTTCTTCTAGCAATCTAGTTTCAGTACCACGTAAAAAAACATATAATTAGAATTACCAAAAACTGTAAGAATTACCAGTGCTATAACACATATTCTATTGTTTGGGTACAAAAGTATGATATACTCATATACATAAGCTGTAGTTATTAAAAAGTGCATCCTCTATAAGACTATAACTGCTAAGCTTTTCTTTCAAACTTGTTTCAACTTCCAAGAAACAGACATTTCAGTTTCAGTTTTCTTCCAGCTTGAGCTCTTTCTTTCTACATTTAGGGAAGGAATTTAACAAAAAGCAATTTATCATCATGACAAACAATGGAAAAGCACCGGTACAAACCTCTGGAAACAGGTAACCAGCTTGAAGTTTGGCTATGTTTGCATTGCGAGAGACCATTGTCTTGAAAGCTTCACAATAAACCAGGAACATTTTAAAAACAATTGAACTAAATAAGAAAAAGGGAGTCTCACAATGATTGTGTCCCATGATGAGTTGGTTTCTAAAGGTGAACTGAATCGTGTGTCACAGTGAACTAAATTGATGTCATTATCATGAAACTTTCATGTTGCAAGTTAAGAAAAAATTGAAAATCGACAATGCATAATGCAATATCATTCTAACACCCATTATATACAAAAAACAAAAAAACAAAAAATGTCAATTACATTAGGTTTGATCTTGAAACAATTCATTTCATATATATTCATCATTTTCAATACCAACGAAGCAATTCTAACATATATTCCACAAGTTAATGAAAACAATCATCTACAGTCATTTCCAAATTGACACTGATTCGTGCCACTTAAAGGGTATTTTCAACACCACCACCACATTCAACGAAATCAATTGCTACTCATTTACAGAGCAGTAAAGCATCACTGTCAACTTCAATCTATAGCAAGTCCTATTACCGAAACTTCACTCCTAGAACCCAACCCACCAAAACGCTCCATTTTTTATCAAAACCCAAACTAAATTAAAACAGATACGCAAATATAATACAATTCAAAATCAATATTTAAACAAATAAATAAAATACCAATTTTCTCTTCTTGAGGCGTTGCAACGCACTTGCATACTCCAACTCTTTTCACTTGAAGCGAAACACTCTGTGGTCTGCAATGTTGGAAACAATGTAGAAGCCCAAAAAAGTTAAAATAAAAGGAAATACAAAAAATTCCTTCATCTGGGTCATTTCATTTTCTCTGCAACCAAACAGAGCCTGAAATAAACAAAAAGAAAAAAAGAAAAAAAAAGTTACAGATAGATCACCTGGAATCGAGCTTGGTTGGGGCTAGAAAGGCACATGAAGATGAAGAAATCATCGAAGTGGAGAGAGATTGCGCCATAGACAAATTTTTTTTTTTTATGGATTTTCGATGAAGATCAAAAAGCTGCTACACGGCCTACACAGCTACACTGTTACTGCAAAATGCGAATGGTGTATATGGTCAGTGAGTTAAAACCCTATAGTCAAATGGTCATATAATATTAGGATAATAACCGGGTGCTGACCGGTCAGTGACGTGGCCGAATTGAACTTCAACTTATCCTCTCTTTTTTTCACTTAGAATTTACAGTCGTATGAATTTCGGTTTTGTTGAGATTTTATGTTCTCATATATTAAAAGTCTTGAAGTATAAAAAATCTTAGAATGAGTGAAAGAAAAAAGAACATGTGATACGGTTCAATTGGGGCACATGATTTTGAATGCTGACTCAGCACCCAAATATTATCCATATTATAATTCGGTTTCCTTTCCTTTTTCTTTTTCTTATTGTTATTTTTTTTAAGTTGATTTAAATTGACTATGATCTTTTTTCTTTTTCTTTTTCTTTTTAAAATGTTACGGTAATTCAGTGTTTGGAGGGGCAAACCCACAACCTTCAATGTATGTGTGAGGAATATACCATTGGACCAATCTCATATTCTTATCTTCAAATTTATTATGTTAGATCGTGAATAAAATCTAATTTGGCAAAGCCTTGTAACTATAGCTATCAACGTTTAATAGAATACTATTTAAAATATATATTTTAGGGGTAGAGCTTTAGAAAAATAATAAATAAGTTGTTGATATTTGGTTATCAAATAAAAGAAAATTTGTGGTTTAATGAGCAGCGAAGGTGTGGATAGATCTTTTTATTTATTTATTTTATTTTAAGGTTGTTGATGATCGGAAACAGTAAATGTATTAAGACATCCTAACTAAGCTGACACCTTTATAGCAATATGATTATCGTTTAATGCTTCATTTGAAGGTTTGAAAGGTATTTATGTAATTATGTTTAGAGGTGGTTGCATTCTAAGGTGAGCAAAGAAGATTTGAGTCTTTGACTATGATTTGTGCTAACGTGTTGTGACGTTGTGAGGTGGAGTGTTTGAAAAAACCACAATATTATTTATTTATTTTTATTTTTTTTAAGTATTAAAAAAATCGGGACCCATTTGTTATTTTTGAAAATGTAGATACACCGGGTCTACCTTAGCTAAGTTGACATGTCCATAACACTCTCGTAATTATCTTTTAATGCTTCATTTGAAGGTTTGAAGGGTATCTATCTATGTTTAGAGGTGGTTGCATTCTAAGGTGAGCAAGGAAGATTTGACGACGATGGTTTGTGTTGTAATAAAATTTATATACTTAGTTTATTAAATTAATTATCATTATTATAAATTTCGACATTTGTATGTTTATGTGTTTATAAGAATAGGTATATATATATATCGGTAGATAGTCTTACAACTCAAAAGACTAGTCTATTTTGCTGTGACATTCACCGGTATATATACTATACTCTTATCATTTGTTTTTTTCGATGTGGGATTCATTCCCATCTCTTGAACTTCACATATGGGTTCTTTAATACTCACCCTCACATGTGAGCCCAAAGCTCGGTAAGCTCGGTCTAGACCCATAATGACGTTAGTCGTGGGTTATGGTAACACTGTAACCAGGTCGTGTTGTTGTTTAATCTTTATTGAAAAATTAAACATAAATGTCATCAAATTTTAAGGCAATTTTTTTTTTTTTTAATTACTACAATTCAAAAAATCAAAACTACCATGAAAATATAAATGTAAAATGTCCAAGTAAATTCAATACAGTATTAAAACCGTTAATACGCAACTTTAAAAAAAAAACTATTATTGGAATTTTACCTAACATATTATGATTTTGGATATGTTAGGTAAAATTCTAATAATTTTTCTCTAGTTTTTTTTTTCCCATAAAAGAATTAGTTTTTTTTATTATTTTTAAAAAAAATTAGACTAATTATAATTATTGTGTTTAACTTTTACATACACATACAAGTATGTTCGTGCGTATGTATACCGCAAGGGTGATAATAAATAGATTAATTATTGATTATACAATTAATTAACAATGTTCAACAAATAAATCTCAACGATATACTACTGGATTAACCATATGTCGCTGTAATGAATATAATTTTGATAATGTTTAAATTTACATATTTGACCTTTACAACATTTATAGTCTTTTAATGGAAATACATTCTTCTTGGGACTTTAGATAGGTTATGCATCGAAGAAATGAATAACACAACATTCGAAGCAAACACATGGACTTTCAAGAGCAAATAATAATATTTTAAAAAATTAAGAAAATATTTCTTTTACTTTTATAATGCTTGGATAAAATATATAAATGTTTTGTTGGTCTTAGGAATTATAGAAAATCTTTATTAAAAATTTTAAATGTTAACAACACCTAAAAAAATGTCCAAATTTGTAAAAAAAATTTATAGAAAGATAAAACTCTACTTGTAAAGAATAAAAAAAATGAATGAATTTATATTATAAAAATATAAAATGAGGATTTGCTACATTCCTGCAACAAAATATATATGTTCGTTTTGAGCCCATAATATATCGTTGGAATCCTATCGATAAGTCTTACAAAATTTATAGGTAACTAACCCTTTGGTGTGTTGATGTTTTCCCAAAAAAAGTTGTTTTGATCTCTGTGTTTTCTCTTTTTAGATGCATTTTAGCAAATTTCTTTTTCTTCAAGTTTTGTTTATTTGAGTTTGTTTAGGAATGATCTATTAGGTTTTGGAAATAACTCAAATTTATCTCTATCAAGTTTTGGGTTTTTTTTTGTAGTTAATTTAGGAATCTTGAATTCTAGAGGTGTCGGGTTTGCTTTTCTATTTAATCAGAGTCATAATAGTTGTTACTTTTTGATTGACAATTATAAAAACCGATCTCATGGATTCAAAAACCTATTGCTTTCGCCGATAAAACATGATACATCACATACTACCTATATGACCTAATATATAAGTATCAATTCCCTCAAAAGACCTAAGTCTCACTTGACAAAACCTAAAATGAAATGCAAGAACGAAAACACAAAATGTCACGTATGACATATGTCATGTACCCTAGTATCTTACAAATTACCTTACAAAGAACAAAAACATGTGCACATCACCTCTTAACATATGTTATAATGCATTGTTCTTTTCTATGCTAGCGGTGGGGAGTTTAAATCTCATAATATGCATTTTACAAATATATATAAGGAGTTTTATCTTTGTAATAGTTTATATCATAATGTAAATAAAATTGGTTTGGTGTCATAATTTGCCATAATAAGTAAAAAAATAAAAGAAAAATCTAATAAAAAAAGGAAGGAGAAACGGCAAATACAGAATTACGTACACAAGTAGATTTGTGTATTTATTTTATTTTATTTTTTATTTTATTTGTTATTTACTTATTTTATAAAAGTTAAGAGGAAAAAAAAAAAACACACTATCACACAATTCACACAATTCACTTTTGTTTGTTGTTTGCTTTTAAAAAACCTCCACCATCATCCTCGCCACCTGTTTTGTTTTACAAATATTTCTTCCAAAAAAAAAAAACATCAACAATCGGTTTTACCTGTCGTTTTACTCAGTTTAGCCTGTCGTTTCATCGAAGCTTGATCGTCGAAGATCAGGTTCCGTCTCAGATCAGAAAACTCCTTTCATCAACTGATTCTCCGATAATCGGACACGTTAATGGTCGAACGGACCGGTACCGATACTGGCGTTGGAACGTCGTCGTTGAGTTTGTGAGAAGTTTTTTTTTTTTTTTTTTTTTTTTTTTTTTCCGGGTTGTGTTTATATATATTATATTCGTCGATGGGCGATCTCCGAGATTGGTCGCCTGAACCAAACGGCGTCGTCTTGGAGGAGAGGTCTACGTCGTCGATAATTCCTGCCGATTACTGGCTGAGAGCCGAGGAAGCGACGCAGGGGATTATTTCTCAGGTCCAACCAACTGTCGCCTCCGAAGAGAGAAGAAAAGCTGTCATCGATTACGTGCAAAGGTTGATAAGGAATAATCTCGGTTGTGAGGTAATGATATCCAAATTTATACATACATTTTATATTCCAATGTGTTTGGAATTCAATAATGTTTAGTTTATGAGTGCAGAGATTGTGTTGAAATTATTGGTATTTGTTTGTCATGGTGCTGTATATTGTTTAAGCATTTGAATAAGTTAACGAATTTGATTGATTGTTTTCGGATAATAGGTTGCCAGTGTAGTAAGAATTGTTTATGAATCCTTAATACGTCCACTGTAATTTATGTAAGCTATTAATTTGCTAGCTGTGATGTTGTTAACATAGTAACATTAAGCCAACTTAATGGTTTTAGAATTTAAAGAAATTATTTTGTCGTTTTCGCTACTATTGAATGTTTATTTGGGAGGTGCGATTTGAGGCACGTGTTTCATTAATTTTGATATTATGAAGGAAGTGGAAGAATCCTTATTTGTTTTTGCGAAAGGGTTTCCCTGCTTTGGAAGTTTTTGAGAGATTCGAGGCACGTGTTTCATTAATTTGATAGTATGAAAGAAGTGGGAGAATCGCTATTTGTATTTTGCGAAAGGGTTTCCCCGCCATTGGAAGATTTTGAGGTTTGAGGCATATGTTTCATTAATTTGATATTATGAAAGAATCGAAAGATTCTCTATTAGTATTATGCGGAAGGTTTTCACTCGTATTGGAAGTGTTTGGGAGATTCCAAGCACGTGTTTCATCATTTTGATGTCATGAAGGAATCAGAAGATTTGTTACTTGTATTATAAGAAAGGTTTTTGCTAATAGTGGAAGTTTCGGAAGTTACGAGGCATGTGTTTTATTACCATGATATCATCAAGGAATTAGAATATCTTGTATTATGTGATAGGTGAGATATTGGAGTCGCTATACAACTATGGTGTTTCTTACTCACTGTTAAGGTGTAACAAAAGAAGATCTGCATTCTTATTCTGTTCATGGAATCAAATTTCTGTTGCTTAGTCAAAAGAACTTACACGATCAGTGAAATCAAGGTCAATGCCATTTCATCTCTTGTAGATGTATGTTCATACCACAATACATATATCAGCAGGCACCTATTCATTAATCATCATGGGCTGCCAGCCTGCCATTTTCCTTTTTCCCTTTCTCCTTTTGGAATTAGACTAAATAATAGGATACCAATTCAATTGTTGTCTGTTTTTAGTTATCTGTGCCCATGGGTTACTTTAGGCATCCATGTTTCAAAATAAAAATCAGGGCAAATAAACAAACCCTGAATGGCTATTACTTGTGTTTGTTGGAAAGGATTCGAAAGCTACTCTTTTATATACACAGCTGAAATCACCTGTCTATGCATAAGCAATGGGATCCATGTTTCCATTCTCTTGCTTTTTCCTTTTGGTAATATTTACAATTGTGTTGCTTTACATAATTACATTACTGTGCATTTTCTTAATGTTTTGTGGTCTGTGCATTTTCTTAATGTTTTGTGGTTGTGACCTTTAAAACTTTTGATTTGAAATTTGATGTGATTGAGATGTGGAGAGTGCGGATTAATATGGATTACACTAACTGAAATTTATTATAGGTATTTCCCTTTGGGTCAGTCCCATTGAAGACTTATCTCCCTGATGGGGATATTGATCTTACTGCCTTTGGTGGTCTAAATGTGGAAGAGGCTTTGGCCAATGACGTGTGTTCTGTCCTTGAACGTGAAGATCAAAACAGGGCTGCTGAGTTTGTAGTGAAGGACGCACAGCTAATTCGTGCAGAGGTTCTTAACTTTAATCATATGTTTGAAGATCTTTGTATACTTTCCTCATCCTTACTTTTTCCTCAAGAAATCATGCCAGTGTTTGTTAGTATAATGTTTATTCACTATCTTTTTTTTTCTCTTCATGTCAGTTCTGTCAGAATTTTGTGATTCATAATTATTATTTAATGGTGATTAGAGACTTTAGTTTTTCCTTCCTCTCCTAATATCGTTTCCAAGTTAAACATCTAGATATGCAAGGAGGGATGCTAGTTTTTCTCGCCTTTAGAGTTCTTTATTTTTTTACTCTGCACATGTTAGCTCATTGTTTGGTCAATGACTACATGTATACTTGTCCTATTTATGACAAAAAAGGCTGGTTGCCACTACTTTAGTTAGTTGATGGTGTTAGCAAAAAATTATGTTCCTGTAGGGAAGACCCTTTGAAAACATGCTGCTCCATGATGTTACCTAGTTGATAGACTAGATTTATGCCATGTGCTCCCGTTGCCTTTTAGATAAATATTCATGCAAGCTGCTTGCTGATAAGCTGGCAATGTACAACTGAATATCAGCTCTATGATCCGAGATTTAATATGAATTATTACATGTTCATGTGTTTGTATGTTATTTTTTTAGGATGAAATTACATCACAATTATGATTTTGATTCTTCAGATGAATTAAGTTTCTCATATTATTTTAATGATTTATAAGTCTCTTTAGGTGTATATTAATAAGGTTTGTCATCTTATTATATTGGTTTTCTGTTGGCAGGTTAAACTTGTAAAGTGTTTGGTGCAAAACATCGTAGTAGATATTTCCTTCAATCAGTTAGGAGGATTATGTACGCTATGCTTCCTTGAGCAGGTAGCCTTCCTTGTAGAAGTTTTTATATGAGTGAAAGCAATTTCTCCACAATTTAATTGAATGATTTAATGTGTTATCTGTTTATGGGTATTCCCAGTCGATGCTACTCTGTACTGGATGCACCTTTATTTGTCTCATTTAGTAAATCAGTTTACTACTGAGTTTGGAACTTGGTGGATAGATGTTGCATCAAGATCATGAATCTCAATTTATTGCAATTGAGGTTGCATATTGGATGATTTATATTTTGTTTTGATACTTTTTAGCTTTATCGAGTTTACGTGTTTTCTTTGTTTATACTAAGTAGTTGTAAAAGCACCGGTTTTCCCTCTTTGTTTTTTTTTTTTTTTTTCCTTCTTACATTGTTATTTTTAAATCATTACACTATTCTCCTTCTTATCCTTGTCTTTCGTAGTTTTTCTTAGTAGCTTGCAAGTAGAAATTCGCTTCTTTTTGTTATCTTCTGTGTCTTTTTCTTATCATGCAAATACACGAAAATGTCTTAAACTTGCTAAAGTGGTCAGATTGAATTAGTTAGAATTTAATAAAGTTGAATGTTTGCAGAGGTTCTCTGTGTTATACTTCAGCCATATTGAGTATGATTAGGGCGTGTTATTCTATTGGAATTGACATCCTGTTTATTGTACAGGTTGATCGTCTCATTGGAAAAGACCATCTCTTCAAACGCAGTATTATACTAATTAAAGCTTGGTGCTATTATGAGAGTCGAATTCTTGGTGCTCATCATGGCTTGATTTCTACATATGCTTTAGAGACTTTGGTTTTGTACATCTTTCATCTGTTTCACTCATCACTAAACGGCCCTTTAGCAGTGAGTGCTTGCAGGAATTTTGCATTTGTATGCTATGGAAATTTATCCATTAAATTTAACTCGTTGAATATGCAAATATAGGTTTTGTACAAATTTTTGGATTACTTCAGCAAATTTGATTGGGATAACTACTGCATCAGTTTGAATGGGCTAGTCCGCATATCCTCCCTGCCAGAAGTTGTGGGTGAGCGACAATTTTTTGTGTTTGTGCTGTGTTTGATTGTTTTATATGTCAATTCATAAACCAATTACTTTGGTCCTTCTTGCAGTTGAGATGCCTGAAAATGGCGGAGGCGATTTGTTGCTTAGTTGTGAATTCCTCAAGGACTGTGCGGAGAAGTTCTCAGTTCCTTCAAGGGGTTTTGAGACAAATTCACGAACATTCCCCCCGAAGCATCTTAACATAGTTGATCCACTGAAAGAAAATAATAATTTGGGCCGCAGTGTAAGCAAAGGTAGAAACCTTTTTTTGTGAGTCAGATGCAGAGGCCTAGTGTCTCTTTTATTTCCCTCTCATTATTGGAAGAATTATGGTTATATGACTTTTATCTCTCTGTGTTTTATAGTTGTGCATTTTTCATTGTTGAAGGCAAGAGTGTAATTCGAGAAAGGTTGCATGTGTTATCTTTATGTAGCTTGTTTTGTGAATAAGTTGTCTAATTAATTGGAATTTTTTTTTTTTTTCTTGGGAAAAGTTTTTTTGTAAAACTAACTATATTTTCAGACATATTGCGTCAAAGTGAAGAATGAACATGCAAAATAAATTCACAAATGCTAATAAGAATATAAGCATGTGAAAGATATTATATTTTTCTTCAGAAAATATTTCGTCTTGCAATTCAAGATCATATGAATATGGAAAATATAAGAACTAGTTTTTATATGTTTAATAAACTGACATGTCATTTATTAATGTTGATGATTGGCTAATGAGAATGTAACTGAAAACAAAGAAAAGAAAGATTAGGCAATGATATCCTGCCTTTTTTTCTGTACAGGAAATTTTTACCGTATAAGGAGTGCTTTTACATATGGGGCTCGAAAACTTGGGCGTATCCTCTCCCAGGCAGAAGGAACTTTGGCCGATGAACTCCGTAAGTTTTTCTCAAACACTTTGGATAGGCATGGAAGTGATCAGAGACCTGATGTTCAAGATCTTGTCCCAATGTCTAGACACAATGAGTTTGGTGCCACATCAACATTTTCAGGTGCGGAGTCTTATCAAGAAGACCAATCCATTTATGAATCAGAATCTACCCCTTCAAGTGGCATAACAGAGAACTGTAGGTCCGATCATGAGGGACCATTGCATGCTGGTGGAGGTAATGTTAAGTTATCAGGAATGGAGTCAAGTTATTCTAGAATTGTGAATGAGTCGCATGGTTCTGTGGATGGAACTTCTGTTGCAGAGAAGCGTCTTTCTGGGGATGCAAAAGACCTAGCTACCTCCAAAATTCAAAGTCTTAAAATTTCAAATGATGTCCCTAAATCTTCCTCTCCAACCGGTGAAGAGAGTAATAACATGTTGGGTAAAGTACATCTTGCACCACATCTCTATTTCACCCATTCGATGGGAAATGGAGAAATGACAAATGGAAATACCGAGAAGAAAGTGTCTTCTGGGTTATCCTCTGCACAATACAAGGAGACAGGCTTAAATGGTAATCAGGATGATCGGGATGAGAATTATTCAAGTGTTAATCATGATGTTCTATCTCCTGTTGGATCAAAGCACCATCCTTCTCTCACGAGTACAGGGGCTTGGTCCTCAGAGGACTTAAATTATGGTTATTCTAGTTATCAGGCATCACCTAGGACTGGAAGTCCTGAAGCTTTGAATTCTTTATCAGATCTCAGTGGGGATCATGACTCTCACCTATCTAGTTTGCATCATGGTCAGCGTTTTTATGAGCGTGCCTTGAATGCATCTTATTCGCCCATGTCTCCACAGCATCTTTCTCAGTTCCACAACAACAATCCATGGGATGTAATACCGCAGGCGTTGCCATTTAGGCAACATGTAATCCCTCAGATGAATGCCAATGGTGTTGGTCCAAGACCAATATTTTATTCTATTAACCCACCGATGCTCACTGGTGCAAGCTTTGCTATGGAAGAGATTCCAAAGCCTCGAGGAACTGGGACTTATTTTCCCAACACGGTAAGCTTTTCCAAGCCTTTGGATTTCTTTGCCAGTTAAATTTTATTTGAAATTTGCTTTCTGGGGCCATCTTAGTCCATCTTGATGTTAATTTGCCACGTCTGTCTTTTTTGTAAACTCGTTCAGGTGTTGGTTCTTGTTAAGACACTGATTTTATGCTTTAGTTTTTGCAGACCCATTACAGGGATAGGCCCTTGTCTGGGAGGGGAAGGAATCAAGTGAGATCTCCTCGGAACAATGGCCGTGTCATAACATCTTCTGAAGTAAATTATCCTGAGAGAAGCAGCCGTGAAATGGCACCAGGACAGTTTCATGTTCATCGAAATGGTGGAAAATCAGGACATTCAGATCTCTACCAATCCGGTTCCCCTGAAAAAAAGGCACAACCTAATGCCAATGGCTCAATGCATCCATCAGATAAAGTTGTAGAACTTGGATCAATTGCACATCTATCTGTCAGAGCAACCTCACCTGAAAGCAGCAGGCAACCAAACATGAGTTCTCCTGTTGGGCAAAACTCGAGTGCAAGTCTCTCCTCACCAGGGACGCAAAAGTCGAAACCTTTATCGGGCTCAGAACAAGATAGGTATGAAAATACCATGTAAAATTTCCATTTAGCAGCAGTGGTGACATATGTGAGATAATGTTTAAGCTTTCTGTTTCTATGTTGGACGTGTAGGATTGCTGTACAATCATACCGTTTGAAAGATGAAGATTTCCCACCTTTATCTATCTGATTGCTTTGGGGAGGGAATGGTTTCATATGATTAAGTTTGAAACAACAGAACCGTAAAATGCTTACAAACCATCCCGTGCCTTAGCTTTTCTGCTCGTATGGCCACCCGTGGGGCGTGGCCATCCCAAAGCTCTCTCTCTATATATATGGACTTCATTGTTTTGTATGTGGTTGAAAGGCATTTTGTACATTATACTAATTGTGTTTTAACTTCCTAAATCTTGATAGCTGTGCATCGGTTTAAGTTGTTCGTGTATAGACACTTAGATTATGGTTTTTTCGACCAGGTTTTGTTATCGGTGTCACCTGTTGTAGAATTTATAGTCGCATATATTATCATTGCTGATGCCTGATGTAACTTAAACTAGAAAATAATGTTTTTCTCTCTAGCTGTAATAGTATAACATTTTTGGTTATTCTGTTTGTTGCAATTTCGATTTCTGATTGCTTCCTTTACCTCCAGACAGGATTCGGATCCTCTTCGAATCTCTTACAAGGTTTAAGGGATCTTGTTACAGGTCGCAAGTTTAACCTATAGTCTGTAAAAGTTCAGATCAATAGGGAATCCTGGTTTCAAAACCAACAACATTTAGTGGGGCATGTTCAACGAAATTTCTTTACTTTTTTTTATGGGTTGTGTTTGCTATTGATCTAAGATTCTAAATGCAAGCTTGGCAGCTTCAAGTTCGTGTTAGATTTTGCCCAAGCAAACTTTTCCAAGAATCGAATATCATGTTCTAGTCTTTTTTTTTTTTTTGAAGTGTTTATAATTCAATTCCAGAGTCGTCGACCTAAACCCAAATTTAATCCAATTGTTTGAATAAAACGTGGTCTGAAGAACGGCCAAAAAACTTCTTTTTGTTCTTTAAAAAAAATTAAATTCCCCATGATTGCAAATGGTTCAAACACACTTACACATGTTGAAGTGAAATTTGCACACTTGGGAGAATCTAATTATCATGTCAAATAAATAAAATTATCGTCACGAATTTATATTATATATATTTTTTCTTATTGAAATGGGTGTTCATATTTTGCATATTAAATTGACATATAATGTCAACTCTTAATTTATAAATCTTAGGTTGTGACGAAATATAACTAATTATCTATGTATTTGAAAATTATTTTTGAGTGGTCATGTATGTACATAGAAGATGAGAATATAAAGTAGACATTGAGTTTCTTTCAAAAGTTTTGAAATATTCAATCAATTTAGACAAAAAGAAAAGATGAAAAGGAAAGGTTGTTGTTTTGTGAACTCCTCCTCACCAAGTACCTTGGTAGTAGGTCAAATGTTTTACCCAATTTAACAAATTTATATTGGTAGCTTAATTTACCAATTATTTTTTTTTATTTTTTTATTTTGTGTGTGTATGTTTCACCCAATTTAACAAATTTATATTGGTACCTTAATTTACCAATTATTTTATTTTATTTTTTTATTTTGTGTGTGTGTATTGCGAGTAAATTGGAAAATACGTAGACGTGATGGTTGAGGTAATCCAATCGTAAGCTCCTTACATTCGTATCCCGTAGCTATCAATTTGTAATAGTTTGAATTTTTTTTTTATCAAATGGGGAAATTTCCAACATTTATATTGTGATTTATTTATTTATTATTATTATCTACAGGGAGGGAGGATTTAAACTTGAAACGAATTTTGTTGAGAGGTGTGGTTATTTTATTTTATTTTTTTGGTATCGTGGATTCCGGACTTCGTCCAGGCACCTATCAGCTTGTCCTCCCCAACTGCGTGACTCACCGTGACCTGTATGTTGGATCGTGGAGTAAGACAAATAGGAAACCCCGGCCCACACCCCTGGCCCCACAAGGTTACAAACGGGTAAATCAGAACTCGCTTTTGCCTAGGTAGGATTCGAACCGCTAACGTTAGTCCCATGTCCGTCCTTCCACCAACAGAGCTAAACGCCCTGAGGGCTAGCCACAATGTAATTGCCAGGAGTAGAACCAAGGACTTGAGTATTTAATCCCAAGCCTTGCAACTACCTTGTGGTTGAGAGGTGCGGTTATTATCGGGCTATTACCTTGACCATTGAAAATCACCTATCAACTATAATTTATTACTTAATTTCATAATTATATGATAGTTAAAAAAATCAACTATCACATAATTTGATAGGAAAAAAAAATCATAATTTTTTTCTTTAAAAAGAAAGTTAGTGCCCTAATTTGACATTTAAAAAAGAAATATTCCCATTTCATTATCGTGATGTGGCATTTCAAATCAACAATATTTAAATAGGGACAGACGGCTTTTGATAAGAGGGTTTTGACATTAGTCATCGGTGCTTCACACATACATACAAACGACTTATTAGATGTGGGATTCTATACGCAACGTTACATAGAGTTGAGATCTTGACACCGGTACTTTTTAGTATTCATGTAATGGAGTCGAAATCTCACATGAAAAAACTTGCAGGATTATGCATCCGATAAATTCTTCGTATATGCATACTTTACATCTTCTTCCTCTATGGACCACTATCTTTGTCAAACATTTATAATATTAATCCAACTATGTGACTTATCAACAACAAGTCAACATACTCCAAATCTAGTAATTAACCTTAATTAACCTTAATTAGCCATCAACAGGAGGCATCCATGGTTGACTCAGTCTGGTAACTTCAACCTACAAGTTATATATAATATATATAACAAACAGCATATCTACTAAAATCACAAGAAAGATTTCTGATTTTGAAATTATTCTAATCTATTTCATTTTATTTTATTTTTTTGCTAAAGTTTCCTTTTAAAATAACAAGTCTAAATTCATGTTCTAACTTCTAATATAGACATGGAAAGAGAATGTTTTTATCTATTCCAACAGGTGTCAAAACTCAATCGTTGAATTACAACCATCAAAGTTTGAGATTTGTTTCCTTGTTATGATAAAGAAATGTCTTGTCTTGTAGAATTCTAAAAATGTATAATGTTTTTTGAAAATATTGTACATGAATGGGTTAGTGCTAAGGGCGCTTTGCAATTCGAAAATGGTTCATTACGAGAACTCAAACTTGAAACATTATATCACATTTAATATTCCATATCAATTAACTAGCATTTCATTGTGCCTCCAGGGGTTTGGCTTTTGCTGGTAGATGAACGAGTTTGAGATTTAATTTAAATCCTACTAATGGTAAAAGGCTTCAAAAAAAAAAAAATATGGTCTATATATGTGGATAAATAGATACTTTAAAAAAAAAAAAAAAAAAAAAAACTAGCATTTCAATTTATGTTACCATACTACCCCATTACGAGTCAAAGAAATCTTTTTTTTTTTTTTTTTACTCTTTGTGATTTCATTTGTTGTAACTATTTGAATTTTAAAGGCAATTGTTACAAATTAGTTTGTCATAATTTGTCATACTGTTTAGACGCAATTTCACATAACATAAATTTTGGGTTTATCTCGCTTTCAAACCTTTAATGATGGAGATCAAGTTGACTGTTGACAGTATTGCTTTAGATTCTACAGAGCAATTAAATGCAAGCAATTGAATCATGAATATTCCAGAGGGTTCTAGTTCTCTTAAATTATTAGAGAGTTATGAGAATCATGTTTCTGACAGCAACTTGATTTATGCAATTTCATCGGTTATAGAGATGATGAAGACATATGCTTGATTTATACAATTAATTTGATCAATCATAGAGAGAATACATTACTAATAATTTTGCTACTATACTAACAAGTAACAACAATATAGTTAATGGATTGTTACAAAGAGAAATCATAATTTTATTAAATTTCTTAAATTTTCAATTTTTATAGCTTTTTACTTTTATGAACTTTTATATTATAATTAGATAAGATGAGGTTAATCCAGTGGTATGTCTTTCACATCTACACCACGAGGTTGTGGGTTCGAAGCTATCCCTCTCCCCATTATATTAGAATTCAACTGGTATTAATTGCTCTTTTCTTTTTAGCTAAACAAGAGAAATATAATTTGAATTAAGTGTCATAATTACGTGGGTATAACAGGTTTATCATTTTTTTTTACGGTATTTATTTAAACCATTTTTTTTTTTAAACGTTTTACCATTAGTAAGATTCGAGCCGTTAACTTTAGAGTCATTTGATCAAGCCCCAAACTCGTCCATCTACCAACTGAGCTACGCCGTATATCATCCTCTCTTGAATCGAATTAATTATAATAGTATTTTAAATAAATATATATTATATGATCATCTAATAAAGAAATTCCTAAATTTTAATTCTATCCAAACCAAGCTAACATAAATTCTACACACCCAAATGGAAGAGTGAAATAATAATAATAATATAACAGTTGATGGAAACTGAAAATCATGTCTTCTGAGCCACCTGGGCAGCCAAACCAAGACCAAGTACTCAGATGTCCCCTTCCCAATACAACAACTCTTTTCAATAATAAATCTATCTCTTTCTCTCTCTGTAATCATAATTATTTCTCTTTCTCTTTTATAATGTGTTTGGTAAGAAGGAGAAGGTTGGAGGAACATGTTGAGGATAAATCTGAACCGATGAACACGGAAATACCGTGTCTAATATACGCATATAACTCATAGTAAATAATAACGTCAATAAACAGAAAAATAGATGAGAGAGAATAAAACAATCACAACACAATATATACGTGAAAAACCCAAAACGGATAAAAAACCACAGGCCGTCAGGACGACAGAGAAAGTTCCACTATATGATAAACTGTTACAACCATATACTCTAGGATTCTCTCTCACATCTAACCCCAAACCACACTCTCAAGATCCTCACCGAGTACCCCCACAATATCCTCTAGGTCTCCCCTAAATATCACCCACGGATCTTTAACTTGATCCACCGATATTCCCTTGGATCCCTTTCCGGATATTCTCTTGGGTCTCCATGGATCTCACTCACACTCTCTGATATTACATGGTGTTTAACTCACACTTTCAACCTAATTACAAGGTTCTATTTATACTAGTTACATGGAGTATAATATAAAAGGAAATCCTACTCCTAAATATACAAGACTTACTTGTTCCACATAAATACTACTTTTATGACAAGTCTTCTTGTAAAGGGTAAATCCTTCTCCTTCAAGCACAAGAACTTCCAAAAACAAACTACTTCCTTTTCCGTTGAAGATTTCCCGTTTCACGTATGTTTATTATTGACTACGATTCGGGTCACGGTTGTACACCCGCTTCCTAAACCGTTACAAGTCATCTTAAATTACATCGCTCAAAATACCGCGATCCATACGCTGAAACGTCTGGCCACTGTTACCATGACCGCTGTCGGTACCGCTGTGAAAGCCACAACGCTTTCCACAGCGTTTTTTTACTGGACAAGGACCGCTGCCATTACCGATGTTGAAACCCACAACATTCTTCACAGCCCTATATTGCTGCCATGACTGCTGCCAAAGCTAGAGCGACTGTGACAGTGGTCGTGACGGTTCTTCGTTCCTTCTGTTCTTCATCCTCCCTCAAACACTGCTTTCAACTCCTAAACGTTATCCCACGTCTTCCAGGAAGTACCACATCAGTTGAGTCTTATTTGGTTCACATTTGGTTCGCTTAGGAATACAAGTCAAAACCTAACAGAAGAGAGTTGGAGGGAGAGCTCCAATCTTTTGTTTGGTTGGAGGGATAAGAGGGAGGAGAGGAGAAGATGAGGGAGATATTATCCATCTGGACCCACCAAAATTCATCCACCCAATGATAGGCGGATGAAGATTGAAGGGGAATGACCATAATGCCGTCCAATTTTTCATTGCCCTCTAATTTTTTTAAGGGTAATATAGTAATTTTACAAATTAAATACCAATCCATTCATTCAACCCTCCTTTCAATACCAAATAACATTAATGATATATGTTATCCTCTCGAATTTGGATCCTCTACTGATCTTATTTTTATCCTGACTTCACCTAATCTTATGACACATAAGCATTGCAATGAATGTATGGTTAAAATGTGGTTAGTGTCCACAACCACTTTAAAATGTGGATAGGATTTGGATCCTCTACTGATCTGATCTTTTTCCTGATCTTTTTCCTGATCTTTTTAAAGCATGTGATTGGTTATTGTTAAAGTGGTTGTGGACACTAACCACATTAACAATAACCAATCACATGCTTTAAAAAGATCAGGAAAAAGATCAGATCAGTAGAGGATCCAAATCCTATCCTCTCCATCCCTCCTACTCTCTCTCCCTCTTAATTCATCCATCCTCGTATTCTCCCTCCTTCCTACCAAATATAGCCTTAGACTCGATCAAGTTTTGTCATCTTTTGGCTCTTGCAATCTGGGGACCGCTGAGAGAAAGAAGAGGATAACAAATTCTTCTTTTTAATTTTTTTTGTTTAACTGTTACAATATTTCCATATCTAGACAGTGTATGTATGACTTGAACCAACAACCTGTTATAAATTGGTATGACTCAAACCCCTAATGTATCTGGTGATTTGAATCGAACCTATAACCCGTATACATGGTGATATGACTCGAGTCCACTGCCTCGATAATTTCTTTATTAACTTGCTCTGTTTTTGTTATATATAAACCACCAACTTTCTTTTAACAATACACTTTCCCACTATTATTTTTTTGCTCTGATCAACTTGTACACTTATCTTTCTCCAAAAAACTTCTCTCTCTCTCTCTCTCTCTCTAATTTTTCGTGTCTCTCTCTGAATCCAATCTTGCTTGCTGTTTTCTGGGTTGCTCTTGTATCCACAAATGGTGATACCAAAACGTGTACAGAGGTTCTTCAAATTCAGGATCCCCCAGTTGTCATCGTCGTCTTCTTCTTTTTGATGATCAGTTTCCATAATCATTTCATTCTCTCTCAAATTCTCTCCACCACAAGAATATTTACATAAAATCCTCTCCATAAGTCCACTCTAGACCAACAAAAAAGTTGCAGCTGACTTGACACCAAAAATATTCTCCTATTTGTTCTGTTTTTGTCTATAGAACAAAAAAAAACACATCTCCATATCTTTATCTTAATTTTGCTTGTTTTAATTGTGATCATAGAGAGACACAGATGATTCCCAAGAATCCTATTCACTACGAATTCTCACGTGTAGTTGTTGAAATGGCTTGGATTATGTTGTGTGTCGATTACTCGAGGCTGTTTTGGTTACTGTTTGGTGTCTATTCTTATGAAAATCACGAAGGAAAACCTCGGATCTTCTAGCAATTCACCCACCTCTCTCTCTCTCTCTCTCTCTCTCTCTCTCTCTTTCAATATCCATAAAACACACATACATATACATATTACTACATATAAAAAACTTTCTATATTTACATATTAGATCAAAATAATTATAAGCTGCAAATTTTGCTTTCTGGGTTTTTGATTCTGAGAATTACATCATGTACAACAAGAAGTCGCGCTCAGGAGGATGTAGTGTTGATCATGGAGCCAACAAAACTCAGCTTGGATACGTTGAAACCGATCCTTCTGGTCGGTATGGTCGTGTAAGTTCTGTTCTTATTTTGGTATTTTTTTTTTTCCATAGAAATGTCTGCTACGTCTTCCATTCAATTTATGTCATGTTCTGGATTTATATAAAGATGTTCATTACTGTGTTGGAGTTGGTGGATTTGTATAAAGATGTTCATTACTGTGTTGGAGTTGGTGAGCGTATACGCCAAAGTGCCAAACGTACCGAAACATTTTATTGTTAGTTAATTGGAAGCACTTTTGTTTGCATTTATCTATGTTATTCATGGTGCTTCCCAAAATAAGCAGCTTTTTAATTAAGTTGCATGCAGTTGAATGAATGAAAGTTTGGTGATGGAATCACTCTCTTCAAGAAGGAGACAACTTGATGAAACCAATTTGACTTTGGCCATTGAATTTGAAGAAATGGAACTGTACAAATAACATGTCTAGATCAGATTCAAACACAATTTTCAAACATTTATGGCGTTAAATTCTTGGATAGAAAACATGTAGTACTCTTGTTGACTTAAAATTCCTTAACATCTCCAGATTGACAATTTTCTCATCAACAGATTGATCAGCATGTAATTTTTTCCTTGAATGTGATACCTGTAACAATTCTAACTTTGACTGTGCCCTCTGCCAACAGATCCTGAAGAGGCACTTACAATTTGATCAGGAATTCTTAATCGAACGGCCTTAATATATCGATATAATACTCTTGTAGATGATCAAAAACAGTGATCGGGTGAATTCAAACTTCAATTCAATTCAACATAACATTGATTAAGTATTAGTTACTGATACCATCCATGAGACTGTCAAAATTAGGCTTCTGAGACAGAGTTAGTTAGATGGATTGTGTTGTGTGTTCATGTAATGAATTAAGCATTTCCCTGTTGGTATTTATTTTGTTTACGTTCGTGCAGTTTCGAGATATTCTTGGCAAAGGGGCTATGAAGATAGTGTATAGAGCATTTGATGAGGTCTTGGCAATGGAAGTGGCATGGAATCAAGTGAAGATTAACGATGTGTTCCGTTCACCAGATGAATTGCAGAGGCTCTATTGTGAGGTTCACCTTCTCAAGAACCTCAATAACGACTCCATCATTCGATTCTTCACTTCTTGGATTGATGTTGATAAGAGAACCTTCAATTTCATCACTGAAATGTTCACTTCAGGCACCCTCAGAGAGTAATTCTACTATCCCTTTTTTTAATTCGACATGATCAAATTAGTCTAGCTAGCTAACATAGGTTATGTTTGTGATCCGAATTCCAGGTACAGGCAGAAGTACCAGAGAGTAGATATTCAAGCAGTCAAGAATTGGGCTCGCCAAATTCTATGGGGACTTGCTTACCTTCATGGACACGATCCTCCAGTGATACATAGAGACCTCAAGTGTGATAACATCTTCGTAAATGGCCATCTTGGGCAGGTCAAGATTGGTGATCTAGGCTTGGCAGCTATCCTCCGAGGCTCTCAACATGCCCACAGCGTTATAGGTAATCTCTCTCGCTCACTCTCAGGTCTCAACTCGAACTCTTGAATAACATGTCTCACGTATTTTTCATTGCAACACTCGTATATCAGGTACTCCAGAATTTATGGCACCAGAATTGTATGAAGAAGATTACAATGAGCTGGTAGATATTTACTCCTTTGGCATGTGTGTGCTAGAGATGCTCACATCTGAGTATCCATATGGCGAGTGTTCGAATCCAGCACAAATTTACAAGAAAGTGATATCAGTAAGCTGATTAATTACCTACAGAAATCCAATCCATATATACATTTACACATGTATATGATACAATTAACATTGCTTAATCATTTACAGGGCAAGTTGCCGAAAGCATTCTACAGAATCAAAGATGCAGAGGCTCAGCGTTTTGTGGGGAAATGTTTAGAGAATGTTTCGAAGAGATTGCCAGCTAAAGAGCTCCTGCTCGATCCATTTCTGGCATCCAATGAAATGGACTTGTTGCCCAACTCATCAAAGTTCCCTTGCAAAAATTTGAATCCTGATGGAACATTAGTGGTGGATTTAGTCCCACCTTATCAGGTTGTTCCAACAAAGAGTACTGATATGACCATCACAGGAACAATGAATCCTGAAGATGATACAATTTTTCTCAAAGTACAGATTTCAGACAAGGATGGTATGTAATATATATACATATTTCACAATTTTTCACTCTGTTAATTAACCATCTTTATATGTATTGATTTCAGGTCATACTAGGAACATATACTTTCCCTTTGATATCGTTAACGACACTCCAATTGAAGTTGCATTGGAGATGGTTAAAGAATTGGAGATCACTGACTGGGAACCAATGGAGATTTCTGAAATGATAGAGGAAGAGATATCTTCTTTGGTCCCAAATTGGATGGAACAACATGTCTCGCCTAAATTCTATCATCAACACAGCTTTTACTACGAAGAAGACGACAACAACAATGTTGATGATGACGATGATGATGGTGATGGTGATGGAATCCACCACCCTTTCTACTCAAACTCTCCCCATTCCTCCTCTTCCCATGCTTCTTCTCTCCCTGCTCTCATTTCTTCTTTTGAAAACCAGTTTCATATCAGAAACAATGAGAATCCTACTCAACACAGTTGGCTTCAACAGGGTATGTAGTAATTAGTATATGTAGTAACTTTCTGGTGCGGTATTTCCTATGCGGAAATAGCTACTAGTACCTTTTGGATTACCACAGGTAGCTATTGGATTACCACCGGTGGCTATTGACGATTTCATATGGGAAATCCTGCACCTGAAAAAAAAAATATATATTTCTCAATCTTGAAAAATGTCAAAGACCTTCCTGAAATCCTGTAAAATTTTCTGGTTGTGATGTTATGAATTCTTGGTTAGATGCAGAAAACTTGTTTGATCACGACGATGCAAGTTCTGTTAACTCCTTCAAGTACTCAAACATGGATTACTTCTCAGGAAATGAAGATGATTTTGATTCAAGTCTTAGAGGAGGAGAGCCTCTCTTCATAGCAAGAACTCATAAATCTTCAAGATTCTGTCCTGCAGCCAACGTGAAAACAAATCCTAGACATTGTAAGGAACGCGTAGATTCCCGGGAAGCTTGCAGTTCAAGTCATCAAAGTAGGGTTACCAGGATGCAATCAATGATGGATGTACGCAGCCAGTTGTTGCACCGGTCACTGGTGGAGGAAGTTAACAAGAGGCGGCTGTTTAAGACGGTTGGAGCTGTCGAAGACATTGGATATTATAAACCGGGTGCTGGTGGTGGTGGTTTCTGCGGGAGGCCTTCCGGTTCCAGTTCCAGATCATGACGAAAAAAGCAGAAATTTTGTGGTGGTTTGATCCACCAAATCTCTAGTAAATTTTTGTTGCTTGTGTTATTGCTTTTCTGGTGTGTTGAAACTTGAAACAAGGCTTGTATAAAAACTATACATGAACCTTTTCTGTGTAACTTTGGTTTGTTGTTTGTTGTAATATAATTAAAACTGTTATGCATAATAAAATGTTGCGACTTGTAACTGGTAGTATGAGAAAAACAGCTTCTTGGTGAGTGGTGACCGGAACCTGAGAAATTGTCGGGCTGAATGAACACATTTTTTCCAACATCTTAAATGGTTTTGTTTAAAAGAAATAAATTACCAACTTGAATGCATTTTTTTCCCCAACTTTGCTATCAAATTAGTGAAAGCAGAACCCAAAATAGTTTCACTTTTGCTTATTTGACTGGACATTGAAAAGCCAAAAAAAAAAAAAAAGCCACTTTAAGGTGGGCTATATGCGTCATCATGGTTCCTTCTATGAAGCAACAACTTCTATAAATTGGAAATGCATTTTTTTCCCCAACTTTGCTATCAAATTAGTGAAAGCAGAACCCAAAATAGTTTCACTTTTGCTTATTTGACTGGACATTGAAAAGCCAAAAAAAAAAAAAAAGGAAGCCACTTTAAGGTGGGCTATATGCATCATCATGGTTCCTTCTATGAAGCAACAACTTCTATAAATTGGACCAAAAAAGAGTAGTTTAAAAACGCTCTTTCAATGGGCGAAAATTCAACTGTGGACAATTTATTTTCACCTTCGGGAGATTGGAATGTTGATCTAATTAAAAGCGTCTTTCGGGATGAGGACATTACTGCTATTCTGAGTATCCCTATTGGGAAAAGTTGTGTTAAAGACTCCCTCCTATGGCACTTTGAGCAGAACGGTTATTACTCGGCGAAGAGTGGCTACCGGGTGGGGTGTGTAAGATTTTTGTTTTATAAAATCATTGTGAGCAACATAACATTATATTTTGTAACTACGAAAAACCGAATTGATTGGAATGTTTAAGTTATAGAGATTTGACCGGATGATGAGCCCAATTAAGTGTGATCAATATTTGTGGGCTTGGTGCACCTTGAGTACATTATATCAATGTAGCATATGGTATGGGTTATTTTATATGTGTGGACCTGGTATTCCTTTTAGGACTAGCCATCTTATTAGGGTTGAGATAATCCTTTATGGGTTAGGATTCTCTTGGTAAGTTATATTGTGTAGAGGGTCCCTCCTCTAGCTCAATAAATATGGGAAATCTCCCCATTGGGTCTCCCTAGCAAAGTTTGTGAGAATGGAGGAGAAGACTCTCTCTCCCCTATTTTGTTTCTCAGGAAATGCTCTCATCTCTCTCAACATAAAACAACAACCAAAGCTTGCGCTGCTGCCATGGATTTAGTTGGAAATTTCAGATAAGTTCTTTTCTTGATTTTCATGCTCATAATATAACAATCAAATGGATACCTCAAGATGATGAACCTTCTACGGAGAAGAACATCACCTATCACATGCGATAACCCTCCTACGGAGATGATGATGATGGATGCATGTGTTAATCATCTCCGTAGGAGGGTTATCGCATGTGATAGGTGATGTTCTTCTCCGTAGGAGGTTCATCATCTTGAGACGGTCGGATCTGACACACTTGATATTTCTTTCTAATTTCAGTTCAACCTCAGCCTTATATATATTTCAAAAATATCCAAGGCTTCATATTTCTCGTGAATGAGATAGACGTACCCATAACGCGAGAAATCAACAATGATAAAATAAAGTATTTACATCCACCAAGAGTGACAGGTGAAAATGGCCCATAAAAATCGCATGAATGATTTCCAATAGATTTTGACTTCTGGTAACCCCTTTATTTCCAGCTCATTTCATTTTACCCTTCAGACAATTAACACAAGACTCAAAATCGAAAAAGTCAAATGAATCAAGAATACCATTTCTGGTTAATCCTTCAATTCAATCTTTAGGTATATGGACTAAACGCCTATGCCATAGCATAGAAGAACAATTTTCACTCTGGCGTTTAGATCCAATGGTGAAATTTACTACGACAGCGGAACGAGAATTTTCACCAATAAAATGAGAGCTAAAAAGGGGTACCTTCAAGGTGATTCTCAAACTTGAAACAATCAATCTTCACATGGCCCTTTTGGCGATACCAAAAACATTTTCCTTACATATCTTTACCCTTTGCCTTAGTGAACCCATCAGGCTTGCCATCTTTCTTTCCATGAGGTTTATACTTCTTACCCCCATAGAACTTCTTCTTTCCCTTATCACTGTGAGTAACCGTATGAGCACTATGATTCTTGCTCTTACGGATAGTTTCTTCCTCCTGAACCACAATGGCAGGTATAGTGAAGCTGGTCAGATTCCGGGTCTGTTTGCAAAGTTTTTGCAACAATGTGAGATTGGTGCTCAATACACTATGCCTGGTGAACCTGAACAGAATGAAGTTGCTGAAAGGCGAAATCGTACATTAATGGACATGATAAGAAGCATGATCAGTACGACTTCTTTGCCTAAATTTTTATGGGGTGATGCATTAAAAACGGCAACTTACATTCTTAATAGAGTTCCCAGTAAATCAGTGCCTAAAACTCCGTTTGAGATGTGGTATGGTTCCAAGCCGAGTCTGAATCACATTAGAATGTGGGGGTGTCCTGCAGAAGTGAGGCCTTATGATCCTACTTTGAAGAAGTCGGATTTTAAGACCGTAAGTGCATTCTTTGTGGGATATGTAGATAAATCGAAAGGATACATATTTTATTGTCCTACATACTCTATGAAGATTGTTGTTTTATGTTGAGAGAGATGAGAGCATTTCTTGAGAAACAAAAGAGGGGAGAGAGAGTCTTCTCCTCCATTCTCACAAACTTTGCTAGGGAGACCCAATGGGGAGATTTCCCATATTTAATGAGCTAGAGGAGGGACCCCCTACACAGTATAACTTACCGAGAGAATCCTAACCCATAAAGGATTCTCTCAACCCTAATAGGATGGCTAGTCCTAAAAGGAATACCAGGTCCACACATATAAAATAGCCCATATCATATGCTACATTGATATAATGTACTCAAGGTGCACCAAGCCCACAAATATTGATCACACTTAATTGGGCTCATTATCCGGTCAAATCTCTATAACTTAAACATTCCAATCAATTCGGTTTTTCGTAGTTACAAAATATAATGTTATGTTGCTCACAATGATTTTATAAAACAAAAATCTTACATTCTCCCACTTGAGCTACATAGACATTATTATTTACATTTATAAATTCATTTAGAAAACGACACTCCGAATTGACAAACAATTTTTATGGCCATAAAACAGAATGTTTAAGAGAGAAACACATTCCTTCCCCTTAGCACAATAGAACCTTAAGTATCCAACTGTATAGATCATTACATCAACAATCGACATAAGACCATATACAATCAAAACACCCTCAGCTCTACTTACCTAGGTAAAATGGTATGTATGTGTGGTATAGAAATTACATGCAAACGTGATCATCATGCCTATTTCCATATAGGTCCTCCTTTGCATAATTTCATTATGCGAAGTCACTTAAGACGGGCAAATCATTCTACCTTAAGTAATATTCACTCATCAGTGGAAACTGTTATACCTTATGAGTGAACTGCCCCATCAAAGCCAAAAGCCTTGATATCTTCCCTTAAGACGGGCAATCCTTCTGTCTTAAGTAATGTTCACTTATCGGTGGAAACTTTTATACCTTATGAGTGAACTGCCCACTCAAAGCCAAAAGCTTTGAGATTACCTGCCACAATCAAAACATACATGCACGCATATCATGGCAAGTAACATACATATACAATGTACAAATATATTCTCGAGAATAAATAAACAAAAGTTTATTTAACAAAGACTGCAGTCAGTTTGAACAAAAGATAACTCCCACTAACCAAGCAGATCATGATTATCTACCAATCCCATATGGGGTAACATACCTCTGGAAAACTTTCGGAGATAGTCCTTTGGTTAAGGGATCAGTTATCATCTCTTCTATGGCAATATGAACTATAGCAGTCTGCAATTCCTGAACTTTCTCTCTAACCACAAAATACATAATCTCCATGTGTTTAGATCATGAAGAACGTTTATTGTTCTTAGAGAAACAAACAGCTACGGAATGATCACAATAGATTGTCATTGGATTAGAAATTAAATCCATTGTGACCTTGAAAATTCAATTCCGCAACCAGACTGCTTGAATAGTTGCATCATAAAATGCCACATACTCAGTTTGCATAGAAGATGAAGCTATAAGTGTCTGCTTGATACTCTTCCACGATATGGCTCCACCAGCCAATATGAACACAAATCCTGAAGGGATTTTAGATCATCTGAACAATCAACAAAATCCGCATCTGCATAGCCAACAACTTTCAATAGGCCTGAATACCTATATGTGAGCATGAAATCCTTTGTTCGCTGCAGATAACGCATAACTTTCTTTACTGCTGTCCAATGATTCATACCAGGATTATTCAAAAATCTACCAAGTAGGCTAATTGCAAAAGCAATATCAGGACGCGTACAAACCTGTGCATACATCAAACTGCCAACCACAGATGAAAATGGGACATCTTTCATTTGGGAACGCTCTAGCTCATTCTGGGGACTTTGTAGCTTTGAAAACTTATCTCCTTTCACGATAAGAGCCGCACCTGGGGAACAAGTGCTCATGTTAAACCTTTCTAGCACTTTACTGATATAAGCCTTCTGAGATAATCCAAGCACACCACGTGACCTATCACGATATATCTCAATCCCAAGGACACAAAAGGCTTCCCCAAGACCTGTTATTGCAAAGCTACGAGACAGAAAATTCTTGGTATCATGCAGTAACCCCAAATTATTGCTGGCGAGCAATATATCATCAACATAAAGAATAATAAAGATAAAATTGCTCCCACTGACCTTGAGGTATATGCAATGATCCATCGAATTTTCAACAAAACCATATGATGTAATAACATCATCAAATTTCAAGTACCATTGCCTTGAAGCTTGTTCCAAACCATAAAGGGATTTCCTGAGCTTGCAAACCATATGTTCCTTTCCAACTGCCTGAAAACCTTCTGGTTGCTCCATGAATACATCATTTTCATGCAGCTCTAAAAGGGCTTGCAACCATCCAACAGTTCAAACAAATCCTAAACTTGATTTGTATCCAAAGATCTCAGTTCATCGATTATAACATCTATCCAATCTGACGATTGAGAGCTTTGAACATCTTGACCATAAGTTCTGGGATCATCATCCACTCCTAGGTCAAAGTCATACTTTTGTAAATAAACAATATAATCATCAGGAATGGCAGATCTACGTACCATCTGAGATCTCCTTATAGGAACATCAACAACTGGTTACGGCTCATCAACATCTGGTTGGGGTTCATCCATAACTGGCTCGAGCTTATAAATAACCGGTTGAGATTCATCAACAATCGGTAAGTGCTCACAATCCTGATCAGATAGGGGCTCATGATGATGCTTAAAGAGAGGTGGCATGACAATATCCAACGAAGTAGAAAGTGTCGGATTAGCCGATCTTTCTTCCTCAAACGCAAACTCAAGAGCTTGCAAATCTGTTCCAACGTCAGCACCTTCCTTCGAGAATACTACACGTTTAGATTCAACAATCTTCATAGAGTATGTAGGACAATAAAATCTGTATCCTTTCGATTTATCTGCATATCCTACAAAGAATGCACTTACGGTCTTAAAATCCAACTTCTTCAAAGTAGGATCATAAGGCCTTACTTCTGCAGGACACCCCCACACTCTAATGTGATTCAGACTCGGCTTGGAACCATACCACATCTCAAACGGAGTTTTAGGCACTGATTTACTGGGAACTCTATTAAGAATGTAAGTTGCCGTTTTTAACGCATCTCCCCATAAAAATTTAGGCAAAGAAGTCGTACTCATCATACTTCTTACCATGTCCATTAGTGTGCGATTCCGCCTTTCAACAACTCCATTCTGTTCAGGTTCACCAGGCATAGTGTATTGAGCACTAATCCCACATTCTTGCAGAAACTTTGCAAACGGACCCGGAATCTGACCTGCTTCACCATACCTGCCATAATATTCACCCCCACGGTCGGATCTGACACACTTGATATTTCTTTCCAATTTCAATTCAACCTCAGCCTTATATATTTTGAAGATATCTAAGGCTTCAGATTTCTCATGAATGAGATAGATGTACCCATTGTGGTTCAGGAGGAAAAAACTATCCGCAAGAGCACGAATCAGAGTGCTCATACGGTTACTCCCAGCGATAAGGGAAAGAAGAAGTTCTATGGGGGTAAGAAATTTAAACCTCATGGAAAGAAAGGTGGGAAGTCGGATGGGCTCAATAAGGCGAAAGGTGCAGACATGAAAGGAAAGTGTTTTTGGTGTCACAAGAAGGGCCATATGAAGAAGGATTGCTTCAAGCTTAAGAATCACCTTGCAGGTACCCCTTTAGCTCTCGTATGTTTTGAATCTAATTTGGTAGATGTCCTTATGAATTCTTGGTGGGTTGATTCTGGAGCTACGACCCATGTTACGAATTCCGTGCAGGGCTTCAGAAGCAAAAGGAAACCAAGTGATAAAGAAGCAGTCGTTTTCATGGGAAATGGAGAGAAGGTTTTTGTGGAGTTTATGGGAGTTGTACGACTACCTTTAACTTCTGGAAAGTTTTTGGATTTAGTTGATGTTGCTTTTGTTTCTTCTCTTAGACGTAACTTGATTTCCATTTCTAAGTTGGATGTTAATGGTTATCATTTTGAATTCATAAATAAAGGATTTGTTCTTTATCACCGTTCTCTTCTTATTGGTTCTGGTTGTTTGTGTGATGGTTTGTATAAATTGAATTTACACTCAGATTTTCTTGTTGAAAATTCTCATTCCACTGCTGTTGTAAATTCTACCATTGGATCTAAACGCCAGAGGGAAGATTGTTCTTCTATGTTGTGGCATAAACGCTTGGGACATATATCCAAAGACAGAATTGAAAGATTAATCAGAAATGGTATTCTTGATTCACTTGACTTTTCGGATTTTGGGTCTTGTGTTAACTGTCTGAAGGGCAAGATGACAAGAGTTAGAAAGAAAGGGGCTACCAGAAGTCAAAATCTATTGGAGATTATTCATACCGACATTTGTGGGCCATTCGCATAATAAAATTATATGAAGTCACTTAAGACGGGCAAATCATTCTGCCTTAAGTAATATTCACTCATCGGTGGAAACTGTTATACCTTATGAGTGAACTGCCCCATCAAAGTCAAAAGCCTTGATATCTTCCCTTAAGACGGGCAATCCTTCTGTCTTAAGTAATGTTCACTCATCGGTGGAAACTTAAGGTTCTATTGTGCTAAGGGGAAGGAATGTGTTTCTCTCTTAAACATTCTGTTTTATGGCCATAAAAATTGTTTGTCAATTCGGAGTGTCGTTTTCTAAATGAATTTATAAATGTAAATAATAATGTCTACGTAGCACAAGTGGGAGAATGTAAGATTTTTGTTTTATAAAATCATTGTGAGCAACATAACATTATATTTTGTAACTACGAAAAACCGAATTGATTGGAATGTTTAAGTTATAGAGATTTGACCGGATAATGAGCCCAATTAAGTGTGATCAATATTTGTGGGCTTGGTGCACCTTGAGTACATTATATCAATGTAGCATATGGTATGGGCTATTTTATATGTATGGACCTGGTATTCCTTTTAGGACTAGCCATCCTATTAGGGTTGAGAGAATCCTTTATGGGTTAGGATTCTCTCGGTAAGTTATACTGTGTAGGGGGTCCCTCCTCTAACTCATTAAATATGGGAAATCTCCCCATTGGGTCTCCCTAGCAAAGTTTGTGAGAATGGAGGAGAAGACTCTCTCTCCCCTCTTTTGTTTCTCAGGAAATGCTCTCATCTCTCTTAACATAAAACAACAATCTTCATAGAGTATGTAGGACAATAAAATATGTATCCTTTCGATTTATCTGCATATCCCACAAAGAATGCACTTACGGTCTTAAAATCCAAATTCTTCAAAGTAGGATCATAAGGCCTCACTTCTGCAGGACACCCCCACATTCTAATGTGATTCAGACTCGGCTTGGAACCATACCACATCTCAAACGGAGTTTTAGGCACTGATTTACTGGGAACTCTATTAAGAATGTAAGTTGCCGTTTTTAATGCATCACCCCATAAAAATTTAGGCAAAGAAGTCGTACTGATCATGCTTCTTATCATGTCCATTAATGTACGATTTCGCCTTTCAGCAACTTCATTCTGTTTGCTTCTAACCGGCCTAGTAATCCTGTTTGGATTCCCCCTGACCCAAGCTTATACAAAATTAATTGTGATGCGGCTATTAATGTTTTATGTCGCCTGGTGCGTTTTGGGATAGTAATCCGTTATTCAGATGGTAGCATTATGGCTTCTAGTTCTCAAAAAACTGAAGCTTCTTTCTCTCCACAAGTTGCGGAAGCAGGAGCCATTCTCCGAGGTCTCCAACTTGCTTTTGACACTGGGCTATTTCCGTGTAGGATCTACTCGGATGCAAAGGTTGTGGTTGACTGGATCAATAGCAACGTTCCTCTCTGCTCTGATACTGGAGTTGTCATTAATGACATTCATATTTTATTCGACCGGTTGCACTGTGTTTCAGTTAATTTTGTTCCTAGAAAGGCAAATTATGTTGCCCATGTATTGGCTAAAAATGGTCTCAACTGTGTTGATGACTTGTTCTGGCTGGAGGACTCTCCTCCTTGTGTTTGGTCCCTTTTCTTGGCTGAATGCTGTTCTGGTTTGTAACCCTTTGGTTTCATTAAAAAAAAAAAAAAAAAAAAAAAAAAAAAACGCTCTTTCAAACAAACAAAATAGTTTCCTACAAAAACAAATCAAAAGACATCTTTCAACACAGACAGAATTTGTTAATTACACCCTAGCCAGGGCCACCCTACTTGGCCATTGATTCTTGAATCAGGCCCAAAATATGGCCACAAGACCCACAACTAATAGAAAATATAATAAAATTCGAGAATTTACTTTACATCCGATTAGGGATAGGCAGTGGAGGCCCAATGGGGCCTGGAAGGGTCCCCCCACCCCCCATTCCTCAACCCTTCTCCTAACACCCCCCAAAATCCCATTTGGGGGGACTGGGGGTGGGGTCTTTTTTTCCCCCATTTCTTTTCATTTCTAATTTCAAATTGTCAATTTCTAATCTGAAAATCAAAATTTGAAATTTGAAATCCGGTCATTCCAATCTTTAGTTTAATTTTCAATCCAAAAGGTAATCAAAATATTCGTTCTAAAATAAATAATTGGTTTAAAGAAATCCAAAACAAAATACTAAGCCCCCGTCCTGCAGGCTGTTTTCAGCTGTTTTTATTTTTATTTTCTAAAAATGATTTCGGATTCGTGTCCTGTAAACCGTTTTTCATTTTATTTTCAGAAATCAAAAACAAAAACAAAAACAAAAACAAAGTCAAGTGTTAAAAGTGGAAATTTTGAAAAACAAAAAAAAGTTGTTTTCTGTATTTCAAATACAATTTCAAAAAAATTAACAAAAAAATAATTTATTTTTTTTTCATTTTTCTCATCCACAGATCCCATCTTCTTCCTCCTCAACTCCACTTCTTTCTTCCTCCTTCATCTCCGACTGCTCGCCGCCGCCGACCGATCTGGTCTTCTCCGTTGCTCGCCGCTCGATGCTCGCCACCGTCTTCTTCTTCTTCCTCCTCTTCCTCCTCCTCCTCCTCCTCCGCCTCCGCCGTCGATCGCTCCGTCTCCTTCTTCTTCTTCTTCTTCTTCCTTTTCTTCTTCTTCCTCTTCCTCCTCCGCCGATCGCTCCGTCTCCTTCTTCTTCTTCATCTTCTTCCTCTTCTTCTTCTTCTTCTTCTTCTTCCTCTTCCTCCTTCGCTCGCGATCGGCGACCGATCTCTTCTTCTTCTTCTTTCTCTTCCTCCTTCGCCTCTCACCGATCGCCGATTGCCGCCGATCCCTCTTGCCGTCGCCGATCTGGTCTTCCTCCTCCTCCTCCTCTTCTTCTTCTTCTTCTTCCTCTTCCACTGATATGGGTTTTGTGTTAATTTATTAATTATATTTAAAAATGGTTAATTATTTTAATTAATTTGTTTATATTAATTTCAATTTTCGAAAGTTTTCGATTTATCCTACCGGACGCGTTTTTTTCGTTTTTATTTTCAAAATACGGATTCCAGTAAATGCTACTAGACGCGTATTCGGAATTCAAAAATGAAACCAAAAACACTGTTTTCATTTTCATTTTTCTTTTCGAAAAACAAAAACAAAAAACGGCTTGCAGGACGGGCCCTAATACTTCTAATAGAGTATTATACAATAAAAGTCAAAACAAATCAAATTTAAAGTTTACATTTTCGATTAATACTCATGTACTATATATATATATATATATATAGGGGAAATTGGGGAATGGGTTTGGGGGGAGGTCCCCCAACCACCCCCCTATTTATAAAATGGGGCCAAGTTTGCCGTCACCCTACCCCCAAAACCCATTTGGGGGGCAAAATTTGCCTCCAAGACCCCATGGGGGCCCATGGGGAAATGCACATCTCTACATAAGATGCATGGTGCATTTTCCATCCAAATTTTACTACGAGGCCTGATCTAAACAAAAAATGCATGATATATCACGATTGAACGAGTGTTCTTACCACCAAATCATACTGGACGGAGATTACACAAGTTTTTTTTATTCCAAGACCTTGCACTATAAATTCACTAGTAAATTATATAAAAAATAAAAAACAAAAAACTACATAAGTAAATGTAATGGTAAAAACGACGACGTGCCACCCACGGGGTCCCCGACAGCTCTGCGTTTTCACTTTTCATTCATTTTATTCAAAGCTTTCGAAAAGCGCTTTTATAACTAATTTCTTCTTCTTCTTCGTATCTTACACTACACGGCTCTCTCGATAATGTACGCACCACCGATGGCTATCGTGCGCACTGAGAGTTGCTCCAACATGCCGGCGCCACCTCCGTCACCGATCCCCACCGGAAGAGGATCGCGCTCGGCGGCCAACGAGATCCTATCGGATTATCTCGAAAAGTCGCTTAACGTCCCGGAGCTCGCACTCCCCGAATCACCAATTCTTCCAACCGCGCGTCATCATCAAAACCATTGGAATCCGGACGAGATCGACCTGCGATCACTCGTCTCTAGAGAGCCCGAATCGGTAAATCGGCTCCTGGAATCAGCTCGTGAAATCGGCGCGTTCACAATCGAAGTCCATGGGGTTTCGGAGGAGGAGCTGAGGTCGCTGGAGAAAGATGCCGAACGAGTTTTTCAGATTCTGGAGAAGAGAGACATGGGTCATCGGCTACATATCGGAGCCCCGAAAGATAACAAGGAGGAGATTGTGTGGGTCCGTTCCGGCAATGAAATAATGGACCAGGCACGAAAATACATCGGTCATGAATTATACCAGAGCTTCAGGTAAATTTCTAGAATCAGGAATTCACAATCTCATTGATACAGATGTGAAAGGCTTATCGGTTATAATGGGCCGCCTCAAATTCTATATGAATGTAATCCAATTATATTTTCCAGAATCAGGAACTCACAATCTTATTGATACAGGTGTGAGAGGCTTATCACTAGACCGCCTCAAATTCTATATGAATTAAATTTTATTATGTTGTGATTTTTGCAGTGAAAAGATGGAGTGTGTTGGAAGTAAACTAGATGACATTGCACAACAAGTGAGACAGGTTTTCATAGAAAGCTTGGCGGGCAAGCAATATGAGAAGAGAAGCTTGGAAAAACAGAATGTTCTCAGCATACACAAGCACAACCATAATGTTGCTGATGAAAGTGGTCCAATTCCTGAGAAGAACAAGAATTTTCATGATCAAATTTTTACCCTCCACCTTCCCACCAAGCAATGTAGATATTGTGTGCGATCAGAGAAAGGTCCTATTATTTTCTATGCAGGCCCTGAAGTAATTATTGTCACCGTCGGAAAACAGCTTGAGGTAACCTGGATTCAGAATATATATATAATTCTCTGGTCAGGACGGACCTGAAAAAGTTTAATATGTTTATATGTCTTGCCTTGAATACAGGAATGGAGCCTTGGTGAATACAAATGTGTTTTTGGGGAAATGATGAGTCAGCCTGACCTCCAAGCTTCTAATTTCTCTATAGAGCTCAAGTGTCCATGTCCATCTTTAAATCCAAGACATAGTTTTATTAAGAGAACTCACAAGAAAATCTCAATAGCAGATCAAATCCTGATTGCTCTCATCATGGCTTTCATATACCACATTTTCAAGTTTCTATGGTCATGATTTTAGTTTTTTTCTTTTTCTTTTTCTTTTTCTTTTTAGAGTTGAATTGTGCCATTCAGAGTGCTGATGTTTTGGTGAGCTTGATTGAATTTTATACAGCTTTATTTTATTTTTTTCCATATTCTTTGATTTTTCTTACAACAAAATCTGTTTGGTGTACAGTTTGAGATTTATTGAGTTTTGAAAAAAAGGTTGGTTATACACAGATTTATTGTAAATATAGAAAGCATGTACTGCATTTTTTTTTATTGAATAAAATGCTTGTAACTCTGTTTGGTTTGGATGTCTAAATTGCTGGTTTTGTTCAAAATTCTCTAATAGGGTTTAGCTACAATACATAAACTACTGTATTGTTAATGAGTAGTTTTCAGAAGGGAATATTGTTTTTAGTTTTTTTATTTATCAAACCTGTGAATTTTATGGACCATTGAATTAAAATTCAATGCCTAGTTTTCACTCCATTATCACTACAGTAACTGTATTTAAGCTATACCCTTCTATTACATTATAGTCTTTTTGACATCACACAACATTAGCACACCAGGAGCTGTTCAATCTTTCTTCCTTTTGATTTCCAGGACAAGCTCCTTTTGAACACACTTCTATGCCCATTTATTGAGCCCATGTAAAATTGACAACCCTCTTTGTTGGATTATCAAAGATTAAACAGAGAAAAAATAAAAATAAAAATTGAAAAGGGTAATTTTTCTCAAGTCGAGATCCCGGACATAGTTATGTTTGGGACAACAACGTTGGAGAATTATTTCTGAAACGTTAGATGGCTCCAATTTTAACGTTACGTTAGATGGGGGGTTCTGATTCAATTTGTATTGGATATAACTAAATATGTATCATGGATATAAGAAGCACCATGAAAAAATCAGACTGGATGAACGTCATTTCAACCTAGACATATTGGGCGGTGGTTAATATCTGGATGTTTAGAGGCTTCCTCGATCTCCATGACAAGCTCCTTTTTTTTTTTTTTTTTTGAAAGCTGTAGCCAAAACAGCGGAGAAACAGCAGAGCCCAAAAAAGGGACAAACACAAAAACGCAAACAAAAACCAGAAACAAAGCCAAGTCAGGCTAAACAAAGCTTATCAGTGACCTCACCATCACAATTTCGAATCACGAAGCCAATACCAATTCTTTTACCTCCCAAACCAACCATATGCCCATTTATTTAGCCCATGTAACATTGACAACCCTCCTCTTTGTTGAATTATCAAAGATTAAACAGAGAAAAAAAAAATAGATATTGAAAAGGGTAATTTCTCTCTAACATAGTTATGTTTGAGTCTTTGAGATGACGGCGACACGGCGTTAGATAATTATTTCTGAAACGTTAGATGAGTGGGCTGGGCTCTGATTTTAACGTTAGATGGGGGGTTTCGATTCAATTTGTATTGGATATAACTAAATCTATATCATGGATATTAGAAGCAATATGAAAAAATCAGACTGAATGAGCGTTATTTCAACCTAAACATATTGGCCAGTGGTTATCCGGATGTTTAGAGGCTTCCTCGATCTGTGTCGTCTGGCCACAATGTGTGGTCCTAAAGAGCCCAATTAAGTCAGGAACATTTGGGCTTGATCAGGACCAATATAGTGTAAATGAAAGTGAGGCCTATTACTTGATAAATGGTCCATCTTCAATGTGGACTTTAGATTACTCACTTAACATCTCATTTTTTGTATATTTACTTTTGACTTTTTTTTTTTTTTTTTTTTTTTTAAATTCGGGATCAAGTATTTTTTTAAAAGCTTTCACCATTAATAGGATTTGAATCACTAACCTGAGAGTTATTAAAAGTTTGTTCATCTACCAATTGAGCTACACCTCTGTTGGTAGAAAGAGGTGAAGTTAATTAGTGTATTATTGAAAAAAAGTGAACCTTTCGGTTGTCATGATGTTTGTGAATTGTGACATTACTTGTCAGTGTCTATTTAACAAGTGTGGTAAGAAATGAAAATAAATGTTGTTGAGATGTCAATTGAATATAGAGGCCCCGCATAAATGTATAATGACATAACATTTCAGTTTCAATGCATATATACATATATGTACACTTTGTACTACAAGAGCAAATAACATTTCAGTTTCAATGCATATATACATATATGTACACTTTGTACTACAAGAGCAAAAGGTAAAAAATCTCACCAAATAACACACAAGATTTTTTCTACTCACATCACAATCCAATCAAGATTTATATATTAATCCATCTTATTACATTCTAACTTGTATATTGCCAAAAAGTCTACCATCATTTATTGCCTATTAGCCTAGCCCCCCACACCCCTCACACTACATTCCAACTTTGTATATTTGTTGTACACTTGTACTCCATAATCAAACATGTTTCTCCTCACCAATATTCAATTTTAGTTTTTAAAATTATTACAAATTTAAGATTCAAAGAAGAAAGGCGGTATAACTCAAATCATGATCTCCACGTATTTTTTTTTTTTTTTTTTTAGTTTTCACTATCGGTAGGATTCGAGTCATTTATCCAAGTCTCAAGCTCGTTTATCTATCCACTGAGCTATACTCCTGTTGGCATATATATATATATATATATATATATATATATATATATATATATATATCAGTCTTTTTATTATCAGTTCGAATTGATATAAAATATACCAGTTCCTTACATGTGGATAATTGGATTTAAAAGATACTTTGACAAGTGCATGTAGCCAAGTCAAAGTATTTAAATCTAATGGTCCATAAGTAAGGAATTGATATGTCTTTTGTCAGTTCAAACTGACAATAGAAAAATTTATATATATATATATATGGAGAACTTTAAAACTACCCAAAAAATTAGTGGGTTTATTGTTTTTGTCCAAGATTATCATTTTTATTGTTTTTGTCAAAATTTCCACTTTTTGGACAAGATTGCTCGATCTTATTTCTTTTATACTTCCTTCAGCTTTCGACCTTCCCTAGGTAGATATCCATGAAGCAGCTTTTTCAACTTAAGTGAATAGATCCGTTATTTCCTATTGTAGTGGTTCCCTAGTTATCCATGTCATTTTCTTCGAAAGAATGTGTCCTGAAGCCATCGCAACTTACCAGACAAAGCCAAGACGAACCCCTTTCCACGGCAAAAGCAAGGAGCATCGTGATACGCACAAGAATTTCAATTAAATTAGCTCAGATGTATCCTTTCTTTCAAGTGCGGCTCTATGCCACTATAGAAGCTAGAAGTAGCCTATAGTATAGTAGTCGGCCTAACCAAAGCGCCACGACAACAGAAAATTACCCTTATGAATGGAATGAAAAGTAGGGAGTTAGCCCGCCCGCCTACCAATCAAAGAGGCAGAGAGTAAGCGTAAGCTCACCCGTAAGCTCGAAGAGCTTCCCTTCATTCGCTTCGCGGGAGCCGCACAGCACATAGCTGGAAGTCAGAGGGCCCATACTACCTGCCTAACCTTTCGCTCCGGGGGACCGTAGATCGGAAAGCGCCTTCTAAACCACCCCATTCATCCAAAAGAGAAGGGAAGGGGCCTATGTATTTGCATAACCCCTGCGGATTTGACCCTATCTACACCCGGAGCCGGAGCCAATCCCCTATCGGTCCTGCCACCACGCCGCAGAACGAGAGCTCGTGTGAAACCTTTTATTTCTGGCGGCGGAACGTAACAAAATATTACGGTCGCGTAACAGAAGGGCCGGAAGGTACGGTAAACTCGGCCCTCCTTTATAAAAAAAATCCTCCTTTTTTTTTTTTTTTCTTTTTCTTCTTCTTTTTTCCCAAAAAAAAAAAAAAAAAAAAAACACTAACTTTTTTCTCCATTTTTTTTCTTTTTCTTTTTCTTCTTCCCAGACCTCCATGGTGTGTTTAATTGATGGCTTGGAGTGTTTAATTCGTTTTACCATGGTGTATTTAATTATTTTTGCCCTAGTGTGTTTAATCCGTTTTGCCCTGGCGTGTTTAATTGTTTTTGCCCTGGTGTGTTTAATGAGTTTTGTCTGGTGTGTTTAATTGGTGGTCTTGTGTGTTTAATTCGTTTTACTCTGGTGTGTTTAATTGTTTTTGCCCTGATGTGTTTAATTCGTTTGCCTGGTGTGTTTAATTCGTGGTCTAGTGTGTTTAAACAAAATGAAATCTGGAAAATTTGTTTGAAAAAGATCAAATCCGAAAATTTTTTAATTTTTTTTTCAACAAAACCCAAACCCAAAGACAACTCTCACCATTCATAAAAACAACCACAACCCAAACTTAAATACAACCACAAATCTGAATTTTTTTTTAAGCACAACCACAACCACAACCATAACCACAACTCAAATCCAAACCTTTTTTAAATCTGGAAATTTTTCAAAAAAAAAAAAACTGAAAATTTTAAAAAAAATCAGGAATTTTTTTCAAATCTGAAAATTTTTGTTTAAAAAAAAACCTGAAATTTTTTTAAAAATCTAGAAAATCAACCACAACCACAACCCAAACTTAAAAATATGAAGAAAAAAAAATTCAAAAATAGAAATTGAAATTTAAAAAAAAAATTGGAAAAAACGTGAAAGAGAAAGAGAAGAGAGGAGGGAAGATCGGACAACCGACGAATCTGAAATTTTTTGTTTTAAAAAAATCTGATTTTTTTTTTTTAAATCTAGAAAAAAAAAAAAGAGAAAGAGGAGAAGAAGAAGAAGGAGGAGGAGAGAAAACGACGATCGGACGGAGGAGAGAGGAGGAGAGAAAGAGAGAAGAAAGAGAGAAAGAAGAAGCGTGAAAATGAGAGAGAAAGGAGAGAGAAGAGGTTTTGAAAAAAAAAGGGGGCAATTTTATCTTCACAGCCACATTGTTGACAAAAATAGTAAAAATGATAATGTTTGACAAAAATAGTAAAGGATCTTAATTTTTTACTATAAAGCCCTATTTCCTCATATATATATATATATAGTCTTTCTATTGTCCGTTCGAACTGATATAAAATATATCAGTGGGCAATTGGATTTAAAAGATGCTTTGACTTGACGAGTGCATGCAATCAGGTCAAAAGCATTTAAATTCAATAGTTTACATACAAGGAGCTGATATATTTTATATCAATTCGATCTGATAATAGAAAAACTATATATATATATATATATATAGAGAGAGAGAGAGAGTATTAGTAATTGTTTCAATATGAATACAAAAAATGATAATAATAATCTATAGCATACTAGAAGACAGCACTTAGACAAATACTTCAGTTGATTTATGATTAATCTTGGCTAGATTAATGTCAACCACTTAATCCATCAAGATCTCAAAACACAAATTTTTCTAATAAAAATCCCTTAATTGCAGTGATTATTGCAGACAATAGAAGAAGAAAAAACCATTACAGTGTGGGAAGAAATAGAAATAAATTAAATTAAATGGGCAAAAATTAGTCAAAGGCCTTCTTCAAGCTCAAGCATGAGCTTCCACACCGACGCAAAAATTGAGAGTGATGTGGTATGTGTGTGGTGTTGATTAGATGAAAACGACTAGTTGTATCAAGTTATGGCCCGAATTCAATACTCAGAACTGTCCAATTTAAAAGATATCGATGTACGAGTGATATGGTGAGATCGAATATTAACATTTTTTCTTACGAAAAAAAAACATTTTGGTGTGGTGCTTATGAGAGGAAAACGACTTGTTATAGTAAGTTATGGACCAAATTTAATACAAAAGTGCGTTGGCATTGGAGATGTCCGATTAAAAGTTAGTTCCTACCGCATATTTTTTGATTCGGTGGACGCACGAGTGATATGGTGGGATCGTCTCGTTCGGAATTTTCTCTGGACTACGGAAAAACATTTTGGTGGGGACATAGTGAATAGAGAGACACCTGTACATGAGAGTCAGCGAATTTATACTAAAAATCAAAATGTCACAATATATATAATTTATGTATTTAATATTGTAATTGCACCCGTGTACTCTATGCTTTTAGATTCCCCAAGATTTTTGTCTCCCCTCGTGCATTTCCTCTCACTAATTTATGACTTATCCACAACTGTTGACTACTCAATTTTTATGTCGTTTCAATCATATCAATTTTGTCTAAGAAATTGCATGGAAGTTCCATGTAGTATTTAGGGTTTTTTTTACATGAATAATTACAAATTTACAACATATCTTCACAACTTTTTCTTTGACATATATGATTATTAAATCATGACACTTTCACGAGGGGTAAGATCTAAGATGTGACAAGTATTACTTCATGGGTTTTGCTACAATGTGAGTTTGTGATATGTTATTCTATTTGTGAATTTTAAACTATATTTACGATGTTATTTACAAGTTTGTATAATTTAACGAGAGTTATTCCAATTAATCCCAAATATATTTATAAAAATATCTTTAATTTTTTCTATTTTTTACTCTAATTTTTTTTTTTTAAATTTATATTTACACATTTCTTTTAAATTTTATGTTATAACACTTAAGCTTCTAAATTTGATGAATCTAGCTTCGACTCTGGTTATAGACAAAACACAACACTTATCAATTAGTTTTTACCGCGATTCCATCAGCTAAATACAATCTTTAATAAAACGAAACCGATAATTTCATTAAAATAAAAATATAATCTTTATCGAAACGAGACCGATACCCTAAATTAATACATCTGATGAGACCTAACTAGCACGACCGGCGACCCTATTTCCCCTATGAACATAGAGGATAAAAATTAAAATATAGAAACTACTGTTGACACACGAGATGGTTTTGATAAACAGATACAGAAATATATATATAAAAGGTTGCAATAATGGCAGGTTATAGCAGTGTTTGTAGTAGGTGTATATATATATATATATATATATATATATATATATATATATATATATGACATTATAGCCATGACTTGTCAACCGAAAGCTCACCACACACACTAAAATGGAGGAGGAGAGTAGACTGATATATATAGAAGATACATGAGAATGGAAAACGTCAGACAGAGAGACACCAAGCAATGTAAAACCCACAATCTCCGGATTTTTGTTGGTCGTCTCATCTTTATATATATTTTGACTCTCTGCATGTGCCTCTTTTGTTCTCTCTCTCTCCAGTCTCCAATATTAATTTTTACAAATCGGCTAGCCGACACACACATCACTTCAATTGGGATTTTGCTACTATGGCTCTGTATTATATTTCATCGGGTCTATTGGGATTTGATCAGATTAAACATTATTAGAGCTTTTCTAACAATTGATTTTTTTATTTTTTATTTTTATAAGTAAACTTGGATACTAACCTTTTCAAATATACATCGAGTTATAAGCATACCAGTTTAAACAAGAGTGAATGTGGAATATACTAACTCGTGCGTATTTATGTTTAAGTTTGTATACTTTATGTTAATTGAGAGAGAAAGATATGACTCGAATTTACGATCTCATTAATATGGGTATAAATGGCTGATGATCACTAGAAAAAAAAATATTATTATTATTCATTATCATACAGATGCATGAATGGTTGTATTTTTATCAATTGGTTTTTTTTTTTTTTTTTAATTGTAGTAAGTTGTAACATGTTTATTACATGTTTTATACGGCTGATTCCTTTATATATTTTATGTTTTGAAGATTATAAAAATCATGTTAGCTTGTTCTCATATATATGGGGAAATATTAATTGTATGGTCCCTGTCCAGATTGAACAAATTAAATTGTAATTTATAATTTTTTTGCAGAAACTTTCAATGTCTTTTGAGGTACTCTCACCTACCTGATGATGATCATATAATGATATATAGATATTGTTGCATTTTTTTGCATTACACTATTCAATGTTATCCTACCACATCAATGCTGATAAATAAAATGACAATAATACTCTACAAAAATCTGATATTAGTTGACACATATGACGTAACAATCATATAGACACTCTAGTACCATATCGAATTTTCAATCGATCTAAAATAGTTTGGGATGCGATAATGATTAATTACTTAAACTCTAACATTTTGCTTACAAAATCATGATCCCCTTTTCGTGATTACGACACTTCAACTAGTTTATTTAGCTTCTAAACTGTTTGAGGGTAATTGAGGAGTTGAAGAAAGAAGAGACAGGTTTTGGTAATTTTAATTAATTTATTGGTTTGGTTTGGTTTGGTTTTTATATTTTATGATGGGTCATAAAAGTCATCAATGTACAGCAAAAGCAATATTTTTTTTTGTGTTTTCGAAATCTTATAAACAATAACCGAAACCGCAAAGTTAGGGATGGAACAGAATAATTAAATCATGAGAAGACAATGTAATCTTTTCTCATTATATTATATGGTAGGTATGTTAAAGCTTCGAGCCTTCAACACACCTTGTCTGATAAAGAGACAAAACTTTTCTCTCGGTGCTTTCTTATCAAATTAACTTTTGTTAATGCTGTTTTTACCACCAAAAAGAGCATTCAATACCGTATGTATTTTATAAACATGAATCAGGAGTTTAGACCGTGTATATAGTACTTAATTTGCTCTTTAGATTTGAAAGTCTTATGTAATTTTGTTTGTCTCTGATTTTTAACGTACTACACATTCACACGATACATTTACATTTATGTTGATATATTGACTATGTTATATTAAACATCAATTTGAATATGAAATATCAACCGTTTTATATACATTTCTATTGATATATTGACTACATTATATTAAACGTTAATTCAAATCTGAAATCTCAATCGTTTGATAAATCAAATATCGGTTTAAATTATGTTTTACTTTTATCATATTTACGATTTAACTTATATATTTCTATAACAAAAAAAATTGCTTTCTTTTCTTGTAAAAATAAAACAAATCTTATGTGTTAGATTCGTGTCTTGACTTTTTGAGCATTTGTACTAGACAATGACTTTTAGAAGTATATATATATAGTCTTTCTTTTGTCAGTTCGACCTGATATAAAATACATCGGTGCATTGCATGTGGGATATATATTATGGATAGGTATTGACAAGTGTATGCAAACTGAGTCAAATCATTTGAATCTAATGACTCACATTTAAGGTAATGATGTATTTTATATCAAATCGAACTAACAGGAGAAAGATTATATATATGCCAGAGGCTGATCTAAGTCTTGAATGTATATATATTGTATTATTTGTATATAATTTGAAAATTTTTGGTACTGCTTTTTGAAATTATCGAAGTAACTTTAGCTTTTTTTAAGACATCAAAATTCAACTTTATCCAAAGCTATGATGATTTTTCAAAGTAAAAATTTCTTCAAGCAGGCTATGTTTCTCTAGGGGTACACCCACCCACCACTACAGCTTTTCTAGTTTCACACTGTATTAATATTTAAAGAAATTTGAATTTAACTTTTTCTTATCATCTGCCCTTTTTTTGTATCACCTGAAAGAAAATTTGAAATATTCACAGCTTTTTTTTTTTCTCTTTAATAGTGGAAAAGCTGGGACATACTGCCCAGAGATATATGAAGAAAAAAAGATTAAACTGAATCTTTGTCTTGAAAGAGTATCTTCTTTTGGAGAAAAAATAAAATCTGAAATTGATAGAAGAAACTGTCAGTTTTTGTACCTGAGACTCTGAGAGGGTCCCTTATAAATATATATATATATATTTGTATAGTTTGTGTTAATTGTTATATTACGAAGTTGGTCACAAAGCATGCAAGTACTTTGTATTCGGACACAGATTTCTGTCCTTTTTGGTCTCAATAGGAAGAAAAGAAAACTCGGGAAAAAAAATAATAGAGCACGAGCAAAACACCACTTTTACAAGTTCAAAGCAGTGCTTTTCTGGCAAAAGCACTACTAGACCAGAATTTTTGTAAGAAATTTGATGCTGTAGAATTGGAACAAGCTGTTCTAGGACTTAAGTTGATCTAATTAATTGGGTATGTTGAGTCATTTAACTATCGCAGGAATTCTGTACGTTTTTTTTTTCGTGCATAATCAATAGTAAATAACTAAATACTCTATAATTGAATTCTACAAGAAAAAAACATGCAGGAGTCCATCTATTTAGCGGTGTTAATTATAAAGAGAAATAATGATGTGGGGTCTTTTTTTTTTTTTTTTTTTTTTTTGTCCAACTGTTCATGTGAAAACATTAAAAAAAAATGAACAAGAAAAAACAGAATTTCTTGAGCAATTAATTCTAGTACTGTTTACAATTTGCAACAGTTATGATTTGTAGAAATTTGAAGAACAGAGACATTGAAAACAGGAGATTAGATTCTGGTAATTAATTAACCAAAACAAGTAAATTAATCAAAAATTAAAAAAGGCTATGATCATCATGTACATCTAAAATATTATTGAAGATAGATAGATACATAGAAATTGATTGTTAATTATTATTATTACTACTTGGTCAAATCAAACCAGATTTGCTTGAAAACTTTGATGATAAGTTCATGATACTCATCAGAATTCAAAGACAGATAACAAGCAAGCAAATCCTCCAAGTCTTTCGATGCTCTAATGTTGTTCTCCACAATCATCTCCACCATCGAATCTCTGAAATCTCTCTGAGGATCAAATGATGACTTGACAATGGCAAAACTATCAGACAAATTGCTCTTTCTTGAACTTGAACTCGAACTCGATGAAGTGCTTCTTCTCCCCTGAATCAGCTTCTTGTTCGCAATCTTCGGAGAATTGAGTCTCAGCTTCACTCCAGGAGAATTCATAGAACCTCCAATTCTTTTCACAGGACTAGAATTTGTCTTGTGTTGTTTGGAGTTGTTTCTCTCGGCTTTGACAAATTTTACAGACAATGAACCATGAGCAGTTTTTTCCTGGAGTTTAGCAGAGCTTTTCCTGTACTTGACAAGATCTTCTTCATCGATGATCTTGGCTGCTGGCTTGGTTATGATTGGAGGGAGTTCAAGTTCCGACAAGCTATCGAAATCGAATTTTCTAGTAGTGTCAGGTTTTTTTTTATTATCATCATCTACTACATCGATTACATCGATTACTATATCTTTTGCATTGTTGTTGTTATTATTACTAGAATCGATTGCTCTGCAACTACATACCATGTCATCGAATGATCCACTGACAAGAACACGATCAGACCTCAACTCTGGGACGATTGGTGAAGCAGAAGAAGAAGAAAATGAGGAATTATAATCTGGTGGAGGAGATTCAGGTGACTCTGCTTTGTTGGTCCAGATTGTGGCACGGCAGCTACAACCAGCAGAAACAGAGGAGCTGACAAGTTTGGGACCAAAACCAGACCCAGACGGTGACCTGTTCGGTCTCCTCCGCAGTCGCCGCTGTTTGGTCGACTTTCTCGGTGGCTCTACAGGGAAATGGGTGTCTATGGATTTCGGTTTTGGAGTAGAATCGTAGAATTTATCACTAGCACCACCAAGCTCTCTGGTGAAGTAGTAGGACTTTCTTGAATACAATTGATGAGAGTTTTGTTGGGATTGTTGCTTTGGATTTGTTGGATGTGTCATTGTAGCTGATTTTGTCTGCTTTTTCTTCACAGATTGTGCGGCGGTGGCTGCGGTGGCGGCGGTGGCCTGGTGGTTTCTTGCTTTGCCCATGTCTTTGAGCTTGTAAAACCAGGCATTGGGCATCATATCTGATAATCTAAACCTGTAATTACCCATCAAAACACTCTCTCTCTCTCTCTCTCTCTAATGTGTTTAAGAGATTATATGATGGAAAACAATGTTGATTATATAATATACAATATTAACTCTCTGTATCAGACTTTTCTTCTAGCTATGGTCTATGGAGACTATTTTTTTTAGTGTGGAAGACAGATAAATAAAGAGCGATAGATATACATCGGAAGAGAGCTGGGTGTGGGGCCTTGTGGGGTCTACAAAAGGAGAAAAAAGTTGGCAATAAATGGAAATTTTCTTTTTAAGTATTACATTAAGGAAATTGTTTGGGTACCGACCAGTCGGTACCCAAGATACTGACCCCATCAATGAGGTGTTACCATGTGACTTTTTTCTTTTAATCTTTTACATTTATCTCCTTGCATTTATCATAAATTGGCTACGTGGTAAAACCCTATTGGTTAGTAAGTGTCTTGGGTATTGACTGGTCAGTACACAAGCATTATCTTTACATTAATTCGGATTTTTTTTTAAGGGAGAAATCGAACTTTTCAACCTCGTGATGCAGCTGTGAAGAGTTTACCCATGGATCTATTTTATTTCATCAAATTTGTATTAAATCTTTAAAAGTTTTTAATTTCTAAAAAATGATTATTATATTAATTAATTATTATTACCCCTTGTTAACTCTGTTTTTTTAACCTTCCAGCAGGGACCAGCTTCTGTGCTTTTTCGTACTACGGCTATCAGCGGTTTCCATGATTTTTCATCAGTTATGTACACGTGGCTCACATGCTGAGCCTCTGATTTTAAGGGGACCCCACACTAATTGGTATACATGATGATATCAATTCAATTCAGGGGCAGCTTTAATTAATTTCTTTTATGAGAAGCCTGTTTGTTGTTTATGTATTGCATCATAATTCACTTTTTCAGATGCAATTTAATTGCATGCTTTTTGTTTATGAAAAGTATATATTAAAACTTCTGTAAATATATATATACTACATAAGTGCTTTTAATTTCTTCTTGTTTTTTTGTTGAATGGCCAATCTGTTTTTATTTCAGAGGAAGTGCTTTTTTTCTTTTTTTTTCTTTTTCATGCTTTTGAGTGATCGATCGATCATCAAGAAGGAAATGAAAAAGAACATAAGGTGAAAAAAGAAAAAGAAAAAGAACGTAAGGACATAAAACTAAAGGAGGTTTTTTGGGATTGAAAAGCACTTTGGGACTCAGCATTGTATCATATCATATGTGTGTCCAACATAAAAAATTTGCTGTGGCCCAGCAATATATACAAATTGCACTATCGACCGATCTTGGCACAAAATTTGTTTTCTAGTTCCTTTCTTAATTTTCTCCTTTGTGATCAATGGCCCAGGAACTGTGTAGTGTAGGTAATCACACGGATACTGAATTGTTGTCGCGTACGTAGTTGTTCAGATCATTTATTCGATACAATATTATATCATGACAATCGACTTGGTGGGTCATATACACATATGAACTTTAGTGTCGTCGTCTCCAGGTAATACCTTATATAACTTTCATCTGTGATGTCAAATGCCTGCATGTTCATCACTCCTATCCTTTATCTTTCAGAAGTCCAGCGAAGGCCCCCTCTAATAGAGCCAAAAAACTACGAAATTGATACCGATGTTTATGTTTGAATGCGATGGCTAGAAAATTCTTTTCAAGCAAGGCTTCTCTTGCTCAACACACATCTGTTTTGGATTTTCTACATACACCCATATTGGTTGGATAAAAAAAAAAAAAACCTGACAGAAAAAAAAGCTAGATAGTGATCAAACAACAAGCTCATCAGTTTCTGGTAATGTGATCCGTACCGCATGCATACATATGTTCATGTTCTTAATTGCTAGCTAGCTAATTGATCATCATCAGTATGTATATGTATATATGGTCCCCTGATTGAGTGCTGCCTGTGGATCAGAACACCAGGTTAGGTCTATTTTACCATGTGTTGAGTCTTCAATGATCAACTCGATCAACAAATGGTGGTGGTGGTGGCCTGGTGGGGGCCAAATGAATTAATTTTTCGTCTTGCCTGAAAGATTGTAGTAGTTTATGACACTTGTTTTTATCTTGTAATTAAGTGGCTTTGCGAGGTCCAGGTTTAGCATTTATGGACACATCACTATTGAGCCCAAAGCAGAGAAATTTTAAGCCCAAAAGTTGCTTCTATTTTATTTTTTATTTTTTTAAAGCCGACACAATTGTGGGTTAGATCTGTCGAGACACTACAAACACGGTTTAAAACGCAACTCTCACCCAAAGTCAAAGAGAGTGCCAAAACAGAGAAATTTTAAGCCGAAAAGTTGCTTCTATTTTATTTTTATTTTTTTTAAAGCTGACACCATTGTGGATCAGATCTGTCGAGACTCTACAAGCACGGTCTAAAATGCAACTCTTACTCAAAATCAAAGAGAGTGGTATCCCCACGAAGGGTGTGGTTTAATGGGCCAAATATGGACATATATTTACTATATTAGGGTTTAAACCCTGGAGTGGTGGTAGAACTTCATTTTAAAGTCTCCAACCACCAAGGCAATAGACCCTTGCTAAAAAAAAGTTACTTCTACTAATGCAATGTTCAAGGCAAATGTTTTGATTGAAAATTTGTCACTCCTACGCATCATAATTGAAAGCACAAAACAATTTTATTATTTCCATACATTCAATAGCAAGAAATGATTTAGAGAACAAAAACTTCAGTCATAGTTGTGGATTTTTCTGCTCGGAGCAGACGGTGGCACGGGTCCTTTGGGGAGGAAATTGAGTAATGTAGACTTATATTTGCTGATGATAACTTCCTCTGCAATTGAAGATGCAGATTCGAATTTCCTGTTGAATCTGGATTGAACTTTAAGCTCTTCCATGGTTGGATCATTCTTCTGGAGAAAACAATCCAGGGGTCTGGCTTGAGAAACCTGAGATATGATCATGATCATAGATATGATGACCGCGACCACGACAATGACCCTGTCAGGAATTTTATATAATCCCACCATTTTCGTGTACATAAAAATAATTAAGTGAAGCAAGAAGAGTGAAGCTGCAAGCAATATATATATATATATGATATATATGTAGAGAGTTTGACAAAAACCCTGGAAAAAGTCAGCTGTTGAAGTTTACAGGTTGGTGCCATTAATTTCCAGACACCGAAGATTCTGAAACACGTTTGTGTTTTGACAAATATGGTTTCAGCCTACTCATTTCAAGTTGAAAATCCAACACACATGTTTTCTGTGTCGGTGCGAGCAGCTAGCATTTCTTGCTCATCATATTCAGCTCATGTGATTTTGTGAATGACAGCCCATTGAGACCTGTCTAAGAAATGAATTTGGACACTCTAATATGATTAATAATATTTCAGCTTCAAGAAAGTAAGAAACGTTTAAATTGCTTCAATTGTAAGCACTTTGTATAGTATTTACTATTTAGGGAACTTAATTTCGTTTTGGAAATATCTGACACACGTATATTTACTGTAATCTAAAAAAAAAAATTGAACAATTAAATTGAGTTTACAAAGATTACAAACCGAAGAAGAAACTAATTATCGAATTAAATGAATAATTTACAATTGAATGAAAAATAATGAAAGAAATTAACAACTAAAAATTGTTAACTTGGCAATAATATTCTTGAGGAAGTCACAGTTGTCGTGGTCGCGGTGGTAGACCCGTAAGCCTCCAATCCAGCAGCCCATCTCCTAAGAAACCTCAAGAGCGTGGCAGCCTTCCGCCGTGCTCTTGTGGTTCCCGTCTCCATTAATTCCCAAATTAATCTCTCGATTCCAGGCATTGACGCCATCTCCGCTGCAGTCTCCGACCCACCTTTTCTACACAAGGTCACAAGAGTGGCTGCCGCGCTCTCTCTTGTTGTATCAGATCCTTCCCTTAACAAAACCCCAAGTTTCTTAATAGTGCTGTATGCAGCAGCGATCGCCACCACTCCGCCTCTCCTCACCACTGCTTCAAGTATTGTCACCGCCTCTTCCGGCAACACATCCACCACCTGGCTAATCATCTCCACAACACCCCCCTCAACTAACTTCCCAACGGTCTCTCTATCTCCCGCTAAATTCAAAATCGCCACCAAAGCATCTCTTTTCATACTTGTGGGTCCCTCTCTAACCAAATCCAACAATCCCTTCACGACACGTGTCTTCCTCCCAAGTCTCTTTCTGTACGCGTCCACACCCGATAAGCTGAATATAGTCGCCGCCGCATTTCCCTTCGCCTCCCACGTGGCACCCGACCTTAACACCTCAATAACGCCGTTAAGCGCACCATCAGTTTCCGTTATCCTCATTTTGTTGGCTTCTAGAATGGACAGGTTCAAGATCGTCGTAACGGCGTTGACCTGTAGGTTCGGGAGCTGCGAACCTGTATCCGAACCTAAGTACCGTACAAGCAAAGGAATCGCTCCAGCTTCGGCAATGCAAGCGCGGCTATCGGAATCCGTCTTCGCGAGCACACGAAGCTCGTAAACTGCGTCGTTTGCCACCTCCGTTGACTGCGAAGCCGACAATTTGTTGATCAAAAACAACGCCGTCATCTTCGTAGCCTCTAGAGCCGTCTTGTTAGTTACAACGCCCTTAACTTTCTCGTTACTCGACGTAACTTCGAAAGGTATCTTCTGATCGCGGCACCACATAGCTATCAAGTTCTTCAAAGCAGTGTTAGGTATCAATTTCGTGTGGGCCAGGGTCTGACCTGTCTTGGGACACGTGTTGTGTCCGGATTCAATCCAGACACTTATCGATTGCCGATCATACGTCTGTCCTGTCGCCACGACGACAGGGTCCCGCATCATATCCAGACTTATCGGGCACCGGAAATCAGCCGGAGTGTTCGTCTCCGCCGTCGATTTCTTCCTCCGCAGCTTTGAATCCGATTTCTGCGACGCACCAAATAGAACGCACTTCGCGTAACGGACGATTCCGATCAAAGCGACGACTTGAAATTTCGATTTTTGATCGGTTTGGTTTTGAATTTCTTCTTCAAGATTCTCGATTTCTTCTCTGCAAGACGAAGAGTCTCGTAAACCTAAGCTTTGAAAAATCTCTAAGAGTCTTGAATGATCAGGGACGATCTCTCTCTTGATTCGATCAAGCATCGTCAAAACCTCAAGCCTCAGATTATAATCACTCGGATCCAGCGATGCGACGTCGTTTTGCAAGCATTGTTTTTTTATCAAAACGACGACTTCTTCGACGTCTTGGCTCAAATTGAGCTCTTTTAATGGCAAAATATCCAACAAAGTCGATAAATCCATCGTGAGCTCGTGAAAAAGATTCGACACCGTTTCGATTTGCATGAGCAACCACATCTTACTGCTTCCGGTACCATTGAAGCAGTCTTCAATCAGCGTCTTGATTCTCTGTAAAACTATGTACATTTCTTCGAGACAGAGGAGGCTCGATGGCGAGAACAGAGAAGCCGATTGGCTGCCTTTAAGCTCCTCGAATAAAATACCCAGAAGCTTGATTTTGCGTATGATGGAGAGAGAGTTTCGCTTCAAGAGAAATTGGAAGGGTTTGAGAGATTGGATTTCTTGGGATAAGACGAGAAGCGACTCAACGAGCTTGATGTCTGATAGTTTCGGAGATATGAATGATCCCGCCGACGGCCGCCGCTTTCTTGACGGGAAAATCTGTGGAGAAACCGCCATTGATGAATCAGAAACAGAATCAAAATCAATAGATGTTTGTAGTTACAGGAAAATTACAGAGCAAGTTTTGTTGAAAGTGTTTTTATTGAAGAAGAAGAAGGAGAAGTTGTTGGAAAATAATTGGTTTTCAAAGAAAGGTTGGCTTTGTTTATTTTAAATTATTTTATTATATATAGATAAAATAAATGGAAATAATTGATAGTCAAAATTGTTAGTTTTTGACTGTTTTTGTTATCAAAATAACACAGAGATTGACATTTCCTTTTGGGGGCTGGCAGGCAGGCATGCCGTTTACTAAGTATTTAAAAATTAAAAAAATTAATTAGAAGAAAAGATCAAGTTTTGTTTTTGTATTTGTGGGAAATTATCAACCGTTTGATCAAGTCTCCACCAAACGATGATGGCTTTTTCGTTAGCCGGCGGGTGCGTGCATTGTTAATGAGTTATGAATACAGCAGAAAACTAAACCACTTCATTTTTAATATAAGAATATGTTGTGTATATGAACTGGTAAGCACTTATAATTATCAAATAATATACATAGAGAGAGAGAGAAAAGGTTTAAACTTTCAGGAGGTTCGAGATTCCCACGTATTTTTTTTACGGAACAAAATTAATAACGTTATAAAGTTTACTCTATAACGAGACATAGTTGTATAGTTACTTTTGAGATTATAATAATATCATTCTATAACGTTATATAGTCAATTTCTCATGAAAAAAGTATATATATATAAAGTAATTATCAAATAAAATATACCTTACTTTAATTTCGATAAGGACATTGATAAAATCACATAGATTTTTATGAATTTTGATTTGAATTTTTTTTTTATTGATAATAAGTTTAATAAAATAAACCTATAAATAAAATTTGAGAATTTTTCAAGCACGAACTAATTATCCCGATTTTTTTAAAATATAAAGGCATTTGAAAAATAAGAGAAATATAGGAAAATTCAAAAAAAAAAAAAAAAGTTCTAGTACTCAAAAAATTCTCAAATTTTATTTATTGATAGATTTCAATGAACTTATCATCCACAAAAAAAATTCAAATCAAATTTCATAAAAATTGATGTGATTCCATCAAGGTCCTTACTGAAATTAAAATAAAGTATATCTTACTTGATAATTACTATATATATATATATTTGCTCAATTGGTTGCTCATTATACATTTTGGCTTCGAAGTAGTAAGAGTAGCTATTTTTTTTGGTTTACACCATCCGGTTTCCGGGTGGGACGGATCCACCATACAGTGCAATCAGCCCAGACCACACCCCGACTAATCCGGACTCGCACCGGGTCAGCCCACTAAGGGGTAAAGTGCTCCCAATATATGTAGCTCCGTTCATAAGGGGAGTTGAACCCACGACCTTGCTTAAGGGATGAAAGTGCCGAACCACTCATACCAACACATGATTGGTAGTAAGAGTAGCTATTGATACATGTAATATGCATCAAATTTTTGATCCATTCTCGATGTCAATTTCCAGAATACATAATCATGAAAGTAAAACATACTTGCATTGCATTTGTAACTATGAATGAATCCCGATAGATCCTTGATCCGTTCTCGGTGTCAGCACTAAGGAGGTATATTACATTAGGTAAAGAGTTGTTGGGGACTTGTATGTATGGAGAGGTGGTCATCATCCACAATTCGATTAAAAAAAATCATGCATTATTTGTGGTTTCTTTTTCTCTTTTTTTTTTTTTTTCTCCACATATCCAAGCCAGCCACCAGAGTGTTCGATTGCACTTTTTTATTTTATTTTTTCTCTTTTTAAAAAAAGGGAACGAAATAAATAAATAAATATATATTCTTAACAAACAGCAATTATTGGGACCTGAAATTGCCTGGTCATTTATGCACCTCCACCATCACCTTACACCTATATATATATATATATATATTGTATTAAAAAAATATTTTTATTTAATATTATTTTTTATAAACCTAGTTTAATTTTTAAAAATAGTGTTAAAATAGAAGAATTTGTAATATTAGAGATCGTCAAGCACAAAATGTATCCAAAACTATATTAAAAATAAATACCACCTATTATTTGACTTTGTATCGAAGTTCAAATTCTCATTGGTTTCATTCATGCTCGGTAAATGTGTCACTTGTCAATGTCACATCCTATTTATAGACAATTTTGCTTAAATAGATAAGGTTTCCACTTGGATAATGCATTAGTTGAAGAAATTTCTTTTTTTTTTGGGACGTCATGACCCATAAATTCCAAATTTTCATCCATATCAATGGAAAAAAAAAAGATTACGTGACTCGGCGGTAAGCTCCATCCAAACAAGTCAATAAAATTATGAGTTTGAACTATACCCATCCGAAGAAAATGATGTCTTGATTAGAGATGTACATTTTTCCCTGAGGTCCCAATTTCCCGTATTCCTATCCTTATTTGGGGATTTTTTTTATTTTTTTTATTTTTTTTTTTTGGGTGCAGGGGAATGGGGATGGGGATAGAGATGGGGGGAGGTCCTCTATCCCAATTTTTCCATTTCCCCAATACATATATAAATATAATTATGATATATATATATTCTTTGAAAACCCTAACTCCATAAGTATATATACACATTTTATATAAAATGCACTAATGAATTTTATTTTGTATTTGTAATTGAATGTTTGTTTTTTTAGTTTAATTTATAATTTTTTATCAAATGGGAAAATGGGAAACTGGGAACTGGGGAAAAACAGGGAAAATGAGGAATTGGGGATGGAGATGGATATAGGTCCCCCCAAAATTCTCAATTCTCAATTCTCATTTTCCCTAAATGGGGAAATGGGGGGGATGGGGGGACCTATATCCATCCTCATTCCCCAAACGTGCATCTCTAGTCGTGATTATAAATGAATACCGATCAATGTTTATAAATGCATTTTTTTTTTTTATCAGTAATGCTATACATCCCACCTATAATCCCACCATTTTCATCCCAACACACGTGGCAGTTAAGGTGTCACTTGGTGAGTGAATACATTGGTAAGAGAGATAAGTATCAATTAATGTGTGTCCACTCACCAAGTAACATCTTAGCTGCCACGTGTGTTAGGATGGAAATGGTGAGATTGTAGGTGGGATGTTTAGAATTATTGTTTTTTAATTAAGAAAGTGAATATCTATACTTTAAATAAAATAAAATATCTCAAATATTTTGAAGATAAAAAAAATTGATATTTTCACCGAAACCGATATTTATGTCGTTTGTTTCTGGCAGATGATCATGATGATAGGATAGAAACTGGGTTTTTGTGTTATTGTTAGTCAGAACCACTTCCATGATTGAGAAGGACATGTTGGGCCATGCAAGAGAGAATTTGTTCCCCCATTTTTTTTTTCTCTATGTATTCTCCAAGCTACCCACCAACCGAAGCCATTATAAATAAAGAGAACTTCAAATTGACTCAAGTAATTAATTAGATATCCATCATTTTAATCAACCGTTAATTAAATTAATGGCTACAAGTTTATATTTATTAGTCACACGTTTTAGAGTTTTGTTTGTTTTGGGATTCATTTAATTTATCAATTGCAATATAATATTCTGTCGGTTGAATCTATATCTATCCCAAACCTAATTTTGGTTGATAGTGTTCAAGTAATTGCTAGAATATATGAAACCTAAAATAGCAAATGTAAAATAAAAGTCCAAACAACAACTCGGGTTTTCGTATGAAAAAAAACATACAAAATCTTACTTTTTTCTCATAATTACTATATATTCACATACCAAATGTAAAATATATAAATACAAATAATATATGTATATGGGGAGATTAGAAACCGCAACCTTCTGACAAAAAAGACTCTGATACCAAATTAAGCAATCATTGGGACTAAAGTTACATAGAAAAAGGACTAAACAATAACATCATCGAGCCATATAACACACTCTTTTCAAATATAGATATATATTTACATTCCAAATGTAAAATATGAAGGGACAAATAACGAATGCATATGAGGAGATTAGAATCCGCGATCATTATGATAAAAAGAAACTTCAATACTAAGTTGAGTAATTGCTAAATCTATAAATTTCATCTGGAATGAATGAGGTCAATTGACAATATATATAGGTCGAACTTATATATATTTATATATATATACAGATTTTCTATTATCAGTTCGAACTGACAATAAATATATTAGGACGAAGAATGTGGATCATTAGATTTACATACTTTGACTCAAAATGTATGCACTTGTCAAAACTTCTCCATAATCTGTGGTCCACATTCTTCGTCCTGATATATTTATTGTCAGTTCGAACTGATAATAGAAAGACTGTATATATATATATATATATATATATATATATATACGGATTTTCTATTATCAGTTCGAACTGACAATAAATATATCAGGACGAAGAATGTGGACCACTAGATTTACATACTTTGACTCAAAGTGTATGCACTTGTCAAAACTTCTCCATAATCCGTGGTCCACATTCTTCGTCCTGATATATTTATTGTCAGTTCGAACTGATAATAGAAAGACTGTATATATATATATATATATATATATATACAGATTTTTTACTATCAATTCGTCCTGATAATAAATAAATCAGGACGAAGGATGTATACCACTAGATTTACATACTTTGATTTAACATGTATACACCTGTCAAAACTTCTCCATAATCTGTGGTCTACATTTTTCGTCATGATATATTTATTGTCAGAACGAACTAATAATAGAAAGACTATATATATATATATATATATATATATATATATATATATATATAGAGGTCCAACTAGCAAGAAAAGGAAAAGAAAAGAAAGAGGTGCTTTTTATTTCTCTATAGCTTTCTTGTTTTGTTTTGTCTTCTCTTTCTTCCGAGCAAAATCCACTTGTGCTTGAAGCCAAAGCGAAAAGTAGCAATGGAGCTGTCAACAAAAGATTATTGCCTCCCTTGTTGGATTATATACTTTGCCAGCTGTGTTTATTTATTTAACTAAGTAAGGCTTCTTTTTTTCTTTTTCTTTTTTTGAGAAAAACAAAGTGAGGCTTGGCTTTGTTGTTCAATTTCATTAGAACTCAAGAGAACAAATGTGGGCTCAGAAGATGAGTTTTAACAAGACTATTTTGATTTTTGAGAATCAAGAGACTGGCCAAAGCCAAAAACAAAATGGCCTTTTGATTTTGAAGAAATTCTCAGCATTTGCTAAGGCTAGGCCTGGTCCAAGATCCTGGCACAAACTAGATTTAATGGGTAATGGACTCAGTAATATCATGACTATATATTAATACCATGAATCATGATTCGCGGGTATGTGCGGAGAGTTTTCACTCCATTACAATTCGGATAGATATTTGAACGTGATATAAGATAGTGGATTAGTGGGTGAGAGTGAAGAGCCAACACAACACTACCACCTACCACCCACCACTCAGTCTTCTACATGACTTCAATTAATAAAGTATACAAAGAGGAAAAATCAATTAGTTTATTATGTTTAGCAACATAATCAACCTGGATTCATATTCGGTCTTTGAAATTTGATAGCGATTGGATTACGGGTCTGCCGGGACTTGAGGAGATCAATCTCTAAAGCAAGACTCGGATTCATATTCAACATTGATCCAACTTTTATATGATCTTTCATAATCTAATGATTCCTAAATACGGGTAAAATGGCATCGTTTCATTTGAACTCAAGTATCATTAGAAAGGAAAAAAAAAAAAAAGGGGGATTGGATTTGCTCCCAATCAACCCTAACGTAACTTAATCGAATTACAATAATTGAACCTACTAAAATGGGCTAAACCAGCCCAATTCTGTGAAAGTTTGGCCCAAATGTGTTTGGATCTCAAACCCTAACCGACGACCCTTTCTTTCATATGCCACGAAACAAAGTGAGCATATTCCATCTTTGATACCTTACTAATAAATAAATAAAATCTGACTCCAATTGAATCCGGATCCGTCGGGATCTAGTGAGATCGATTCGGAATATAACTAATATAAGGGTATTTTCATACTTTACGGTTCAATAAGTAAAGATGAGCAAAACTAACAATTTCCGGAACATGTATTTATCATCTATTTTACGTTAAATTAATCAGTAGAGACAAGTGCACATGCAATCAAAACGTAGTGAGATAGCAGTGTACCTCCCTTCCACGAGAAAAACTTCAGTGGGACGGTCCCACTGACGTGGATATGGGACCGTCCAATCACAACACGCCACAAGTGTGCCACATATTCTCCCAATGCATATGTGGCGTGCTGTGATTGTACGGTCCCACATCCACGTCAGTGGGACCCTCCCATTGAAGTTTTTCTCCCCTTTCACACCTGGTAGTCAAGGGTTCGAGTCTTACCATGAGCATTTTAAAAGTATATGTAAAAAGTTTTCCCCCGATTGATGGGTACTTGAAAAAAAAAAAAAAAAAAAAAAACCGTAGTACATCTCTGAGTTAACCAAACCTTTTGACTACAGATTCGAGCTTCGTATAAAACGCAGAACTGCAGAAGAAGAAGCAAATAGGGACAAGTATCGAGACAAAAATAAAATAAAATTAATGAAGTCATCAAAATTCAACAAACCATTAGAAAACTCAGGAAATTCGACCGACTCTTGCGGGCATGACACAAGCCCACAACAACAACGAAAACCAAATTTGGATTGATTAGATCGATGGCCCAAAAAACGTCATATATGTTAATTATAGTAGTAAAGATTTAATTCATTATTTTAACACAAATTAATTTAAATATTGTATTTTTCGTTTATTTATTCATATATCATTTGAGATGTACGATCCATCGGATGTGTTAATTCAAATCTTGTTCATAGAAGACGGTGGAAAGTTCAATTCAACAAGTTAATTAGATAGACATCCTATCGGATGATATTAAAGGACATAAAATTAAAGCACTACCGATTTGCCGCATACCGGAACTCCCATGCACGTAATGCGGTGGATCGGTGATATGATTTTATGTCTATACTGTTTTTTTTTTTTTTTTTTTTTTTTTTAATTGTGTTCTAGAAAGTCATTGATTGATTGATTGCTTCTCCAAGTAAGGAAGATCGATAAGGCCATTACTGCAATCAACCAGACACTGAGAAGTAATGAAGAAATATGGTGCTTCAAATCAAAAACATGATAGGCATTTGAGTGGCGTGCATGTTACATATATATATATATATATATATATATATATATATATATATATATATATATAGTATGTACAGAGAGAGATTATCAGACGCATGATCACTGGTTATCTCATGCGAATTAAAACTCTAGCCTGAAACAATGCATTTTAAGTCAGATTAGTTGTTTCATTTTATTGTTGTGTGTGTTCCCCAAAAAGTTATATTGTATTTTGTGTTACCACCGATCAATAAATTAGAAAACAAATAGAACTGAAATAAGGTCTAAAGAACTTAGAATCGAGACATGAGTTTCACACGGTGTCCTTATGATAAATTAGCCGCTAACACTGTATTTAATTAGCGTTTATCTCCTATGATACAACGATTCACGGTGGTTGTATATTAACATGAAAATTGATTCTCATGATGGCAATTAAAATGGTAATTAAGATGGCAGTTTCTTATTCTTCTCAATAATTAATTGCTGCCATTTCTTTTGAATTTGAAAAAGTCAATGAAGTAGCAAAATGTGTTGAGTCACGGGTGCACACCCACGGTTCAAACCGTTACGACATTCGCATCCGTGTCTGGACACGATCACACACAAGACGTTGAACCTATGGTCCATGGGAGAGCCTCTATGCTACACATGCTTGTAAGCTAATACACAAGTGATTGTATATATGCTTGACTATGCATTTATTTTCTTACCGATGTGGGACTTATTGTTTTCCCAATTCAACAGGTGCACTTTGAGTATCAATTTCTCATTCACTCGTTCACCATTTTTCCAACAGTGTGAGGGCAACACTTAATTTGTATATATATATATATATATATATATATATATATATATATATATATATATATAATTAAATTGAACACAGAGATTTAATTTGTCTCATGAGAGACTGGGAAAGTTGATCACAATATATTGAAGAAAAACTAAAAATGTAAAAAATATAAAAACTTTTCGGATGATTCAGTGGACATTATTAGAAATCGACCTACCGCACATATTCCATTCTTTCAGTAATTTACACGTTAAGTATTCGATATGTATCATGTATTTATATCATCTACACTTTATCGGATAAGTTTGAATCAATAATATTTACTTTACGTTGACGTATGACAGCTCCCCCATAGCAGAATTTTTGTTTACTAGAGTGGTTTCCTCTTTTATTTAGGACCGACAGTTTTAACCCTAAGACTTCATTATTTAGGAGGGTGTATTCAATTAGGATTTTAAAAGACTTTTAATAACTTTTATAAAATAAAAAAGTTTAGGTGTATTCAATGTGGACTTTTAACGACTCTATAAAAGTCATGAGGTATTCAATACAAATTTTTATAGACTTTAAAAAAGTCTTTAAAAGTCATGTGGTATTCAATTAAGACTTTTTAACGGTCTATGAAAGTAAGGAGATATTCAAAATCTCAATGACTTTTAATGACTTTAAAATATCAATGACTTTTAATGACTTTTAATGATTTTTAGTTATAACAAATCTCACAATTTGTCTTCCATTTCTACCAAAGACTTTGAATGACTTTTAAAAAAACAAATTATAAAAAGAATTTCACTTTAGAAAAAAAACATAAAACTCTTTGGAAAAACATCAACCACCGAACATATGTTCTATTTTCAAATAAAAGCACACTCATTCTTACCAAATTTTATAAATAAAATAAAATGAATAAACATTATTAAAAAAAAAAAAAAACATACAAACATTAACAATTTATAACAACAACAACAAAAACTAAAAAATAATATAAACAACTCTCCATCAGCCAATTAAGGACGAGAGATTTTTTTATCATTTTTTTTAATTTTTTTTTATCTCTATTTTCAAGTCTTTTAAGTGGTGGAATGGTCTTCCTCAATTTGCCTAACTACCATGCATATTATAGATGTCCAGAAAGAGAGATCCAGTTTCTTTTTCGACCTGTATCGACTCATATTCTTTTTCTTTTTTCTTTTTTAAGTGTTTTTTTGTTGATGTGAATTGTATATTTTTGTAGGTTATATTGGTACATATTATATATCAAATTATATAAAAAAGATCTATTGATTCTAATATGGAATAAGTGTTTCTCTTGTAGTCTTGTTCCTTATTGTTTTAGCTTGTCTATTGAATTTGATTCACTGCCAGGATTTCTTCTAATGAGAGGCTGCCAACAGGAGACTCTTTTGATCTTCTGTGCACAACTCAGCTCTGCTTGTTGTGTTTCGAGTAAAATCAATGTGGTTTTTGAATTGTTATTAACAATGATTTTTTTTTACTATTTTTCAAAGCAATGAATTCTGTTTTTTAGTTGTTAATTGATTGTATTTATTTATTAATATGTTTAAAGTGCATCAAATTTTATGAAGATAATCCAAATAGTAATGTGTCTTCAGAACTTTCTTTGTCTACACTGCTTGACAGTGAATGATTTTTAAGAGATATAAGCAACCAAACTTGAAAGCTATTGCTTTGTTTTTTGTTTTATTTTTTAACTGCACCAAAATTACTATTTTGAATCATACCAAAATTTAAGAATAATTTTGGTATGATTCGTATGAATTTGTTGTCTTAAAAAGTTGTCAACTACGCAAATATGTGAGAAGTTGTTTGGTATCTTAAGAACATATGCTCCTTAATACGACCTTCTTTTGCGTTACAACAAAGTAAATATTATTTTTAGATGTCAAAAAGTCAATGAAAGTCTATCGATTGTCTTTGAAAGTCCATCAATGTCTTTAAAAGTCTTTAAAATGAATGTATATAAAAGTCTATGAAAGTCTTTCATACTTTTATAAAGTCTATAAAAGTCATTAAAAATCCTTAAAGTCTACAAAAGTCATTCACTTGAAAAAAATCTTTAAAAGTCATTTGAAATCCTAATTGAATACACCCTCCTTAAGTTCTTGTATTTTTAGGATTTTAGAATTGGGAGAGAGAAAGAGAAAGAGACGATTTAAGAGACTACTGGTACGTTGTGGATATAGATTTATGTCGAACGACGTAAAATTTTTTTGTGTTTTAATTATTGCTATGAATTTACATATTTCGAAGAAGCTTCCATAGTGTAAACGTCCATCTAGTAAATTTGTTTTTGTTCTGTTCACAGCAAAATAATTGTTAGAGGTGGTTCACACGGGATAATGAATTTTAAATTTTAAGTGTATCAAAAGTTAGGAAAAAAAAATCACCTTGAAAACATGGTGCTTCATGTGATTATGAATGTGAATCATGTGATTATGTGAAATTTACTTTTTGTAGGCCATTCTAGACACGACTTTTTCTGATATTATACTAATCTATTTAAAAGCCGATTTCTTTGAACTTTTTGGTCCTTATTCATTGCAAATTAAAACTCCACTGTAACACAACATATTTCTTAATTAATAATCAACCAATGTTAACTTGTAACAACAAATTACATTAACTTAAGTAATTAATTTCTTCTTCTTTCATAAGACATGGTTGAATATTATTAGAGAATATCCAATAATGTTGGACCACCAATAACACATGGGTTTTTGTCTTAACAATTATTTATTTCAACAATCAATGGAACTATATGTATGTTAGGTTTATAGAATAACGTGTACTTAATTGCTTGTTTAATTGTTCTTAAAATTTAATGAATCAATTAATCAGGGACCACTAAATATTTGAATATTCTTCTATATACATATATACACATTAATATCGTTTTCCCAACCAGACAAAATTGATATATCATGTATCTCTTGTTCTCTTTCTATTACATTATCTAATTAAAAAAAATCATAATTCACTTAGGATGCATATTCCCTTAGTTTTGAAAGAACAAAGACATCTTTTTAATATATATATATATATAACACCGACGAAGATTTCTGCCTCATATTTTTGAAGAATGTTGATTAATTATGCTATATTGATACATAAAATCATGAATAAAATGAAAAGGAAATAAAATATAATTACAGAATATCACGTTGTAATATCATTAGAGTTTTGATGATAGGATCCAACTTTCATGAATAATATGAAAATGAAATAAAGTCTAATTATCAAGTATCGTAAGATCGTTAGAGTTTAATTTGATGAAAATTAGAGACAAGGAGAGGATCCAACTTTTATCAGTAACGTTCTCTTTGAAAAATGTTAATTTGTTCGTAATATTAAGTTAATTAGAATTCAAATTAATTAAAAGATGATAATGAAATTCACCATTTGAAATGTTAATAATTTCGTTAGCAAATATTATAAGATCATGTCAAAATGGAAGCTCGTAGTGTGTTTTCATGATAAACATAATAATAGAGCAATATTTGAACATGCAGTATTGATCATCTCCAGAACTCCACATGATCATATCATCAGATCATGTACATTGTAGTTTATGGATATAATTAATATATACGAATCTTGAGATCGATTGTTTATGAAGCATTACGTGTGGCAAGATTCCATTTAATTTGATTCCGTCCAAAACAATTCTCCTAAAATACAATATGTAGATGATAAGAGTTTTCTTGTTGATATCGCTTGGAGATTTGAAAGTTAAGATCAGATCACTTTTGAAATACGTTGGCTATTAATTACTTAATTAAATGGAAGAAAAATAAACTCATTTTATTAATTGAATTCAATACGTACACATATCATTGTGACGTTGAAAAGAAAAATAATTGAAGCTAAACTTATAATCAATTTCCTGACTATATATTACAGATAAAATCAACAAGTTTAGAACTGAAGCTAGCTAATAGTTGCAATTTTAGGTTAAATATAATATCAGACTATCAGTGCATTGAACATACGAAGTTTAATTTCATCACACGATTTCATATAACATTGTTTTATGGATTTTTATATTAAGCGAATCTCAAACTTACATGTGACTAAATAAGTAGCAAGATCACATGGATTTTTTTTTTTTTTTTGTCTTTAACTTCTTCGTTTTTTTCCTTTAATGTGCAAAGGGATGCCGGTTTAGCTAGGATGTCTTGGTGCTTCCGATCACTAACAACCTTATTTATAAAAATAAAAAAAATAAAAAAAAAGTAACAAAATTACAGTATATTAGATCGGACACCTCTTACAATAGTCAACAGGTAGTGGAGAGAGAATTAGCTATCATCCTGTCACAATACAGTTAGGGCTCGTTTGGTGCGCCACACTTATTGTATTAGGAGTTTAAAATGTATTAGAATAATACAATACAATATTTTGTTTGTTTTGCAGTTTCACTGTATTGTATTAGTTAATACATTTTAATTGGTATAATATGATAGATGTCGTATTAACTAATACATAGTAGAGAAATTGTATTAGTTAATACAGTCTAATACAAAATATCATCAAACACGGGATTGTATAAGAATAATACAGTTTAATCCAATACAACCTAATTCAATACGGTTCAATACAATCCAATATAATACAATACAGCGTATCAAATGAATCCTTATGGTATAATAGCATGACCCACCAAGATGAGATATATGTATATGAAGAGATGAGGAAAAACATATTGATTTTAGGAGTTTTCTTCTCGCATAACGAGGAGAAAATGATCTATTATGATGCATTTACTAATCGGGAAAAAAATTAAAGTGAATATATCGAAAATTGAATCAAGGAAGAGAACTAATTGATTCCTTAGACGAGAGAGGGATTTCGGCATGAACATAATTCATGATTTCTCTGTGGGATTTATATATATAATTTGATTATCAACTGATTTTAGTAAACACTATAATCACAAATCAATAATTAAATATTTCTTTCTCCCGTTATGATTCTTGATTAGTAAATCCGTCCATCATATTTTACTTCATAAAAGCAAAAGATAATTAACAAAATTCCAGTGATTAATATAAATAAATTCTATCCATTTGCCATGAAACACGAGGAGATACAGTATATGTTTAATTATTAATTATTCATAGAATCTTCACAAAAAAAATGATTAATTATTCATAGAATCAATAATTGAGGGGGAAAATAAAAACTTCAACAATCCAAAACTTTCTTGATTTGCTTGTTTGTACTCCACTGCAAATGCTATTTATGTAATTCCTTTACAAACCTAAAATATTCGGATCCTATCAAAATATGGGTCCAACCATTTTGTGGACCATGTTTTTTTTATGGTTCAATTTATTATTTTATTTTTTTGTAGCTAATTAATTCATATGGACCGATATACATAAGTTTCAATCATAAATCATAAAAATATAATTTAATTGTAGGCTTGTAGCTACATATGCAATGTACATTATACGCGACAAAATTGATGATCTAGGCATCTTTTTATGGCAAAAAAGTGACCGTAACAATATTTGGATTTAATTTGTGTACAATGATTTGAAATTTATATACAAGATAAAATTTTTATTTATTTTATGAATATATAAATTATTATTGTGATATAAATTTTTTCTTGAAAATCTTCTAAAAGATCAATACCCAAAAAAAAAAAGAGAGAGAAGAATTTCGTTGAATTTTGCTTCAAAAGATTTGAAATTTTTGTATTGTTTCAATTAAAATGGGTTCGAAAATAATGATAAAATTGTTGAGAAGAATATTCTTTTATGGTAAGAAAAATAATTGAAAAGTATCACATAATTAATATTCTAAATTATTTGGTGAGAATGGTCAAATATTACCACGTAAATATACAAAATTTGTTTTAAAACACAAGCAAAGATTTACTTGTTATAAATCATATTTTAAAATTTTATTTAAGTCCTTGATCAAAATTACGAAAATAGTCATGCAACTTTTTATTATTATTTTTTTTAACGAAAAGCGTAAAACAATAAAAAAAATTTAAATAAATAAATAAATAAAACGTAATAGTATGAGAAAAATGTGAAACCTGAAAGAAAACCGTAATTATTAGAAAAACATGAAATCTATGGGAAAAAAAAATGTAAAAAACAGAAAATAACTAAAATCTCCTTTTTAAAAAGAGAGTTTTTTGACAATTCAATTTTTTTTTTTTACATTTCTTTTCTAAAAACACTCCATTCTCAAAATTTAAATTTAAAAAAAAAATCTAAAGACACTTTCCTTTGTTCCAAGATTATCATTTTTATCTTTTGACACTTCTATTCTAAATACACTCCATGTTAAATTAAATTATTTTTAAAAAAGCAAGTATTTCTCCTAAATCATTAGTTTAAATATTACATATTAAACACTCTCTCCTAAATTTTTAATTACCATATTAAACTCTCTCTTCTCTAATACATATATCTAATTTTCTATCTTCATTTTTTTTCAAGAAAGATTAAGGGGTTGTTTGTTTTTTTTCACTTAAAACTTAATAGGTCTGAATAATAATTATTAAGTTGTTTTGTTTGTTTTTTTAAGTGGTCAAACAACTTAAAAATACCAAAAAACAACTTAAAATAAAAAAGTAAAAAATCCTGACTTTTCACTTAATTGCAAATCACTGAATTGCATTAAATGCAATCCAAAATCTTTTCTTCCGATACTATCCTCCATATAAAACATATTTCCAATTTCATCATAATTATATATTGTATAGAAATCTTTATTTTAATATATTGCTTATTTTAAATAGCTTTAAAAATAAAAAAGAACCATAATCACTTCTCATATTGGTGTTTAATATCAATATGTTATTATGATATTAGGGTGATGTATTTATATATTATTTTTTATAGAGTGTTTTGTGTGAGTTTTCATACTACCTCTTAAAAAAAAAAAAAACCTTTTCTTTTCTTTTCTTATTAAAAATGAAGTTTGTTTGTAATGGAAGAGGAAGATCATGATCATATGTATTCATATATAATTATTATTTTTGGATTGTTTTTATTCCATATTATATGTATAATTGTTTAACATGGGTATAAATGTAAAATTACTTATTTTCAAACAATTTTATTTTTAAAAAACAAACGTGTTGACAATACATTCAGATGTGAGGAAAAAAAAAAAACATGTCATTCAATTTTAGATTTAAATCCCTATTCAGTCTTCAGAAAAATTCATGACTATTCAGTCTTCAGACAAAAAAACAAACGACCCCTAAGGGGTCGTTTGTTTTTTTCACTTAAAACTTAATGGGTCTGAATCATAATTATTAAGTTGTTTTGTTTGTTTTTATAAGTGGTCAAACAACTTAAAAATACCAAAAAACAACTTAAAATAAAAAGTAAAAAATCATGACTTTTCACTTAATTGCAAATCACTGAATTGCATTAAATGCAATCCAAAATCTTTTCTTCCGATATTATCCTCAATATATAACATATTTCCAATTTCATCATAATTATATACGGTATAGAAATCTTTATTTTAATATATAACTTATTTTAAATAGCTTTGAAAATAAAAAAGAACCATAATCACTTCTCATATTAGTGTTTAATATCAATACTTTGTTATGATATTATGGTGATGCATGTATATATATATATATATATATTTAGAGTGTTTTGTGTGAGTTTTCCTGCTGCCTCTTTTATTTTTTTTGAAAAAAAAAAAAAAAACCTTTTCTTTCATTACAAGTTTGTTTGTAATGGAAGTGGAAGATCATAATCATATGTGTTCATATATAATTATTATTTTTGGATTGTTTTTATTCCATAGTATATGTGTAATTGTTAAACATGGGTATAAATGTAAAATTACTTATTTTCAAACAATTTTACTTTTAAAAAACAAACGTGTTGATAATATATTCAGATGTGAGGAAAAAAAAACAAACAAACATGTCATTCAAGTTCAGATTTCAGTCCCTATTCAGTCTTCAGAAAAATTCAGGACTATTCAGCCTTCAAATAAAAAAACAAACGAGAACAGTTAAGAAAAAAAAAAAAGTTACGAATAAACTTGATTTTTAAGAACCATATATATGTATATATATAATTTTTTTTTAAAAAAAAACACTCAAAAAACAAGTACCTTGTATTTCAAAAAAAAAAAAAAATCGAAATATGAAAATGTTTTTTGTTCCTTTCGTAGGAATGTAATTGCTTAGAGAACTTTAATTCTTTCATTAGTTTTAGAAATTGTGAGTTTAATACATATATTTATATGTATATATTGAAAAAAAAAAAAAAAGGTATTTGTATCGTCTTTTTAATATATATATATATATTTATTTATTTATTACTGTTAGTAAAAAACCAAAATATTCATAAGGTTTTTTTTTTTCTTTAACTATTAATCAGAAATTGATCAATAAAGTATGGAGAGAATTTTATTTTATTTTTTTGAAAATGGAGAGAGAGAGAGAGAGAGAGAGAGAGAGAGTAATTAGGAGAGAATGTATAATATGATAATCAAATATTCACATATTTAGGAAAGAGAGTTTAATACATAATATTTAATCTAATGATTTAGGAGAAAGAATTTCTTTTTTTCATAATTTAATTAGTTTTGAGTGTCTTTAGCATTTTTTTTGTCTTGTTTAGTAATTTTAATTCAGGTTAAAATTGTCATTAATAAAACAAATTAAATTGGAGTGTAAATAGATAATTTGTGGATTGTAAGAAGAAGCTCTCTCTTAAAAATCTTGTTTTTAATGTTTTTTTTTACTAGACCAAAACATCCCTATAGAAGGGTGTTTTGTAATTTCATATTTAGGTTTTTTTGTTTTAGTTTTATTCTCTCCAAATCGAATAGTGTAGCGGAGAAGGGCCGCCCCCGGCGGCGCTGTTGCCACACTTGGACAGCATTGGTCCGGCAGATATGCTATCGATGTGAGATGAGAGAGAGAGAGAGAGAGGAGAGAGAAAATGAGAAGAGAAGGTTCGAAGAGTGTTTTTTATATGGGGAAGTTTGGTAAATAAATTACAGTAAAACGTGGTTATAAACGGTTAAATTTTCATACGTGATTAAAAACAAATCTCTAATGTTTGTAGGGGCTAGTTTTGAAAAACAATTTCCCAATTATATATTCAAATGGTAAGTAAAAATTATATTTATTGTAGGGATAATTATGACACATGATAAATTTGGGAACCTCTCAATCTATGAAGATAATAATTGTTAATTGGTTACCTAGGTTCAAAATTTATTTACTTTTTTTTCCCATACCAAATAAAAAAAGTATCAAAGTTTGGAAATTAATTAATGATGCTAATAATTAATTAAATCCAAATAAGTAAAGTTAGAATTGAAATTAGTTGTTCAATTACCAAATAAAGCAGTGTATTAATATTATTGAAAATCAATGAACTTGGTTCCATTTTTTAATCAAATACGGCAAAAAAACACAACTGTCATATATAATTAGAATAATTTTGGTTAATTTCATTTTAAAAATTTTAAAATATAAAGAACGAGTTAAAATTTACTTACAAATTAAGGGACTGTCCTGTAAGCGTTTTTCAGTTGTTGTTTTTCAAAAAGAAAAATGAAAATGAAAACAATGTTTTTGGTTTCAGTTTCAAAATTCAAAAACGCGTATGGTAACATATACTGAAATCCGTATTTTAAAAATAAAAACGGGAAAAACACGTCTGGTAGGCTAACCGAAAACTATCAAAAATTGAAATATCAATTTTTACATTTTGTTTAATATTATGACAATTATAAACAAATTGATTAAATAATTAACCAATTTTTTTTAAATGTAATTAATAAATTAAACAAAAGTTAACAGCTGAAGAGGAAGAGGAAGAGGAAGAGGAAGAAGAAGACCAAATCGACGACTCATAGCAGATCAGCGGCGGCGAGAGGCGAAGCAGAGTAGATCGGCGGCGAGTGGAGGAGGAAGAGGAAGAAGAAGAAGAAGACCAGATCGGCAACGGCGAGCAGCGAGCGGAGGAGGAGAAAGAAGATGAAGCCCTGATGAAGAACTGGTTCAAGAGAAAGAAAGAAAAAAATTGTTAATTTTTTTAAACAAAAACAAAAACAAAGAAAATATTTTTTTTTTCTTTTCAAAATTTCCACTTTAAACACAAGTTTTGTTTTTCATTTTGTTTTTGTATTTTGAAATAAAATGAAAAACAGTTAACGAAAGCGAATTCGAAATCATTTTTGGAAAACAAAAACGAAAACGGGCTAAAAAACACCTGCAGGACAGGCCCTAAATTTCCAAATCTCACTATCGAAGATCAATCAAAATAATAATATAGTTTCAAAACGGTACTAACTAACAACAAGCATATATGTTTGACTAACAATATGTGGAATTTATATGGTCGTCCAATATCACTGTATTCCCATATGGTGTGTGTGTATGTATATATATATATATATATATATATAAAGTAAGGTATACCTTACTTTAATTTCGGTAAGGATCTTGATAAAATAACATCGATTTTTATGAATTTTGATTTGAATTTTTGTATGGATGATAGGTTTAATGAAATATACTTATAAATAAAATTTGAAAATTTTTCAAGCACTAGAACTATTTATCCTGATTTTGTTAAATATAAAGGCATCGAAAAAATGAGAGAAATATAGGAAAAAAAAAAAAAAAAGTTCCAATACTTAAAAAAAATTCAAAATTTATTTTTAGGTATATTTCAATAAACTTATCATCCACACCAAAATTCCGATTAAAATTCATAAAAATCGATGTGATTTCATTAAGGTCCTTACTGAAATTAAAGTAATGTATACCTCATTTGATAATTACTATACATATATATATATATATAGCCTTTCTACAGTCAGTTGATATATAATATATCAGAACGAAGAATGTTGACCATAGATTATGGAGAAGTTTTGACAAGTGCATACACTTTGAGTCAAAGTATGTAAATCTAATGGTCCACATTCTTCATCTTGATATATTTTATATTAAGACGAACTGACAATAGAAAAACTATATATATATATATAAGGGATCCCTTGTTTTAATTTTGGTATGGAACACCATGAAATCACATTGATTTGAATAAATTTTGATTTGAATAAAATTTTATCTGAATTTTTTTGTGAATGATACGTTCATTGAAATCTATTTATGAATTAAATTTAAAAATTTTTCAAGCACTATAACTATTTATCCCGATTTTTTTAAATATGAAGGCATCGAAAAAATAGGCGAAATATAGGAAATTCAAGAAAAATAATTCGAGTGTTTGAAAATTTCTCAAATTTTATTTATAGATAGATTTCAATGAATTTATCATATATAAAAAATCATATCAAAATTCATTCAAATCGATGTGATTTCATGGTGGTCCTTACCAAAATTAAAATAAGAGATCTCTTATAACAGACTCGTTATATATATATATATCCAAAATTTATCTAATTTTAAAGTGTTGACTAGGGATGGTCATTGAGGAAATGAGGATGGATATAGGTCCCCACATTCACATCGATTTGAATAAATTTTGATCTGAATTTTTTTTGTGGATGATAAGTTCATTGAAATCTACCTAATGAATAAAATTTGAATTTTTTTCAAGCACTATAACAATTTATCCCGATTTTTTTAAATATGAAGGCATCGAAAAAATAGGCGAAATATAGGAAATTTAAGAAAAATAATTCGAGTGTTTGAAAAATTCTCAAATTTTATTTATAAATAGATTTCAATGAATTTATCATCAAAAAAAAAAAAAAATCATATCAAAATTCATTCAAATCGATGTGATTTCATAGTGGTCTTTACCAAAATTAAAATAAAAGATCCTTTATAACAGACTCATTATATATATATATCCAAAATTTATCTAATTTTAAAGTGTTGACTAGGGATGGTCATTGAGGAAATGGGGTTGGATATAGGCCCCCCCATCCCCATCCTCATCCCCATCCCCATCCCCATCCCCATTTTCCCGTTTTCCCCGTTTCCCCATTTCCTATGTTTAAGTAAAAATTATATATTTAGTAAAATAGAAAGAATAAAAATATTAAGAAAATATATATATACTTAGTAAAATAGAAAGAATAAAAATATTTTAAAAAACATATATATATATACAGTCTTTCTATTATCAGTTCGAACTGACAAAAGTTATATCAGTTCCTTGTATGTGGGCCACTGGATTTAAATACTTTGACTGACAAGTGCATACACCCAAGTCAAAGTATTTAAATCCAGTAACCCACATTCAAGGAACTGATATAACTTTTGTCAGTTCGAACTGATAATAGAATTTTTGTATATATATATATATATATATTAATATATTATATAATAAGGTTTGAGAGAAATGGGAAATGAGGATGGATGCACCTTTGACCTACTCCCTCCCCATCCTAATTTCCATTAATTTGTTGGGAAAATGGGGAAATAGGGATGGGGAGGGGTCCCCTCCATCCCTATCCACATACCCATTTCAATTTGGGGATAAAATAATCTCTTCCCTATTTTTTTCCTAAAAAACTTCCACCAAATCGAGATGGGGGAGTAGGGATCTGGATCCTTGGGATAAATGGACATCTCTAGTGTTGACATTTTTTTCTTAAATTTTGATGAAATTTTCAAATTTTATTCTCACCGATAGATTCGTCAAAGCAACAATCAAAACAGTAAACTATGACTTCCTTCACTTGAAACGTGGATGGACAAATTTGATTATATTGTGACTCTCTTGCAAAAAGTAAAACAAAAAAACAAAAAAAAAAAAAACAAATAATAAAAAAAAAATTCAAAAAATAGCTCAATTTTCGCTCTGGTTTTGAACAGCTTATTTGTATAAATAGTAGACAACCAAAGCTGCCATCAGCCATGCTGTAGTATTGGTTTCTCCAATTGAAATCTAAAATCCCAGCTCCAATACAAAAACCTAATTCTCTCTCTCTCTTCTTATCCAAATCCCACCTATATTTTTTTTTAATTAATTTTGTGAGTAATATATAAAAATTTGCAGCTGGTGCCGTGCGTCTGTGAATTTTGTTCGATTACAGTTTTTAGTTTGTGTGTTTGTTTTGAAGAATCTGGAGCGGATGTGTTTGAGAGAGTTTTGTCTGAATTCGTTAAGAAAAAAACCAGACATGCCGGAGATGACGACGACGACAACAACAACGTTGACGTCGTCGTCCGATGTCGGCGAGATTTCGAGAGAAGCAAATCTCTTCGGGAAGTACGAGGTCGGAAAGCTGATGGGTTGCGGCGCGTTCGCGAAGGTGTACCACGCGCGTAACGTGCGGACGGGACAGAGCGTAGCGATCAAGGCGGTTAGCAAACAGAAGATTGTTAAAGGTGGCCTGACGGCGCACGTTAAGAGGGAGATCGCTATCATGCGCCGGTTGGGCCATCCGCACATCGTCAAGCTCTATGAGGTTTTAGCGACGAAGACGAAGATCTACTTCGTCATGGAGTTCGCAAAGGGCGGTGAGCTTTTCGCGAAGGTCTCGCGCGGGAGATTCAGCGAAGATCTCAGCCGCCGGTACTTCCAACAGCTGGTCTCCGCCGTCGGTTACTGCCACTCCCGCGGCGTCTTCCACCGTGACCTCAAGCCGGAGAATCTCCTCCTCGACGAGAATTGGGACTTGAAAATCTCGGATTTCGGGCTCAGCGCAGTCCAGCAACAGATCCAACCCGACGGACTCCTCCACACACTGTGCGGGACCCCTGCCTACGTGGCACCCGAAATTCTAGCGAAGAAAGGTTATGACGGCGTGAAGGTCGACGTCTGGTCGTGCGGCGTCGTTTTGTTCGTACTCAACGCCGGTTACTTGCCGTTTAACGATTCAAATCTGATGGTGATGTATCGGAAAATCTACAAAGGCGAGTTCCGGTGCCCTAAATGGACGTCTCCTGATCTGAATCGGTTTTTGCATAGACTTCTCGATACAAATCCGATCACGAGGATCACCGTCGATGAGATCCTAAGCGATCCCTGGTTCAAGAAAGGTTACAAGGAGATCAAATTCCATCACGAGGATTTGGATTTCAAAGACTTTGGATATAATAATAAGAAAAAATTCTTGAACGCTTTCGATATAATCTCGTTCTCTTCCGGTTTCGGTCTGTCCAGTTTGTTAAGTGACTACACTGATATTTCGGTCTCAGGCGAGAGGTTTTTATCGGCCGAGAAACCGGAAAAGATTATAGAGAGAGTTGAAGAGGTAGCGAAGAAGGAAGATGATAGGGTGGTGGTGACAAAGAAAGATTTAGGTGTAAAGTTGGAAGGGCAAGATGGTAATTTCATAGTGGTTGTGGAGATTTACCGGTTAACGGAACAACTGGTTGTGGTGGAGATTAAAATGAGTAAGAGAGAATCCGGACCAAGTCATGAATTTTGGAAAGACAAGGTGAGGCCGGAACTCTGTCACTTGATATACCGATCGGAAGCAACGATCGTCGAGACCTCAGAATAGCTCTCCATTGATTTAAAATCAAATTATTAGTGGATCAACTGAAATTTCATTATAGTTTTTGTAATTATTAACTTAAAACAATGTATCATCGAAAAGTCGGAACATGAAAAAATTTCGAAGAAAGTAGTTAAGTACCGGGTTTCATGTATCTGTTTTTTGCCCGGGAAATTAACAAAATTGCAATTGAATGTTCCATATGTTTATAGTCTTAAAGAATCTAAACTTTGATTTCAATAATTTATATATTTTACTGTCGATTTTTAGTATTTACTTTTTCTTTTTTTTACTGTATCTATTGATTCGAGCCGTTGACTTAAGAGTCATTTAACCAAACCCCAAGTTCGTCCATCCACCAACTCAGCTAAACCCTTTTTAGTATTTACTTTGAGAATAGAAAAACATCGGGTTCACTTATATAACAATGACTTTTGATTTGTAATGATACATAAGCTGATGTAAGTAAAGATGTAGTTTTGACAAAATAAGCATCCTTCACTTGTAATGTTGGCAATATAATTTAGAAATGTTATGATAGGTAAGTGCATGTCTTTATCAAGCATCAAACGTACTTATTATCGTGTATAGGAGAAAAATAATGGAATCGAATGGTGTCACCACAATAATTGTCCTCTTATAAACTAATAATCCAAAGTTTATGGACGGTGGCCACCATTGCTTCTAGGTAGGACCACACAAAACTTAGTGTAGAGTGTGTATATACACAGGGAGTCCAATGAGGCAACCGTCTAGGGTCCCAATTCTGAAGAGCCTCCAAATTTTAGTTTTTATTTATTTATTTATTTATTTATATTTGACACTTTATGTATATACGTGCTTGAGAAGTTGATGGCACTAGATATTGGATAAAGATAAGTGTAATTCAAATCTGTGTGCATGTGACTCTGCAAAATGTGGCATGAGAAATCTTGTATGATTGTTGTTAGAACGATGTCACAAACTCGCAGACAGACCCATGAGATTTGTCTTTTGCTTGATTGCTTTTTAAGTAATATCAATATAATCTCATCAATCATGGTGCCCATAATGCTGCCCAGTTCGGATAAATCTATGTGTTGCCTAGTTTAATTTAGTGAAATTTGTAAAATAAATGAGGTAAAAAGGGTTTTTATTTTAATTTAAATATTACAATAATTCGGGGTTTGTGGAGGGGAAATACTCGAACCCACAATCTCGTTGTATGGATGTGAGGGGCATCCACTGACACAACCTTATCTTGTCATGTAAAAATGGTATTTTAAACTTATTTTATTTTTTAATTTTATAGATAAATATGAGATTTAATCCATTCACGAATATGAAGATGAAATGCACATTCACTTAAGATTTGGGAGAATCGGATACGACTTGAACCCATAATTATATTGGATTAGGATGATAGGATTACACCCACCAATAATTATTAATCAGTTTCCTATTTTAATCTTTTGTATTTTTTTTTTCCTATTAATGGTTTGATATTAACATATATCATAAAAACTCTTTCCATTTTAATAAACCCTATATTCTCTTTTAAATATATTTTCAATCTCTTTTTAAAGAAATACTATGAGGATTCCCATATCTTGATTGACTTATTTCATAGACAAACCACATTTTGGGTTTTTGTAAGGGTAGATTAGGCTCTCAAGACCTTAAGAGAAGAAGCACCAAAGGTAAATATCTATGTGCTTAATTTGCTTTGAAGAGATTAGTTGCACACACACACAGCACATGCATAAATCTTATTCTTGTATGTTGTGTGTTTTATATGAGTGCGTGTATGTTCTTAAACATCTCTTCTTGCATGTTTTATTTGATTGCATCTTGTACATTGAAATGTCATGACATTTAGGCATTAGGATGCAAAGCCTTGCTTTTGCTTGGCATGAAGGCTGGAGACCGATGTGGCTTCAGCAGCGGTTATGACAGCGGTGTGATGCTCTGTTTGCCTCACTTCGACCGCTGTGGATTTTTCGCAGCGGTTGGACAAAGGTTTCACACCTGATGCATTTTTAATGTACTGTTGTCGATACCGCTGTGGCTTTGGCAGCGATAATGGCAGCGGTTTGCCCTGTTTTTTTCAAAACGGCGTTGCATCAATTGGACACCTATATAAACTTTGCTTCAACTTTAGGTTGTCCCTAATGACTCAAAAATCATATTTTTAATTGAAAGCATTTTCAAAGAGAGCTTTTTCATCAAGAACTCTTCTTTGATCATCTTTGATCACTCAAATCAAAATTTATATGCATCAATCTTCATCTAAGCATCATCCATGATATCTAGGATGTTCTAGTGCATAGGTATTCATCATCACACATGCTATGGTAAGTTGAACACTAATTTCATCTAATTTTAGTGTTTTTATTTATCTATCTATCTATCTCTTTAATTTCTTGTATGTTTTAGATCATATGCTAAATACAAGTTAGAGATTATTTGTGATGAATATGATTGAGTGTTGTATTGTGATAGCTAATTAAGTTTTTGCTTAATCTTGATTAGTTAAGCTATTTGACATGTCATTTAGCTCTTGATATCTATGATTGATTTAATTGTTATATCATCATCCTAGATAAGCATCTAAGGTTCCCTAGCCTTGTTTGTTATTTGAATATTCATACATATTCACATGGGTTGCATTATCTCTTCATTGAGAATTAAGACTTGTGGCTAAGAGTGCTTAGGCCACAAGCAAATTGGACTAGAGCCACTTTTAAAGGCCCGCGTGGTAGAAGTGGGGGGTTATTGACCGGAGTGTTAGACGAGGTCTACATAGGTTGTAAACTCCATTTCAATTAGTGGGTTTAGAGGTTCGAGTGTGGCGCAGTATACAGCCCGTGGTTTTTCCCAGTGGTTGGGTTTCCACTTATACATCAAGTGTTATTTAATTTTCGTACCATATTACACTTGTTTGTCTTTTTGACTAGTAGGGGCATTTTCGTAAAATTGACATGTATCCGAAAATTGGGTAAAATTAGTTAAAATCTATTCACCACCCCCCATATTAATATATCGAACACACCGTTAATTTGTTTCAAATACAAATTGATTGCTAAATATGGAAAATGAATCAAAATCATGAGACAAGTTTGGTTGTGAAAAAGTAAAGTTTTAAATAATTTTTTATTAGAATAACAAAAGCATTATGTATATAAATAGACTTTTAAATTAAATATATTATCTATAGTTTTTTATTTCTTTCAAACACACTTTAGACTTTTATTTATTTATTAATATTATATGTTATTTCTTGTTAAAAAAAGATATTATATGTTCTTCAATTTCATCGAACACCTTTTTTTTTTTTTTTTGAAATATCATTTAACACCTATCTACTTCCATATCAATTGGCACATGACACAAATCTTGTCTTCCCACAACTCTCTCGAACAGAAAGTGGTTCTCCAATAAATAAAAAATAATAATTCTTAAAATGGATTTTTAATGAAAAATGGAGTTTTATTTTGAAAAAACCAGTAAGAGAAAAAAATGTAAGGAAGAGAAAGAATAGTAAAAGAATTAAAGGTAACAAAAAAAAAATTGAAATAATAATAAAGTTGATTAAATAACATAATAATAATCATAGGTGATGTGTACTTACAAAAATACAAATACAGTCTAATTAGTTACAAATCATATGTTGGTGTGAGTGGTTCGGCGCTTTCATCCCTTAAGCAAGGTCGTGGGTTCAACTCCCCTTGTGAACGGAGCTACACATATTGGGAGCACTTTACCCCTTAGTGGGCCGACCCGGTGCGAGTCCGGATTAGTCGGGGTGTGGTTTGGGCTGATTACACCGTATGGTGGATCCGCCCCACCCGGAAACCAGATGGTGTAAACAAAAAAACAAAAAAAAAGGGTATTTTTAGTATCAAGTGGGGTTTATTTATAAATTAGAGATTTTTTAAAAATTTGATAGGTGTGATTACGAAAGGAGTGTAAATACAGCTTTTGAGGGGTTCTATTTTCGTCGCTCTTTATTTTATTTTGTGTTATGTAAAAGCTTGTCAAAACCTATTGGATTATTCTTTTTTGGGCCCAATACGAGGAGAAACAAAATGGTTTTCTACTCAAAGGCAGGCTTCCATTTGGTTTATAGAACATGTAAACTCGTTGGGCCAAAGGCATCTATGGAACACGATCTATCTTTGATGCTCTCCCGCTTCCTCATTAGCTCAATTAGGCCCTATCTAAATTACAAATAACTTTATAGTGAGTTTGCAGTCTGACAGTGACTAATACGATAACAAAAATTCTAAGAACTAAAATTTATGATCAACTGAAAATAATAATAAAATGATGATTAATTCAGAAAACATTTATTCAAAAAAATATATATATATATATATTCAGAAAACACTCTCCAAATGATTTCCATGAGAAAATCAGCAACTCAAATCAGTAAAAATATTCTGATACAGTAATCTCATTAATGTGCTTGAGAAAATAATAGTAAAAGTTACAAATAAATGTAGCTACAATTTAAGACCAACTATCCGGTCACTAAAAACCAGGGATCCAAACATCGTCCATTAACAGCTAATGGTGGTTAATACAAATCTAAATTAAAATAAATAAATTAGAATCTAATTAAAAACTAAATATACAAATTAATAAAAATACGAACCTAACATTCCTCCACCCTTAAATCAATCCTTGTCCTCGAGAAGTTTTAAAATGGGATTAATTTGAAGCTAATAATTACAAAGATAAAAACCAATAAAAGATGAGATAGAATAAAAATCCTTACTTATACAATGATTCCAAAGACTAGTATACAGACCACACGATATACGGATATTGTCCAAGATATTGAATGCGTTAGTGAAGAAGAATCGTCAGAGAGGCATTTCTCTATATTTGTTTATTTACCATCTCCGATATCCAACCTGCAAAAATATGTTAATTTGGAAAACTGAGATATTTCTATTAATTTTTATTTATCAATTTGTTTGAAAGTCTAAAAGATCTTACATCTACTATATATATAGCACCATAACCTGCACTAATTTTCAATATATAATAAGTAAATTTAATACAGCATTACCATATTTAGCTGAGTCTATTACCGTTCTAACTCACCCTTTCTATACGTATAAAAAGATGAGAGGGTACAGCTTCTGAAAAATCCAATAACACATAGTTATTTTGAGAATTGATTCATGCTTGTTTTAATGCATGAATGCTAATTGATGTTCATTATCTTCTCATATAGATGGAAAACTCATTTTTTTTTTTACAATATTATATACTATAATTGGTAACTAATATATATATATTTTTAAATGGAAAACTCATATAGATGACAGGTGACTAGTTAGGTCTCCGTTATTATATATATATATATATATGAAAATTATCCTATCAGTGCGCATTGATAGAATTATATAAGAACATTGAATGTGAGCCACTCATTTTACATACTTTGACTTGGTATGTATGCACTTGTCAAAGCTTTTTTATAAATGACTGACTCACATTCAATATCCTGATAAAGTTATATCAGGATACACTGATAGGAACAGGACTATATATATATATATATATATATATGGATTCTTTTTGGTTATTAGGCCAAAGAAAACAATTGGAAAATCAATATCGGTGAAATAGTTTAGGCCAATAATTGGAATTATTAGAATATATAAAAGGGAAATTATTATTCTCTCCCCTGTAGTTTACCGTATTCTCCAGTCTCCCCCCTTTAGTTTTAAAATTCTCTAATTTCCCCCCTCCCATGCACAAATACAATCAATCTCACCGTATAAAAATAGGCATGGAAGGGGGGAAATTAGAGAATTTTGAAACTAGAGGGGAAGACTGGAGAATACGAAAAACTGCAGGGGAGAGAATGATAATTTCCCTATATAAAATTGATCAAAGAGTCAAAGATACTATTGAAGTTGACGATGCATTATACAAACTAAAGAATCATTTTGAAAAACACAACATTGATGAAAACACCATTCACAGTTGACACCACGAAAGTCCAACAAAGATCAGTAAAGCACAAAATAGAAAAAGACAGAGCAACTCTTTAATCTTTCTTTCCTAGTAGAATGAGAACGAAAGACCTTGTCGTCCCTAGAAGTCTATTTCCTTGGCCACGGCTTAATCAAGAGACACACTGTTCCTCTCGTAATAAAACTCCTTGATCTCTTTCGAGTCCTTCTTTGCCATGAAACAAAATCACCGATAATACTTAAGAAATTGAACCGAATGTTTTCCTTCGATCTCCTTCAATTTCTGAGCAACCAAACGACATGCTAAAATAGGAAGATGCTGCGAGAGCCAATCAATATTACACATACACAACAGTTGATATCCGAATATGATTAATAGGCCTTTCACTTTTATCAAACATATTTATCATTACAAAGCATATTTTCAAAGCTTTTCGTTCATTTTCTTTGACAATTAAGCAAAAGCCTAAAAAACCATGTTCAGAGAATGAAAGAACAAAATCCAACAAGAGATCCAAAACTCTCTTTCACCTGCCAAAAATTTTCAAGCCAAACAAACAGGAAATCATCTATGATAACATGTTAATTATATGATAAGAAACACTAATTAAACAAATCATACTCATAATGAAGAGACTAAATGGTACAGAGATTGGCACAAACAATGGCTTATCTTAGAGGTAGTGTTGGTTCTGTTCTTGCACAAAAGTGGCTCTTTGATCAAGGAACCAAATTCTTTGTCATGATCTGATGTTTCTGATCCAAACATCTCAAACACTCAAACTACTTCCCTTTCTCTCATTGTACACTCCACCTTCCTCTATTTCTCTATGATTCTCCAAAAATCTCTCTTTACTGTCATGATCATCCATATTCATAAAAAAAAAAAATATAAAAAAATATCAGATCTTCTAAGATGTTCCTTTACTAGGATATCTATTCGACTATTTATCTACCAGGTATTTTTTTTTTAAAGCTTTTAACATTGTTAGGATTTAAGCCGCTGACTTGAGAGTCATTTGCCAAAACCATTTGCTCAAACCCCAAATTCATCCATCTACGCCCCTGTTGGCTCTATGATGTTCCTTTTCAATCCATTAATACACTCAATCAAATGAAGAATGTGAACCCTTCTATGCTTTTTTTTTTCTTTTATCTGTGATGGGAGGCCCTTCAAATTCAATAACGATCATGAAAATTAAATATGTTAAAAAAAAAATAAAAAAATCAAGAAACATGAAGTCACAAATAATATTTAACTACATCAAAAATTTAATAGAAAGAAGGGAGAAAAGCATCCTTACCGACACAACTGATTTTCGGACTTGCAGGTTCGGTAGCAAACTTGATCTTTTTAGCTCTTAAAACCTTCGATTATAACCTAAATTGAAACCCAAGATATCAAATAGTATTATGTCTGACATTAAAAATAATGTATAAAAAAAGACATCCAAAACATAAGGCACTTTATTATCACACGAGGATAAGAATTATCAAATCCTCCGACTTCTATTAGGAATCAAGAAGAATTGATACATCTTAATTGTAAACATTCACTTTGGAGTGTGTTACCATTGTTGTAGTATATATGGACATCGTAAAGCTATGTGTATATAGGTAAGCGGTTCGAATCCTACCAATGATGAAAGCTTTCAAAAAAATACATGATCCTGAATTAATAGATATTGTAAAAAAAAAATGCTATGTGTATATATATATAGGAAAATCACATGGTTTTAGTTTATGGGAATGAAATAGTTTGCAATAAAGAATTGATTGATTTTTCTTCTTGGTATTCCAATTTGACTCATTGTATTGTGGCTATTGAGTGGAATGTGGAACATCTCAATTATCGAGATCATCATGTGATGTTTATTGAATCTTAAAAACCATTGAATCCAATACACCGGTTACATTAAGTGGACGGGATCATAACAAATAAATATCAGTTTATATATTAGGGGGGGTGTATTCAATTAGGATTCTTGAGGACATTTAAAGACATTATAAATCATGGTGTATTCAATTTGGACATTTAAAGACTTTAAAAGAGTCCATATGAATCCAGTGGTATTCAATTAGGATTTATATGGACTTTTAAATAATCCTTCAAAATCCAGGTGTATTGAATTGAGATTTTAAAAATGTCTACAAGAATCAAGGTATATTCAATTATGACTGGATTTTAAAGGATTTTCTTAGGTCATGGATTTTGATGGATTTTGGTGGATTTGATGGTGAGAGATATAAATATCAAATGTCATAACATGTCCGGCATTCTCCCCAAAAATTTTGGTGGATTTTGCTTTCCCTCTCTCTCTCAAAACAGAAACGAAAAGCACTAATATGTAAAAATTAAAAAAACCGATGCATGTGAGAATAATAAGCTTCCATCCCTAGCATGTTCTGTGAATTAAAAAGGAAAAAAAAAAAAAAACTGCACAAAATTATATATGTAAGAATATTTTGCAGTCACATAATTATATATAACAAGTACAAACCTCACTACGTGCCAAAACTGTACAAAACAACACCAAATTAATCTATAGAGCCTTCAATCAAACACTAAAATGCTCACTCTTTATTAGCTTAAAAAAAAAAAAAAAAAAAAAACCTCTTTATTAGCATTTTATTTTAAAGAAAAATAATTCATCTGCACTTCATGCAAACGGTGCCTTTAAGCAGATAAGCCTTAGCCAATTTTGGGTTCAATTCAATCGTTTTGTTTGCATCAGCAGCAACAACCTCAGACTATATATATACGCAAATATAGATTGACTGGTGTATCAAATTTTGCTCATTCCAACTTCAAAGGTTTTTTTGATAATTAGCTTACTATTGCTAAGCCAGAGATAACAAATCCATGAAAATCCTTGGATGTCTAAATAAATCCATAAAAGTCTGAGATAGATATCTAAACAAGTCTATAAAAGTCTGAGTTGGATGTCTAAACAAATCAATTAAAGTCCATGTGGATTTATAAAAGTCTATATAAATCCATGAAAATCTGTCACTTAAAAAGTGTCTTTAAATGTCTTCAAGAATCCTAATTAATCCTAATTGAATACACCCCCCTTAATAAATATTAACATTTTGGATTATGAATTTGTGGTCCTATTAGTATTCCCTGTAACAGAAGTCATCCATATGATGGCTTAATGTTCAATATAGAGGATTATAGAGAATTTAATGTCAAAGTTCTCACACGTCCGTCAAGGTTCCATATTAAGATATTGTATATATAAGTATATAACAACCAATAAAAGACGAGACAGAATAAAAATCCTATCTAATAACTAATTCAAATTTAAAACTAAAACAGACGTTGAATTTTGACAAGATGAGATTGATCCAGTGACAAACCCCTCGTACCTACATCACGAATAATGTAATACTTACAAAATTGCAGTCTGACATATAATCAATAAACCTGCACAAAGGCCGGCAGACTCTCTTGATTGTTTAATTCAATTAAAGTTGGAGAAAGCCGATAGCAGTTGTTCACTTGAGAATTTCCAACGGCTTCATAATGTTAATTAATTAATGTCAAAGTTCATTTAATTAAAACAACAAAAAGAAGGCAACCCGAGTAGTTCACAAAATCCCCATGAAAACTTTACACAAATTTTGTTTCACCTTACATGTCATCCATGAATGCAATTAAGCAAACGCACTTCTTTTACGAATTTTACGAATTAAATTTGTCCCGAGAGATATGATATGATATGACTTAAATTTATAATTTCATTAACGTCATCAAAATTCAAAGAAAAGTAAAACAACTTATTATGAATTTACTTATATTAAATCCTAAAATAATATTTCATGACAAATGGTTCAAAAAATCATCTTAGAATATACTTCTTCTTCTCTACTTTCTAAATTCTAGACTTCAAGTACTTTATCAACAATCACTTGAGAACCATTGTTGCCACCATTGCTTGCTTCATTCAACAAGGTGTTATTACCATTGTGTCCTCTTAAAATTCCAAAATTTACCAAAATGTCCTCTCCCCAATCCCAAAGATGCAACACAATGTAAGTCCCAATTCCTCCAATCAAACCATAAGCTATTGAATAAGTCATTGGCATCAAAATCATAGTCACAAACGCAGGAATCGCTTGTCTCATATCGTTCCATTCAATCTCCACCGCAGATCTCATCATCAAAACCCCTACCAAGATTAACGGTGGTCCTACCGCCCATGCAGGAATTGACGCCAGTAACGGAGTGAAGAAAAACGCCAAGAAGAAATACCCAGCTACCGTTAACGCAGTCAGTCCCGTCCGTCCACCTTCTCTTATACCAGTCGATGACTCGATAAAACAAGTCACCGGCGACGTCCCTAGAAGAGACCCCACCACGATCGACGCCGCGTCGGACATGAACGCAAAGTATTGACCCTCGAAATCTCCGTTGGCGTCGGTGAAACCGGCGAACCGGGCCATCGAATACAAGGTACCGGTGGTGTCGAGTATGTCGACGTACAAAAACGTCACCAGAGCCTCCCAGAAGCTCGCTCTGTTCATGGCGTTGAAGCTTAGAGCCCCGGCGGTGCTCTTGATCGCGTGCACGTCAACCACCTTCTTGAAATACTGGTACGCCGAGTTTCCCAACTCGGTATCGGGAAACGCCGTCACTGCCGTTCCCCGGAACCAAGAAATCACCGTCACGAAAACGATGCCGTAAATCATCGCACCTTTTACGTTCTTCACAAGACAGTAAGCGATTATCACAAATCCGACGATTCCAAGCCAAAGCGTCGGACTCTCCATCCGGCCGTTCAAACACATAATATCGCCGGAAACCGTACCTCCGGGAAGCAGACTAACGGTTCCGTTAACCGCCGTTATAACGGGAGCCAACGACGCACGAGAAGATCTGGGGCAGGCACCGAGAGTGACAAGAGTCGATGAACTGTACCCTATGAGACCGATACCTTGATTGTTTTGTAGACCGATGAATGCGAGAAACAATCCGATTCCGGCAGATGAAGAGATTCGTACCGGTTTCGGTACAAGTTTCGCGAGCTTGGCGCGTAATCCGACGGCTGATATTAAGAGGAAAATCAAACCTTCGATGAAAATAGCAGTTAATGCAGCCTTGTACGGTACGGTACCGGAGCCATGAAACCCTACGACTGTGTAAGCGAAGTAAGCGTTTGTACCCATACCAGGAGCCAGAGCCAACGGTAAGTTAGCGAACGTGCCCATTATGAGACATCCAATAAGAGATGACGCAACAGTGGCTACAATGAGGTCCTTACGTGTCCTTTCGAGACAATCCGAGTAGCCTTTGTTCACCGGAGGGAACTTACAAGACTCGTCAGGACGGTTGACGTGATAAGTCGGTCCAGTACAGTTCGAGAGAGCTACGTTAGGGTCCGAACATAGTGGGAAGCAATCCGATACGCTGCAGGTGCCGCCGGAATCGGTTAGGATACTGGCGTTCACCGCCAATATGTAGGCCATGGTGAGAAACGTCGCCGTTCCGGCACGTAGCTCCGTCGTGAAAGTCGTGTTCCTCTCCGCGAGCTTGAATCGCTTCCCGACTCGGCTGGTTTCCACGAACGAGTTTACTCTACTCAAAACAGATACTCTCTTGGGTTCTTGTTGACTCACCTCCATTGCGAAAAACCTAAAAAAAAGATATCAATATCTTCTCTTTCAAGTGTTTTTTTTTTAATTTCTTATTATTGTATTTATAGGGTTATATAATTTAGAGTCTTAGTCGGAGAATGAAAAACTAAAAAAAAAAACCTTTCAAGAGAACATAAAATATCTAAATGGTTCCAGAGATACCAAGTTGATGATGAATTATATCGTGGTTGTTTCTCATTAAATGAGAAGCCACCAGTTCACTATTGATATGTCGTTTCGATTTTGCCACGTGTTTACATCCGACACGTGGCAAAATCAAAGTTTGCCATGTGTCGAATTTTGTCACACGTCAAGATTGGAACTTACTGATATCGGAGGAACTGAGTTTACTTTTTACTCTCATCCTAAAAACATGACATATGTCAATAGAAAAGGTAAATTTGTCTCATCCTAAAAACATGACATATGTCAATAGAAAAGGTAAATTTGTCCAAACCCTTTATCTTTTTAGATAAATTTACCCCCTAATGGACTCATGTCATGTTTTTTGAGATAGGGATAATGCTCACCCCCCTCAAAGGGGTAATATTAATAATTTTACCCCTCTACAGACACATATCATATTTTTTGGTTCTTAAAGGGGGCGAGCAAAAGTGAACTCGGAGGAACCAAGCTAGGTTTTTTGATTGAGTCAAAAAGCTATCAAAATTTGTCCTTTTTCACGTAGAATTCTATGTGAAGATGAATTCTATTTCATGTTTATATTCGTAATATTTGATATTTCTTATGCTGTTGAGTGGCGTTTTTGTTTGAAATTGTTCTTGAATGTAAACATCGTATATTTACAGTTTCCTTAATCTGTACAAAAAGGTTCTTAAAAAAATCAACTTGCCCGAACAAGAATAAATAACTTGTACTGGAAATAGTAAAAAAGGTTGAGAATATAAGAGACACACTTATATAATTATGGGCCCACAACTACTGTTATGCAATTGCCACACTTTTACTCAAGTCTTTAACTATCACGGTACCAATCGGAATTTGGATTCTCTATTAATCTGATATTTATCTTGACCTTAGATTCTCTATTGATTTGATCTTTATCTTGACCTACCAGCACGACATCAATCAAAATTTAAATTCTCTACTGATCTGATCTTTATCTTGACCTACACAGATCTTAAATGTAGATTATTATCTTAAAGTGTTTTAGGTCAGGAAAAATATCAGATCAATCGAGAATCCTGATCTCATCAATAAAAGGTCCATTTGCCTCAGGGACGTAATCAGGATTGAAGATCAAGGTAGGCTATAATTTATTTGTTTTTTTTTTTTACTAAATATCGACAACATCTTGTTAGGAGAACATCGTAAGATGTCCCGTAAAATGTATATTCTAAATAAATATATTACCAAATTTTATTTTATTTTTAAAAAGTCAAAACAAATTATAAGAGAAACATAAAATGCAAATACAAATATTAATTAAATTATATCCTATGATTTTTCAAAATATAAAACTTATCAATTATGAAATATTGATCAATGACAACGATAATCTATCTTTCAATATAGACAATCATGTAGTTTGTTAAAAATTCATTTTCATCTTAATGTGAAATAATATTTTGATAAGTTTCATTGGTAAAAAAATAATAATTTAAATATACAATGTTATTATATTATTATATTAGTTTGATTCATTCAAAATATACTAATACAATGTTTGGAGAAATTAAATGAAATTCATTTAACAATATCGTTACTTTGCAAATTTAAGATTGGATTAACTAAGAATTTGATAACTCCTAAAATCTCATTAACTAAAAATTATGGTAACCCTAACATTTCAAATCAAAATAAAATATTGAGCAAATTGCAGCCAACCTTCCTGAGGTTTGACCTTTGACAATCAAAAACAATTTTATCATTAATTGACAATGACCTCCTCTAATGTTAGTCAAAGATGGTCAAATTTAACTATTGACCGGATTTGAGCGCTACAAATATCAAAATGTCTATGAATAAAAAATTATGATTTTAAAAATATATAAATATATGAAAACTAAAAAAAAAAAAAAAAAATTAAAAAAAATTAAAAAAAATTAAAAAAAATACATGACTCATCTAAATCTAATCTAACATTTTCTTTTTCCATTGATATATCTCCAAAAAAAATTTCAAATTCAAGTTTTTCAGATTTTTCAAAAATAAAAACTAAAAAGTGTGGCTCATCTAAATCTAATCTAACAACATTTTCTTCTTCCATTGATATATCTCTAAATTTTTCTTCGATTCAAGTTTTTCAGATTTTTCAAAAATAAAAAATAAAAAATGTAGCTTATCTAAATCCAATCCAACAACATTTTCTTCAGTTTTTTTTTTTTTTTCGTTCTTCCATGTTAGTAAAACTTGAGAAGAAAATAGAAAAGAAAAGAAAAAAAAACTTGAAATCTGTTTTTTTTTTTTTTTAAATAAATAAATAAAGACTTAAAAAGACAAAAAATACCGTTATCTTTGTTAAGTTTGACTTTACTTTAATTAACAATAGGAGAGGTCATTGTCAATTAAGCACAAAGTTGTTTCTGGTTGTCAAAGGCCAAACCTCAGGGAGGTTGGCTGCAATTTGCTCTAAAATATTTAAAACCATAACATTCACTGAAACATATTTAATTTGAAGACTAATTGTTGATTTTGATAAAGAGGTTGAGCCAAATATGAACAAATTTGAAGAATGAATTGTTATTATAAAAGAAGAAAAAGAGCTATTTTTTTCTATTTTGAATAGTAAATAAAATTAATTCTTTAATTATTTATTATTTATTATTTATTTTTAATTTTTTTTTAGGGGAACTAGGGTGGTCTTGAGCCTACCCTAACCCTCACAAAGTTACGTCTCTAATTTGCCTTGATAATTGGAGTTTTTAAAATAGAACTCCAATATCATTGTTCAAACCCACAAACCTTTACCTAAAAAAACGTAAAGTGTGGTGGGGAGACATCTTTTCTGTCCCTGCTTAAGAGAGTAAATAGTTGGGATGCACATATAGTGATTGATCTCGATAGTTTCTTATAGACTCTTGACTTGATTTGTAAAGTGATTCATTGGGCTTCAATATTGATGTATATGTGTTCCCTTTACAGTGTGTTTGCAAAGAGTAGTGGGCTCGATGCCTTTACCTTTCTCTGGGTGGAATATAATGTGTGGTGGGTGAATTTATGAAGAGTAATGTTGAGTCCTATAAATTTCCTTCCTTCTTTTTTGTTTTTTCATTTCATCAAAAGAGATTCACACCCTTTATAAGATACTCCTCTTTGATGAATATTGATATATCTATCTTCCAATGTACGTAATTAAATAGAACAAAATTTGTAATGATCACTGAAGTCTTGTACAATACGATACTGTTCGTTTTAGGGCTTAACTTTAAAACTTTATTCTCGACTTTCAAATGAAACACGTTATATATAAACTAGACTGAGAAACAAGTCTATATATAAAACCTAGTGATATATCCTACATATATAAGCCCTTGTATGTGATGTTTATAAAATTTCACATCCACATTCTTTCTATACGATTCGTATTTAAGAAGTCTCAGATTTTATATCTAATTCATAATTTCATACAAAAATACCTAATAGATATAACCCGGGATGATTCTCTTTGCCCCTTGTCACTCACTTAACTTTTTTTTCTTTTTTTTTTTGTGTGGATACATTTGCATATCGAGAAACAATCATAATAGTTCATGCAATAGTGTCACACTCAGGTTTTGATTGATAAGTTCCAACTTTTGACACCATGATGATCTAAAAGAGAGCTATGGACCACCCTTATAGCTCTTATATATATGTGTATATATGACATTTGTAAGTCTTATTTAAGATTCTTCAACTGCCTTTCCCATAGAGATGGGCAATCCTATCCAAAAACAAATAATAGACTCTAAAATAGTGACCAATTTAACAAAAGTCGAGGTGATGCGATAGTATTAGTACAAGACTCACATCTACATTAATAAAATTATGAGTTCGAATCATAACGGACTCTATACACGTACTTGACAGCAAACCTTCCCAATTATATAAGTGAATTTCTAGATAAGAAATCATTTAATTGTGTACAATTTTTTTCCCTTCTTAGCTTGCTATGATCATCAATGTGCCAGGATTCATTGAAGCTCATGACCCACCTCTTATCCGATTGATACAATGCATAGGCTTTGGTACATGTCAATTGTCAAATCAATGGTGGGATTGATATTATTGAGTGTTTTAATTATTATTTTTGAATTTAAAAAAAAAAAACTTTTTATGAAGTAGGACCCCATAATGGTTTACAGCCAATTACAACATTAAATTCCTTTTTCCACTTCTTGCAAAATCAGTGGTCAAAAAGCTCCCTTCCTTCGCTTTCTATATATATATTTTTTGAAAAATAAATAAATAAAATTTCCTCCTTAATTTTCTATTACCATTTTAAGATCCAAAGTTTTATTATTTTTTAAAATATTACAATATTATATAAATTTACCAATTTAGATTGTTTTGAAAGAGTGAAGATTCGATCCCGTAATCTTGTGGTGCAAGTGTGAATGATTTACCACTGAACCAACCTTAACCCGTCGTACTTAATTTGCTATGCATACTTAATTTGCCATGTATATACAGTAATGTGCAGAAAATGTATTGTTTTATTTATAGAGAATTTATTGTTCTGATCACTTAAAGTTTGGTTAAAATACATGCTCTACTAGATATTAACAAAATATTTCTAATAAATATATCAGTTCCAAAAAAAATATATATATATTAAATAATTAACTGCACATCTCTTTCTCTTAGCACAAGTGATGTGTATCTTTAATTACTTCCACGTTAGTGCCACGATTTCGAATATCACCATACGCAGCAATCTCGACAGATATAAAGTCCTCGACAATGCTTGAGTCTAGAGGTCCTGGTAGTTGTCTCCGACAATCTTTTTAAGTTTTTTCTATAACTGAGTTAATTTAAAATTAGTTAATGAAGTTTATTCAAGGAAAAACCAAAGAAAACTAAAATTAACAAAATTAATACATTATTCTAAACAAAAAAAGGACTACCTTAATTGAATTATTATTTTGGATTATTGCAACCTCTCTCTCTGTATAGTGGTTAACTAGTAAGGACATCTTGAAATTATAAATTAAAAACGTTCAACCACAACCACACATTCATATTGTGTGTGAGTATTTATTAATGTTGGGTTGTGGGCTCACCGTGAATATGTGACTGTGATTGAACGTCATGAAATTATAAAGTCATGACGGTTCTGATTAGAGAAGTATTATATATATATATATAATAGAGGAAATAGCCATTTTTAACCAAAAATTAAGGGAGTTGATTGTTTTTGGCCCAAATTAGTAAACTGATTGTATTTGTCAAAGAATCCACCTTTTGGACAAAAACGCCCCTCATTAGTTTTCAAAACCTCTTCTCTCTCCTTGTCTCTCTCATTATTTTTGCAGTCTTTCTCTCTCTCCTTCACGCCTTCTTCTTCTTCTTCTTCTTCACGCCTTCTTCTTCTTCTTCACGATTTCTTCTTCTTCTTCACACTTCACGCCTTCTTCTTCTTCTTCACACCTTCATCTTCTTCATGCCTTCAACACTCATTTTTTCCAGATTTAAAAAAAAAAAAATCAGTTTTTTTTTGGTTGAAAATTTTCAGATCTTTTTCAGATCTTCTTCTTCACACCTTCTTCTCACTCGTTTTCAAGTATGGGTTGTGGTTGTGGTTGATTTTCAGATTTTTTTTAAAAAAAATCATGTATTTTTAAACAAAAAATTTTAGATTTTTTAAATAAAAATTTTCAGATTTTTTTAAAATTTCAGTTTTTTTTTGTTGAAAAATTTTCAGATTTAAAAAGGTTTGGATTTGAGTTTGGATTGTGATTGTGGTTGATTTTTCGGATGTAAAGTATGGGTTGTGGTTGTGGTTATGGTTGAGTTTGGGTTTAGGTTTCCAGATTTGATTTTTTTTTTCCAGACTAAACACACCAGTTATAATCAACTAAACGCACCGGGCAAAAATGACTAAACACTCCAGGCAAAAAAGAATTAAACACACCAGGCAAAATTTCTAAATGAAGGGCATTTTTGTCCGAAAAGTGGATTTTTTGACAAAAACAATCAAAATACTAATTCAGGCTAAAAACAATAAACCTCCTTAATTTTTGGCTAGTTTCCATTTTCACCCATATATAATATATATATAGTCCCGTTCTCATGCAGACGTTTTGATATTACTTTATGAGAATATTGAATGTGAGCTATTAGTTTTGACAAGTGTATACACATTTGAGTCTTATATCAGGACGTCCTAATTTGAAATTACATATATATACAGAAATCCTATTATCAGTTTGAACTGAAAAAAGTTATATCAGTTCTTTGTATGTGTGCCACTGGATTTAAATACTTTGACTTGACTGTATGCACTTGTCAGTCAAAGTATTTAAATTCAGTGGTCCATATATAAGGAACTGATATAACTTTTGTCAGTTCGAACTGATAATAGAAAGACTATATATATATATATATATATATATAGAGAGAGAGAGAGAGAACATGTTTCATGAAGGGTTAAAACTTGGATGAAGCATGCACCATGTACCATGTACCGTCCATCCTGATACTGCCACATCAGTAAAGTGGGTGGGGGAATGCATGTTGCGGATACACCCGAAACCTTCTCTTCATGAAGGGCTAAAACTTGTATCATCATGAAAAGCTGACCCAAAGTCAAATAAAGAAAAAGTTGTTTGGGATTTGGCAGAAAGTGATTTTGACTCTTTGTTTGAATCAATTACCCATTTTCTTGGTCACTTGGTTCTATATATGAAATATCTTTGACTAAACTCCAAAGCAAATGGCATATTGTTTATATTTTACATAAATATATTCTACAATTTGGCTGATATGCTACCTAACTCATCTATTGGAGATATAAAGGTTTTTTTTTTTTTTTAGACACACCAGACAAACGTGTTTGGTTCTGTTCTTCATGTAATGACACCAAAAAAAAAAAAAAAAAAAAAAACCCTACTTACAATTATGTAATACATGATTTTTCCATGCCCTTAGTTTAGGGTCATTGTTCCTTATTTTGTCCTTCTTTCCTCTATTCGGATCCTAACATGTGTTATACAATCGACTAACTGAATATATATTAATTATCCATTTTAAATTGATATCAAAATCAAGCAAGTAATATATCAAAGTTTATCTAGATCAAACATTACTAATGTAGTCCGAATATTAACTCAGAGTGGGGGAGGGGGGTTGACATAATACAACATATATTAAACATTGGTTCACATTATTGTGCAGTTTATGTGCATGAAAATTGTAGGTGCGTGTCACTTACCATCAAATTAAACGTCGTAGGGTACTACCGTACTAGGGTAGTCATGTCATATATAGTACGATACTAGCGAAAGACTCACTTTCTTTATATTATCCGGACAATTTACGGGTTGTCATTTACATGGGCCTGGATCTAGTCATTGGTTTTATTGATATTGACGGGTCAATACGTGTAAATGTGTAATAGCATTCAGAGGCCCACCTAGAGTAGTTGATGGGCCCAAATTATTTTGGGCCGACTTCAATCATGTAGAAATATTTTTGGGCTCGATGCTGTTCAATTGAAATAAGCCAATAATTAACTTTTTGAAAATTTGGATTATTTAAGGTTTCAAGACTTCAAAGTGTTTTATTATCATGACACACTAATGAGAACAAAATTTTATCTCGGATTTTTATTTAAATTAATGCAATAAATAAATTTTAATTAATATAAATCATAAAACGATACGATTATCATAAATTTTATGTCACAATATCTAAAATAAAATCAAGAGTTTATACTTAATAAAGTATCAATAAATAGGTTATTTTCAACTTAAATATTAATTACTATAAAAATGTCTATAAAAAAAAACAATAAAAATCCGTAAAAAAAAATATAACATTAATTGTTTCATTTTATCAAATAATTTCAGATTTAAGTAATCGTATATATGCCAACAGGGGCGTAGCTCAACATGTAGATGAACGAACTTGGGGCTTGGACAAATAACTCCCAGGTCAGTGGCTTGAATCCTACTAACGGTAAAAGCTTTCAAAAAAATACCTGGTCCCGAATTAATAGATATTGTCAAAAAGAAAAAAAAAAAAAAAAAGTAATCGTATGCATCATTATAAATTAATGTTTCAAAAAATAATCACATCATAAAAGCACTCCCACATGTTATCAAATTAAAAACCTATTTTGTTTCTATAGCTACAACACCAAATCTAACAAAAATGATTTGATTTAATTAGCAAAAAAATAAAAATAAAATCATACCAATTAAACTAAATACATATTACTATAAACTATTCACTTACTGGTCCTAACAGCAGAATTACCATAATAAAAACAACTCCGTAATACTACAAACCCCGTTCTCCGTAAAAAATAAAACCGGTTCGGTCCAAACGAATCCCGGTTCATCGATTGCTTATAAAATTAATTTTGCTCACATTCCCTCAATTTCTTCTCCATATCTATCTCTCTCTCTTATCTTTTTCGTGTATCACAGTTTCTTCGCTGGTAAAAAAAAGAAAACGAACGAGTCAGTACGGCACGAGCGCACCGACACGATTTCGGCCGACACTATCCGAGACGCCGGTATCTACATCGTATCGTCACGATATTTCAGCTATTATCATTTGCCGATACGTCACTGTTTTTCAGCTGTGTTTAATTTGTTTATAATTATTGTCTCTCTCGTTATGGACTCCAAATCTGTAAGTCTCGAAATCCCTCAACCATTCGATTGATATGAAATCCCTCAGCTCCGTGACGCTGGCGTTTTGTGTTTCTCGAAACCCTAAAGGTATCGATTCGTTTCGATTGATTTAAGTTGTCGATTTCTGTTTTGTTTGAAGCTAATTAGGGTTTATTCAGCTCTGGGAGGAGTACTGTTGTTGGTATTTCGATTTTGGATAAGATAATAGAGGTTAAGGTTAGGGTTAGGTTTTTTTTTTCGATCGTGGAAAAAAAAGTTGGAGAATTTGGGGATTTTGTTATATATTCTAGGGTTTGATTTGAGTGCAATACAACAGGTGTGGGTTTGAGAGGATAATGTGTATATTGTGTGTGATTCAAAAGTGGTCTCGCCGGGTCGCTACAATGCTGCCTTGGTTAGTTATTCCACTTATCGGTCTATGGGCTCTATCTCAGATTCTGCCACCGGCTTTTCGTTTTGAAATCACGTCTCCGAGGCTGGCATGTGTTTTCGTGCTCTTAGTTACTCTGTTTTGGTATGAGATTTTGATGCCCCAGTTGTCGGCTTGGCGTGTGCGTAGAAATGCAAGGCTGAGGGAGAGGAAGAGATTTGAGGCAATTGAATTGCACAAGATGAGAAAGACTGCTACACGGAGATGTAGGAATTGTTTGACTGCATATAGGGATCAGAATCCAGGCGGTGGTCGTTTTATGTGTTCATATTGTGGACATATTTCGAAGAGACCGGTTTTGGATTTGCCTGTGCCGCCTGGGGGGATGGGGATTTCAAATGCTGGGATTATTAAGGATCTTGTTGGAAAGGGCGGGAAAATATTGAACGGGAAAGGATGGTCTGAGAACGGGTGGATGTGTGGGCAGGATTGGTTAGAGAACGGGAACTGGGTTGGTGGGTCTGTTTCAGGGAAGTCTAACTATTGGCGGAAGAATGGGAGTGGCATTTTTGGAGGAGATGAGAACTGCTTGGCTGAGAAGTCATATTCTGGTGTTGTTATTTTTGCCTGCAAGCTATTGACAACTTTTTTCTTGAGCATTAGGTGGCTTTGGAGAAAGATTTTTAGAATTAGTTCGTCGATGGAAGATGACTCTTCTGATGCGGAACATATGATGGCTAAGAGGGGTGAGAATGGGGGTAATTATCCTGAAAGTAGAGGAGAAAAATCACGCAGAAAAGCCGAAGAGAAGAGACAGGCTAGGATAGAAAAGGAGCTTTTGGAGGAGGAAGAGAGGAAGCAGAGGGAGGAGGTTGCAAGGTTGGTGGAGGAACGTAGAAAACTGAGGGATGAGAAGTTGGAGGCTGAGAAAGAGGTTGGAAAAACGTCACCAACTGTAAGGGAGAAAGATAGTAAGAAGGAAGCAGAAAGGAAGCGCCAGGAAAGAAGAAAAGAGAAAGACAAGGGGTCTAGTAAGAGCAACTCTGATGTAGAAGAATTAGAAAAGCGAGCAGGAAAGGAAAGTGAGAGGAAGCGTGAGAATGATCGTCGTGAACCTCATAAAATTGGTACAGATATTTTCAAGGGCAATGGCATGGAAACAGGACATGGAGTAAAAAATACTACTGCAAGTAATTATAACCGGGGGAATGCTGGGACTAGGTACTTGGATCGTATGAAGGGTACATTTTTGTCTTCTTCAAAAGCTTTTGGTGGAGGTAGTTTCTTTGGAAAGGGCAACAATACTCCTGTTACTGCTGTGAAAGAAACCAAATCTAACAGTTCAATGGATCATTTCCATGCTCTTGGCAATCGGAGAGAATTTTATCCACCTGAGCGTCCATTTGGGAAGTTAACAAATGGAGAAGATAAAAGCATCAACCGTCCTGTAAGTTTTCATGCTACAGATTTTACATTTATGCATCATTTTAGCTATTGTTGATTAATGTGACCTAATTTCTAAATGGCAAATTTAGCACTATATAGTAACTACTGTCTTCTTGCCTACCTAACTAAATCTCCTACGTGCATTTTAATCCAAGATTGTTGGGATTTTCAAGTTAAGCTGCTAAATATTATACACATGCTTAAGTTTGATGATCTTTTTGTGTATTTCATGAAAATTTATTTGGAAGAGAGTAACAGTATCACAACATTGATCTGTTTACTGTAGGTTCTTTCTGAGCCCCAGCCAAGGACAGCACCAAAACAATCATGGCAACAATTATTCACTCGTTCATCATCTATTCCTTTGACCTCAAACACAAATGTCATTAGTAGACCGAATCCAAAGGGTACAACAGGAGTTCAGAGTCCACCATTACCTGCTCAATCATCATCAATGCAAACATTTGATAATCCAATCAATTTTGGGCTGCCTTCACCATTTACAGTGTCTACATATCCAAATGTTACCACTAGCAGTAGTTTAGGTTTTTCTCCTGTAATTGAACCGATCTTATCTCGTGTTGGAGATGGACCCCGTGAATTTATACCTGAAGAGCCAGAGCTTTTCGAAGATCCGTGTTATGTTCCCGATCCAATATCTTTGCTTGGACCTGTTTCTGAGTCGCTTGATAATTTTCAACTGGACCTGGGGACTGGTTTTGTAACAGACATGGGATTGGAAAAGCTTCATGCTTTAAAGAGTATGTCTTCTGCTGAAGGCAGCAAGCCATCTCCAATCGAGTCACCATTGTCACGATTGCGAATCGCTGATGAGAAGCTTAACAGTTCTAATTGGTTTCCAAGTACCCCCAAGGCCCAAGATATGCACACATTTTCCATGGATGATGCACATGCAAATGAGAAGGGAACATGGCAGATGTGGAATAGTTCTCCCCTTGGGCAGGATCTAGGTCTTGTAGGTGGCCCGGCAAGCTGGATTTTACCCCAAGAGCGAAATCGGTCAAACAACGAAGATTTTATCCTCCCTTCTCAGAAAAATATGGCTTCACTGTTCACTAAGGAGGATCCAGTCTTTTCTGGCACTCATTCCCCTCAGAAAGTTTTTCTTGGCAGTGGCCAAAATAGTGGGGCATTTAGCCCTGTCACTGGTCCAAGCGATCATGATCCATGGGTACAGAATGCTTTTTTTCCGCCATTGTCAGGCACCAACCACTTTTCTCTCAGAACACAGGAGGAAGGTACTCAGAATGAAATGACATATGGGAGTCCCAATGGATCTGCATCCAATCATTCATTTGAACCATCTCCAGCAAATTGTTGGTCCAAGTGAGTGCATCAAACTTTAACACCAATGATACTTTTCTGGCCTAATTTCTTGGTTGTGTATGAGTCACCTGTCCTGCTACTCTCCCCACACACACAATAGGAAAAGGGAAATGCAGTATGAAATCTTAAAATGTAGCTGGCAATATGTACAGTTGTAGGTATTTTTGCCAGTTGGGCAGTTTAAGCAACATTTCCCCACTGATACTGATTGTAGTTATTGGAAATGCTGTAGTTAAAATTTCCATTCCAAAATGGTAGAAGATAGAAAATGCTGTAGTTAAAATTTCTATTCCAAAATGGTAGAAGTTGTAAGAAATAAATAGATACTTCTCACTTGGTTTTTATTCTTTGAATACTAAGAAATTATCAAGGCTTTCATTAAACTCTAGTACCAAATAATATGGAAAGAAATCAACAACGCTTGTTTCCAAAATTGCTCCATGAACTTTTCAAATCACCAGGCCGATGCTACTTATATTTGATGGACACAATCAGATTACTGATTATCATTTGTGTAAAAGTAATTTGCTTTACAGCTTTAATATGCTAGGCCAAGGGTGCAAGTGCATTGAATGCTTAGCAATCTGAATAAAAAAATGTGTGATTTTCTTGTTTTATGGTAATGATTGTATGACAAAATAATTTTGGAAATGTCATACAATTCAGCACATATTGAGAAAATACAAGAACTAGAATAAAAACATATTGTTTAAACAGTGGTTTCTTTATTTCTGCATGACATAGTGATTGAATTATAATTTGTGTCATCCATATCATACAAAGATGAAGATTGTAGAAAATGCTTTGGCTTAGTGTAGGATTTGATTTAAAGTACTTGATATTGATGCCATGTCACTGATATCATATTATTTATCTAAAAGGAAAACCAGGTATTGAATCTTGTTTGGTCTTTGAAATGATATTAAATTCTGAGAAGAAGGGCTGTGAATCCTGTGATACTGTATGTAGCAATATATATGTAATAACAAAATGAAGAAACCGATGGATAAAATGACGATAGTTTGACACAACATCCTGTAATATGGTTACTGGGACACCGGACACCATATACTTGAGATTTTTGATGAATGGTGGGCATGTGCTATAAAACAGATTACCTTGGAGATTTTAAGCTCGGAAGTGTATTAGATGTTGAAGTGCATGGTCCAAAACTTTATTTATTCATTTATTATTATTTCTTTTATATATACATGCTTTCTGTTCATTATCCTGAAATTCTTAGGAAATTATGATAGTTTTGATTGATTGTTTTCTTCAATGAATACGGGGTCCTTCGTGCTTGGTTGAGGTTGTTCTGGGCTCTCTAGTTTGATGTCTATTCATCTTGTTTTAAATGTCATGATGTTTAGCTGATTATTGTTTACTTCTGTGATCATTGGCAGGAAGGATTGGGCTGTGCAGGGTAATGGAGAAGCTGTTGGCAGGTCATCTGTTTCGAGGCCCCATATTGGGGGTTTATTTCCGACCCCAGATGTACAGTCACTTTGGTCATTTGATTAAAAAAAAAAAAAAAGAACAGTGACAGTATGAAGGACTTAAATACACCTCCTGTTCATATGAGGCAAATAACCTCTTTTGGCGGAGATTTTAGAATACTGGACACAATGTATCTTCCTTCTTCAATTTTATAAGGGAGATTGACCGTTTACTTACTTTAGCTTGGATAGGTATACACGTGGCATGCATTCACTTGTGCATCAGGTAGCGGCTAGGTATGTTATGTTTCTTAAAATTCTTTTACTTATCTCTCTGCCGGAAGGAGGTTTATATTCCCATTTTGAGGAAAATTTGTTCTGTGAAGAATAGAGCTATTCCTCCTCTTAGCTGCTTATATATTTAAATCATCAGTTGAATGGATGTCCACTGACATGGGCTGTGAAAATGCAAGATGCTTTTGTTCATAAATCTCGTTGTTGTTATTATCTTTTTCCTTCTGTTAGGATTTTACTAACAATTTTGTGGAGACCTGCCTTCCCCATTTTGAAAGACCAATTGCCCTTTAGTTTTCGAAGTAGTGTTGTACAGCAGTTTCAAATATTTACCGTTATTGCCAACTTTGGGATGCTGGGGTCAGATAGGGTTGTTGTATCATGTATGTATGTACATTTTCAATCCCTTGGCAGAGTTCAGGTACTCTTGATGTTTTTTTGGTGGTATTAGCAGTAAGAAATGAAATGTGACGAGCAGGAGCTCTTGCTTGGTTAATAGAATAGTGTCGGCGTTGTCTATTGATTAGGTAGGAAGACGCATAGGCGATGTGGGGAATGTATGTTTGTATTTGGGGTCCAGGTTCTTTTCAAGTTTCCCTTAAAAGGGATCTGAAAGCTGCCGATATAGTTCGTTCTGAGACGAAAACAACCGTTATTATATGCTGTAACTCACATATAAGTAGATGAGTAGAAACCTCTTTAAAAGTGTCCCATGGTGCGATGTTGATGGTGTTCTGAAGCAAAGTCTTATTGCACACTAATCCAACAATTGGTAATGTAAAAAATTACTTATGATGAAAAATTGTTGGAGGGAGTTAATGTTTTCTTAAGACTTATTGAAGTCTTAGAGCATCTCCAATGTAATGCTAAATCATTGTACCAATGCTATAATTTAGTACAAAGTAAAAAAAGCATGCTCCAATGCAATGCTAAAAGCTGTGTCAAATTTCACATATGCTATAAACTGTGTTAAATTTGGAACTGTGTTAAATTTGACACAGTGTATAGCATATGTTAAATTTGGCACAGTAATAAATGCAGCTGTATTTGTTGATTTTTTAATTTTAAATAATAAAATTTAACAAATTTAGTAGGGAAAATTGAGATTGAAACAATTCTAACAAAATATTCAATGAGTTTATTGAATGCATTTGTTGTATTTATTGACTTCTATAATTTTAAATAATTAAAAAATAAAAAATAATATATCAAATAGAATTTTGCATTGGAGTACAATGCTAAAATGATGTACTAAATATAACATTTCACTATATTTTGTGTCATATTTGGCTATATTTTGTGTCATATTTGGCATTGGCATTGGTATATGCATTTAAGATGGTCTTAACATGTTAGAGCAAAAATAAATAAATGTGGTGTGTTATTAAAAATGCAATAAATGTGATGCGTGCATATATGGTGAGTCAAAATTAATCTGAAGTCTAAATAAGTGTCTATAAATTTGTTTGATTTATTAGAGCATTTTTAATGTAAATATGCATTTTAAAGTTTTTAAATAGTATTACATTAGCATTTCTATTCATTATAGGTCAACTTTTGAATTTTTTTTAAGGAGAAATGTATATTTACATCTCCAATGCAATTATTTAAAGTCAAATATATATCCATTTTATGACCAATCATAATAAAATATTGGAGATAGTTTTTTCAACTTTTTAAATATCAATCATGTGTGGCATTCCATTTTCTCAAAATGCATAATAGCATTGGAGATGCTCTTACAATTCAAGAATTGAGGGGTCAATGATTCGAATTCACATTCTTCAAATTCTCATAGTGACTCAAATTTATGCCGCCGCAATAAGTGGTATATATAAAGAAAAAGGTAGTGTTAACTTATGGGTTAACGACTATAAAAATACTATAAAAAGAATATAAAAGGAAAACATTTATTGCGTTTATTGTCTCAAGGGGTTAATGACTACCAAAATACTATAAAAGGAAAACATTTATTGTATTTATTGTCTCAATCAATACAATATAAATGTATTTTTATAGTAAATGTTTCTTGCTATAGTATTTTTGTAGTCCTTAAATTCACCTTCTCTTATTAGAGGCAACATCATCCATCCTAGTTATAAACCATCTTATTATAGGATGGACGAGTTTGGAGCTTGGGTAAATGACTACTAAGTCAGCTGCTCAAAGCTTACAAATGGCAAAAAAGCTTAAAAAATAAAAAATAAAAAAAATAAAAAATAAAAAACATGTTTTAGATATGTGGATAGATAATGTCAAAAAAAAATAAAAATAAAAAAATCATAAAATATTTTAAAATTATTTTAAGTGACTTTCTAAACTGTTTTAATATATATATATATATATTTTTGGTTTACACCATCCGGTTTCCGGGTGGGGCGGATCCACCATACGGTGCAATCAGCCCAGACCACACCCCAACTAATCCGGACTCGCACCGGGTCAGCCCACTAAGGGGTAAAGTGCTCCCAATATGTGTAGCTCCGTTCACAAGGGGAGTTGAACCCACAACCTTGCTTAAGGGATGAGAGCGCCGAACCACTCACACCAACTTATGATTGGTGTTTTAATATTATTTTAACTACAATGTAAGTTTGTAACAAATATTCTACGGATCTCTTAATATTCCTTTTAATCTTTTATGCGACGCAACGCTTGTGTTTTCGTTACGAAAACTCGAAGCCCATTGACTTGGCAAAGAAGACTCCGTTCAAGAATTATTGCTGTATTTCAATTCTTTGTCGAGTTACAGTATAATAGACACATTAGAAACAAACCTGAAATAAGATAACAAGAGAAACAATGGATTGAACAGACAAAAAATGCTTGAAAAATAATGAAGAACATCAAAGACACATGAAATACATAGCAGTACTTGAAATACATTACGCTCTACTTGTCAATAGATAACAACATTACATAAGAGACCGATTATTTGTCGTGAATCCTACGATGCATCGCAAGGCTGTGGCTCTTGTTGCTCGGGTGGTGCTGGTGGCAGTGCTGGTTCTCCTTGCCATGTCCAAACAATGTCCTTGAGAGCCGGTCTTATGTCTTGTTTCATCACCTTCTGGTACTCCAATGTGTCTCCGCTGCTCTTTTTCACCTCCACCAAGTGAAAAAACGGAGTGATTTCAAAGATTTCTGCATCGATTCCCAGCACTCCTTTCCTGCCTTCCTTGCAGCCTTCCATTTTCAGCAATCCTCCATCTTTCTTCTTTACTTTCAGCCTAAGACACCTACCAATGTCTTCCAGCTTCGCGATGATAGTTGAGGCAGGCTTGTTGGATGTGAACCTTTCTTCCTTCTTCCGATCTCTCTCCTCAAACAAGCCAGATAAGTCGAAGCCTGCTGAGCACGAGATGATATCGAAAGCATTCAAGTTGCAAGGCTTCGCTGCCACCAATTCATTCTTCGATTCTACCACATTAGTGATACTTTCATTCTCACTAAAAACCGCATCAGCATCCAGAGGGGTAAGTTCTCTCCCTTCTGTTTCGAAGGTAATTGGTTTTTCTAGTCCCTTGCAGAACCAAGAATTTTCCATTATTTTTGCTATGGAAATTCTAGTACTTGGGTTCGGATCCAAGATCTTCGTCAGCAACCTCCTCACTTCTGGGGAAAACCAGTTAGGAAATTTAAATTCCGCCTTACCAATCTTCCTGTACATTTCAATCAGATTTGAATCATGGAACGGGAGATAACCAGCCAGTAGAACATATAAGATCACTCCACATGACCATATATCAGCTTTCGACCCATCATAGCCTTTTCGGTGGATGACGTCTGGAGCAACATATGCAGGTGTCCCACATGTCGTATGGAGCAACCCGTCTTGATGCTTAGATTCAGCAAATGCACTCAATCCAAAATCTGAAACCTTTAGATTCCCATTCTCATCCAACAAAAGGTTTTCCGGCTTTAGATCCCGATGGAACACTCCCCTACTGTGGCAGTAATCAACCGCACTTATCAGCTGTTGGAAATATTTCCTCGCAGCATCCTCCTTCAGCTTTCCTTTGGCTACCTTGCTGAAAAGCTCACCGCCTTTAACATATTCCATCACAAAGTAAATTTTGGTTTTGCTCGCCATAACCTCGTAAAGCTCCACCACATTCGGATGTCTAACCATTCTCATGATGGAAATCTCTCTCTTAATTTGATTAATCATCCCAACCTTAAAGACCTTCTCTTTGTCAATTATCTTAATCGCCGCACTAATACCGGTTTTCAGATTCCTACCATGGTGGACCTTGGCAAAGGTTCCTTGGCCTAATAATTTCCCTAATTCATACCGTTGCATCAATATGGTCCCTTTGTTTTCCATTCTCCGTCTCACTAATCTTTTATACACGATAAAAGCTAAGCTAATTCACCGGCTATTGCAATATATATATATATGTGATATAAGTATATGCAACACAGGAACCGATCTCAAGAAAATTAAAGCCTAACCATCGTCGTCACATAAATCATGCTTTAATATAACATGTTCTCTAAAGTTTCTGGGCATACCAGACATTAGAGCATGAAGCTGAAGCAGGATTCGATCCGAATTTTGAACCACATCAAGGACAAACAAGTGCAGTTTTGATGGAGCTAAAACTTGATCAACTTCAACCAAGTACTTTTCAACTTTGAAGCACATCTTTCAGCATTCCCAATTACAAAGCTTTATAATTAATTAGATAGTAGGCTTGATTTGCTTCCAAATTTTTAGATAACCAACCTGGAAAAATCAATATACAATCAATTAGAGTTATAGAAAAAAAAGAAAAAATTGAAAAACTGGAAAAAAATTCCTTAAAAATTAACAACAGCTAAGAGACTAATATTCTGTTACTAAATTGACAGAACTTTCTTCAAAAACCAAGATTATCGCAAGACACAATCTAACATAATTAAGAAGATTAAAAACACATTTTTTTTTTTTATTATTTAAACTGTTTTCGGAAGCATAAACAAAATTTGAAGATTTTCTTCTTTTTTAAAAAAAAAAAACACACATGGGGTGTTAAGATCTCCAATTCTAAAGCTGTAATTCCATCCAATCTCATCATTAAAACCCACCAAATTTCTAAATCGGCAACAAAATTAAGAAAATATTCTTTAAAAAAAATATATTTAAAAAAAAATGTACCTTTTCAAGTGTTTGCAGATTGAAGAAGAGGAAGAAATCTGGAACAGTTGAACAGATGATGATGTGAGAAAATTATGAGCTGAAAAATGAAGAAAGCTTGAAGCTTTTTAGGGTTTTTTATATATGGTATTGAGCCCTCCACATAAAATGATTTTTTTATTATTAAAAAAAAAAAAAAAAAACAGAGTTTACAATAAAACACAACAGTCCAAACTCCAAGTCACTTTTTGGAGGTAGATATCGGCTATCAGTCATCTTCAAATTTTTCTCCTACAATCGGAATATTCCTAGAATATTTCTTTTTCATAATTTTACTGCACCAAATGGTAAAATATTATTATTTTACTTTTTAAATAATATTTCAAACTTCTTTTAATAAAATTGTTCTCTCTACATTATCTTATTAGATAATAATTTATTCACTTTAATTACATATAAAAATTGATGATTTAAAAACATTTGTTTTGAATTAAAATACTTATTAGTTCATTAATAAAAAAGTTAAAATTACCAATCATGTGTTGGTGTGAGTGGTTCGGCACTCTCATCCCTTAAACAAGGTCGTGGGTTCAACTCCTCTTGTGAACGGAGCTACATATATTGGGAACACTTTACCCCTTAGTGGGCCGACCCGGTGCGAGTCCGGATTAGTCGGGGTGTGGTCTGGGCTGATTGCACCGTATGGTGGATCTGTCCCACCCTGAAACTGGATGGTGTAAACAAAAAATTAAAATTAAAATTAAAATTAAAAAAATAATAAAAATATAGTCAATATTATACTCGGTTAAAAGATCTCAACAAAATATTTTTAATGGTATAATTTTTATACTGATTACATTTATAAATTAAAAATTATATATAATTAATTGAGTTTAATTAAAAAAGATGAAAGAAAAAATAATATTATTTTAATAGAATAGTGAAAGGAAGATTCAAAATTGGACCTTCAATTTTAAAGAACCAAAACAAATCTTCGTTTTGGGTTCTTTATTTTGAAGATCAGTTGGAGCCAATCTAATCTTCATCCCTTCGAAATGAAGATTGGTTGAGTTGACTTTACTGTTATTATTATTATTATTTATAATTATTAATCATCATTATCTTTGATTGCTTCCTAATAATAACGCGCTAATCATATTATTATTTATAAAAAAAAAAAATTAAAAAAAAATTAGTGCGTCACAGCTTTTAATAGCTTTTCGGTCTTAATTGTCAACTTTAATGATAATTAGGTATTGTGCTTTAATATGAAAGAGAAATGATTCAAATCTGATTGAAAAATATACAAATGAGTCAATCCTGTATCATCAATTGGGTTCGTAATTTTAAAATTACTTAACACGCTTTAAATTCGATTAATATTGGATTTTAATTAAAAATTCTTTCTCTTTTAAGTTTTTTGTAAAATTATATCTCGAAATATAATTGTTTAGTATCATCTTTTTAGGTCACGATTTTGATAAAATTTACTTAAATCAAGCATTATAAGTCATCGGTGGCTACAAACGAGCAATTAGAGGCTATAAAAGGAGAATATAATTACTGTAATATTTATTTTTAAAGCATATATATATATATATATTTAAAAATAAATTGATGAGCTAATTGAAGATCGAATCAAATTTTGTTTGTGATGTGTTAATTTGGATTAATAAAACGTGTTGTTTGAAAAATAAATTGATGAGCTAATTGAAGATTGAATCAAATTTTGTTTGTGATGTATTAATTGGATTAATAAAACGTGTTGTTTGAAAAATCTCTCTATTCATACCTTACAAGTTACAAGTCTTTGTGTACATACAAGAGTTCTGGTGATTGCAGCAGCCAATTAGGACACAACACCTGTGTAAGAAAGCAAAGGATGAATCCAGATGCGACCTTCCTCGGTCACAGCCTTGTCCAGTCGTCGTCTAACTGCTCTTACACCCATACACGTGGCTGTCAAATTCTTTTACACCCATACACGTGGCTTGTATTCATTTCGTTATCACGCCACGCAACAACTAATCAATCTGGTTTCCACGTTGTTTCTTTGTTTGTGGAATGTGTAGGCCAATTTGTGTACTCTCAAGATTCAAGAATCAAAGTTCTAAAGTTCTCTTTTCTTCAAGATTCAATCGGTGTGGATCTCCTCGTTCATATTAGCGGTGAAAGAGTCAACGCGTACATTTATCGGTATATATGGGAAGTTTTCTTTATATACATACAGTCTTTCTATTGTCAGTTCGTCCTAACAATAAATATATTATGATGAAAAATGTGGACCACAGATTATAGAGAAGTTTTGACAAATACATACACTTTGAGTTAAAGTATATAAATCTAGTAGTCCACATTCTTCGTCCTAATATATTTATTATTATCATGACGAACTGATAATAAAAAATCTGTATATACATAAGAGTAGGTATATATATATATACCGTATATATATAGATTGATTTGAAATTTTAAACCGATCCACTAACCTATTCGGTCCAGAATTTAAAAAACAAAAAATACAAGTAACAAAAGTCTCAAATGATATATATGGGGAGTTTTCTTTATATACGTGAGAGTAGATATGCATACATACCATCTACTAAGTGATTGATATGCATCGGTCCACTAACCCGTTCGGTCCCTGGTGGAGCTTATAGCCCACGTTGGGATGACTTGGTCATTTATGGTGGTGAAGTACATTATCTTTCTTCCAACAACCAAAACGTTTATCATACTTGCAACTTGCAAGGGTCTTTATCTTTCTGTCAAGAAGTACACTATCACCCTTCAAACTACCAATAGTTTATCACACTTGCAAGGGTCTTTTTGTCATTCTATCATTACAATAATGAGGTTCATTGTTTTCAAATAATTAAAATGCACCTAATTTAGGTACTTGTTCTCTGTACATGGCCCATGAACATATCTAAAACGCTTCAAAAATTTAGGAAATTAGAGAGACTAAATAAAAATAAAAATTGAATTTAGTAATGATCGAGAAAATGATAGAAGCATGTGCATAAATTTTTAAAAAGGTTAGGAGTTATTTTATGGGTCATAATTTTCTCATTTAATGCATGTGGGGGCATGATTTGACACAAATGAGTTTACTTCATCCACAAAATTCAATAAACCTTCCAATGCAATGTGAGCTGTATGAAGATAAGAGATTGCTTCCAAAATGAGACAAAATTGGAACTATTGAATGGATATTTTGTAAGCCTAAGGCCCTAAAGTGGTCCGCTTAGTAACTACAAAAGTATCTTTTAAAATCTTTAGAGATATCATAATCATTAATTGACGAGATGATATTGATCTAGTGGTAGATCCTTCATACCTGGATCATAAGATTACAGGTTCGAATCTTTCATTCCCTAAAAAATTCTGAATTTATATAATACTGAAAAAAAAAATTGTTTGTCTATTATTTGTTTCACCATACAAATATCCTCCTAATCTGAAAAATATTGTGTCAATATGTGTTCTTAAGACACGTATTGTATTACTTTCAAAAAAAAGAGAGATTTTGGATCCAAAACGGTCTGATATAAGGTTTTTATTGATTTTTTTTTAAAATCTTTATTAAATATAAGAGGGTTTTTCTAAATTTTTTGAAAGATTTTTTTTTTGTTGATAAATTTACTAATAAATAGAATCTATGTAAGTTTTCCATGTACAAAGATCCTGACAGGAAATGTTGGTGAGAAGGTTCAAGGAAAATTGTTTCCAGGAATGGATTGGAGCGTGAAAAAAAGAAAACAAAAAACATGTTCAATTGTCTTTAGCCGAAATTTCAACAGTGAAAAAGTTATTGGCAACATGATTTTTCCAGAAATTTCACACCGTGATTGAAGACATTTTCCAGGGTGTGACTAGTTTCAGATAATGTAATTCACATTTCAATAGAACAAATTTTTAAACATACGTCACTGAATCATGTCACCATTTCAATAATTATCATACAAATATTTTCTCTGGCAGTTGAAGAATATTACAATGCCACGAGATGCGTGTACCTACCTCTGTTTCCGTGCATGTTTGGTTGGTTTGCCTTTGCCAATGATTATGAGTCGGCCAACACAGTTGCTGCCGCTTCTGCTGCTGCTTGCTCGCGACCAGCTGCAGGTGACCGACAAGCGTGAATAATGGTGCATACATCTGTTTTTTCCAGAAATTGCTCTGCATTTGTGAGGATCAGGGGCGCGTATTCGAAGACCATTCTTTTACACTGATAGAGTTGCAAGACATCAGGATCGATAAATAGCACACACTTATAGTCAGTAATTCAAACTACACACATCTATCAGAGAAAGAAAAATTAAAGTGAAATCCTAAATACATCTAATATCATCCTCAGCAATGAGGAATTGAAGAAGTCATAACATCGATACCTGTTTTGCATAGTTCTCCACGGAGTTGCATCCCTTCAAAAGCAGCTCGAGTATATCTAGCTGTCATGAAAGAATGAAAGAGCATTAGTTGTCTAGTTTGCAATAGCCATTGAGCTTCATGGTACAATTTAATGTTTGCACAATGCAAGTTCGTGAAATATTATGCAGTATGCCAATAATAAACCACAGGATCAGTTTTTTTTTTTTTTTTTGTCCAAGCAAGAGAGACAGATCATACAACATCAAAGGAAATTTTCATAGGATAATTGAAATGAATCATGCATACTGAAAACGGATATAATGAGTAGTACGTATCTTTCATATAATAGACATTAACATTCGTATCATAAGCTGATAACGATATTGCCAACGCATGACAAAATTAATCTCACTCTTATTCATTTATATCTCAGAATAGGCATTATATCAAAACCAATATAATGCAACATGATACTTTTGGATACAAAAAGGCATGTGAGAATTTAAGAAATGCAGAAACAGTAAAATTTCACTGTAAACGAGAAATTATCCTTACTAGTGACAGACCAACAAACCTGAGTGTCAGGATCTTTCAATTTGACTATTATTTCTTCAACAGTACGGTGGCAAAGACCGCAGCTATCATCTTGGAGTTGTGAAGAAATGGCTGCAATTTGTTGGCAGAGGTTGACCTTTAGACAGAAATCTGCAGGCTGTACTGTGGAGATCTCCAAGAAGAAGAGAGGAGCATAATAGTTCACCAAAGTAACACACTGTGATCCAGAAGAAAAGAAAAAAAAAAAAAAACAACTTGGTTATGCAAATCTCTTTACTACCTTAATGATACCATCGTCATTTGTGCAAGCACCAAAAGAACTTTGCAATACTTATATGATCAACTTTTTAGTATTTTGGTAGCATTAAATGGAATTTAGATGGCTACTAGCCTTTAACCATAGTGCATATGGAGGCAGATTAAGCTTTAAACTCCGGAATATGATGATGGAAACGGGGCATATGATGATGGATAAAAAAGTCGATCAATTCAACCTTGATAACTACGTGAAGTGGCAAGTTTTCAAGCATACAAGGTTATGCTTACACAAGAGAGAATATAGATCTAGAAAGTGGAAAAAGAATATTCAGGTTTAAAGAATTCCATAACTAAAACATAAAGATGAACAGAGGAAAAGGAAACAGGCTTCACATTAGCACAAGTTCATCTTTTCAACTGCAACCTCAAAATTTCAATCTCAGTGAACAATATCCACTCTATTAAAATTAGATGAGTACCTGCTGCTTGAAAGAAGGCAAACGAGAGCAAGTCGTGTAAAGCATATCCATGATCTCAGTTTGAGTCTTGTTTTGAGAAAAGTAATCAACTGCTTTGGCTGCAAATTCTTCACACAATGCACACACGTTATCATTCTGGGCAACTTTTTCTGAAGTCTGGCTTTCATTTTCTCCCTCCAGCTTGCTTATTTCCACAACTGAACAAGGAATGCAGATAAGCATTAAATAATATTATTTTTCAGCATTACAAGCAATTCGTACTTTAAAAGTGAAAAGTGCATGATATCTACTCGTCTCAAGGGCAAAAAGATGCATAATGAGAGAGCATGAATGTGGTAGAGAGAGAAGAGAGAGAGAGAGAGAGACTGGAAGAGTAACAATATCAGAAATTACTTAAAGAATTATTTAATATATCTGAGACCATATTCTTACCAGATAACTGGTCTCCAAGTTGCCTGGCATCACAAGCCCAGCTACAACCCAACAGAACAAGAAATAACAACCCCACTCTCAGTCCTGTCATCCCTGATTTAAGACAAGCATGAAAACCTCGAAATCTTAAATTTTGATGAACAATTAAAAAAGAAAGTCTAATCTGATTGATCATTAGGGTAGAGATTTTATACAATTATAAACAAAATGAATAGGTTAACATATTTCTAAGCAATGCATGGATCACTTAAGAAGCATATCTGAATACTGAATGGCATGATATGAAGTACTGATGTATGCAAGAACCAGCTAATTTATACCATCTCATACAAATAAACAAGGTTTCACAATTCCATTCAATGATGCAAAGTAAAATCACGGGCTAACACATTGAAGTGACATTAGCGATACTGCATAACCGGTATGGTAACAGCAAAGTGAGAGGTCTCGTAGCACCCCCTCTCTCACTCTACCGACACCCGTTTCTTCCCCCTTGTCAACCAATATAAACCATTTCCTAATTCAAATTTCACCTTCAATTTACTATCGTCTATCGGAAAGGTTGACATATCGGAGGGAAAGAGACCTAAATTAGAAAACCCAAATCTTCGTTCTGTTCTAAAAGTTTGAGCAACAGCCACCCTCATAGACATAGTTCCACTTACCATATTAAAAACCAAAACACCCTATTACTAGCTTCATGTATTTAGTTTTCAATACATTGTTTCTCATCAAAATTAGTAAGATTATTCAGGCATCATAAAACTTTAATCGCAGAACACCTCTTTCAACTATAACAAACTAAGTACCAATTACTAGCTTAGCTTGTTTTTAATTTTTGAGATAAAAAATTTCTGTTTTTGATATTTACACAAACCAGCTACAAAAGCTCAAACTATTTTGAAATTTAAAAACACAAACTTATAATACAAGCCTAATCGAGCCAAGCATGGATTGATTTAAACTCGATTCGAAAGTCAAAGTTCACGCACGAAACATAACAACAGTAACTTAAATATAAACAAACAAACCAATATCATATAACAGTACCGTGAAAAATTAAAACTAGAACAACAATTAAAGATTACAGCCACGACACGAGAACCTAGAGAATATTTTTTAATCTTGTTTTTTTTTTTTTTCTTCTATTTGTTTTGTTTTAATTTTACAAACAGTTTCTCCGCAACCAAACAGAAGAAAAGAAATCTTCGAATGGAAAAAATCATCGTAAATTGAACAAGACGATTAACTTTGAAGAGATTAGATTACCTGCTCTTGGAGTGTATTGAATTGCAAGGAGAGACGTGAGAGAGAGAGAGAGATTATTTGTTTTTGAATGTTGGGTCGGGGAATGACTTGCGTAGAAATATAGTTAACGATTAGGGTTCTGCTAGTATGCGGTGAGCAACACTTTTGAATTTTAAGGGCCAGCAACTATGCTGACGTGTCACGATTGGAATAGAGGAAACACATAGATTTTATTGAAGGAATTTGGATCCTCTGTTATTTAACATGAGTAAACAATGGTTAGATTTATTTTACTTTTATTATCTTTAAATGCAGAGTATTATCTTAAAGCATTTTAGATCAGAAAAAAATCAGATCAGTAGAAAATCAAATCCTAATCGGAGATAGAAGAGCCAACTAACCTAATTCGATGTTCTAACATCAACTTAGGAGAAAAAAATTGAATTTTTTATTTTTATTTTTATATTTAAAATTATCTTGTAATACGTCACATGTCTTTAAGAATAATTTGAGCAAACACCAGTTTTAAGTTTTATCCAATTCAGATTTTGATCTAATTTAACAAAATTTCATTAGAGATTGACTTGTAAGTTGTGATTCAAGCACAAAAACTTAATCTTAAAACTTCCACGCCCATGTGAATAAAACTAGAGCTCCAATGAGTTCGAGTCATGTCCCTCTAATTCCCAAATCTGTAAATAGATTTTGAAGGGAAAAAAAAAAAAAAAAAAAAAACCATCCAACACGAAACCAAGTTTCGACAGAATATTTAGACATCATCAGCCTCATATGTGAAGGCCATAAACATCCTTACAAGTTACAATTAAAGAACATATCAATATTTTACAAAAAACCAGGAGACAGAATGACAAAGACTCTAAGAGAGTAAAAATAAACCAGAACAATCTTTAAGATAGAGAGATACTATAAGTTAGTGCCTGATTAAAAACAAAGGAAGGCCAGTGAAAGCTTTTATCTCAAGTTCAAAGTTGGCTTCTTTTTCTTATTTTGCTTGGCCAGAAGCAGTGAGAATCGAGCGAATCCGAACTTCTTCCTCTTTCCGGAGAACTGCTGCTTGCTACCGTTTTCCTTGTCAGCCTTCCGAGAAGAGGGCATGTTGCCATTCTGCTTGCTGAGAATTTGGCCTAATGATACCTTTCTCTTCGTGTTGTCTTTCTCCGCTATCTCAAACTCTTCCGGCAGAAGCAGCTTCCTGCTCAATATTTGCCCTATTGATAAGGTTGGCTTCAGTACGGGGATTGACACGTCGCTGACCATATTCAGTCCATTTACATCAAGCATACGAGAATCTTTGTGAGGTTGTGATGAGCAAGAGTTCTTAAACTTGGTGGAGTTCTGTACAGAACGTCTTTTCTGAGCATTCTCGGATCTCCATTTGCGAAGAGCCTCTTCCACTGCCAGCTTCCCCTTATTTGCAGCCTCTACTCTGTTGAGAGCTTCTTCCAAGGCCTTCTTAGTGGTTTTGACTTCTTCTGTAGCTTCCTCTACCCTCTTCAAAATTTCAATTTTTGACACATTTGCATCATCAACTTTAAGCATAGCATCTACCACTTTCCTCTTAGAAAGTTCCTCAGCATCTCGAGCCTTGGAGGTTAGGGAAGAGTACTCTTCATATGAAAGAGTTACTCCTTCAGGTTTCGGCAAAATATCTCCAGATGAGCTCTCACTGTTTGATAGAGCCTTGATCTCTGCAAGAGCAATAGCTTCTGCCGCTCTGGCAGCTTCCTTCATTTTTCTGGCGGCAACCAACCTGATCTCAGCTGTTTTTATCCTACTTTTGGTCTGCTCAATCTCTGAAATCGCTCTCAAAACTTCCGATCTGGCTGCTTCTCCTATTTTCTTGAACTGTTCTGCCTCAGAACTCAACCGGTGGAGCTCCCTCGAAATATCAACAGAACTATCAGATCTGCTAGCATCCTTCCCCATTTGCAGTTTCATTTTTGTTTGGTATAGCTCTTCCTCAAGAGATGACACCTTTGAGGAATTCAGACTCAGCCTTTCACGGGTTTTTTCAAGCGAAATTCTTTCCTTCTCTAATTTCTTGTTAAGAGAATCAACAGAAGCTCGGATGTCAGCAAGATCACTTGTAGTCCTGCAAAGATTCAACTTTGCTTGTTTCAATTCCATTAAGATTAGACCCGGAGCTGATGAGGGCAAGGTATCCAAACCTCTCATTGAATTATGATGAACACCCTCAATAATTTCATGATTTTCTTTTTCTGCTTCGTTTACCAGGGACACATTCTTATCGTCTGCATTTGACTCAAGTGTCACATTGACCTCAGAAGCTTCTTTCTGCAGCTTCAATTTTAATTCTTCCACCATCATTTTGGTAGCTTCCAGCTCCTTTAAGACTTCCAATGTTTCCTTTTCTTTCACAATCAAGTCTTTCTCCAATTTCGACGCTTGCTCCTCCACTTTCGCAATATCTACCTCCCCCATTTCATGCTGCTTAATATAAAAAACTTCTCAGTACATCATCAAGCAACTTAAAATCGTATAGAAGTATTTCAATGCAAACATGGTATACGAAATTCCACGCCTAGTTGTTCTACTAGAAAGTGCAAATGTGAGTGAATGCAGGAATGTATTGACTCTGTCCCGGAACAGTGTCGTAATCAAAACAAACAACTCAAATCTGTACAAATATGCAAACAAATGCATGATATATAGGTTCTTATGAAGCATAATGTATCTGGAAACAGTTGATAACAAGAATATCATTATTACAAAATAATGATAGCCCAACTCTTGTAGAAACTCAAATAATCAAAAGGATTTTGGAACCTAAAAATTAATGAACCAAAGACACAACCAGATACTATATATATTTTAAGTAGATTATCAGAACCTGGTTTAGTAATAGTGATTATGCATATAAAGTGTTTGATGAAATTTTTCATAGAAATTTTATCATGATTGTAACCAAACCCAGAAACCCACTTCGATTTCGGGTGTCTCCGAACAGAATCTGCGGTACCGGTTGCAAACCGAACCGACCCGACCGAACCAATCGAAACCTTATTCAGTTGATATTTGATATTGACTTAAAAACACTACTAAACATAAAAGAAAATAAAGAGAGAAACAAAGAAAGAAACCTCATCAGAAACTTTATGTTGAGATGGTTTCCAGTAACCAATTCCACCGAATCGACTCACAGCCTCTTTAACCGACTCGAACGGCGCCGACGTGTCGATCTCAGCTCTGGTAACACCTTCTTTCTTCATTGGGTCCGGTTTTGTACACGAAACGAAAACTTCACGACCCCCCAAAAGCTCCATTTTTGAAGCAGGATGATGTAGGGTTTCAGCCATTAAAACACAATCTGAAGCTCAAGCTAGTCTTCAAAAACTGAGATGATGACCAAAGAAAAACGTGTGGTGGATGATTCGCTAGTGAAACTGCAATGCACTCTAAAATTACACACACTTGGGGGACTTGGAGCTTGGAATGGAAACGTAGATAAAGAGAGAGAGGGGGAAAAAGACACTAAAAAGAGAAACTAGTAGACGTTTGGTTTGATTTTTTTTTACTTTCTTTTGTTTTGTTTTACCAAATTGCCCTTGATTTTTGACAGATATTGCAGAGAGTGACTTCTAGAGGGGGAGGTAAATAGAGTTTCACGTTTTGCCCTTGGCGGGAAAGGTGAAAGAGTTACTTAGAAGTCGCAGTAAGTGGGCCCCCCGGGTTAATTTCTTAACAATTGACGGGTCGGGTCTTAACGGATTTATTTTGGGGTTGGGTTTTTATCGGGAACAACAACGCTAGAGAATTGCAGTGTTGTGTAAGTGACTTTTTTGGCCGTTGCTGGTGAATCTACAAAGTACTTGAGCAGATCCACTACTAGCTAATAATATTATTATTATTATTTGCCTTTTTGTATTTTTTTAGGATTCACTTCTCATAAATTAACATAAAAACAAAATTCTTGTTACCACGGTCTATTGAAATCAAGACTAGCATGCTGTATAAGGTTAAATGAGGCGAAACGGATAATATCTCGTGGAATGAAGAAGGATTTCTACGAAAACATACCGATTATCTAAAATGACAACACCGTTAGACCCAATAAGCTAAAACGGACAATACCACATAAAATACTAATCTTAACCCTGAGATGTCCCTTTTAATGACAAAACTACAAGAAATATCCCTTTTAATGACAAAACCGTGAGACAGACCCGTGCTTATAGATTTCGAAATTTTGGTGTCAATAGTGTTTTAAATATTAGATATTCTCTTTAACATACAATTTTTTTTTTTTTTTTTTTTACAATATCTATTGCATTGGGACTAGATATTTTTTTAAAAACTTTCGACATTGGTAATATTCGACATTGTATACTGGCCTCTTAACATACAATTAAACACAAACTTATTATGTCATATGGTAAAATAAAACTCATGTAAGTAAGTGATATGGGTAAAATTTTCATAATGATAATGTTTGTTGTTGTTGTTGTTGTAATAGTCGACTGACAGTTTGGTGCAACGGTGAAATTATTTGCAGAATGCAAGAGACCAACGGTACTGGTAGTGGTACGTGTACCTTTTTTTTTTGTGTGTGGGGTTCACCTACCTTTGCTGTTGCTTTCTTTTTTTATATACATTGATCTCCAAACACATAATCATGACCACGACCGTTGTATATCTACTTGCCTTCCATATTTAAGAGTAATAAAAAGGAAGAAGACTGGTTTTGGTGCCGTTACAAAAGCAGCATTGCATTTGCTTGTAGTTACTCCAACTAAATTCAAACTTGATCAGGGCCGGCCACGGGGCAGCAAACCCAACATTTTGCTGAGACCCCCTAAAAGTCTAATCTACTTCTTCATCTTTTATAAAATTAGAGGCTCCAAATGGTCCAATCTACTTCTTCATCTTTTATAAAATTATGGACCTGAGGTCCAATCTATTTAAGTTTAAGAATGACCCAATCTCAAACATTTTTTTTTACTTTTTTTTAATAAAGCCCAATTATCTATATCTAGTTCAATTTAATAAAAATAAACATCAAAACCCAATTGAATTCTAACATATTAGACTAGTTTGACATCGTCTGAGTCAAAATTGTTTGAGTCCAATTGATTTTTTTTCTTTTCTTTTGAAAGAGAATCCAATTAGTAATCTTGATGGTAGCAGTATAATTAGTAAATTTACACTTCAGAAAGCAAGAATAATAGAAATGGAAACAATGTTTTGTTTTTATGTTTTCACATACGATTAAATCTTTTTTGTTTTAATTTATGTGGATTACATTGTATTTGATAAATGAAGAATTATATATATATTTTTTATGTTAATGGTAATAATTTTATATAGAACCCCAATTTTTATTAATATCATAAAATCACTCGGGCCCCAAAATGTCTAGAGACGGCTCTGAACTTGATCTATATATATATATATATATATACTGAATTGTAGTTGTCCTTTACAATTTACATAGGGCTTGACTCATGCTCGTATTCGGATTTCGACGCTTTTTTCAGATTCAGTCAATCATATATCCAACGGTTAAGATCAATTTTTTTTTTATTCGGTGATATATCCGATGGTTAGGATTATTATTATTAAAAAGAGTAGAAATGTGTATAGAATGTAAGAAAGGTATCCAAGGATTACAATTTAATTTCTCGAGTGGTGTGGTAGCCAAAAATGGCTAACTGGCCCAGCCCAACAAAGTGAACATATTTCCCTAATGGGTCCTATTTAAGCCCACTGTGCTGGGTCGACCCAACACAGATACCAGCAAAAACCATCATTAAGACTTATTCAAATATTCAGTTACAAACAAACGCTTCAGTTACATCAGTTATTGCCCATTCAAGAGGAGATTTCTCCAAGAATCACGCCCACTATCAAAGACTGATAGTGAACGTTGGAGCTACTGCCTCTAGTATAAATAAGGAGGACCTCGCATTCAAAAGCTCGGATTTTCTCTGAATTAAAGCTGATATCAAGCGTACCGAAACTCTGCCTCTAAAGGAACATTCCGGTCATCGGAAATTGACGTCGCTCAGCCCAAGCGCATATAAGGCTACGATCTCCAGCCACCACCATCCTGTTACCATCTATACTTCTATTTAAAGTTCTTTTGCAGGTACCACGAAGTTCGCACGACCATCTGCAAGCAACAGTCGACGTCAACCACACTAACCCCAACTTAGTTGCTCTGGGCCTGATTCAACCCGACCCGTTCGACGTACCAAGTCGTTCAACCACCTACAGTTTGGCGCCCACCGTGGGGCCCATTGCAACTACTTCCAAATTCAGTCAATCTGTTCCAACTAAAACTTAACATGACTGGAAGCGGCTCAATCCCCACCGTCGAAGATCAAATTGCTGCATTGACCGCTCAAATGGCCGCAAACGCCGAGAGGATGCAGGCACTGGAAGCAGAGAATGCAGCAATTCGAGCGGCTAATGGAGAGCTGAGAGCACTAGTCGACGGAGTAGTACCTGACTCAGCGACATCGGAGCACCCAACGTCGACACCTAACGCAGAAACGTTTGTCGATCGACCTGCTCCAAGGACACCAGCAAATCCCGTCGGACCCGAGATGATTCCGGCCGACCGTCAGAATCGACCAGAACTTCAGACCGTAAGGATTGATATCAACCTCAACGATATGCCTGCTCGGAACGATGGGATGGACGAACGAGATCCAGCAATGGACCAACGACCAGACAATGTCGACAAAGCGACAATATCACTCCAGTCGACACCCGGATTGGTAAAACTCGGGCCTGGTATGCACTTCAATAATGACTTAGAATTTTCTCGCAGGTTCGCAGAAATGGAAGCTCTCATCCAACGAATTCCAGGAGTCCCAGCTCCGATAAAGAAGAGCACTGCCAACAGCTTCGCCGACTCACCGTTCGTCGACGCAATCGCTCTTATCGAGATGCCTAGAAAGTTTAGCTTCCCAAACATGAAGCAATATGAAGGGACAACAGATCCGGACGACCACATTGCACAATACAAGCAGAGAATGTTCACCGCCGCAATTCCGCGCGATCTAAGAGAGGCGTGCATGTACAAGGCTTTCGGATCTAGCCTTAGTGGCCCTGCTTTACAATGGTATACCAATTTGCCTAATAACTCAATTGATTCTTTTGCGCAGCTAACGGATACCTTCGTGGAGCAATTCGCGAGCAGTCGCAAGCTGGAGAAGCAGTCGGACGACCTTTATACAGTAGTCCAACGACCTGGCAAAAACTTGAGAGCTTACGTCGGACGCTTCAATCGAGAAAAAGTGCAAATCCCAAGTTGCAATCAAGCAACCGCCATCTACGCCTTCAGGAAAGGCCTAAGGTTTGATTCTGATTTATATAAAGAGCTCACTAAGTATCCGTGCAGGACTATGGAAGATGTACTAGCCAAAGCATGGGCACAAATCAAGTGGGAAGAAGATGAAGCAAATTACGTCGGCAAAGCCAACAGTACATACTATGGTAATCGACGCAACGATCGAGTAGAGAGAAGATCCAACGACCAGAGATCACAGCCTTACCCTACAAACAACCGACGGAATCCCCAATCTCGACACGAGGGCTCAATTGACAAACATTCGGTCGATCGCAGTAATTTGAGGTCTAGTCGACCACAAGTAGAAGCACCAGAATATAACCTCAGGATCGAACCTGTCGACCTTGTAGCAGTGATGAAGGAAATGGGCAAAACAGTCAAGTGGCCACGGAAGATGAATGCCCTACCAGAACACAGGGACCCGAAGCTTCGATGTGAATTCCATGGGGATCATGGCCATCGTACAGAAGATTGCATCGCCCTGAAATTTGAAGTCGCTGAACTCCTAAAACGGGGACACCTTCGAGAGTTCTTAACGGAGAAGGGAAAACAGACTTACGCGAGACGTAACGACCAAAAACAATCAGATGTCGCCGACAGTCCTCCGGAGCCACCCAGGCAAGATAGAGTGATCAACTACATCGTAGGTGGATCCGAAGTCAGTGGCGTAAGTTATTCAGCAGCCAAGAGACACACGCGACAAGTATCAAACACAGAAGTCCAGCCGAATCGAGAACACACATCCAAAGTCGACGAAACAGTCACCTTTCGGTCGACAGACAAATCAGATTTGTTCTCCCCCCACCATGATGCTTTAGTCATTTCTCTGCATATTGCAAATTGTTTAACTAAACGCATTTTGATTGATAATGGTAGTTCGTGCAATATTTTATTTAACAGCGCTTTGAGAGAAATGCAGGTCGACGAGTCAAAGTTAAGTCGTCGAACGACTATGTTGACCGGGTTTAGTGGAGAGCAAAAAAGCACGTTAGGCGAGATTGTGCTGCCAGTCTACGCTGAAGGGGTCAACTTGTACATCAATTTCCTCGTGCTCGACTGTCAATCTCCTTACAACGCCATACTTGGCAGACCTTGGATACACGAGTTGAAGGCCATCCCGTCGACTTATCATCAGATGATCAAATTTCCTACCAGGTGGGGGGTGAAAGAGATCAAAGGGGAACAACGAGCAGCCAGGGAATGCTACCAGAATGCCATTAAAAGGAAGAAACAAGATTTATAGCAATTACAGGAAACCAATGTCGAGTCGACTCAAAACAAGCCTCAAATGGAGGAACTCGACGAAGTGTCGATCGACCCAGATCACCCAGAAAAGAAAGTATACGTCGGGTCCAGACTGTCGAACGACATACGAGAGCAGTTGATTACATTCCTCAAAGAGCGTCGCAACAGTTTCGCTTGGTCACACGAAGATATGGTCGGCATCGACCCCGAGGTAATAGTACACCAATTGCAGGTCGACCCAGATCATCAACCGGTAAGACAAAAACGAAGAAAGTTCGCTCCAGAAAGAAACAAAGTTATCAACGACGAAATCCAAAAACTGATCGACATCGGGTCAGTGAGGGAAGTAAAGTACCCCGACTGGCTAGCAAACGTCGTAGTAGTCAAGAAGAAAAACGGGAAGTGGAGAGTCTGCATCGACTTCACAGACCTCAACAAAGCCTGCCCCAAAGATTCTTTCCCGCTACCTCACATCGACATGTTAGTAGATGCTACCGCAGGACACGACTTACTAAGCTTTATGGACGCATACTCCGGCTACAACCAGATACTAATGCACCCTGACGACCAGGAGAAGACGGCCTTCGTCACGGAGCGAGGTACATTTTGCTATAAGGTAATGCCTTTTGGTTTAAAAAATGCAGGTGCAACCTACCAAAGGCTAGTCAACAAAATGTTCGCAAAAATGCTCGGATCGACAATGGAAGTCTACATCGACGATATGCTGGTCAAATCCCTAGTCGCACAACAACACATCGATCATTTGCGACAGTCGTTCGACGTTCTCGACGAATATGGTATGAAACTAAACCCCACTAAATGTTCTTTTGGTGTATCTTCAGGAAAGTTTCTGGGCTATTTGGTCACCCATAGGGGAATCGAAGCAAATCCAGACCAAATACGGTCGATCGAAAACATCGAGTCACCTAAATGCATCAAAGACGTGCAGAAACTTACCGGTCGGGTAGCAGCGCTGAACCGCTTCATCTCCAAGTCGTCCGAGCGATGTCTACCATTTTTCAATACACTCAAAAGAAATAAATCGTTCGAATGGAACGACGACTGTGAAAGGGCACTACAGGATTTGAAGACATACTTGAAGTCGCCACCACTATTGTCAAAGCCAAAAGACAACGAAACATTATTCGTATATCTGGCAGTATCCGACACCGCTGTAAGCGCAGTCCTCGTGAGAGAAGAAGAGAACAACCAACATCCAGTCTACTACGTAAGTAAAACCCTACTCGACGCAGAAACCAGGTATAGTCGACTGGAGAAGCTCGCACTGACCCTTGTCGTGGCAGCACGCAAATTGAGGCCATACTTCCAATGCCACTCCGTTAAGGTACTAACCACTTACCCTCTTAAAAATATTTTGCATAAACCTGAGCTTTCAGGTCGATTGACGAAATGGGCAGTAGAACTCAGCGAGTACGACATCAGCTTCCATCCAAGATCAGCAATGAAATCACAGGTATTAGCCGACTTTGTGGCAGACTTCACTCCACCTGAAAACATGCAGGCAGAACCAGAACTGGTGGCGCTCGCCACAGAAACCCTCAGCGAAAAATGGACCTTGTCGGTCGACGGTTCGAGTAATATCAAGGGAAGCGGACTAGGACTGGTACTCAAATCCCCCCAGGGAGATATACTGGAGCAGTCGATCCATTGTGGTTTTCGTGCAACAAATAATGAAGCTGAATACGAAGCTCTGATAGCAGGGCTCGAATTAGCAAAAAGCCTGGCAATAAAGAGAATCAAAGTGTTAAGCGACTCCCAACTAGTCGTTCGACAGATAAACGGATCATACGAAGCAAGGGACCCAAGAATGTCGGCCTACCTAATCAAAGCTAAACGGCTTCAATCGACTTTCGATGAATTTTCGATAGATCAAATACCCAGATCCGACAACGCGCGAGCAGACGCATTAGCAAGCCTTGGATCGACAGCAACAAATGGCTCAAAGTCGGTTCCTATAGTTTATCTCATGTCTCCATCAATTCAAGAAGCAGAGATATTGGCACCAATCGACGATGGTAGAAGCTGGATAGAACCGATCTTCAATTACCTCCAAGCTGATATTCTGCCAGACGACAGGACTGAAGCAAGGAGAATCAAGGCAAAAGCAACTAAATTCTGTATCATATATGGCAAGCTTTACAAAAAGTCATTCACCGGACCCTACTTGAGATGTGTCACCAAACGAGAGGCGTACGACGTTTTAAAAAGTCTACACCATGAGGAATGCGGGAATCATTCTGGCGCCCGTAGTTTGTCGAACAGAGCTGTCACGGCGGGATATTATTGGCCAACCATGCGGACTGATTCTCAAAATCACGTCAAGTCGTGCGACAAATGCCAACGCTTCGCACCAATATCACATCTTCCCCCAGGTACGCTGAATTCAATCTCGTCCCCTTGGCCTTTTATGAAGTGGGGGATGGACATTGTAGGTAAGCTGCCAGCTGCACCTGGTGGCGTCGTCTACATGTTGGTCCTGACGGACTACTTCTCCAAATGGGTCGAAATCGGGGTGTATCAGCAAGTACGCGATATTGAGGTACGCAACTTCGTTTGAAAAAATATTATTTGCAGGTTTGGAGTACCCAAGGAAATAGTGACCGACAACGGGTCCCAATTCATTTCATACGACTTCAAGAACTTCTGCGACAAGTACGGAATCAAGCTAAGTTTCTCAACTCCACGATATCCCCAAGCAAATGGACAAGCTGAGTCGACTAACAAAACCATTGTCAATACATTGAAGAAACGACTCGAGGCGGAAAAAAGCGAGTGGGTGGAAAAACTTCCAGAAATCCTATGGTCATACAGAACTACCCCACGACGGTCGACAGGAGAAACTCCCTTTTCACTTGTCTATGGCTCAGAAGCTGTCATCCCAATAGAAACAAGGGTGTCGACCGCCCGTAGCGAAAATCCGAATGAGGAACAAAACAACTTGGAACTCAATTTCGAACTTGACCACCTCGACGAACGAAGGGATCGTGCCGCTTTGAGAATCCAGTCGTACCAACAACAAGTCGCTCGACACTACAATAAAAAAGTTAGCGTCAGAATCTTCAAACTCCACGACTGGGTATTGCGACGAGTCTTCCAAAATACAAGGGAAGAAGGCGCCGAAAAATTGGGACCAACGTGGGAAGGACCGTATCAAATTACAGATGTCGTCGGGCGTGGAGCTTACAAGCTTAGAGGACTCGATGGACGAGAAATACACAACAGCTGGAACGCTCTACATCTAAAAAAGTACCATTTCTAAACTATCTTTTGATTTCATTATTTTTGTTTTTTCCTCTCATTTCTAACAAACTCAACCCGGAGAAGAGCAATGATGACACCTTCGTGCAACTAAGTGCAAAACTGAGCTCAAAAAATTACCATCTATCTTACGACGCTGTCAACGTCGACAAGCAAACTTTCTATTTTTTGAATATACAGCTTCAACGACCGCATTCACCGACTTCGACCTCAAACTCCCAATATCCTCATTCAGGACAATCACATATTAAGAGTGGGGGAACGACACTGGGAGAAGGCGACCAAATATAACGCATGTACGCGAATTTATGTAAAATGGTCTTGTCGACCATATATATTACGCATGTACGCGAATCTGTATAAAAAGGTCTTGTCGACCATAACGCATGTACGTGAACTTCTATCGACCAAATATAACGCATGTACGCGAATTTATGTAAAATGGTCTTGTCGACCATATATATTACGCATGTACGCGAATCTGTATAAAAGGTCTTGTCGACCATAACGCATGTACGCGAATCCAAATTTCTCCGAGTAAATGAAAAGTATCTTTTTATCTCTTTCAACTATCTCCTTACGCATCCTAAGCAACTTTTTACGAATATTAAACGCGTGATTGACCCCCATATGACAGTTGACGTCGTTCGACTTACGAATGTGCATAAGTTTACAGGCTTATTACATTCAAAATTAAAATCTTCCTACGACTGAGCATAAGTTTACAGGCTTATCTTATTCGTTTCACGTCGTACGACTTACGATAGATCATGAGTCATTTCAGATCTCAATCAAAACTTGTTTACCATTGTGTAACTACCATCATTTGATGGTCGATCCAATAAGCAAATAAACATTCAGAAATAAAAGAAGGTCGATCCATTCAAAATAAGTAAACAATCTTTTACATATCAAGGTCGATCAAGATCGTCCAGCATTACAAAATAAAATTTCAGGGAGCATCGCTAGGAGGAGGAGCGACAGCAACAGCGGCACTCTCTTCATTATTGTCGGGACGTTCATTAGCCCCAGGGCTTCTGTCGACATCCACAGCGTCTTCTCCATCAAGGGATTCTTCAAGTTTCAGACGCTCCATCTCCTCGTAGAGGTCAATTTCCTCTCTCATATGTTGAGGATCCCATTGGACGCCCGACAAGAACTCTTTAAAAAGCTCCGCCCTAGCCTTGCAAACAGCTTCCACTGCTATCGACAACGCTCGCTCCTTTAGAGCCTCGACCGTCTTTTCATGTTGGTCGGCCGCTTCTTTGAACTTTGTCTCCTCGACTTGGTGTCGATCCCTTAAACTTTTTAACTCCTCCTCCAGGGCCACCTTTTGGCGCTCCATTACACCCTTCTCCTTGGAGAGCTTCGCATTTTCCGCTTTAAGAGCGTCGGCCGCCTTGCGATGCATCACATTTTTGTCATTTACGGCCTTGTATCGACCATGTAGATGCAGCGTCGCTTGGTAAGCCTACAAAAACAAGATATTAAATCGTCAAAAAAAAATATACGTAATAAAATACTGCCAGTGAAAACAAGAATCTTTCTACCTGAAAATTTGATAGCAGCAACGTATCAAAAACTTCCTCCGTCTTGACGTTTTTCAAATGCATGTCGTCATCAACAAGAGTGAAGTCGTCCGACCTCTTTAAGAACCCTGCAGGATCCTTAAATGACGAGAGTCCAGAAGCAAGTAGCTTCATTGGAGAATCCGGCTCAAAATCAGCCCCAGCCGACTTATCTTTTGAGCCGGACGCCGCTTTCTTCTGTCGATCGACAGCAGAAGTCCTCTTTTGCCTCTTTGCCAGCGGACTCCTCTCTGGCGACGAATCTAGGATTTGGTCCACTACGGCTGCAGCGCCTTCCTTCGACTCGCCTACGAGTCGTTTTTGTTTGGCTTGAGATGCCGCCCGTTTCCTGGCGATTTCATCTCTAAAACGCCTCATGGTCTCAGCATTTTCGGGACATTAAACTCCGCGCTCGCCATCGTCGTCACTGCGAAATGACGTTCAACATCAGTTAGAGGCTTTAAAAAACTCAAATTATACTGGAGAACCTCAAGACTCCTCCTGATCCATATGTACGATAAGAAATCCTTCACATGAGGATAGGGTCTGCGCGATCTATTTAGTGTCGACCACCTCCACAGTCGACTTGGCCTAAAATTACCTTCCGTAAGCAAGCTACTGACACTCCTTTGGTTAGCAGGGATCTCTAATAAAACCCTGGTACGTTCAGGTGCGACGTCGCATGACGGAGGTTTTATTGTCCCTTTGATTTCTGCAAAGACAATGAAATGGTCAAAACAAGCAACTCACAAAGAATGCATACGAACATATCAATCGACAGTTTTCGAAACTTACCATATCGATTCCAGATCCGTCGATATTGATACTCCTCCTCCCCTCTCCTCCATGGGCCATCGACCGGAGGCCCCTTCGCGAAAAAGAACGTATCTTTCCAAAGTCTGTCATTCGACTTAGTATCGATAATGATTTCCCTCTTTTTATTTCGAGGCACTAACGAGTAACGACCAGTGTCGACTAAATGTTCTTTCAAATAATAGTTATGAAGGAGACACCCCAATCCAAATTGTATATTATACCTCTCATTTAATATTCCTAGACCCAACAGTATTCTCCAGGTGTTAGGCATCAACTGACCAGGAGCTAGATCGTAGTATAACAACATTCGTCGAACGAGCTGAGGGACAGGGAATCTAAAACCTAAACGGAGAGTATACTCATAAAAACACGTCCACCCCGGGATATCCCAATCAGCACGTTCATGTTCCCTTGGCGCACGTAATTCAACGTCGTTAGGAATACCATACATCGTCCTTATGCCAGGCAACATATCCTCCGTGATCAAGCTCGCCGGACTGTCTTTCAATATACCTAAATGTCGACCAGATGTCGACGCCTTAGGAACCTCAACATATTTCGGATGCTCTACAGCCGACGCGATAGCATATACAGCGCCTTGCTCTATCATACCCCTAGCATTTATAGGGACAGCCGTCGACGGATCTTCAACCGTGACTCGTCGATCGACGTCCTGAATCCTACTATCGACTCCATCATCACTGGAAGTCCAGTTAATTGCCAATTCCGAGATTGTCTCGTCGTTCGACATTGTATCTCCAAAATCTGACATGCAGAAAATGCACAAGTCAGACAGAAGCTAAAAGCTACAATCACAACCTAAAGACTTTTTCTTCGACCAAAAATCTAAGGTTGGGTTTCTTAAACTACTTAAAAGCCGACCTAGATACTAGGATAAGGAATCTACCTACTGTCGAAGGCTTCCAGATTCTAACCGACTGCTCTCGTCGCAACAACACAACAACAACAAAAAACAATTCTTTGCAGATAAAACCAACTCGATATGGATCAAAACCTCAGAATCTAACAAATATAGTAAAGAACATACATTCCCAGATAAATGAAAAACTTCAGAGCAAGCAAAGATAAATGAAAAACTTCAGAACAAGCATAAAGGAAGTATATGTATAAATGGTGAAGTATATATAAATAGGAATAGATTTCACCAACCTGAAAGAGGAGAAAGAAGAATATCGTGAAGAAATCCCACGAAGAAATCCCACGAAAAGGGTATGGGGCGCTTCAGTTTCAAGGCCAACGAAGAAGTTGAAGAGATAAGTTCTTCAATTTTTCTCCAAAACTTTCAGTTGTTTTTGTGCAAAGTATCGAATGGAACAAGGGTGGGATTTATATAAAAAAAAAAAAAAAAAACCCTAGTTGACACGTGTCGACGCCCCTTCAACTACCGGTTAACCCAAGTAAAAATCACCGGTTAACCTAGGTAACCGTTAACCTATCCAGTTCAAAATTCGAAACAGCTATAGCTTCTTGAAAGGTGCGCATGAAATTAATGCAGCTGACGCCATCATGGAAAAACACTCCCATCACATCGATTTAGCATCTATCACATCAGGTTGCCATCAATGATGACAAGAAACTACCGTCTAACGACGAATATTGAAATCAACATCAAAAACGTCGTTCATTCAATGGAGGCGTCAGGGAAAACAAATATTCCAATAAATACTGATTCCATTCGACGCAGAGTCGGCCGACTATGGTCTATTCCAATAAATACTGATTCCATTCGACGCAGAGTTGGCCGACTATGGTCAATTCAAAGAAAATCTTCGATTCAACTTAATGCAGCTTGTTCAAGCAATGACGGATCCAATAAAGGTCAACCCAACGGAAATCACTCTCTAAATCATAGATTCTTCTTTAAAGAGTGGGGGACAAACTGTGGTAGCCAAAAATGGCTAACTGGCCCAGCCCAACAAAGTGAACATATTTCCCTAATGGGTCCTATTTAAGCCCACTGTGCTGGGTCGACCCAACACAGATACCAGCAAAAACCATCATTAAGACTTATTCAAATATTCAGTTACAAACAAACGCTTCAGTTACATCAGTTATTGCCCATTCAAGAGGAGATTTCTCCAAGAATCACGCCCACTATCAAAGACTGATAGTGAACGTTGGAGCTACTGCCTCTAGTATAAATAAGGAGGACCTCTCATTCAAAAGCTCGGATTTTCTCTGAATTAAAGCTGATATCAAGCGTACCGAAACTCTGCCTCTAAAGGAACATTCCGGTCATCGGAAATCGACGTCGCTCAGCCCAAGCGCATATAAGGCTACGATCTCCAGCCACCACCATCCTGTTACCATCTATACTTCTATTTAAAGTTCTTTTGCAGGTACCACGAAGTTCGCACGACCATCTGCAAGCAACAGTCGACGTCAACCACACTAACCCCAGCTTAGTTGCTCTGGGCCTGATTCAACCCGACCCGTTCGACGTACCAAGTCGTTCAACCACCTACAAGTGGTGCTATTGGCAATCCACTAATGATATAATAATGTCCCATTTTTAAAAATTCAAAAATTCAATTGATTTCTTTCCAAAACTACCCTTTTTAAAAAATTTTGACTTTTTTTAATTTTTAATTTTTAAAACAAAAACAATACAAAAGCACTAAATTGGTAAGTATTGGCGTATTGCAACCTATAGAAGAATCACCGGTATATAAAGCAAAGAAATTATGGAAAAATTAATATTATTAATTACATTGTTTGCTATATGAAAAATTAATTCACTATTCTGGAGCTGAAAAGGTGAGACACATGGAAATTAGGTCTTGAAATTTTTCAGAAAACTAATAATTACGGTACATGGAAATTGTATTGACGACTTGCAACTTTTGTTCTGTCTGCCATTTCATTTTCACCAATATAACATATGAATATTCTTCTTTATTGTTTTCCTAAACGATTTTTTTTTTTTAAAGATTTTTTCTAAACGATTTGAGTGCTTCTGTATTGTTTATATTTTAAAAAAATAAAAAAAAAAACAAAAAAAAATCGACAAACGGAAAAATTTAGATATAGAGAGAGTAGTTTTTTATGGGATGAGTTAAATTTGGAAGATAAATAGAAAGAGTAGTTTTGGAAAGAAGTCAATTAAATTTTCAAATTTTTTAAAAATGGGACATTATTAGATCATTAGTGGGTTGCCAATAACACCACTCTAATTTCTCTCTTCTCCTATAAGCGGGATTCGAAACTAAATTATCGATATTAAACACTACATGTGCGATCCAGATATTATGTCTGATCATATGCTTTTGTCTTACTCCATGTTGGTCTTTGAGTGGGCTACAACACTATTATTCAAGAGTGGCGATATTTGCACCCCTTTAAAATCGTATGTGCACCCCAAATTTATATATTTTTAAAATTCCAATCTTACCCTTAATTATTATTGTTATCTTATTTTCAAAATTTTAACTAACTAAATCAAATTAAAAATAATAAAGAAAAACAAAATCCCAAATATATCAAAAAGTGAAGAAAAACAGTATATTCTCTCAAGAAAATATGGAGGAGGCTGCTGCCTCATCCTCTTCTATTCTAGATTAGAAAATTAGATTATTACAACCTCTTCCAAAATTTGGGAGGAGTACTGCGGCTCCTCCATATATATTATGCATCTTTTAATTTTGTATTTTAGATAATAAAAAAACAACACATAAAAATAAAAAAAAATAAAAAAAAATAAAAATACCATTCTCTCTCTCTTGTGGAGAATGATGAATTCGAAGTGGATGTCTCAATTTTATTGTTGTTGTTTATCCGTTTATTTTGTTTTAGGTAAAATAAAGAATACAAGGTGTTTATTTTATAATATTTTTAAAAATTAAAACAAATGGCATATTTGGTAATGTGTGAGGTGTACTTACAAGATTTTATCTTTTAAATTTTTTTAAAGGGGTGTATATACAAATAGGGGTGCACATACAGTTTTTCAGGGGTGCAAATATCGCCACTCTTATTCAACCATAACATTAGCTACCGTGTGGATTTTCACCTGTTGGGCCAAGGCCCATCTGGACCACCACTTTGAGCCGTGTTGATGAATAGTATTCAAACCGCAACTTTCAGCAGTTTCACTGGATTGACACGCATTGGGCCAGGCCCGTGTAAACCACTAGAATTTGAGCTGGGCTGACTAATACTGGGCTTCAGCGGTCTCGATCGGAAACGAACCAACCGAAACCGTCAAAAAAACCGGGTACGAATTAAAATTTGTAATTTACTATTATTAATGAAAATAAAAAATGAAAAAGTGTATAATCATTTATTGCATTAGAAGATAGTTAAGGAAATCCAGTTAAGAGTTCAAATCAATAGATGATCCGATCAAAATTTTGAAACGTAATTTAAATGAAACAATAAGCTGTTTTGATTGTGAAGGAAACCAGGAGGCGAAGATATTTTATTTATAGATTAACAAATGTAGGCAACTTGTCATATCCAGTCACAGCAAACATCATTGAACTTTAGAATCACTAGTCACTACTCACTTTGTACTACAAATAACCAAAGGTGGAAGAAGAAATCAAACATGACATGTTGTCACCCACAATGACTATGCACATAAAAAACAGGTGCTGAGCATTGCTTTCACAACTTTTTTTTTTTTTTTTTCTTTTTTTTTCCACACAAGATATGTATGATATATTGACTCGAAACAGAGATATTTTCAAACTGAATAAGCATCTTTTATTAATAATCCACATTGAACGGTGATCACCAATTTCTTTTTTATATGGTTAAAAAAGTACATTTTTAGATAGTCTTTGTATCGGATTTTGGTTTAAAAATAAAAATAAAATAGTCAAAATTAGTTAATTAATTTTAATTCAAGCAATATCGTCTATTGATCGATAGTATGATCAAACCAAAGGACAATCCATTTTATGTTCATAAAATTAATTAAAGGTGACTTTTAGGCATTTGTAAAACGTAAAAGTTAAAACCAGGAAAATTAATTGAGTTTTCTTGGGTATGTGCACGTGGGTTCATTGAAACCAACATGTTACATATGGCCACCTGATTTTGAATACCTAATTGAAAATGGTCAAAATCTCAATTTTAGTAATAACCAAAAGAGTTGGCTGATAATGACTTTGTAACGAGTAATCTCAAGAAGAGACTGAAAATTCATTTTCAATAATTAATTGTTGGCATGATACATATCGGGTAGGATAGTTCTCTTATTAGGTCGTCCTGAAATTATAATTTCAGGACGACCAACCACAGCTACGTATTTTAATAAGTTTAAATATTTATTAAAAAAAAAAATCAACATTTTATTTGAAAATGTAGTTGTGGTTGTGGTTGGTAGTCCTGAAATTATAATTCCAGGATGACCTGATAGGAGAATTATCCCATATCGGGTTATGTCAAGAAGTGAAAACTTTAATTTGGGCATGATAGAAAGTATACATAATGAGTCGTTGCCTTTCAAGTCTCATTTCTCATGATTCAATCAAAACTTTAAAGGACAGAAATTGGCTAGCTCACACACACACGTCAATAAAAATTATTGATCGGAAAATGTTTCGCTTTCGTTTTTATTTCTTAGAATATAATGAATACGGTATTAATTGAGTTAGGAGTCTTACTGAAGCCCCTACAAATATGACCCGATATTTTCCTTATTCAATGTTTAAATTTGTAATAATAATAATAATAATAATAATTTGCGTACTCACCTACTTGCCAAAACTACGTTGTAATCGTAGACTAATTCAATTTTAATTTAATTAGTAGTTGAAGATTTTCAATTTAGGTATGAGAAATATAATTTTATATTTGATGGATTATTTATAGTATATCATATAAATATAAATATAAAACTACTAAAAAGAGGTTGTATATCTCGACTCATGACCTCAAATTATAAATTTGGTTGGTTGAAAATCCATTCACTTATTGCCACGTGGACCATTATCAAAATAATCAAATATCAATAATATTGATCCCCTCTTGCTTTGATCTACGTCCCTCTTATATAAATTATCATATAAATGAATTAGTGATCAATTTCAAATTTGATTATAATTTCGTTTACAAAATCCATCATCGAGAGATAATATTATTATATAAGATTTTTTGATGAATTATTTTTAAATCATACGATCAATTTTATGTATTTAATTCATAATGTAAGATGTTGAACTATTTTTTTTAATTTTTTTTTGGTTATATTTTCAATAATCAATGCATTTACTACTGTGGTACGTATGCTGTATGCAAAGAGAAAGTATTCACTGTACTAGAAAAATATTTAACCAATGATAGAATCATGTCAATGTAGTATAGAAAAATATACATATGATTGATTATTCATACCGTATATGATATTATTTTGATACTTATGCAACTATGAATCAAAGATTTTGTCTTAGAACATTAAACGTAACTATTAGAGCTTATATAAACATTGCCCCATGAGCGTAGTTTAGCCAGTAGATGAACGAGCTTAAGGTTTGAACAAATGACTTTCAAGTCAACGACTCGAATCCTACCAATGGAAAAAAGCATAAAAAAAAAAGTATATGTTCTAGTTAGGTGGATATATATATATAAATTACTATTGCATTATTACCTACCAACTTATATAGTGTTATTGACAAATGAATATTGTTTTTTTTTTTTTTAAATTTAATTTTTTATTTTATTAGTATTACTCTATTATATAAATTCAGGGTTTCTGTTTTTGGAGGGGGAGGACTCGAACTCACTAGCTCGTCGTGCAAGTAGGGACGTAATCAGGATTGAACATCAGGGTGGGCTAGAATTTTTAAAAATAAATTCAAATCCATATAATTTACCAAAATATACCTAAGTTGAAGGCCAATTTTTTTTGTTAAAAGGAATTAAACTCAAATAAGTAAATGAAAATGATATTTTCAATACTGGGGCGGTCTTCGATTAATCAGACAAGTCTATTTCAAATATTATTTTGTTTTTTTTATTAAAAAAATTGTAAATGTAATCGGTGGTTTGATAAATTCTATACACAAAGATATTTAAACTTTAAAAAAAAAAAAAATCAAAATTGGCTAGCTCTTGAATAGGTCTGTCATGGGGTGAAGGTGTGAAGGGTTTTACCACCGAATTAACCAATCTCATCTCGTTATTTGATATATATTTAATTTGAACATATTAAAAAAATTAAAATTGATTGATCATGAAAAAAAAATAAAAATAAAATCGTAACAACCTATTATTAATGTCAATATTGATGTATCACATGTGATTATTTATTTATTTATTTATTTTACAATATCTATTAATTCGGGACCATGCATTTTTTTGAAAGCTTTAGCTATTGGTAGAATTCGAGCCGCTGACTTATGAATCATTTGCCCAAGCCCTAAGCTCGTCCATCTACCAGCAAGCTACGCCCCTTTTGTTATCACATGCGATTTAAAAACTCAACAAAGTAAAAAAATTAAGCCTAATAAAAAATAAAAAAACTTACAAATGGAGATTGGCCAGATTCATGGAGGTCGTTATCGCATTTTTTAAAAATTAATATTTCAACTCGTAAAAATTAATCAACGTGACTAGTTGACATTATAAATTATGATTTTTTTTAAAGGTTTATCATTTATGTAATAAATAGTTAAAAAGTAGGAGCAACAGGCACTTCATGAGAAACCCAAATACTGTTAAATAAGCACAAGAACTTGTCAAAAAAGTCGGTATAGATATAAAATCTAGTAAATTATATATATATATATATATAAGTCATTAAAGCTCTAGTAAGGGAGACACCATCTCGACATAAATCTTTAGTCTTCAATCAATACGTATGTAAATATGTAATATATTATCCTACGAGAACGTATGTATTAATCGAGTTGGTTGTGCTACTATCTTCCGATCTTTTTTTTTTTATCTAAAGCAAACACCATTATTGGTCAGAAATCTATCGGGATCTACTGGGATTGTAACTCTCACAATAGGAATTGGATCTCTTCACTCTTTCAATCCTTTTTAGAGGGATTTGAGTGAAACTAATGAATAGGTTTCAGATGTGGGATTCTATATGTTTTTCTGTGCCCTTATATATTAAACTTCATGACTTTACTATAACCCATATAAAGTAATCAAAGCCAAAGCTGTCTTTCTAGTTTCTTCTCTCCTCTCCATATCTCTCTCCTTAATTCATCGAAGTGAAGTGATCACCCACCACCATTGCCAGAACCAAAGAAATCAAATCCAAGATGTTTAGTAAAAGCCCTGGTCTTGTCCGAAACTCACTTCAAATTCAAATCAACAAGCAGCAAAAAGAAGAAGAAGACAAGTACTACTTGTCTTCAAGATCATCACCATCATCAATCTTGTCCAAAGAAAACAACCCATCTTTCAGATTCTACAACAACTACGATGGTGCAGTTCCATTCTTGTGGGAGTCTCGACCTGGAACACCAAAATGTTCTTTCAATGAAACCACTCTGCTTCCTCCTCTCACTCCTCCTCCTTCTTATTACTATTTCAATTCCAACAAGAAACCTTCATCTTCATCGTCATCGTCATCAAGATCAAGATCTTCCAAGCTCTTGCATGTTTTGTTCCCAAAAATGATGAATCTCAAGAAAAGCAACAGTAGTGTCTCATCATCATCATCATCATCATCTTTTTCATCGTCGTCTTCGTCGAATTTGTCAACGGTGGTTCCGGTGAGTACTAGTCCTAAGAAGTACTACCTACACCGCCTCCGCGGTGGCAGGAGGGGATTGTCGTTTGATTCAAGAGTGGATTATGATCATGATCAAGAAGAAGATATAATTGGATCATCGCCAACTTCAACTTTGTGTTTTTTTAGCATTGGAAAAGGAAGTACTAGCAGTAGAAGCAGCAGCAGCGGTGGACTGCTTGGAGGACGCTAGCTGATGATCATCATCTTTAAATCAACGGCGGTGATTGTAAACAATTCCTTAAGCTACATCAAAATCAATGGCTGTCAATGGATCTATATATATATATATATTTATGGTCTAGGTATTTGTCAACGTCTTGCTTGTTTATGTATTTGTCTGGTGTATGATGTATGTTATTTAATTATAAATTAAATAACTAGATTTCTCGTAATTTGTATTATGACAAACAAGATCATATCAGTATATCACTATAGTTTAAAGGGTAAATCCAAAAAAGAATAATAAAAAAATCACTATAGTTATTTTTCTCCACCTTAATTAATTATTAGGATAAATCAGTAATCATTTATCTCTATTTTTATACGAAAACGAAATTATATAAATATATTCTTTGGGTTAAAAGATAAATGAATAGAAACTGGTAAAACTTTGATGATACATATATAAATTTATTATTATGATAATTTTTTTAGATATGTATTATATCGATAACCATTACATGAGTACATTTATTTCATCAATCGGTTGAAATTTGACCGAATGAATAAAAATTAAATACAAATGAGTACCAACATCCATTCTTTAATTTTAACACTAGGATATGGGTTTTTGTTTAAAATGACTGTGTTTGTTGAGGCTTCAAGTATATATTTAAGATGATTTTGATGGTTCAACACATATCACGCAACTCATAATATAGATATATATTACATAGTAGTATATAAAAATTGAGAATATATTGGGTGAAAATTGCCAAAAATGACCACATATATTATGGAAAATTTGTTTTTAACCACAAATGAAATTTTATTTATTAATAACCATTTTTTTTGAGAAATTACTGGAAAGCCCTCATATAAAAAGGGTCACCAAACACACTCTCTCTCTTTTCTCTTTTTTCTTTCTCTCTCTTCTGGTCTCTCTCTCCCCGATCTCTCTCACCGGCATGCGTTGTGGGTCGCCGAGCGCTGGCGACCTTCTGGTCCGTCGCTGGTTGGTGGTTCATCGCTGTTGGGCGCTAGTTCGTTGCTGGACGTGGGCGTGGGCGACGGGCGATGGGCGACGATCGTGCGCTGCCTCCTCGCCGTCCGCTGCTGCTTCGCCAGCGACAAAATCGATCCCCCTTTGCCGGCGGGGTGATCTGTAGGAAAAGGGAAACAAAAAAAAAAAAAAAAAAAAAACCCTAATGTTTGAGGAAGAAGAAGAAAGGGAAAATTGTAATTTAGTTCAGATTTCAAGTTTGGACATTTCAATTTTAGGCATGATTTCAAGTTTTGACATTTCAATTTAGGCATGATTTCAAGTTTGGATATTTCAATTTACCTATGATTTCAAGTTCGCTTCGAGATTTAAAATAAAACTATTTTCAAGGGTACTCTAGTAATTTACGGACATACACTAAAAGTTTTTTAAAAAAGTGGTTATTAACAATTAAAATTTCAAAAGTGGTTATTAAGGAAAGTTTAATGTTTCAAGTGGTTAGTATTGCATTTCTCTCATATATTGGCCTCAACCATTTAAATTAACTCATGTGACACGAATAACCAATCACAAAAGAAATACATACATGTAACATGATATAAGTAAAGTGGTTTGAATGTATACGCACAGATATATTGAAACTCTTCTTCAACTTAGAGATACGTACTCGACCATATGAAACACTAAAAATTTATTTGAGTAATGAATTTCTTGAAGGAGACATATACTACATAACTACAAAATTTTTGGTAGTTGAAGATTTGCTTAAATGTCTCTAGCTATGCCTAGATTAGGTGATCATTTACTTATATAAAGCTAAAAAGGAAAGATGGGTGGGAGCTTCCTTCCCCAATAATAAATTTGGCTCCTACTTTTGTTTGTTTGGAATCGTCTAGCTCTCATTGTATTGTCCTTTTTATACATTTAAAGCTTCTCAATTGTCATATTCTTCAAAGAGGAAAAAACTGTAGTTTGTATTTAATCAATATTTCATTTTATTAAATTAAGCACCTCAATTCCAATGTACTTGAGTAGTCCCCCCACTACTCTTTCTAGTTCAATTTCTCCTCAAGAAGCGGATATATCGATATTGTTCTTGATACATATATTATCTACGATATTTTATATGAATTTTAATCCGATATTTTGGGAATATTTACCTTCTTGATTTCTACATTTAAGAGTTTCCAGTCAGTTTATAAATACATGTAATTTTATCTATTTATCTATGTAATTTTAGCAGTAAACAATTTTGTGTATAAATACTAAAGAGCAACCAATCAGTCAAAGAATATAAGACTTTTTTTTTTTCTTTTTTTCTTTTCTTCCTTTTCTTTTCTTCTTTCTTTTTGTTTGTCGTTGTTTAAAACAGAGAATCCATTCCAGACACGTGACAAAAAGAAGTGATTCTTTTACTTTAATGATTAATCAATGAAGAAGGAAGCTTTAAGACAGAGAGAGACAACTGACGAGACTGTTAACTATTAAATAACCATACACTTGTTTGATCAACCACTGTTTTTTTATCTAGTTTGTCGGCAGTTCTGATTTTAGGAGTGTGTTCACAGCTGCCTCCATGTGCACATGGGCCATTTATCTCATCTCGGTATAATTAATACAAAAGTCAACGGGAATCTGCCGGATCAAACACAATAAGTCCGTTCCGAAAATCTATATCTATAACATTATAAAGAAAACTCTCTACCCATATTTCTAATATGAGTATTAAAATACATGGAAATTGTCAAAACTGACCCATCTAATTATAGGATTTTCTTTTTTAACCACATGTATACTTTTAATTGTTTTTAGTGAAAATTGCCAAAAATAACCTATCTAATTATAGGAATTTCTTTTTTAACCACATGCATACTTTTAATTGTTTATAACCACTTTTTTTGAGAAATTACTGAAAAACCCTCATATAAAAACCTCCCCAAAACCACTGTTTCTCTCTTTCTCCTTCTCTCCCCTCTGCTCTCTCTCCTGGTCATCTCTCTCTTCCTCCTCTCCATCCCGTCGCCCGTCGCCGGAATCGTCGCCCAACGCCGGAGTCGTCGCCGAACAGCCGCCGGACGTCGCCTGGACCAGCGACGGTCACGAACCAGTGGCGAACGAAGGCCTGGTCGTCGCACGAACCAGCGCCGTTGGTTCGTGCGACGACCAGGCCTTCGTGCGCCGCTGGTTCCTGATCGTCGCTGGTCCAGGCGACGTCCGGCGGCTGTTCGGCGACGACTCCGGCGTTGGGCGACGATTCCGACGACGTGATCTGCAATAAAAAGGAGAAATCAAAAAAACCTAAACCTAATTTGAATCTGAGGAAGAAGAAAAGGAAGAAGAAAAATGGGAAAAAAAAACCTAAGCCAAATTTCAATTTAGTCCAAATTTCAAGTTTGAATATTTCTATTTTAGGCATGATTTCAAGTTTGGATATTTTCATTTAGGCATGATTTCAATTTTGTGTATTTCAATTTAGTCGTGATTTCAAGTTTGTTTCGAGGTTTAAAAAAATACTATTTTCAGGGGTACTCTGGTAATTTATGGTACTATACTGAATTTTTTAAAAAAAAGTGGTTATTAACAATTATAATTTCAAAAATGGTTAAAAACAAAAGTATGATAATTTGGATGGTTACTATTGGTTTTCTCTCTTGTTTTTAACCATGTTTTTGAGAAATTACTCAAAAGCCCTCATATAAAAACCCCCCTCAAAACACACTCTCTCTCTTTTCTCTCTTTTCTTTCTCTCTCCTCTCCTCTCCTCTCTCTCACCGATCTCTCTCTCTCCCTCAAAGCCACCGCCGGCGTTGCCGAGGGCCGACGAAGGCGTCGCAGAGAGCCGGTGACCTTCTGGGCTGCACGACAGCGCCGTCGTCGTGCAGCTGGGTCGTGCGAGCTGCTCCTTCGCGAACGAAGGGGTTCGCCGTTGTCGTGCAGCGCCGTCATCGTGCAGGTGGGCCGGCGTCGTCGCTGCTGCTGCCGTCCTTCTGCGCGATCGCCGGCGATGGATCTGCAAAACAAACAAAAAACCTAAACCTAATTTGAATTTGGGGAAGAAGAAGAGGAAGAAGAAAGAGGGGAAAAAAAAAAAAACTTATCCTAATTTCAATTTAGTCCAGATTTCAAGTTTGAATATTTCTATTTTAGGCATGATTTCAAGTTTGTGTATTTCAATTTAGTCGTGATTTCAAGTTTGTTTCAAGGTTTAAAAAACACTATTTTCAGGGGTATTCTGGTAATTTATGGTACTAAACTGAATTTTTTTTAAAAAAGTGGTTATTAACAATTAAAAATTCAAAAGTGGTTAAAAACAAAAGTATGATATTTAGGGAGGCTAGTTTCGGTTTTCTCTCTTAAAATACTCAATCTCACCAATAATGTGAAAGGAGAGGCATAAACCACCTGAGCTAAAAGATGATGAAATGAAATTTATACAAAAGTTGATGATTCCTTCCTGTTGTGTGACTAAGTTTCAAATGCTAGTAACAGTGTTATCAACATTCAACGATTGATATATATATATTCTCATATAAATTCCCCAAGTTATATAAATTTACATAAACTTGAAAAAGGTAGAACAGATCTCAACCAGTTAGATGTATCCAATCGCTGAGAATTTCAGATCCATTGAACGGTAAAATCCGATCATCTGAGTTTGAGTTTCTCCCACATTTTCATTGGAACTATCTGATGCAGCAGTAATAAGCAACTTTCTTTTAATTATAGTTTCCTCTATATTTGAATATTTATTGTATTTTGTTATACATTGCAAAGAATCTTGGCTTCTTTATCAGATCTGGTGGTTTCATGAATGGCATTTGCTAGATAACTGACATTGCCTGTAGTCACACCAGCCATGCTGCCCACAACACAGTTCATAGATTCAGATAGCTCATTATAGGAATTCGAAGAGTTTATTTTTCGATATATAACAGATCTAATGATGTTTATGAAATAAATTTACCTAATCTGTCCATCACGAGTCATGTATATATGGAATTCCCTTGCTAGCCGATCAACCTGATCCGGGGTTAAGCCAGAAAAGCAGAACATCCCAACCTACCATGTCAACAGTTAAAAAAAAAAGAAGTTAAATCTTTATTTGCATAGATGTATATGTATATATAACTTATAAGCTGAATGAACTGGAATTCAATGATAAATATGAACCTGATTTGTTATATGTTCCCAGTTGAGAGGAGAATCCAATCTTTCAAGACTATCTTGTAGAGTAGTCCGCATTCCACGGATGCGATCTGCCATGGTCTTTATAGCATGTGGATGTAATTGAAGGCATATCAGAATCAGAGACTTACAATAATATGAGAAGAAAAACACGGAGAAAGAGATAATATTATTACCTTCACCTCTTCGATCCATAACGACTTAAGATAAGGATCGCTCAGAATTGTCGAGACTAGTAACACACCGTGAACAGGAGGACTGCTGTACACTGCCCTTGCAATCCGCTGCAATTGGCTTCTTATCGAACCCACTTGATTCGAATCAGCACAAAGAATGCTGAAGACATGAGAGTAAGTTAAAAGAAACTGAAGAATGAAACCAAAAAAACAAACCAGAAGACAAACTGTGATCATTGGAGCTAAAAATTGTTGGATTTGTGAAGCCTGAAACCAGCCTTGAGAATCTTTTCTTGGCAATTAGCGCGGCGCGTACCGCTGGTCAGACAGGAGCACCAACTGCGGCACGTGCAGCGGTAAACTCCAGAGTTGTCATGCAGCTAGACTGCTGGCTAGGCATGGTGGTGTAGCGGAAGCTTACGAGAAAAACCTGCAAAACAAAATAAGAGACAACCTACTAATAACATTCAACTTTGCGCACAAAGGATTGTTAAAAGGCTTCAATTACGAATAGTAACTGGAAATTGAGAAACAATTCTCTGGTATTTTTTTATTAATCAAAAGCTGAATGGCCAATTCGGCCTACATCAATATTTAAAGCAAACAAATCCTAAACCTAATCGAATTCCTTGGAAAGCAAGAAAAACGACTTAAAAACGGAAAATTACCAAAAAAAGGCAAAAACGAGTTTAAAGCAAAAACTAATTCTACTGAGAATCCTAAACACTCCAGAATTGACGGAAGTCGATTCGGAATTGGAAAACTCAATTTAATGCGAAAACGAAACTTTCCTAAAACGGCAAAAACGGCAACTTCAAGGCCTAAACGACGGAATTCGCCTAAAAAAGGACGTGCTTACGCAGCAAAGCTGCGTAGTAGTTCCGAAAACGCCGAAACGCAACAGCTGTCAAAATTTCAAGTCATTTTGATTCCGTCGCCCGGGTTTGGTCTTACTTGGTTTGTTTCAAATCCCACCCCTCCATGTATTCCACAGCCAAGGCTGCTGCATCACATGGTGCATGGGGCGCAGCACCTACAACGTTAATCTCCAGAGGTTGTTACGCCTCACATACCGTGGCCTAGGCACATGCACCCGTAGCGGTCTGGACCGCGGTAATGACGGTAATTGTGCGAATCAGGAAAATTATGCAGAAAAGGAAAGCAATCCTTTTGGGGTCTTGGCTTACTCTAGCTTAGTGTTCCCATATAAATACTACCATTATGTAAAACCCTATGAGTGTTGAAAAAAGAGTGGTAGAGAGATTGAGAGCAAATTGTAGAGAGACTTGAGAGAGACAGAGAGATTGTAATCAACTCTGAAAGTAATGGATTGAGTGCGGTGCGCTCTGTGGACGTAGGCAAATTTCTGAACCACGTAAAATCTTTGGTGTCGTTCCTTTTTCTTTGTTGCTTTCTTATTATCTGTGTTGTGTGTTGTGCTTACTTTAGATTTGTATGATACCCATTCTTTCTCAACAACAAAAATGTGGTTAAATATTGTGGTTCAGCATTCTAGTTAAACCTTCTGACCACCACCAACCATAAACATATTTTGGCTATGGCGATTTTGTCTGAGTTTGAGTCCCGAACATGAGTTCAGTTCGAGAAACACATTGACTAAAACATGTACCTTAATTCATGTATTGAACTCAAACTAGGTGAACTCACATCAACAACACGATAGCGTTTCTGTTTCGCCATTAATTAATAGTCTCCTCCTAGGAAAGGACGAACTAGAAAACTGAAAAGACCAAAGATTCTTTCTTTTATACCTCAGACAACCAACTCGGTGTCCGTACAGTCCCATGTTCTTCTCGAAGGACTGAGCGCAACCTACTAAATGGTCATCTTTCAGAAAAATCCGAATTGCTTGGGCATCCTTGTCAAGATCCCCACTCGCAAAACCTTGATAAGCCATGTCAAAGAACGGAAAATGATTCTTCACCTACAAAATGTCCAAAGAACTAAAAATAATTACATATTATTGGAAGATTGCAGCAATATATATATACACACACTACATAATCCGAAAGCCCAAATCACCTTGAACTGATATGAGATTTCTCTCCACTGTTCCTCAGTAGGGTCAACCCCAGTTGGATTGTGAGCACAAGGACGGAGTAAGAAAAAAGAGCCATCCGGTGCATTCTATAGAAATCATCAAAAATAATCGGTAATTAATATCTTTCGTATCATATTGCACGGTTTAATACGCTATACCATACTCGTAAAATTGGAAGAACAACATTTTATTGATAAAGTATTGAAGTACTATGATGTCTACAAAAAGAAAACATATGCATAAGTTTGTGTTTTTTTATAATCCTGGAGAAAAGAGAAAGAAAACCTTTTGATTTGACATTGCAATGGCTTTGCACTATATGTTCTTATTGAATCATCTAAAAAATTAAAGAGTGAATATTCTACCTTGACATCATCTATAAGGGCTGAAAAGTTTAGACCATTCGAATCAGGATCGTAGTAGTGGAAGGTTCTCTCTGGAACTTGGGCATCTTTCCAGATGTTGTGGTGACTGCACGATGAATACAATTGAATTTCATGATATAATTGAAGAAGAGATTCAAGCATTGGACAATAAACTTAAGAAGAAACTGCAAGGATATAATAAGGAGAAGATCAGAGCACACAGAGAAAGAGAGACAGAGAGAAAACGAAAACCGCTAATAGCAACTTGAAAAACATACACCAATTTAATTTCAAAATCAACCACATTTGAGCTGATTGATCAATTACAAAAAAAAACACACCAAATTAAAACTTCATCGTTTTGGCCACAAACTACATCAAAACAACATTAACTAGTGAAACAAATTCCTTATTTTTCCAACCAAGCATAAAAAAACAAAATCACAACATTGTCCTAATTAAAAATAACTTATCAATTGGTTTTCCTGCAATTGGTCCTAATCTGGCCATTAGAGCCAGTGAGTGGACTAAGATTTCCCATTTTCACCATAGCGTTTGCAAAATCTGTCTTGAAAGTCTGCAAATTTGTGCTATAAGCATTGACTTGTGAGTCAGTAGAGCCACCACTGAATAGCTGCTGGTCAGAGTGCAACAATCCCTTTTTGCTCACCAAGTTATTGAAATAAGCATTGTCGAATTCGTTCGGGCTGGTCACGTCCAACGGAGACAGATTGTTGTCACCTCCGGTGCTTGGACACCTTGATCTTGTTGATGTCGCGAAGGTTGAATCGATGTTGGTCTCGTTGTAGATCCTGGTCCGGAAAGTTGTGCATCTAGCTTGGCCTATTGTGTGAGAACCTGAGAGTGCAACCATTTCTTTCGCGGTGAATCCCTTGTTTGAAAAGGCAGTGATTAGAGCACTGAGGTCCAAAGTTGGTCCGGGGAGGTTGCTGTTGGCCGTGGTTAGACTTGCCGTGGTTGAGTCTCTCCTCCCTAGGTTAACCGACCAGCTAGATCCGCCTAACTAAGAACAAATTAACCCGGATATATAAGTGAGAACTATCGATCATACTACCTTACTGATTCAATAAAATTATTCGATTACATAGTAACACTAATTAACGATCTATAAATGGTGAAAAAATTAATTGAAAGTAAATTATAAATGTGAATAGATGAGAAATTGGAATATATATGTTAATTTTATTACAGCAATAACGGAGTCTCTGGCAGCAACAGCTACGATGTCAGCACATGAAACAACACCAGGACACGAACTCTCCAACTGTGATTTAATGGTGTCGATGACTTCAAATCCTCTGACTGAGTTGCTATTTGGACCTGCTGTTTTCTCTCCGGTGAAACTTGATGTGTCGTCCAACAATATCGATGCATCGCAACCCTGTATAAGTGATCAATTATTAATTGTTAGACCAAACCAACGCTAGTTCATAGTTAGTGGGGATTAATCATAATAATCGATCTTCCCTAATTAATTTTGTAATTTTTATTTTGCATGCTTGTGTGTATCACGAGTATAGTTTGTCTGGATGCATTATTGTTCACATGCATGTTTTTGTGTCTAAATTATTATTTATTCTTTACACTCTTTTGTACTCATGTTGGCTTTGTCAACGCTATCATATATATAGACTTTTTCAAACATAGCAAGCATTAGTACACATATTTTGTCATGTTGGCTCTGTCGTCTACTAAAATAAAATCAACTATTTGAGATCTAATGTCTTGCTAAAGGTTACCAACACAATGTTTGCAATTATCAGATGACGGGATCCTATTTTGCACCAATACAAATTGAATTTTAAGATCATTATACACCGATACAAATCGAGATCCTGCCAGGGTTGATCCTAAGATTTTCAGGGCCCGAGGCGAACTATAGAATATGAGGCTCTCGATACTTTATATATGTTTACTTGATTTTTTTCTCTCTAGTAAATACTTGTAAAATCAATATAATAATTTAAACTCAAGACTATGACACAACAAAATAGCAACAAAAAAAAGTTACCAAAATAAAAATTTTATAATTGCATCAAATAATATATCATTTAAACCTTACTCGTTTCACATTTTTAGCAACAAAAATACTAATTAAGCTTACATGTTTTCGAAAAAGAAAAAGAAAATGAAGTGTATTGATTTAATTACCTTCGAAACAATGACTTATGAATTTTTGTATAAAGAGAGTATTGAGTATTTTTTTAGAGATATAAAATATGATTATTTGTGACAAACATGAGTGTTGCTAGGATTTAACTCACCGCCACCTTTGATCCAATGTTGTTATTGTAAGAATGATAAATAAGTTTCTATTGGTGGGCCTTAAAAAAAAGTATATATGTATAGTTGTCCATTTTTAAATGAGTGGCGATAATGACACCCCTCAAAAACTGTATTTACACCCATTTTATAATCATACCCATCAAAAATTAAAAAAAAAAATCTCTAATTTTTAATTAAACCCCACTTAATGCCAAAAGACCCTTTCTTTAATTACACTGTATTGTATTTTTGTAAGTACACACCACCGATAACTATTATTATGCTATTTAATCAACTTTATAATTATTTCAAATTTTGTTGTTACCTTTAATTCTCTTACTATTCTTTCTTTTCCCTACTTCTTTTCTCTTCTCGGTTTTTTAAAAATCAAACTCCATTTTTCGTTAAAAATCCATTTAAAGATTTTTATTTATTTATTAGAGAACCATTTTCTGTTTGAGAGAGTTGTTGGGATGCAAGATTTGTGCTATGTCCCAAATTATGCGGAAGTAGATAGGTGTTAAATGATATTTCAAAAAAAAAGAAAAAAAAGATAGACGTTTGATGAAATTGAAGAACATCTTTTTTTTTTTTTTTTTTTTTTTTTCTGCCAAGAAAGAACATCTAATATTGAAAAAAAAAAAAGAGTCAAAAATGTGTTTGAAAGAAATAAAAAAAATATAGATTATATAGTTAATTTAAAAGTCTATTTATATACATAATAATTTTGTTTTTCTAACAAAAATAATAAAAGTTAATTTAAAACTTACTTTTTTCACAACCAAATTTGTCTCATGATTTTGATTCCTTCTTTCATACTTAGCAATCAATTAGTATTTCCTTAAAAAAGATTGAAAATATATTTAAAAGAGAATCTAGGGTTTATTAAAATGGAAAGAGTTTTTATGATATATGTTAATATCAATCCATTAACAAGAAAAAATATATTACAAAAGATTAAAATAGGAAACTAATTAATAATTATTGGTGGGTATACTAACAAACAATTAATCCTCTTAGTAATTTTACTCATGGATATTATTGGATTTTTAAAAATATACTAATTTAGGGGTATACGTACGGTTTTTAATGGGTGTAAATATCGTCACTTTTTTAAAAAAAAATTATGGGTTGGGTTTTCATTGGTGAGCCTTTTAAAAAAAAAATTATATGTGCATGGTAGACCTTTTTTTAAAGTCATTTATAGGCCTATTTTATTTAAAATCTTAGATGGACTATATTATAAAATCATTTTTTTAAAATACAATTTGGAGGCCCTTTACAATCGGGGCTCTAGGCGGTTGCTTCACTGAGCTTCCCCTAGGGTCGGGCCTAGATCCCACGTAAAAAAAAATATATATATGTAGCAATGTGTACAAGTTACTATGCATGTATATAGTAATAATATGCAGTGATGCAAGAAAGATGAAGAAGGAAAATAATAAGATCAGAGTATAAGAGATGAAGACTTGCATTAACAAAGCAATCATGGAAATGAAGGCGGAGCAAGGAAGCTCCCATGCGACGCTCTTTCGACACCGCGGAGTTCACTGCTGATTTAATGGTGGAAAGAGCGCTACTACATGTTGTTGCGTAGAAATTCTCGGAGGATAATTGAGCGGAGGCCTTCCCAAAAATAACAACAAACGAAACTAAACAAAATAAGAATCTAATACCATTGGAATATTTAGGAGCCATGGCTGCTAAAAACTAAGCTAGCTTTTGCTGTCTAGTGCTATAGAGCTTGCTTTGCTTTGCTTTTGGTTCTTTAAACACATGTAGTACTTATATAGAGAGAAAGCTAGCTCGTAGCTACTAGCACTATTTGAATTCTCTCGTTCTTTTGAGTCAACGAAAATGCAAAATAATAATAATAATAATAATAATAAGGGTAAAATTGTTTTTGGCCCCTAATTTTGTCCTATTATACGTTCTGGTCCCCCTAGTTTCAGGATTGTCCATGCAGATCCCCATAGTTTAGGTTTATGGTTGGTTAGATCCCTAATGTCCAATTCGATTAGTGTTTTTAAAAATTCCGTCAATGGTCCGAGGGTAAAATGGTAAAGATGCCTTATGTGTTTCTAGAAGGTTTTTGACTAAAGGATAAATTGGTAACTTAGGTAATTAATGTTATATTAATAATTGAAAAATTAAAAAACAATTAATAATAATTTATTTAATATAAATAATATTAAAATTATGGAAGCCACATCTCTTGTTGCAAAAACCTGCTTGTTTGTCAATTGTTATTCCAATGTGCAACTGCTGTTTTTTTTTTTTATTATTTCTTTTTCCTTGTACAGCCAACAGAAAAAACGACAGTTTGAGTCCTGTTTTCGTTGTCTTTTCGAAGTCGTTGGTGGGGCCCGTTTGAGAATGATGAGTTTTATCGATGGCCCACAGTTTCTCTTTTTCTGAATACGTAGCCGTTTCAATTCAACAGCTGCAAGTTGAGTAATGGGTATGAGACTCTGAGTTGGACAGCTTCAATTCTAAATTGGACCAATAAATAATTATTATTTTTTCAAACTATTCCGGGATATGAGTGTAGGTGTGAGAGTTTACCACCGAGATAACTATTTTTATTTTTTTGAAACATGAATAAAAGAGAATTCATAATAAATATTTTTTGAAGGCTAACGTTAGGTTAGTATATTTTTGTCATATAGATCAAGCATTACATAGATAAGTATGAATGGGATGACAATTTAACCCGTACCAACAGGCACCCGTGAACCTACTTAGTTTCGCGAGTTCATGGGTAGGTGTGGGTGCCCCCTAAACCTGCGGGTGAAACCTACCCGCGAACCCGTTTATTTTCACGGGTTTGTGTGCGGTGCGAGTGATACAAAATTTATACATGTATTTGGAAAACTTTAATTTTGAAAAACTAATTTTAGCTCTCACTAAAAGAATTTTAGTCCTTCCCCACAAAACTTTAGGAGATAAAGCAAGATTTGTAGGCACAGTTAACTTTTCCTCACAAAACAAGTTTCGTTGGCGCAATTAACCTTTTCCCACAAAACTCAAAATTCGTAGGCTAATGGTACAAAACTTTTCCCCATAAAACGAGTTTCGTCGACGTAGGTAATCTTTCCCTACAAAACTCAAAATTCGTAGGCTAAGGGTACAATTTTTTTCCCCACAAAGCAAGTTTCCTTGGCGCAGGTAACCTTTCCCCACAAAACTCAAAATTCGTAGGCTAAGGGTTAACATAAATTTTTCCCGACAAACATTGTATTTGAAGGGAAAAGTTAATTAAAAATATATATATATATATACTATAATCAATTAATTAATTAAAAATATATATATACTAAAAAATATTAAAAGTTAATTAATTAAAATTAAATTTTTTTAGATAAATACACCACCACCAAACTAATTAGTAGTGGACACCCGATACATAAAACTTTGATTAAAGAAAATATATACTATACGCTTAAAAAAAAAACGAAAAAAAAAAAGTCTTATCTAATAGATTTCTACTGCCTATGAATGTATTTCGTCGGCTAAAATTTCGTCGCATAATACATTTCCTGACCATGATGTCCCCACGAATTTGTTGACGAAATTTTTTCGTCACGTAATACCTTTCCCTACAAATTTCGACCTTTCCCCACGAAAATGGTTCGTAGGGAAAGTAAAAATTCTTGTAGTGTCTCGTTGGAATCTTTTTTTAAAGATAATACAAATAATAAATTTAAAGAATATTGTACGTAGACTGCATAGATATAACTTGTAAGTTGTAAGAACAAAAAATTATATCAAAAGAAAGTTGTACTTGTATTTTTTTTTTGAATATACAACAACTGCCGGGATCGGCGAGATTAGGCTCTACTAGCGCAGCCCGGACTACAGCTCCCACAAGCCAGGAGAGAGCACCCACAATGGGTGGGACAACAACCGCCCTTGGGATTAATGGCCAAGGGGGACAAAGAATATATATATATACAAGCACACAATGGGCGTTGAACCGTGGTGGTGGAGGCCCCCAAGGGAGGGTCCAACCACATTGGCAAGAGGCCCAAGTGAAAGTTGTACTTGTATTATCGTAAATAAAAGAAAATAATTTTTTTATATAGAAATTTTTTAGAGGTAAAATAGACGTTTAAGGTTTTTATTTATTTATTATTATTATTATTTATTTATTTATTTATTTATGTTGAAAAGTGGATACTCAGTAATTATTTATAACTTAAAGAAAAAATCATTTCTAATGGTAAATCATTTATAATATTATTAATATAATCCTTTTTTTTTTTTTTTTTTTTTTTTTAAGGTATGGGGCCCTATAATTAAGTAAAAAAAAAATAAAAAATCCTTTAATATATTTTTATCATTAAGACAGTAATTGTTTTTAATAATATCTTCTAAATTTTTTTATATAAATGAGGCCATTTTTTTTTTCTTTTTTAAAGCCCTAAGCATATGCTTTGTTTACTTTGCCTTGTAACATTTAAGGGTAGAAATTAACCCTCTAGCTAGCGCCAATATTCTCTCCTCCTAAAGCATCCTGAAGCTGGTCCTCTCCAAGTCCAACATTCCAAGATTCACAGATAGCATCTTCATCAGCTCTCCATATAGTTTAACCACTTGTTCTCCATATTCCGCAACCAATTCCCTGCGTTGGTCAAACAATATCAGATCAGGAAAGGATCCTAACTCTAAAAAATACTTAAATTTTTTATAGTAAAAAACATATATGAGATCAATTGATTAACTACCCTTTTGTGTGTAAATTTAGAGCAAAAAGAGGAAAAAAATTGTAGAAACTTTTGTTATTTGGTGATTTGTCTTGACGATGACTAAGACATTAGAAAAAAGTGAAAGCAACAAATTATATGGTCAACCATGAGGATCATACCATAATAAAGTGATTTTATTCAATTAGCGAATTATTCAATATTTTGTCAACTTATAGATAAGGCCATGCATTTTTACTGATTTTAAGTATGAAATCTACATTCTGGATTCCTATTTCTCCGATTTGCATGCATTTCAAATCTCTTACGTACTTCAAAAAAATTTAATTATACAAATTGACCTTTTCTTGTCAAACTTCAACAAAAAATAAAAACAAATCCTCAGTCAAATAATAATAAAAAATAATGATCAGTTTAAAGAAAAATAAAGTTCCAACTTAATTATTCTTCAGGACTTTAAAGATTCTGACATAAATTCAGGTTATTTTTTCACAAATATTCATTTTTCTTATCATTCCAAATAGGGTTATTATATTTTTAGTCCTTGATGTTTGCGTTAATCTGGGTTTAGTCCACGATTTTCTAACTTTACTAACTGCAGTCCAATAGTTCTCTGACAATGCCAAATCGAGTCTCTACCGTCCAACTCCGTTAGGATTTTATTGACTTTTGTTAGGTCAACAAGGACATTATGGGAAATTCCAAAAAACCTTCTAGAAACCTGACTAAAACAAGGGTAGAGACCCTTATGCCCTCCTACTAAATAAAAAAAAATGAAAAAACAAATTAAATTTAAAATTAAAACATATAAAAAACTAATTAAAATAATAATAATAATAATTATTAAATGAATTAAATTAAAAAATTAAAATCTATAAAAAAATAATTAAAAAATAATTTAATATATATATTAAATCCATTTAAATTAATAAATTTAATTAAATTAAATAATAAAAATTTAATAAATTTAATTAAATTAAATAATTAAAATTAAATTAAATTAAATAATAAAAAATTAAAAAATCCAACCAGAAATTAAATAATTAATTTTAAAAAACAAATAAATATTATTAAATTAAAACAAATCATTTAATATAAAACTAAATAAGAAAATTAAAAACAATTCTAACCTAATTTCTTTCTCTCTCCCCGACACTCTCTCTCTCTCCTCGTTTCTCTTCTTTCTCTTCCTTTCCCACCGGCCACAATCTCGTCTTCTCTTTCTCTCTCCCTGACGTGCTCTCTCTCTCCCCGTTTCTCTTCTTTCTCTTCCTCTCCCACCAGCCACCAGTCTCGTCTTCTCTTTCTCTCTCCCTGACTCTCTCTCTCTCTCTCTCTCCGTTTCTCTTCTCTCTCCCCAGTGGTGGGTATGGGTGATTGGTGAGGGATTTGGTTTCTGGGATTGGATTGGGGGTGGTGGTTGTGGCTAGGTGATTTCGAATTAGGATGTGGGTTGTGGTTGGTTGATTTCGATTTAGGATAGTAGTTTTGGTTGATTTCAATTTAGGGATTTCAATTGGGGGCGGTGGTGGTGTGATGCGGTCTGGATTCAAATTTGATGGATCCAATTATTATTTCTTTTCAATTTTTGTTGATGATGATGAAAAAAATTGAAAGTTCTGGGTTATGGTTGATGATGAAAGGTTGAATTTTTGTTGATGATGACAATTCAGTGGTGAATGGTGATGCGGCACTATTGATGATGATGATGATGAATGGAAGTTCTGGGTTCAATTTTTGTTGATGTTGATCTAGGATGGTGATGTTGGTAGACGTGGATCTGGGTTTGATTTTGCTGATCAAAGTTTGAATTTTTTTTTTTTGTATTTCATGTTTTAATTAGTTTCATTTATTAATCTGATGGATTTGGTGGATCTCCACCGTCCATCTCATGAGATGGACGGTCCGGATCTTTTTTAATTATTTGTAATATTAATTTTTAATTTTTTTAATATATTCATTTAATAATAATAATAATTATTATTATTATTTAATTATTTTTTTATATATTTTAATTAAATACAAAATTACCATATTGCACTTCAACAGAAACCTTCATTAAGGGTATTTTGGTCATTGTACCCTCTGACAATGCCAGTCCGTTTGTTTTAACCGAAACCCTAACAGAAGGACTGAACTTAGTAAAGTTAGAAAATCGTGGACTAAACCCAGATTAACGCAAACGTCAGGGACTAAAAATATAATAACCCTTCCAAATAATTTGTTTCTTTAACGTAATATTCTCACTATAGTAATTTGGGTTAGCCCATCTTATTACAATTTAGGCCCAAACAAGAGGTCCAATAGAAACCTGATCCAAAAGCCCAAATCAGAACCATTTGATCTCTATTGATGCACAAGTGAAACGGTGCGTTTCATGCTATCAGATATCAGTTAACTGATCATGTGAAGAATCCAACATGGCGAGCTCTAATTGGTTGATGGGGATATCGGTGCTGACTCACGTGATAAGCCTATATATACCGAAGAGAGAGAAGGAAGAGATCAGATTTTGTATTTTTTTTATTAGGGTTTCATTTTATTGTTTTCTCTCCATCAAAAAGTTCTTTGTTCTTCTCTCTTGAATATCTCTGTAAATCTTGGTGAATCCAAGTGTGTTCTTTGTAGTAACTGTGAGATTTCTATATATTGAGAGTAAAACTGTGAGATTTTTGTATATTGAGAGTAACCAGAGTGTTGTTCATGTTTGTTGAGAGGTTTTGAGATCGATCTAGTTGTCTTCAACAGATCAAAGGTTGTACAAGATAGATTTGTCATTGTAGTTGTAGATCTAGGTTGCTGGTTGTATTTCTGGGTTGATTTAGGGTGTTGTTGGTGTATTCTGTTTGTAAGACAGTCATATAGTGGAGAGGGTCTTCTCTGTGAAGGTTCAACATGGATGTAGGCCCTTTTGTGGCTGAACCACGATAACCCTGGTGTTCCTCTTCTTGTTTATGTTTTCTGTTTTCTTATTTGTGTTTTTAGTTTCTTGTTACTTCTTGGTTTATTTGTGATTGCTATTGACCTGATATTAACAGGTTATAGTGTTTTGTTTTGGTACTATATTTTATGTTCTTGCTATATAAAATATTGCTTGCAGGTTTTATCAGTTGGAACAGCCGTTTGTGTAAGGTCTGTTATAGACCAGAAATACAACAGTGGTATCAAAGCTTGGTGAAGCAGTACATACCAACGGCAGAAGAAGAGGACCGGATCCCTCCAGTTGTAGAGCCTTCAAACCTTGACACTCAGCTGGAGAAAAAGAGACCAACAGTGAAGCTGCTAGCAGTTACAAAGAGGTAACTCGTTTTGATTTTGGTAATTTCAGTAATTCCTTTAATTCGCCTATGAGCAAGAAATTTGATATTGATAAATTCGATGGCTCTGGGATTTTGGGACCTGGAGAAGGAAGGTGAAAGCCCTTCTTTCTCAATAAAAAATCCTCAAAGCCATTGAAGGACCAGAAAAATTACCTATATCATTAACTGAAGAACAGAAAGATGACATGCTTGAAATGGTTTTAGGCACTATTATTTAAATATGTCTGATAAAGTTCTTAGAGAAGTTAATAATGAAAATTCTGCATGTGATGTTTGGAAGAAGCTTGAAAGCTTGTTTCTAACTAAATCTCTCACTAATAAAAAAATTATCTTAAAGAAAGATTATTTGGCTTTAAGATGAATGCTAGTAAAGGCCTAGGTCAAAACTTAGATGATTTTAAGAAAATGACTATTGAATTGGCTAATGCTGGTGATGATGAAAAGTTGAGTGACGAGAATGAAGCGATCATTCTCTTGAATTCACTCCCTGACTCCTTCAAGGATGTCAAGGTTGCCATTAAATATGGCAGGACATCTTTATCCCTTGAAGAGTGTATTTTTGCTCTTAAGTCCAAGGACCTAGAGCTGAAAATAGAAAAGAATGATAGTGGTGAGAATTTATTTGTTATGGGGAGACAGCCAGTTAGAAATGGTAATAATAACAGTAATACAAACCCTAATAAAGGTCAACATAGAAGCAAGACACCTAACCATAATAGGTGTCAATCTAGGAATAAGAATGGCACTAGAAAGTGCTATTTTGGTGGAAAAGAGAGATATATTAGAAAATACTGTTATGAACTTAAAAGAAAAAATCAAGAAAAGTCTCATAATGATGGTGATGCAGCTGTAGCATCTAAATCATTTGAACCTAGTTAGGTCCTAGCTGTTAGCACTGAGGATGTAAAATCTGAGTGGATCTTAGATTCAGGCTGTTCCTTTCATATGTGTCATAGAAGAGAGTGGTTCACAGAGTTTAAAAAACTCAGTGGAGGCAGTGTGCTGATGGGTAATAATCAGCAGTATTTAGTGGAAGGGATAGGGTTAGTTGCTATTAGGAATGGCAATAGGGCGGGTTCGGGCGGGTTCGGCAAAATCCAAATCCAAACCCATGAAATTTTGTGTCAACCAAACCCGTCCGTGAACCTGCGAAAATAAATGGGTTCGGGTTCGGGTTCGGGTTCGGGTTTTATCCGTGGGTTTGGGGGACACTCAAACCCGCCCACAAACTCGTGAAACAAGCGGGTCCACGGGTAAAACCCGTGAACCCGCCAATTTTTTTTAAAAAAATTATTTCTATATTATTTAAATATATGAAATATTATAATTTTAAAGAATAAAAACACTTGATAAATTGAAATGTTAACATTTTATTCTCTATATAATTAAAAAAAATTTATTGGAGTTTAAATTTATAATATTTTAAATAATAAAATATTATATAATTTAATTGTTCGCGGGTACACGGGTTTGGGTATGGATTTTTTTTCAAATCTATACCCGAACCCGAACCCGTGATGGGTACAATTTTCAAACCCAAACCCGTCCACGGGTACACTTATCCCAACCCAAACCCTTTTTAAGCAGGTTGGGTTCGGGCGGGTCCCACGGGTTCGAGTTTAATTGTCATCCCTGGTTGCTATTAGAATGTATAATAGGTTAGTGAGAGTTTTTGAGGATGTTAGGTATGTGCCTAACTTGAAGAGAAATCCGATTTCTCTTGGTGTTTTAGATGAGGAAGACTACTGTTATAAAGTTGAAAAGGGTGTCCTAAAAGTGTTTAGAGGTTCTCTAGTCATCTTTAAAGGTGACGAGAAATTGTCTCTATGTCTTGTAAGATGAGATGGCCACTGATTGTGCAGCTAATGTGGCAACTAAAAACAGTAACAAATGAGTCTTATGGCATATGAGACTCGGTCATACGAGTGAGAGAGGGTTGCGTGAGCTGAGCAAGAAAAATCTCTTAGGTGGAGACTAAATAACTAAGTTAGATTTTTGTGAGAATTGTGTCCTAGGAAAACAACATAGACTTAGTTTTACTGCTGCTCAACACAACACCAAAGAGGTCATTAAGTGTGTTCACTCCGACCTTTGGAGACCAACCAAGGTTCCCACTCATGGTGGAAATAATTACTTCATTTCTTTAATAGATGACTGCTCTATGAAAGTGTGGATTTACCTTTTAAAATCCAAGGATCAAGCTTTTGATAGTTTCAAAGCTTGGAAGAAGTTGGTTGATAACCAATCTTCTAAGAAAGTCAAAACCCTTAGAACTGACAATGGTCTTGAGTTTGTTAAGAAAGAATTCAATGAATTCTGCAGCAATGAGGGAATTCAATGAATTCTGCAGCAATGAGGGAATTCTAAGACATGGGATAGTTAGGTACACACCCCAACAAAATGGTATAGTTGAAATGATGAATAGAACTATCCTAGACAAGGTTAGGTGCCTTTTAATCAGCTCTGGTTTGAGTCAAAAATTCTAGGGTGAGGCTGCCACAATAGCCACCTACCTAATAAATAGGTCTCCTTCTACTGCTATAGGCTTAATAACACCAGAGGAAAAATGGAATGGTAGGCCTCCTAGTTTGAACCATTTAAGGGTGTTTGGGTGTGCAGCCTATGCTCACCAATCTGAAGGGAAATTAGAACCTAGGTCTCTTAGAGGTGTTTTCTTAGGTTGTCCTTTAAGTGTTAAAGGATATATAATTTGGTTAAGGGACTAAATAGGTTTTAAGGTCATTATTAGTAGAGATGTAATATTTGATAAGTCAAAAATGCCTTGTAAAGATAGTGACCATTCTTCTGAATCTGATCTAGATCCTTTAAAGGATGATGGATACAAGATTCAAGTGGAATTTGGTAGCCCACCACTTGGTCACGTCTCGGTTCAGTCGAGTCCTATTGAGGATGATAGGGCTGCCAATTCTGATCCGGATGATCAGGTGGGAGAAAGTCAGAATCAACTAGAGATAAATAATTCTCTAGCTGGTTAGGGATATGGTTAGCATAAGTTATTTCTTTTGCATTGTGCACTGACCAAGAAATTGAAAATGCTGAACCTAGGACTTATGAGGAAGCTTTAAATTCATTTGACAAGCTGCAATGGCTTAATGCTATGAGAGAAGAGATGGATTCTCTTCTGAAAAACAGAACCTGATCCCTTGTTGTTAAACCTGAAAAACAGAAAATTGTATCGTGTTAATTGATTTATAAGATTAAAGAAAGTATAGAGAAAAATATACCTCATAGGTATAAGGCTAGATTAGTAACCAAAGGCTTTACACAAAGAGAGGGAATTGATTATAATGAGATATTCTCTCCGGTTGTCAAATATAAAACCATTAGGATAGTTTTAGCTTTGGTTAGCTATTTTGGTTTAGAGTTAAAACAATTAGATGTCGAAACATCTTTTTTGCAAAGGGACTTGGATGAGACCATTTATATGTCCCAACCGGAGGGTTTTGAATCTAATTCTAAACCCTCCCATGTGTGTCTTTTTAAACAGTCTTTATATGGGCTTAAACAAGCCCCTAGACAATGGAATAAAAAGTGTGTTAGCTTTATTACTATCATAGGTTTCATTAAAAGCAAGTTTGATGATTGTTTTTATTTCAGCAGTGAAAATATCAATAATATTGTCTACTTGCTTTTATTTGTTGATGATATGTTAATTACTAGTAAGGAAATGTATAGGATTATAGAGTTAAAAAAGAAGTTAAAGTCTAAATTTGTTATGAGGGACTTAGGTAATGCAAAACTGATTTAGGGCATGGAAATTGTTAAATTTAGGGATGATAACAGGCTGTGTTTGAAGCAGCCCAGATATTTGAATAAGCTGGTTGATAGGTTTTCAATGAGAAATTGCAAACCTACTAATATCCCTCTATGTTCTAATTTTTTGTTATCCGCTGCTCTTTCACTTAGGTCATTAGAAGAGAGTAGATACATGGAAAATATTCCTTACTCTAGTGCTGTAGGATCTGTGATGTATGTTATGATAAGCATTAGGCCTGATTTAGCACAAGCCATTCGTGTGCTATCTAGGTATATGGACAATCTAGGGAAAGGCCATTGGAATGCCATGAAATGGCTTCTTAGGTACATCAGCTCTTCCACTTTTGTAGGGTTGAATTATGATTGTTCTAATAGTGTATTAGACTTAGTTGGGTATATTGACTCTGATTATGTAGGTGACAGAGATAAGAGGAGGTCTACCTCCACCTATTTCTTTACTATTGCTGGCTGCTGTGTTAGTTGGAAAAGCCAACTACAATCAAGTGTGGCACTTTCCACAACTGAGGCAGAATACATAGCTTTCACTGAAGCTATAAAGAAAGCCATTTGACTTCAAGGTCTTTTAGGTGAAATAGATTTATTTAGGGGTAAAGCAGTCATTTTTACCAACAGCCAAAGTGCCTTGCACTTGTGTAAAAATCATGTGTTACATGAGAGAACAAAGCACATAGAGATCAAATACCATTTTATTAAAGATAAAATCTCTGAAGGTATTGTTGAGGTGGAAAATATATCTACTGAAGAAAATCCAGCTGATATGGGAACTAAAGTGGTTTCCTATAGCAAGCTCAAGCATTGCTTGAACTTGCTGAAAATTGCTGATTATGGTTGATTGGTTTAATTGTGTCTTGAGCCAGTTTTTTGCAGGGAAACTCTCTGTGTTATGTGATAAAGATGGCCTAAGGTGGAATTTGTAGTAATTTTGGTTAGCCCATCCTATTACAATTTAGGCCCAAACAAGAAGCCCAACAGAAACCTGATCCAAAAGCCCAAATCAGAACCATTTGATCTCTGTTGATGCACAAGTGAAACAGTGCGTTTCATGCTATCAGATATCAATTAACTGATCACGTGAAGAATCCAGCATAGTGAGCTCTAATTGGCTGATGGGGATATCGGTGCTGACTCATTTGATAAGCCTATACATACTGAAGAGAGAGAAGGAAGAGATCAGATTTTGTATTTTCTAATTAGGGTTTCATTTTGTTGTTCTCTCTCCATCGAAAAGTTCTCTGTAAATCTTGGTGAATCCAAGTGTGTTCTTTGTAGTAACTGTGAGATTTCTGTATATTGAGAGTGACCATAGTGTTGTTCATGTTTATTGAGAGGTTTTGAGATTGATCTAGTTGTCTTCAACAGATCGAAGGTTGTACAAGATAGATCTGTTGTTGTAGTCGTAGATCTAGGTTGCTAGTTGTATTTTTGGGTTGATTTAGGGTGATGTTGGTGTATTCTGTTTGTAAGACAGTCATATAGTGGAGAGGGTCTTCTCTGTGAAGGCTCAACGTGGATGTAGGCCCTTTTGTGGATGAACCACAATAATCCTGGTGTTCCTATTCTTGTTTCTGTTTTCTCTTTTATTATTTGTGTTTTTAGTTTCTTGTTACTTTTTGGTTTAATTATTTGTGATTGCTAGTGACCTGATATTTATAGTGTTGTGTCTTGGTACTATATTTTCTGTTCTTGCTGTATAAAATATTGCTTGTAGGTTTTATAAGTTGGAACAGTCGTTTGTGTAAGGTCTGTTGTAGACCAGAAACACAACACTCACTATCAAAAAAATAAATGTAATATTCTCATAAAAAAAAAGCGTAATATTCTCATCAAAATTCAATCAAAATTTGTATATTATATAACAAAAGTTCAAAACGACCGATTCTGTATTGAAAACAATATATTTACAGTCCCGTTTATATCAGTACATCCTGATATAACTTTATCAGGATATTGAATATGAGTCACTCATTTATAAAATAACTTTGACAAATGCATACATACCAAGTCAAAGTATGTAAAACGAGTGACTCACATTCAACGTCCTTATATAATTCTATCAGTGGGAACTAGCAATTTTGTCATCACAGTCTTCACAGCCCATTTGTTGACAAAAACAATAAAAATGATAATTATAGACAAAAACAATAAGTCCCTATAATTTTTGATTAAAAAGCCCTATTTTCTCATATATATATATTAAATAAATTATTTTCACACTATCATTTGAAAGACAAAGACAGGTCTGGTTGGTGGATAAACTTGGATTACATTTTACGGGAGTACAAGTATTGGAAAAAAAAAAAAAAGGATCTCTTCATCGAAAGAAATCAAACTTTCTTATTAAAAAAAAAAAACTAAAAATATAATAAAATAAAATTCCACAAGACTTTGAGAGACAAAAAGAACATATAAAACATGTTTTAAACATGCATGATCAAATTCAAAGGCAATGTAAGTGAATAAGCTGCATACCTGCATGAAGATGGGAGTGCAGGCCACTTGCTCTGGTTCCTAAGCGATTGGTCACTCCAATCCATATTAGCTCCCTTTTCGACTCCCAATCGACTACCGTACCCTTCGTAGGTAGTCGGAGAATTCGCATACTCCTGTTTAACTTCAACCGGAAGCTTAAAGAACTGGCACCACACCTCGTGGGCGCTTCGCATAAGTTCATGATTCACTCCATGTATGGTTCACCACCTGGAAAAAACCCCACTCGCGACACGCGTCGGATATGTGTGTCTCAATGTCTCGTCGCGGAGGGCCTTGTTGGACGACAACATGTCCTGAAGATCGATAACTGGAATGTTGATACGAGGATGATCGGGATTGTCTTTGAAATCATCATCAAAATTATCGGTTTTCAGTGAAGGCCTGTGAAGTAGTGGTTTGATGTAGCGTTCAGGGATTGATTTGATGCCACTCTCGGACAAAGATTGAACTCTCACTATAGGTTCAGGCCAGCTCTGTAGACAGCTCATCTTTCACTGAAATTATAGGCTAAATACAGAGAAGAAACAGAGAGAGAGAAAGAAAGAAAAGCTTGTTTTGGGGTGGTGGTGATAGTGGAGTGGGATTGGGATGTTTATTTAAGGATTTTAAACTGAGCTTTATTTCGGCGCCGTGAAGAACTTGATTTGCTTATCACTATGGGTCCTGTTAATATGTGTGTTTTTTTTATATTTGTTAATATGTGTTTGAAAAATCATATGTATTAATTATAGGTGTGAATCATCAATCTAAATATCTAATAGGATTCACTGAATCCATTAGATTAGATTGGATCCTGAATCCAAAATTAATTAAATTTCTAATTTAAATATGTAAGAAATTTTAAGGGTGTGCATGGTCCAATCAAATCCAATAGGATATATTGGATCCAATCCAATTGGATTGGATTTGATGACATGATTGGATTAGATCAAATTATTCATCTCAAGGGACATAGCTCAGCTGGTAGATGGACGAGCTTAGGGCTTGAGTAAATGACTCCCAAAACAGCAGTTCGAATTTTACCAATGGCAAAAACTTAAAAAAAAAAAAAAAAATGATTGGATCCGATTAGATCGTGGATCAAGGCAAATTCTTGAATAATATCTCTTACATCATAATTTCCGAGTCCATTTTATATCGGTGTAACGAAAAAAATGTGAAAGATACCGCATCTGATCAGCTTCGTTATTCAATTATTGATATCAACATTAACATAATGGTATCATATAATTAGCACAATAATAAAAATAGGAAGAGATAAAATTAAGAAGGGAATGGTTTTCATTTGGGTTAGTTTGTCCCCCTCTAAGGATGGAAAGTGCATTTTGAGTAGGCAAACTCACCGATCACCATAACCTACTCTGGTTGGTTGGCTAAGATAAAGAGTGAGAAATTTGATGGATGAGTGAGTTTTGTTTTGTACCGACTACTGAGAAAGATATATAGAAAAAGAAGAAAAAAAAAAAAAGTGCAACTTGCACTAAACCTCCCTCAGATTTAGCTTCTTGCATCTAGAAACAACTTTATCATTATTTGATATTCACACCCCCTGCCGTTAGGTCAAACTTAACTGTTACCTTTAAAAGACTAAACTATCCCTGATCCTTAAATTAAATTAATAAAAAAAACAAAACAAAACAAAACAAAAACAAAACATTTTTAAAAAAATAAATGGATCTCCACCATCCATATCAAACATGGATGGTAGAGATCAAACAAAATTTTAAATAATTGAAAATTGAATTGAATTAGAAAATATATAAATTAAAAGAAAAACAAAAATAAAATATGAAATTGAAAAACTGGAAATATATATATCATTGTTTGTGCAAGTGTGGAGGCCATGATGCATCTCACATGCACAAATAATGATATATATATATATATATATTTTTTTTTTCAGTTTTTCAATTTTTTTTATTTATTTTTGCTTTTTAAAATTGTTTTGTTTTTAAATTTATGTTTTTCTTTTAATTTACATATATATTTTTTTTAATTCAAGTCAATATTTAATTATTTAAAATTTTATTTGATATCCACTATTCATGTTTGAGATGGACGGTTGAGATCCATTTTTTTTTTAAATGTTTTGTTTTTTGTTTTTTGTTTTTTATTAATTTAATTTAGGGATCATGGGTAGTTTAGTCTTTTAAGGATAACAGTTAGTCAACGGTTTTGACCTAATGGAGGGGATGTGGGTATTAATTAATGATAAAGTTGTTTCCGGATGTAAGAGTTCAAACCTTAAGGAGGTTGAGTGCAATTTGCTTTTAAAAAAAAAAGTATATTGTTGACTAAACCAGTCTAATTAAAAAGAGGAGGAGGGATTTTCTCCACGTGTCTAGTAAGGGAATTGTATGGTCTCAAAGCAACATAAATATTATTTTAATTGTTATATTTTATTATTAATTTGCTTGATATGGTTTATTGGATGAGAAAATCTTCCATGGGTCCGTGACGTCCGTCTCATATCTGATGGTTGTGAGACGGACTCAATGAAAGTGTGCCATGTGGCTTAGTTATTAAAAACAGAATTTACTTTTTATTTTTCTAATCATTCAGTGACATGTGGCAAAATAAAAAATTTAACTAAGGGGGGTGTATTGGATTTGGATTTTAATAGACAATTTTTGGGTGTAAGGATTTTATGAATTTGCAAGACTATTAGGATTATTAGGATTATTAGGATTGTTAGGATTATACTTTTAGGATTATTAGGATTATATGAACTAGACTTTTAAGATTCTGAAAGAGTTTTTGGACTTTATTTATTGACTATTAGGATTATCTAGACTTTATTTCAAAACTTTTTGGACTTTTAAAAATATGGATTTTTAAGAGTCGATTGTAGTATTCAATTTTCTCCTCAAGTTCTAGTACTCTATAATCTTGTTGAGTGTAGTCACTGAACAACAAAAATTGAATGAGAAACATATATAAGCTATGAAGAGAAGTAATAAAATTTTAAAATACCATCAACCAACACATAACCTTCGACTGGTTCATATGGTATAGAAAATGTCACCATATGAAATAAATATAATAACCGGCCAACAACCCATCCGCCACTACCTCATTAGAAATGACATGAAACAAGAAAAAAAAAAAACTTGAACATTGAAGTACTCGACTTTCAAGTGTAGTATTATGCTGTCTTTTACACATTTATTATATACCAATACATCCACCAAATATTTGAAATCAAATAAAAAGTTCAAAAAGTATTGAGGGAGAGGGCAAGACAATTTTGGGTTCAAACTATTTATACATATCACTAAAGTGAAAATCGACAGAAAGTAAAAAGAGAAACGGAAAGAGAGGGATTCGAACCCTCGGTACGAATAGCTCGTACAACGGATTAGCAATCCGACGCTTTAATCCACTCAGCCATCTCTCCTAATTGAAAAAAAATAATAATAATTACTATGTTACATTACACAAAAGATAATGCTTGAAAAAAAGGCCATTCTTTACTTTAACTTTATTATATAGCTTATATATATTTTTATTGTATTTTGTATTGTATTATACAGATGGATACAACTTTTATCAGCAATTCCATTTTTTATTTCTATAAAATTCAAAATTAAAATAAAGAATGACCTCGAAAGAGATATCTCGAATCAAAATAGAAAAAAATAAAGAATATCTCTTTACAAAATTACAAAAGGCCGTTTTTTCAGCTAAATACATATTATCTTACAAATACATACTAGCTAATGCATGCCTCATATCCCCAAATTTTACATTGGTCCAAACACCACGATCTAATTTATGTTGAGCAGCCTTTGCTGATGCAAGCTGCATGGCACTGCAGTAGAAGAAAAATTCTCTCAAAAAATGCAGAGAATCCTTAATCAATTAATCAAGAGAGTTACATTAACTTTTTATATATGTACAGATTACTTTGCAATATAGTTAGATACCTGTCTCCAAAACTGTTCAATTTATCAACGCAGTTAGCAGCATGTGCTGCCCGTAAAAATAAACTCTTGAAGTTGTCATATGTTGTAATGGCTAGAAAGCATTCTTCAAAGTTCTCAATATTTTTAACTCACAAAGGCATTTTATCAGTCATTCTATACTCGACTTTTAAGTGTAGTTTTATGTTGTCTTTTGCATGTTTGGCCACCACATTTATTATATATCAGTACACCCACCAAATATCTGAAATCAAATAAAAAAATCTAGAAAGTATTGAGGGAGAGGGCAAGACAATTTTGGGTTGAAGCTATTTATACAAATCACTAAAAAGTTTAGAAAATCTATTTTGTTATGAAATCCTAAAAATCTTGATCTCAATCCAATACCAGCAGACAATTTGCTGCCTCTTGAAAGTCTAGATCCAATACCACAAGACAAAATGGACTTAAAAAAAAAATCTTAAAAGTCTAGATCCAATACCACAAGACAATATGGACTTTTAAAAAAAATCTTAAAAGCCTTAATCGAATATCACCAGACTTATCTAACTTGTTAAAAAGTCTCAATCCAATACCACCGGACTTTTATTTCCCCAAATTGTCTAATAAAATCTTGAACCAATACAACCCCCAACCCCCCCTAAAACCCTTTGTTATCTTCCCAAATCCCAACCTAAGCCAAGCCACAATCATCTTTTCCCCCTAAAACCCTTTGTTATCTTCCCAAATCCCAACCTAAGCCAAGCCGCAATCATCTTTTCCCAGATCAGTTTTTGTCTCAGGTTTTTCATTCACTTTCTTCTCAACTTTTATCCAAGTTAATTTACTTTCAGTTTGTTTTTTTTTTTCTCTTGCTCTTTTTTTCCCTCATGCTATTACATCTCAATTTCATCTGATAATGGAAAAAGAGAAATTTAAAATATATTACAATAAAAGATTCAGATTTTCCATAAAAAAAAATCAGATTTAATAATAATAATAATAATAAAACAATTCTAAACTCAAACATCCAAATCCATCTTAATCATTGTTCTTCTTCCCATTTTCTTCTCCAACACCCATACCCTAAAATAAACTCAGAAGCACCAAACTCTACGCACCACCACCACCACCACCACTCTAAACCCACGAAATCACCACAACCACCACCCCTACTTCTCGCTGCCACTATCAATCTCTTCCATCGATCCCCTTCTCTTTCTCTTTTCCCTTTTCTTTCCTTTGACAGAGGGTGGCCGCTGCCGCGAGGTGAGGAGATGGGAGTTTCGCGGCGGCCATTGTAGATTGCGTTTTGGTTTTGGTTGAGAGACAAAGAGGTTGGGTTTTGTTTTGGGGTGGTGGTGGTTGGATGTGAGGCAATGGGTTTAGTGAGGAAGGGTAATAGAAAATTTTATTTTCGAAAAGAAAAAGTAAAAAAAATTGGAACTGTCTACATATCCAAGGTAAGAATAAAAGATTTGTTTTAATTATTGTGACACGTGTCACAGTATGATAAGAAACGAAAAAAATAATTTTGGTTTTAATAGCTATACAACATGGCACACTTTCATTGGGTCCGTCTCACTACCATCAGATATGAGACAGACCCATGGAAGATTTTCTCCGGATAACCATACATTTGATTGATCAACCACTGTTTTTTTATCTAGTTTGTCGGCAGTTCTTATTTTAGAGTGCGTTCACAGCTGCCTCCACGTGCACGTGGGCCATTGATCTCTGCTTGGTATAATTAATACCAAAGTCAAACGGGTTCAGAATCTGTCGGATCAAACATTATAAACCCGGTCCGAAGATCTACATCTATAATACTAACGAGAAAACTCTTTATATATGATTACAGAGCTAATACAGGGAGGGAAATCCTCCTTCCAAGTAAACTTTCTATCAGCCAACAAAGCCAACTTGGCTAGAACATGGGCCGCTTTGTTAGCCTTCCTAGAAACAAAAGACACAGAGATATTAAACTGTGTCATAACACCCACAATGTCAATAAAAATAATCCCAATATCAGCACAAGAAGGGTTACTGTCATTGATAGCATCAACAACCCACTTTGCGTCACTTTCCAGCATAGCCGGAAGAAGACAAGCCTCCACAGCCACTTGCAACCCACACAAAATAGCTGAAGCTTTAGTAGCTTGGGGAGAAGGGCAAGCAGAGATACGTTGCACAAAGGAAACCAACACCTGCGAAGAGGAATTTCTGATAAGAACGCCTAGACCAGCCCTTTGAATCACACCATTGAAAGCTGCATTAGAGTTAATCTTAAAGACACAATTTGGCAGCTTACACCACTTAACCAGCGAGTAAACATTACTCCGGGACAAAGACGGATTCTTGACTTGAGCAGCCCGAAATTCCTCCAAGAAGCCAATAGACTAGGAAATCACAACCTCATCATGCAAACTGTTAGGGGAGTGCACCGCTTGATTCCTCCAAAACCAGGAGTGCCAAAAAATAACACAAATAAGCTCCAACTCATTAAACTTGAGGGAACGAAAAAGGAAAGCCATCATGTCTTGAAAATGGAGATTGTCCCTAAAGACATGGCTATTAAAAAGAGACCTCAGAGAACTCACACTTTTGCAACCCAAAAGAGCATGAGTAGTAGTTTCGGGACAACTAAAACAAATGGGATAGAAAACATCACTTGGAACACCTTTACCAGCCAGATTGAACTTCGTAGGAATCTAGTGGAGGCAACACTTCCAAATGAAGGATCTAATTTTTGGAGGGATTCCAAGCTTCCACAAAGACTTCCACCACGAAACATTTTGAAAAGCAATCGAAGCCATATTCTTCTCTTGAAGGGATTTACCCAGCTTGTAACCACTTTTAACAAGATATGTCCCATCCTTCTCATAATGCCAAAGCCATGAGTCCTCCAAGAAAGAAGTCCCACGAGGGATGCTTAGAATTGCCTCAGATTCCTCACAAGGGAAGGATGCAATAATTAAAGGGATATTCCAATCCCCAGAAGGAGAGAAAAGGCTGCTAACTAGAGAAAAAACACCCAAAACTGGTTGAGATTGAATGGAGAAAGATCGAGGAACGAGAGCCCACCCTCCAACGCAAACCAGCTTCCAACAAATTACACCCCCACAGCAGACTCCTCCATAAAAAGGAACTAGCAGAGCCAATATCAACTTGAAAAAAGGAACTTGTTGGGAAATATCTACCTTTAATAACTCTGGCTGCTAAAAAAGAGGGATTCGAAACTAATCGCCAACATTGTTTCACAAGCATGGCTTGATTGAAAGTGGCAAGGTCCCTAAATCCGAAGCCACCAACAGCCTTATTAATGCACAATTTAGCCTAAGAGCCCCAATGCAATTTATTTTCGGAATCCGACTTCCCTCACCAAAAATGAGCACACATCATATTAATATCATTGATCAGCCCTTTAGGCAGCCGAAAGAGGACCATGGTATACGAGGGAATAGCCTGAACAACGGCTTTTAACAACACCTCTTTGCCACTAGCTGAGAAGAGCCGGTTATTCCAACCCTGAAGCTTGTTCCAAACCCTTTCCTTGATATTGGAAAAACCCTGTTTTTTATTTCTACCAGTGAAACCAGGGAGGCCCAAGTATTTTTCATGGCACCTCACAAAATTAACACCCACAATTTGAGCCATCTCAATGCCGGCAGCTGTAGGAACCGAGCGGCTCACACACAGAGCAAATTTTCTGAAGTTCACCGCTTGGCTGGAAGCCCGAGCATACACACCCAAAATATGCCAAATCACAAGACACTTCTCCCTAGAAGCTTTAGCCATAATCAAACTGTCGTCAACAAAGAATAAGTGGGAGATAGCAGGCCAGTCTTCCCACACCTGTACCCTGACCACTTCCGATCAAACACAGCTTTATTAATCAAACTCGAAAGCCCTTCCACACAAATCAAAAACAGGTAGTGAGACAAAGGATCCCTTTGTCTTAAACCCCTAGAAGGTTTCAACTTACCACAAATTTTACCATTAATAAGGAAGGAGAATTCAACATAGGAAACACACCTCAAAATCCTATCAACCCAAGCCTTCGAAAAACCCAATTTAAGCATCATTTTAGAAATAAACATCCACTCTACACGATCGTACGCCTTGGACATATCTAGCTTCAAAGCTATAGAACCTTTCTTGCGTTTTCTAGACCGAAGGCTGTGCAAACACTCAAAACCGATGATTGCATTATCCGAACAAAACCGCTCTGGGAATCCGAGATAACCTCATTCAAAACCAAACGGAAGCGATTCGCCATAGTTTTAGCCACCACTTTGTATATTACATTGCACAAGCTAATAGGCCTAAAATCAGATAAGTGACTGGCTTGCGGAACCTTTGGAATCAGAGTTATAATGGTATTATTAACTTCATCCAATTTTTCTCCATCGTTCAAGCAAGAGAGACAAGCCTGGGTAACCATGCCACCCACCGTTTCCCAGTGATTTTGATAGAAAAGGGCTGGCATACCATCCACACCTGGGGGCTTCGTAGGAGCCATCTCAAAGACAGCTTTTTTCACCTCCTCAGCCAAGAATGACCGGTCAAGAAATTTGCTATTACGAGTGGAAAGCCTTCTCGGAACCGACTCAATCACTTCCTTCCACTGCTCACTAGAGGGAAAAGAAGACCGGAACAAAATAGAAAAATGATCAAGAACTACCTGTTGAATCTCCTCTTCCTTAGTTTCGGTTTATATGATGTTCCATTTTCAAAATATATATATATATATATATATATATATGCTTGTAAAACGAACATTAAAATACTCAAACCTCACCAATAACGTGAAAGGAGAGGCATAAACCACCCAAGCTAAAAGCTGATGAAATATATACAAAAGTTGATGATTCCTTGCTGTTGTGTGATTAAGTTTCAAATGCTAGTAGCAGTGTTATCCACATTCAACAATTGATATATATATATATATATATATTCTCATATAAATTCCCCAAGTTATATAAATTTACATAAACTTGATAAAAGTAGAACAGATCTCAACCAGTTTGATGTATCCAATCGCCGAGAATTTCAGATCCCTTGAACGGTAAAATCCGATCATCTGAGTTTGAGTCTCTCCGACATTTTCATTGGAGCTATATGATGCTGCAGTAATAAGCAACTTTCTTCTAATTATAGTTGCCTCTATATTTGAATATTTGCAAGAAACTAAGTACAGAAATTGTATTTTGTTGTAGCATCTAAAAATTCAGGCAATCAGACTGATTCAGACATTCAGACAAAAATGAGTTTGCTATACATTACAAAGAATCTTGTCTTCTTGATCAGATCTGGTGGTTTCATGAATGGCATTTGCTAGATAACTGACATTGCCTGTAGTCACACCAGCCATGCTGCCCACAACACAGTTCATAGATTCAGATAGCTCATTATAGGAATTCGACGAGGTTATTTTTCGATATATAACAGATCTAATGATGTTTATGAAATAAATTTACCTAATCCGTCCATCATGAGTCATGTATATATGGAATTCCCTTGCTAGCCGATCAACCTGATCTGGGGTTAAGCCAGAAAAGCAGAACATCCCAACCTACCATGTCAACAGTTAAAAAAAAATAAGTTAAATCTTTATTTGCATAGATGTATACGTATATATAACTTATAAGCTGAATGAAATGGAATTCAATGATAAATATGAACCTGATTTGTTATATGTTCCCAGTTGAGAGGAGAATCCAATCTTTCAAGACTATCTTGTAGAGTAGTCCGCATTCCACGGATGCGATTTGCCATGGTCTTTATAGCATGTGGATGTAATTGAAGGCATATCAGAATCAGAGACTTACAATAATATGAGAAGAAAAACACGGAGAAAGAGATAATATTATTACCTTCACCTCTTCGATCCATAATGACTTAAGATATGGATCGCTCAGAATTGTCGAGACTAGTAACACACCGTGAACAGGAGGACTGCTGTACATTGCCCTTGCAATCCGCTGCAATTGGCTTCTTATCGAACCCACTTGATTCGAATCAGCACAAAGAATGCTGAAGACATGAAAGTGAAGTTAAAAGAAACTGAAGAATGATACGAAAAACCCAAACCAGAAGACAAACTGTGATCATTGGAGCTAAAAATGGGGTTAAATATTGTGGTTCAGCATTCGGTTAAACCTTCTGACCACCACCAACCATAAACATATTTTGGCTATGGCGATTTTGTCTGAGTTTGAGTCCCGAACATGAGTTCGAGAAACACATTGACTAAAAAATTAACCTTAATTCATGTATTAAACTCAAACTAGGTGAACTCACATCAACAACACGATAGAGTTTCTGTTTCACATTAATTAATAGTCTCCTCCTAGGAAAGGACGAACTAGAAAACTGAAAAGACCAAAGATTCTTTCTTCCATACCTCAGACAACCAACTCGGTGTCCATACAGTCCCATGTTCTTCGCGAAGGACTGAGCGCAACCTACTAAATGGTCATCTTTCAGAAAAATCCGAATTGCTCGGGCATCCTTGTCAAGATCCCCACTCGCAAAACCTTGATAAGCCATGTCAAAGAACGGAAAATGATTTTTCACCTACAAAATATCCAAAGAATTAAAAGTAATTACATATTATTTTGGAAGATTGCAGCAATATATATATATACACACACTACATAATCCGAAAGTCCAAATCACCTTGAACTGATATGAGATTTCTCTCCACTGTTCCTCAGTAGGGTCAACCCCAGTTGGATTGTGAGCACAAGGATGGAGTAAGAAAAAAGAGCCATCTGGTGCATTCTATAGAAATCATCAAAAATAATCAATAATTAATATCTTATGTATCATATAGCACGATATAATACGCTATACCATACTCATAAAATTGGAAGAACAACATTTTATTGATCAAGTATTGAAGTACTATGATGTCAACAAAAAGAAAACATATGCATAAGTTTGTGCTTTTTTATAATCCTGGAGAAAAGAGAAAGAAAACCTTTTGATTTGACATTGCAATGGCTTTGCACTATATGTTCTTATTGAATCATCTAAAATATTAAAGAGTGAATATTCTACCTTGACATCATCTATAAGGGCTGAAAAGTTTAGACCCTTCGAATCAGGATCGTAGTAGTGGAAGGTTCTGTCTGGAACTTGGGCATCTTTCCAGATGTTGTGGTGACTGCGCGATGAATACAATTGAATTTCATCGATATAATTGAAGAAGAGATTCAAGCATTGGACAATAAACTTAAGAAGAAACTGCAAGGATATAATAAGGAGAAGATCATACTTGGACCAAGTTGGATCCGGCAAGTAAATACACGAATCAGGATGGAAATGCCTCTGAAACTCAGCAAAGAGACGGCAAGCACCAGTGCCAGAGAGAGCTTGCACTCCAGCAACCCTTCCATCTTTAACAACAACCGAGTCACTTCCATAAACCAATTTTACACTCTCCTCAACAAATTTTGAACTAACCGCAGCAGAAACTGACTCCCTGCCAATGCCTCTCAAAGGATCAATTAAACTAGAATACATTCAGGAAGAAATATTTATAATTTCAAGACTATTAGAGTGCTTAAATATTATTGTTTGGCCATTTCCTATCGGCTTAAACTTTTGGGTCTGATGGTTACTAACATGCTATCAGAGTCAGGTTTGACCTACGAGTCCTGGATTTGAGTTATGTATTTAGGACAAAAACTAGTTGATCAAACTAGAATTCCGTGAAATTGTTTCGCAAAATTGTTTCGCAAACACGTAATGGCTGGCTGGCTAGCAAGAAATGATCACTTGCAAAAAAGAAGCTTTATAGTTTATAGATGATTTGCATTGGCACTTAAAAAACAATTGGGATATATGAAGCATGTTCAAAACACAATGAACAACAACAACTTTTAAATATGATTAGCTACATTTATCTAGCATCAAGAAAAAAAATGAAAAAATAAAAAAATAAAAACTCACAGGAACTCACTGCCAGCAATATTGGCCTCAGCTTCTCGAACGCATCGAAGCACCACAGGTCTCCCTTCATCATCCCTATAAGCTCCCTACAAATACGAAACCAGTTCAGAGAAGGGAAATTCATTGTTGATATGTATCCAAGTTTTTTTTTTTTTCTTTTTTTTTTTTATTTTAAAAAAGAAATCTATCCAATATCATACTTTTGTTCCATTAATTACTATCTTTATGTGCAAACTATTGACAAACTTCTTAGTGATTGGATTATCAAAGACAAAACAGAGAATATAAATTAGATTGAAATTGAATCCTGACAATCATGTTGATTGAATGGTATCAACTAGAAGGTATTGTTCTTCTTCAAAATTAACATTAATAATAATAATAAAATTGAGTGAACGTGAAATTGGACTTAACACAAAATTGTTATTACCACTCCAAGATTGATCTTGTTTGGAGATGAATCGGCGAGAAAAGACTCCGTGACACCAGTTATGGGGTCCTTGGTTGCGGGACCCACACGGTCCCACCACAATCCTAGCTTCCTTGCTGATGTGCTGCTGCTGCTGCATCTCCTCATCATATACCTCCACATCACGAAAGATGATCGGATTTCCTCCACTCTCATCCGCCGTGAAAAGCTGCTTCCGCCGCCACCACCACCACCTCCTTCGTTTGCATTCTTTTCAAGGTTGAAGTGGTGGAGCTTTAAAATCAAAGAAGCTACATCTCTTGTAGCAAAAACCTGCTTGTTTGTCAATTGTTATTCCAGTGTGCTACTGCTGGTTTTTTTTTTTTTTCTTCTATTTCCTTGTACAGCCAACAGAAAAAACGACAGTTTGACTCCTGTTTTCGTTGTCGTTTCAAAGTCGTTGGTGGGGCCCGTTTGAGATTGATGGAGTTTTATCGATGGCCCACAGTTTCTCTTTTTTCTGAATACGTAGCCGTTTCAATTCAAGAGCTGGAAGTTGAGTAATGGGTCTGAGACTCTGAGTTCGGACGGTTTCAATTCTAAATTGGACCAATAAATTTATTTTTCAAACTATTCCACGGGATCTGACGAGAGGGCATGACCCCGAATCGATAACAACTTGATTCTTGGGTATAGGTGTGAGGACCATTGAAACAACTATTTTTTTTTTTTTTTAAACATGAATAAAAGAGAATTCGTAATAAATATTTTTCATTAGGTTATTATATTTTTGTCATATAGATCAAATATTACATAGATAAGTTTGATATTGACAACACTAACAGGATCGTAACTCAGCTAGTAGATGGATGAGCTTGGGATTTGAACAAATGATTCTCAGGTCAACGGCTCGAATCCTACCAATAATGAAAGCTTTTAAAAAAATTACGGAATAATCCCCGATTAATAGATATTGACAACAAGATGAGGTTAGTTGTTAGTATCGTGGAAAGCCCATCACATATGCTTTTAATAGGTTATCGTTTCGAGTTATACCTCATCCTCCAATCTCAAAATAGTGTAATAATTAACTAACCAATAGATAACTACACTTACAAACAAGAAGTAAATTTCGCACTTTTATTCTTTCCAAGTACGTATACATCAATTTTTTGATCATTTGAACTGTCATAATATAAAAATGTTGGTCATTCGCATAGTTCTAAAAATATAGCCTGAACCGGCCACTCGCTAATTAATTTAAAAGAAGAAAATTCAATTCTCACATATAAGGATATAAAAACAATTCCAAGAATAAAAATATTGTTACTTACAATTCACAAATAATCTTTCTAACAATATCTTTTATCAGTTTGTTGTCTCAAACAATATGATTTCACTCGAACAAATTGAATAATAAAACGTACAAAGTACACACAAACAAACAACAACAATTTGAATCATAACAAGTTATTAATTAATCAGTATTATTAGTTGATCACATTCCTGCAGTTCAAACGAATCTGACCTTGTTCCCCGGTTAAAACTTTTATGTTCCCCATTTTGACCATGGACTTGGCAAAATCTGCCGAGAATGCCCTTGCATTTTCGCTATAAGCTTTCACCAGCTCATCTGTGGACCCACCATTGAAGAGCGCCTGATCAGAGTGAAGCAGTCCCTCTTCCTCGACCAAGTTACTGAAATAAGCAGTGTCGAAACGCGCCGGTGACGGGTCTAGTGGAGCCAGGTTGGTGTCGCCGCCATTGCGTGGACATGTTTTTCTACGCTCCTCGGCGAAGTCATCGTCTATGTTTGTTTCGCTGTAGATGCGGTCTTTGAATGCGATGCATTGCGCGAAACCTAGAGTGTGACCACCGGAGAGCGCCACCAAGTCTCTCTCATCGAGGCCTTGTCTTTTGAAGTTTTCGATCAGTGCAGGGAGGTCCATGAACGGAGATGGAAGGTCTCTGTCGGCTTGGGTTCTGCTAGCAGTAGTTGAGTCCCTTCTTCCCAGTGGCACCATCCATGAAGGCCCTCCTAACTGGAAATTAATTTTCAATGGACAATATTTAACAAAAGCAAATCGTCAGACTGAATGATCGTTCTTCAATATCAAGCCTCATTAGACCAAACGTTATAATAGTGGTGTAGTAGGTTTTATTTTTAATTACAAAAAATCTGAGTTCACAGAGTATTTAAACACTTGAAAATAAATCAACCAATCTTTTACAAGTGAAGGTTTGATCCTTAATGCCACTTATAGGTTAAAATACTTTTGTTTTTGTCTTTCAAAGATTATAGGGTTTGGTGAATACTACAATTTTGTAAAAGTTGGAAGTGTTATTCTTGGGTCATAATTATAAATAATAGAAGAGTTAGTACATACGCACCGCAACAACAGAATCACGAGCTGCAACAGCCAAGATGTCAGCGCAAGAAAAAACAGGACGTCCACAAATTTTGTCGACCTCTATTTTAATTTGGTCGATGACTTCGAATCCTCTTGTAGAGTTTTGATTAGCACGTGAATTCTTTTCGCTATCGATGGTGGATGTAGAATCCAGAAGAAGGGAGGCATCACAACCCTACATTAATCACAAAGACCAAACACATATATGTAAGAATTCATGCACATCAAAACCAATAATGATTACTTAAAAAAAAAAAAAAAAAAAAAAACGTAAGTGTATTACGTTAACGAAACAATCGTGGAAATGAAGGCGAAGCAGAGATGCCCCCATGCGGCGTTCATTGTACACTGCAGCCTCGACCACTCTCTTGATGGTAGGCAAAGCTTCGGGGCATACATGTTCATAGTAGTAAGGAGACAATGTTGATAAAGCTGTGGCCGCTAAGGCCAATACGAGGATGACGTTAAGCTGGAATGCGCCGCGTGAAGCCATTAATTGATGATTTAGCAATCTCTATTAAGCTAATTGAACTCTGAATTTTGATGTGGTAATGCATCTTGGTTTTTGGCTTATTTATAGTGTGAAGAAAGATAGAGTAGTAATAGTTAGATTACATCAACCTTGGAGGCTTGGACTTGGCGTCTCGGCCTAACATTAAAGACTATTTCTGCTTCTCCAAAGTTTTGTGTAGCCCATTTTTGCAAGAAACCCATATAGTAGAGAACATATATTATAAATATCATTTTATTTTTGATTAATTAAATTGGTTTTATTAGTGATAATCACCCTGAGAGACATCGGACATGCATATGTCATTAAGAGATAGGGTTCAAAAATTAAATAGCACTATTTGAGGCGCTTTTTTGGGAACAGGCACCAACTTACTAACTTAAGTTTAAAAGGCACTATTTATGGTGAACGGACAAAATTGACCCCCACAGTAACCTTCTTCACCATTTTGTTTTCTTTTTTTCTTTCAAAATCCTCTATCAATGGAAGTGGAACCGATGAATCAATGATACTGATCAATCAACGAACAAAAAGGCTCGGGAAGTATGAACTATATAGAAAGTCTCAGAGATACAAAATTAAAAAAAAAATTGATGGTTAAAAAGACTCGAAAATGTTTGAAAAGGTTCGAAAAAGGCTCGAAAATGTTCGAAAAAGGCTTGAAAAAGGCTTGAAAAAGGTTTGAAAAGGCTCGAAAAAAGTTCAAAAAAAGTTCGGAAAAGGCTCGAAATGAAGTGTTCGAGCCTTTTTGTACATGAAGTTCGAGCCTTTTAATGAAGTGTTCGAGCCTTTTCATTAGTGTATGAAAAGGCTCGAACACTTAATGAAAAGGCACGATTGGTGTATGAAAAGGCTCGAACTTCATTTCGAGCCTTTTCATACACCAATCGTGCATTTTCATTAAGTGTTCGAGCCTTTTCATATACTAATGAAAAGACACGATTGGTGTATGAAAAGGTTCGAACACTTCATTTCGAGCCTTTTCATACACTAATCGTACATTTTCATTAAATGTTCGAGCCTTTTCATACACTAATGAAAATGCACGATTGGTGTATGAAAAGGCTCGAACACTTCATTTCGAGCCTTTTCATACACTAATCGTGCCTTTTCATTAAGTGTTCGAGCATTTTCATACACTAATGAAAAGGCACGATTGGTGTATGAAAAGGCTCGAACACTTCATTTCGAGCCTTTTCATACACTAATCGTGCCTTTTCATTAAGTGTTCGAGCATTTTCATACACTAATGAAAAGGCACGATTGGTGAATGAAAATGCTCGAACACTTCATTTCGAGCCTTTTCATACACTAATCGTGCCTGTTCATTAAGTGTTCGAGCATTTTCATACACTAATGAAAAGGCACGATTGGTGTATGAAAAGGCTCGAACACTTCATTTCGAGCATTTTCATTAAGTGTTCGAGCTCGACCCCCGAATGCGTCTGCGTAACGCCACAAAACTAATTATCTAATGAAGATGCGTTGATAATGTTATGGTCTTCAACCTCCATTGGAGGTCTGTTTAAAATCTCAGAAAACTTCAAAGTAAGAAAAAGAATGTGTAAAGTAAGGGTATTTTTGTCTGTTCACCATAATAGGTGCCTTTTAAACTTAACTTATTAAAGCACTGACATTATCACCAAATCAGTTTAAAAATGTGACATTTCTCACCAATTCCACTTATGAGATATAGTTAATCCAAATTTTACAAGAAAAAAAAAATTAGAGCTAATTATAAGAGCATCTCCAATGCAAAAGTGGCTTGCATACCAATAATTGTTGACATGGCAACAATGTCAAGAGACTTACTTCATATGTGGCATAAAAATAGACTTGATAGACAATCAACTCAAAATTTGGTCTCCAATGCTTCCGTCTAAAACACATTTTTTTTAATGACGTGTCCATCTTTTTTTCCTGTTTTATTTTTTATTTTATTTCCTTACCAAAAATATATGAAAAATTAATGTCAGTTTTAAATGTTTGCTGAGTCAACCTAAAAAATAGCTGTGCAACAGACCGTTTGAAAGTGGACGGTCATGTTAACAATGTCTAATATTTTTTTTGCCATGTCAGCTTGACGTTGCATATGCACGGTTGCATTGGAGACACAATTATTAACATAACGTCTATTTATCCTACGTGTCATCTCTTTTTTTCACAAGCCACGCTTGCATTGGAGATGCTCTAAAAAATAAACCATATCTTTGTTCCAATTTGATATAGTCAATGATACAATATATATTATATTAATTTATAATATTAAAAACCATATTCGATAATAGGTAAAAAAAAAACTCTTAAGTTTTACTATCTGAAATTCAGCTGTTTATCTTATATATATATATATATATATATATATATATATATATATATATATATATATATATATTTTCTATTCTGATATATTTATTGTCAGGACTAACCGATAATAGAAAACATATATATATATTTTTTCTAAAGTCAACAAATTTCATATGAAATAATAAATGTTATCTTATGTATCCTCGCTTGTGTCGCATTGATTCTTATATTTGCTTTATTCTAATACAACTCATGTAGGCTATGTGTGCATAAAGATCGTTGGAAAGAATGCTTAGGTGTACCAAGTCTGGTCAACAAATATGTTAGTTGTTGTGAAGCCATGTCTCCACATGGGTTCCTTTGTTTTTGGACTGTTTCTTGTTTTCAGAAGTAGTGGCTTGTTTTCAGAAGTAGTGGTTGTTTAGTTAACAATTCAGTATCAGAGCCAAAAGCTCCATGGATACCCAAAGTAAGAGTATGCTCTAACCCCTCACGAATCTATCCTTGAATACATGAACCGCAACTTCACCCAAGCAAATGCTGCCATCCAAACCATCATGACCGACCTCCGGGCATTGCGAATCCACCTAAGCATTCTTTCCAACGATCTTCATGCACACATAACCTGCATGAATTGCATTAGAATAAAGTATTTTTTTTTAAAGTGTTACAAGAACTTTTATAATAGAATTGTCAAGATCAAATATTACATGTACGGCCCGGATATCTACTTCCATAACAAGGGATAAAATTCGGAGAGAAAACTCCTCACACATATTTATAAAATGCCTATAGTGAGATTTGAAACGCTCACCATTTATGTGGATGAAAGGTGTACTATAAGAGGTGATGTGCATTCCAATCATGTACTTTGTCAAATGAATTTGTGTTGATTTCATCAAAATATTACTTACTCACTTTAATATTATGGAAGAGAAGCCTTCTTCAACATCAACCTCAATAAATTAAACTTATAGACTGCTTTTGTTGAAAAGTTTTCTTGAATATTACGCGCTACGCTGTTGATTGGTAGTATTTATTGCCTTTTTTTTTTTTTTTTGGTGAGAAGGAGGGCCAACGGCCCAGATATTTATTGATTCAATTCGCCGTTGATTTTTTCTCTGCAGGGGTTGAGTTGATCACCTGATCCACTAGCCTATCAATAGTTTGACTCCTGTTTGTCATGTCAAAGTGGAATTATCAATGGCCACGCGTACAGTTTTTTTTTTTTTTTTTAATACGTTGCCGTTTCAATGTAGGACAAAAATCATTTGCTGAACTTTTCCTGAACCATTGTGTTTTTTTATAGATTAGGTGACATGTGGCCTTTTAAAAAAAAGTGGGGTTGAGATTGATTTTCTAATTTATTCTTTTAAGTAAAATTTAAAACTACACCCTTTTTATTGTAAAACTAAACCTAATACCATTCCGACAATCTTCTAAAAAATTTCTTTTATCTGTCTTCATCTTCTAATACCATTCCGACAATCTTCTCACATTTTTTTATGGCTAGTTCTCAACCGGTTTTCTTTTCAATTTTAACAAGATTAAGATAAACAGATAGTTGATGTGAAGTCTTTCGACATCCAAAATCAACCAATCCTTTACAAATCAAAGGTTTGATCCTTAAAGCGGCTTATAACTTCTTTTTTTGTCCATCAAAGATCGTAGAATTTGGTGATTACTATAATTTTGAACTTGAGTTCACAAAATTGAATGCCCAATTCTTGGGTCGTAATTATAAATAATAGAAGAGTTAGTACATACGTACCACCGCAACAACAAAATCACCAATTGCCACAGCTAAGATGTCGGCACAAGAAACAACTCGGTGTCCACAAATTTTGTTGACCTCTATCTTTAGAAAATAAGATTATATTAATAATATTATAAATTATCCACTTTTCAATTTTTTTATTAATTATCATTAAAAAATCTTTAAACTTCTATTTCACCTTCTAAAAATTATCTATATATAAAAAAAATATTTTCTTTTATCTACAATAATACAATTACAACTCTCTTTTGCTATAATTTTTTGTTCTTATAACTTACAAGTTACATCTATGCGGTCTACAATTTTCTTTAAATTTATTATTTAAATTATCTTTTAGAAAAGATTCCAACATTAAAGGTAGGTAAATTCAAATTTAAGAAACTGCAGTTGAAAAATTGATTATTGTCCAAATACATATGTAGCCTATGGAATATTATTAACAATTGTTACGGTTGCTTCAAAGCTGAAAGAAGTTTTTCAAAATTAAAATAGATAAATAAAAAAAAAAAAAAAAACTTATTTAGATTAGCCATGTTATAGGAGAGATTAAATGGATTAGCTCTTTTATCAATTGAAAAGAATTTTTAGAAAAGCTTGAATACGAAAGTTTAATTAAAAAATTTATATCTCAAAAAGCATAAAAAGTTAATTTTTGTTAATTTTTTTTTTTAAAAAATTATATATATAATTGGGGTCTTTTTTTTTTTTTTTTTACCCTTAGGAGTTAGGACCTCAAAATATATTAAGCCGCCCCTGAATTCAAATGGATTGAGTTTTGGCTCTAACTACTTAAATATTGCACCCATATATCTTTCCAAGTAAGGATACATAAATTTTTTGTTCAATTAAGCTGTCATAATAGAAAAATATAAATTTATTTTGAAGTAAAAAGAGCAAATAATTAATAAAGTAGAGAAATGCAAGAAAAATATTGTTACTTACAATTCACTCATAACGTTTGTAACAATATCTTTTATTAATTTAATTCAATCGAACAAATTGAATAATAAAGTGTACAAACACACAAACATACAAAAACAAATCGAATCATAACAAGTTATTAATCAGTACTAGTTGATCACTTTCCTGCAGTTCAAACGAATCTGACCTGCTTCCCCGGTCAAAACTTTTATGTTTCCCATTTTGACCATGGACTTGGCAAAATCTGCCGAGAATGCCCTTGCATTTTCGCTGTAAGCTTTCACCAGCTCATCTGTGGACCCACCATTGAAGAGCGCCTGATCAGAGTGAAGCAGTCCCTCTTCCTCGACCAAGTTATTGAAATAAGCCGTGTCGAAACGCGCCGGTGACGAGTCTAGTGGAGCCAGGGTGGTGTTGCCGTCAGTGCGTGGACATGTTTTTCTACGCTCCTCGGCGAAGTCATCGTCTATGTTTGTTTCGTTGTAGATGCGATCTCTGAACGTGAAGCATTGTGCGAAACCTAGAGTGTGACCACCGGAAAGCGCCACCAAGTCTCTCTCGTCAAGGCCTTGTCTTTTGAAGTTTTCGATCAGTGCAGGGAGGTCCATGAACGGAGATGGAATGTCACTGTCGGCTTGGGTTCTGCTAGCAGTGGTCGAGTCCCTTCTTCCCAGTGGCACCATCCATGAAGGCCCTCCTAGCTGGAAATTAATTAATTTTCAGTGGACAATATTTAACAAAAGCAAATCGTCGGGCTGAATGATCGTTCTTCAATATCAAGCCTCATTACACCAAACGTTATAATAGTGGTGTAGTAGGTTTTATTTTTAATTACAAAAAATCTGAGTTCACAGAGTATTTAAACACTTGAAAATAAATCAACCAATCTTTTGCAAGTAAAGGTTTGATCCTTAATGCGACTTATAGGTTAAAATACTTTTGTTTTTGTCTTTCAAAGATTATAGGGTTTGGTGAATACTACAATTTTGTAAAAGTTGGAAGTGTTATTCTTGCGTTATAATTATAAATAATAGAAGAGTTAGTATATACGCACCGCAACAACAGAATCACGAGCTGCGACAGCCAAGATGTCTGCACAAGAAAAAACAGGGCGTCCACACATTTTATCGACCTCTATTTTAATTTGGTCGATGACTTCAAATCCTCTCGCAGAGTTTTGATTAGCACGTGAATTCTTTTCGCTATCGATGGTGGACGTAGAATCCAGAAGAAGGGAGGCATCACAACCCTACATTAATCACAAAAACCAAACAAATATGTAAGTATTCATGCACATCAAAATCAATAATAACTCTTTCATAAAAAAATAAAAAAAATAAAAAATAAAATAAAAAACATCAGTGTATTACGTTAACAAAACAATCGTGGAAATGAAGGCGAAGCAGAGATGCCCCCATGCGGCGTTCATTGTACACCGCAGCCTCGACCACTCGCTTGATGGTAGGCAAAGCTTCGGGACACACTTGTTCATAGTAGTAAGGAGACAATGCCGAGAAAGCTGTGGCCGCAAAGGCCAATATGAGGAGGACGTTAAGCTGGAATGCGCCGCGTGAAGCCATTGATTGATGATTTAGCAATCTCTATTAAGCTAATTGAACACTGAATTTTGATGTGGTAATTCATCTTGGTTTTTGGCTTATTTATAGTGTGATGAAAGATAGAATAGTATTAGTTAGCTTTCATTATACTTGGACTTGGCCAAACATCAAAGACGACTGCTGCTTCTTGGAAGTTTTGTGTAGTCCATTTTTGCAAGAAACCCATATAGGAGAGAACGTATAAAATATAATTTTAATTTTGATTAATTATATTAAATTGTTTTTATTAGTGATAATCACACATTCACACTGAGAGACATGCATATGTCATTCAGAGATATAGTTAATCCATATTTTACAAGAAAAAAAAAAACTTTACAGCTAATTTATTATTATAAAAATAAATAAACCACGTTCCATGTGCACTTAATTTGACAAATGACACAATATTAAATTAATTTATAATATTTTTAAAAGGAAACTCTTACGTTTTACTATCTGGAATTCAGCTGTTTATCTTGTATATTTTTTATTTCTAAAGTCAACAAATTTCAGATGAAATAATAAATGTTATCTTATGTATCCTCGCTTGTATCGCATTGATTAATTCCAATCATGTACTTTGTCAAATGAATTTGTGTTGATTTCATCAAAATTTTACTTGCTCACTTTAATATTATGGACCTTTTTCAAAATCAACAAACATGTGTTTTGTTGTAGTAATTAATATGAGATTAGCTAGGTCAAGTATTATGTACTATCTGCTGTTGTGTAAATTAAATTTTCTTGAATAGTCTGAGTGGTCCAATATTTCTTTGGTATTCGTCGTTGATTTTTTCTCTGCAGGGGTTGAGTTGATCCACTAACCTATCTACTTATGTATATTTTCTACTTCATGAGCTCATGATAGAAATTATCACTCTTTTTTTTTTAGTGTACATGCATATATGATAGATGTTTTTCTCTGTAGATATACAGATCGATATCAAAATTCATTCAATTAACATCTGAAATATAAATTTATTAAGGTTTTATAAGTCAAAAGAAAGTATTATTAACTAGAGTAATATATATATGACACCATATTTATTAAAAATTTGTTTATTTACTATCAAATTTTGTAAAAAAATAAATAATAATAATTTAATTTAATCTGTCTAAATATTATATTTTAGTACATTGACCTTACAAACAAATTTTCTGGTTCCGCCACTACTTCTCTTTGTTCTCTTCCTGATCATATTTCCAACCGCGGGCATCACAAAATGATCCAATTTCTCCACTGCGATCAATCGCCACGAAAAACTGCTTCAGCTAATGACAATAGGGTCGCTGCTTGCATTCTTATAAGGTTGCAGAGTTGAGAGATAGAGCTTAAAAAAAAAAAAATTTAAATTAAATTAAATTAAAATTAAAAAACTCTATCTCTTCTTCCAAATATGTGCTTCTTTCTTTGTCTACCGTATCTGTGTTCCAGTGTGCTACTACTGCTTTTCCAAGATTATCCTTTATATCTTTTGACACTCCTATTCTAAAAAAAGAAATTATCTCTCATAAATTATTAGATTAAATATTACATATTAAACAATCCCTCCTAAATTTTACTTATCATATTAAACTCTCTCTTCTCTAATTTTATATCTCTAATTTTATATCTTCATTCTTTCCCAAGCAAGACTAAGAGGGGTGTATTCAATTAGGATTCTTGAGGACATTTAAAGACATTATAAATCCTGGTGTATTCAATTAGGACATTTAAAGACTTTAAAAGAGTCTATATGAATCCAGTGGTATTCAATTAGGATTTCTATGGACTTTTAAAGAATCCTTCCAAATCTAGGTGTATTGAATTGAGACTTTAAAAATGTCTACAAGAATCCAGGTGTATTCAATTAGGACTAGATTTTAAAGGATTTTTTTAGGTCATGGATGAAAGTAATATGAATACTCGAGGTTTGTTCTATATATAAAGCTAGAGGGGGGATGAATAGATTTTATCTAATTATTACCCGATTTTCGCGTGCATGTCAATTTTACGAAAATACCCCTAGCAAGTCAACAATACATACAAGTGTAATAAGATGCGGAAATAATAAATGACACTTGATGTTTACGTGGAAAACCCAACCACTGGGAAAAACCACGGGCTGTTAAGTGCGCCACACTCGGACCTCGAAATCCACTAATTGAAATGGAGTTTACAACCTATGTAGACCTCGTCTAACACTCCGGTCAATAACCCCCCACTTCTACCACGCGGGCCTTTAAAAGTGGCTCTAGTCCAATTTGCTTGATCCTCGTAGTCACTACTTGTAATGATGTTTATAGCCTAATCCCGGTCTGTAACCCACCACTACTACCTAGCGGGCTTGTAATAGCAACCCTAGACCAAGACTTCAATCTCTCAAAAGAGATGCACAACCCTATGTGAATATGTATGAATATTCAATTAATGCAATAAGAGCTAGGGTACTCTAAATGCTTACCTAGGATTATAAGATGACAATATAATCAATCCTATATATCACATATAGCTATATGTCATGGCGTATAACTTTAGCTAAGTAAAGGATAACCAACCCTAGATACAAAGCTATCATATAAAACCCACAAACATTCAAAGGATTAACTAGTTGATTAAAAAATAATCTATCAACCTAGTTATCAATACATCACACAAGAATGTTCATGGCATAGCTTTTAGGCAATAATGACCTAATCAAATAAGCTATGAAAAATAATCTCAATCAACAAATGAGATCAATTAGCTAGATGGCATATGAACATTAAAGCCTAGCTATCAAATAATAACTCAATCAACACATAATCTCAATCTTATATGTAGAAATTAATCTAAACACATATAAGTAAAATATGAGATAAAATTGATAAGTAGAAACACTAATTATGTAAGATAAAAGTGTTCAACAAATCATACCATGTGTGTTGAAGAAGACCCATGCATTAGCATATGCTAGATGAACCTAGATGATGCCTAGATGATGATTTGTGCATGTGGGAATGGGTTTAGAGAATTAAAGATGTGATCTTTAAGCTTTTTTCTCTCAAGTCTCTCTAAATATCTCTCTAGGGTTCTTGGGATGCAAGACTTGTATTTTGAACCAGAGATAAGGATGTATTTACAGAGACCAAAAACAGGGCAGGTGAAAATACAATTTTGCCCTTGAAACGCACCGATCGGCGATTTCGATCGGCGACCAGGCCGCCGAATTGAACCGCCGAATGGCTCCCGAGCGGAACAGGGGAACTTCGGCGACTTCGTTCGGCGGTTTAGAAACCGCCGATTCCAACCGCCGTTTTGGACCAGAGAGATATATTTCAATCAGGTCTCATTCGGCGGTTTCGAACGGTGGCCAGGCCGCCGAACGTAACCGCCGTTTCACCAAAAATGGTGAAACCAAGGAGAAGCCAAAGGCATCTCCACCGACGATCATTGCGCAAAACAAAGCACATCAACGTGCACGCGCGGACGTTTCCGAATATCCTTCGGGAAACGAATTACACCACACTAAAAGCTAACATACATGAAGTGCAAGTGTGGGTATTGAATGCATCCTAATGCCTATCATGTCATGGCATTTCATAAAACAAGATGCAATCAATTTAATGCAAGAAGAGACATTAAATAAACAATAAAGCATAATGCACACAAAATATAAACACAACATTCAAGAATAAGAGTTATGCATGTTGTATGTGTGTGCAACTATATCTCTTCAAGCCAAAGTAAGCACAAGATATACCTTTGGTGCTTGTCCCCTTGAGGTCTTGGAAAGGGTCTTTGATCTTCAACCTTAATCACCTAGACTACCCTTACAACCAAACTCCAACATGTGGTTTGACCACGAAATAAGCCAATCAATTTAATGGGAATCCTTACAATGGATTTTGGTGGATTTTGGTGGACTTGATGGTGAGAGGTATAAATATCAAATGTCATAACATGTCCGGCCTTCTTCCCAGAGATTTTGGTGGACTTTGCTCTCTCTCTCAAAAAAAAAAAAAAAAACGTGTTGCGTCTTGTTCTTGCACCGTCTTTGGGTTTTCTTTGTTTGTCTTCTATTTGCTTCCTGGTGTCTTGGTTGATGCCCTTAATAAAATGAAATCAGAGCAACAAAAAAAATAGTGCATGACGTTGAAGAGTACCCGTTGGCGGATCTGTGCATGGCTTTGCTAAACGAGGAGAGACCAGAGCTCATGGCAGCAAAAAAGCCCGTGTTTTGATTCTTCTTGGTATTGCCCATCTATGTTGAATTGGAATCAAATTTGGATTGAATTCGATCAAATTTCCATGTAGAGAACGAGAAAGAGAAATCAAATCAAATTTGTGAGTGAAATTAGCTTTTAAATGAGAGAAAATTAATTTTTATTGAGCGTTATTTCAGTTGATTGGCATTTGGATGGATTGAATGGTGTCGAATGGATGTAATGGCCTTGTAAACGGAAGACGTTATGTTATTTGCAACTAAATATTCTTATCTATCAGCAAATAATCTTTATATGCGAATGAACCAATGAACATCTTTACAAACAAAACAGATATGGTTGCAGAATCCACAGACAAATGATGGAGATCGGTTTCATGAAAGCTCACTTGAAAATTGGAAGTTCCCACTTATGTGTCTTCAAGTTTTCTGGTTAAAGGGAGATTGAGAGGAGTCGTTGAATTAAAGGGAGGGACTACACGTCGAATTTTTTTAGCGGTTTTTACATAATTAATTTGGCTCCTTTTTTCTTTTTCTTTTTTTTTAATATATATGTGTGTGATTGGTATATTTTTTATAAGTTTTATTTCAATATATATATATATATATTTAAAGTTCTATTGACAAAATAAAAAATACATTACACGTCAAATTTTATTTGAGTAACTGGTGTATCAAATTTTACTCATTCCAACTTCAAAGGGATTTTTTTTTTATAATTAGCTATAATTAGCTTACTATTGATAAGTCAGAGATAACAAATCTATGAAAATCCATGGATGTCTAAACAAATCCATAAAAGTCTGAGATAGATGTCTAAACAAATCCATAAAAGTTCATGTGGATTTATAAAAGTCTATAGAAATCCATGAAAATCCATGAAAATCCGTCACTTAAAAAATGTCTTTAAATGTCATCAAGAATCCTAATTGAATACACCCTCCTAACAGTTAAGAAAAAAAAAACCTATAAATAAGCTTGATTTTTAGGAACCGTATATGGTATATATGTATATATTAAAAAAAAAAAAAATCAAAAAACGAGTACTTTTTTTTTTAATCGAAATATGAAAATGTTTTTTGTTACTTCTGTAGATATGTGATTGCCTAGAGAACTTTAATTCTTTCATTAGCCTTAGAAATTCTGAATTTAATCGAATCTAGTTGCAACAAATCAAATTTTCATATATCTATTTTTTTTTTTTAAATTGACTTTTTAATATATATATATATATATTACAGTTAGTAAAAAACCAAAATATTCATAAGTTTTTTTTTTCTTTAACTATCAATCAGAGATTGATTATGGGAAAAATGGGGAGAGAGAGAGAGAGAGAGTAATTAGGAGAGAGTATTTAATATTGTAACAACAGATTTAGGAGAGAGAGTTTACCATGTAAAATATTGTAACAAGAGATTTAGGAGAGAGAGTTTAACACGTAATAATCAATCTAATGATTTAGAATAGAGATTTTTTTTTTAAAATAATTTAATTAGTTTGGAATGTCTCTAGAATTTTTTTGTCTTGTTTAGTAATTTTAATTCAGGTTAAAATCGTCATTAATAAAAAAAATTAAATTGGAATGTAAATAGATAATTTATGGATGGTAAGGAGAAGCTCTCGCCAATTAATAAATCTAAATCGAGCGATAGCACCACTCTGGCTCAGGAAGTGGTCGTGACACGCTGTTTTGGCATTTTGATGACACTGGGGCTTTCAATGTTAAAAGTGGTTATTGGGTGGCTAGAAACATGGTGGTGCAGGCTAACTCCTCAAATTCGGCCTCAAGTGTTAGTTCTGATTGGTGGAGAAGGCTGTGGAAGCTAAAAATTCTCCAAAAAATTAAAATCTTTATTGGGAAAGGGGTGTTTTGATTGGATCCCTACCAGGTATAATCTCTGGCGTCGCAGAATTCTGGATATGGACATATGCCCGTGGTGTAACAAAGTGAGCGAGACTATGCTGCACTCTTTATGGGACTGTAAAAATTTCAAGCGCTTGAAAACATTGGATTCCCAACAAGGTTATGATTAGAGGTAAGTATAAAATATTCTTTGATCTTATTCTTGATTGCTCCAGCTCTTTGTGTGAGGAGGAGTTAGAGTTGTTCTGTGTAATTGTCTGGAGAGTTTGGTCGCTGCGCAATGTCAAGGTTCATGGGGCCCCCTTTGTGGATGTCTGTGATGTGTTTGATTGGGCGAATAACTTATTGGCGGAGTACAAAGAGTGTCACGTAGAGGTGGCACTTATTAGTAGTAGGTTAAGCCGTAGGAATGTGATTTGGTCTCCTCCATCTCCAAGTTTCTTCAAGGTGAACTGTGATGCTGCGATTGATGTTAGGGGAGGTTGAATTAGTTTTAGTTTGTTTATCAGAGATTCAACGAGTGAGGTCATGGCTTCTAGTTCTCAAGTGATGGCAGGGTATTTAAATGCACATGCTGCCGAGGCGATTGCCATCCTTAGGGGAATTCAATTTAGCAAAGACTGTGGCTTGTCTCCTTATATTGTTGAGTCAGATGCGGAAATAGTGGTCAGATGGGTCAATGAAAGTAGTCACCTGGATTCTATGTATGGTGCCGCTATACTTGCTGATATTACTCTCATCTCTTCTGAGATGATTGGTTTGCGTTTAGTCTTTACCTCCAGACAGGCCAACTGGGTTGCTCACATTCTTGCCAAAAATGCTCTTCTGCTTATAGAGGATAGATTTTGGATGGAAGAGTACCCGTATTGCGTTGCCAATGCGGTGCAGGCGGACATGCCTTTGTAGTTTGGTCTTTGTTTGATTATATGTCAAAAAAAAAAAAAAAAAAAAAAAAAAAAAGATTAGAAAGTAGGAAGTAGAATTTCATAAGTGTAGCTTGAATTCATAAGAGTTTTCTTGATTTGATACTTGAGATTGTAATTTTTTGAAAACAGCGAAACACAATATAATCTAATATAATGTTATCTTAATTTCTATTGTTCTTGTTTTGATAATCTAATATTGAAGTTTCTTCCTTATTTTGATATAGAATTTTTTAAGTAAAATAAATAAATAAATAAATAAACACAATTTATTAATAAAAGAGAAGAAAACAAAAAACCAGTAATAGAAAAACTTCACATTTGAAATTATTCGAATCTCTATTAAAGTTAATTAGTTTTAATTAGTTTCAAATGTGAAGTTTTATAGTCACATTTGAAACTATGTTTGTTTAGATTTTATCATGCTAGCACCTATATTTTTTTAGTCATAATAAAATTAAGATAATATTCTCAATAAAAAAAAAATCTTTTTTGTTTCATTAATATTTTACTATTGTTAGATGAAATAATCTCGGTATCTCACACATTCTCTCTTATATTCACTATTTTTATTTTGTATATTATATTAAAATAATAAAATGAATCTTATATAAATACAATTCCAAGAACACAAATACAATTTCAAGACCTTTTCAAAAAAAAAAAAAAAAAAAAACAAATACAATTTCAAGAACACAAATATTACTTACAATTGACAAATAACAGCCTTTTCAGGCATTATTAAAATCCTCTCATTATTTAGCAACACATTAGTTAATGTGTCCCTAAACAATTTCACTCAAATAAATTGAATAAACGTCGTAGAAACCTAAAACGACAACCGTTTCAATCAAGTTCAGTAGTAGTTCACTTTCCTGCAGTTCGAACGAATTTGACCTTGTTTCCCGGTCAAAACTTTGATATTTCCCATTTTGACCATAGACTTGGCAAAATCAGACGAAAATGCCCCTGCGTTGTAGCTATAAGCCTTCACCAGCCTATCTGTGGACCCAGAGCCACCATGGAAGAGTGCCTGATCAGAGCGAAGCAGTCCCTTGTACTTGACCAAGTTAGAGAAGTAGGCCGTGTCGAAACTCGCCGGTGACGGGTCCAGCGGAGCAAGGTTTGTGTCGCCGCCACTGCGTGGACAGGTCCTTCTACGCTCCTTGGCGAAGTCACGGTCGATGTTTGTATCGTTGTAGATGCGGTCTCTGAATGTGAAACATTGTGCGAAACCTAGAGTGTGACCGCCGGAGAGCGCCACCAAATCCTTCTGGTTGAGGCCTTGTCTTCTGAAGTTTTTGATCAGTCCGGGGAGGTCCATGAAAGGCGAAGGAAGGTTTTTGTCGGCTTGGGTTCTGCTTCCTGTGGTTGAGTCCCTTCTTCCCAATTGGACATTCCATGAAGACCCTCCTAGCTGCACATTTATTTTAAGGACAAAGTTAGATAAAAGCAAATTATGTACCAAAAAGTTTAGTTATCAAAGTCAAAAAAAATGTTAGGGTACGGTTTTGCGGGACCAAATTTGAGCTCACAGATTTTTTAAATCCTAAAATATCAGAGTTTGTACAAAATCATTTTTGTTTATCAAAGATTGTAGAGGTAAGTGATTAAAACTACGATTTTGAATTTGAGTTCGATAAGCTAGATGAGGTGATTTTTGGGTCAATATAATAAGTAAGAGAAGAGTTATACTTACAGCAACAACAGAATCACGAGCTGCTACAGCTAAAATGTCAGCACATGAAACAACTGGGCGTCCACAAATTTTGTCGACCTCGTTTTTAATCAGGTCGATAACTTCGAATCCTCTTGCGGAGTTATTATTCGCAAGTGAATTCTTTTCACTGTCGATGGTGGAAGTAGAATCTAGAAGAAGTGAAGCATCACAACCCTGCACCACAAAGACCAATAACCTATATATTAGAATTCATGCACATCAAAATCAAGATTGATTAACTACTACTGCATCAAAACTAGAAACATTTATATATAACAGGATCAAAGTATTACGTTAACGAAACAATCGTGGAAGTGAAGGCGAAGCAAAGAACCCCCCATGCGGCGTTCGTTGTACACTGCAGCCTCGACCACTCGCTTGATGGTAGGCAAAGCTTTGGGGCACACATGATCATAGTAATAAGGAGACAACGCTGAGAAACCTGTGACTGCGAAGGCCAAAATGAGGAAGACATTAAGCTGGAATGCGCTAAGCGAAGCCATTGATGAATGATGAGATAGAGCTTGATCTCTATTAAGCTTAATTAATTGAACTCTGAATTCTGATGTGGTACTTGCATCTTGGTTTTTGGCTTATATATAGTATCAGTTAAGCTCTATGTCATCTTGGACTTGGCCAATAATTAAGACTAGTTCTGCTTCTCGGAAGTTTTCATGTTTTGATCTAGCTTGAATCGTGTAGACGTGTAGACCAATTTTGCAAGAAACCTATTGGAGATATTATTTAGGGATATTATTAATTTCCCCTTTGACGTTTGCATCAACATTGTTTTGACCCCTCTAGTTTCAGAATTAGCCATTTTCCCCCCTACTGTTATCTAACCGTTAAAATATATGTTTGGACTGTTAGGTTTAAGGGTAGATTAGTAAATTCAGAAAGCAAATGAGTTATTTTGATGAAATAATATATTTTTCCATTTTAGAAAAAAATATCTCTCCTTTCAATTTTCTCTCTCTCTCTCCTCCATTCACCTCTTTTTACAGCTGATTTGAGTCCTAAGCTAATTGAACTCTGAATTTTGATGTGGTAATGGATCTTGGTTTTTGGCTTATTTATAGTGTGAAGAAAGATAGAATAGTAATAGTTGGCTTACATCATCCTTGGAGGCTTGGACTTGGCGTCTTGGCCTAACATTAAAGACTATTTCTGTTTCTCCGAAGTTTTGTGTAGCCCATGTTTTGCAAGAAACCCATATAGTAGAGAACATATATTATAAATAACATTCTCTTTTCTTTTGTGGAAATTGCCAAAACTGACCCATCTAATTATGGGATTTTCTTTTTTAACCACATGCATACTTTTAATTGTTTTTAACCACTTTTTTGAGAAATTACTAAAAAACCCTCGTATAAAAACCTCCCCAACACTCTCTCTCTCCTCTTTTTTTCTCTCTTTCTCCTTCTCTCTCCTCTGCTCTCTGTCTCTCCCGATCCTCTCTATCTCTTCTCCTCTAGGTGCCGTCGCCGCTGGTTCGTGCGTCGACCAGGCGACGCCTTCGTGCGTCGCTGGTTCGTGACGCCGGCGGCCCGCTGGTCCAGGCGACGTCCGGCAGCTCCGGCGACAGCTCTCCGGCGACGGCACCTGCAATAAAAAGGAGAAATCAAAAAACCCTAAACCTAATTTGAATCTGAGGAAGAAGAAAAGGAAGAAGAAAAAGGGGAAAAAAAACCTAAGTCTAATTTCAATTTAGTCCAGATTTCAAGTTTGAATATTTCTATTTTAGGCATGATTTCAAGTTTTAATATTTCTATTTAGGCATGATTTCAAGTTTGTGTATTTCAATTTAGTCGTGATTTCAAGTTTGTTTCGAGGTTTAAAGAACACTATTTTCAGGGGTACTCTGGTAATTGAAGGTACTAAACTGAATTTTTTTTAAAAAAGTGGTTATTAACAATTAAAAATTCAAAAGTGGTTAAAAACAAAAGTATGATAAGTTAGATGGCTACTTATGGTTTTCTCTCTTTTGTTTTTGATTAATTAAATTGGTTTTATTAGTGATAATCACCCTGAGAGACATCGGACATGCATATGTCATTCAGAGATATAGTTAATCCAAATTTTACAAGAAAAAAAAAATTAGAGCTAATTATAAAAATAAACCATATCTTTGTTCCAATTTGATATAGTCAATGATACAGTATATATTATATTAATTTATAATATTAAAAAGCATATTCGATAATAGGTAAAAAAAAAAACTCTTAAGTTTTACTATTTGGAATTCAGCTGTTATCTTTTATATATATATATATATATAGTCTTTCTATTATCAGTTCGTCGTGACAATAAATATATCAGGACGAAGAATGTAGACCACAGATTATGGAGAAATTTTGACAAATGCATACACTTTGAGTCAAAGTATGTAAATCTAGTGGTCCACATTCTTCATCCTGATATATTTATTATCAGGACGAACTGATAATAGAAAATCTGTATATAGATATATATATATACAGACATTTTCAAGTCAGTGCATCCTGATATAACTTTGTGAGGATATTGAATGTAAACCACTCGTTTTACATACTTTGACTCAAGTGTGTATGCACTTGTTAAAACTAGTGGCTCACATTCAATATCCTGATAAAGTTATATTATGATGCACTGACCAAATCGGGACTATATATATATATATATTTAGTCTTTCTATTGTTAGTTCGTCCTGACAATAAATATATCAGGACGAAGAATGTGGACCACAGATTATGGAGAAGTTTTAAAAAGTGCATACATTTTGAGTCAAAGTATGTAAATCTAGTGGAATCTAGTGGACCACTAGATTTACATACTTTGACTCAAAGTGTATGCACTTGTCAAAACTTCTTTATAATATGTGGTCCACATTCATCGTCCTGATATATTTATTGTCAAGACGAACTGACAATAAAAAGACTGTATATATATTAATTCTAAAGTCAACAAATTTCATATGAAATAATAAATGTTATCTTACGTATCCTCGCTTGTGTCGCATTGATTCTGATATGTGCTTTATTCTAATACAACTCATGTAGGCTATGTGTGCATGAAGATCATTGGAAAGAATGCTTAGGTGTACCAAGTCTGGCCAACGATTATGTTAGAGCATCTCCAATGCTAATGTGGGTTGTGAAAAAATTAGTTGTCATGTAGGATGGACATCCATTTTGTTAAAAAATCCATCTCCAATGCAACATCTCAAATACAACTTCAAGATGAGGTGGCAACTTTTTTTTTAGAGGCTGTCAACATGACTTTCTGATTTCAGACGGTCTGTTGGACGGCCGTCTTGTTGGCCCAGTCAGCAATCACTCTTGTCTTTTATCTTATTTTGTTCAACAATTCTAAAGTATATTTAAGAAGACCAATAATAAATTGACACGTCATTAAAAACATACATGTTACAAGTGAAGCATTGGAGACCACTTTTTTATTTTGATGTCTATCAAGTTTAGTTACATGCCACATATGAAGCAATTGGCTTGACAATGTTGACATATCATCATTATTTCAAATGCAAGCCACATTACCATTGGAGATGCTCTTAGTTGTTGTGAAGCCATGTCTCCACATGGGTTCCTTTGTTTTTGGACTGTTTCTTGTTTTCAGAAGTAGTGGTTGTTTAGTTAACAATTTGGTATCAGAGCTAAAAGCTCCATGGATACCCGAAGTAAGAGTATCGCTGAATTTCATAATGAAGTATGTGAAGCTCTAACCCGTCACGAATCTATCCTTGAACACATGAACCGCAACTTCACCCAAGTAAATGCTGCCATCCAAACCATCATGACCGACCTTCGGGCATTGCAAATCTACCTAAGCATTCTTTCCAATGATCTTCGTGCACACATAGCCTGCACGAGTTGCATTAGAATAAAGCATTTTTTTTTAAGTGTTACAAGAACTTTTATAATATGACTGTCAAGATCAAATATTACATGTACGGTCCGGATATCTACTTCCATAACGAGGGATAAAATTCGGGAAGAAAACCCCTCACACATATTTGTAAAATACCTATGTTGAGATTTGAACCCCTCACCATTTATGTGGAATAAAAGTGTACTACCAGCTCTGCTAAGAGGTGATGTGCACTCCAATCATATACTTTGTTAAATGAATTTGTGTTGATTTCATCAAAATGTTACTTACTCACTTTAATATTATGGAAGAGAACTTCAACATCAACATCAATAAATTAAACTTGTAGACTGCTTTTGTTGAAAAGTTTTCTTGAATATTACGCGCTACGCTGTTGATTGGTAATATTTATTGCCTTATTGGTAATATTCAATTCGCCGTTTGTTTCTCTGCAGGGGTTGAGTTGATCACCTGATCCACTAGCCTATCAATAGTTTGACTCCTGTTTTATTTTTTTGGTTTACACCATCCGGTTTCCGGGTGGGGCGGATCCACCATACGGTGTAATCAGCCCAGACCACACCCCGACTAATCCGGATTCGCACCGGGTCGGCCCACTAAGGGGTAAAGTGCTCCCAATATGTGTAGCTCCGTTCACAAGGGGAGTTGAACCCACGACCTTGCTTAAGGGATGAGAGCGCCGAACCACTCGCACCAACACATGATTGGTGTTTGACTCCGGTTTTCGTTGTCATGTCAAAGTGGAAATATCAATGGCCCACGTACAGTTTTTTTTTTTTTAATACGTTGCCGTTTCAATGTAGGACAAAAATCATTTGCTGAACTTTTCCTCTACTGAACCATTGTGTTCTTTTATAGATCAGGTGGTTAATATCTTTAAACTTCTATTTCACCTTCTAAAAATTATCTATTTAAAAAAATTATTTTCTTTTATCTATAATAATACAATTAAAACTTTCTTTTGCTATAATTTTTTGTTCTTATAACTTACAAGTTACATCTATATGGTCTACAATACTCCTTAAATTTATTATTTAAATTATCTTTTAGAAGAGATTCCAACATTAAAGGTATGTAAATTCAAATTTAAGAAACTGCAGTTGAAAAATTGATTATTGTCCAAATACATGTGTAGCCTATGGAATATTATTAACAATTGTTACGGTTACTTCAAAGCTGAAAAAAGTTTTTCAAAATTAAAATAGATAAAAAAAAAAAAAAAAAACATATTTAGATTAACCATGTTATAGGAGAGACTAAATGGATTAGCTCTTTAATTTATCTATTGAAAAGAATTTTTAGAAAACCTTGAATACAAAAGTTTAATTACAAATTTTATATCTCAAAAAGCATAAAAAGTTATTTTTTGTTATTTTTTTTAAAAAAAAAATTATATATATAATTGGGGTCTTTTTTTTTCTTTTTTTTTTACCCTTAGGAGTTAGGACCTCAAAATATATTAAGCTGCCCCTGAATTCAAATGGGTTGAGTTTTGGCTCTGACTACTTAAATATTGCACCCATATATCTTTCCAAGTAAGGATACATAAATTTTTATGTTCCCCATTTTGACCATGGACTTGGCAAAATCTGCCGAGAATGCCCTTGCATTTTCGCTGTAAGCTTTCACCAGCTCATCTGTGGACCCACCATTGAAGAGCGCCTGATCAGAGTGAAGCAGTCCCTCTTCCTCTGTTCTAAGAAAAAATCGCACACACACAAATCTAAAACACACAGATAATATGAAAGCAATAAGAAGAAAAAAGACGACACCAAAGATTTTACGTGGTTCAGCAATTTGCCTACGTCCACGGAGCGCACCGCACTCAATCCACTACTTTCAGAGTTGATTACAATCTCTCTGTCTCTCTCTCAGTCTCTCTACAATTTGCTCTCTATCTCTCTAGCAATATTTTCTCACTCACGGTGATTTTAACACACACATCAGAGTACACATAATGGTGGTATTTATATGGGAGCACTAAAGTTGGCCAAATCCTAATTGAGATCTATTTCCTTTTTCCTCTATCTTTACTGTGTGAAATCTTTATTGCACGCGGATTTAAGTCGAACCGCTGTCATAGCCATAGCGCTCTTTGCAGCGTGACCTACTGTGACAACACCGCTGTCAAACAATTAGCAGCGCAATACGCAGCGCAAAACACTAGTAAAACCGCTGCCTCACCGCTGCCACAACATACAGCGCTATGCGCAGCGCTCACCAAAAAATTAGGACCGCTGCACATGACGCTGCATATTGCACAGCGTTCTAATTGCTCAATTTACAATTTGCTTCTTTGTTGACTTTCATGTGCACATTCACCTAACCTTCAAATAAGACAAACTTTGCCTTTATCAATTTATCACATAAAAGACAAAAGCAACCTAACTTGCTTAATTAATTGAAGGCTTCACACAATAATCCCAACAATCTCCCACTTGAAGACTGAAACCCAATAGACGTTCTCCATCCTTCCTCGATGACTTAGTGGATAAATAACGGTGCGCTCATCCCCCACGTCTTCACTCTTGAAGACCCACTGAAGCTACGCACAGCTCCAGTTTCTCAGTAGTGACTGGCTTGGTTAACATATCAGCTGGATTCTTGCTACCTGCAATCTTTACTAACTTCAACACACCTTCTTCGATTAACGATCGAATGAAATGGTAGCGAAGATCTATATGTTTGGTCCTAGAATGGAACGCCGAATTCTTGGCCAAGTGTATTGCACTCTGACTGTCACTGTGCAACACATTCATCACTTGATCGAATCCCAACTCAGCTAACAAACCTTGTAACCATATCAGCTCCTTGCTTGATTCTGTCACAGCCACATACTCTGCTTCAGTTGTAGAAATTGTCACTATCTTCTGCAACTGGGACATCCAACTAATCACGGTACTAGCCATTGTGAACACATATCCGGTGGTACTTCTCCTATGATCCACCTCCCCAGTAAAATCTGAATCCACATAACCTTCCAGCTTGAGTTCATCTCTTCTGAAGGTTAGACATCTCTCTGTCGTACCCCGCAAGTATCTTAGGATCTACTTCACGGCCTCCCAGTGAAGCTTGCCTGGATTTGACATGTAACGGCTCACAACTCCCACTGCATGGGAAATATCTGGTCTTGTGCAAGTCATGGCATACATTAGGCTTCCAATGGCTGAAGCATAAGGAACTTTAGCCATGAAGTCCTTCTCCTCTTCCGTCTTCGGACTCTGTTCCTTGGACAACCTGAAATGACTAGCCAAAGGTGTTCTTACCGATTTTGCATCACCCATGCTGAATCTCTGCAACACCTTCCGAACGTACTCTGCTTGTGAAAGCTTCAATGTACCTTCCTGTTCGTTTCTGCTAATTCTCATTCCAAGAATCTGCTTTGCTGCACCTAAATCCTTCATCTCAAACTCACTCGAGAGTTGCTTCTTCAAATTGTTAATCTCTTCTAAATCTGCACCAGCTACTAACATGTCATCAACATAAAGTAGCAGAATAATAAAACTTGACTTAACCTTTTTAAAGTAGCAGCAGTGGTCAGCATTGCATCTGAAATATCCATTGCCTTGCATAAACCCATCAAACTTCTTGTACCACTATCGGGGAGCTTGTTTTAAACCATACAAACTCTTTGTCAACCTACATACCAACTCTTCCTTGCCATCTTCTGCAAACCCCTCTGGTTGCTGCATGTATATCTCTTCCTCCAAATCTCCATGAAGAAAGGCAATCTTCACATCTAACTACTCAAGATATAATCCCTTTGCTGCGACAATACTTAACACTAACCGGATCGTAGTTAGTTTAACAACAGAAGAAAAAATTTCAGAGTAGTCAATACCTTCTATTTGTTGGAAGCCTTTGACCACTAGTCGTGCCTTGTATCTCTTAGAACCATCATGTTCCTCTTTGATCCGAAACACCCACTTATTCTGTAGGGCTTTCTTTCCTTCAGGCAACTTGGCTAACTCCCAAGTTTGATTAGAAATCAACGACTTCATCTCATCCTTCATTGCAAGCTCCCACTTGCTCGCATCTTTTCCCTGATATGCCTCATCATAGCACTCAGGTTCCCCTTCATCTGTCAACAGCATGTACTGCAAGTACTTCCTATTTGGTATAGGAGTTCGAGTTGATCTTCATACTGCACTCTCAGCCTGTGTCGCTTGAACGTCTCTATATGGGATAGGATCTGTAACCTGGAGCGGCACACCTTGTTCTTCATCATTCTGATTAACTGGTTCCAAGACCCTGTTCTCTGACACATTATTCGGCCCAAAGTACTCTGGCTCTTCCGGCTCAGACACCTGTGTGTTTCTGTCTTTGTACATAACCTTTTCATTAAAGACAACATCTCTACTTCTGATCATCTTGCAGTTTTGGTCATTCCACAGCTTGTAACCAAATTCATCTTCTCCATAGCCCACTAAAGTACACTTCACCGACTTGGCGTCTAACTTATTCCTCGCATGATCACCTATATGCACATAAGAAACACACCCAAACACTTTAAGATGAGAAAGTTTTACCTCTTTCCCATTCCAGATCTCTTCTGGTATAGCGAGGTCCAAAGGCTTTGATGGTCCTCTATTGATCAAATATGCTGCTGTATTGACTACCTCTGCCCATAACTGTTTTGGTAACCCAGAATGTAACCTCATGCTTCTGGCTCTCTCAGTCAATGTCCTGTTCATACGTTCTGCTATCCCATTCTGCTGTGGGGTTCCAGGAACTGTTCTACTGAGCTTTATCCCGCTCAGATAGCAAAACCTCTTGAACTCACTGTCTTCATATTCTCCACCATTGTCTGAATGCAGCTTTTTGATCTTTAACCCTATCTCGTTCTCAACCCTAGCTTTCCATCTCTTGAAAGCATCAAACACCTCAGACTTGTGTTTCAAAAAATAAACCCATACCTTCCTGGAGTGATCGTCAATAAATGTGACGAAATACTATTTACCTCCAGTTGACGAGACTGAAGCTGGACCCCAAACATCGGTGTGCACTAGTTCCAACTTCTCATTTGCCGGTACCCTTCCGGTCTTCTTGAAGCTCACTTGCTTCTGTTTTCCCAACACGCAGCTCTCACAGAAATCAACCTCAACACTCTTCAAATCTGGCAACTTACCTTTCGAATGTAGACACTTCAGCCCCTGACTACTCATGTGCCCAAACCTCTGGTGCCACAAGTTCGGATCATCTTTACCTTCTGCCATAGCGATTGAACCACAACCATCCGTAGTTGTGTAAAGCGACCCATTCTTATTTCCTTGGGCGATTGTCATAATACCCTTCGAAATCTTCCACTTATCATCTGTGAAAGTCGTCAGGTAACCCTCTGACGCCAGTTGCCCAATAGAGATCAAGTTCTTCCTCAAATCTGGTATGTGCCTCACGTTGTTAAGCTTCCAAACTGACCCTTTCAGCTGAATCTTCACATCTCCCTTCCCGATAATGTTGCATGCTTGATCGTCACCAAGATACACCTTACCCAAATTTCCTGAGACGTAATTCTCGAACAACTCCCTGTGAGGTGTGGCATGGAAAGACGCTCATGAATCCAGAACCCAAGACTTCGTCTTACTTTCCAACGAGCAAATGAGACAGTCATCTGACTCCTCCGACACACAGTTCGCACTGCCCTTGCCCTTATCTTTCTTCTCAGATCTACACTCATACGAGAAGTGGCCTTTCTTACCACAGTTCCAGCACTCTACATCTTTCTTGTTTCGTTGCTGATTTCCTGAATAGTTGACCTGATACCTGGATTTAGACTTACCTCTTGACTTTGATCTTCCTCGTTGATTCGTGTTCCGATTTCTGTTTCTGCTTTCTCTACCTTCCATATTCAATGCTGAAGATGTAGATGCTCCAAATCCCTCTTCACGCATCCTGATTTCTTCAGTCATGATCATGTTCACAACCTGTGAGAAATCCAATTTTTCTTTCCCAAACGAGTTGGCAATTGACTGACATGTCATCTTCCAACTTTCTGGCAATTGGGTGAGCATAAACACCGCCAAGAATTCTTCATCGAAACCCATAGACACAGAAGTTAACCCATCCTTCACTTCATTAAATTGGTTTAGACACTCTCTGAAACCCTGACCTTCCGTCATCTTTAAATTTGATAGCTTTTTGACAATATGGACCTTCCTTACCGCAGAAGGCTGTTCATACAGGTTTGATAAAGTCTTCATCAGATCTCTGGCAGTTAGCTGATCCTTTACATTAAAAGCGACCTGCTTCGTCAAACTGAGATGAATTGCTCCCAATGCTTTCCTGTCCAGGAGTTCGAGATCCTCTTCATCCATGTTCTTCGGCTTCCGCTTCTTTGACCATTCTTCATCGGTCATAGTTGTCGGCTTCTCTTTTATCGGCCAATGTAAGTCCTTCTGGTACAGATAATCCTCCATCTGCATCTTTCAGAAACTAAAATTCGTCCCATCGAATTTCTCAATCTTGAGAATCTTTCTCTGATCCCATCTCTGCGATAAAATCGTTGACCTCGAGAAAACTTAGATTTGTGTGAAAAATAACCTGCCCCAACCTAGGGCTCTGATACCAATTGTTGTAAGAAAAAATCGCACACACACAAATCTAAAACACACAGATAATATGAAAGCAATAAGAAGAAAAAAGACGACACCAAAGATTTTACGTGGTTCAGCAATTTGCCTACGTCCACGGAGCGCACCGCACTCAATCCACTACTTTCAGAGTTGATTACAATCTCTCTGTCTCTCTGTCTCTCTCTCAGTCTCTCTACAATTTGCTCTCTATCTCTCTAGCAATATTTTCTCACTCACGGTGATTTTAACACACATATCAGAGTACACATAATGGTGGTATTTATATGGGAGCACTAAGGTTGGTCAAATCCTAATTGAGATCTATTTCCTTTTTCCTCTATCTTTACTGTGTGAAATCTTTATTGCACGCGGATTTAAGTCGAACCGCTGCCATAGCCACAGCGCTCTTCGCAGCGTGACCTACTGTGACAACACCGCTGTCAAACAATTAGCAGCGCAATACGCAGCGCAAAACACTGGTGAAACCGCTGCCACAACATACAGCGCTATGCGCAGCGCTCACCAAAAAATTAGGACTGCTGCACATGACGCTGCATATTGCACAGCGTTCTAATTGCTCAATTTACAATTTGCTTCTTTGTTGACTTTCATGTGCACATTCACCAAACCTTCAAATAAGACAAACTTTGCCTTTATCAATTTATCACATAAAAGACAAAAGCAACCTAACTTGCTTAATTAATTGAAGGCTTCACACAATAATCCCAACATCCTCGACCAAGTTATTGAAATAAGCCGTGTCGAAACGCGCCAGTGACGGGTCTAGTGGAGCCAGGGTGGTGTTGCCGCCATTGCGTGGACATGTTTTTCTACGTAACATTAGTGTATTACGTTAACAAAACAATCGTGGAAATGAAGGCGAAGCAGAGATGCCCCCATGCGGTGTTCATTGTACACCGCAGCCTCGACCACTCGCTTGATGGTAGGCAAAGCTTCGGGACACACTTGTTCATAGTAGTAAGGAGACAATGCTGAGAAAGCTGTGGCCGCAAAGGCCAATATGAGGAGGACGTTAAGCTGGAATGCGCAGCGTGAAGCCATTGATTGATGATTTAGCAATCTCTATTAAGCTAATTGAACACTGAATTTTGATGTGGTAATTCATCTTAGTTTTTGGCTTATTTACAGTGTGATGAAAGATAGAATATTAGTATTAGTTAGCTTTCGTTATACTTGGACTGGGCCAAACATCAAAGACAACTGCTGCTTCTTGGAAGTTTTGTGTAGTCCATTTTTGCAAGAAACCCATATAGGAGAGAACATATAAAATATAAATATCATTTTAATTTTGATTACTTATATTAAATTGTTTTTATTAGTGATAATCACACTGGGAGACATGCATATGTCATTCAGAGATATAGTTAATCCATATTTTACAAGAAAAAAAAATTATTATAAAAATAAATAAACCACGTTCCATGCGCACTTAATTTGACAAATGACACAATATTATATTAATTTATAATATTAAAAAAGAAACTCTTACGTTTTACTATCTGGAATTCGGCTGTTTATCTTGTATATTTTGTATTTCTAAAGTCAACAAATTTCAGATGAAATAATAAATGTTATCATATGTATCCTCGCTTGTATCGCATTGATTAATTTCAATCATATACTTTGTCAAATGAATTTGTGTTGATTTCATCAAAATTTTACTTGCTCACTTTAATATTATGGACCTTTTTCAAAATCAACAAACATGTGTTTTGTTGTAGTAATTAATATGAGATTAGCTAGGTCAAGTATTATGTACTATCTGCTGTTGTGTAAATTAAATTTTCTTGAATAGTCTGATTGGTCCAATATTTCTTTGGTATTCGTCGTTGATTTTTTCTCTGCAGGGGTTGAGTTGATCCACTAACCTATCTACTTCTTATGTATATTTTCTACTTCATGATCTCATGATAGAAATTATCACTCTTGTTTTTTTTAGTGTACATGCATATATGATAGATATTTTTCTCTGTACATATACAGATATCAAAATTCATTCAATTAACATCTGAAATATAAATTTATTAAGGTTTTATTAGTCAAAAGAAAGTATTATTAACTAGAGTAATATATATATGACACCATATTTATTAAAAATTTGTTTATTTACTATCAAATTTTGTAAAAATATAAAATAAAAATAAAAAAATTTACTTTGATCCGTCTAGATATTGTATTTTAGTACATTGACCTTACAAACAACATTTTCTGGTTCAGCCACTACTTCTCTTTGTTCTCTTCCTGATCATATTTCCAACCGCGGACATCACAAAATGATCCAATTTCTCCACTGCGATCAATCGCCAAGAGAAACTGCTTCAGCTAACGCGAACAGGGTCGCTGCTTGCATTCTTATAAGGTTGCAGAGTTGAGAGATAGAGCTTAAAAAAAATTAAAATTAAAATTAAAAAATATGTGATTCTTTCTTTGTCTACCGTGTCTGTGTTCCAATGTGCTACTACTGCTTTTCCTCCGCCAACCCAAAAACGACAGTTTGACTCCTCGTCCACCTGTCGTTTTAAAGCCTTGTTTAATTATAATGGTTATTCTCTATCCAAATACGTTGCCGTTTCAATGTGTGGACCGGGCTTGAATTCTAAAGTGGGCCGAATAATAAATCTAAATCGAGCGGCACCGCTCAGATTAGAAAGTAGAAAGTAGAAAGTGGAAAGTAGAATTTCATTAGTGTCGCTTGAATTCATAAGAGTTTTCTTGATTTGATACTTGAGATTGTAATTTTTTGAAAACAGCGAAATACAATATAATCTAATATAATTTTATCTTAATTTCTATTGTTCTTGTTTTGATAATCTAGTGTTGAAGTTTCTTCTTATTTTGATATAGAATTTTGTAAGTAAAAAAAAGAAAAACAATTTATTAATAAAAGAGAGAAATACAAAAGAGAGAAGAAAACAAAAAAACCAGTAATATAAAAACTTCACATTTGAAATTATTGAAATCTCTATTAATTAGTTTTGAATAGTTTCAAATGTGAAGTTTTATAGTAATTATTTGTTTAGATTTTATCATGCTAGCACCTATATTTTTTTAGTCATAATAAAATTAAGATAATATTCTCAATTAAAAAAAAAAATCTTTTTTGTTTCATTAATACTTTATATTGTTATATGAAATAATGTCACACATTCTCTCTTATATTCACTCATTTTATTTTGTATATTATGTTAAGTAAAATGGTTTGACATTTTCCGGGATAGAGGTTCTAATCTCATATTTGTCTATTACATAAAGTACAAGAACACCTCTCTCTCCGGTAGTTACTTGGTCATACTTGTAGCTATTGATTTCGACCGACTTCTACTCAATTAGGGTTGGATTAAAAAAAATAAAAATGTATTCATGTTCCCTTTGACCTGCACTACATACAAATTAGAGGTGTGCATAATCCAATTGCACTCCAAAAAAAAACTGTAGGTACACCCCTAAAATAGTGTATTTTTAAAATTCTATTTTTTTGAAAGCTTTCACTATTAGTAGGATTCAAGTCCCTAGAAGTCATTTGTCTAAGCCCCAAGCTCGTCCATCTATCAGCTGAGTTACGCGCCTACGCCTCTGTTGGCATAATTTTATCTAAGTTAAAAATATAAAATAAATGTTTTAATGATTATTTGAGCTAACATAAAAATTAAAATAAAATAAAATAAAAATAAGTTTATGTTGGAAATCTAAAAGAAGCTACGCCTCCTCCCGGATTTTTTTTAATTTTTTTTATTTCTTTTTGTTGACAATAATATTTGTTTTAATTTCAATAATTGATTAATCAATATACAAGAATTTATAAAAATAAACCCACCAATATAATGATATATTATCATTTATTGGTTTTTAAAAGAGGCCTAATTTGATGTTTATCTATTTGAAGTCATTTTCTTTTAATTAATGTTGTTGTTATTTTCAAATTGGGCTTTTTTCACGAGATATATGTGTTTTTGACCTAAACTTTCACATGAATTCATTTTATTCCTTCATTTTCACCCATAAATTAAAATAAAACAAAACATAATCTAAGGTGTAGATCTAAAAACAAATACTAATGTGAATTCATGTGAAAGTTTTGGTCAAAAACACATAATCTCGTGAAAAAAGCTCAATTTGAAAATAACAACAACATTAATTAAAAGAAAATGACTTCAAATAGATAAACGTCAAATCAGGCCTCTTTTAAAAACCAATAAATGATAATATATTGGTGGGTTTATTTTTATAAATTCTTGTATATTGATTAATCAATTATTGATAGTTTTTTTTTTTTTTTTTGGTGTGTTTATGATATATATTGACATAAATATTTACTTCCTATTATTCACATATTCTATTTGATAAATTCTAATGGAGTCGGTCATGTTCTAAGTATTGATATTTGTAATAATAGGGGTGTGCGGCGGATTGGATCCATTGGATTTGCCATGATCCAAGATCCAATTAGATCGAAAAAAATACAATATGATCTGATACAATCTTAGAACGAAATCCGATCCTTTCCAATTACAAAATACTTAAATCTGATCCGATCCAATCCAATGGATTAGATTCAAATTAGGCAATTCTTTATATATAAAATTTACAACATTCCTAAAATTAACAAAATCAAATTATTAATTTATACATTGTTTCAAATAAAATTAACAAACTAATAATCAACATAAAAATAATACATAATTGTACACTTTAAACTTCAAAAAAGTCTAACAAATTAGACACATTGAACATAAGTTCCAAACACACACATAAATAAAATCATTCTAGAGTTTGAAATAAAAATATAATAATTTGTTATAATAAAATACAATAGCGCCCGAAATTTGATCAAAGTTCATCTATATAAAAGTATAAAACAAAATAAATTGGCTCAATATAAATTAAACGTTATATTTTGGCGGATCCGTCAAATTTTTATATGGAAATCCAATATCCAATATGATCCAATGTCTTTTAGATTTTATTATCCAATGAATAGTGATATTTGCACCTCTCAAAACCGTATGTGCACCCCTTTTTGTATTTATACCCCCATTAAATTCTTTTCAAATATTATAACTTGTAAGCACACCCCACATATTACTAAAATATCATTTTATTTAGTTTTGTTTTCTTATTATTAAATACTATACATTAACAAATTCTAAAATAATTCAAAAAAATTCAAAAAATAAAATAAAATTATTGAAATAAAAACAAATATTATTGTCAACAAAAAGAAATAAAAATATATATATATATAAAAATCCAGGAGGAGGCGTAGCTTCTTTTAGATTTCCAACATAAACTTTTTTTTTTAATTTAATTTTTATGTTAGCTCAAATAATCATTAAAACATTTATTTTATATTTTTAACTTAGATAAAATTATGTCAATGGGGGCGTAGGTGTGTAACTCAGCTGGTAGATGGACGAGCTTGGGGCTTAGACAAATAACTTCTAGATTAGCTGCTCGAATCCTACTAATAGCGAAAACTTTCAAAAAAATAAAATTTTAAAAAGACACTATTTTAGGGGTGTACCTACAGTTTTTTTTAGTGCAATTGGATTATGCACACCTCTAATTTGTATGTAGTGCAGGTCAAAGGGAACATGAATAAATTTTTATTTTTTTTAATCCAACCCTTATCTTGTGCCTTTCGAATCAGTCCCTTCAGAATCGTGATATCACTGTGGTGAGTGATTCGAAAGTTGCGGTCTCTTGGGCTAACTCGAAGGAGTTTGGTAGTGTGGATCATATTAATACCATTTATGACATGTGGAATTGGTCCAAAATATCACCTTTTTAAAGTGAATTGGTGAGAATGTCACTGGTTTAATAAGTTAAGTTTAAAAGGCACCTATTATGGTGAACTACCAAAATTGCCCTTAGTTAAACATTTATGTTATTCTCTTTGAGTTGTTCTCTGCAACTCAAACGAAGGCTTGAAATACTCAGTTACTCTCTCTCTACAAATAAAAGTTCAAGGTCTTGCCCCGACTTTCTTCTTCAGTAAAATAAGGTAATATTTCTTGAACTTGCTTCTTTGAAGTTGTTCACATTTTAGTATGTAAACTTGAAGCCATTTTGAAAATGATTTCGTGCCTTTTTGAAATATTTTCGTGCCTTTTTACACTGTCATCGTGCCTTTTGAAGTTGTTATCGAGCCTTTTTGAAAAAAATTTCGTGCCTTTTTGAAATATTTTCGTGCCTTTTAACACTGTCATCGTGCCTTTTGAAATTGTTATCGAGCCTTTTTGGAAAAGTCTCGATAACTTTTCTAAAAGGCTCGATAACCTTTCTAAAAGGCTCGATAACCTTTCTAAAAGGCTCGATAACCTTTCTAAAAGGCTCGATAACCTTTCTAAAAGGCTCGATAACCTTTCTAAAAGGCTCGATAACTTTTCCAAAAGGCTCGATAACCTTTCTAAAAGGCTCGATAACCTTTCTAAAAGGCTCGATAACCTTTCTAAAAGGCTCGATAACTTTTCTAAAAGGCTCGATAACCTTTCTAAAAGGCTCGATAACTTTTCCAAAAGGCTCGATAACCTTTCTAAAAGGCTCGATAACCTTTGTAAAAGGCTCGATAACGTTTCCAAAATGCTCGATAACTTTTAACACTGTCATCGTGCCTTTTGAAATTGTTATCGAGCCTTTTTGGAAAAGTCTCGATAACTTTTCCAAAAGGCTCGATAACCTTTGTAAAAGGCTCGATAACTTTTCCAAAAGGCTCGATAACTTTTAACACTGTCATCGTGCCTTTTGAAATTGTTATCGAGCCTTTTTGGAAAAGTCTCGATAACTTTTCCAAAAGGCTCGATAACCTTTGTAAAAGGCTCGATAACTTTTCCAAAAGGCTCGATAACTTTTAACACTGTCATCGTGCCTTTTGAAATAGTTATCGAGCCTTTTTGGAAAAGTGGAAAAGTCTCGATAACTTTTCCAAAAGGCTCGATAACCTTTGTAAAAGGCTCGATAACCTTTGTAAAAGGCTCGATAACTTTTCCAAAAGGCTCGATAACTTTTCAAAAGGCTCGATAACCTTTCTAAAAGGCTGGATTGATTTTCAAATTTATTCGTGCCTTTTAACAATGTCATCGTGCCTTTTGTAGTTATTATCGAGCCTTTTTGACAAAAATATTTCGAGCCTTTTTGAAAAAAGTTTCCAGCCTTTTGGTTGATTTCGAGCCTTCTTCAAAAAATATCCGTGCCTTTCTGAACAAAGTTTCGAGCCTTTTAACAAAATATTCGTGCCTTTTCGAAATTGATTTCGAGCCTTTTTGACAAAAATATTTCGAGCTTTTTTGAAAAAAAATTCGAGCCTTTTTCAAAAAATATTCGAGGCTTTTCATGTAATATTTGAAGACATTGTGTAATCATGGGTTTTTGTTAATGGTTTGTGATTATTAATTTGACAGCCTCATGAATCGGGTTAGAATAGTAATATCTTACAACGGTCGATGGGACCAGTTACCCGACGGAAGTCAGAGGTTTGTTGGATCCGATAACCGGGGAATGTACGTGTCAAACAATATGACTTACGAAGAATTGGTGACGATCGTACATACTATTGTGAACTATGATGTAAACAAATACAATTTTGAGTTGTCATCAATATCACTCGTTCCTGGCAGTACGTGTCGCACATTGATAAGGAATGACGACGATGTCCAGTTTATGCTAGGGGAAGATCGAGTGATCCCTCAAGTATGTGTCAGTCTAACTGAGCGGACAGCTGGAGATGTGGTAGGGAATAATATTCCTCCTCCTGAAAATACCCAACAGTTTGGATCCTTTAGCGGTAGCAACCAAGTGTTCACCCAAGGGGGTCCCAGCGAAGGTGTGGGAAACATGTGTGGTGTCCCAGAAGTTGCGGTCGACCATGCACATGCAGCTGAAATTCAATTGGGTGATGTGGGTGATGTGTTTGGCAGTCGAATTGAGCAGTACAATGAGCAATACGATGTGCAGTACAATGAGCAGTACGATGTGCAGTATAATGAGCAGTACAATGAGCAGTACAATGAGCAGTACAATGAACAGTACGATGCGCAGTACAATCAACAGAGCAATTACCCGAACCATGAACAGGTTGATACTGAGGCAAATAATGAACATGTTCATGATCTCCAAAATGTAGATGAAGAGCCTGCACAAATGCAAACAAGCGGTAGACGTGTACAAGGAGTTAGTTGCACTGCACCAGATATGCCTGGGACTTCCGAGGTCCGTTGTAATATGACATCATCTGATTCTGTTAATGCGAGAACTTGGGTTATTCCAGGAGCAGATTCATACTCGTTTGGTATTGGTACAAGCAGCACCTTGGCAGCGCAAGAACCGAGAACCATGATTTATAAAGGTCAATTTTTTCCGAGTAAAAAGGATTTGAAGAGGCTAGTTGGCCATTTTGCGATGCGGCAGAACTTTGAATGGAAGGTGAAAAGGTCTAATAAGACAACTTTACATTTGGTTTGCATCATTGACGACTGTACGTGGAAATTAAGAGCGGTGAGGAGAGAAGAAGGTACTTACTTTCAAGTCAGAAGTTTTATCAACGAACACAGCTGTCCCTTGGAGGAGATTCACCGTCGCCACCGACAAGCTGGTGCAGTCATAATCGGAGAAGTCGTTGCCCCTAGACTTCAACAAACCGATGGTCGTCTCATGCGTTCGAAGGACATAATCGCCGATATGAAAACAATGTATGGCATCCAAATCATGTACAGTAAGGCACATGATGCCTTGCAATATGCATTGTCATTAACCTATGGAACGCATGAAGAAAGTTTCCAACTGCTCCCATCTTTTGCGTATGTTCTCGAACAGCAAAATCCGGGCACAATCACGGACTTACAGTGCGATGATCATGGTAAATTCCTCTACTTTTTCATGTCGTTAGGGTCCTCAATTAGAGGTTTTCGGAGGTGTATGCGTCCTGTTATTGCAGTAGATGGTACCCATTTGAAGGGAAGATTCGGGGGTACAATGTTTGTGGCAACTGCACAAGATGGAAACGAACAGGTGTATCCAATTGCTTTTGGGTACGGTGACTCAGAGAACAACCTTTCATGGGAGTGGTTTTTAGAATGCTTGAGGGGTGCCCTTGGTCATATAGATGATCTGGTTTTCATTTCCGATCGCCATCCAAGCATTGAAGCAGGGATTTCTAAAGCGTTCCCTTATGCAACCCATATCGTTTGTGTCTGGCATTTTGGTGAAAATATGAAGAAGCGATTCCACAGAAAGGATGTTGCCCAGATAATGGATTACGCTGCTAGGTCGTACATTGAAATCCAGTATGATCGGCACATGGAGGAGTTACGTAAGCTGCACCAGGGTGCATACGATTATGCCATTGATGCCGGTCCACAGAAGTGGTCCCGCGTTCACTGTCCCCAAAGAAGGTACAGGTTGATGACCACAAATGTTGCAGAGTGCATAAACTCATGCCTAAAATTCGCTCGGCAACTGCCACTAATGACACTGGCAGAGTTCATTCGGAATATGATACAGAAGTGGTTTCATGATCGTCATGCAAATGCACAGTCCATGCGTCATCGATTGACCGACGCCGCACATCTTTTGATCCTCAAACGTGTCGAGAAGTGCGGTTATATGACCGTAAATCCAGTTGACTGGAACATATTCTCCGTCAGACACAAGGGAAAACAGTGGACGGTTGACTTAGCCCGGAAGACATGCACATGCAACAAATTCTGTAAGGATTCCCGTAGTTTTTAATTGGCTTATTTCGTGATCAAACCATATGTGGGGAGCATGTAAGGGTAGCTTAGGAATGTGTTCAAGCTCAAGGCCCTTGCAAGTGTTAAGCACTCCAAAGGTAATTCTCTAAGTGCTTACTTGTCTTGAAGAGATAGTTGCACACACTCACATCTCATGCATATGTTTAATCCTTGTATGTTGTGTGTCTTATTTGTGTGCCTTAATACTCATTAACATCTCTTCTTGCATGTTAGTTTGATTGCATCTTGCATATCCAATTGCCTTGTCATGCTTAGACTTAGGATTGCATTTTTGCACCGGGCGCTCCCAAAAGCGCTCTACAAAAGCGCTCTACGAACAGCCCCCGTTGGGCGCTGTACAGACCTGATCGATTTAATTCGGTCGCTGTAGAGGCGCTCTACAAAGCGCTCTACAAAGCGCTCTACGTAGAGCGACCCCTCTGATGGCGCTCTACAAAGTGCTCTACAAAGCGCTCTACGTAGAGCGCCCCTCTGTTTTCTCGCTAGAACAGAGCAAGGGGGCTCTACAAAGCGCTCTACGTAGAGCGCCCATGGCAAAATTTGAGGCAAACTTATCAAAACGACCACACTTTGTTTTGGCCTCCTATATATATGCCACTTTGACTTTAGGTCAATCACAAGAGTTCATATTCAGATTCTATACTTAGGATATTTTTCAAAGAGAAGAAAAATTCCAAAGAACTCATTTTTAGATTACTCAAACACTTTTCATGATCATCAATCATCATCTAGCATCATCTTAGATCATCTAGATGTCATCTAGCATGGAATCTTCATCATACTTTGCTTGGTAAGCTTTTCACTAATATCTTACATGTTTTGTGTTTCTCTTATCTAGCAATCTCAATTAATTACTTGTTTGTTATTTTGTATGCTTTAGATACAATATTGAGATGAGTATGATGTATGTTTGAGATTTTATATTGTGCTAGCATATTAGGTTTTGTGCTTAATATTGATTAGCTAAACTAATTGACATGTCATTTAGTTTTTGATATCTAGGATTATACTTAATTGCATATTAATCATCTTAGATAAGCATATAGGGTTTCCCTTGCTCTATGTTGCATTTTGGATATTCACATATATTCACTTAGGGTTGTATTCTCTTCAAAGAGAAAGTAAGTCTTGTGTGTAGCATCCGGGATTAGGTTGCTTAGAACGCAAGCAAATTGGACTAGGTTCACTCATACCGGGATTAGGTAGGTGTGTGATTACTTCCGGGATTAGGTTGTAATCGTTTGCACATTTAGTGGATTCGAGGTTCGAGTGTGGCTTACTTACATAGCCCGTGGTTTTTCCCGTGAGGGTTTCCACGTAAAAACCAAGTGTTGTTTTAATTTCCGCACCATATTACAATTGCTTGGTTATATTATCTTGAGGGCATTTTCGTAATTTTGACTAACACGAAAAATTGGGTAAAAAGCGTAAAATCTATTCACCCCCCCTCTAGATAGCTTTATACACACCGTGCTATTATTTGTTTCAATTGGTATCAGAGCGGGTTCCTAGACATACATAGGTGATCCTTGCTCATTTTGGTGTGTTTTGCATTTTGTGTGATTTTTTGATTTATTCATACATTTTGCATTCATCTCATTTGCATTCATCCAAACACTATGAGTGGTTTCGGGATGAGCAAAGAGGGAGCGTCGAGCGTGAGGCCACCGTTGCTCACCGGCGATAATTACTCCTCATGGAAGGGGAAGATGGAAGCATACATATGCCAAATCCATGATAGGGCATGGATGGCGGTTGAAGATGGATATGCTCCACCTATGATGACTTCTACGGATGGAGGAGAAGAAGTTCTCAAGCCTAAGGCACAGTGGAGTCCTCAAGAATTTATTGACTCCATGTGGAACAACAAGGCTATTCATGCCATCCGATGTGCAGTGAGTGAAAATCAGTACAAACTGATTCAAATTACTAGGATTGCTAAAGAGGCATGGGACATCCTAGAAGTTGCACATGAAGGCACCGAGGTTGTCAAGGACTCAAAGCTTCAAGTCCTTCAAACTCGGTTTGAGACCATTAGGATGGAAGAGCACGAGCACTTCAATGACTTCCAAGTGAGACTAATGGACATTGTGAACCAAAGTCACCAACTTGGTGATCCTTACTCGGATAGAAGAATCAAGCAAAAGATCATGCGATCACTTCCCGAGAGGTTCGAACCCAAAGTGACGGCTTTAGAAGAAAATGACACTTACAAGGAAATGAAGCCGAGTGAAGTCATTGGAAGACTTCTAGCCTATGAATCAAGAAAGGCTACCACATCTCCTCCTAAGAAGAAAAAGGATATTGCCTTGAAGACATCCAAGATGGAAGAGGAGGAGGATGACTCATATGAAGACATGGCACTCATTGCCAAAGGATTCAAGAAGTTCTTGAATCTTCAAAAGAGTGATTATGGCTCAAAGGGGAATGACTTCAAGAAGAAGAAGTCCACTATTAAGAATGTCAAGCCATATCATGAGATGTCTTCAAGAGAGAAGATTCAATGCTACGAATGTGGAGGATTCGGGCATATCTCCAAGGAATGTGCTAACTTGGAAGATGAAAGAGAGGAGGTCGCCACTTCAAGTAATAGTGATGAAGAGATTGTGGCAAAATTCTTGGCATTAGGTTGCTCTCACAAGCGGGACAACAAAGTGAAAGTTGTTGAAGGAAGTCCCTCAAGCTTGAATGATTGTGAGAACAACTATTTTGCCTTTCCGATCTCCTACAATGAAGAAGAGAATGAGAGTCAAGAAGAAAGTGACTCTAATAAAGACGACTCTTCATCTAACTCCTCACATGGATATGTGAAGAAAAAGGTTCTAGATAAACACCTCACTGAGTTTAAAAGCTTAGCAATGAAGACCAAGGAAAAGATACGAAGATTGAGAGAAGAGAATCTAGACCTTGAAGCTCATGTTGACCACTTAAGTGAACAAGTGGATAGATCCAAGAATATTGAAGATAAGCTAAGAAAGGAGTTAGACTTATCTAAGAGGAATGAAGAAGAATTAAAAAGAGAGCTTGAAGAGGCTAAAGGATCAAGGACTAGGATAGTTTCTAGCACCGAAAAACTTGACCACATGTTAAGTGTTGGAAAGAGTCCGTGTGATAAGAAAGGTCTTGGGTTTGAAGATAGTAAGGAGTCCTCCACTCCTAACAAGACCATGTTTGTCAAAAGCTTGAGCTACAAAGAAGATTCACCGGTGCAAACTCCTAGGAAGAAGATTGAGCTAGGACAATGCTCTCATAGTGCACAAGTGAAGGTAGCTCCAAGAAGACAACCTCAAGCTCAACCTACAAGAGTTCCTCATGCTAACTTCCCTCAAACTCAAATCCATCAAGGGAAGAGATCAATCATGCAAACTCAACCGTGGAAGCAACCAAGTGTTGGTCAACAACAAAGAAGGAGAAATCCTATCCAACAACCAAGACAACCACAAAGACATGGGAAGGCTCCTATGCATGCACAAGGACATGGTACGATTCCTAACTTTGTCCCTACATGTCATTTTTGTGGTGTTGATGGTCATATTAGACCAAAGTGCTTTCGTTACATTAAAATGTGTAGAGTTAAAAGCATGATTGAGAAAAAGAAAGCTAGAGCTAGAATGCATACTCATAGGAAGGAAGAAATTCATTTACATGATCCTATGACATCTAGATCTTTAGAACAATTGACCTCTAGGAAGAAAAATGTCACACCTATGTGGATAAGGAAAAATGAACCCGCTTGCTACGAGACTATCAAGTCTCAAATAGGTTCATCCAAGCCAAATGGTCTTGGGAGGTCTATAGGACCTCATGACCTTCATTGTTGAAGGTTGATGATTGACCCCATATTGGGGAACTCAAGCAAAGAGAGCTATTTTGCATTCTTGTATCTTGCAAAAAATTTGAAATATCTTATGCCTCTTCTTTTGATTGCTTGAGTAAGCTTGGTTGTACATATGTATATATGTTTTAAAATTCAATAAGTGTGAACCTTGCTTGTTTACAATCCATGTCATATTTATGTTCAAACATGCATTTTTGGACTAGGAGATGTATATTGGAAGTATGATTTGAATGACCTATGATTATCTCCATGACATGATGATTCTTTAATAACATGCTAATGTCAAATGAAAAAGCATGAAATTCATATAACATGCTCACATGAAAAGCATGAATTGATGATTGCATATTCTTAAAAATGCAAAACTTGTGTGAAAGCTTATGAGACTCAAAATGAATAAAGGATCTTGTATCCATTCAAAGGAATTTCTATTCCAAATGTCTCTCTTTCTTTATTGGTTGAACATGGCTACTATCATACGGATATCTTATCCGGAAAAATCAAAAAGGGTGCAAAGTTGCTCATGCCATGTTTCGCTTATAAAGTTGGATATAGTTGCTCTTAAATTGAAAACAATAATCTCTATATCCTTGCTTTTCCCATGACATTGGTGAAATTGGTTTGAATTCTTATTAGAAACCTTTGTCATTTGCTTTGCCAAATACCATTGTATTTTGGACTTGAATGCTATATGTCTTGTATGCAAAGCATGTTGAATTCACACATTTTCTCAAAATAAATCTCCTTGTTTCTTTCCAATTAATTGAAGTGCATAAAGTGACTTATATGTATATGCAAATATCTTGCATGCTTCTATCTCTCGTTGCTATGAGTGACCCGGTTGGGGACTACTCCTTTGCCTATATCATGACAAAAAGGGGAGTAGGATATGGTAAGGGGAGTTGCAAAATTTAGAAGCAATTTGTGCATATTGGGGAGAACATTCATTGAGGGGGAGTAACCCATTGAGGGGGAGCATTGCATACACATACATTGCATAATGTTGTGCCTATTTTTTTTAAATGCAAATGCTTGGTATTGTTCTCACTTGATTAATCTCACACTTTTCTTGTATTGGAAATGTTAGAAACTTTCTTTTCAGGGCTTGATTATTCTACAAGAGATTGAAGACTTGAAGTTTCATTTTCTTATCTCTTTGTATTGTAGAATATCTATGTTTTCCCGTAGCTTCTATTTTTATGTGAGGAATCAATGTGAGAGATGGTTTTGTCACGAAATAGCCAAAGGGGGAGATTGTAAGGATTCCCGTAGTTTTTAATTGGCTTATTTCGTGATCAAACCATATGTGGGGAGCATGTAAGGGTAGCTTAGGAATGTGTTCAAGCTCAAGGCCCTTGCAAGTGTTAAGCACTCCAAAGGTAATTCTCTAAGTGCTTACTTGTCTTGAAGAGATAGTTGCACACACTCACATCTCATGCATATGTTTAATCCTTGTATGTTGTGTGTCTTATTTGTGTGCCTTAATACTCATTAACATCTCTTCTTGCATGTTAGTTTGATTGCATCTTGCATATCCAATTGCCTTGTCATGCTTAGACTTAGGATTGCATTTTTGCACCGGGCGCTCCCAAAAGCGCTCTACAAAAGCGCTCTACGAACAGCCCCCGTTGGGCGCTGTACAGACCTGATCGATTTAATTCGGTCGCTGTAGAGGCGCTCTACAAAGCGCTCTACAAAGCGCTCTACGTAGAGCGACCCCTCTGATGGCGCTCTACAAAGTGCTCTACAAAGCGCTCTACGTAGAGCGCCCCTCTGTTTTCTCGCTAGAACAGAGCAAGGGGGCTCTACAAAGCGCTCTACGTAGAGCGCCCATGGCAAAATTTGAGGCAAACTTATCAAAACGACCACACTTTGTTTTGGCCTCCTATATATATGCCACTTTGACTTTAGGTCAATCACAAGAGTTCATATTCAGATTCTATACTTAGGATATTTTTCAAAGAGAAGAAAAATTCCAAAGAACTCATTTTTAGATTACTCAAACACTTTTCATGATCATCAATCATCATCTAGCATCATCTTAGATCATCTAGATGTCATCTAGCATGGAATCTTCATCATACTTTGCTTGGTAAGCTTTTCACTAATATCTTACATGTTTTGTGTTTCTCTTATCTAGCAATCTCAATTAATTACTTGTTTGTTATTTTGTATGCTTTAGATACAATATTGAGATGAGTATGATGTATGTTTGAGATTTTATATTGTGCTAGCATATTAGGTTTTGTGCTTAATATTGATTAGCTAAACTAATTGACATGTCATTTAGTTTTTGATATCTAGGATTATACTTAATTGCATATTAATCATCTTAGATAAGCATATAGGGTTTCCCTTGCTCTATGTTGCATTTTGGATATTCACATATATTCACTTAGGGTTGTATTCTCTTCAAAGAGAAAGTAAGTCTTGTGTGTAGCATCCGGGATTAGGTTGCTTAGAACGCAAGCAAATTGGACTAGGTTCACTCATACCGGGATTAGGTAGGTGTGTGATTACTTCCGGGATTAGGTTGTAATCGTTTGCACATTTAGTGGATTCGAGGTTCGAGTGTGGCTTACTTACATAGCCCGTGGTTTTTCCCGTGAGGGTTTCCACGTAAAAACCAAGTGTTGTTTTAATTTCCGCACCATATTACAATTGCTTGGTTATATTATCTTGAGGGCATTTTCGTAATTTTGACTAACACGAAAAATTGGGTAAAAAGCGTAAAATCTATTCACCCCCCCTCTAGATAGCTTTATACACACCGTGCTATTATTTGTTTCAAATTCCAAATGGACTTTTTACCATGTAAACACGCACTTGCAGCGGCAAGGTACATTACAATTTACAGTTAACGGTTTATATTATCCAAACGTGAGTCTCACCCTTTTCATTGTTGCAGGGAGCGAAATTTGGATTTTACATCTCTGTGTGCGGACTACTACAAGAGGGAGACACTTATTGATGCATACTCAGTTCCTATTATGCCTGTTGGCCATCCTGCTTCATGGGTTGTGCCATCCGACATCGCATCACGGGTGGTTTTAAATCCAAAGGCGAAGAGGCAATCAGGTAGACCAATGGAGGGTCGACATGCCTCGTCTTCGGAGAGGACAACCACACAGTCGTGTAGAAGGTGTGGACAACCAGGACATAACAGCAGGAGGTGTTCCAACCCACCTATGGTTAATGAAGGTCCCAGCACAATTGTCCCCGAGGAATACCGCCGCAAGTGCAGTATCTGTCATAAAATTGGACACAACAAACAAACGTGCCCTGAGAAAGACTGTACCGTGGAATGAATGGAGCCTTACTTACAAGAGGAAGACGAATTGCCACCCTTGGTTCTTATGTTTTATGTAGAAGTAATATGATTGATTTCATGTTCGAATTTCGTTTGTTATAGTGTTTATGTATATCCCAACTTTATTTATGGATTTCAATGTATGAAATGTGTTGAACTTTTAATACATCAATCTCTCCAGCCACCTTCATTGCTTGAACTTCCCCAGCCACTACCCCCAGATGCTACAGATAGACCTGGCAAGGTTCCGGTTCTAACCGTCGAATCGGGGGGGTTCGTAACCGGGAAAACCAGGATCGGAACCGGATTTCTGGTTTCGATTCAAGAACCAGAACTGGAACCGGGGGAGGCCGGTTCCGGTTTTGGTTCTAATTTTTTTGAAAATATATTACAAAAGGTTCGGTTCTAAAACCGACGGTTCCGATTCCAGAATCGGAATCGAAACCGAAATCGCCAGTTTCAGAACCGAAACCGAAACCAAAACCAAAACCAAAACCAAAACCAAAACCGGAACCGGGGGACCCGGTTCCGATTTCGGTTTCGATTTCGGTTCCACCAAACCTTGGAACCGAAACCGTGCCACCTCTAGCTATAGAGGAGCCCCCAGTTGTAGGGCTTCACATTGGTACCATAGCAGCAACTGATCTAATTGATGGTGCTGACTCATGCTGAGGATCGTCGATATGCCTCTGGAAATATGCCACAAGCCGATCAATGTCCTCAAACATCCTTTTACTGAACTTAAATCCCTTGGGATATAGACCAATATACTCATGATGGGGATTTGTACTTCGTATATAAGTTAGAATGAATGTTCCCGGATGCTCATGAGAAATGCCAAAACAGTAAACTATCCGTGTGGGATACTCTGCTTTCTCAATCCTTAGATGCTTATCAACTTCCGCAATAGTACCTTTGTTTTATGAGGAACATGTCTCCAACCTGATGTCTTCCAACATCGTTCAAACTTTCACAACCATGCTCGATACAGTTGTTTGGTGAGACCCTTGGTTCTTATGTAGAACTAATGTGATTGATTTTATGTTCGAAAATATATTAGAATTTAGTTGTTCGTCTAATGTCATACTAGATGCTTTATTGAATTTGCTGTATTGTTTATGGATTTCAATGTATGAAATGTGTGTGTTTAACTTTGAACTGCAAACACTTCAAATACTTGAAGAAAAAAAATTCATCATTTCATTACTCAAAAAATGTTATGTACATCAACTACATCTACATCAACTATATGGGCTTCGAGTTACAAAAAACCTCGACGGCCATCTTCTCCCGGATGGTGGCCATATCAGCTTCGGACCAGTCGAAGGTATCCCTGTTCGCCACCAGGTACTCAATAATTTTCAATGTATGGGCCCCACAGTTTCCCCTGCAATTAACCACGTGAACAAACATTATAATGGGATGCTATTAAAACCGATTGTGATAGAATAAGAACTTCAAACAGTCATACCCCCGTTCCTGTTGCGGCACACGGTTGGCGTGCACGTAGAACATCCGGAACGGCTTTTCTTCCCTTTTGTACGTCGCATCACCTCTCTGTCTGTTCCGGTGAAAGTGTACCGCATCCAGCATCGAGGGTAGCAACCACCTTAAGCACGCGAACTGGGTATTCCTATGGCTATATTGGACCTTCTGTCTGAACGGGTCAAACACGAAAATATGCCCTTTCACAAGGTTGACGCTGGCCACGACCCAATGGTAACCTCCGAGGTTGCAAGGAATCAGAACCTGCAGGTGTTTCTCCAAAGTGTTAGCAAATTTTTTTATTATACAGATGGACGCAAAGTCAAATTTACACTGACCGTGTCAACGTCGTGCCATGGCAGGTTTGCCTGCGGGAGCAGGCCACATACCACCTGAAGCTCATCTCGAGGATACTGGCGATCCAGCACAGTCCAACCATCTGGGGGTCTCTTGTCCTCACCCATGCAGATTCTCTGCCAGCTATGATATGCCAATGTCTGTACATAGAAAATTAACCGACACGTCAGGCAAAAGATATTTGAACACATCAAGGTAGAAGAGAAAACCGTACTCAATAAACACTTACATAGAATTGTGAATCTAGTATGTTGGTCCTCCTATCGTACACAGTGGGGAATGCTCGTTGACGTTTCCGGAGAACGTTGCAGTATGCGTCAATGTGCTGACAAATATCAACAATTCGTATTGTTAGGATTCAACCATTTGTGAATGAAACTTCTACAGGTGAATCAAGTGAGGAACATACCGAATCGTCCAACTCCATGAAGTTGGTTTGAAACCGGTGGAACCAAGTCACATTGACACCAACTGGGTGGTGCAGATCCACATCACGTCTGCATAATTGGAAACAAATTTAACATAATACTTACTTGTACCTGTGGACGAAAAAACTATAAACAGATTGTAAGTTTTTAGATTATACTTACAATTCCCCTGTCATGCTCCTCTTGTAGGCTAGGTACGCCACAAGCTGGTCAGGATCTACCAATTCGTGTGACATCCATTCATGTGCTGGCTGCGGATGCGGCATCGTCCGTGGCCTCTTCGGTTCACAGGGGTTTGTGTATGGGCTCCGCTCCATCCAACCTCGACGTCGAATCCGGTCTCCACGCCTCAGGGGTGGTGGACTCCGGTCCAAATCAGGGTGATCGGGGTGGTGTGAGGAGGAACTCGTTCCCTGTTGATCACCTGAAATCGATCGGTGGGGTGTCAAATGACATACCGGAGGTTGGCTGGGGGGGTCGGCTACACTCGGGTCGACCGAAGGTCTATGCTCGTAGGAGGAACCTCGTACGCTGGGATCGACTGGACGATCGCGCTGGGTTGTGGCGTCAGGGGTGACCTCCTGGAAATGTATAGGTGTGAGCTCCTGGAAGTGAACAGGATCATCCAGCAGCTGTGATGAGCGGACTGTGGTGATGTCCTCAGGCAGTACCTGCTCCTGGGAGTGAACAGGATCATCCAGCAGCTGTGATGAGCGGACTGTGGTGATGTCCTCAGGCAGTACCTGCTCCAAGACTGCTGGCTCTATATCACCTGCTGTCTGTGTACCACCGCGCACCTCCTCTCGTGCTGTCACATCATGACCCTGCGGATCTGAGACTGTGTCTGTGGTACGTGGCTGCCTATGGCTGGTCCCTCGGTCTGTCCACCCTGTACCTGTGGGAGTAAATGCTCCGTCATGGTCATCAAATGGTTGGTCATCGAATGGTGGACCATCCATACGGTGCTGCGACGTCGGACCCTGTTGGGCCCGGATCAAATCCAGCAACTCCTGATGCTGCGCAGCTCTTTTCTCTTCACTCGTACGGAAAGCCTCCATGACATCCGTACGTAATGTTCGAACAGCATCCATCACCTCTGCCAATTTATGCTCCCAAGCCTGAAAGGAATTCGGACTCTGTCAGTACTAAAACTATTAAGTCAATTGAAATTAAATCATGTGGTCCTAAAAATGCTTACGTACCTGTGGACGCTCTCCGACGCCTCCCCGTGAATGACCTTGAGGTCCAGGCTGTCTGTCCAAATTGAATCGTACCCGCCTACGCCTCACGGGAGTAGGACTGCTAACCTCCGGTTCTGAATCACGTCCAGCTGTAGGTTGTCTGGGCAAAGTCACGCGTACCCGCCTAGACCTCGTGGGACTCCCACGGCCATTGCCGACATCCGGGTCTGAGCCCTCCGTATCACTGGGTCCAGAGTACGAAGGATCCATATCACTAGGTCAGCAAGAATCCTCCGTATGACTGGGTCCGCCAGTCCTATGTAGTTCCGGATCCGGGAGGCCTCCAGATAAATCTACAGCATAGTGATCATACATAGTGGGTCCCTGATCTATGCCTTCGTAATACCGTTGACCCATCTCAACAGCTGTCGCCACCAATTTAGACCGCGCAGACATCTGCAATTGGAGTTACATCATTGTAATTACATCATTATACACATACTAAAAATTATAAACATTAACAACAACAATATTTACAGTTTCAGAGAAAATCTCATCCAGCTTTTTCCCTCGCGGTCGCTTAGTCAACTTCCATTTCAGAATACGTGGAGGGGGTAGCTCGGGGTTAACCCTGCGGATCCCACATTTTTTAATACCAAGGGAGGGGATAACCTCAAAAGCAAATACCTGCGTAATAGACAAGTACGATCACAAGTAAATACATCAGTCATATAAAAAATTCTCAATTAAAGTACGGATGCAAATTGTAAATGCTAACCAATAGTGCGTGCGCTAGACCGTATATGTTGTAGGACTCGATGGTGTCAACGCCCTGTCCTGCCTGTCGTGCTGCCTCCCGTGGACTATCCAAAGCATGCATGTAACCATAAATAGACCGCCTATACACGTATGCGCCCCATGGGAACGCATCAAAAGTGTCCAAGTCCTCGACTACTCGAAACTGCCATGCTGGAACTTTAAATCTCTCGTCCACTCCCATCAGTATCCAGTTCAGCAAAAACAATAATGACAGCTTCACTGCATCGTACTGCGAATGGAAAACACCAATCCGAAGCACCCCTCTCAGCTCTTGAAACTCGATGACTCGACGCTGGAAGTACCGGTCGTGTATGCCATTCTGTACCACCATATCATAACTCGCTGTGTCGGGAATCACTCCGAACTTCAATCCGGTGATTAGACAAAACTCAACCTTCGAGAACCGGACCGTATGGTTCCCTAACAGAAATCGCATCTCATCTTCCGGCCCGTTGTGATGCAACTCACGTAAAAGTAGCCGATGGACAATGCCGCCAGAAAAATTAATCTCACAATGCATCCGGAGGAAATGACCGAAACATGACTCAGTAAACCGACGTCGGTCTTCGATCCTTAGATTTTCAGGTACTCTTTCAAGTGCATTGTCGATATCTCTAAGGTCATCAAAATGGTCATGCCGAATAATTTTTCCATTGAACCATTCTCCCACCGGGGTTTTAAGGAAATCATTCGGATTCGCCATCTGCATATTGACGGAAAAAAAAGCAAATAAGTTACTGAAAAGACTTGAAAACTGACGGTAAAATTCAAAACTGCACGATAACAGTGCAAAAAGGCACGATAAAATTCAAAAAGGCTCGATAACACTACAAAAAGGCACGATAACATTACAAAAAGGCACGATAACATAAAGGTTCAAAAAGGCTCGATAAAAGTATAAAAAGACACGATAACATCAATGTTTAAAAAGGCTCGATAACATATCAAAAAGGCTCGATAACAGTTCAAAAAGGCTCGATAACAGTAACAAAAGGCACGATAACATATAGGTTCTAAAAGGCTCGACAAAAGTTTCTAAAAGGCTCGATAACTTTTCAAAAGGCTCGATAACAGTAACAAAAGGCACGATAACATATAGGTTCTAAAAGGCTCGATTTTGTTTCAAAAGGCTCGACAAAAGTTTCTTCTAAAAGGCTTGATAACTTTTCAAAAGGCTCGATAACTTTTCTAAAAGGCTCGATAACCTTTCTAAAAGGCTCGACAAAAGTTTCTTCTAAAAGGCTCGATAACTTTTCTAAAAGGCTCGATAACCTTTCTAAAAGGCTCGACAAAAGTTTCTTCTAAAAGGCTCGATAACTTTTCTAAAAGGCTCGATAACCTTTCTAAAAGGCTCGATAACCTTTCTAAAAGGCTCGACAAAAGTTTCTTCTAAAAGGCTCGATAACCTTTCTAAAAGGCTCGATAACCTTTCTAAAAGGCTCGACAAAAGTTTCTTCTAAAAGGCTCGATAACTTTTCAAAAGGCTCGATAACTTTTCTAAAAAGGCTCGATAACCTTTCTAAAAGGTTCTAAAATGCTCGATAACCTTTCTAAAGGCTCGATAACCTTTCTAAAAGGCTCGACAAAAGTTTCTTCTAAAAGGCTCGATAACTTTTCAAAAGGCTCGATAACTTTTCAAAAGGCTCGATAACTTTTCTAAAAAGGCTCGATAACCTTTCTAAAAGGTTCTAAAAGGCTCGATAACCTTTCTAAAGGCTCGATAACCTTTCTAAAAGGCTCGATAACTTTTCAAAAGGCTCGATAACTTTTCTAAAAAGGCTCGATAACCTTTCTAAAAGGTTCTAAAAGGCTCGATAACCTTTCTAAAGGCTCGATAACCTTTCTAAAAGGCTCGATAACCTTTCTAAAAGGCTCGATAAGACTGCAAAAAGGCTCGATTCAGTTTCAAAAACTCTTGGAAACCCAGAACTTCATCGTTTTCACTACCAAAAGGCTCGAAATTTTTTCCTAAACTAAAACCCTAACCTAAACTCATCAAACAAACATAATGGACAACAAATGCGTGAGAGATAAAGACATACCGTGGTCGGTATTGACTTCGCCGGTACGTCGGTATTGTAGCTCCGTCGACGGTGGTTCGTCGTCACAATTTGGTCGACTGTTGCGCCGTCGGGGTTTTCTCTCACAGCTTTTCTTCCAAAGTTTCAAAACAAAGAAACAGACAACAAAGGGGTATTTTCGTCTGGTCCCATTAAATGGTGCCTTTTAAACTTAACTTATTAACTTGGTGCCTATTCCCCAAAAACCAACCCAAAAGGTGCTATTTAATTTTTGAGCCCTTTATGACATTCGGTGTTTTCCTAATGAGAGAGACGGTATTAAAGTGGTTTTTGATTCCAGAATTTTTAACTCTTTTGCGGATAGTTTGGCCAAGATGGGAGCTGATGGTAGGGGAGATTTTGTGGAATGGGGTGTCCATTGAGGCTGTTGGCTTTTGTATGTTGGCTGTGGGTGGGTTCGCTGTTGTGTTCCCCTGTCTTCTCTGTTTTTTGTTGTTTGGGCTGGGGGTTTTTTGGCTTTTCCCTTCTCGTTTGGGTTTGCTTTTTTGGTTTGTTGTTTCTGTTGGTTTTGGCTCCTGGTTTTCTGGCTTTGCTGCCTTTTGGTCCTGTTGTTGTTGCCTGCTGGCGTTGTGCCCTGTGTTGGGTTTGCTGCTGCTTGCTTGTTGTTTCTCTCAGGCTTTGAATAAATTGCTTTTTCAAAAAAAATCCAACCCTTATCGAGTAGAAGTCGGTCGAAATCAATAGCTATAAGTATGACCTAGTAACTACCGGAGAGAGAGGTATTCTTACACTTTATGATAATAGACAAATATGAGATTATAACCTCTATCCCGGAAAATGTCAAACCATTTTACTTAATACAATTTTATCTTAATTTCTATTGTTCTTGTTTTGATAATCTAGTATTGAAGTTTCTTCTTATTTTGATATAGAATTTTTTAAGTAAAAAAAGAAAAACAATTTATTAATAAATGAGAGAAATACATAAGAGAGAAGAAAACAAAAAACCAGTAATAGAAAAACTTCACATTTGAAATTATTCGAGTCTCTATTAATTAGTTTTGAATAGTTTCAAATGTGAAGTTTTATAGTAATTGTTTGTTTAGATTTTATCATGCTAGCACCTATATATATATTTAGTCATAATAAAATTAAGATAATATTCTCAATTAAAAAAAAAATTCTTTTTTGTTTCATTAATATTTTACTATTGTTATATGAAATAATCTCACACATTCTCTCTTATATTCACTATTTTTATTTTGTATATTATATTAAAATAAAAAGATGAATCTTATATAAATACAATTCCAAGAACACAAATATTACTTACAACTGACAAATAATAGCCTTTTCAGGCATTATTAAAATCCTCTCATTATTTAGCAACACATTAGTTAATGTGTCCCTAAGGCCTAAACAATTTCACTCAAAATAAATTGAATAAACGTCGTAGAAACCTAAAACGACAACCGTTTCAATCAAGTTCAATAGTTGTTCACTTTCCTGCAGTTCGAACGAATTTGACCTTGTTTCCCGGTCAAAACTTTGATATTTCCCATTTTGACCATGGACTTGGCAAAATCAGACGAAAATGCCCCTGCATTGTAGCTATAAGCCTTCACCAGCCTATCTGTGGACCCAGAGCCACCATGGAAGAGTGCCTGATCAGAGCGAAGCAGTCCCTTGTACTTGACCAAGTTAGAGAAGTAGGCCGTGTCGAAACTGTCATGTGACGGGTCCAGCGGAGCAAGGTTTGTATCGCTGCCACTGCGTGGACAAGTCCTTCTACTCTCCTTGGCGAAGTTACGGTCGATGTTTGTATCATTGTAGATGCGGTCTCTGAATGTGAAACATTGTGCGTAACCTAGAGTGTGACCGCCGGAGAGCGCCACCAAGTCCTTCTGGTTGAGGCCTTGTCTTTTGAAGTTTTCGATCAGTCCAGGGAGGTCCATTAACGGCGAAGGAAGGTTTTTGTCGGCTTGGGTTCTGCTACCTGTGGTTGAGTCCCTTCTTCCCAGTTGGACATTCCATGAAGACCCTCCTAGCTGCACGTTTATTTTTAAGGACAAAGTTAGATAAAAGCAAATTATGTACCCAAAAATATAGTTATCAAAGTAAAAAAAAAAATGTTAGGGTTTTGCGGGACCAAATTTTGAACTCGAGCTCACAGATTTTTTAAATCCTAAAATATCAGAGTTTGTATCTAAATCAATTTTGTTTATCAAAGATCGTAGGGGCAAGTGATCAAAACTACGATTTTGAATTCGAGTTCGATAAGCTAGATGAGGTGATTTTTGGGTCAATATAATAAGAGAAGAGTTATACTTACAGCAACAACAGAATCACGAGCTGCTACGGCTAAAATGTCAGCACAGGAAACAACAGGGCATCCACAAATTTTGTCGACCTCTTTCTTAATCAGGTCGATAACTTCGAATCCTCTTGCGGAGTTTTTATTTGCAAGTGAATTCTTTTCACTGTCTATGGTGGACGTAGAATCTAGAAGAAGTGAAGCATCACAACCCTGCATCACAAAGACCAATAACCTATTTATTAGAATTCACATCAAAATCAAGATCGATTAACTACTACTGCATCAAAACTAGAAACATTTATATATAACAGGATCAAAGTATTACGTTAACAAAACAATCGTGGAAGTGAAGGCGAAGCAAAGAAGCCCCCATGCGGCGTTCGTTGTACACTGCAGCCTCAACCACTCGCTTGATGGTAGGCAAAGCTTTGGGGCACACATGATCATAGTAATAAGGAGACAACGCTGAGAAAGCTGTGACTGTGAAGGCCAAAATGAGGAAGACATTAAGCTGGAATGCGCTAAGCGAAGCCATTGATGAATGATGAGTAAGAGCTTGATCTCTATTAAGCTTAATTAATTGAACTCTGAATTCTGATGTGGTACTTGCATCTTGGTTTAGTGCTTATTTATAGTTTCAATTAAGCTCTATGTCATCCTTGGACTTGGCCAATGATTAAGACTAGTTCTGCTTCTCGAAAGTTTTCATGTTTTGATCTAGCTTGAATTGTGTTGACGTGTAGACCAATTTTGCAAGAAACCTATTGGAGATAACATTTATAATAAATCTCATTAATCATAATTTTTATTGATCAAATTGTTTTTATTATAAATAATCACCAAGAGAAACATGCATGTCATTCAAAGCTTACCACAAAACAATACACACACACACACACAAAAAAAAAAAAAAAAAAAAAACAGCATTAGAGCCAATTCAAATGAACCATAACTAAAGCATTTTGACATAGTCATCGATTGACATTATATATATAATTTATAATATATTTTTTGAAACAATATAATTTATAATATTTAGAGAGAGCAGTTGTCGAATACATTAATTTGGTGTTTGGTGAAAAACTCGATCTAGACATTCTAGTTTCAACCGATTGGAATTTATGGCCAGTTTGGTATTGCTATAATTTTTATTATAATCACTGTTAGTTGTGCTGAAGGAATAATCAACTGTGAAATTAATCAGCAGATGTTTGGTTAATTGTACTTTTAAAACAATTGTATAGCTCAAAAGTAGTATACATATGTTTGGTAATTTTATTGCAAAAGTGCTGAGATTAATTACAATGACTAAACTAGACATGATTTTAGAACTTTACTTCATTTTTTTAATATTAATTATATATATATATATATATATTAAATCAATATTTAAGTATAATATTTAAATTAGAAAAAAAAAATCCATAAGAACAATAAATTTTTTTTAAAAAAGATTTTATAAATCAAGTCACTATTTAAGGAGAATATTTAATTTTATGATGAAATAAGATATATAAATAATTTTAACTAGATTTTATAGTAATAATAATGATATTTTAAAAGATTCATTAAATGCTGAATTAGATTATTCCATAATCACTCTCAAAAAGTAACCCCCCACCTATTTCTCAAAATCATTGTCAAAACTTGTCAGATTATCAATTAATCATTTTTGAAATTTTTACTAAACATCATTTATTGTCAGAATTATAAAATAAGAGTGGTATTATTGGCACACCCCTACCGGTCTATTTATGCCATGTATTGCAAAAGTCGCTAGGCGTTAGTCGGGCGGCGAGCCACTGCCTAGCCCCTAGCGCCTAACTAGGGGGACTAGTCGGGGACTAGGTAGGTGGTCGGCCGGCCGGAAATATATTTTTTATATTAAATTGTAATTGAGTAAATGTCATTCTATTTCATATATTTTCATCTATTGTAAAGTTGTAACACATTACACACTAACACTTGTATAGTTGTATATAAATTATAAAGTATAAACTATTAAACTAAGCATAATTAAAAAGCAAAAAAAAAAAAGGTTGTAACACATTACAGTATTATTATTACACACTAACACGTGTAACTCACTAACACCACATAACTTTCATATATAATTCACACTGACTCAATAACTCACTAACACCACACAACTTTCATTATTCTGTTGTCAAAAAAAAAAAAAGTAAAGCCGACGAAGAATTGAAGAAGTGAAGGACAGGGATGATCGACGACAGGTAATGACAATCGACGATAAGCGACAAAGGAGTGAAGCACAGTGGTCACTGGTCAGCGAGAGAAAAAGAGAGTGCATGATTTCGGCGACTAGGACTGATTTGACCGACTTTGACTGAAGCCACCTAACAAAGCCGACTACCCTCAAATCACGGCAGTAGCTCACCGTCGAGTGACTAGTCGGCCGTAGTCGCCGTCTTCTGCAACACTATTTATGCCTCACTTTTTAATTATGTAGTGTTATTTTTTTTCTTTTATCAAGATTACTTAAAGGGACATACAATTTAAGGAAACAAAATCTTCTACAAAATAAATCTAATAAAACCCCACATTCCTTTTCCACAAAATAATAATAATAATAATAATAACACTTTCTTGTAATCTTTTTCTTGAATTTATTTTTTTGAACTCTTAAACCCTAAAATTTGCTTCTTACGCACATATAAAATATTATGGAAGAGTCTGAAAATGATATCAAGCATATGGGAGAATTGTCTGAAAACAATATCAAATACCTGAAAGAATCTGAGAATGATATCAAGCGTATAGGAGAATTGTCTGAGAACGATATCAAACATCTGAAAGAATTGTGTGAGAATGATATGAAGCATTTAAAAGAATTGTCTGACAATGATATCAAGCATTTGCAATAATTGTCTGAGAAAAGATATCAAGCATCCGAAAACAATTTCTTCTTTGGAAGTAAGTTTGAAGTTTACTTTTTCTTTATAATGATATCAAGTTGTAGTTGTGTTGAAACAACTCTGTTCTTTTTGTTTTCTTTTCCACAATGAAATAAGAAGAAGAAAAAAAACTCAAAGAAAAAAGAAAAAGAAAAAGAAAAAATAAATCGTTTAACGGAGATAGGAGAGAGACATATACATAGATATGAGATAGAGAGATCAGACTTCAGAGATGAGGAAAACCGAGACAACCACCTAGCGTAAGCATCAACCACCCATAAGCATTCAATGTACGTTTCAGACATTTTTGAGTATCGCCCTCCAGATAGTGCTCCTACAACCACGATTTGACTTGAGGTCGAGTTTTCCAAGAGCGGAAATGGAACTAATATAGCAGGGGTGTCGTTTCTTTTAATTGGTTGTCGTTTAATGTGTTTTGGGTTTGTTATTTGAGAGTCCACACGTGTCATTGTATTATTGGCTTAGTTGTTTGCTCTAATCTTGCTTGTTACCTTTAATAGTTGATGCCATCTTTATATATATATCCATCCTCGCAATGTATATTTCATTGATTCATTCAAATAAAGCAAGTCTATCAAATGCAATTTTGCATTCTATCAAAACTGTACCTACTCACTTTAATATAATGAACCTCAGCTCTCATGTATATATCATTGATTCATTCAAATAAAGAAAGTCTATCAAATGCAAATTTGTGTTGATTCTATCAAAACTGTACCTACTCACTTTAATATAATGAACCTCAGCTCGCATGTATATATCATTGATTCATTCAAATAAAGCAAGTCTATCAAATGCAATTTTGTGTTGATTCTATCAAAACTGTACCTACTCACTTTAATATAATAAATGATAAGACTTCTTTATAATCAAGAAACATGCATGTGTTGTAAATTAAAAGTTAGACTAATTGCACAACCCTCCCCTGATTTTAGATCTAATTACAGCAAGATGGACATTTTACTCGAAATTACACAAGCCTCCCATACCACAAGTTGACTTCCATTAAACTTAACCATTGACCAAACTTTTAGGTTAAAATGACTTGAATGCCCCCATTTGTATTATTTTATTACCTAAAATAATCTAATATATAATAAAATTTTAAAATTTTAATAAAAATGATAAGGATAATGTTGTTTTTTTTATCACCCATTTTTCATAAAAATCCTTCATAGACCTTTTTTTTTTTTAATGGGTGATGAATCTCAAAAAAAAAAAAAAAAATCTCAACCATGAATGATTTTTTTTTTCTTTTGTTTAAAATGGGTGTTGAACCTAGAAAAAATAAAAATAAAAACTCGGATGATGATGGTTTTCTCTTTAGTTGAAAATGGGTGGTGATAGATGTCGACAAAAAAGAAAAGTTCGCCATTGTTTTTCTCCTTTAAAAAATGGATGATAAATATAAAAAAAAATAACAATATTATCCTCATTTTTTTTTTTTAAATTAAAATTTTATTTCATAGTAGATAATATTTGTTTAATTATTTATTTTAGGTAATAAAATAATACAAATTGGGGCATTCAAGTCATTTAACCCTAAAGTTTGGTCAATTGTTAAGTTTAACGGAAGTCAACTTATGGTAGGGGAGGTTTGTATAATTTCTCAAATCTCAATCTCACGAAACATACACGCATCATTAATATAATCAGATTACGTATAATTAATTGATTATTTAATTATGTGTTAACAGATATCTTCATATATAATAAAGGGTTAGGCTAAATCAAATCAAATTAGTTCCACGTGTCCATTTACTGATAATATATCATATTCAAAAACAAAATTTCTTTAAAATAAAAAGATAATATTGCCGACCTTTTGATGGAAAAAAGACTCGGTCCCTCTTCAGTACTGGAACTTGCATGCTTGGTCATGTTTACAAGGTCTGATCCTTTCTACTTGTCATTAATTTAAGGGAAAATTGCACTAATAACCCCTAAATTTAGGTGAAATCGGAACAATAGACAGAAGATTATTTTATTACACAAACCTCCCTTGAATATAGTTGACCAAACGGTTGACTAACTAAAAGTTAACAGTGGAAAGGGTAAAATGGACTTTTTCAAGTGTGACATAAAATACATTAAATGAAAGTAGACCTTAGGCCAATCATAACTGGACACATCACCTATCCACAATTTAAAATTAATTTACAAAAAAGAAAAATTCTTTTCAAAAAAAAAAAAACAAGAAATAAAAATCGAAAAAAATAAAAATAAAATAAAGGATGGAGATTGGTGGATATCTCCCCACGCCATTGATCCAGAATAATCATTGGAGAGCTCAACCTCCAAATAAAAAAAAATTATTTGTGAAGAAAAATCCACCTCCAAAAAAGAATTGAGAAGAAAGTGACATCAGTTTCAAAAACCAAATTTTTTTTTTTTAAAGTAAACATTTAAAAAAATAATAATAATAAAACGATGAGTAGTCTAGATCTCTCAATCTCCTTTATCTCGATCAGATGTAGATCTCCATATGAGATGCTCCATCTTTAGATGTAGATCGCCAGATGGAGGATCAGTCACTTGAGAGGGAGATTGGAGCTACAAACTTCGGTGAAGCAAATTGTTGCGTGATTCCTCATTCTCCAACGAAACAGATCGTTGACGAAGCCTCCATCTCCAACGAAGCAGACTGTCGCGTGAAACCTTCATCTCAAACGGAGAAATGGAGGAGAGAGGAAGATCGTCACGCGAGGAGTGGCTCTTCGTGGAGGAGCAGATCCTTGTAATTTTTTTTTGTTGGTTATGGTGTTGATGATGATTTGATGGAGTTTGTAAATTTCTTTGTGTGTTGATTTGAATGGGTTTTAGGTGGTGTTATGGATGAACGATTCAACTTTTGGATTTCGTTCTTGGCATCGATGATGTTTGGGGGTCAAGAAAATGGAAGTAGATGGAGTTTGTTTTTTTTTTTTTTCAGATCAAAGAAAAATGGTGTTTAGAAATTGATGGTGTTTGATTGAAAATAGATTTTTTTTTTTTTTTTTTTTTTTTTTTTTTTTTTTTGAGTTAAATGGATTATTTTCCTTACAGATTTAGAAGAAAAAAAAATGATTGTATCTTATACTTGGAATTTCCAGATTGAAAAAAAATAGTGATTGTATCAGATCCATGGATTTTCTTCAAATCTATCTTTTTCTTTTTCTTTTTCTTTTATCTGCTTTTGTATTTTGATCGATCTCCATTTCCGTTTTCAGTTCTGTGTTTTTTTTTTTACAAAAATATTTAAATATTATAAATTTATATTCATTTATTATAGAGTAAGGATAAATATGATTTTTCAGATTGAAGATAAAGGGTAGATGTGACTTTTAAAGGGTCAAGGCTAGTCAACAGTTAGTCCTAACTGTGGTCAACGTTTGGTCAACCAATTTCAAGGGAGGTTTGTATAATAAAATGATCTTCTGTCTATTGGTTCAATTTCACCTAAATGTAGGGGTCATTAGTGCAATTTTCCCTTAATTTAATAATATTAAATGAGAACCTTCATATTATTGAAATGTTTTGCCTACATTTTTTTAACAAGGTTAAAAAGTAAAAGATGGCAGCTAATTTAGACCAGGTTAAGATTTTTTCAGTCAAGCATTAATTACACATGTTCTTGAAAATTATATATATATATATATATATATATATATATATATATATATATATATATATAGTCTTTCGTCTGTCAATTCGTCTTGATATATTTTATATCAGGACGAAGAATGTGGACCATTAGATTTATATACTTTAACTCAAAGTGTATTATATACTTGTCAAAACTTCACCATAATCTATAGTCAACATTCTTCGTCTCGATATATTTTATATCAAGACGAATTGATAGTAGAAAGACTATATATATATATATATATATATATATATAGAGAGAGAGAGAGAGAGAGAGAGAGAGAGAGAGAGAGAGAGAGAGAGAGAGAGAGTAATTTTGAATTTTGAATTACATGGAATATATTGAATTTTAATTTGATTTTTGTATGCATCCTAAAAAAATTAAAATACACATTTGGTACAAATTTGGAAATTTTTTGGACTTGAGAACTATTTTTTCTTATATTTCCCTATTTTTAAATGTTTTATCTTCAAAAAAATCGGAAAAAATTATTTCTTGCACCTGATTTTTTTTTCAATATATTCCATACAATTTCTTCAAAGGTGCTTAAAGTGTGCATTATAAAAAATCCTCATTGAAAAATTACTCTCTCTCTCTCTCTCTCTCTCTCTCTCTCTCTCTCTCTCTCTCTCTCTCTCTCTCTCTCTCTCTCTCTCTCTCTCTCTCTCTATATATATATATATATATATATATATATATATATATATATATATATTGGTTCTCTAGTTAAGACATCCTGAAATTATAAGTTAAGAATGTCCAACCACAGCCACACATTCATAGAATTATAAAGTTAAGATGGTTTTGATTAAATAAGTATTATATATATATATATATACACATAGTCTTTCTACTGTCAGTTCGTCCTGATATAAAATATATCAGAACGAAGAATGTTGACCATAAATTATGGAGAAGTTTTGACAAGTGCATACACTTTGAGTCAAAGTATGTAAATCAAATAGTTCACATTCTTCGTCCTGATATATTTTATGAGTAATGCTAGACGTCCCAAATTTTTTTCTCAAAATCTCTCCCAAATGATGTGGCACCTGAGTTGTCAACATCACAACACCCTACATAATCTCATGATTTATAGGATATTAACAGCTCATGTGCCACATCATTTGGGAGAGATTTTGGGAAAAAAAATTGGGACGTCTAGCATTACTTATATTTTATATCAAAACGAATATATATATATATATATATATTGGTCCCGTTCTGGTCAATGCGCACTAATGTAACTATATCAATACCAATGCATGTAGACCACTAATTATGGAAAAACTTTGATAAGTGCATATACTTTGAGTCAAAATATGTAAATCTAATGGTCCACATTCAACGACGCACTGATGGAATTATATCAGTATGCACTGACTTGAACATTTATAATATATATATATACGGTTCAATTCTGGTCATTACGCACTAATGAAGTTATATCAGTGTGCAATGACTTGAATATATATGCCCAAATTAACACATCTCTCATTCTCTCGAGTCTCGATCAATGTATTTGTGACGGGGTTCAAAGTCTCATTTTATTTAAAAGAAAAAAAAAATACAGAACGAGTAAAGTGTAAAAAGATTTCAACGTGAAAGTAAATTGAGAGGATGGTGTATTGGTGTTTTGTAGATAAAAGACTAAAGAGTGCAAGCCTGGTTTGACTCTTGTGGTTCAATCAATTTCCTTCAATCTAGATGCCATTTTCATGAAGAACTTGCATATTCTACTTTCCAAATCATCTTCTTCTTCAATTTACCAGTTTTTGCTCTCATCTTCTTTTTGGCTGGAATTTTTACTTCAAATGATTGATATTCTATTTGTTATGTATCCAATTTTATTTGTGAAATTTTGTTCACTTGTTATACTCTCAAAAAATAGTCTCCGTAAGAAAATGGATAAAATATGGTCAAGCTTTTGATAAATGCATATCACCTCCTAGGACAAGTTGTAGTGCATCTCTCATTTCATGTTAGTGGTGGAGTTTCGAATTTTGTGAAGTTTTCTCGCCATTGTTGTGAAAGCTGCACGCACATGTATTATTTGATATTCGTAGATCCTAACAAACTCTTGACCCAACGTCTTGACCGTTCTGCAATAGAATTTATAGTAATTTTGTTAAAACATTTATTTTATTTCTCTTATTCTTGTACAATTGATTGGGCAGAAGCATATACTGGGCTCAACTTGCCCGACCCATAATTTCAAAGCCACACATAATCTTCACTTTACTACTCCTTAAATCCCAAACGCCGCCGTATTAACTTCTGTATGGAAACTCTTTACATGTACACATGAACTGAACCAATCGGCTTCACTTACTTTTAGCTGTTTCTCGGGCAAATTCTTCTTCCGTACTCAGGTTTGTCTATTGAATCTTCAGTTTCTCTGTTTTTTGTTTTTTGAGAAATTTATGAATGTGAATGGAAAATGCACCATCTTTTTAATCTTTTCATTTGGTTAATTTACAGAAACTGTAGATGCTATTAGAATCTGCATTCATTCTATCAATGAAGATGGAACAATCTCTAGAAATCAATCTACAACCTTTACTTCGATTCCAGGTTTTCATCTCAGCTATATATTTTGGATTATTTCTACATCTCATTGAGTTCACCGAATCGACTTGTGACATGACCGGGCACTTTACGAATTGATTTGTATTAATCGATCAAATATGTGTTTGGCAATTCACATGGTCAGGCCCAAATTGTAAGAATCTACATGGCCTATGTGGACTGACAGAGATTTATTGGGTCGATTAATACTGAGTCAATTCGGACACATCACGAGTCAATTTGGTACCAATGGATCCAATAACTGTCTGTCAGTCCACATGACCCAGGTCCAAATTGTAAAGATCTGCTCATCTATACGGCCATGTGGACTGCAGACACTTATTGAGTAGATTAACACTGAGTCAACTCATGGTGAACGTCTTTAGTCAACTCAGTATTATCCACCCAATTAGTGTATGCCAGTACATAGCCTAGGCCCAAATTGTTAAAAATCTACACGGCCTAGACTAATGACATAGACACATAGTATTTCTGTAGAGATAAAAAAAAACGGTGCGTATCAAAGCACACAGAGAAAGAGAGACAGAGAGAGAACGAAAACAGCTACTAGCAACTTGAAAAACATACACCAATTTAATTTCAAAATCAACCACATTTGAGCTGATTGATCAATTACAAAAAAAACACACCAAAAACATCATCGTTTTGGCCACAAACTACATCAAAACAACATTAACTAGTGAAACAAATTCCTTATTTTTCCAACCAGGCATAAAAAAACAAAATCACAACATTGTCCTAATTAAAAAAAAACTCATCAATTAGTTTTCCTGCAATTGGTCCTAATCTGGCCATTAGAGCCTGTGAGTGGACTAAGATTTCCCATTTTCACCATAGCGTTTGCAAAATCTGTCTTGAAAGTCTGCAAATTTGTGCTATAAGCATTTACTTGTGAGTCAGTAGAGCCACCACTGAATAGCTGCTGGTCAGAGTGCAACAAACCCTTTTTGCTCACCAAGTTCTTGAAATAAGCATTGTCGAATACGTTCGGGCTGGTCACGTCCAACGGAGAAAGAGTGTTGTCACCTCCGGTGCTTGGACACTTCGATCTTGTTGATGTTGCGAAGGTTGAATCAATGTTGGTCTCGTTGTAGATCCTGGTCCGGAAAGTTGTGCATCTAGCTTGGCCTATTGTGTGAGAACCTGAGAGTGCAACCATTTCTTTCGCGGTGAATCCCTTGTTCGAAAAGGCGGTGATTAGGGCACTGAGGTCCAAAGTTGGTGCGGGGATGTTGTTGTTGGCCGCGGTTAGACTTGCCGTGGTTGAGTCTCTCCTCCCTAGGTTAACCGACCAGCTAGATCCACCTAACTAAGAACAAATTAACCCGAATATATAAGTGAGAACTATCAATCATAATTCATAGTTTCATACTACCTTACTAATTCTGTAAAATTATTCGATTTCATAGTAACACTAATTAACAATCAATAAATGGTGACAAAATTAATTGAAAGCAAATTATAAATGTGAATAGATGAGAAATTGGAATATATATATGTTAATTTTTCTTACAGCAACAACAGAGTCTCTGGCAGCAACAGCTACGATATCAGCACATGAAACAACACCAGGACATGAACTCTCCAACTGAGATTTAATGGTGTCGATGACTTCAAATCCTCTGACTGAGTTGCTATTTGGAGCTGCAGTTTTCTCTCCGGTGAAACTTGATGTGTCGTCCAACAATATCGATGCATCGCAACCCTGTATAAGTGATCAAATATTAATTGTTAGACCAAACCAACGCTAGTTCATAGTTAGTAGAGATTAATCATAATAATCGATCTTCCCTAATTAATTTTTATTTTTATTTTTTATTTTGCATGGTTGTGTGTATCACGAGTATAGTTTGTCTGGATGCTTTATTTTTCACATGCATGTTTTTGTGTTTAAATTATTATTTCTTCTTTACACACTTTTGTACTCATGTTGGCTCTGTCAACGCTATCATATATAGACTTTTTCAAACAAAGCAAGCATTTGAACACATATATTTTGTCATGTACTCGTGTTGGCTCTGTCATCTACCAAAATAAAATCAACTATTTGAGATCTTATGTCTGCTAAAGGTTACAACACAATAATAGTTGAGTGACTAACACAATGTTTGCAATTATGAGATGACGGGATCCTATTTTGTACGGATATAAATTGAACTTTAAGATCATTATATACGGTACAAATCGAGATCCCGCATAAAAAAAATATATAGGAATTTGCACAAGTTACTATGCATGTATATAGTAATAATATGCAGTGATCCAAGAAAGATGAAGAAGGAAAATAATAAGATCAGAGTATAAGAGATGAAGACTTGCATTAACAAAGCAATCATGGAAATGAAGGCGGAGCAAGGAAGCTCCCATGCGACGCTCTTTCGACACCGCGGAGTTCACTGCTGATTTAATGGTGGAAAGAGCGCTACTACATGTTGTTGCGTAGAAATTCTCGGAGGATAATTGAGCGGAGGCCTTCCCAAAAATAACAACAAACGAAACTAAACAAAATAAGAATCTAATACCATTGGAATATTTAGGAGCCATGGCTGCTAAAAACTAAGCTAGCTTTTGCTGACTAGTGCTATAGAGCTTGCTTTGCTTTGCTTTTGGTTCTTTAAACACATGTAGCACTTATATATAGAGAGAGCTAGCTTGTAGCTAGTAGCACTATTTGAATTCTCTTGTTCTTTTGAGTCAACGAAATGCAACTTAATAATAATAATAATAATAAAAGAATTCAAATATATTAAAACAAAAACAAATGTATTAGTTGTGAGTGGAGGTCTAAAAATATCAATGGCGACTTTTTTCCAGTTTTGAACTTACTTTGGGTGTGTTTGGAATTTGAAATCAGCTGTAAATTTGGTGGAACCGTGTCGAATTCGCTTTGAGTTTCTTTGATCAAGAAGCTTTTGCAGTGGAGAGAATATATATTCAGTTTGTGTTTTTCTTTTGTCAAATTAAATCACGTAAATTATTGGCACTTAAAATTAACCAAGTCAATTGTAATACTTTTAAATTTTTTTTTTTTTTTTCGTTCGAAATTGACATTGTCATTGGATCCAGGGCTCTTCCTGTGCTTTAATAGGAGGGGCGGCCGCCCCAAGCCTCTTTTTAAAGGGGCTATATTTACATGATTTCAGTATTAGTTAAGGGGCTCTATTTTGTTTTATTTTAGTTCATAAAAAGCCTAAATTTCTATTTTAAGCATTAGTCTAAAAAATGTCCATATGATAAAGCATTAAAGCTAACAATTTAAAATAAAACAACAATATAAAATAGGGCCAGTTTGGAGTGTTAAAGCCCGAATTAGATTTTGATTTTTTTCCCAGGCATGAGATATCAGTATTTAAACTTTAGTACATCATCTAAATCACTAAAGGATTTAGGGTTTCTTATTTTTCTCTCCAGCCACCACTGAATGATTTCTTTTGATCTTTCTCAAGTCTTAGAATTAATATGAAAAAAAAAAAGCCCATCTTAGAATTTTACCTCGGACCCTTTAAAAGTCAGGACCGACCCTGATTGGATCCACTTGGAACATGTTGAGATCATTCAATAATACTTGTGGTATAGATAATTTCTATCACAATATTAGAGATAAAATATCTCCTCAACCAAAAATACTAGAACGTGATCTAATTAAGGCATACAATTATTGGCACATAATTATTAAATTAACTAAATCAATTACGTAAATATTGATAAGCTGGGGTTGGTTCAGTGGTATACCTCTCATATTTACATCAAGGGATTTTGGATTCGAGTCTTTCCCCTTCCTCAATCCCTAAATTATTGTAATATTTAAAAATAAATAAAAAATTACGCAAATGTTTTTCATTTTACGAAAAATGCCAAATCACAACACAACTGAGACAGGCAATTCTTTAATAGTAAAGTTTGTGTGTCTTCGATGGAAAGAATTATTATGATTTCGATCTATTCGCTTTAATATTTTAAACGAGTAAAATCAAGAATGTTTTGCTTATAGAATTTAATGAATTACCAGTAAATGTTAGTTTAATTCATGAACGTTGAAAAAAATCTTATAATATATATGTATATTGTCATTATCATATAATAATTGAAAATTATTTGTTTTTTGCTATAGTTTTTTATATCACCTACCTGTAGTCATAGTTGAATCTTATTTTTATTTCGATAAAATATATATATATATCACCAAAAAAAAAAAAAAAAAAAAAAAAAAAAAAAAAACCTAGCGGCTGTATACCGTAGAATATCGAATAGAATATACATATTATGTCAGAGTCTAAATGTAATTTTGTAATGAAGCAAACCTCCAATACTCTGAAATTTTTGTTTAAGTTAAAGATAATGACAATTGACAATCAATATTTTTATGTCAAATGAAAGAAACATGTTACACCAAGCTTAATTTAAATGTTTTTTCTTGATAAATAGTTTGATAAGAGTGTGTACGTCACTGCATCCCCACCCAAAAAAGAAAGATCCAACTTAAGGAAACATCTCAGAAATTCATATCTTGATGGATTAATGGTCAATTCAACTACAGTTAGATCGAAGATCATTATCAAGGTCAATAGTTTTATTTCTTTTTCCTTTTCTTTTCTTTTTAAATATTCTTTAACTTTTTTTATTAATGAAATGTGTCTACATATTTTACATGTTACGGGTTTGAAATGTAGCACTGTCTTACCAATTATTTAGGTTAAAATTCACTCCAAAAAGGTCTAAATTTTACTATAAAATTCTGATTGAAAATGCTGGACCAATTTCATCTTATCGAAAATAATTTTATTATTATTATTATTTATTTATTTTTAGCTTTCTATGTGGAACAACATAGATCTACATTTTTGAAATATTCCGACAGTCGGAAACTGATAATTTTTATGTATATAATCCTTCTGTGCATGTGAATAGAATTAATTAAGAATATGAAATATGACCTAATACTTAGCTTCTAAGCCACGGTATTTACCAAATCTGTAAAGACGTCAAAGAGTTCCTGTTCCTGGAAACTTTGTTTTAAATTAAAATCATGCATTGACTCAATCAATCATAATTTATAAAGTCAACTTAGTTAATAACTCAACCCCCATTGTGATCACCGACAAATTTATGAAGAAGATAAACTATACAACTCAAATTAAGAATTTGATCAATGTAATGATTATCACTATATAATATTTTAAAATTGTCCCATTTTGAAGCAATTGACAGGTAGTTATGTAGTTTTGTGGGGGAGTAGGAGACTTACAAAACTTGGATGTTTTTTTTCATTTTCAAATTCAATTTAACGTAGACCTTTAAAATAATAATAATAATAATAACTTGGAAGTAAATTTTATTGAAGTACTAAAACTTTTGTTCTCTGTTTTATAGAAGGAAATTAAATGTATTAGACAGAAAAAGAAAATCTGCATCAGTCACTCGACCAACTCATATATAGTTGTTAAATTTTCATATTTGTTGGATTCATTGGACGTGTTTACAATTGCTATATGACCGACGCACTCCCTTTTTCTTTTATTTTCTTAATGTGGGTCAATATTGAAATTGTAATTACATATATAAGATACAAGTTAGCGAAATAATAATATATAAATTTTGAAAATCGGTAAAGAATAACAAGACTTTAACCCATTGCATGTGTTCCGACTTCTGATCGAAATGATAATATTAAATCAAGAATAATCACTTTTTTTTTATCGTGATTTTCGTGAGAAAGTAAACTTTTGTCAGCAGAGTAGTTGGCGAGGCCACATCTATTGAGAAAGTCAAATAACAAATTGATCGCGTCCTCTAATGATAGTAATGTTAATCATATATGTCGTTTTCAAATTTTATGATTAGTTGGCTTCTCCAGTGTATTATCTTGTTATTATCCTTACATTTATATAGCCTTTTTTTAGATTTTAAGCGTAAATATTTGACAATTACAAGTTAATCATGATTATATATATATCAAAAAAAAAAAGTTAATTATATGTCAATGGCCTCTTACCAATGTGGTGTGACTCTCCAAAGTGAGACTCCACCACCAAGGTTCAATGTCAAGGCATACAATATATATATATATATATATATATATATATATATATATATATATTCATTGTCCCACCTTAAGTGTGGGTGACCTCTCCCCATTTGTGGGAGCAGTAGTCTGGGCTGTGCTAATAGAGCTTAATTCTCACAGGATCTCGGCTGTAATTAAAATAAAATAAAAAAAAGTTAATTATGATTAATTAACAGAACCATGCATCTTCTTAGAGGATAAGATGTCAAGATTTTTCCACCGACGTTGTCGATCGGACGACCCCACACGCTTTGATTTATTAAAGATGTACGTGGTTCATTTTCAACTAATTAAGTTTCTTTTGTTTTCATGACAAGACATATATATATATATATATATATTAATTTTCTAATGAGGATTTTTACGATACATACTTGAAACATCTTTGTTGAAATTGTATATAATCAAATGTTTTTCAATGAGATTTTTTATATGCAATATTCATCCTAAGAAAATTAAAATACACATTTGGTAAAAATTTAGAAATTTTTTAGATTTGATAACTATTTTTTCTTATATTTCCCTATTTTTAAATGTTATATCTTCAAAAAAAAAAATCAGAAAAAATTAGTTATTGCACCTGATTTTTATTTTTTCCATAAATGTATTTCAATGTTTTCATCATCCATACAAAAAATCAAATCAATATTCAATATATTCCATACAATTTCATCAAATGTGTTTACAATGTGCATTGTAAAAAGTTCTCATTGAAAAATTACTCTCTCTACATATATATATGAGTGTACTGAATGTGAATCGTTGGATTCAACTACTTTGACTTAGTCATCTGCACTTATGTGAACACCACCATTTGTGTATATATATTCTAGTAATCATTGTGTTTCATGCATGGATTGCATGTAAAGGAACTATTTTAGATGCAAATAATTTTGAATAATAATTCTTGTGTATATATATTCTAGTAATCATTGTGTTTCATGCATGGATTGCATGTAAAGGAACTATTTTAGATGCAAATAATTTTGAATAATAATTCAGATGCACTGTTATTGATTCGACATGCGATTCTCATTCAAATGAATATTTTAAATGATTATGTTGCTAGTATTTCTCACTCAGACTATTCATATTTATATTTAAATTATGAATAATGCTAGACGATCCAATTTTTTTTTTTCCAAATTCCGTCTCAAATGATGTGGCACGTGACGTGTCAGTATCTAATAAATCATAAAATTATACGGTGAATGATGTGATGTTGACACATCACATGCCACATCATTTAAGATAGAATTTAAGAAAAAAAAAATTGGAATGTCTAACAGTACTCTTAAATTATAGGACCTCTTATTGAGGCCGTGGGAACTAGTTATTTAAGGTCAAATTTTATTCAAGTTACGAAACCAAATTGGTATGAGAATCTCTAATCATTAATCATTAAATGTAGCTTTGTATTTACAAATTAGGACTTTGATCCTCTCCACATCTCATTTAATCTCATGACACATAAGTATTATAACGAAAGAATTTTTAAGATGTGATTGCTTTCCACTTGCACTTTATCAATTAATAATCGCATTCTTTAAAAATGTGAGGAAAAATGTGAGGTGAGAAGAGAATCTTGATCCTATAAACTAAGGATACGCTCACTTATTGGAATTGTTGATTAGTAAAACGTAGTAATTTTGTTCGGCCTATTCATGCAAGCCAAAAACCATTTTCTTGATAAATACCACTATCAAATTGGTATGACAATTTCTTGACAATTTCTTCCGCTTTCAAAATTCAATAGCATTGTTGTATATGATAATGGGAAGACAGGCAGTGATATTCTTGGCTCAATGGCTCTTTTTTTCCTTTGTTGACATCTTATTTTCTTTATTTTACTTTTCAATTTTTTTTTCAGGTTGTGCCAAATGGGTTGATTTACCTACTCCTTAAATGTTCAATTTTATACATACAAAATACAAAATTATATTTATTTGTAGAAAGTTGTCAAATCAATAGAAATAAGTGGTCAAATTTATAGTTGTAACCCGCCTAATAAATAAAACTAAACAAATTTTAAGAGTCATAACCATGCCAAGTACTATACCAACTGTATTTTTAAAAATAAAAATAAAAACAAATCGGCTGAAAATGAAAGTCAAATTAAGAAATTGGACCCAAAAAGAGAGTAAATTAATTATAATAAAATATAAGTAACTAAGAGAGAGTTAAAAAGAGAATTAATTAGGTGCTACTTGTTAAGCTTTGTCTTCTTCTTTTTTTTAAAGGTTTTGATATAAAAGTAGGGAATTCTAGAAAGTATTTGAAAATAAATAATAATAATAACAATAGGGCAATTAATTAGAATATTTTGGACCTTTTGGTTGCATATTATGAATTTATTTACTTTAAAAGATTCCAAGTCTACTTTTTTTGACTTTGGAAAATGTGTGAATGGGATTTGTATCCCAATGCTGACAATAGCATTTCATAATTGTTAAATTATAATGATTGATACAATTGCCTAATTTAAGGCATCTATTCAACGCTCCTCCGATTAATATTATCAACAAAAGCGACAATGGATGGTGATATCAACTAGTGTTGACTGTTGAGACATTCAAAGTTAAATGAAAAATTAAGAGAAAAAATAAAATAAAATCTAATTGGTCAAATCTCATATAGACTTACAGTGAAGTAATGCTTTCATGGATGGATTGGTATAGTGCGACGACAACATACAACCTCGACTCACTCGATAATCTTGATATGTAGATGATATGATTTCATTTTCATCATGCAACGCATTTCTACTTACGTTAATTAATGGATGGTGATATCAATTAACTCGTGTTACTGTTTTAAGATATTCAAGGTTAATGAAAAATTATTTAACCGACTTCGTGACTTACAGTGAAGTAAGACTTCCATGGATGGATCGGTCATATGTATATGTTTTGATTTAATTTTCATCATGCAATGCATTTCAACTAAACATCAAACTACAGTAACACACATAAGTAGAAATGCATGTATGTGAAGATTTAATTTGCATTAATGCATTTTAGTGGGAAATTTTATCATGTACGCTCTATTTTTGGATTTTTTTTTTAATTAGTTTTTCACTTTTTTGTAATGAACCTAGTCGGGTTTTTAATAAAATTAAAAAAAGTAACAAATTGTCAAATTCTAATTAGTTTTTTTTTTGTAATAGTCCGGTTGTTATTTTTGTTTTATTAATTACTATAATTAATTTAGTTTGTTTACATCATATAAATTGATAAAACTAGAATACTAGAAATTGGGTGAACCCAGGAAATATTTACCGCCAGAGCTAAATTATATATATAAATAGTATTTTTTTTTCTCAGTACGCACTAACATTATAAGTCAACTCTTTACCTATCAATAGTTGGATTTATCTACTTTTGTTTAGTTGATATATTATAATGCTTAATTAATGGCTCACAAGTTCTCATCCTAAATTTATTAATTTTGGTGTGCACTATGGAGAAAACTCTTGTGATTTTCTTCCTCAATGCATATTGATATAATAAAGTCAGTGCAATACATGCGAGACATTGACCAAGAATAAAAATCTTTTTATATAATTTTTTATGAATTTTTTTTAATTTTTTAATAATAAGATGACACCGATTCAATAATGGACCACTCAAAAATATGAAATACATTGTAAATTTTATGCATAAATAATCATTTAAACGTGTAATTAAAGAAAAAAAATTATTTAAAGTTGAAAAATGGTGTAATTTTATAATATTAGAAGCCATAATATTATTTGTATTTTTAAGACTTACTTTGAACAACAAAATATTTACATTATATTAAATTTAGACAAAAATATCATATTTTTATAATATTATCCAAACTTAGGGGTACTGTATGCAATTATCCCTTTATGCATAAATATTTTTTTTTTAAAGGGCCCGGGCTACGGCCCGGGCAGCCCTCTTGTACATCCGCCTTTGACTAGAATCCTAATTGAAGTGAAGGTGATTGTAACTCCCTCACATCTATATCAAAGAGATTATAAGTTCGAATAATATATCCCTCTTTCCACTTTCAAATTTAAGATTACCAATTAAAATGGTAGGTGATGAGCAAAGATTTAACATTGGAAACATATTAATTTGTTTTTAATACATTTTTATCTATTAAATATTTATTATGAATATTATGGTAGTTAAATTTTTTATTTTATTTTATATCATTAAAAAAAAAAGTTTTTTTTTTTTATTTTTATTTTTTTATAGATAATAAGGGAAGAAAAATCTAATATATTTATATCTGAAACAAATACAATACAAGCCCCTTAAAATATGTTAATATGGGCCGAGACTAAAACCAGCCAATAGGCCTAAGTGATATTGAAATGGTATCAAAGGCCACATTTCACTCTTAAGGATTGACGTCCAAAACCTGGCCCATTGGCCCAAAATATCATTGGCTAGATTACTTATTTTATTTTTTTCACTTTTATTATTTTTAAATGTATAGTATTTCCTTGAAGTATTTTAAATGAAAACAAAGATCAGATGAGTAGATGATCCAAATCTAATTTTATAATATATATATATATGGCAGTCTTTCTACCATCAGTTCGTCCTGATATATTTTATATCAGGACAAAAAAATGTGGACCATTGATTATAGAGAAGTTTTGATAAGTGCATACACTTTGAGTCAAAGTATGTAAATCTAATGGTCAACATTCTTCGTCCTGATATATTTTATATCAGGATGAACTGACAATAGAAAAATTGATATATATGGTTCGAAAATTATATAGCACCTTTTGAGGTGGCATTTTAAGACCATCACCGTTTTAAAAACTTAAGTTGAAATGGCGCCTAAAATGGATTCCTTCAAAAAAATGTCCCCCACAATAACCAATTCTTCACTATTTTGACTTTTTTTTTTCAAAATCCTTCGTCGATGGAGGTGAAAGACCTCCATTGGAGGTCGAAATCAGCCTCCAATGGAAGTCGAACTACCTCCAATGGAGGCTTGAAGGAAGAAGATGGAAAAATATATATATATATATATATGAAAATTTTCATTTTTACCCAAAAAGTCGTAGAAATTGCAAAATAATCAATATCGGAAAATTTCATTTTTGCCTAGAAAGTCTTAGAAACTATAAAAAAAAAAGTTTTAGAAACTACCAAAAAGTCTTGGAAATTACCAAAAAGTCTCAAAAACTACTTAAAAGTTTCGAAAATACCTAAAAAGTCTCATAAATTACCTGAAAAGTCTCAGAAATACCTGAAAAGTCACATGAATGACCTAAAAAGACTTAAAAACTACCTGAAAAGTCTCGAAAATACCAAAATAAGTATCGAAAACACAAAAATGCGCAAGATTTATTGGACAAAAATGAATTTTTCCAAAAAAAAATCATCTTCTTCTTCATCGACCTCCAATGGGGTCGATTTCAACTCCATTGGAAATCAATCTCCAATGGAAGTCGATGAAATAGATAAAAAAAAATAAAATAAAAGATTGAACAACCGAAAAGTAAATAAAAATATATATATAAAGTTAGGGCATTTTTAGAAATTCACTTACTTTGGTGCCTTTAAAACTGAAGTTATTAAAATTGTGACACTTGTGAAACACCAACTCAAAAGAAAGACAAAATCCTCTATTTCCAATATATATATATATATACACACGCGGTTACTACGTACTTACTACAAATCAGCTTTTGACTTCATTTTGATAAAAATTTAAACAAAGTTTTGAATAGTGTAACACTTATTATTATTATTATCAATTTAAGGTTTGACGTAGCGTGAAACAATTAATGAAGGAATAAAACCAATGTTTATATTCCAAGATAAGCTGTAATCCACCAGAAAAAGAGAAAAACTCTCAAAGAAACTCTAAATTTTTATTGAATAAAAGATGAGATAGCCTTTCGGCTTACAAGCCTATTTAAAGCAAACAAACCCTAAACCCTAATCCTTGTTAATCACGGAAACGGGCCTAATTAACAAAAATTACCAAAATAGCAAAATTGAGATAATTGCGGAAATAAATAATACTAAAGACCCTAATCAAGCCAGAATCGATGGCAAACGATTATGACTTGTAAAACTCAACTTATGACCAAAACAAAACTTTTCTAAAAAGGCAAAAACGGCAATTACGGGGCCTAAACGATGGAAATTGGTCAAAAAAAGGCATGCCTCATTGCCAACGGCTGTGACTATTGAAGATCTCGTCGATTCGTTTCAACCGTGAAAGTTTCACGTCATTCCGACTCCAACACCAACACTAACACTAGTAGAAATTATTTAACCTTGGATTTAGGATGGTCCATCAAAGTCATGAAGGACTCTGCCACCTATTCTACATCAAGGTTGAATTAATAAAAATTAATTTTAAAATTTGTATACTGATTTTGAGAAAATGATTATACAGTATATATGAATAGTTGAGACATGCCTTGGGAGTTGGGACATTCAAGAGGCAAATCCCATATGTACCCTTTACATCACCATCTTTATTATTGTGTCTAGTTTCATCATTTCAATTATAGATTCCGTGAAACTCTTATCAACTCCCAATAACACCATATATTCGACCTTGATTTGTTTAATTCATATGATTATTATTATATTATAATAATATTCCATGTTTCCATGCATGCATGAAGTGATGATTTTTTCAAAGCATCTAATCATTACATCTAATTAATATTGCATTGTTTCAATTTTCAAATCAAATCTTTTGTAGCATTCTATATTCCAATCGACAAAGTTGATGTGTATAGTTAAGAAAAAAAAAAGGCGTTGCGCCTGTGTTCCACGCATTTCCACATATTCCACATATATTAGACTTCATCATCATATTGTTTTCTAAAGATACAGTTTCTAACTACTCAAATTCTCAAAACATCAATATTTAAGTATATAGCTACATGTATACAGTAAAACGGATAAATAATATTCGATAAATTAATAACCTCGTTTAAATAATAAAATATTTCAATCCCGATTCGGACCAATATATTAAAATAATAACCTCACTAGATGTATAAGAAAATAATTTTAAAAAAAATCCTTTAATGCCCAACGAATATTTACATATTAATAATTTGGTAATTACATAAAAGAAACAACACATAAAAATTCATAATATATATTAATGAACTTTTTACTTACGACTTATCTTTTTACAATTAAGCTCAATCTCAAAAAATGAATATAAAGTCGTTTGTATTTTCTTTGTACCTAATCCGAACTCAACATAACCTTTTTTTTGCAAAGCATACCCCATATTTATTTTTCATTTTATAACAAGTAGTTTTTTAAGGTTACTATTGCTTAAAAAACCTCTTTTGGAGAAATCGTTGGCAAAACACAATTGTTATCTTGATCACGGTCATTATCGGTAGATATATTCATTACCCATTAAATAATTTCTTAATCAGTAGGTAATTTATTTACTATATCATTTTCATTAGAATAATTCAAAATGTGCTCAACATCCATCAAAAAAATTGATAGTTTGACATCATTCATTGTTTATTATTATTATTATTATTATTATTATTATTATCATGTATAAGTCATACATGTATCTCGATAAAAAATAATAATAAGAGCATTCTATTGTACACCGGTTACTATTGCATATGATTGCATGTGATCTTTTGTGAATTACATTTGATCATGTTAAAACAAGACAAATTTTTAATATGATTGTACCAAAAAAAAAAAACATGATCACGATGGAAGCACTGGTGCACTAAAAGCGACCCAAAAATAATAATACATGTACATGTAATAAAAATATAAAACTCTTTTTAAATTAATAAATATTCTTTTATTGATAAATTAATAAATTATCCATTTATCGATAAATAAATAACTCTTATAAAATAATAATTTTCCCGATCCCAATAATATTATTTTATAGGGGTTTTATTGTAGTTGTAGAGTAGTTATGAGATAGTTATTATTAGTAGCTGAACCCTTAGAATTTTAATTTTATAAATTGTTATTATGGATAATCGTTTTTTATATTATTATGATTAAAACTCAGACAGTCAAAGAATCATACGTGAAGTTATAAAAGATGAAATTGAATTCCACATTGAAAATACATAAACTAATAAAAAGAATTATATATATCAACAAATGTCTCAAAACTCAATATTCTTACTAAAATGTTAATCGTTTTGATTTGGTTCGGTAAAATGGACTCTAAAAAACAACTGATTGCTTCTATATTTTTAGAGATTTCCTACCCCAAAAACTCTAATTCTTTCAATAAATTCGTTTAAGTTGATATTTTAATTCTGACTTGATACTTAATTAGGACTTGTATAAAAATTAAAGACTGAGAATATATATTGTGAATCTTAGCCATTCATATTCTTTCTTTGGCTATTAATATGCTGTTCAAAACCCACACGAGGCTCAAATTAATTAATGTGACATATTAATATTCACTTGTCACTGTATGCTAGCTGTTTGTGTTGTATTTATATATACTTTGTCTGAAACCTCCTTAATACAATGCTGGTGCCGCTGAATCACTACCACAAACCTAGCAGCCGAGAAATATTTTTTACAATATATATATGTGGCTCGAGATAAAAATAAAATAAATTATTTGTAACATATATTTGATCAAACATATTGTGAGGAAAGACACTTCGTATCATATATATGATCATTGCTCGATTGCCACTACTTCTTTCTCGAAATTTGTTTGATCAATTTTGTACTTTATTTTCTCCTAATGACGAACTAGACTTTTTGAAAATAATTTATAGTGATATGAACTATTTCAAATTCACTAGGAACAATCAAAAATCAAAATCAGTTTTAGTATTTAAGACTAATATAACATAAATCTTCAGTGAACACGTATAAGATTTAAATTAACAAATAATAAAATCGATAGTTTCAACGATACTTTAATTGATTTAGAACTTTGCTACAATTTTATTTGGCCATTGAAAATGGAATATTCAAAAAGAGACAATCCCATAGACTTATATAAATGGTTTAATTTTAGTACTTATAACCATCAAGTATCTGCTTCTTAGAAGCAGTACTATAACTTTTTATTCATTAATTAATAGAAAATATATAGCTTTTGCTGCATGAAATTAATCAACAAGGAAAGAAGAGGTGCAAGAGAAAAAACAAAATTTGATGATGCATTATTGCAGAATAATCAATTACTTCTGATCGTTGGTTTCACTCCAGTTATTGATAGCCTGCAATATTGCTTGTTTCACCATTTGAGCATCTATATTCCCTTCAACTTGCCCTTCAATATTCTGCATAACGAAAGAGTTACGTTGTGTTAATTAATCGGTGTAAGTATCGAATCAAGATCCTTTGTTAATCTGAATTCTTGCTGAAATTTTAAATGTATTGTCATATATGAAATATTGATCAAATAAAAGTTCGGATCAGCAAATTACTAATTCTAGTATTTATTATTGATTAAGTATAAACAATTGCACAGGTCATTAATCACGTCTTTCGAAGCAAAATACTGAGTTACTTAATTCACATGCAATGTTAAGATTGATATGGATAATTTTTTTTAAAAAAAATACTGTTTTAATTTCTAATTCTAACCACCCATTATTGGTGTCTGTACTTGCAGATACAATCCCAAATGTGTGGTTCAGAACTTGTTTTATTGTGCAAACTCACATAGTGAAATAATTTTAATTCCAAAGTACAAAAATACACAATATATATGTTTCAGGCATATCAATAAGTGATGATGCATATGCACTCTATAATTGTAACGCAATGAGCAGTATAAAATATAATGATGACTCATGACTTATCAGATGGATCGACTTGAAACTTCACTTTGAAAATTAAAAGAGAAAAAGTGTTTTTTATTTTTATTTTTTCTTACTTCTCCTCCAATTGCTTCTAACTGGAAACTGTCTGAACAAGAAACCCTAGCATCATGCACATCAAGGCCCAGTTCCTCAAAGGCTTGCAATATGGAGACAAGTAAACCTGAGCAATTCTTCTCTGAATACACGTTGATAAGGAAACCCTTATCTAGGGTTTCTACGGTAACCTGCTGTGAAAAATTACAATATATCAAAAATGATCAAAGGGGACCAAAGGAGACATTTTCACTACATCGAACATTCAAATATCGAATAATTCTGGCGTTGGTTCTGTTTTTGGTCCCGTGGACCTTTGAATAAAATTATGACTTTCAAAAAATATATATATATCGAATAATTCTAACAATATATATATATGTGTGTGTGTGCGCGCCCACATGAGAAAGATGAAATTTGTGATTAATACGCACCATTGGTAGCGGATTTTGGACAGATGAAATTTGCGAGGTTCCGATCTCTTGGTTTAGTCTTTCCACTTTTTCCTTCAACTCCTCTATATATTTGGATGCATCCACTATGATCGATGTTTTGCTCATCTGCCAAACACAAAAATCCACAACAATCATGAGTAATTGAAACGATAAAAAGAATCAAAATATCTTGATGATTTTGGTCACACCAAACCAATTATCAGGTCTTTGTGTGTTATATAGCTCCCATGCATTTCAGGCTATGATCCGCATTATTTATTTTCATTAGTAGATTATAGGTTTGCTTCAGGATTTTCCAATTCAACCAAAGAGACCAGGAGATCAGCAGCCAGTAAAATAGAGATAAGAGAGATTAGGGTTATCAAGTAATATTACAGAACTAGTTGATGAGTTGGCAACATCGCGAAGCAGCTGCAAGTTCTCGTATAAAGCTGCCTTCTTTCGACCCCTAGATGACTTGCTTCGCTTCTTATCTTCCATTTGTCTCTCTTCCTTTTGTTTTTGCCCATTTTTGCATCGCAAGCTTTGTGGGGGCTTTTAAAGAGGAGAGATGAGCTCACGAACCCTATATCATATCTTTGTTTGTTTCCTGCATGAGTGTCCCCGTTTCCCCACATGAAATTATTATTCTTTTTTTTTTCTTGTGAATTGACAAAACTGTCCTCCATCATTTCCCAACCCCCAATCAAATCTTCCGTATATAACTATTGCAAAGATTGGATGAACTTAGGTACATACATACATATGTCAGGATATAGGGAAAACTTTTTCGAAAATGTTATGATTATTGGGGAAATAAACACAACATGTCCATCAAATGTTGTTTCAACAAAATGATTATCACTTTTTAGGGTTGGGATTTTTACTGAAAGTGAAGAATATTTCATGTAGATACGTCATTCTAAGGCTGCTGTAAGATAATAATAATAATAATAATAATAAAGGTCATTTGCCTATCATTAGGGTTCAAACTCTATAGATGTATATATTGTCTCATATTTGTCTATAAAATCGTAAAATCCGGACAAACCTCTCCTTCAGAGTGGAAGTAGATGCCTCCCGATCATGGGAGGTAGATGTCCGAGTCTATTCATGTAGTGTTTGATATAGTCAAGTCCTAATGGATACTATTTCCACACAAAAAAAAAAAATTCAGTGAGAAGAGTGTAGGGGCATTTAGGTATTACAAGGACAAGAAAGAAGAGAAAATAGGGAGAGAGACATTTTGCATGAAAGAGGGACAAAAACAAAATGGTGACGGCGAGAGAGAGATAGAGATAAATGAAAATTCTCCCCCGTGAGCATGTATGATCAGAAGTAGTGTAGTGTTTTTTTTGGAGGGATTGACAGCTAAACAAACCTTGACGCCTTCCTTCACTGCTTTCGATACCTCTCTCTCTCTCTCTACTTTCTTCCATTTCACGAGCAGATTCTTTCCTTTCAATTACGCGTACCATTATAGCCCCAGCAATTATCTCTCTCTGTCTCTCTCTCTCTAGATCTATCTCTCTCTACACGTGGCATTTTTAACTTCAATTTCTTCCCACAAAATGGGCATGAAGTTTGTCATGTGTATGTATACATGTATATACCTTTACACCAAATTAACTTCAAACACTAGCTAGTCTAATAGAGGTTTGGGCTAGTACACTATCTTTGGCTACGTGAAACCTTTTATGCTCAATCAAATATGATAATTGCAGCCTGCATGTGCATGTAATTGTCCCAGAAGACTATATATAACATATATAGATCATAGAGAGGCTTAGAGATAGAATGATCGTATCGAATTCAAATACGAGGAGATCACTATAATCAATCTTGTATTCTATACGAAACCAAATGTATATCCTATCTCCTAAGATTATATTGAGATTACAATTTTAATGTGTATATATATATATATATGTGTGTGTGTGGGTTTTTTGCACGGATTAAGAACTGTTGAGCTGATCTCCGTGCTAACCTCATGAAGATCGGCAAATAGATGATCTAATCCTAGATTTCTGTACACAAGTATATGTTCAAAATGAGATCGATTCTGATATCGCAGTTGCATTGCCTCTAGATAGCATAATTGTCTCCATTCAACACAAACAAAATCACTGTGTACTCTATTCACATGTGTGTCCTTTAATCATCACAACAAAACAATTCACCACACTTGCATAAACTGCTCCAAACCCTTGTCTTCTGCCCTGCTTCCAATATTTGCTACTAGGGTTTCAGGATTACTCTAGGAGCTATGTATGTATCCATTTTATTCCTTGTATAATTTACTTGTATTTCATCACACACACACACACACACACATATACCAATCAAATAAATTAATTAATATGTTGTATGGTAATTGTTAGATAAACCATCATGATAATGGGATTGTTACCACTAATCATTTTTTTTTTTGATAACAACTAATCATTGGTTATTGAAAACTTGTTATAACAATAAGAAACCATATATGCACAAGCTTCTTGAAATCATAATCAAATTTTTCTTCCTAATTTTGCAAGCAAGGAGATGGGTGGATGGTCCCATCTAATGTTACATTGTGATATATATATGGAATCTTATATGAAGAGAAGAAGAAGATCGAAGTACTATTTGAAGAATAATCAACTACACGTGTTCAACTTTAATTCTTTAATTTTCAACATATATATATATATAAGTGCAATGATTAAGTGGTGCTTGGCAATATGGAATTTGCAATGAGAAGTTGATTTAATTTGTTGTTTTCCTCGAAAAAATTAATATTTCCAATCTGATCTAGCAATTAGGTTGGATGAATTGGTTGATAATTTGACAAAATCAGTCCTGGAAATTCAATAACAAACGTTCTGTCATTTGAGGGTGACTTGGTGCTTATCACCATATTGATGGGGTGTTACAAAAGCAATTATAATTAGAAAATAGACGATCGAGCAAACCTATAAAATTATTAATCCATCAAGAGAGTCTAGATATTTTCTCAACCTTAACTGTAGTCTATCTAGATTGATCGATCTTTAATTTTTAACATATTTAAGATTATTTGATGTAGCAAAAATTTCTACAAGAAAGACTCATCCTAACCAATCGAAATAAACCTTCTATTAGTCTATTGATTTGGGCATGAACACCAGAATAATAGACATCAAACTCGCTGATTCTCGTAAGAATACCGATATTTGGATAAAAAGAGATACTCTTTCTAAAATTTTATTCAATCAACAACTAAAAGTACAAGGTCTTTAAATAGGAAAACTAAAATTCTAAAAACACTAGGAAATCTGAAAAAACTAATAAAAGCTAATAATATAATCATTTTTTTCAATAAAAAGGAAAGAATTGAAAAAACAACTAAAATTGAAACTCCTAAGACTCAACACCATGCACAAACATCGTATCAAATTAAAATCCCTATAAAAAGATTTTAGCAAATCAAATATTTCCTAAAATAGTAAAAATACGTGCGATTTTGGAGGCCGAAATGATGGAATTCGGCTAAAATAGCCCATCCACACGTTCATATGATTGATCTTAGGCCCATTTCCACACCAAATTGAGTCAAATTGCACAAAAATCCGACTTCCGAAAAACTGCATGCCTCTACTGGTGCCCTTTACCTTTACGTCGATCCCTTAACTCAATGAACTCCAAGTCCTTACGCACTGCATCGTTATCTCTTTAATTTTTGACATATTTAAGATCATCTGTAAATCATTAGTTGGGAAAATTAGAAAGGAAAGAAGTTGATGGCAATGAATGAGTTCATCAAGAATTTTAATAGATAATAACGGGAATGCATGTGTATATAACTTCAAATTAATTTGAATATATATATATATATATATATTGACCGCCACTACCACAATTATTTGGTGGGTTTGTTGAACCTAGGAGATCCTGAAATTATTCTTCTTAACTACGATTTGATTGTTCTACTCCAAAGTTGAGTGAACAGTTTTTTTTTTTTTTTTTTTTTTTTATAATAATAATTATTATTATAGCTGACAATATACATATGCCGATATGCGTGCATATGATATGCCATGCTTGATTGTCCTTACTATGTTGCATAGAAATTATTAAATTATAAATATGATCGAGTATTATAATATTATAATAAAATGATTGTGAATTGCTGATCTGTATACCATTTCCTCTGACTAATATTTCGCAAAAGAAAATTATATATATATATACAGTATACACACAACTAGCTACTGATTAAGATTGAAGAGAATGCATATATATATATATATATGAATGATTGAATGTCCAATCAGACAATACGGATATTGCTAGAAATAGTAGTGCTAATTTGGAAAGGTATCTCGTGACAAAACCTTTTTTTTTCTGAACCTACTTTTCTGGCAAATGAGATTCCAATCTCTTGAAGTTTGTAAAACATGGAGACAATCTATAGTACGTTATTAGCCAGTCATATACAAAGGTTTTAGAAGAAAATCCTGGGCAGTGAGTGATGGACTTGCATATAGCTATGGATATCTATATATATATATATATACATCTTGAATAATGAAGAATTTGATTTGTTGAAATTGATTTATATAAGTGTATATATATATATATATATATATATATGCATCTTGAATAATGAAGAATTTGATTTGTTGAAATTGATTTATATAAGTTGAAAACTCTCTCACTTCATTTTTTGCTGAATAGGTTTAAATAAACAGCTCATTTTCCAATTGGAATGTTGCATACGGTTTTTTTTTATTATTATTATTATTACCAGCACTAGAAGCATGCAGACAAGGCAATAGTACCATGCTCTCTCTCTCTCTCTCAATCAACCTTCACAATCTCTTGACAGCTATATATATTTGTCCACATTGAAGTTTACAATCCACATATATTACAACTCTCAAACACACACTAGATAAACCAATCAAGAAGAAATACGTATATATATATATATATATATTATACAAGAAGTATATACTCTTGAATCTTCTATGAATTTTCTATCATTAATATTATCATTTTAACAATTATCACTGTAGTATTACATATCATTTTCCGTGATCACGTCTAAGTATTCTAAAATGCGGACCAATGATAATCCCGTGAAGTCTCTTTATCTCATATGTTAGCATTATTAATTCTATGTAAAATCTTTGGTTAAAACGCGTGAACGATCATGAGATTAAGAGTGAACCCTAAAATGGAATTTCCATTTTTACATGAAGATCCGTTTAGAGTAGTGCTGCGTTTCTCTGTTGCTACCTCACAGTAGTCAATCTTTGTGGTTGGTATAAGGCAAGCAAAAGATGTTCTACAAATGGTTAAGTTTTGTTTGGCACACACAAATGTGGGGTCTCTCTCTCTGATCAGTGTCTATGATAAGTACTACTGATACATACAATACAAGTCTCTATTGTGATGTGAAGCTTTGGTGACATTAAGGTTCACGGGCTGTGTTTTTTTTAGTTTTCCAAAGACAACAATTTGACCTAAAACAAGCAAAATATATATATATATATATATATATATATCAAGAGAAAGAAAACTCATAGATGGAGCATCACATAATTATATATGTGTGTCGTACAAAGGAGAGTCTATGTTGTCTGGTTTCCTCACATGTGGGATGCCCAGCAAATCTCAGCCGTAGGATGCTATGATGAGATGATGAAGATGGAGAAAAATTTACCCTTTTATCCATGGATGGATCATATCATATTATATATATATATATGAATGTAGGTGGGACCCCACTAGACAGCTAATATTATTACAGCTTTGAACTAGATTGATGTTTTAATCCCCCACAAAATAGGAGAAAGAGTCCTTTTCTGATCTCTCTTTAATTTTGAAGATGCGGGTGCATTAATATATGCACATACACTACTGACGAAATTATACTATTACAAGCTTGTGAAAATCCGTCAAAAAGTTTGTGAAACGACAGGGTACCCACTCTCGGTTATTATTACAAAAGTTGGCATAATTATCAATTCGAAGGTCTTGATTGTTTCTATTTTCACCGAAAACACAAATTCTTTGAGGAATTATGATTTTTTTTTGGGGAATCATATAGCTAGCTAGAGACTATTTAATATTTATATGCTCATATGTACAAGTACTGATGATTTGATGCAGGATTATACACACTTTTTCTTGCGATTTAACTTTATAACATTGCAAACATCATAAAATCACTCAAAGTCACTTTACAAATTAGAAATACTGTAAAAATCTGTGAGCTACAAGATCTTGCATTTGATAATTATTATATAAAATTTCTAATAAAACTTTGGAATATTAAGTAAGCCGATTGCCATGAGAAAAACGAAAAAAAACTTATTAATTTATAAGAGACAATCCCGTTTACATCAGTGCGCACCGATGTAAATAAATAAAGACATTGAATGTGAGCCACTCATTATGGAGAAGTTTTGATAAGTGCATACACACTAAGTCAAAGCATGGAAAATGGGTGGCTCACATTCAATATTCTCATATAGTTACATCAGTGCGCATTGACTTGAACATTTCTATTATAAGAGATCCTACCACTTTTGAACAAAGTAGTAGTCAGCAAACGATTCTATAATTATTGAGAGACTAGAACTTATTAATTTATAAGAAATCTCACATGGGAATTGGGAAATCATCATTAGCTCTCATATATCCTGTTCCAATAAGTCCTTGTTTGGTTGGGCTTTCTACTGCCTCAAAAGGTATATATACAAACCTTTATTTGAGTTTTTTTAGAGTTGTACTTGGTTGAGCTTTTGATATTGTCTATTTTAAATTTAGTAGAAGCTAGTAGAATTTAAACATCTACCAATCAAAAGCTCATGGGGAGGTACTTATCAAAATAGACCTTTGAAAAAAAGAAAAAAAAAAAAGTCTACCAACCAAACAACTATATATATATTCAAAAACTCTATTTATAATAGATTTACTGCAAGTAGACCTTTTATAAATATAGGTTTTTCAAAAGCCCAACCAAACAAACTCTAAGATTTTAATTAAGTTTTGATTTTATATTGAGGTAATTACACCAAACTCCCTTAAGGTTTGCTCTTTTACATGCGGAAACAACTTTATCATTAATTAAGACCCACATCTCCTATCGTCAATCAACAGCCATCAAACTTAACCTTTGACCTTATCAAACCATGTAAAAGTTCGAAATACCCCTGACTTGATATAAGAATGTCTATTTACTTTTATAACCCCAGAAAAAGACAAAAACAAATAATTATTTTGTTATATGTAAACGGCAGGAACAATAATTGCAGATTTGTAGTAGGTTGTGTAATTTTTTCTTTGAACATAAATACCCCTAAGGTTATGTCAAAACAAAACATGCACCAACACAAATTTTTATCCCAGTAAATAAAAAACAAATTAAAAGTTTAACAAAAAATAAAAACCTTAAAACCCTAACCCTAAATAGTGACTTAAATTAGTTATGTTTCAAGTTTTCCACAATATAACTCTAAAAAACTAAAATAAAACTAAAACAAGAGGTTTGATGGACCAAAATTTCTACTTTAATTTACCTGTCACCCATCGCGAAGACGAACCGAGAAGCCGTTCGCCTTCAACTTCTTCAACGAACACCGACAAAGAGATAATGTGATGACAATGACGGTGACGAGTAGCTTCACGGTTCAAGTTTTTCGACAAGAAGGTTTTAGTGAGAGAAAATGTGGGGTTTTCTAGAGAGAGACAAAGTTCTTTTTTAGTACCGAACCATCTTTCACGCCTCTTTGTTGCTTTAGTTTTTTTTTTTTCTTTTAAAATTATAATTTCCAATTTAAAATTAAAAAAAAAAATCCGACATACATTAAATGTAAGTATTTGATTGACGGTGACGTGTACAGTAGAAAACAAGTTGAAAGACAAGATTACTCTTCTTCATACAGTCAACGGTTAAGTTCGACGGTCTTTAACTAACGATAGGGAAAGTGGGTGTCAATTAACGATAAAGTTGTTTCCACATGTAAAAGTGCAAACCTCAAGGGAGTTTGGTGTAATTACCTCTTTTATATACGAGCTACATTAGTTTGTATTCTCTCTTGGAGAAGCTTAAGGATGCAAAGAGATTTAGGCTTAGTTTGGCATTGCTGTGCTGTGGGGGGAATTGTTTTTGGTTGATTTTTAAAAGTGTTGTGAGAACCAAAAACAATTTCAATGTGCTTAGTAAGCCGTAAGTAAAAAGTGCTTGACTATACAAAATTATTAGAAATGACATAAATGAATAATGAAGATGTTTTGAAAATAAATATTTTATTTTATTTTTGTGTGACCATAACACATTATTACTTTCTTTCTTTTTTATCTATTGCCATATATATTGAGTATATATCAATAATCTATTGTTTTTTCATTACTGCTTCTTGGGAAGCAATTTTCTAAAAGCTACAAAAAATAGCTTCTCAAAACTGTTATTAGAGAAGCCAAAAATGACCAAAAGCACTTCCCTGAAATTTTACCAAACACCCTAAGCCCAGTTTGAAATCACTTTTGACCCTAAAAGCAGTTCATAAAGCATTGCCAAACTGCGCCTTAATCGATTAAAATATAAAGAAATTCACCGTACACGATAAATCTTATTCTCCAGAAAAAACTAGCATTAACTATCTCTAGTAAAATGGATAACAAATATAATTAAACACGTCATGTAAAACGACAACAAAACAATCTCTAAGGAGTCGACTATGAAATGAACTTTGTAAGTGCTTTAATCTAAACACTACTTTCCACAACAAAGATTATTATTATCACCTTCAATATTCGAAGTAGTTAGTGGTGAGGTATATTAAGAACTAAGCAGCTGTGAGGTATGCTAAGACATGTTTACGAATAGATCGAGAATGAAAATAATTATAAATAGTATAAAAATGATGAAAAATAGTCAAATTTCACTGAAAGAGAAATAGAAAAGAGAACTGCACCATGAGATGAGGTTGGTTCGGTTGTAAACCTCTCACGCCTACATCATGAGATGAGGTTGGTTCGGTGGTAAACCTCTCACACCTGCACCATAAGATTGCGGGTTTGAGTCATCCCCCCTTATAATAAATCCCGAAAAAATGAAAAGAAAAGAATTCAATTCCTTAAGTGGGTGTCGAAAATTAACTCCCCCTCTCCAACAAGAATTTAAATCTTTATAGTTATAACTTAATTCATCAAAAGTTTTAGCAGACACAAGTCACTCAACAATCATAAATCATGAATTAACTTATCTTCCTTAGTCAGAAATCAGAATCCTCGATTTGTAAACTTGGTCTGCAGGTCTTAGATTGAGATTGCTAGCTCAAAAACCCAACCAAAAAAAAAAAAAAAAGTTCATTCCATATAGCCCATGTCAAGGTATCATTGGTAGAGTACCAATAATCAGATCCTTCTATATATATCTTAAGAGTGCCACTAAATGCACCCCACCTGACTTTTCTTTGAGCATTAAAAAAGTTTTAACAATGAAACTTGGGCGTGGCCTTTTAAGAAAATTAGGATGGGTGGTATTTTAGCAAAAAAATTTAAAATTGCAAAAAACCGAGAGCTCTGATGCGCACCGTATCGCCCTATAAAGAGGGGCACGTGAAAGACCCAACGTCTCACATAGGCACAGCCTTCTTCACTGCTCGATGTATTCATTGCAACATTATAAATATATAAGGCTATTAAATCAACTAAGTTTCCAATGTGGGATTGAAAAGTAGAATCAGCTATCCAACACTTTAAAACAACTGGATGAATCCATTGTTTCAATTTCCACGGAGATACAAATCACAAATATGATGTAATGTAAATCTCAAATATATATATTGAATTTGAGGGATGACGTTTTTGAAGTGAAGATCTCAACCAATGTTGTTGAGAGATATGGTTACCATCGGACTATGTCCGTGATCACAAAAAAATATGATATCTGAATATATATATAGAGACCATGTATTTACCTATACTAACACAATTAATTATTTTCTACCTGTTCATGATTAAAAGCCTGTTATATATCGGGAATAGTATTATAACTTAATTCCAATAATTAACATTGCATGCTATAGCTCATGGAATTTAAGGTAAAAATTGCTATAAGAGGTCACCTACACATTAATTGGAAACCTTAGTTGATATCCATGACATCATTTGTGATATGTACAGTTGATTTTCTATATAATAAATCAAAGTTTCGGAGTTCATACAGCTCATCAGGAATCCCGATTGCGGAATCAGAAACAAAATCTTTTTGGGGTTGTATCATCGGAAGTAAGAGGTCGATCACAAATTTGGAAAGTACCCTAAAATCACAACGTAAAACCAACACTCAGTGACTACAACCTGAAACATTGTCATCATGAATGAGCGTTTTTACCATTGAAGCATATTAGACTATGGTATATTGGCCATCAGTTGGGCGGCCAATATACCGACATGTATTGACCCTTTCAATCCTACACCAAAAACATAACTCATTGGACAGTCTTATATATTTACAATGATGAAGCAACATGCTCGAGCAGTGATGAAGATTTCACTAACGTCTCCAAACAAGGCGAAAAATGGTGCTCGTCAGAGCTCAATCTATATATACATATTTTGTTTTCGAAACAAATTCTTACATTGGAATTGCATAACTCTTCTCTTTTGAACATATAATCCTGTCAAAAACCAATCAAAATTGTGTTTTCTTGTCTCTATAAACAAAAAAATAACAAAGAAAAGAAACAGAATTACAAATTTGTGTATTGAATTCTCTTGAGTCATGACAAAACTAAACTCCAAGCTCCACAATCTGTCAAGTTGTGTTGTTGTTAGTAGCAGCCAGTAGTAACTCCCTTTTTCTCTTTCGAATCAAATAATATGCAAGACCACCAAAAACAAGCAAAATAATCAAACCATCAACCACACCCACCAAGATCAGCACCCATTTCTTCACATTAGACTTCCCATGATTCTTCTGCGTTCCTTTCGGGACCTTCACCATATAACACAACCCGCTTCCCCTCTCAACCTGCTTGACACCCATAACCAATCCATAAACCAAACACTCCTTCTCATTCGAGGCATATAATGCAGCCACACATTTGCAGTCATTCATGCACAAATCCGCACACTTGTCTTTGCTTATATTAACCATTTTGTGAGCATTTCTAAGCACAGAACTCACGCCTGGTAGCTCAAGCATCTCCACCTGATCATCCCACCCACCACCACAGAACCCATCAGCAACTCCTTCTCCTCGTACGCCGCAATCAGAATTAGTCTCTTCTTTCTTCTTTAACACCCCAATACTAGAACAAGCATTGGAAGATGTACATATTGCACAAGGCTTACAAGCCAGAGGAAGATCACAAGTCGTGTTAATTGCTTGAAACGATGCCTGGAAATTCTCCTCATTCGCCGAGTAATAATACACCCCCAAGTTTCCTGTTTTGTTCCTCAGAGCTAGAAATCTCAGGGGATGCAATCTTTGTAAAGAAACCTGAGCAATTTTCTTGCCTTTGTCATTGAATATCTCTACCGCGTTAGTTGCCAATGCAACGAAACTTATGTTCCTGTTCTCCGAAGGCTTGAATTCCCAATACGAATAGTTCCAATTCCCCGAATGCAAGAACAAACCAATCCTGTCGCGTTGAATCTCAAAAGAGTAAAATGCAGTCGAATTGCTTGGAAATGAAGTCAAGCGAGTGGCAACATTCAATCTCTGTCCCCAGAGCATCACATCTGTTGGAAAATTGAAACTCTGCCATTTAACACGGTTCAATGAATCAACAAGAACTAAATTGCCTGTCTTCATTATGTGAAATCTCTGCAACCATGAAAATATTGAATCACATCACATACTATTATTATAATAGATAAATGATTGGTTCTAGTTTGAAATTTTTTAAATTTTACCTCCACTCCTTGTCCGGAAGTCCCAGTTTTCCACCCAATTCGTTCGTTTGGACCCATCAAATGCAAATCTCCACTTTCAGTCAGTTCAAGAACACATTTTTCTGACACATAAAATCTAGAGTAATGACCAGAATTCCACACCTTGAAATCTCCAAGAAAGACTTCAATGGAACAAGCAAATCTTCCATTAACAGCTTCAACACTCAATGCAGCTTTGAAATTTGGTACAATCTGCTCTGTTTCCATCAAAAAGGCTCTTCCGATGAACCCAACACTGTATTCAACAGGAACAGCAAGCGTCAACCTGTATCCCTTGTAAACGGCTGATTTGCAACACCCATGTGAAGTGAACAAAATAATTATTATCAGCAGAGACCAAAAAAAGTTGTTTGTAATCGGAATTTGACTTTTCCGGCAAGTGGGTCTGCCGTGCATCAGGATTTTTCGGGAAAATTGGTGGAGAGAAAGTGAGGGAAAAAAAAGTATGGCATCAGCGTGTGTAATGTTGTGTCCACTCAAAATCAAAAAAGGATAGTTTGAGTTCTCACATTTTGCCTTTATAATTGTCTCAACAAATGCGTATTCAATTAGTGGGGTTACTCATTCACGCCCATTATAATGACCCCCAACAAAATTAAATTGGTTGTTAATTTTGTTTCTACTTAAAAATCGTTAATTTAATAGCATCATAAAAGTAACGTAGCTTGTTGGTGTGCAACAGCCTGTCCATGTGATGCTGTTGTTTTAGTGGAAAGCTTTAAATTTGCAGGTTCATTACTAGAGTAATGTTAATAGATTTCAAGCCGGTGTTCAAATGATGTGTGATATATTATTACTTTTAGAGTGTAAATGTTACGATAAAATAATTTTGGTATTCGTAAATTCATAGGTCCAATTATCTGGGTTTGACATGAGATTGGAGTGGGGACCTGGTTGATCCAATTCAGTTTGGTTAATCGAGTGCTAGCTTTTTGAAAGTGGGCAGCAGGCGTTCGAGTGAGTGGGATTGTGGAAGTTGTGATTCTTGTCTGCCACGTGCATGAATCATAAGTTTCCACGTGTCCGTTTGCCTTTTGTTGACACTGCCCTCACGCTTAGGTGACGTGTTGTGTGCCATATCTAGGAATGGCAATGGGGCAGGTTCGGGCGGGTTTGGCAAAATCCAAACCTAAACCCATGAATTTTTGTGTTTACCAAACCCACCCGTGAACCCGTGAAAATAAACGGATTCAGGTTTGGGTTTTACCCATAGGTTTGGAGGACACCCAAACTTGCTCACGAACCCGTGAAACAAGCGGGTCCACAGGGAAAACCTGCGAACTCGCTAATTTTTGTTTTTTGAAAATTATTTCTATATTATTTAAATATATGAAATATTATAATTTTAAATAATAACAATACTTAATAGATTAAAATGTTCATATAATTAAAAAGTTTTTATTGGAGTTTAAATTTATAATATTTTAAATAATAAAATCTTATATAATTTTTATTGTTCGCGGGTACGCGGGTTTAGGTATGGATTTTTTTCCAAATCCATACCCAAACCCGAACTCGTGACGGGTACAATTTTCAAACCTAAATCCATCCACGGGTACACTTATCCCAACCCAAACCCTCTTTAAACGGGTTAGATTCGGACGGATCCTACAGGTTCGGGTTTAATTGTCATCCTTAGCCATGACGGCTTTTTAATGAAAATGGGTCCAAACCCAAGACTCTAGTAAGAAGCTGAGTTGTCTACCACGTGCAAGAATCATATATTGCCACGTGTCCTAATGTCTTTTGCTGACACTGCTCTCACCCTTAGGTGACGTGTTGTGTGCCATATCAGTAAAATAGTGTTGTTTATCACGATGGCGGCTTTTTAATTAAAATGGGCCCAAACCCAAGACCCTAGTAAAAGCATCTCTAATGGAGAAAACCAAATTTTATACTAAATTGGTGTAAAAAAACATCTTATAGGAATATTCTTTTACTAAATTTTTTCCTACTCCAATGGTTGACACCAAAAAAGTATCTTTAAAGAATTCTTTAAATAAATCTTTAAATTATTATAAAATTTTAATATTATTAAATGTCTAATTAATAAGTAAATTAAATATATATATCAATATTTGTGTCATTTTAAATATCTCAACGAGATCTTTTCAACGATATATTTTTTACAATAAATATTGTTGTAATTAAATATAAGAGGGTTAAATTAGGAATTTTATAAAATATAAAGTAATAATATGACTAATAAAAAAATAATTAAAATAAAAGAAAAATATTTGGTGTAACACTATTCATTAACCATGTATCAAGCCTCGTGAGTTGCAATACCAAATTGATGTTTTTGCACTAATGTGGTGTTTTATTGGCGTTGGTCTAAGGGTGTGTTTGGGATGACTTTTCAAATAGAGCTTCTAAAGCTTGTTTGACGGATAGGATAGGATGGGATTCAGCTTAAATTTAGAGTACGTTTGGGAGAGCTTCTCAAGTAGATCTTTTTGCAGTAGATCTTTTTGAAGTAGATCTTTTAGAGATAGAGCTTTTAAATAAAAGTCATTGATCATTTGGTTGTCAATTAAAAGAGAGCTTTTTTAATTATAGAATTACCAAAATACTCTAGCAAATATTAAATTATAAGGTTATTTCGGAGATTTTAGTGTTATTGAAAAAACTCCAAAATATCTACTTGGAAAAGCTTTAAATTTGGGCTTCTCCAAGTAGACGTAAAACAGCTTTTTTAATCATCTAAAAGCTCTACTGGGTGACAACCAAACGATGCAAAAAAAATTGAAAAGAGCTTTTTTAATTAAAAAAGCTCTTTTAGCCAGTAGACAAGCTCTCCCAAACGGACACTTAGTCTTTTTCCCTTGTTTGTCGAGCAAGTGGGATGAGATTAATTAATCCCATAAAAAAAAAAAAAAAAATTATCCCATTGCAATGGGATAAATTAGTCCCACCAAAAATCATGGGATCCATTTGAAATCCCGTTGTCTTTATCATCAACGATTAATTTCTTTCCCATCTCCTCTCTTTTTTCATCCAAATTTTCTAACAACAAAATCTAATCTTTTACCTTATTTCTTCAAAAAAAAAATCTGGGTCTTCTCCTATTTCTTTAACTGGGTTAGTATTATTTGTTTAGTGATTGTATAAAAGAAACTTGTTTTTGGGTTTAAAGAACAACAAAAAAACCACTGTTATTTACCTTTGACTGGATTAGAGGCGGCAGATGGAGGAGAAAGGGAGATAGATGGCCGAGTGATGTAGCGGTGGAGGATGTGGGAGGAAGACAATCAGACGCAGCGACGGAGTGAGAGACACTATGAGTGAAATGGCGACGACGGGGGAAGAGAGACAATCGAGTGAAACGGTGGTGGCGGAGGAAGAGGAAGAAAGACAATTGAGTGAAGTAGTGGAGGAGATGACATTGGGGATTTCCTCCATTTTTTATATGATGAATGTAATCTTAATTTTTTTAATAATTTAAATATAAAAAAATCAATTTATTATTAAAAAATACAACAAAAAACTTGTATTAAACGATATCTGAACCATTGGACCATATGATGAATTACTCTTATTTTTTTAATAATTTAAAAAAAAATCAATTTATTTAAAAAATATATATATATATATATTGAATAAATTTATTTTTAATCCTATCCTATGATACAACAAACACATAATTGCTCTATTTTTAATCCTATCCTATATTACACTAAACACGGGATAACATTAAAATTAATCCAATCATATCCTATCCCATAAAAATAATCATATCTCATCCCACATACCAAACGGAGCCCTAGAGTAGATCTTTTACAAATAGAGCTTATATTGAGTAGAGCTTTTAACAAGAAGCACTATATTATTTGGTATTAACTTTAAAAAAAAAACGTTTTTAAGTTAATAGATTGTTTGTCAAAACATCTATAAAAGAGTTTTTATTGTTAAAAATTACAAAAATTGAGACTAACAAAGTATTTGTAATATAAATGTATATGGTGAAATATTTAAAGTTCATGGAATGTAGTTAAGACTATTTTCCTCTTTTACAAAAGCTCAAAAAGAGCTTCTTGGGATTTGGGTTTCTCCTAGAAGACATAAATAATAACTTTTTTAATATTAAAAATGCACTTCTTCAATTTCGCCAAACAACCAAAAAAACCTTCAAAACAGTTTTTAACATTAAAAAATCACTTTTAGCACCTACAAAAGCCATATCAAACACACAATAAGAAGTTGAGTTGTGCTACCAAAACCTCCTCCCTCACTTCTTAAATTGAAAATGAGTAATATTAGACGTCTTAATTTTTTTTAATTTTTTTTTTCTCAAATGATGTAGCATATGAGGTATCAATATATTATAAATTATGAGATTATATAACAGTTAATGTGATGTTGACACCTTGTGTTCTACATCATTTGAAAAGTTGGACATGACTCAATCCTACATTAATTGTTGTAGACATAAAGAATATACAATTGAACCGATCACATATCATCTAAACAATTTTATTAACAAATAAGTCAGCTTTTCGTTCTAAGATTTTCATATTTTGTGCTATTACTTCCATATTATACATTTATTTATGTATAAAGAGCAAATGTACTATAAGATTAATGTTATAAACAAAGAATTTTATATTTTATGATAATAAAAATGTTTTTATAATATATTATGTGTATAGTATAGGGTTTTCATTAAAGTTCAATCCATAAATTTTATTGATAAAAGGAATTACGCTTGCGATCAAGTTATTTTAATAAATAAATAAATAAAAAGTATAATTCAGAAGAAAATTTTAGAGGGGACTATCTAGGTCAATTGCAATACTCAAAATGGGCCTAATTGGGCCTTAAATGGCCCAAAAGCTGGAGAAATTCTTCCTTCTTTTCCAAGTAAGAAAGGCAGTTGTCGACTTGTCGTTTCGTTATTCAATAACTCCATTCAAGGCGTCGTCTCTCTAGGTTCCTCTGTCCCACTTCTCAAAGTCTCTGGGTGAGCTGAACCAGCATCAAATTCAATGCAAGTGACTTGACTTGACTGACACGTAACAGTCTTGAATATAAAGCTCCTTGTGAGATCGCTACAATGTTCTTCTTCTCAATACCCTACTACAGTACTACAATTCAAGCCAATCTTTCCCGCCAAATATTTCCTGTTCGGTTATTCTCTTTGAAGAAGATCATGAATCTTGGAAATGGAAAGAGCAACTCAAAGGGTCCTAGAGGACGAGGTCCAACAACACATACAGTCAAAAAATCACTTCGCTTTGAATCTGTGAGTGTTTCTTTCTTTTTTTTCTTCATTTTAATTTGAACTAGTAGGAAATTAATTGTCACTTATAATTGAATGATTAGTTGTTGCTTATTATAGGATTATATATGAGACTGAATTCTTATTGTAATCGAACCTTTTATCATCTTAACCACAGCCGGTGGGTCGAAATGGACCTTCTCGCAACGGCAATGTAGTTAAAAATTCCCACAACAGAGGTCTATTGTCACTGCAAAATAATCATCACCAGTCCTCTGAGTCTTCGCGGCGATTTTCGCATCGTAGCTATGAAGAAGAATATCCTCCACTAGGTGTAATTACAAGCCTTGGTAGGAAAATGAAGATTGAAACAAGTACTACACCTTCTAGCGAAAACTATTTCGAGCATGAACAAGGAACCAGGAAGTTGGATTTCTCTGAAGATTCACCTTATTTTGAACCATTTAAACCATTCGATATCTGCTTTTCGAGGAAAAATTATTTTAACGCGGAGGGGACTGGTCGAAGTTCAGTGCTGAGACCTGGCATGGTTGTTCTAAAACGTTACATTAACGTTCGTGATCAGGTGACTTCAATGTTTTCAATTAAAAAGCAACAAATTGTGACAGTTTAATTTAATTTAATTGTTCAAAACTATATGAATTACTGTTTTGAATGAATCAGATTCAAATAGTGAAGACTTGTCAAGAACTTGGTAAGGGCCCTGGTGGATTTTATCAACCTGGTTACAAAAGTGGAGCAAAACTTCGTTTGAAGATGATGTGTCTCGGTCTCAATTGGGATCCTGAGACAAAAGAATACGAAGAACTACGATCCTTTGACGGTTGTGAACCCCCAGCAATTCCTTATAAATTTCTTCGACTGGTCCGGAGAGCAATTCGGGATGCACATTCCCTTATCGAAAAGGATCTAATAGCAAACAATGTGGAAGAAATACTTCCTGCAATGTCTCCTGACATTTGCATTGTAAACTTTTATAATACCAGTGGACGACTTGGTCTCCATCAGGTACGCATGGCATCCTTTATTTTTTTTTATCCTGTATTAGAATTGCATGATTGAAATATTGATTGCATTGTAAACATTTTTCTGTATTTTTTTGTTCTGTATTGTGTGAAGACATCAATAATAAATATTGAAACATTACTAAATACTTTTTACAGGATTGCGATGAAACTGAATATAGTCTCCGAAAAGGGTTGCCTGTTGTATCTTTCTCCGTAGGTGATTCAGCAGAATTCCTCTACAGCGATGAAAGGGATGCGGAGAATGCAGAAAAGATTGTATTGGAATCAGGCGATGTGTTAATATTTGGCGGCGAATCAAGACTCGTATTTCACGGTGTGTCAAGAATAATTCCCAATTCAGCTCCGATGCTTCTGATGGAAAGGACTCGTCTTCGTCCTGGCCGCCTCAATCTAACCTTCAGAGAATATTGAAGACAATCAGAAATGTAGGCACAGGTTTTTTTTTTTTTTTTTTTTTGGCTTCAGATCATAAGCAAAAAGAAACTGTTTATTTTGTTAGTACATATAAACTGTTTGTACTTTTTTTTTTCGACCTCATTTGTGTCTTCTGATTAATAATTGCATACCCAGAAGATTGGGCTGTGGTCACTTGTCACTAGTGTTGAATTTAGTGATCACGTACCTTAATCTTGTAAGTAATTTTGACATACAATCACTGATTACTATTGTTGAATTTAGTGTCAATTATTTATAATGGGCTCGGCTAGTATACACATCATGGTATCATGTCAACTAATTTTAGAAACCAAACTCGGCATATTGCACTAATTTTAAAAATATTCAATTATCAGAAGCCTCTACTGATTACTTGGTTAACATCAATGCTTATTATATCTTCCTGATGTTGCAGTTTTTTTTGTTTTCTGGGATGATTTGTATTGCATTTCCTTGGCAATATCCTTTCTAATTTGGATTAGTTGCTTTTGTTTATTTTTTTAATTGTTTTCGAAGATGCTTTAATTAACTACAAGATGTAAAACATTTTCTTGCAATAATTAAATTCATTATTATTATTATTTTATCATAAATGACAGATTACTTGGTTAACATCAATGCTTATAATATCTTCCTGAAGTTGCAGTTATTTTTTGTTTTTTGTTTTTTATTTTCAAGGATGATTTGTATTGCATTTCCTTGGCAATATCCTTTCTCTTATGCAAGCATATTTGGATTAGATGCTTTTGTTGAGCATCTCCAAGGGTCTCTTTTGGAGACCCTTTTAAATAAGGGTGGATGTTATTGTAAAGGGTCATTAAGGCAGTATGTGATCCAACAATACCCCCTAAAATGGCTCCCTTTAATAATTTATTATTATTATTTTGATGTTTTACTATGTAATATTATTGTAAAACAAATTACTGATTGGATAGTAAATGCTGTTGTGATTTAAAAGTTAAATAGGGGCAACACCCCCCCCCCCCCCCCCCCCGTTTTAATTATGGAAAAATTATGGTATAATAATATTATCAGCTTGATTCATTCTATATTTTAATAATATTAATTAATTAATAAATATCTTTACTATTTTATTGTCCATGATTGTAGGATAGAATCAATCTCTTTTACTTTCATGATTTTAATTTACAATCAAAAAATAATAATAATAAATAATTCCCTATTATTTCATACATTATTGTCTAGTCTATTATATATTATTATTTAATATATTTTCATGGTAAAAAGCTAAATAAATATTGGAAGCTTACTATCTTATTCTACAATACTCATTAGATACAATTCTTTGAGTTTTACTCTATATTGTTTGTTAATTAAAGAAAAAAAAATTAATATTTGATTTTAGATAATTTTCAAGATAAAAAAGAATCATAAGTTACATTTAAGAAAAGGGTATCATATTTTTTTAACAACTTATTTCTTAAATATTAATATATTTATCACACGTGACATTGAATATTAAATTTGGTGTTGACCCTCTCAAATTCAAATTCCTAGCTTCGCCCCGAGATTACTTTTGCTCACCCCCTTCAAGGGGGGGTGAGCATTACCTCCCTCCCCAACACTTGACATGTGTCAAGGGAGGGGTATTTTTGTCCAAAAACTGTCATGTGTTTAGACAAAAATACCCCTCCCTTGACACATGTCATGTGTTGGGAATGGGGGTAATGCTTACCCCCCTTGAAGGGGGGTGAGCAAAAATGGACTCCTTCGCCCCTAGAGATGCTCTAAGTTTTTTAATTGGGTTCGACGATGCATTAACTGCAAGATGTAAAACATTTTCTTGCAATAAATTCATTTTTATTATTTATTGATTATGATCCACAAAAAATAATGCTGGTTAGGTAGTAGCTCGGATTACAAGAAACATCTTCCTGATAGATAAGCATCGAAAATCACAAATAATGTACAAATAATGTATGATAACTGATAAGCAACAACAGCAACAGCAACAACAGCAACAAATCATATAATATGCAAGACACGTATGAATTGCATTGACGAGTGTTAGAAAGATAGAGATTCCCTGTCATCACCGTTCACCACACATCATATATGATAGCTGTTATATCAATGGTCCCTTGCCTTGGTGATTGGAGTCTCCCAATGGAGGTTCCACCACCAAAGTTTAAGTCTTGGTATGTATATATTTGTTCTACCTTTGGTCTTTAAATTCTAAAGTGTGGGGAGCTTTCTCTCGATTCAGTGGGAGCAGCCATCTCTCTGGTTGTGAGAGTTGTAGTCTATTTGTACCATCTCCCCGATAGTAGGAGTAGTATTCCGGACAGTGCTTATAAAGTCTAATCTCATCGGATCCCGTCTACAATTGTAATTGTAATTAAAAATAATAAAAAAAAGATAGCTGTTATATATCGTGTGTGGTAGGTAGATCAAACGATCATAAATTATTTGACTACATAATCTAATATGTCCATTCCAATTCCAATTCACTACGCAATTTCATTGATGGCTTGATTAGTCCTTCCATTGGAGAGACCAATACATTTTAAACGAAAACTTAAGAGGGGTCATTATATAAAGTTGACAAAATTTACAAGTAAATATATAAAATTTGAGGGATGCTACATAAAATCTCACAAGTCCCAACTCACTCCCTTTTCTTATACAGTATTGACACATGTCAACTTTTTGCTTTTTACCATAATAAATGAATTGTTTTTTCATCTTATTTACCACTCAAACAAAGCATTACCTTCCCAAATTACCCTACTCTTTTTACCAAATATAATTTGTTATCTCATCTAACCTTTTCTAAAAATCCTTCTGACTTTTTAAATATATATAAAGGAGTATAAATGATATTTATAAGTAAAAAAAAATAGAGTTAAATTTGTAGTAAACAAATCAAGAAGTTTTTTTTTTTTTTTTTTTTTTTTTAAAGTCAAAATGATTTTTGGGAATAATTAGATGAAAGATATTACAAATTATATTTGATAAAAAGAAAGGGCAATTTGGGAAGAAGTTGGTTGGTCTGAATTGCAAAAAATGATACATTCATTATGCTCCAATTTTTATGTCAAAAAATAAAAACGTTGACATGTGTCCACATAAAAAGAGAGAGTGGGTTGGAAGAATGCATGTAGCATCCCTCATAAAATTTTAGACAATACATTGGATTAATGGTAAACCCCAACACCTACGCCCAACAATTTTACTTTAGGGAATAGGGTCATGACCTTGGGGTCTTCCCTCAACAAAAAAAAAAAAAAAAAATTCTCTTAGAAATTTTATAAAAATATTATTCGATTTCAGATATTTTTCACTTTGACCCCTACATTTTTTAGATTTTATATAATGGCCTCCAATCATGAATTTATGAGCCCTTGTTAGCTCGCACACCCTCCACAGCATAATATAATAAACATAAATTTTATCTTTTAATGAGTTGTTTTATTATAAATTTATTATCTACAAAATATTTTGACCATTTCAATCGATATTTATCCTTTCTTGTAACTTCCGTCAGGACTTCTCTCTTCTCTAATTTAATCTAATTTTTTTCCATCGGATTGAAAACCACAAGCTTGTCTTCTTAATGGGATGCCAATAGAAATCAACTAAAAAAAGCCCTTGAAAGTGAGATAGAAATGTGGAAATCCTACGCAGCAAACACCTACGAGTCATGATCATCACTAATAAACAATAAATTGTTGATATAGTTTGCGTTGTGGTCATAGTTACTCCCAAGTTATATAAGGCCACATCTTTCAATTGTGTCACTTTTCATTTTGATTTATTTATAGTTCTTATAATAATTAATGGCTGATGTTTAAAAAGCCAAAAAAAAAAAAAAACATAGTTTATTAGTTCCATAATGGTGGTTAGATACAATATTAGTACTAATATATCCAAGATTTCAAACCAGATTCATTCTCTCAATTTGTATCTGGTTTCATTTGTGGGTGATAAAGAGTATAAAAATAACTAGAGTCTAAGTTTTTATATGTCAAAAATTGGCTAAACGGAATATACTCCATAGGATTTGATGGAAAATTTGTTTTAGTTGAGAAATTGGTGATGTGATTGGGTTATTTTGAGGTGGGGTTAGAGAGAAGACAGCCATGAAAGGACTATATATATTATATAGTGGATTGCTTACACTAGTAGGCACTTGAGATAATTGTTGTTGATTAGAACTTCAATAATTGGTTTCTTTTTTAGTTTTTGCATAACAAGACCCGAAAAATAAAATAAAAAATCTTGGGTGCAATGGGATACATCATAAATATCTTTATAATGTTCCTAAATTATATGGTTTGTCACACGATACAATCACAACGAAGGAAACATGTGTATCTAATCTGGTAGACTCTCACACTATGTGGGGGTTAGAGCAAATTAAAGAGCTAGTATTAAGTTGTGATACATATTTAACAAAATCAGGAAAAAATAGTTCTAATGCTCGAAAGAATCTCAAATCTTTATTGTATGTGGATTCAATGAATTTATTATGCACATAAAAAATTCATAAAACTCGATATGATTTTATCAAGGTCCTTACCAAAATTAAAATAAATGATCTCTTATGAGAGACTCACTTATTTGTTATGATGGGCTAAAAAAATAAATGTCACTATTTGGACTGGGTTTTATAAGAAAATCACCACTTTAATAACTTAAATTTAAAAAGCACATATTATGGTAAACGGACAAAAATGCCCCCCCAACAGTAACCTTATTCACCATTTTTTTTTTCCTTTCTAAATTCTCCATCAATGGAAGTGGAACTGATGAATCGACGAAAACACGTACACCGACCAATCGACAAACACACGTACACCAACGACGACCGTGGACCATGAACATGCATACGTCGCCGTCGACGACCACGACCAAACACAATAGCGACTTTTTTTTTATGTCCGAGCCTTTGTTAGTTGCATCCGAGATACAAACCCTCTTGTTAGTTTTTTTTTTTTTTTTTTTTTTTTTTTTTCTAATTTAAAACCCTCTTTTGTAAACTTTAAGTTGGTTGTGTGAAAAAAAAAATTGTTAAAAAGGCTCGGACAGTTCATTAAAAGGCTCGGAGTACAAAATTAATAAAAAAAAATTATTGTTAAAAAGGCTCGGACAAAGTTTAGAAAGGCTCGGACAGTTCATTAAAAGGCTCAGGAATTATATAGAAAGTCTCAGATATACAAAATAAAATAAATAAATAAAAATGATTGTTATAAAGGCTCGGAAAAGTCTCGGACAAAGCTTAGAAATGCTCGGACAGTTCATTAAAAGGCTCAGGCACTATATAGAAAGACTCGGAGATACAAAATTCACACAACCAGCTTAAGGTTTACAAAAGACTCGGAAAACAAATGAAAATGACCCCTGAATGCGTCTGCGTAGAGTCACTAAAATAATTATCCAATGAAGATGTATTGATAATGTTATGATGTTCAACCTCCATTGGAGGTCTGTTAAACAGACATCTATGAAGAAGATGAAAGAATAAAATCTCAGAAAACTTCAAAGTAAGAAAATATGTAAAGGAAGGGCATTTTTGGAAATCACTTACTTTATTGCATTTTAAACTTAAGTTATTAAAGTGGTGCCCAACGTGCAACACCAACTCAAAAATGTGACATTTTCCACTATTTCCACATGTTATAATCCCACATTGATTAATTATGAGATTAGTGATGAGTTGTAACCGTCAATTTTTAGTCTACTATCATAACTACATACTAATATGTCAGTTGATCTGTAATTGTCAATTTTTTTTTACTACTGTCATAACATTTCCACATGAAAGAAAATGTTTTTATTAATAAATTAAATATTAATTAATAACATTAAATAACGGACTTTTATTATATAACGATTCATAGTTTTCAAAAATTAAATGGTAATTAATAACATTAAATAATAATAAATGTCACTTCCATATAATTACCATTTATACTAAAATAACTTGAATTGAAATGACAAATATACACACACTATAGTTGTTTTCAAATGAATTAAAAGCACTAAAGCTTCTATGGCTCTAACACCTCCATCTATCAATTGAGAAATTAGTTCAAAAGTATAGTATTATTTAATTTATATTATTATTAAAACCAAATGAAAAAGAAAAAGAAAAAACATGACCATCTGAAACCGTTTGCACGTGAAACATGTCTTTAGTATGCATATTCTTTATAATCACACAAACTATATATATATATATAATTTGTTTTATTATTTATTAATTGCCTATCTTCAGATTTTTTTTTTTTTTTTTTCAGATAAGATTAGAGACCTTTAAAATAATATTTAATCCCAATTATTACCGGCAAAGATAGCGATTCCTTAATCCTTAATATGGAAATCATGTCCCTAATTGTATATTGTTTTCCCTTTTTATATATTATTTACGGAATTGCAGGTAGTCAATTAGTCAAATATAAAAATTAATACTACTTAAACTAAATTTATTATCCAAATCTGATTATCAAATGACGTATCAAAACTGTAATTCATTTAAATTTTAAACGAATTAATTAGAGTGTTGCCACATTTGAGCCTAATTACTTAAAAATTAATTTACTAATTTTGCTCGGCGAGCTAAAACTGTAATTTCAAATCATTAAACGAGGGTAATTCCGTCATTTCATGGGGCGAAAAATACCAAAAATATCATGCACGTGACACGTCAATAGCTCGATCTCTGATTCTCTGCTATTTATATAACCTTCCCATCCTAAGTATCAAAAATTAAAAATCAAAACTTCCATCGTTGAGCCTCTATTTGAGAGCTCTCTCAACGTATCGAAATCAAAATCACACACAACAAATACACACTCCTGCATTTTCGGAGTCTAAAAGAGACAGCGAAGCGAAGAAGAGAGAAGGAAAAAAAAAAAATTAAGAAGAAGAAGATGACGAGATTTCTTCTAGCAGCAGCGAGGAGGGCATTATCGGAAACGAATTCTCTGCGGTTCCGTCGCTGCTGCTTCTCTCTTCTAGCTAAAAAGAAGGAGGTTGTGGAAAATAATAATGAAGGTTTTCTTCCGAAACTGCCCCCGTTCGATTACTCTCCTCCTCCCTACACCGGCCCCTCCGCCGCCGACATCCTTGCCAAGCGCAAGGCCTATCTCAGCCCTTCGCTGTTTCATTTCTACAACAAACCGGTGAGTCCTCCGCATCGCAGCTTTTGTTTGATCAAAACTGTTTTTATTTTCATTATATATATATATTGAACTCTCTTGATCATGATGTGTTTGTTTTGGTTTAATTGATTATTCATTATATTGACGGTTCAGATCTAAAATGATGGTTTTCGTTCTCTGAATCTCGTGTTTACGTGTTTGATTTTTTTTTGTCAGCTGAACATTGTGGATGGCAAGATGCAGTACTTGTTCGACGAGAGTGGACGTAGATACCTAGACGCTTTTGGAGGGATTGCTACGGTGTGTTGCGGCCACTGTCATCCCGATGTGATCAAATCGATCACAAACCAAATCAACCGCATACAACACACTACTGTGGTCTATCTCAACCACGCCATCGCCGATTTCGCCGAGGCCCTAGCTTCTAAAATGCCTGGCAATCTTAAGGTACGTACATTTGTCATCAATCTCGTTTACTCGTCACTGATCAGACCGTCCACGTGCAATTTAATTTGTGTGTGAAAAATACTGCCAAAAACAAAAAGATAAAACTCACTATCAGGTATGTGGTGGGGACCACCCTGGTTTTTGAATGGACCCCATACGGCCATACCCCACCGATCTTCGTGACTTCATATGGTATGTTTAGTTGGAATATTGCAAATTATTTGAAATAATAGTGCCTAATTAAGTTGATGTTACTGGAATTGTGTGTCTAATTTTAGTTAAAAAAAGTAATTGTTTATATCTGTATTGTAGGTGGTGTTCTTCACGAATTCAGGAACGGAAGCCAACGAGCTAGCGATGATGATTGCGAGACTGTACACAGGATGCAATGACATTATATCTCTGAGGAACGCATATCACGGTAACGCTGCCGGAACTATGGGAGCCACTGCTCAGTCCAACTGGAAATTTAATGTTGTTCAGGTACATAATAATATTCATTGGTATTTTCTCTGGAATTTCCAAAAATAAAAAATAAAAAAAATAATGGGCTCGAGACAATTATGGGTTGTCAATTTGTCATCATTAAAGCTAAAAGATGATTTATATGGTAATGTTAGGTGGATGATGGTGACTCTATGCTGTTATGTGTGATATAAGAGTGTTTCACTAAGTCTTTTTGATTAAATTTTGGCTATGATTAATAATATTAGCCATTTCGACTCGTTTTGTGGTGTGGATTCAAGTACTATCATATCTTGTATGTTTTCAAGTTAGGTTCTTTAGCATTATTGTCACTGGATTCATGCACGATACATTGAATATTGTAGAAGATATTGTTATCAAATAATGAAATTTGATCAAATAGGTGGCATGGTATTGCATGATTGCATACCATCTGTGATCTTTGATCTGTTCTCTGTTCTCTGTCCTCTGTCCTCTGTCCTCTTTCCAGTAAGGGAAGAAAATATATTAAAATATGAGGGAATCTCATGCCTTTATTTATACGTTATCACTTATCAAAAAGTTTGTAACTATGTGCCACTTCTTGATATGTATGATAAGTACGAGACGTATTATGGCCCATCTATGGTGTCATGTTGGCCCACATTTCATTATCGAAAACTGCTAGCACCAACATCAAATATAGAGCTTTATTGCTTGGAAAAAGTTTACAATAAAGTTTCCTTATGTTAATTTTATGTATGCAACATCATCAAAGAGAGCTATGTTTAAGTTAGGGTTATTTTTCAATTCAAATTAATTTAATCATAATAACTTAGTTAATTTTGTTTTCTCTGATTTTTCCTACAGACTGGAGTTCATCATGCCCTGAACCCAGACCCATACAGAGGTGTGTTTGGTTCGGATGGGGAAAAGTATGCAAAAGATGTTCAAGACCTCATTGACTTTGGAACTTCCGGCCATGTTGCCGGGTTTATTTCCGAAGCTATACAGGTAGATATTATCCGCTTTGAACTGTTTTCCTCTTATTTGCATTTATGTGGGATAGATTTAAGAGATTGTTATTATATATTTTTGGGAGTAAAGATGTTTTTCCATTTGACAGGGAGTGGGGGGCATTATAGAACTGGCCCCAAATTACTTGCCTGCTGTTTATGCAAGTATAAAAAAAGCAGGAGGCCTTTGTATTGCTGACGAGGTTCAGTCTGGATTTGGTCGCACAGGGAGCCATTTCTGGGGATTTGAGACCCAAGGCGTTGTTCCTGACATGGTGACAATGGCAAAGGTTAGTTTTCTCCCATTTTTTCCAGTTAATGTCAGCTTACAAATTGCAATCTTCGTAATTTCAGTAGTCTTAGAAACTCATGGTTTCCAATCATGTTTTTTTGTTTACCATACAAAAGTTCAATTTTAAGCCAGATGTATCTTGTTTTCGTGCATAAAAATGTGACCATGGCAATACAAATTATGATCTGCACAGATCATCCATTCACCAACAACAAGTGCCATCCATGTCACTATACCATAGCATCCAATGTGGCTTTTATGTGCTGATTATGTGCTCCTTTTATGTCATGACAGGGCATTGGAAATGGCATTCCCCTTGGTGCTGTAGTAACTACTCCTGAGGTTGCTGAAGTCCTGACTCGCCGCTGTTACTTCAACACCTTTGGCGGGAATCCTGTATGTACAGCAGCAGGGCTGGCTGTTTTGAATGTAATCGAGAAAGAAAAGCTTCAGAATAATGCGTTTGTCGTCGGATCCCATTTGAAAGAAAGACTAACTGCACTTAAGGACAAATATGAAAGTAAGCATTCTCTTGAACAGAACTGAAATTTTTAACTATTTTCAACAACAAAAAAAACACCAGCAAATATCTTCTTTTAGTATGAATATGATGGTGGCTGATTCTATAATTTACCTGTCTCTGCAGTTATAGGAGATGTGAGAGGAAGAGGAATGATGCTTGGAGTTGAACTTGTCTCTGATCGCCAACTGAAAACACCTGCAAAGGCTGAAACTCTACATGTTATGGAACAGATGAAAGGTATGTGCTTGTTTCCACTTCTTATATTAGTCATAGTTACGCTGCAAGCTTCTTTTTACTAACAAAACATCTTTCGTAAATGTAGAATTGGGTGTACTGATTGGAAAAGGTGGATTTCACGGAAATGTGTTTCGTATTACTCCTCCTCTCTGCCTCACCAAGGATGATGCCGGTAAGTCATTTTGTATGCCATTTTTCGACATAAACAATTGAACGAAATCCCTTTTCATTGCAACACTAACCCTTTCTTATTATGTATCCTCCTCTGGTTGCAGATTATCTTGTAGATGCCATGGACTATACATTGTCAAAGATGTGAAAAGCTCTCCAATCTAAATGTGGACAGAAGATATCTATATGGTCGTTCAACTAAATCTTGCTAGAAGTGTAATTTTAATAAGTCTGTTGTGAGTGAATTTATCAATACAGAGAGGTTTTTACATGAATAATTTGCGATTATCTATAAAAAAAAAAACGATGAGTCAACATCTCATTGACTCTCGTATTCAAACCTTTTTGCTTGATTTCAACTTTTATTAATCTTAGTTGCAGTAATTTTAATGATTTACCGAGTAATTCACCGATCTTGTTCTGCTTTGTATTAGCTTTATTTTTGAATCTCTGCTTTTGGATAAAATGTGATTCTACATACATGGTCTCCTTTCTTTCTTTTCGTTCAACGGATTTTCCTTTGAAGTTTTCTTCCTTACCTCTCTTCAATTAGTCTTCAATTAGTGTTCATGTCTCTCATATTTATTACAAAGGCAATGCGGTGGCCGATAATTTATTAGAGCATCTCTAATCTAAAAGTGGTTGGCGTACCAATAATTATTAACATGACAATAATGTCAAGAGACTTACTTCCTATATGACATAAAAATAGACTTGATAGACAATCAACTCAAAATTTGGTCTCTAATGCTTCCGTCTAAAACACAATTTTTTTTAATGACGTGTCCATCTTTTTTTCCTGTTTTATTTTTTATTTTATTTCCTTACCAAAAATATATGAAAAATTAATGTCAGTTTTAAATGTTTGCTGAATCAACCTAAAAAATAGCTGTGCAACAGACCGTCTGAAAGTGGACGGTCATGTTAACAATGTCTAATATTTTTTTTACCACGTCAGCTTGAGGTTGAATATACACGGCTGCATTGGAGATACAATTATTAACATAACGTCTATTTATCCTACATGACATCTTTTTTTTTCACAAGCCACACTTGCATTAGAGATGCTCTTAGCGTCTCATAGTCGTTCTTTGGCTCGAGAATTTTGAAGTTTTACTTGTCCTCAATTTTGTACAGCTCTGACCTTATTACCATTTTGGTTGATTTGTTGGGTGGTTTTGGTGTTATGTCTCCTGATTTTTTCTTGTTTTTTTCCTTTTAGTTAATATATTAAGTCGTGTGAGAGTGTGTGCACATGATAGGTAGGCTTGTTGGGTGCCATCTTACTTGACTTTATTCATTAAAAAAAAATAAAAAATAAAAATAAAAATAAAAATATTCTTTATCAATATCATCCTAGTTAAGTTCGAAAGAATAAGTGAGTTTGGTGGTGGGTGATGTGATTTCGGAAACTCAAAGTGCGTTTGTGCCAGGGAGATTAATAACTGATAACGTTATGGTTGGTTTTGAATGCCTCTATGGTCTGAAGCACAGGAAAAGGAAAGAGGGTTCTATGGCTATCAAACTCGACATGTCCAAGGCATACGATCGAGTTGAATGGGGTTTCATTGAGCAAATGATGGCAAAGCTGGGTTTCAGCATTAACTGGATTAACAAGATTATAAGGTGCGTCAAATCCGTCTCCTATTCTTTTATCCTTAATGGGGAGGTTGTAGGTAATTTGAAACCTTTCAGAGGCCTGAGACAAGGAGACCCCATATCGCCTTACCTGTTTCTGATATGTGCCGAAGGACTGTCGTGCCGAAGGACTGCCATGCCTCCTTCAAAAAGCTAAGAGTGAGGGGTCGATTTCAGGTTACAAGAGCAGTAGGTTCGGCCCAATGATTACGCACCTATTCTTTGCAGACGACAGTTTGTTGTTCTATAGTGCGACTATTTCTGATTGCGTGGCTATTGGCAAGGTGCTGGAAGTTTACGCTTTAGTTTCTGGTCAAGTTGTAAATTATTCTAAATCAGCAATGTGTGTGAGTCCCTCAGTTGGGCGTGATGAAGGATTGAGGTTGGCAGTTGTTATGGGTGTTCGTTTGGTTGATTGCCTAGAGAAATACCTAGGGCTTCCGACTTACATTGGTAGAAATAAGAGAAGGCTGTTTGCTGATATTGTTGACAGGGTTTGGAACCGCTTGAAAGGCTGGCAGGATAAGTGCTTATCGATGGGTGGTAAGGAGGTTTTGATTAAAGCTGTAATACAATATATCCCCACCTATTCCATGAGTATTTTTAAGCTGCCTAAATGTCTCATAAAGGAGATTAATCGCCTTTGTGCTAGGTTCTGGTGGGAAGGTGACCCTAAAAAACGTAAGATTCATTGGTCCAAGTGGTCCCGTTTATGTACGCCTAAGGTGCTTGGGGGTTTAGGCTTCAGAGACATGGCTTTATTCAACAAAGCTCTTCTAGCGAAGCAATGTTGGAGGTTGGTTATGTTTCCTGAATTGTTGGCTGCAAAAGTTCTTAGAGCTTGCTATTTCAATAAATCGACATTCTTAGAGGCTGAAGAAAAATCATCTTGTTTTGCCCTATGGAAGAGTCTTTTGTGGGGTAGATAAATTTTGAGTTCTGGTTTAAGATGGAGAGTTGGGGATGGAGCTTCAATTTTAATTTATAATGATGGTTGGATCCCGAGGCCTACTACCTTCAAGGTGATTTCCCCTCTATTGCTAGGGATCAATACGAAGGTTAATTTTTTGTTCAATCCTTCAGGTTTTTGGAATACTTATTTAATTAGAAACATTTTTTTGCCTAAGGATTTCGAAGCTGTTTTGGGCCTTCCGATTGGTTTTTCGAAGGCCAAGGACTCTCTCACTTGGCATTTTGAACAAAATGGTATCTACTCGGTGAATAGTGGATATCGTGTAGGTTGTGTGCAGATGGATCAGCTGAGCATGTCTACTGATTCTATTTTTATAGATTGGTGGAAGTTCCTTTGGAAAGTCAAGATCCCACTTAAAATTAAAATTTTCATCTAGAAAGTGTGTTTCAATTGGATTCCTTCTATGAAGAATCTCCAAAGCAGAGGTATGGATATCTCTAATGTTTGCCCAATTTGCAAATGGGAGGTGGAAACCTCTCTCCATGCAGTTTGAGGCTGCAAGTCTCTTAAGGGGATTCGTCGATCTTGGCATCTGAGTAAAAAGATTGGTAAAGGCAAAGGCAAAGGCAAAAGTTTTTTGGATTTTATCTTGGCTTGCTTTGGTCTTTTGTTGAGTGAGGATTTAATTTTGCTGTGTGTTGTGTGTTTGGAGAGTGTGGAATCAACGCAATGTGTTGGTTCATGGCTTGCCTATGGGGAAAGAGGAGGATGTGTTTGAGTGAGCTAGATGTTTTATACAAGATTACCGGTCTTCTACTGCTAAGCCTATTAACACAGAAACTGATATACATCAGCAGATTTCTTCCAGTGGTCTCCTTCGCCTCATAATAGGTTTTTGCTCAATTCGGATGTTGCGATTGATGGGAGCAGAGGTGTGGTGGGTTTTGGTCTGGCTATTCGTAATTCTGATGGTTGTGTTATGGCCACCAGTTCTCAACAGGTGCTTGCTTCTTTTAGTCCTATGGTGGCAGAGGCTGTGGCTATATTTAAAGGGATCCAACTTGCCTTCAATACTGGTCTGGTTCCTCTAGACTTGGTGTCTGATGCTGCTGTCGTGGTTGGTATGGTAAATGATAGGAAAGAGCATGCTTCTGAGATCGGTCTTGTAATTGATGCCATTAGAAAACTTATGTTGTCCCTACCCTATTGTGTGTTAAAGTTTGCTCCTAGAGGTTCCAACTTTGTTGCTCAAACTTTGGCTAGAAATGCTCTGTCTATTTCTGAATACTGTGTTTGGCTTGAGGATTTTCCTCATTGTATTCGTAAGTTTTTACTTACTAACGCTCCTGGTTGTATCTGATTTTCCTTTTATGGAATATTAGTTTCAAAAAAAAAAAAAGAAAAAAAGGAAGAATAAGTGAGCTTATTTTTATTTTATTTTTATTTTTTTCCTTATTTCATTTTTTTTTTTTTTGACAATATCTATTAATTCGGTATCAGGTATTTTTTTTAAAGCTTCCGCTATTGGTAGGATTCGAGCCGCTGAACTAAGAGTCATTTACCTAAGCTCCAAGCTCGTCCATCTATTAGCTGAGCTACATCCTGTTGGCGACATAAGTTGGTTAATTGAAGAACACTCATGTAATGTAGAATATCATTCCAAACGGTTTCATCCAATTTCTTAAAATATTAAATACTTTTAAGAATTTAGATACATCAATATTTCTGTAATTTACAAGCACAATAAAATAAATAATAAAACATATGGTCTTCAAGTGTGTTTGGTATAACTTTTAAAGTAGAGCATCTAGAGTAGATCTTTTACTAATATAACTTTTATTGAGTAGAGCTTTTATCAAAATGAGCTTTTGGTTGTATAAATTGTAAAAAATGTGTTGACAATATATTATTAAAAATAGCTTTTGGTTGTTTAAATTACAAAAAAAAAATGTTAACAATGTATTTATAATAAAAGAGTTGTATGGTGAAATATCTAAAATTATAAAGGGTAATCAATTCATATGTTTTTAAAAAACTCAAAAAAAAAGCTTTTTGAAAAAACCCAAATTTTGGGCTTCTTCTAATAGATATAAAATAGCTTTTATAAAGGGTAAATGAAACAATTCATATATTAAAAAAGTTGTTTTGAGTTTTGCCAAACAACCCAAAAAAACTTCAAAACAGCTTCTACAATTAAAAAACGTTTTTGGCTATTACAAAAGCCATACCAAACACACACTTCTCGTATCTTTTTGGCTTTAAACTTATATAAATTTAAAACATGGATGAATTGTAATAAGACAATTACCATTCCTTTGGAATAGTCAAATAGTTATCAACAATGTAACAACATTATCAACAAATCTCCTATTAAATCATAATTTACTCCAATATCTTAAATTATTACTAATGAATTGCAAAAAAAATCCAAATACTCATTACACTATGCATAATTCATTCTATACAATAGAATATATATATATAACAATCACTATGTGAAAATTGCACACAACGTAATAGTATTATGACACTTTCATGGCATATTAGCATGGAGAAAAACTTTAGTGCACCCAGGTGCACTAGGTCACTCATAATTCAATAAGTGTACATTTTTATTAAAAAAATATTACATAAAATATCAATGGAAGGAAACAGAAACTGCTGATCGATGCATCAGGCCACTCATAATTCAATAAATGTTAAAGAAAATGTCAACGGAGAAAAACTTAAGTGGACTTGGTGCACCAATCACTATTGCTGATCGGTGCATCAGGCCACTCATGATTCGATAAGTGTTCGTTTTTATTAAAAATATATTATAAAAAAAAATGTCTCAGGAAGGAAAGAAAAAAAGATTTAAATAATATTTTTAATAAAATTTGAAAAATGTTAAATCTTTAATGGGCCGATGTACCGTGTGTACTAAAGATTTTCCCTATTACTCTATTAGCATGCCTAGTTGGCCTCAAACAGAAAATAATATCAAAATATGACTTTCAAAAAAAAAAAAAAAAAAAAATACATAAGAAGCATGATTTTTTTTATTTTTTTATTTTAAAGCATGATTTGCATTAATAAAATTGTGAATTTTAGTTGCAGTTGATGTGATTCCAACCTCCATGGTTTAACAGATGCACAAGAACCCCAACAACATGACAAAAACAAAATGAAGAATTCTCTCTTGATCTTGACCAAAATTTAGCAAAACCTATTTTATAGGTAATGATCTACCATTGCATTGCTGGATTTTGATGTAAATCAAGCACAAATCGTTTTAAAGTGTATGAAGAAATATTGAAAATATATAGAATTTAAACCCTTTTTTAATTAGTCATTATAAAAAAAAAAAACAAATAAAAAAAAAACTACTAGTTTTGAATTTTGATAATAATAAATATATAGCTGAATAAGATCCATCATATATAAACGAAGAAATATCTCATATTAATCAGAATTATTTTCACTGCATCTCTACAGCACCACAAAATTTAATTAACAAAATCAATCCAAAGATAACTAAATCAAACAACAACTAGAAAATGAATTACTGATACAAAAATGATGAATATAATTCGTAATAATGATAATAATAAAAACTACCGATCATGTCGAGCTTCCATGGATGAGTAAGAGTAGGAGTAAGAATTGGAGTTGGAGTACATCCGGCCGGAGACCACCGCGGATCGGCGAATGGACAAGCTATAATAGCTGACGGCGGAGGTCATGATGGAAGCTACGTCGACGACTAAGCATGCAAGTTCATGGAAGATGTAGATGCTCTTTCTCAGGACTACATTCATCACTATCGAAATTGCATCCTCCAGCTTACTACTCATCTTAAAATGTTTTTGTTTTTGATTTTGTGTTGTGGGGATTGATGTTTGATGATGATTGTTGAGAGATATTTAAAAGCTTTTAGATTTTTGAGAAATATGAGGCATGTTGCATACCACATACAAGAAAAATAAAATAATCCTTTGATTTGTTTGAGAAATCGAAAGGGCATGTTGTGTTATTATTTTGCCGCACATTTATTAAATTAATGTGTTTGTGTCTGTGTTTAATTACTAGAATGTCCTCCTCTGCGTTTGTGTATCTGTCTCACCAACGGCAAGTCAAAATGTTGACCACGGTAGATCTTTAACTTTATATTTTGACATGTAAATGTGTGCTACGTATAACCTATAGCAAATGAGATGAGTTTGGACGAGACAAGTGTACGATGAATATATTATGCAAACGATAATATATTCCATAAATATATCATTTCATGCCTCTAGGGGTGTAGTTTAACTGGTGGATGGACAAACTTGAAACTTGAGTAAATGACTTTCAAATCAGTGAAAACTCGAATCCTACTAATAGTAAAAAGTTTCAAAAAAATACATGTTCTAAATAGGTTGAATAGATAGATACTGTCAATATATATATAGTCTTTCTACCGTATATTCTTCATTCTAATGTATACACTTTGAGTCAAAGTATGTAAATCTAATAATTCATATTCTTTATTCTGATATATTTTATATCAGAACGAACTCACAATAGAAAAACTATATATATATATATATATATATATATATATCATTTCATATAATGTATTTTTACTAACTTGCATCGTTAAAGTACAAATACTAATTTTTGGATTGGGACAGTTTGATTTAATATTTCTCTTTTGTAATGGTTGAAATTGATAACAAGAGAGTAAAGATATAAAGAAACAAATGGGTTTTTATATTGTTGTAAAATACTAACAAAAATATTTCCATGAAAGTAAAAAATAACTTAGCTTTATTATTCATATATTCTCATTAGGGAATTATTCTTCCATACAGTTATAAACTCTAAATGAGTTTTTTTTTTTAAATAAATTAAGTAAATTCATTTCAATAGATTAATTCAATATAAAAAAATTACGATTAAAAAAATAGAATTATATTCATAAATTAAAAAGAATAAATTTTGACATATTCTATTCCTTTTAATTGATGATTACACTACAAATGACATAATACTAAGTAAGGATAACTTTTTTTTTTTCCTTTCAATCTCATCAATATGAAATTCTTATGAATATAACCAATCAACCTCAACTTTGTCATTTAAAAATATTATAAAAAACAAATAAAATTCATTAAATCACCTAATACAAACTCGACACGTGTGCATTATACAAGGCTATATACATATATAAGAATAGTCAACATACGAGTCGAATTTTGAAGGATTGATTAGTAGTTATATAGCTCAATCATGTAAAAATGTCAGGGGCAGAGATGGAATTCTACCATTGAATGTCAGAGAGAAAGTATATGATGTGGATGAGGACATAATGAACTCATTCTATTAACTGTTCAACTATTATAAACTGTTCGTACATACAATTTTGAAGACTTTTGTTGCAAAATGTCGACACTCTTGAAAATATATAAGTAGGTAAGAAACTCGACTTTTTTTTTTTTTTTTTTTTTTCAACAAATCATTGCCAGATAGGGAGGTTATTTTATTAGAAAACATCAAAGTAGTTGTATACAAATTAATGAAGACATATTGAACAACTTTATGTTTGTCATTAATTACAGGAATAGTATTTTCACGCCATGTTCTAGTAAGCGTTAGGCTCTAGTCAGGCGGAGACCTGGCACCTAGCGCCTAGGTCGATTAGCCGGTCGATAAATTTAGACCTTTTTTTTTTTTTATAAAAATCCCATCACGTATTTTTTATTTATTTATTTTATTTCATTTTTGGCCGATTAATCGATCACCGACTAATAATGCCGATTTTGACCATTTCGCCTTAGTTTATTGTCAACTAGTTGTATTGAGCCGATTAATCGGCCCAAGCGGCTGATGAACACTTACTATTTTGGTATGTTTTTGGGCAACATCAAGATTCAAAAATGTGTGTGTATTTGAAGTGTTTGGCTAGATTATATAAAATGACATTATTCTAAATTATGTAAGTTCTTAAATCAATTTTTAGTGAATAACCCAATGTTTTTTTTTTTTTAAAGTATTATTAGATCATAGTTATACGTAAACCTTTTCCAAAAAATTATGTTTATAAAATAAAATACATTCTACAACATCCCTTGTGTTTCACACTACGTTAATAGTGTTTTATCTTGACATACGTCTCGTCCAATCTTAATATCAATTTTTAAAAAATAAATAAATAAAATAACATTAAATTAAGGGTTAGGCTAAACCAATTTAAATTTATGATTTAAAATTTTGGCTTCAATATCTCAATCATCCATGTGCTTTTAATCAAAGAGTTATAAATGTATTCAAATCTCAACCATTGGATTAAGAACACATGAGTGCAAATCCCAACCATTGGATTAAAAACACATGGATAATTGAGATGTTGAAGTCAAAGTTTTAAGTCACGGATTTAAGTTGATGGGTAGTGTTAACCTATGCCTTTATAATACTTGTTAAAACCATAAAAATATTATAAAAGGAAAGTTAACTACTGCATTTATTGTCTTGTTTCAATAAATTCAGTGGTTGAGTTTCCTATAAAATAAACTTTTATGTTTTTAACCTATGTCTTTGTCAAGGGCACGAATTAATACTACTTTAAGTTGATTTGGTTTGACCCTGAAATAAAATGCTTTTATAGCAATTTAGAGGAAATATGTATTCATTCATTTATTTTATTTTTTTATTTTAATTTTGGTGTGTTATATTATAGTTGGGCTGTTGACCAAAATGTGATAAAAAGCATAACCAATGGACCTGTTCAAGTGGCCTATTACTATAACAAGCTAGACCCACCTATCTACTCTACTCTACAAAAACCAAACTGGGTCAAATCTGAATTCGTCTCTTGGTGAGGCAATTGTAACTTGATTAAACCATGCAAAGTGGACTTAAAGTCAAAATGCCTTCCAAAACCAATGAAGTAAATATCGGTTTCAGTGAGAACACCGAATTCAATTATTTAGAAATTTCAGTTGAAAAATCAACAAAATCAAAATTAGAAACACAAGGTATACATCTGGATTAAAATTCTCCAACCATTCGGATTTAATTGAGCCGGAGTGATCCCTATCTCACTTAGGACCCTCCGTTGCGGCAGTTTGGCCCCAATCTCCATAAATGCGGGATGGAATGCAACGGAGGCACCAGCGGGCAGCGGGGTTGCTTGCTTTCTCCGACGCGGTAGGTAACCTGATACCTACCGAGTTGGGGATCGAGAATTCCTTACCATATTCAAAATATCAAGAATAAGTATGTAAAGAGGTGTCGAAAAAATATTAATGGGGTGACGAAACCAAGTTAACCCAATTCAATGAGCCTAAAACATGGACTCGTAACCTCCTACAAATTGGGCCCAACCCATTCTTTACTCGGACTATCATGGCAATTTTGGTCCACAACCGCACAAAATTTCCCATTATTGACACAAGATTTGCAGATAGAGTGGCAATATTTAGTTATTTACCCCCTCAAAAACTGTGCTGACACCCCCAAAATTAGTATATTTTTAAAAATCCAAATTTACCATTTAGTAAAATACTAAAAAACTAAATAATTTGTAAATACACCCATAAATTATTAATTAGTTTCCTAATTTTTTTTTTAAAGGTAAGATTATCATTCCAAAACCAAAATACAATTACATCAGACTATTGTCCTCCTAATCAACTAAAGACTCAACGCATGAAGGGAAGTCTTCAATCCAGAATAGGTCATCTGCCCTTCAAAAAAAAAAAAAGAAAAAAAAAAATGATCTGATTCCTAAATAGCTACCTTTGTTAGGGAATGAATCCTCCAAAACAAGGTAAAATTGTTTGGGTATTTTTTTTTTTTTTAAGGATATTTAATTTTATTTATCTATAATATTTTATTAAGTTTCATACTCAACATTCACTTAGTTAAAAAAATTTCGGAAAAATGATTTCAGTTTTCTGCTCTATTTAATTTTATTCTTGTACAACAATATTTTCTACAGGTATTAATATATATATATATGGTGTTATAAATTATTTATTTGAATAAAAAGAAATAAATATATATATTTTTTAATAATAATAAGATTGATTAGATAACGGAATAAAGGTAGATGTGTGTACTCACAAAAATATAATAGAATAAAATTAAATAAGGGTATTTTTGGTATTAAATGAGGTTTATTTACAAGCTATATATTTTTTTTAAAATTTAGTGGAGTGTACTAACAAAAGGGGTGTAAATACGGTTTTTTGGGGTGCAAATATCGTCACTCATAAGATATTATATACTATCTATGTCATTACATTACTTTTATCCACTATAAGTTGATTAAAAAATAATAAAAATTACCTAGAGATGCGAAACCCATCCTAGTAGTGGACCTAGTGGTACATGCACCTTACAACTTGGAAAGAATGTGAAAAATAATAACGATTAAATATATCTCCAAGCACAAAGTCATTGGTACGATAACAAACATCTTTTACCATTTCAAAATTAAATTAAATTAAATTTGTCACTTAGCACAGCAAATTACGGCAGTTCTTGTTCTTTCATCGATTAAAAACAGAGAAATTTCCACGATTGATGTGACTAGAATGACATCATTGGTGACCTTTGTAATTGGCATCACATTGATAGCAGAGAGATTTAATACAACACACTTCCTTCTGAAGAAAACACAACATAGACACAGTGCAGGCAGGCAGGCAGGCAGACACAACACAACACACTTCCTTCTTCTTCGTAAGTGTCTATAGATATGATGCAACAAATGTTGGCATGGAAAGATATGTCATCATTCATTTCAAAAAATGTTTATAATAAGTGTCACGACTTTGTTTGTCACAAATTACCCAAAACCGGTATCATCATCATCATAGGATCCTAATCTCACACAACAGAACTTTGTATTATTTAAATTTCAACATCAAAGATTGGTGGCTTTGACTCTTTACATTTTTCTAGCTTTTTAGTGAAGCCACGTGAGGAATTTAGTGTGCAAAAACAAAAGCTGATCATATAGTGGCACATGACTCAGGCATCTTTTGGAAAATATATATGTTCCAACGCATGTGAAAGTTAATGACATAGTATTCATGTCCCGCGTCAACTCTTGAGTGATTGTACATCTCATTCTACGTATTTGTGACGAGGGTAATGTCGGAATACCTCTTTTATTTATTGTGGGAGTAATTAGTAACTATCTGATACGTAATAGTAGTGTTTGATCACGGTAGATCATGACAGGTCCTTACCGGTTTCGATGTCGATTACAAAATAAAAAGAAAAGAGTGGGAATTCTCATCCTCAACTCTTTTAAAACAACCAACCATCAATACCCAAACGTGCATTGATGAGTTGCTGGGTTGAAACCAGCCTTGTAGGGACGCATATGGCCCTGATTGTTGGTCATTTGCTCTCTCTCACACCACACCAACAATGGAGATGCTCTCGTCGTCCCTTTTTAATTTTTGTGTGAGAGATGTGATGCACAAAAAGCAAAGATAAAAAAAGCTGGACTTGAAAAAAGTTTATCAGCTCGTTAATACTTCATTTTTTAAAATTTCAGATTTCTAGGTCAACCATTCTCCTTATGTCTCCTTAAATTATTCAAAGAAAAAACAAAATTTACATTGGATAAGATTTGAATTCACAGTCTCAACATGTGGTGGTGAGGTGTTTATCATTGAATCACGTCAAATATAATAATGTACCAAATTTAAGTTTATATCTTTTTGTTATCCAAACACATCTAATCGTTTTATTAGATAACACATTTTGATTAGACGGTACAACAGGTGACTCGGTGAATCTATCTCCCGTAAGATTTTGATCAATCGAAAATGAAAACAAAAGAGAATCATTTTTTATTGAAAAAAGCTCTTTAAAAATAATCAACTTTTTTTGAACTAATAATAAACTTTTATTGAAAAATTAATCATGAATGAAAACTCAATTCCCTGGTTGATAAAAGTGAATCAAGTTCCCTAGGTCAATGTAACTTGATTTTCAATCATAAATTAGGAATTAAATTCCATGTTTTTCGTTGAGATTCCTTATCAGTTAGGCAATCTTCAATAGAGAGTGAGAGCTATAGATATATTTGGGTCTCAAATATTGCTGAAAGTGATGTTTATATGTACTTTTGCTCCAGTGGTGCTGAAAGTGATATTTGAGAGTGACATTTTTGTAACAAATTTAATTATGCCTAATTTATAATAAGTGGTTAATAAATTGTAATTTATAAACTTTAATGTTGATAAAAATAATACAATTGTAAATTTCTCAATGAGATCTTTAAAATGGTACTAATATTTAATATATTTAAATATTTTAAAATTATTATCAAATTTGATAATATTGAAAATTTTAATTTTTAAATAAGGAAACATTATAAAATTTAAATTTCATAGATTATAATACACTTAACATAAACACATACATAAAGAAAAATTACATGCATAATCGAAAGTACAAACATAAATGTAAATCACAAATTTGAACTACAAACATAATTTGAACTACATGCATAATTTAAATTCAAATTGGAAGAATTTTTGAATTTTTATATAATTTTTTATAATTTATTTTGAATTTTTGTTGATTTTCTAGTATTTTTGTGATAAAAAAATAATTTATTTCAAATTTTAATATCAGAAAAATTGTAAACAGTTCATCTCTAACAGTCAACAAATCTGATCTGTTCATCTCCAACGGTCAATAAATTCAACTGGATCCCACGCATTCATCTTTCTTGATTATGGTATGGGTCCCACAAAAAAAAATCACTATTTTATTCATTCAACACATGTGCCTTACCACCTTACAATGGGTCCCATCATATAACTCTCACTCTCACTTTTACTAAATATAACTTACTCAAATAACTCTCAATCTATTTTAACTTTTTATTAGAGAAGGTTTTGAGACTTAAAATGAGTATATAGATCACTATTGGAGATGACCTAATGTGCCCTAAATTCAAAATTCCAAATCGGAATATGCATCGTCACCAATAGTATATTCTTTTTCAAACTCTTATCAAACTAGGTTTGTGGTATGAGTAGAGCAGGTAGACACTCATTAACATGATTCCTAAAAATACATACACATAATGTCTATTTCATGTTGATTTTCTAGAGACCCACATGACCCATTCAAATTCAATTGCCCTAGCTTGGTTATTCATAAAAAAAATTGATGACTTTGGGTCTGGTTTATGTAGCAAACCGACCAGGCTGAAATCTAATGTGGGTTTTGACCCCACAAACCCACCACCACCGTAGCAAAATTATATCCATCAATTTAGCAAGTTCATTAAGTATCACACACCTTTATTCGATTTCTGGAAAAAAAAAAACCCGAATACATCTGATGCATCATACATCTTCTAACGATTTCTCACTCTAAAACCTTCTGATTTGAGTATACTTTCCAATTATTCAAAGAGAGGAAAAAATGAAAGGAAAAAAAAAAAAAAAAAAAAAAAAAAAAAGTCCAAAGCGTCGACCCTAAAAGTTGTGACGGCTTTCACAAAGACAAAGTAGAAAAGTAAAAGATGCAACATATCATTCTTGTTGATGTTACATTTTTTAAAAGTAACAATAATGGATACTTTGTGATTTTTTTTTTCTTTTCTTTTAGGTTTCTAAAAATAATATGAAAATACAAACATCACAACAACACTGTCGTTTTTTGAAGTTTAAAAGCATCACCATTCACCAATATTGTCATGATATTGATAGCCACTTGGGTTAAATTCAATTATGGACCACATGCGATTTTTTAAAAATTAATAAGGTATGAAATATTTATTATTAAATCATCTTAATTTCGCTCAAGCGAAAATGATTTCTGTTTTTACATGTGGAAACAACATACGCTTTGGCTTTAGCTTTGGCTTTACACAAACAAAATCTTTACTCGACAAATCTGACATTTCTACCCCATGAATTCACTAGTCCTTATCGAAATAAAAACATGTTGATTGTGTTATATATTGTCATGTAAACTTTGTAATCAACAAATAAAAGTTAAAAATAAATAAAAAATAAAAAATCTGAAGAATTTTCGGACGTGGAGGAAAAACTTGGGTGACTGTGACAAAAATAAAAAATAAAAAATAAAAAAATAAAACAGGTGGACAAGGAATGAGACAGACAGTGAGCAACACGTGGACGGCTTTGTCCAAACCAAAAATAAAAAAAATAAAAAAATAAAGTGAGAATTTTTAGCTTAAAATTTATAGGTGTTTTTTTTTAATTTACAAAAACTGCCGAGACCCTGCAAGAATTGGACTCTACTAGCACAACTCGGACAACTGCTCCACAAGGGGAGAGGGCACCCACACATGAGGTGGGACAAAGAATGAAATTGTATATATATATATATATGTATATATACACATGCCGGGCATTAAACCGTGGTGGTAGAGTCTCCCGCGGGAGATCACACTACATGAGCCTTGAAAATCAAAAGTGATTAATCATTGATTTTTTTATTTTATATTTTATTTTGTTAATTTTTGTTTTAACTTTATGTAATTGTGTTTGACACTTTGACGTATATGATATATATGACATATCTGATAAGGACTATAATTGAGGTCACGCCAGTTATGTCATTCCTTACTCCTTACTGATTTTTATTTATTTTTTCTTTTTTATTAAGAAAGATTAAATTTAAATTCTTTCAAGCATATACCCCTCACTAGTTGGGATTCTTTGGATGACACTTGTCCTAATTCAAAATCAATTGGATTGCAAAGAAATTGTATTGCCTTGCGTATTTTATTTTTCTCATAGAGTAATCAACTTCTCGTGTTTATATATATTTAATATGTCGATACTCAATTTTTTATTTTTTTAAAATCGAAAATAAACTATATAGAGCTTTTTTTATTAATAATAATAAAAAAGAGAAATGAAAAACGAAAATAGGACGCACATGTCCTAAAACACATTAATCTAAAAAGGCACAAGCCTAAAAAAAAAAAACATGTACTTAATTAACTAGACCAACGAATCATTCATTTCCGTCTCAGCATGTACGATCCAATTAGCGATAAAGCTGTTTGGGTCGTTGAAGCTGCAAAATCAGTACGGTTGAATCTAGAACATTGTAAAGTTGAATAAACATACTTGGCTATTATACCCACATGGGTACGATAGCAACGAATTTTGAAAACAACTTAAGGTTAGTTTTGAGTTAATTTCGGGAACAACTTTAATATTTAGAAACCACTTTCACGTCGAAATAAACCATGAAGTTGTTCCCAAAAAGAAAAGTGGTTGATATCATACCAACACTTTTTCTTACATACCGTAGCTAATCCTTAAATATACTCTTTTACCGTTAAGTCACATCGGACGGTTCTATGTTTTAAATGTTAACGATTATTGAGACGTTATATTAGATCATTTGCATAAAATTTAAATCTGTTGTAGCACCACGTACTCAAATCCGGACTGTGGACTACAGAGGAACCGTGTGGATTGTGGAAGAATATTGTTGCACGTACAAAATCAGAATTTTCTGTAGATTTAGAATCAAACATGTACAGAACAGTCAAATCTAGTAGCAGTAACAGACCCATAAAAATAAAAAGGAATCTCATTTAGGGGCAAATAGACCACAAAAACATTTGGCATTTAGGCTGCTGCAAAGTCACTCTATTATATATAATATGTGTCTCTACATCATTCCTTCTTCAAAATTAAGCGACCTTTTGATGACACAAATCTATCTACGCCTGTACAATTTGCTTACCTGTTTTTTGTTTTTTATTCTTCTTCTTGTTTTATTATCATTTAAATACAATTTGATTTTTTTTTTTGAAATCTAACCTAAAATGTGTTTCGAAAAGGAAAAAAAAAATAAAAAAAAAATCCCCATTTTACTCTTATTATGAGAAGTTTTATTCTGAAACATAAAAAAGATATTCGAATTGTGTTTACGGGCATCGTAAAGATTAATATTACTATTTATTTGTCTCGTAATTTTGTTTATTTATAAGTTTTAAGAGGTTGTTGAAGGCAATTATTTTAATTTTACGTTCAAAAACCAATAAATATATTTCCAAAAAAGTTAGAAACAATCGAGTTTCTAAGAGCATCACCAATAAAAATCGTTGACAGCAACAATGTCAAGAGACATGCTTCATATGTTGTATAAAAATAGACTTGATAGACGATCAATTCAAAATTTGGTTTGCAATGTTTTTATTTAAAACACATTTATTTTTAATGACGTGTACAATTTTTCTTCCTTTATTTTATTTTATTTTATTTCCTTATCAAAAATAAATGAAAGATTAATGTCAATTTTAAATACTTGTCGAGTCAACCTAAAAAATAGTTGTGCAACATGCCATCTGAAAGTAGACGGTCATGTTGACAATGTATAATATTTTTTTTTGCCACATCAGCGTGAGGTTGAATATGCACAGCTACATTGTAGATACATTTTTTAATAGACCGTTTATTTATTTTATATGGCGTCTTTTTTTTCTTCATAATCCACACTTGCATCGGAGATGCTTTAATATAACTCATCTCTAATTTTCTTATAAATTAAATGCTCGGTCTTGTACATTTCCAAATTTAATGGGTGACATAATTTTTACTTTTTGTAAGTTTTAAATGCTTCAAAAGTCTTCCATGGTAGCATTAGTCGTAATTAAAATTCAACATTAAATAATTTTGTCGACAAACTGACACAAATTTTGAAGCCATATAAATAGAAATAAGTAGTTTTGACTTGATCAATTTAGAAGTTTTCTTCTTCTTTTTTTTTTTTTTTTTCACTTGGAAAAAAAAAAATTCCTTTCAGGAAATTTAGGATTTACGGCCTTTGTTACTGTTTTTACAAAATACTTTCAATTGTTTTATTTGAGGAAACATAATTCTTACATTTACAAATAACACATTTGATTTAAGTCACAATTTTAAATTATTACAATCTTATCTTTAATACGATTTCGATAATAAAGGAAAGAAAATATTTCATCGTCATATTATAAACATTGATTTGTTTAATAAAAAACATTGGTACTTTTAGTGATGTAAATTAAAAATTAAAAATTTAAACAATTAATTTGCATCTAAATTTAAATTGCTTTGTGGAAGTATCTTTCAAATTGCACTAGCAAGAAGATAAACTAATCACGTTTACTTTTGGAGTAATTGCACGTCTTTTTTTATATATTTGTGATAGGGATTAGTCTCTCATCTCATGTGTTGTGATAGTAACAATTATGGTCACGCTAATCGTGATTGATTTCCACAAAGAATAATACTAGACATCCTAATTCATATCACAGCTTATGAGACGTCAATTGATGAATAAAGACACCTCATAAGTTGAGATATGAGTTAAGACATCTAACATTACTTTTCCCTGAATTCTTAAAATAAAAATACGAATAACTCTTTTCAATTTTGTGGGAGTAATGATCACAGTACGCTAATTGTGTTTGATTTCGACAAATTCTTAGAGTAGCAAGTATGAAGAACTCTTTCATGTGTTGTGGGAGTAACAATCCAGACGTTGAACGTGATTGATTTCGATGAATTCTTAAAATAGTAAGTATGAAGAACTCTTTTCTGTGCTATCACAGTAACAATGTTGGTGCGCTAATGGCACTTGATTTCGAAAAATTCTTAAAATAACAAGTATAAAGAACTATTTCATATGTTATGTGAGTAACAATCCAAACGCACTAGCCGTGCTTTCGAAAAATTCTTAAATTAACAAGTATGAAGAACTCTATCCTGTGTCGTGGAAGTAACAAGTAACAATCCTTTACATTAATCATATTTGATTCCGATAATTTCTTAAAATAACAGATATGAATAACTTTCCATATGTTGCTGGAGTAATAATCCGGAAGATCACGCTAACGTGCTTGATTTCGACAAATTCTTAAAATAGTAAATACCGGTGATATATTCCATTTATGTTATAAGTGATTCATATGAATAGTTACGCAAGTCGTGTTAATACTAAACAGTGATTATTCTCGATAAATCTCTCAGATTCAATAAGTTTTTATTTTTCAAAACAACATATAAAAAAAATAGAAAAAAAAAAAAAAAAAAGACACAGGAACTCAATACACACACACACACTCTCTCTTTCTATTTGACAAAATCTCATTTTTCTTCTCTTTATTTTAGTTCCTGTGCCGCCACTATTATATGCATCTCCACCATTCTCCTCCGCATCACCGCCGCCGCCGTCGCCTAGGGTTTCTACTCGTCTTAGTTGGCTTCTCCTCCCTCCTCCGAGCTGGATTCTCTTTCTTTCCTCCGTCGCATATCCATGCGCCGCTGGTTCAGCGGCTTTGTTGATTAGCTTCTATCTCGCTCGCTTTCTCGTATAATAGGCTCTTCCTTTTTTCCATCTCTATCATTCGTTCTATCGTGTAAATTTATCGATCCTGAGTTGCATATCCAACTCGCGAAGCCTAGGGTTTTCTGGTTTACAAATTTTCGACGACGAAGTGTACGGTTGTTTCAAATTAGGGCAAAAGTGCTGGTTGATTTGATTTGTTAATAGAGGGGGGGTTTTTGGTGATTTGGATGGCATTAGGGGACTTGATGGCGTCCAGGTTTTCTCAATCCGGCGCCGCCGCCGTCGTCTCCAATCATTTCGACGACTGCAGCTCCAGCCATCACGAAGACGACGTCGTCGATTTTATTTCGCATCAGAGGAGAGATTCCGATAGTGCTAGCAGCAGTTACGGCAATGCTACGGTGACGACAATCACCACCACCACCACCGCAGCCACAGCCACCACCACTAGTATGGCGTACTTGCCCCAGACTGTCGTTTTGTGTGAGCTTCGACACGACGCGTTCGAGGCTTCTACACCTACTGGTCCGTCCGATAGCGGTCTCGTCTCCAAATGGCGGCCAAAGGACCGAGTAAGTCCCTCGTTTTCGAGTCCTTATATTGCAAATGATGATCAATATGCGAATTTAACACTTGGTTTTTTCAGGGTGTTTTATCTGCTATAAACGATGCGTCATTGTTTATTTTAAAAGACTGTACAATGAATTAGTACTTATAGAAACACGGTACAAATCACTAACTCCACAAAATAGAGCCTTTAGGGATTGGTACTCTTTGACTGTTTTTATTAACTAGAAATAGAGATGTTTGTGTTATAATTGAAGAAGTTTAGCCTTTCTGTTGTTGGTCCAACAATCAGTGTTTCAGTTGGGTTTCTAATTAGACTCTTTGTTTCTCCATCTTGGTTCTAACACCTTGCTTTGGTGTCATACGTAGCACGTTTGACCCAATGTGTTTACTGTTATGGTAAATCAGAATCAACATTTTATGCTTTTTCTTCAGTAATCCTCTTTTACCTTAATTAGGTTAAATAATGTATAAAATGTAAATATATGATAAGTTCAGGTGTGGGTACGACATACTTTAAAAGTTTGGAGTCCACTAAAAGAAAAAAAATAATAGATTACTTCTCACATATTTTTGAAATATAAGGCCTACACCAATGTAACCCTCCCTATACTGGTTCAGCTAACTCTTCAACACATCTACTTTCTTACTTCTATTACTGAACTGAGGGTTGACTTTTAGATTATTTGAATTTTGGCAGTCTGTGTCTCACCCTCGTCAGTCGTTTTGCTTTCATTATTGATGCATGAAAGCTTTTTAATTAATTAGTCATGACTGTACAATATCATTAATTGTCTGCTTGGTAAAACTAGGTGTTGTGTACTTTTCCTTTCTGTTGCCGTGAAATTTGACATTGTAGCTTGTTTTATGTTGGAGAATTATAAATTTTATTTTGTCTGAATTTATATGAAAAATAAGTAATAGCACCCATAGGGCAACTTGCTTCTCTTTTAGTTACTTTAGAAGGAAAATATTTTGAAAAGTGATGATTTACTTTTAAAGAATTAAAAAAATAAAATAAAAATCCTGGCATCCCTTCTCAGGATGGTAACAGAAGATGGTTACCAACCAATCTTCTACTGTCGTCGTAGCACCAATAACAATGTCTTCCTCTGCACAAAATCAGCTATTGACGTATTTTAGTTTTTGATACAAACTTTTTCCTTTTTATCTAATGAATAACGTTGAGCTTCTTGTTTAGTCAATAGTGATAAACTTTAACTGACATTATGTTTTTGTCCTCATTGTTGATGTTGCATAATATATGTGTAAGTATGTACATACCTATTAAAAAGTTTGGATGAGGATTTATGTGGGATGTCTAAAGGTTCATTTATATTTCATACAGAGTTTTTACAGAATTACAGCTGGAGTTTCTCACGTAGTTTACCGCGCTGGTGAATGTTGTTGTGGATTCTTACACTTGATATTAATTTAATTTATGTCCTTTTTGTTCAAATCTTGTGCAGATGAAGACAGGATGTGTAGCTCTAGTTTTATGTTTGAACATTAGTGTTGATCCGCCAGATGTAATAAAGATATCTCCTTGTGCCAGAATGGAATGCTGGATAGGTGCGTATACAAACTGCTAAATCTTCAGTGTTTCTTATAAATATTTGCTCTGGATGGTCTTGTCATGTATTATTTAATATTGCTCTTAGCTGTAAAATTACAAGGTTAAGGTAGGCAAGTATAATATTTGCAGAGCTTAATACTACCGTAAAATTCCAACCAATTTGTGGTTGGTGGTCACATTTTTTTTTTCTTTTCTGCAAGCTTGTTGCTAATCAAATGAAGCATAATTTTAAAGTTTTCTTTTTCGTCATTGGTTTATCTGGTTGTAGCTTAGAAACCACTACTAATTTCCTTGTTAATCTGTTTTGTTATTGGCAGATCCATTTTCTATGGCACCCCAGAAAGCACTTGGAATAATTGGAAAGAATTTGAGTGACCAGTATGAAAGGTGGCAACCCAGGGTGAGACTTTTTATACTTTTAAATTTGGTCTATATATTACCATATCAGTTTCAGTTTACATTTTGAGATTTGAACAGGCTCGCTATAAATTTCAACTTGATCCTACTGTTGAGGAAGTGAGGAAACTTTGTAATACTTGTCGTAAATCTGCGAAGTCTGAGAGGGTTTTGTTTCATTATAATGGACACGGTGTGCCAAAACCGACAGCTAATGGTGAAATCTGGCTTTTCAATAAGGTCTTTTTACTTTATACGGCTTCAAAGCTTTCCTTATTTTGTCTTATTAGTAGTATTATTATTCATAATTTGTGAAAATTTGCCCTTGTCTCATTGGTGTATTTTATGCAGAGTTATACACAGTATATCCCCTTGCCAATCGCAGACCTTGATTCCTGGTTGAAGACACCATCAATATATGTTTTTGACTGCTCTGCTGCTGGGATGATTGTTAATTCATTCATAGAGGTATTCACTAGTTTTCTACTCATTTTATCATGGTAATTTTTACTTCCATGAAGTAGGACTCCATATCTGTCATTTTTTATTTTTATTTTTTTTATTGGTGGATTGAATTTATATTCCAGCTTCATGAGGGGGGTGCGTCTAACTACGCTGGATCCACAAGGGATTGCATTCTGCTTGCTGCCTGTGAAGCACACGAGACTCTTCCTCAGAGTGTTGAGTTTCCAGCTGATGTGTTTACTTCTTGCCTCACTACACCTATCCGAATGGCGTTGAGATGGTGATAATTTCACTCTTTATCTGTTCATTTTTTTTTAAAATTTAAAATATATTTTTAATTTTTGAATTTTGTATTGAATTTTACTGTGATCACAGCGTTTGTTTTCTTGAATAGTTTGTCTTCAGAATCATAGTATCTTATTTCTTTTTGAGTGATTTTATTTTAGTTATTTTATCTTTTTTGAAATAAGCTAAACTATCTTATTTGGGTTTTGCTGTTGAGAGATTGGTACCTTTATTACCGGGTAAGGTCCGTTTCATCTTGAGATTAGAGTTAACATGCTATAGTAAGTATTATGCTTAGAAGGGGTGTTAAGTATGGCCTTGCATAGAAGGGGTTGAAAAATGACTGATATCTTCACATGGGACTTTTCTAGCTGTATGCTGGGTCGTTTTGGTAGTTTCTCAGAGATTAATACTTTGCAAGTCTTTAAAGCTCATCTGTCGGTAAAGAAAGATGAATTACATTATCTTATAGAGGAGTAATTCTATCCTGGCATTGTTGGTTCCCATTAGCAGATCCTGACTTATTTACTAGGAGTTGCTGGGTTGTTTGTATCGGATGATGTGAACGTTTGAACTGTAAGTTTACATATGTAAACGTTCTTCACTTTGTTTATCGTAAGGAACTGAGTTTGGATTTAGCCAGGTTGTCAGGGTGTGGATTACTGAGTACAGATGGCATAAATAATAATTCTTGCGGGGGTCTTTTAGTTGGTCTTGAATACATGCTTTATTTTAAACCTCTTTGCATATAATTTATGCAGGTTTGTGGGAATAATTGGTTTGTGCATGGTTCATATCTGAATTCATTTGGGTTTTTGGTTATTGAGTGGTTTTAATGGTATTTGTCTTTGTTTACTATGTTGTTTATATCTTATACTTTATTCTTACTGATTATCATGATTGGGCTATCTTATATCCTGGTTTTTATGACTCCTGTCATTCAGGTTCTGCAAACGTTCATTATTGCATGAGTCCCTTGATTATTGGCTTATAGATAAAATTCCCGGCCGTCAAACTGACCGTAAAACACTACTAGGGGAATTGAATTGGATTTTCACAGCAGTGACCGACACAATTGCTTGGAATGTCCTTCCTCATGGTAGTTTCTTAAATATACTTATTGACATGTTTTGGTGCCCTTTTGATTAACCATCATATATTTTCTTTTTGGTGATCCATGTAGCCAATGTTTTAGCTTTTTACTGCAGATCTCTTTCAGAGATTGTTCAGACAAGATTTGTTAGTTGCCAGTCTGTTCCGAAATTTTTTGCTTGCTGAGAGAATTATGCGTTCAGCAAATTGTTCCCCAATATCTCACCCCATGTTGCCACCGACTCATCAACATCATATGTGGTACTGCAAGGGTCTCAATGCTAAATTAAAGTTGTTACTTTTTGTGAATTCTTTTGTGACTGCAACTTTTGTGCACTGCAGGGATGCATGGGACATGGCTGCTGAGATTTGCCTCTCTCAGCTTCCATCATTGGTTGCAGATCCTAATGCTGAATATCAGGTTTGTTTTTTACCGTAACACTTATTCTGATATGAATTTCTTATATTATCAAGAGAATCAAGAAGAACAATGTATCTTGTTTATCCTTTTTTTTAATGCTTAGTCTCTGAGTTGCATGGTTTTGTGCTTTGTTTCAGTCAAGTCCTTTTTTCAGTGAACAGCTGACGGCTTTTGAGGTATGGCTTGACCATGGTTCTGAACATAAAAAGCCACCGGAGCAGTTGCCTATTGTTCTCCAGGTTCGACATTTATCTTGGTGCATAGTAGTTTTAAGGTCATGATTTGGTTATTTCATGACTTATGGTGACTCTAGGTTTCCTGAATTGTAGATTTTTTTTGTTGGCCTTCTGTCAAGTCCTGTTTTGTTAAATTATGATGTGTAATGTGGTATGGATGTTTATACTTTTGACCTCCTATTAAATTCCCTAGTTTATATGTAACATCAGTGGCTAATTGTTCTTCTAATTTCTTATGTCTATATTTGCTGGTTTTGTGAATATTCTTGTACGATAGTTTGTTTGCAGTCCAGTAGTTTGTGGCTTGTGTTAACAATTAGGAGTTACTAATGCTTCTTAGGAAAAATGACGTGTTGGGCATGGTTAGTGTACACACACATCAGGTCAGGGATTCTTTAAATTTTACAAATTTATGGGATCCCTTGCTGGATCCAATGGCCAACAAGAATGTCTGATTTTTTTTTTAAAATAATCGGACAAAATCCCAATGGAGAGAGGCCTCGATATAATCGGTGATGAAGAAGAGAAACAGAGAAATTTGGGGAATTAAGTCCCTTTTTCTGGTAGGGAGAGAGAGTTGATGAAGAGAGACAAAGAAATAGAGAGAGAAAGGTGTTAAGAGAGAGTCTGATAAGTCAGACCTTGGGCAGCATGTGATCAGGCTTTTGTCTGATTATTTTATTTTATAATATATATATATTTTTGACATTTGTGTTGGCCCTTGGTTCATTTATCCACCAGCCAACAAGGGATCCTGTAAATTTTTACAAATTTAGGGGATTCTTGACTGGATACTCCTTGTACAAACACATAATTTTAGCGCACCTTATCCCACTTTAGGCATTAACACATTGAATTATAGGAACATTGCAAAACCTTGTCGAGATTTGAACTTTTTGCAAAAACAACCCTTGAGTACACAACCAGGTTTTTTTTTTTTTCCAAAATTTTGAAACTGGAAAGTCGTTTTTGGTGTACAACAGGGGACTTTGCTCCTATTGCAAGAGATCTAAACTATTCCGCTATCCCCTTGACTGTCAGTGTAGGTTCATTTTTTCATTCAGTTGTCTTATTAGTAACGGTGCTCGTGGATTTTTTTATATTTTTTTTTGCTTTCCTTTTTGTTTCATGTAAACCTGTTTAGAGAAGCTGGAACTGAGTAATTTATGAGTTATGTTCAGTTGTAAAAATTGATGTTGATGTCTTTGCCTCCTATTTATATTTTACCTTTGTTTTTAGTTTTTTAATTTATTTTAATTTATATATATATATATATGTTTTTCTTTTTCCTTCACTTTGTTGATTTTCTTTGCATTTATAATGACCATTCAGCTAACTGTCATTGTTTCAGGTTTTACTTAGCCAATGCCATAGATTTCGTGCACTGGTTCTTCTTGGAAGATTTCTTGACATGGGACCATGGGCAGTCGATCTGGTAGCTTGGTGTCTTTGATAAATCTGTGTGCTGCTTCTTACTCTGTAAATTAAAATAATTTAATGGAGTAGCTTTGAATCTTGTAGGCCTTGTCTGTTGGGATATTTCCATATGTTCTGAAGCTTCTGCAAACAACAACACCTGAATTACGGCAAATTCTTGTATTTATATGGACCAAGATTCTGGCACTTGATAAGGTTTGTTAAAGGGAAGCTGCAGCATTTTAGATGGCTGTTTAAGTCATTGTTTTTGATCAGTCAGTTCTTATCTGGTGTTTTGTTTCTTTTGAGTGCTACCATTTTGTATTTTGCATTTTTGCTAATGTTTTGGAATTTGGGGAGAATTTTTGGTCTTTATCCATCTTTTGGCCTGGTGGACCCCCGGGTCTACTTCGCTTTGGTACATATATCTTTTGTTCAATAGTTTTGTTATGTTTCCTTTCAAAAAAAATTGCTAGTCACGTGGTTGTCAATTTGGTATGCTTAGAAGTGCTTCATGATATTGCTAAGACATATTCGTTAAACTTGTGCACACATGCATATGTATCCTGCAGCTGAGTTTCTTGGAATAATGTTCGATGTTCATAGAGTTGCTGTCATGGGATTTTTTTGATGGTGGTAGTAATAAGGAATTCCTTCTTGTGGATGCCAGTCATGTCAGGTTGATCTTGTGAAAGATGGAGGGCATGCATATTTTATCAGGTTTCTCGATAGCATGGAAGCATATCCAGAGCAGCGTGCCATGGCTGCATTTGTCTTGGCTGTCATTGTGGATGGACACCGCCGGGGCCAGGAAGCATGTATTGAAGCAGGCTTGATCCATGTCTGCTTGAAGCATCTTCAGGGTTCAACGCCAAATGATGCGCAAACTGAACCGTTATTTCTTCAGTGGCTTTGTCTCTGTCTGGGAAAGCTGTGGGAGGATTTCACTGAGGCTCAACTAATAGGTCTACGGGCAGATGCCCCAGCAATATATGCTCCCCTACTTTCTGAACCCCAGCCAGAGGTTTATGCTCTTTCTTTGTGGTCATATATATGATATATCTTTAACTAATTAATAATACTAAGATTGTAGATTAATATCCGAGGTTAATTTAAAAACCGTTCTATTTCAGGTCAGGGCTTCTGCTGTTTTCTCATTGGGTACTCTGCTTGACATTGGGTTTGACTCATCTAGAGACGGAGTTGGAGGAGAGGAAGAATGTGATGATGATGATAAAATTAGAGCTGAAATTAGTATTATTAGAAGCCTTCTAAGTGTTGTTTCAGATGGAAGCCCACTAGTCAGAGCAGAGGTTGCTGTAGGTATGTGATGCACTCATGCACATAAAAACTAACGTGGTTGGATTGTTGGTCGCTTCCAAGTTTTCTCAGTTTGTTTTTTTAATAATTATTTATATATGATTACTTAAAACATGGTAGAGGTTGTATACTTTTAAACATTATAATCTTATGGTTTTCTCATTTCTTGGTATAAAAAAAATATATTTAGTTCTCTTTTTTAAAGTCTCTGATAGCTTCAAATTTACAATATTTGGAAACTTCCAGAACTCACTTGTTGCAACAGTATGTGCTTAGAAACAGAGAATTTTTTATTGGCTCACAATCTCCTACAGCTTTCATATTCAGAATTTGAAATACCATTACTCTTTTCCTTAGAATTTTTAGTAAATAATGGCAATAATCATTTAAACAATTAAGAATAAAGTCATTACCGAGAATTCATTATCCTCAGATTACCTTTTGAACTATTGTCACGGCTCTCCATCTCCTGCTGTGTTCATTTTCTGAAATTGAAATACCATTGCCCTTTTCATTAGAATTCTTGGTAAATAATGACAACAACTATTAAACATTTAAGAAACATTTCGTTTTTTTGGTTGTGGTCACTATGCGAATAAATCATCTTTGATGTTGACCAATAAATATGGAAAATGGTTGTTCTAATTTTTGCTGTTTTTTGAGAAGAATCTATAGAATTGTAGAAGAATGATATTTCTGCATAACTTTTGAAAATTATGATCATGCAATAAAATGAAGACGTTGGCAACTAATTTATCATCTTTAGCGCAATATTGTGTTGTATTATGTTTTAAAATTATTTGTAATTGTTAGACCTCAAAAACTAAGCTACTAGGAAAACACCAACTATAATATTTAAACACACTTAGCACATCCTTCATGTGCAAGACCAACGAGTTTGCCAAGCGGTGTAAGCCCACAAACACAACAGTTTCAAATGACAACTCATACCCAAGCACTACTGGTTTAACAAGGCTATGATGTGATGTTACTATGTTAGTAGCCGTTAAACTCAAAAGCTTAAGCTATTAGCAATTGACCCTATAATAGTATTTAAGAACTCTAACAAAAGTATCAAGTTAGAGCATGCACATTTGCTATATTTATGTGATCTCCTTGTGCAAGGTGTTGGGTTGCATGAGAATAATTATAGATTTTTTCTTTCTTTCTTACTGGTGGCTGTAATAAATTGTGATGGATTATGATAACATAATTGAGTTGGTTTATTAATGTCTTAACAGCTCTTGCACGCTTTGCCTTTGGGCATAAGCAGCACCTCAAATCAATTGCTGCAGCATATTGGAAACCACAGTCTAATTCTCTGTTGGGTTCATTGCCTTCCTTGGCTAACATAAAAGCTACAGCCAGTGGAAGTATTGTGTCTTCTCAAATTGGACCATTGACAAGAGTTGGCAATGACAACTCTTCGGTGATTAGGGATGGAAGGGTCTCGATGAGCAGTCCTCTTGCTAATACTGGAATTATGCATGGATCTCCATTATCTGATGATTCATCTCAACATTCTGATTCTGGAATTTTAAATGATGGTGTCAGCAACGGGGTGGCTAACTATATAAGGCCAAAACCGCTAGACAATGCAATTTATTCACAATGTGTATTGGCTATGTGTAATTTAGCTAAAGATCCGTCTCCCCGCATAGCAAGCCTTGGTCGTCGAGTACTGTCTATTATTGGGATTGAGCAGGTGGTGACAAAACCTGTTACATCCATGGGTAGCAGTATGCGACCTGGTGAACATGCTACAGCATCTCCAACTCCTGCTCTCGCTGGGCTAGTTCGTTCATCTTCATGGTTTGACATGAATGGAGGTATACTTTTTCATGGCCCCACTGTGTGGGATCATTTTTGTTGTATTTGGTATGCATTATCTTTTATTTTGTGAAACCCACGATGGTCATATTAATTACTTTTTGTTGCACATAACCTTTTTCTTCGTATGTTTCAACTTCCTTTTAGTCCGCTATTTTTTTAGTCGATTACAGTACTATCAATATTATGAATTTCAATATTAACTATTGTTGACAGGTCATTTGCCTTTAAAATTTAGAACTCCTCCAGTCAGCCCGCCTCGACAAAGTTACTTAACCGCAGGAATGCGTAGAGTTTACTCTTTAGAGTTCAGGCCTCACCTGATAAACTCTGCAGATTCAGGTTTAGCCGATCCTCTGATAAGCAACGGTGGCGGGGAATCTTCTGGGGTTTCAGAACGCAATGTACTTCCTCAATCAACTATCTACAATTGGAGTTGCGGCCACTTCTCCAAGCCACTACTTACTGCAGCAGATGATACTGAAGAAATAATCGCTAGAAGAGAAGAAAGAGAAAAATTTGCACTGGAGCACATTGCAAAATGCCAGCGCTCTTGTTCGTCTTTTTACTCTATATTATTAAATCTATGTGATGATTTTTGCTTGCAGTACTAATTTGCTTTTAATTTGATTGGCTAGCTGTTAGCAGGCTTAGTAATCCAATTGCTTGCTGGGATACAAGATTTGAAAAAGGTACCAGTACAGCCTTGCTGCAACCTTTTTCACCTATTGTGGTTGCTGCTGATGAGAATGAAAGGGTCAGGTATGCTTGTTTTCATTTATATAATCATTGATTTATTTATCATGAATCATGGTGTTGAGAAATGCTAATGACCTGTTTCACACAGCTTATTGCACTAGCTATTTGAGGAAGGCTTATATAGACACAGTCATTCTTCGTTGGGTCATTTTTATTGGGGATATAAAGCTTTTTTTTTTTTTCCTCTTTTGTTCTTGTTATAACCGTAGTTTCAGCGTTGCAATATGGTGTGCTACATCTTGTAGTTCAAACTGTGTTGGAACATATTTGTGATAATTTGTGTTTGTTGGGTTTATAGTATTTTGCTTGTTGGTGGTTTGCTAGTTATAGCATTTTTAGTTCTTTTAATATTTTGAAGTAATTAATGCATGCTTTAAGTGTCCAGTTTTCCTGTTGGCTTCCAACTATAAAATAGTTTGTCAGACAGGAAGATGCCTCATTTTGGCTTTTAGATGACATAGGTAGGAACAGATGAATGTCTTCTTGGGGACAATATGAACCATGAAAGTTTTAGCAATTTCCTTTTGTTAATGCCAGTGTTGGCTATGTGTATATGCTTATTTATATTGGATGCAACTTAACATCAGATGGGTCCTTTGTTTCTGTAATTGCATTTCATGAGATATTTGCCTTTGTGTTAATCAATTGGTGTTTGTTTCTCCTCAGGGTATGGAATTATGAGGATGCTACCGTACTCAACAGTTTTGATAATCATGATTTTCCTGACAAAGGAATTTCTAAGCTTTGCCTTGTGAATGAGCTCGATGATAGCCTGCTTCTTGTTGCTTCTTGTAATGTTTTTTCCTGTCACATTCATTTTGTTGTATGGTGACTATAGAGTTCTTTTACTACAATGTTTGAAATCCCAATTATTATAACTTGTGTGCGTATTATTTAAGCAGCCAATGGAAATATTCGGATTTGGAAAGATTATACTATGAGGGATAAACAGAAGCTTGTTACTGCATTTTCTTCAATCCAAGGTCACAAACCTGGTGTGCGATGTTTAAATGCTGTGGTGGACTGGCAACAGCAGTCTGGATATCTGGTACATGCTTACTTTAAGATGTAATATTTAAGGAATTCTTTAAATGGTCATATCTTTAATTGACAGTGCTGTGATACATTTCTCTGATATGTTACATTGTAGTATGCTTCTGGAGAAATATCATCTATTATGCTTTGGGACGTGGACAAGGAGCAGCTTGTCAATTCTATTCCTTCATCATCTGATTGCAGTATCTCGGCATTGGTGAGTTTTTTACCCTTTCCTGCCATAGCTTTATCATTCGTACTATTTCAATTCAGTTTGCTGGCCAGCTAAGTTCAAAGATCTTTTGCTTTTATGTTTACTGTATTGAATTTCTAGGAAGGATGTGATAAGTTGGTTGACTTACAAATTTGTAGTGTTGGCTTTTAAAAATTGTATGTAGCAAACTTTTAAAACATTACAATGTATGTGGTGGTTAAAGTTCATTTGGTTGGAAAATGTGTCAGCTCAAGTTCTCTTGTGCGCTGTCTTCTTTCTCAAATAGAGGTTTCATGAATTCATCTCCAGTCAGATTTTGTATGTTATTTAATGCAATTCTTGGGAATAGTTGTTAACATGTTCTTTGTATTTTTAAATAATTACTTAAGTACCAGTATAGTAATATTACAAGATCCTTTTTTAGAGGCTTAGCATTTTGCTCTGCTTTCCTTATTTGTTTAGCTTGACAACTTTAAAAGCTATTTTTTTGAAGCTTGAGTGTTTTCTTGATTTCATCTTTTTTTCTTATATAATAATGGTTTTGTTGCTGGAACCAATAATGATCTGCAAATAGGAATACGTTAGTTTGCAACTTCACTTATTTTGCTTGTGATGTGTAACCTCTTTCCACATTTTTTTTCTCATGATATGTTATCATGTATTCATGTCTATTTTATTCAATGGATGTATCTGGAAATTCTTTGGCATTGCATGATGTTATAATAGAGATTTGCCTTTCCAAGGGATGTGACACGCATTAACTATATTTCTCATGTCATCTCATGATTCTGGCATGTTATGTGGTGGATCACCATAAGTATATCATTAGCTGTGCAACACTCCCTTCACTCCCTTGCTTGTCATTGGCAATGTTTGCATTTTGTTTATGTTTTACTCTTGTACAATTCAGTCTGCTTCTCAAGTTCATGGGGGTCAACTTGCTGCTGGTTTTGTGGATGGCTCTGTCAGACTCTATGATGTTCGAACTCCTGAAATGTAAGGATTTCACACAGCTTGTAATTATGGCAAGATACTGTCTTCGTGTTATCTGTTAATTGATCATCATATATATATTTTTTTTCTCTTAGGCTTGTCTTTGAAGCACGGCCACATACTCAGCAAATTGAAAGAGTTGTGGGGATTAGCTTTCAGCCTGGTCTTGATGCAGCAAAGGTAAACAGAACACCTGCATAAACGAGTTATTGGATTTGTTCTCGATTTCAAACTATCTTATTGTCATTTTTATACTATAGTTTTCATTTTTCTTCTTTTGACATGTGCTTGGTAAAGTTTACATTGCTTTAAATTGACATATTCTTTTGTCTTCTTTCAGGTTGTCAGTGCATCTCAGGCTGGTGACATTCAATTCCTTGATATCAGAAATCACAGAGATACGTACCTTACGATCGATGCTCACAGGGGATCGCTTACAGCTTTAGCTGTTCATAGGCACGCCCCAATCATTGCCAGCGGCTCAGCAAAACAACTAATTAAAGTTTTCAATCTTGCGGGTGAACAGCTAGGCACCATTAAGTACCACCACCCCAGCTTCATGGCCCAGAGGATTGGTTCCGTACGATGCCTCACCTTCCACCCCTATCAAGTCCTACTCTCTGCCGGTGCTGCCGATGCATGTGTTTCCATCCATGCCTGATTATAACTTGTAAGCAAATATAAATGCTCATTCTTTTATGGATGTCAGTTTCGTAAATCTGGAAGGCAGCGAAGTGCTGGAAACATCCATAATCCATTACAGAGTCACCAGTGCCAGCTCTAATGGATTCAAGTTATATAACAAGCAGACACATTCGGCTGCTGCAATCATCACTGGCTGTTGATAAATCTGGAAATATTGGGTTGGGCAAGTTCCACTGAAATTGTATGCTATACATTCATTAGCCTCCGGTGTAGAGAGCCTAACATGTCAGGTAAAAAAATTAAGCATTAGGGTCGAGGGGGCTTTGGCAAATAATTTGTTATATAGGTAAATGCGTGTAAATAGTTTATTTTTCCATGTCGGTGTGTCAATTGTTCCTTCTATCTATCTATCTATCCCTTTGTTCAATTTGTAAAAGCAGCACACTAGTCATTATCATAATTCTCTAGTGTTGCAAACAGAGTGGTATGGGGCAATCATCCCCTAAATTGTGGGGGCTCTAACTGAGCCTTGTCACTGGTCTTGCATTGTGTTGAAATTGTGGATCACTGGGCCTAATCGTCAAAATCACAACTCACCCACACAAGTTCATGCCCTAAAATCTTACATCTGTTGATTAAGTTATACCCACTTCCTCTCAGATTGCTTGATAAAATTATAGCGTACAAATTAATCCACGAATTTTCTTCGCAAATTCAGATTCTAAGTCATCAGTGGCATTGCTCTTTCAAAGGAACATCGTCTGATATGTGAAGCTAAAAAGGGTACCAGATCAGAGGCCTGACAGGGTTCTCTTAACCAAACATAAAGCTGAAAACGAATGGTTTCCCCTCTACACTGGAACATGTTGGAAAATACAAATTATTCTAAGTCGGGCCCGATCTTGGTCTGTTAAACGGTTACTGGGGTTTTATCAAGGCCCGTGGACCGGGTTTACAAACCAGTTTCTAAATTGTGGCCCGATGTTGGCCCGTTAAAAGTTCAGGTCTTTTTTTCATGGCTTGTGGGCTTAGTGTGCTCTGTCTAAAAATGATTTTTCAGCCCGACATCGCCCGATGATTGGTTAACTGTGTATAGTATCATGGCCCGTGGCCTATTTGGCTGGGCTTAGAAGTCGAATATAGTCGTGGCCCAATGTCTGTTTCTGTAAATTTTAACTGTAATGTCATGGCCCGTGGGTCAAATAGACTGGGTTTTCATTTTATTTTTCAATGTCCCAATATTGGCCCAATAATGGGTCAACTGTGATTTTCATGGCCCGTGGCCCAAACGGGCTGGGATTATAATTTAATTCACAGCCCGATATCTGCCCGGCAGAATGGTTGGGCTATATATCAAAGCCAGTGGGCTTAATGGCCATGATCACAAATTAGATTGGGTCATGGCCCAGTGTCAGCCCTTTAAATAGTCAACTGGGCTTTTTAAACAAAGGCCCTGATTTTGTGGGCTAATGGGCTAAGCCTTTGCAAAAATCTATAATATGGCCCGTATCTATCTGGCCCTAAGGTGGCGTTTGTTTTTTTGTCTGAAGTCTGAATAGGTCTGAAGTTGACTTAAATCTGAATGATGACTGAAATCTGAAATCTGGATGATATGTTTGTTTTTTATTTATGATGTCTGAATATCAATGTCTGAAAACTAGTAAAATGACAACTATACCCTTTTAATTATTAATAGATTGATGTATTAATATAATATATATATATATATATATATATATATATATATATATATATATTTTTATATATTATATATTAATATATAGAATTCTCTAGAAGTCATTTTCTTCTCTTTTTCTCTCTTCTACAGATCTTCTTCTCTATCAGTTCTCTTTTTTCTTTCCTGTTCTTTCTTGTTCTCGCTCTTTTCTAGATCTTCTTCTACTCTTCTACAGATCTTCTTCTCTCTCACTCTCAGATCTCTTTTTCTTTCTTGTTCTTTATTGTTCTCTTTTTCTTGTTCTTCAGATTCGATTTTTTTTTTTTGAATATGATATTGACAAAGTATGTGTGTTTGGATATGGATTGATGAATGAGGTTTGTATTTGGATTTTTATTTTGGAATTTGATTGGAAATTTGGGTTATTGAATGAGGTTGGTATTTGAATGAGTTTTTTTTATTTATTTATTCTGATATTGATGAAGTATGTGTGTTCTTGAATAAGGGTTTTTTTGTTGGAATTTGATTCGAAATTTGGGATTTTTTTTTTTTTTTTCTGGATTGAAGAAAAAAATTTGATGAAGAAATCAATCATTTCCTGGTGAAGAGGATGCCGTTGCAAGGAACTCTTCTTCTACTTTGTTGGGGGTAAAATGGGGAATAGAGGTTAAAAGTTCTCTCACTACTGTTCATTTCAGATAAAAGCTCAATTTTTCAACTTTTTTTTCTTAGACAATTTTAGGCAATTCTCAGACTTCAGATGGTTGAAAAAACAAACAAAAATGTCTTAATAAAACATTCTATGGAACTTAAAGTTTTCAGATGAAAAAACAAACAGGCCCAAGTCTAGCCTTACAATTTGACATCTCTAGTGAAAGCTCAAACAAGGTAACACAAAGTTCCCTGAAGAGAAGATTATCAATGGATTTAACGCATTAATAACATGCGTATGAGATTCTTAGTTCAAAAGAAGCAATGGCAGGTTCAATAAATGGTAATCATCGTCAAAAGATGTCGCATTAAAAAAAAACAAATAAAGTTGGTGTAAAGCTTCAACTTTGAGAAACGAAATAATGGCAATCATAACCAAAATCAAGGCAGAATAAGTGAGGTTAATAACCGACAATCAAATGTATGTCTACGACAATCTAATGATCTTTAGATACATTCCAAACAAAAAAAGAAAAGAAAAGAAAAAGAAATTGGAATTCATCATATTCACAAGGATATATTCTTGTTTGTGTAGTAGATGCTATACCATAACATTTTCACTTCCTTCCACCCACCATACTCGGTCCAGAAGTTCCCGACAGACCAGGCGTCGTGCTGCCTGTCATTTTATACCTTCCATCCCCATTGCCAAGAACATTCAAATCTTCAAACAATCTGTACGAGGGAATAAAGGGCTTCGATGCTGCTGTAGGGGAAGGGTTTCTAGGACCAGAACTTGCCTGAGGATCTCCATGCATAGTTGACCCATTGCTTCCCCTTACAGGGAATGAGTTATAGTGCTGCAAAGGTCTCGCCCCTTGCACGGGTGTATAAGATGCAGGGGTGTTGGCTTGGGGAGTCGAGTACATGTTATTGGCATTAGTAGACTGGTGATTTTGGTTGTTATAATAACCAGGGGTAGTAGCCCATGGTGGAGGAGGGTAAGCGGAGGAATACTGGGAATATTGAGCCTGTGATTGCGGCTGGAATTGGGGTTGTGCTTGTGGCCGGTATTGGGGTTGTGCTTGTGACCGGTATTGGGGTTGTGACTGCAGCTGGTATTGGGGTTGTGACTGCGGCTGGAACTGGGGTTGTGACTGCGGCTGGAACTGAGATTGGGATTGCGGCTGGAACTGCGATTGAGATTGGGGATGTTGGAACTGGGGTTGTGCTTGTGGTTGTGGTGGAGATTGAGATAATGGCTGTGATTGAGGCTGGGCCCATGGAGCAACATAATTACTGTAGGGTCCCTGCCCTTGATTTGCAGGATAAGTTTGGGAAGCATAGGGATGACCTTGAGTGTTGGGCAAAGTAGGTACCTGATGTGTGCTATGGTTATTAGAGGCTGATGGAGTGTGAGGAGTGTGGGGTGAGGTTGATGTAGTTGACAAGGTAATACTCAAAAGGTCAATCATGTCCTGTTCTTTTGTTGTCCTCACAGGTACAGGTGGATCAGGTAGAGCCAAAGCATTACTTGGGGTAGCAGTTGAATCTGCTGGCATGGATGAAGTTGTTGTGTTGCCATTGTTCACTGGCACAAGAGCTCCACTACTTTCAGTCAATACATTCTGTGAAGACACCGGCTGCGGTTTGGAATGCCTGCACAAAGTATTTAAATATTAAAAATTAATCACTATATGGAGTAAAACTAAATTAAATCTGCAATGTCAGTCCACAGAAACTAGAGTAGGTCAATAAATTGTTGGAAATTTCACAGGAGAACAAAAAAAGAAAGAAAATAATCGGGTTTCCAAGGCAGATGATCCACCAGGCCAAACATACATACATGATACATCTATACACCAACTTCTATATAAGTGTCCTCCTATGCCAACTAATGGTCACTCAGTCAGAATGAGTAGAGGTGTAAGACAGGCGTAAGAAAATATGGCCCACCGTGCCATACCATGCAGTTTTGACATCTAAGGACTAAGATGCCAAAACTCCGACAATACCCCTAGGCCCTAGGTGGCTCTATGGTAGTGAAACTGAAGAATACAGTGTATGTCATATAGAGAGAGATATATATTCCATATCTAAGATCTCTGAAAAATATAAAATAAACAACTAATTAAACGACCTTCGAGCTAGCTGTGCGAAGTCATCTTCCTCTTCTTCCTCTTCATCAATGACACCCCTTGTCACAGTAGCAACGGGTGCAGGGAGGTGACCATTAGCTCCTCGACTTGAGTCACTTGCTTCAGTTGATTTCTGGCTGGGGGCACATACTTCACTTGGTTTAGTGCTTAAATTTGTAACTTGAGTTGGTAGAGGGGAACCAAATGCTATAGCATCATATTTTGCAAGTATGGTCTGCAAACTATCATTCAATTCAAGGCCCTGACCAAGAAGTTCCTCATCCCTGCCACAAAGCCAAAAAGAAAATTATAAATAGATAAATAGCAATGTACAAGCCACTGCAATAGCAATAATGAAGAGAGAGAGAGAGAGAGAGAGAGAGAGAGAGGCACATGCTGCAAACACACATGATAATTGATAACACACACTATGGTGATTATTTTAAGGGTAATATCAAAGAAGCATGCAGAAAACCATTAAAGCCTTGTGAAGAGACATTTGGTGTGAACTAACCCAGTTGTAGTAAGCATCTGCATTAGCTTTTTTTGGTTGGACCGACACCGATTGACAAGATCAAGAATAACCTCATCTTTTACTGCCTACAAACAGTAATCCAAACACATGTAAAAGATTTAACCTCAATGACAAAGTAAAACAGAGGTAGAAATCAACAGTTCTCATACCCCATGGTCACTAGGGTTCACAGCTTGCAACATGTCAGATAAGAGTTCCATTACATCGCGCATAGAGTCCAGGCTTGACAAACTAGATGGTTAGGAAAAATATCAGGAACATAGTTATCATAAGAACCACAATCTGAAGAAGCACTTCAAGAAGAAAGCAAAACACCTAACAAGAAGGGCAAACAGGGTAAGCAAATCAAAGTGGTACCCTCACCTTATAGTTTCAATCTCTGTTGCCATTGTCTCATCAAGCCTTCTAGATGAATTGCTTGGCATACCATAACCAGCTTGTGTATGTCTCAGGGTGGGGTGGGTAACAGGTGGCGTAAATATTGGAGCTGCATCCGGTGAACGCTTAGGAAATTGTACTCCAGAACGCTGCCACTCATACAACCCACACTTATTGAATAATATTATAGATGGATTATCACATACACCAATTCTTTCTGTTTGAGAATAAGAGCTTATCAAGGTAGATGCAAGATTGAATAAATCCTTAACAATTCAGGGTCAAAGACTCAAAGGCAACTGAGTTCTATCTAAGATCAACTACAGCATATTGATCAGGACAATATATATTGTTGTTGACAAATTCTATGTGATGAATCTGACCTACCCATCAATATTCCAAAATGTGCCAGGAAAAAATCATCAAAGAAAGTAACTGAAAGCAGGTTCCTTTAAGCTTACCCTGAGATCATCGCATGCATAGTAATACTGAGGATGTTTTCCTCCAGGTCCACCAAATGCCTCCTGCCAAGAGTCTAACAAGGCCAAAATTTTATCCCTCACTTGCATATCTGCCTGCAAAAGCAATCCATACATGTGTTTTAGCTGAGATAGAAGGTCTGAACAAACAAAGGGTACTACAAGAAAACAATAATATACATTGTCAGTTACCAAAAGAAAAGTGTGTAAAATAGGACTGGAAAGACAGCAATTCTAAACAATAGATGATGCTTTTAAGCATTTAAACAGTGTGTGCTGCTACTAATGTTTCTCATCAAGATATAGAATTCGGAATCCAAATCCAATTAAGTTTGTTTTTCCTCAAATGTAGAGCCATTGAGAAGACCACCAGGGCACCTATTACCGCATCAGGAATTTTATGATTTTTTATATATTTTATTTTCAATTAACCATATGACCTTTCTCATGAATGCTATCATCCCAAATGCAATCCCTGTTCTCTGGATGATCAAACTTCACAAGATCAAGTGGCCAGATACTGATTCCACACAATCATATGATAACATTTCCATGTAACCAAAAAACAACATTTTCTTCTAACATGTTACTACATGCTTAAACTTCATAACAATTTGAAAATGATTCACTCTAGCTACCCACTCAAGCTCTTTAAGATTGATAAACAAAGAAGCAATAAGAATTACTATGAAAAAAGGTAAGTGAACATGCAGAGGAAGCTTTAAACATGTGAATTATAATTTCCACGCATCTCATACCAAAATATTGTAGACAACATATAAAAACTTACCTTCTTCTTCACAATTTTGACCATCTCTCCCAGCACATTCCTCTCAGCAATTTGGAAGTGAACATAATCACCACAATTTTTCACCATCGTCTCTAAAAGCTACACAGTACGTTCATCACACAATTAATCAATACCAAATCCCAAATTGATAAATTGGAACAATAAATTTGTGGGAAAACCATTATACATACCACAGATCAAGTGGTATAACTTTAACGTTTTAAGTCAACAAATACAATCAGAGGATTCAACTATAAAGATAGCAAAAAAGGTAGCAGCAGAAGTTACCGTCAGAGCAAGTAGTTGCACTTTCGCATTCTTGTGCTGCAACCTTTTCTTTACTGCTTTTACTACATCTTTGGCCTGCCTGAGCAATTCAATACATAATCATAAAAAAAACAATACAAATTTTCTTCTTTTTCTTTTTCCTTTTTCAAAGAAACCAAAAATTCTTGAAAAGTGTTTTCACTCCTCTTCTCTAATCTTGATGAATACTTTACAGTGAAGCTAAATGTAAAAACAGTTTATAAACACAGACACAAAATGATTTTTTATCTTGAATAAATAATTTACTTTTAACTCAAACATCTTACTAGAAAACTTTTCATCGATAATTGAAGAAAATTAAATTAACAATTCCATCGAACCAGTAAAATAAAAATCAGTTAAAAAAGAGAGAATGAGAAGTCCTAATCAGGAAGCTTAAAATCAGTCTTCATCATAATTCATAATAAATCATAATTCATAATAAAAGAATAAAAATAAGTTAGCTAATAGAAACCAAATATTCGCGTGTATGTAACATCATATAATCAAAATCAAAGGCTCAAAGCAACACAGAAGTAATCCAAAATTTTCGATGAAGCAGAAACCCTAGATAACACAAAATCAAAAATAATAATAAATAAATAAATAATCTCAAAGTACCATTGATGAGAATTGACGGAGTCGCAGATATCGATATTCATCGTCCAATCAGGATTCATCAGAAGCTCGCTGGTCGCCTTATCCACCGCTACGGTAGCTGACGACGACGAAGACGACGAAGACGTCATGATCATCATCTTCTCTCTCTCTTTCAACTTCCAAATACAACAAGAAAACAAAAAAAAAACAAACAGAGACTATCCTTTGTTTGTTTAGCTAGAAAATTTAACACAAATACACCGCCATGATTGTATTTTGTTTGTTTTCAGGTTTTATATTTTTATATTATTTTTTCTCCGACCAAAAAAATCGATAATTTTTTCTCTCTTTTGTTTTTCGTTTGCTTGTTCTCTCTCTGATTCTTCGATTTATTTCTTTTAGCGGAAACTTCGTTTTTCCTTTCCTTTTTTTCTCGTTCTATCATAATCTTCTCAGTTTTTCTCATGCGCTTTCCCAACTCGGATACTCTACGCGCTCTTACAAACACTATAACCCACGAACCAATAGAAACCCGAAACGTGGATTATGCTTTCCGCGTGTAGGCGAGTTCGTGGCATTTTCCGTTTCGGCGTGTCATTTGAATACTTTTGCTTACAAACTTTATAGCTAATTTCGTTAATTTTTTTAAAAAATATAAAAAATATTAATAATAAAAATAAAAATAAAAATAAAAATAATAAGGAGAAGATAAATGAGGAGGTGATAAAACTTAAAAGTCGTGGTGGACTATGAAGTGTACAAAAAGATGATTAAAATGTCACAATCGGGGCCGGCTTTGTCTGTTTTATATGAGTGAGTTGCAATTTTGTCATATGGTCCGAGGCCTTTTTTGTATACAAATTTTTATGGATATTATGGATATCATTATTTTTAGACCTAGAGGCCGAAATCAGGTTAAGTGTTTGTCGGGATTTATTGACATTAATCGTTATTAATACGATTCGTATAATTACCTTTACAAGATCAAACATTAATAGTGTGGGTTTATATATCCCACCCGTTATTGGTTTATCGAGATTTGTTGACATCAATTACTGTTAGTACGACTCATATAATTACGCTCACATGATCAAACACTAATAGTGAGGGCTTGTATAGCCCACCTTCACATCAAAGGTCTTCCCACACTTTTTTCTTTTCTTTTTTTCAAATTGAGTTAAGGTTCTTTTATATCAATAATTGTAATTGCAAATCAACAATTACTATTTTTATATTCATGAAGGGATTCTTCCAAATATATATATTATTTAAAATATTATATAAATTCGGGTTTTTAAGAGAGAGAGGACTCGAGCCTAGAACCTCATGGTATAATTATGAGGGGTTTACCACTTGACCAACATTATATTGTCAATTTTTCCAAACTTATTTATTTATGATTAAGGTAAAACTCGAACCCATCGGTAATCCAAAGAGTGATGAGTTGGTATGCATTATTATTATTATTATTATTTATTAGCAAAAATAGATGTAGCTTTTGCATACAAGCTGGTCCTCTTCTTTTTGACATGATTTGATAAGATTCGTTGTTTTGGCTTAAAATGAATAAAAAATCTATGGCTATAATAATTCATTCATTTTTATATTTTTAAAATAATTCATTCATTATCTCTCCAAATTAAAGAATTGTAGTTTCCTAGTTTCAACATTAAAATTTAATTTATCAAGCTCCCTCAAAGTTGTTTAAGAGATCTTGAATAATAATCCAATTATTTTGACTTTGGTTTCAACTTAAATATAAATTATAAATTAAAGTTGAGAATTATAGTAAACATTCTATTATTGCTTGCTAACTTGTTAATCAATTATTTATAAGTCGTGATTTTACATTTCTCCAAAATAAATAAATCTATACTAAAAATTCAGATTTAATTGATATTTTAATCTTTTCTTTGGTATCATTAAAATGGATATATATATATTTTTTGTTATGAATTATGATAAACTATTTGAATATGTATTGAACCAATTTTTACTAGTATTAGATCAATCTAAAGCTTAAACCTCTAAGATTTTAATAAATAATAATTAAAATTATTTAATGAATAACTTATATTAAATAATTTTGACTTTATTTTTTACCAAAGAGAAAGCAATCATTTTCAAAATAAGTAACCACACGTAGCCATCATTTTTTTTTCTTCTTTTTTAAAGAGGTGGAGTCAGCTAATCTAATCTTTATTTTTCTTTATTTTAATTTTATTTTTTTTAAGTAATAATTAAAGGTTTGCAAAGATAACATAACATCATGTGATTTACTTATTAATTTTCCAAGGTCTGAATAATGGACAAGGATTGATGATGGTTACTGGTTAATTAGAGGCACAGTCATTTGACTAAACCAATATTAATTATAAATACATCTTCACATGTGTCATCCTATCAATTTATTTATACACTTGGCCACGACATATATACAAAACGACAGCGTATTTTCGTCACTAAAACATTCCATTATTCAATTAATTATTGGGACACTAGTCATCTACGGTTACTGTCACTAAGGAGGAAATGGTAGGAAATGCCACTCTTTTCATGTTTATTTTTTTATAATTTAAATTTGGGAAATTATCATTCTCGCCCCTATATTTTACCATATTCTCCGGTCTCCCCCCTCTAGTTTTAAAATTCTCCAATTTCCCCCCTCCCATGCCTATTTTCATATGGTGAGATTGGGCATGGGAGGGGGGAAATTGGAGAATTTTTAAATTAGAGGGAGAAAACAGGAGAATATGGCAAACTACAGGGGGGAGATTAATAATTTCCCTTTAAGTTTAAATAGTACCAAAGGACTAAAATAACCCCACCTCCCTCATTTATTACATTTGAGCCATTTTTAGGGATTATTATTATTATTATTTTTTTTTAAAAAACCTCCATTGATAGAGGACCAAGTCCTCCATCAATGGTTTTGAAAGACCTCGACTGGAGGTCACAAAATTGGCCTCCAATGGAGGTTTCAATGAAGAAGATGACATAAAAAAAAAAAAAAAAAAAAAAAAATGGAAAATTTTATTTTTGTCTAGAAAATCTAAAAAACTGTAAAAAGTCTCGAAAACTACTTGAAAAGTCTCGGAAATCAGAAAATACAAAATAAGTATCGGAAACACCAAAATAAGTCTCGAAAACACAAAAAAGCATGAGACTTATTTTTGTGAGTGTGTTTTAATGGTATTTTTATCAGATCCACACTTTAGGTGCAATTTAACTTAAATAATTAAAATAGTCATACTCTTAAAATTACACCTTGAAGAAGTGCCATTTAATTTTTGAACCTTATTGAAAAAAGAAGAAGAAGTTGGCTTCACTTTCCTTTTTGATCTAAAAGGGGAAGATTCGAACCCGTAACCTCATGGTGCATGTGTGAGTAGTTTACCACAAGACCAACCCATCTCGTCCAAACATTTATTTTGGTGGGAATCGAACCAAGGATCTGGTTAAGGAAATTTAATAGATTAACCATTTCACTACGACTTCAACTTTTAAAAATATTAAAATTAGTTTAAGTTTCTAAGCATATATATTTTGGAGAGAAAGGTATTTATTTCTTTGAATGTGTTGTTTTGTAAAATAAGAAGTTAATTTAAACAAATTTCATTTATATTAGACTTGTATGGTCGAAAATAAGAAGATAATTAATGCTAAGTATCTTAATTCATATTCTAATTCAACTTTTTATATATACAAACAAGTTGGAATATAGCCTTGCAATGGTGAGAAGTCCGATTAATTATAATAAGAGTGAGTCGGTGCGTAAGAGTTGTATGCTATAAGACGATGTGAGGTTGGTTCAGTGGTAAACCCATCACATCTGCACTATAGATTACGGATTCGAGTCCTCTTCCTCTCCAAAAAAACCCAAAATTTATGTAATAGTGTAATACTTTAAAACAAAAAAAAACAAAAACAAAAAAAGGTGTATGCTATATATTATGCAATGGAGGTCTTTCATTTTCAAATCATAACAAGGACAACGATGGTATAAGAAAGAAGCGAATTCATATAATGCTAGACAACTTTTCTTGTTAGGTTGCAACTTGCAAGTCAATATATATAATAATAGTGAAGACACGTTAATTTGCAACATTAAATGTTCATGATAAAGGATAAAAGTTTAATTTAGTCTTCTTTGGAGGCTCCTCCATTCTTATATAATATAATAGAGCTAGCTTTCATGAAAATGGGATTCAAATCCATATGTATCAGCTACGGCCTACGGGGATTCCGTATATATTTTTTTCATAAGAGATTCCAATTGGCACTAATATAATGAAAAATATATATATATATTACCACGGATTACGGATATCATTTGAGATATAGCCTGAAAAAAATGTAAATGTACGGTACTACACGATGAATTCTATAAGTTATATACACACAAGTGTATGTTCTTTCATTTAATTGTATTTTTTTGAAGTATTAAATCCTTCATATCTACATTCAAAAAAAAAAAAGAAAAAAAAAAAAAAAAAAAGTCATTCATATCTATACCACGGGGTTGAGGGTTCGAGTCCTTATCCTCCCCAAAAATCCCAAATTTATATATTATTATGAAAAAATAGTCAAATTTTATTTTAAATGAACAATTATTTTATTTTATAATAATTATTAGCTTCTAGATAGTGGTTAGTGGTTAGTGGTCAAGAATCAAGATGCTGATATCATATTAAACTCAGTCAATTCAAACATCATTTCGACACAATCAAGCGATTTTTCTTCTACCAGCGAAGATATTTTCTTCACTGAAATTTAGTATACTTAGCTTACAAGTTCCAAAGTCAACTAGCAACATATTATTTCACCACCACCACCAACGCTAACGGTTGGTGCAAATCCTCAAACCAGCAGCACCAACCAGTCAACCACATGGATCTCCTTTAATTTTAGCAAATCTATATATATAGACGGGAAATGTTTATTAACACATTTTCGAAATGTTAAGAAGTTACATAAGATTGGAAATTGAGTTAGAAAATTATTATAAACAATTGATAATCTCGATTCAAGTGCACGGAAGATTTTCGTAAACAGACACATTATGGATCGTCTCATTCGTCATCCTCCTCCTCCTCCTCTTCGTCGTCCTCCTCCTCTTCTTCTTCCTCCTCCTCCTCCTCATCCCCGTCTTCAGATGAGTCCGAGTCATCATCATTACCACCACCACCCCCGTTAATCTCATTAAGGATAATGATAAGGGAAATGATAAATGCATGATCAATGTTAGGATAAACTGTGACCATGAAACTGTCTTTTCCAAGCACGACACTTTGAACTGTTTCATGTTTGTGCATCTGCATATACAATAACAAAGACAATAATCGATTAGATAATTAGTTAATTAATAATTAGCATTTCAAAAGCGTTAATTAATTAATCTTCTCTTATGTTAATTATGCATAATATACAATTAATCAAAGTGATCAGTGGTATATATATATATATATCTTACTTGGGCAACAATTGTAGAAGATTCTCCTAAATAAATACAGCAAGAACATTCAGACCAGCTGCCTTTAACCAGAAAATCACTAACTTCTTCCTTTGTGTTATTGGCCAAGAACACATCTAATTTGGTCTTGAATTGGATCAACGAAGATTTCTTTACAGTGAAGAGAAGATCTTTGCTATCTGTGCTTTTTCCCTTAAACGCATGCCATCTGTTGTGCATAGTCCGTATCTGCATTTATAAATTAAAAAAAATATCAAATGTACGTGATCTCGTACCTGATAATAATTTATATATACATATATAATCGGATTGGATTGGATAATCCGGATCCGAATTTGACTCTACATAATATATGCATATATACCTTCTTAGTGAAAGTGACAATAGTGTTTCCAGCGCAATCAAGCAAAACTTTCCTGGCATGAAGTGAAAAAAGTTTTCCTTTGACTTTGTACATGGAATTGCCATTGATGTCTTTGACAGAGAATTTCCTACTACTCAAAAGCTTATTCGCAATCACAAGATCTAGAGGATAAGGAGTGCAAAACTCAGGTCCGACAACGGAAATGGGTGTCGAAGAATATGGTTCTTGCCCGGGCACAGGCACTACTGCGCCATACGGCGCTTGACCGGGCGGCAATGCATATGGTGCTTGAAATGGCGGTGGAGGATACGGTGCTTGACCGGGCGGCAATGCATATGGTGGTGGATACGGTGCTTGACCGCCGGGCGGCAACGGATATGGATTTGATGATTCATTGGGCGCTGCATATGGATATGGTGGTCGAAAATTAGGCTGCTCCATTGAGAAATAGAGAAACTTTTATTAAAATGAAAGATTCTTATATATGAATTAATGAGGGACTAGTTGTTTTTCCTTTTATTTTGGTATTCAAAACCGCTTTTTATGCTGTACGTGCTATATTTGTCTTTGTTAATTAAGGAACTGGTGGCTCATATAGTCTCATAATATGAGATTTAGAGGACCTTTGAATTGAAAAATCTTGTGACACACATAAGCTAGTGTTACTAAATATGGAGCTTGAAATTTGTTCTGTTTTTTTTTTTTTTTTTTTTGAGAGAGGGAAAGGACTCGAACCCGCAATCTCGTGGTGCAAGTTTGAAGGGTTTACCATCGAACCAACCAACATTTAAACCGTAAACAAGCCTTACATATATTTATTTCATGCATAACCTGTACTGATTGGTACATGGATTTTTGACAACTAAAAAAACACACACACAAGCACAAGTGAAGTTTGAGGAGGAAAAGGATCACTCTTAGACTAGAATTTGGATCAATCAAGCGTAAATATTAGTTTCATCTAAAATCTCAGCCGGTAATTCCATCAAGAATCACGATAAGGGCGACTATGAATGCATAGTCGACGTTAGGATACACTGTCACCATGAACTTGTCCTTTCCGATCAAGATACTTCGAATACCATGTTTCTTGTACATCTACACATCAACAACATGTTTTTAATTTCGACTTTTATAAACTTTTAAGGATCTTGTGACGGTAAAAACCATGAAAAAAATAAAATAAAAAAGCTTACTTGGGCAAAAATTCTGTTGGATTCTCCGGCATAAATAGTACAAGATTGTTCCAACCAACTTCCTTTAACTTTGAAATCAGAAACTTGTTCGTTTATGTTGTTTGCCAAGTACACATCAAGTTCAGTCTTGAGCTGGATTATTGAAGATTTTTTAGCAGAAAATATCATATCACCATAATCGGTACTATCTCGCCGAAATACTTCCCATCTATCATGAGCGGTAAGTATCTGCATTATTGAAATGCGATAGTTTATCAAATATTTTCTATAATGTCATGCCTACGTACGTTAGAAAATAATGATGTAGAAAACGGATAAAAACATGAGATAGACCTTCCGTTGAAGAGTAACAATGGGATTTCCGGCATCATCAAGTATTACTCGCCGGCCAGGAAAAAGTAATCCTTTCACTCTGAGGACGAGGTTGCCATTGGTATCGTTCACATCAAAGTTGCCACTGGTTATGTTCAAAACTTGTTTCCGTATCACAAGATCGAGAGGCTGAGGACCACAAAACTGAGGACTGATAACTGAAACAATATTGGTTGGTTGTGGATTATAGGAAATGGACAATTGAGCCTGCATATTGAAAGAAGATTGATTGATGGAAGATGAATTGGTAATTTAAGATCTTATTTTGCTATGTTTTTTAATGGAAACTGAAGCTCTTATTAATATGTGATTAAAGGGTTTCTGTTGAATGAGATTTTGGTTGATATTTATTCCCCTCTAGAATCATATTCCATTTAATGGTTTCAATTCTACCACAAAAACTGAAGAACCCTATTCCATTCAAACGTTTTCCACAAGATTCTGATTCATTTTAGAAAATGAAAACTTGGACTAATTCCTTTCTAGTTAATTGGATCATTTAGATAAAATGTGGATTGATGGAAAAGTACACTCATTTAATTGTTTCAATTCTACCACAAAAACTGAAGAACCCTAATCCATTCAAATGTTTTCCACAAGATTCTGATTCATTTTAGAAAATGAGAACTTGGACCAATTCCTTTCTAGTCAATTGGATCATTTGGATAAAATGTGGATTGATGGAAAAGTACACTCATTTAATTGTTTCAATTCTACCACAAAAACTGAAGAACCCTATTCTATTCTAACGTTTTCCACAAGATTCTAACCCTATTCCATTTAAAATACGTTCTCCACAAGATTCTGATTCATTTTAGAAAATGAAAACTTGGACCAATTCCTTTGTAGTTAATTGGATCATTTGGATAAAATGTGGATTGATGGAAAAGTACACTCATTTAGTCCGACAATTTTAGGTTTGAGTCGTTACACCGCATTCAGTAAAATCAGAAGCGAGCAAGAGCTAGCCATGGAAACCATAAACAAGCACCATATTTATTACACTTAAGGAAATTAAGGGGGGTGTATTAGATTGAGATTTTAATAAACAATTTTGAGATGACAGGATTTATAGGATTTGTAGGATTTTAAAGACTATTAGAATTATATGGACTAGACTTCCAGGATTCTGGAATTTTTTTAAAAAGAGTCTCTAGACTTTATTTATAGACTATTAGGATTATCTAGATTTTATTTATAGAATATTATGATTATCTAGACTTTATTTATGGACTATTAGGATTATCTAGACTTTATTTAAAGACTTTTTGGACCTTTTTTTTTTTTTTTTTTAGACTTTATGAAAATGTACATAAACAAATACCACAATAAACAAATACCACAATAGTATGAATAATAGTCATCAACACATTCAAAATTCTCAAAAGCAAGCAAATGAACCATCACTTAACATTTGTGAGAACATTGAAAAAGTCTCTTCTCCTCGCTCTTGTTGAGAGCTGTAATCATAGTTGCCCAAGAAACCATATCCCTCTCTGACATCCCATCAAATGCACAGAAAGCACTTGATAGATCACCAAATTGAGCGTAGAAGTGAATAACGGCACTATCTACAACCAAGTTTCTCCAAACACTCTTTACAATACAAGCATCGATCAGTTTGCATCAGTTTATGTTTTTGTGCAAGTTCATGTTTTTATCATTATTTATTATCTGAACTTGCAATACTATACAAGCATCAGTTTACAATATTAGTTTCTCCAATCACTCTAACCTATGACTACACAAATTTATTACACACACAAACATCTTCGCATATGCCCGAATCCCATATGCAATTGAATCACTAAACAGTCTGAAGCTTCATCATCAAGACCAAATCTCGAATACTCATTTACCATAGCTGTCCAACTAATGACATTTCTATCAATCATTTTATCAAACACTCTTCGTGCTTCCTTTAGCTTCCCAAATTTTACATACACATTGATCAAATTATTATCAACATAAGTGACCGAGCTCCCCAAACACTTCAAAATAATAGCATGTATTCTTTTAACTTGTTTAAGATTTTTACACGACTCATATTTATTACAAATACAAATAATCTACATATTTGGAAACAAAAAAACTCAAACAAAGCCAAACTGCATCTAGGAGCCAATACTGCTCATATCGATTGAACCTGAACCCGAATCCTCTTTGTTAATTGCATCAAGAATCACGATAAGAGCGATTATGAATGCATAATCGATGTTAGGAAACACTGTCACCATGAATTTGTCCTTCCCAATCAAGATGCTTTGAACAGTATGCTTCTTGTGCGTCTGCAAATTCAATGACCAATCATTGTGTTATACATTAAGATATATGATACAATTATACCATCGCATGTGGCTTCTGTAAAAGTGCTCATTTAACCGATTATATCTCGGGTTCGAATATATCTTGCATTAAAAAGTGAAAATTAAATAAAAAATACAAGAATTAAGAATCTGTTGCTTTTGAATACAATTCAAGGAGGGGATATGATCCCAAATTCCCAATTCCCACCACATAAATTTAGTTGGATAATGAAGAATCTCCAATTTAGTTGGATAATGAAGAATCTCCTTAGCTAGAATATCCTTCACCATATTTCCTTCTCGAAAAGTATGATTAATATTTATTCACTTTCGGTGGAAGATTAATTAATTTTTTCCCCAAAATAAGATATTTGAATTCTACCAGAAAAAATCCTGTGATTGGCAACTAATCACAAACAAAAGCATATATATTTCTAACTTGATAAGTTATAAATCATTATCTTCTATAAGCATATCAATTGTTTTTTCAGTGATATTTTAAAGTAGAAAAACAAAGGAAAAAATAAAAAAAAATTCTTACTTGGGCAACAACTGTATCAGATTCTCCAGCATAAACAACACAAGATCGTTCAAACCAGCTTCCTTTGACCTTGAAATCACAGACTTCTTCTTTTGTGTTGTTTGCCAAGAACACATCTAGTTTGGTCTTAAGCTGGAACATTGAAGATCTCTTAGCAGTAAAAATCAGATCTTTTGAATCTGTGCTCTCTCCTCTAAACACTTGCCATCTATCATGAGCTGACATGATCTACAATAAACCAAACAAAAAAAAAAACAAATAGTTATTAGTCCCTTTGAGCATATTTCCTATACAGGATCTGTAATTATTCACGGAGGCGAAGCCAGAATTTCAAATTTGACCAAATTTGGAGGGTCAAACTATATAGTCATTATCATTTTAGAGAAATAAAAGAAAAAAACCAGCAGTGACAATAGTGTTTCCAGCGCAATCAAGCAAAACTTTCCTGGCATGAAGTGAAAAAAGTTTTCCTTTGACTTTGTACATGGAATTGCCATTGATGTCTTTGACAGAGAATTTCCTACTACTCAAAAGCTTATTCGCAATCACAAGATCTAGAGGATAAGGAGTGCAAAACTCAGGTCCGACAACCGAAATGGGTGTCGAAGAATATGGTTCTTGCCCGGGCACAGGCACTACTGCTCCATACGGCGCTTGACCGGGCAGCAATGCATATGGTGCTTGAAATGGCGGTGGAGGATACGGTGCTTGACCGGGCGGCAATGAATATGGTGGTGGATACGGTGCTTGACCGCCGGGCGGCAACGGATATGGATTTGATGATTCATTGGGCGCTGCATATGGATATGGTGGTCGAATATTAGGCTGCTCCATTGAGAAATAGAGAAACTTTTATTAAAATGAAAGATTCTTATATATGAATTAATGAGGGACTAGCTGTTTTTCCTTTTATTTTGGTATTCAAAACCGCTTTTTATGCTGTACGTGCTATATTTGTCTTTGTAAATTAAGGAACTGGTGGCTCATATAGTCTCATAATATGAGATTTAGAGGACCTTTGAATTGAAAAATCTTGTGACACACATCAGTGTTACTAAATATGTAACTTGAAATTTGTTTTGTTTTTTTTTTTTTTTTTTTAGAGCGGAAAAAGACTCGAACCCGCAATCTCGTGGTGCAAGTTTGAAGGGTTTACCACCAAACCAACCAATATTTAAACCATAAAACAAGCCTTACATATATTTATTTCATGCATAACCTGTACTGATTGGTACATGGATTTTTGACAATTAAAAAAAACACACACAAGCACAAGTGAAGTTTGAGGAGGAAAAGGATCAGTACTCTTAGACTGGAATTTGGATCAATCAAGCGTAAATAGTAGTTTCATCTAAAATCTCAGCCGGTAATTCCATCAAGAATCACGATAAGGGCGACTATGAATGCATAGTTGACGTTAGGATACACTGTCACCATGAACTTGTCCTTTCCGATCAAGATACTTCGAATACCATGTTTCTTGTACATCTACACATCAACAACATGATTTTTAATTTCAACTTTTATAAACTTTTAAGGATCTTGTGACGGTAAAAACCACGAAAAAAATAAAATAAAAAAGCTTACTTGGGCATAAATTGTGTTGGATTCTCCGGCATAAACAGTACAAGATTGTTCCAACCAACTTCCTTTAACTTTGAAATCAGAAACATATACCGTTATGTTGTTTGCCAAGTACACATCAAGTTCAGTCTTGAGCTGGATTATTGAAGATTTTTTAGCAGAAAATATCATATCACCATAATCGGTACTATCTCGCCTAAATACTTCCCATCTATATATCATGAGCTGTAAGTATCTGCATTATTGAAACGCGATAGTTTATCAAATATTTTCTATAATGTCATGCCTACGTACGTTAGATATTAATGATGTAGAAAACGGATAAAAACATGAGATAGACCTTTCGTTGAAGAGTAACAATGGGATTTCCGGCATCATCAAGCAGGGGCGAATGATTGTGGGGGCTGCACGGTGCTGCAGCCCCGTCTGCCATTTAAAAAAAAATATATATTAAGTTTTTATTATATATATAATACACAATCAAATCGTAATCAACAAGCAAGAATAGCTCAGTTGGGAGAGCATTAGGCTGAAGAATCGAAGGTTAAGGGTTCAATCTACGCTCAATGCTTTACCATTTTTCCTATTATCTTTCTCTCAAATTACATTTTCACCCTTATCTTTCTTTGAAATTACATTTTCGCCGTTATCTTACCCTTATTACATTTAACTTTCTCTGAAATCACAAATTTACCATTTAAATTGTTTCTATTTGTTTATCTAACCATATAAATGTCATACGTTCATAAATAATTAGTTCAGTCTGACGCTCTCCCAACTGGGCTGCCATTTAGTTTAGCCCCGCTGATAGAAAATCCTGGATTCGTCCCTGTCATCAAGTATTACTCGCCGGCCAGGAAAAAGTAATCCTTTCACTCTGAGGACGAGGTTGCCATTGGTATCGTTCACATCGAAGTTGCCACTGGTTATGTTCAAAACTTGTTTCCGTATCACAAGATCGAGAGGCTGAGGAACACAAAACTGAGGACTGATTACTGAAACAGTATTGGTTGGTTGTGGATTATAGGAAATGGTCAATTGAGCCTGCATATTGAAAGAAGATTGATTGATGGAAGAAGAATTGGTAATTTAAGATCTTATTTTGCTATGTTTTTTAATGGAAATTGAAGCTCTTATTAATATATGATTAAAGGGATTCAGTTGAATGATATTTTGGTTGATATTTATTCCCCTCTAGAATCATATTCCATTTAATTGTTTCAATTCTACCACAAAAACTGAAGAACCCTATTCCATTCAAACGTTTTCCATAAGATTCTAACCCTATTCCATTTAAAATACGTTCTCCACAAGATTCTGATTCATTTTAGAAAATGAAAACTTGGACCAATTCCTTTGTAGTTAATTGGATCATTTGGATAAAATGTGGATTGATGGAAAAGTACACTCATTTAGTCCGATAATTTTAGGTTTGAGTCGTTACACCGCATTCAGTAAAATCAGAAGCGAGCAAGAGCTAGCCATGGAAACCATAAAACAAACACCTTATTTTATTACACATAAGGAAATTAAGATACAAATAATCTACATATTTGGAAACAAAAAACTCAAACAAAGCCAAACTGCATCTAGGAGTCAATACTGCTCATATCGATTGAACCTGAACCCGAATCCTCTTTGTTAATTGCATCAAGAATCACGATAAGAGCGATTATGAATGCATAATCGATGTTAGGAAACACTGTCACCATGAATTTGTCCTTCCCAATCAAGATGCTTTGAACACTATGCTTCTTGTGCATCTGCAAATTCAATGACCAATCAGTGTGTTATACATTAAGATATATGATACAATTATACCATCGTCCCATGTGGCTTGTGTAAAAGTGCTCATTTAACCGATTATATCTCGGGTTCGAATATATCTTGCATTAAAAAGTGAAAATTAAATAAAAAATACAAGAATTAAGAATCTGTTGCTTTTGAATACAATTCAAGGAGGGGATGCCAAATTCCCAATTCCCACCACATAAATTTTGTTGTATAATGAAGAATCTCCAATTTAGTTGGATAATGAAGAATCTCCTTAGCTAGAATATCCTTCACCATATTTCCTTCTCGAAAAGTATGATTAATATTTATTCACTTTCGGTGGAAGATTAATTAATTTTTTCCCCAAAATAAGATATTTGAATTCTACCAGAAAAAAATCCTGTGATTGGCAACTAATCACAAACAAAAGCATATATATTTCTAACTTGATAAGTTATAAATCATTATCTTCTATAAGCATATCAATTGTTTTTTCAGTGATATTTTAAAGTAGAAAAACAAAGGAAAAAATTAAAAAAAAATTCTTACTTGGGCAACAACTGTATCAGATTCTCCAGCATAAAAAACACAAGATCGTTCAAACCAGCTTCCTTTGACCTTGAAATCACAGACTTCTTCTTTTGTGTTGTTTGCCAAGAACACATCTAGTTTGGTCTTAAGCTGGAACATTGAAGATCTCTTAGCAGTAAAAATCAGATCTTTTGAATCTGTGCTCTCTCCTCTAAACACTTGCCATCTATCATGAGCTGACATGATCTACAATAAACCAAACAAAAAAAAAAACAAATAGTTATTAGTCCCTTTGAGCATATTTCCTATACAGGATCTGTAATTATTCACAGAGGCGAAGCCAGAATTTCAAATTTGACCAAATTTGGAGGGTCAAACTATATAGTCATTATCATTTTAGAGAAATAAAAGAAAAAAATTTACAATTAACAATAAAAACTAAAAATGAATTTTCCACGAGGCTGCGGACTGGGTGGCCATGACCCTTCATAGCTTCATCCCTATAGACTCTTTAATAACTACCTGTATAATTACAGATACTGTATATACCTTTTGTCGAAGAGTGACAAGGGGTTTTCCGGCAGCGTCAAGCAGGACATGACGATCGTGAATGGACATGAGAGCTCCTTTGAGTTTAAAAAGGACGTTGCCGTTGATGTCTTGAACAACAAAGTTGCCATCTGTTATGGTCATGACCTTTCTCACAATTGCAAGATCAACAGGATAAGGAGCACAATACTGAGGACCGACGATCGAGACCGGGTTGGGTGGCGGTGGTGGATAAGCAGGAAATTGCGCCATTGAAGCTGATTTGAGTTTTGATTATGAGAAATATTTGATGATCTTTGCTTTATATGAATAAATTGGCAATGAGTTGAAGAAAAAAACAGAGTTGTGGGGTGTCAGAGACTCAGATGGTGGTGGGGTTGATGAATGCTAATATACTTTTTACACGTGACCCAGTCAATAATGAAAATTAGTGGACGTTTCTATGTTGCTTCTTTGTGGCGAATAATCTAAACTTTAGATATATAATTAACGGCTTTTATTTTATTAAATCATTAATAAATGTTATTTAATTGGATAATGACAGAGAAATTATAGTGGTTTGTTTGAAGAATTTCTTTCCGTATAAGAAATAGAGGAGATATAATTAAGAGTTGGACCGCGTATGGAATTTTTATTTTGTTGGAAAGCGTGTGGAGGAGTTTTCCGGGAAAATATTACAAATTACAAGTCCTCGTTATTGTAAGTATGTGACTCGAATAATGTTGTCCGAAGTTCGTTTTAGATGATATGTCAATGATAAGTTACTTATTATACGAGTAAATCAGAAAAGAAACGTGGTGTATGAGTTTACTTTTTTTTTTTTTTTTGATAATATTTATTAATTCGAGACTATATATTTTTTTAAAAGCTTTTTAAGAATCCATTTACCAGTTGAGCTACACCCCTTTGACGTATACAAGTCTACTTTTATATGTTATATTGATACTTTCTTTCATCTATAAAATTAATTTAATAATCGTTGACGATGTTGAAGAATGAAGTGTGTAAGGTTTGACAAAGTCATTTGCTCATTTATTAGACAATAGAGAGTTATTGATGTGAATTTTTTGTTTTTGTTTGTTTTGGTATGTGAGCCTGCCTTGGCGCTGAAAATAATAGAGAATCTTATCTGCACGGATTGCTCCTTAGAGAATTTTTAATGCAGAAATGATTTATGTTCCAATAATTATTGACATAATAATAATATCAAAAGATTTACTTCCTATAAAATTGACTGTACAAGTCTACTTATATGTTATATTGATACTTTCTTTCATCTATAAAATTAATTCAATTATCGTTGACAATGTTGAAGAACGTAGTGTGTAAGGTTTAACAAAGTCATTTGCTCATTTATTAATGTCAATAGAGACGTTATTGATGTGAATTTTTTGTTTTTGTTTGTTTTGGTATGTGAGCCTGCCTTGGCTTTGAAAACAATAGAGAATCTTATCTGCATAGACGGCTCCTTAGAACATCTCCAATGGTAATGTGACTTGCATTTGAAAAAAATGGTGATATGTCAACATTGTCAAGCCAATTGCTTTATATGTGGCATGTAACTAAACTTGATAGACATCCAAATAAAAAAATGGTCTTCAATGCTTCACTTGTAACATATATGTTTTTAATGATGTGTCAATTTATTATTGGTCTCCTTAAATATACTTTAGAATTATTGAATAAAATAAGGTAAAAGACAAGAGTGGTTGCTGACTGGACCAACAAGACGGTCATCTAATAGACCGTCTGAAATCAGAGAGTCGTGTTGACAGCCTCTAAAAAAAAAATTTGCCACCTCATCTTGAAGTTGTACTAGAGATGTTGCATTGGAGATGGATTTTTTAACAAAATGGATGTCCATCCTACGTGACAACTAATTTTTTCACAATCCACATTAGCATTGGAGTAGACTTATTAGACAATCAACTCAAAATTTGGTCTATAATACTTCTATTTAAAACACAATTTTTGTAATAACGTGTCCATCTTTTTTTCCTATTTTATTTTTTATTTTTTATTTTATTTTCTTACCAAAAATATATGAAAAATTAATGTCAGTTTTAAATGTTTGCTGAGTCAACCTAAAAAATAGTTGTGCAATAGACCGTCTAAGAATAGACAGCCATGTTGACAATGTTTAATATTTTTTTTACAACGTCAGCTTGAGGTTGAATATACACGGCTGTATTAGAGACACAATTATTAAGATAACGTTTATTTATCCTACGTGACATCTCTTTTATTCATAAGTCACGCTTGCATTGGAGATACTTTTATAAATGGAGATCGATCAAGATTTGTCAATTTTTAATTGTTCTTCTTCTCTTGAGTAAATCCTTCTTGAAATGGTTTGATTAATATAATAAAACACTTTCCATCTAAACAACACATGTACCACGAGTTTACGATTCGAGTTCGAGTTAATATCTTGAATTTATGTACTATAAAAAAAATAAAATTATATGAACTCCTCAGAAGCGCACAATCGCACCAACCTCGTCATCTGTCACTCACTCGAACCTCATAATCTCGACATGGTCCGGTCGGTTTCTCTGAAGCGTGCCAACCTCTTCCTCAGACAAAACAGAAGATGGCCTCACTCACCTTACAAAACCAGATGGCACCAGACTTTCAATCAGCAACAAGCCATTGAAATCCTCAAAAAATCTCTACTTTTACCACCACCAACGCAACCACAACAAAACTCCAACCAACCCCATCTCCTCTCCTCTCTCTTACACTCTTTTAGCATCTACAATTGCGACCCCACCCCACAAGCCTATCTCTTTGTCATCAAAACACTAGCCAAAACTTCAAAGTTTAATCAAATTCACTCTGTTCTCGACCACATTGAAAAAAACGAAAACTTGGAGATACCCGAATCGGTTTTTGTTGATATTATCAAAATTTACGCGGATGCAGATAGAATTCAAGAAGCTGTTTGTCTTTTTTATAGAATACCCAAGTTCAGGTGTGTTCCTTCTGTTTACTCACTCAATACTCTGCTTTCGGTTGTTTGTAGAAATAGAGAATGTATTAAAATGGTGCCTAAGATATTGCTCCAGAGTCAGCTAATGAAGATTAGAATAGAACAGTCTAGTTTTCGTGTTTTGATAGGTTGTCTCTGTAGAATGAAAAGAGTTGGTTTTGCTATTGAGATATTGAATTGTATGATCAATGATATTGATGGGTTTGTTGTTGATGCAAAAACGTGTTCTTTGTTATTGTCATCAGTTTGTGAACCGAAAAATGATTTGCCAGGTGTTGAGGTTTTGGGGTTTTTGCAAGAATTGAAAAGGTTAGGGTTTTGTCCTGGTATGGCTGATTATACTAATGTGATTAGGTATTTGGTGAAGATGGAAAAGGGTTTGGATGCTTTGAGTGTTTTGGATCAGATGAAATCGGACGGTATCAAGCCTGATGTTGTTTGTTATACTATGGTTTTGAGTAGGGTTATTGCAGAAGAGGATTATGCGAAAGTAGAGAAGCTGTTTGATGAATTGCTTGTGTTGGGTTTGGTTCCTGATGTCTATACTTACAATGTGTATATAAATGGTTTGTGTAAGCAAAATAAAGTTGAAGCTGGAATCAAGATGGTTGCTTGTATGGAGGAGTTGCGGTGCAAGCCTAATGCGATTACTTATAATACCATATTGCAGGCATTGTGTAAGGTTGGAGAGGTTAGTAGGTCAAGAGAGCTTGTAAAGGAGATGAGATTGAAAGGCATTGCTCCAAATTTGCAGACTTATAATATTATGATTGGTGGTTTGGTTAGCGCAGGTGAAATTGTTGAAGCGTGTAGTCTGTTGAAGGAAGTATTGGATAATCGTTCCCGTCCTCCAAGTTTTATGTTTGATGAGACACTTTGTGAGTTGTGCTACAAAGGCAAAGTATCTGAAGTGCTAGAGATGCTTAAGGAAATGGTCGATAAGAATGTCTCTCCAGGGGCCAGAGTTTGGGAAGCGCTTTTACTTAGCTCAGGGTCCAAACTTGATTTCACAGACACCTCTTTGATCGATTTGGTGGATCCAGTTAGTTGCCAGGATGACATTTATTATCACTATCTTACTGAATTGTAATGTGTGACATTTGTAGTTACGGAACTGCTTCCCTTGGCGCCTTATTGAATTGATTGTATTTTTATGTTTTTAAAAACTAGCCAATATAGAGCTGAAGCAAAAGCTTTGTTTTGGGATACTGGCTACTTCCTAGTCCTTCCTTTAATATTTACTTGAATTGAACTGAGAAGTGAAAGGACATTCTCATAATTTGAGCACCGAATGCACGCTGTTTTAATTGTGCCCTCTACTGGGAAGACTGACTATGTGATTCTGTAATTGTGCCCGCAATTTGTAGCAGTTGTATGGTGGACTCGTAAAGGTAATGAATTCTAGCCTGAGTCCATACTCCTAACCATTCATATGTGCATACCATCAATATCATGTAGCGTTATGCTCTCTACCCGTCCAATATCATAAAAGTTTATGCTCGAGTTACTCTTGCCGATTGGCTGATTCTTACAAACTCACTCCTAGTATATATTATTATGTCATAAGAGATTAACTGTTTTTTAAGTTTATATACAAATGCAAGGACTATATTACCATTGCCTTGTGGTCATTCGAGTCAATCATTGTCTGATAATGCCTCGCATCAACATGATAATTGGGTGCGCAAATTGCAAAACTTTAGGAAATAAGAACTTATGGGTAAGCTGTTAAACAACCATTAGGATTATAAAGCTTAGCATTTCAGTTGCTTGTTTTTCGGCTGTAAGTGGTTGCTTTACGGTTTCTATTCTTGTGAGTTTCGTCACAAATTACTATGTCTATGCTGCAGATGAAGGCATTTAGTTGTATACTACTATACTTGTATGTACCAGCTTCCACATATTGAGTGACTAGAATCATTATTTCTTCTGCTTTTTTCTTTAATGGATTTCCTTGTCAGGTTGCTTAGTGCCAAGCACTGGTATCATCTGTCATGGTGGATGACTGTCCAGCAACAGTGTCCTTTTACAACTCACTAAATGAATCTGTAAGTGGAGAAATTTTATCAATTCTGCAATCTCACAACACACACAAAGTTCTTTTGGAGAATTCTGCTGCTACCTATAATTTGTACTCTCTAATCTTCTTAAACTTGTGACAGACATGAAACTGAAAGAACATCATTACCATATGTGTTTCGAATATTTGCTGTGTTTGTGTGTGCACTGCATGCGTTGCGCGATTGATAAATAGTTAATTTTTAACAGTGGTCATTTATTGCACTATGCTTTGTGCATTTCGCTCTCAAATAGTATGATATTATCTTATCTGTGTTCGGTCTTTTTCTTGGATTCTCACCCAAAAGAGGTAAGATTTTTCGACCCGTGCCTTGCAAGTTGGTGATTCTTAATTACCACCTCACAAGCTATTGGAATTTGACTTCCATTGATCATCTGTTCTGTTATATCATTTTCTCTAGAGATCATTCAATAGAGACATTTGCTAGAGGATATCTTGGAGTAATGATAACCAAATTCAGTAGTTTTGTGGTTGTGAATTGTGATGAGAAGTGCAAAGCAAGATAGTGCCTTTAATGATGATTGCTTCACTTTTTACTTTTTAGCTTCATTTTTTTTAAAAAAAACTTATTCTGTGAAATCATTGAAGCATCCTAAGAGCAAGTACCCTTTTGTTGTCAATTCTTAATTCCTTACTTTAATGTGATGTTTGTCGGTGACTCGGTGGATGGTCTTAAAAAAAAAATTACAGTAGTTACATCAATTTGGTTTACTCAAAACAGGTATGCAAAATTGCAAATTATACGAAACTAAAAATTAAAAAAAAATTAAAAAAAAATGTACATGTTTCTTCTCTCTCGTGTATATATGTACAACACCCATCACATCCTAGATAATTTATTTTTTAAATAAAAGATATTGCAACAAAAGTACTAGTAAGCTTGTGCGCAAAGATATGATTGAATTATTGATTTGAATTAACTTATATTATACATTTATACTATTCAATTTTTTATTTATTTATTTATTTATTAGCATTGGACCCCCTTGAATTGTACGCAAATTTGTAATATGCCCCCTGAATGTTTTTTTAGGCGTTAAACCCTCTAAACTTTCATTTTTTGGTAAAACCTTTATATAGATGTCCCTTCAAACAGGCTGTTAGGGGGCAATAAAATAAACTGTTTACCTAAAAAATGAGAATTTATGGGGTTTAACACCTACCAAAAAACATTCAGGGGACACATTACAAATTCATGTACATTCAAGAGGGTCTAGTGCTAATAAATCTATTTTTTAAAAACTTAATTATAACATGTGCGGAGTCTTAGTAGTTATTATCAGGTTCGGCGTGGGTCAGGTTTGAATCTTACTATTGAGGTCGCAGGTCAGGTTGGGTCAAGGAACAAAACCGGACCCGATTACTTTAAAAACAATATCCCTTTGAATTGCTAATTATAACATATTATATTTGCAGATTGACCCGTTGACCCAAATAAATTTGCGGGTCGATCTACCGGTCAAGACCCAAACCTGTGAAATTATTTGGGTCTATGATCGGGTCGATCTGGATCCGGTAGATCCGAATCCAAACCGTTGTCATCCCTAAATTAATCATTGCAATCTTCGATAACCTTAAAAGTGACGCATGCATTGACGATCAAATTCACTGTTTTGTTCAAACAATTCTCAATTTCTCATAGAAGCCTTCAAAAGTGATGGGACCCATTACCAAGAAAAGAAAAGAAAAAAAAGAAGAAAAGAAGAAAGCATATTATTATTATCACATAAAATGAAATGACCATCGTTGTCTGTCAGTCTCTACAGTAATTTCCAAAACCGAAACTGAACAAAAAAAAAGCTTGTGATGTTGGTGATATATTTGAGAGAAATATCAACATGAACGATATTCATATATACTTGGATTCAAAAGAAAGATATGGTGATTGGCTTTTCATTGTCAATCCAACGTGTATGTGAAGGAAGAGCTAAGGAGACACATATAATAGACATTTCTGGTGTGTGGTTTATCACCTTTGTATTGTACTGTCTCCTAGGTGGTGGTACCAAGCCTGTACAGTGTACAAACATACATCATCATCATCATAAATTATAATCATATTCTCTTTTTTCTTTTTCTCCCTAAATTATGTATTAACGATTCTAAAACCTCGATACTATTGTTTGTGTATTTACTTACCAATTATACCGTTAGGGCTCGCCCTGAAAAAGAAAAAAAAAACACACACACACGAATTTGAGTTAAACGATGACATTTTTTTTTTCCATTCTTTCCGGTGTGTACTATGATTCTTCCTTGATTATATCTTCTCTTTCCACTGCATCCTGAAATGAATTCATCATCATAGAAGTGAAGATGATTAAAGAAAGCCAATTCAAGGTATTGGAAATTACTATAAATACAATGAACTAATTAATAAATAATTTATGATCGGTAAAAATTATGGATTCATAATATAATAATAATATTGGGTGAAAAGTTGAGGTATTCTTTACTTAATTATTTTACAAGTTTTTTTTTTTTTTTTTCAAGTACGCATGCTGGTTTTGTATGGATGCAGTGCACTTTCTCAATTGCCATTCAAACTTAAAAGTGTTGTTATATATTTTTTAATATAAAAAAAACACACCAAGAAATTGAGAAAACATTAATAAAGAAGCATCTAATCTTAATTGTATGATTCGAATATTATCATTTTGCTGTTGCCCTTGACAAATGCTATATAAAATGGGGTTTCTGCTTTCTGCAATATAATCAATCATCATACAGTGCATATATACATTTTTTTGCTCAGATCAGCTGAGAACTTGTTCTAGTATATATATATATATATATATGATATATGTATTTATTTACAGTTTTACACACATACCAAGTCTCTCCATCAGCATTTTCAATGCACAATCTTGTGTTTTCTGGCACAAAATTCGCCCAATTTTGAGTGTGAAAACCTGTATATGTGTATGAGAGAGAGAGAGAGAGAGAGAGAGAGAGAGAGAGAGAGAGAGAGAGAGAGAGAGAGAGAGAGAGAGAGAGAGAGAGAGAGAGAGAGAGAGAGAGAGAGAGAGAGGAATAGAAAATCATGAATTGTTGGAGTATTATTTTTAATCAAATTAACTTCCCGGATTATTATTTTTATAATGGTATGGACACATAATTTCTTGTTATCACAATATATATGCAGTATGATAATTCAGTCAGTGTTTATCCAGATTTGTTGAAACATAAACATCTAATTTTCTCAACAAAAAATAAAATAAAATAAATCTACAGTTTTGTTGTTCTTTTGGCTACATATATACATGTTAGAAAAATGACAAGATCGAAAAAAAATTAAATTCATTTCTACTAATTAGGTTTTGATGAGGACTCACCTGAAGTCGAGAGTTCTTCATAAGGTGCAGTGGTCATGATGGGGAAGACGGGCACATGAAGAACTAACTCATCATTATAACTCCATTAGTACACTCTTCGGTACATAGAAATGCGTGCATATATATATATATGCACGCATTTATCTGTGTGTCGGTCAGTCTGTGTTGTGGTGTTCGTGAATGAGTTAGTAATGCACGTGCCCTGCTTCTCCATCTTGCTCTACACGCACCTTCTCATGCCGCAACAAGAACTAATTAAGTTTGCTAGCTATATATCCACTTCTTCTTACATAAATACATGAAAGAGAAAGATAGAGAAAGAGAGAGTTTGTAGAGAGAGAGAGAGAGAGAACTGGAAGGGAGGGCTCTTAAAAATGGTGAATTTGGGAAACCCAGTTGATAATATCTGTACCACATGAACACTTATTTATAACAAAAGAGGCAAATAGGGATGTTTAAAGATGGGCATATAGGGCAAATAATTTTATTTTTTTTATTAAAAAAAAAAAGTTTAGTTGGTTGCGGACCCCAATGAGTAAGCAAAACCCCAAACAGCTAGCTTGTCACAACTTCGTGTAGGACCACTACAGCAAAACAAATTAACCTTTCATCACATAATCTACATATACATATATATCTTGCTAGTATATATATATTTTACAGACAAATTCACTGATATATATATATAAGAAGAATTTCCAGGCTTTTTGTTGAATTATTCATGATCAACATTATATATGTACTAAACTAGCTACTATATAGTTAGTTAATTACCAAATACTGTACACCAAAAACTCCCTTTCATTGACATACAGTAGTTTGTACTGAAAAACATACGGGCTCAATTTTTTTTTGTCACTATTTGGACCGGGTTTTGTAAGAAAGTCACCACTTTAATAACTTAAGTTTAAAAGACACATATTATGGTGAACGGACAAAAATGCCCCCTATAGTAACCTTCTTCACCATTTGATTTTTTTTTTCTTTCAAAATCCTCCATCAATGGACGACAGTGGACTATGAACACGCGTACGTCGCCGTCGACGACCACGACCAAACACAATAGCGACTTTTTTTTATGTCCGAGTATTTGTTAGTTGCATCTTAGATACAAACCCTCTTGTTAGTTACTTTTTTTTTTTTTTTGTCAATTTAAAACCCTCTTTTGTAAACCTTAAGGTGATTGTGTGAATTGAAGAAAAAAAAATGATTATTAAAAAGGCTCGGAAAAGTCTTGGATAGAGCTTAGAAAGGCTTGAGCAGTTCATTAAAAGGCTCGGAGAACAAATGAAAAGTCTCGGAGACTAAATGAAAAGGCTTGAGCCTTTTCAATTGTTCCCCGAGCCTTTTCAATTAATCTCCGAGACTTTTCATTTGTTTTCCGAACCTTTTCAATTAGATTCAAAATTCACACAACCAGCTTATGCGGGGAGCTCAGCGGGGAGCTCAACCCCTGAATACGTCTGCGTAGCGCCAATAAACTAATTATCCAATGAAAATGCATTGATAATGTTATAATGTACGTTCAACCTCCATTGGAGGTCTGTTAAACATACCTCTATTTGTTTTCCGAGCCTTTTCAATTAGATTCAAAATTCACACAACCAGCTTATGCGGGGAGCTCAGCGGGGAGCTCGACCTCTGAATGCGTCTGCGTAGCGCAACTAAACTAATTATCCAATGAAGATGTATTGATAATTTTATAATGTACGTTCAACCTCCATTGGAGGTCTGTTAAACAGACCTCTATGAGAGAAGATGAAAGAATAAAATATCAGAAAACTTCAAAGTAAGAGAATGTATCAAGTAAGGGTATTTTTGGAAATCACTTACTTTAGTGCCTTTTAAACTTAAGTTATTAAAGTGGTGACTTTTTTACAAAACCCGGTCAAAAAAGGTGATATTTTCCACCATTTCCACCGTCCTAAATTGTAGACTTAAAAAAAGGGGTCATTAGACTAGAATTAGGTCCTGAACGGACTATTCGTATTGTTTGTGGAGGGATATGATATGATGGTTGTTACTAGGGGTGGGCACCCAAACTGCCAAACCGATCAACCTGCCCAAACCAAACCAATTTAAGCGGGTTGGTTTGGTTTGGTTTCATTAAATAAAATAAACCGATTGGGTTGTTTTTTAGCAACCCAATTGGTTTGGGTTGGTTTGTGGGTTGCGTTTTATCAAACCGTATAACCCAACCCAAACCATTATATACTTATATATATATATATATATATATATATATATATATATATATATATATATATTACTAATTTAATTATCGGAGAAAACAAATAAAAACTAAAGTTAACCTAATGCAACAAAAAGTGAACTTTGAAACTTCAAAGTGCTTGCTTCGACGGTGGTAGATATTATTAATTTAGAAGCTTAAACGATTTAGTTTTATTTTATAAGTTTTAGGTGTTCTACACTTGAGGTTTTTTTTTTTTTTTTTTTTTAACGATTATCATTCTGCACTTGAGTTAAATTTAGTATTATAAACTAGTATTATTGTTTGTTTTATTGATAATTGGTTTAACTACTTATATTGATAATTTGATATTGTTAAATTTATTCAAATAAAAAATAATGTAATTATTTTCTTAAACGTTAAACCAAACCGAACCAAACCGATTTTTTTCGGTTCGGTTTGGTTTGGTTTTATCTTATAAATGGTTTGGTTTGGGTTGTAAAAAATTAAACCGATTTTATAACGGCTTGGTTTGGGTATAGTCAAACCCAACCCAAACCAACCCATGCCCACCCCTAGTTGTTACAATAAATACTACAAGGGAAGAATCGACGAAAAGGATTCAAGGAAAATTGCATGCTAAATTTACAATATCTACACACAGAACAAATTTGTGAGCTCAAAAGATTACATTAATAGTCAATCAATCAATCTGTATACAATATATAAAGTTGATGACCTTGATCAGAAATCAGAAGTAGCTAATTGCATGCCTATATATGATTCATGCACACTTTCAAATTAATCGGCGCCTATATATGTTTCCTGCACACTTTCAAATTAATCGGCGCCTATATATGTTTCATGCACACTTTCAAATTAATCGGCGCCGGTACAGCTCCATTGCAGCCGGCCACATTAATTCTAAGACAGAAGAAATTAAAATTTAGTAGAAAGAATGTCATAATTAATAGTGAAATTAATAAGTTCAACAGATCAAAGTCTTCTTGTTCTTTCTTTGTTGACAGACGAAGCAGTGAAAAAAAAAACACAGACAAAAAAAAAAAAAAAAAAAAAAACACCCTAATAAAGTTGTCACTATCGTCATTGTTAATGCATAAACAAGTAGGTAATATAATTAAATTATAACTCTCTGTTGGTAGCTATAACTACCATATTTATTAGTCCAATATAGTTTTTAGTTCTATTTTGCTCTCTAATGTGAAAAACACATAAAGCAGATTGAACCTACCTTAAAGTTCTGTGCCAGGATCGTTGGGTGTGATCTGAACTTTTCAGAATTTCGAAGAATATTATGACACATGGACATTACAATAAGTTAAATTACGGTCAAGATTATTTTCTTCTATACATTTATAAAAAAAATTAATAATTAATCATGGTCCGTCCATGATCTTTTCCGATTTACCATATCCATTTCATGTTTGGTTTGTGAAAAATGTGTTGAAATGAAATGCAAAATCATGTGGTTGCAACCACTTAATTAGAGAAAATGACAGGTTAATGTACATAAATTCTGAAGGTCTTGTCCTCCTCATCACAGGGTTGTCAACACTACTCATATTTTTCATGCTCACAAAATTCTGAAGAAGTTGCTCACCACAGAATATGCTTTTTTTTGTTCTCTCAATTGATGTCAAAATCAGAAATGTTGCTGTCCAAATTTTTGTGACAAATTAGTTTTAAACTTAATTAATTACCACAATAAGATAAAAAGTATAAATGAAGAAGAAGAATTCAAATTAAAATTCTTTATGGACCTTATTAATTATAATCGTACGGATATTTTACTAATCATGATTTCTATCGAAGAAAACAGAAAACACAATTCCCTTTCATTTGATTAATGAACATGGCCAACATTATTATAGAATAGATAACATCATACTATATGTTACTTGTTCGAAACGGATTGGGGGCATTTTTTTATATGGCACTCTTTCCAAAGCCATTTATGGAAAAGTCACAAACTTAATAAGTTTTATAGAAATAGCACCAAAGTATGTGACATGCAAAAATTGCCCCTCACTTATTCTTTCATCCTCTCTTTCTCACTCTCTCTTTCTTCCTCTTTTTTTTTTTTTTTTCAAAAACCTCTATTGATCCATCAATGGAGATCGAAACGACCTCTATAGAAAACGACCTCCGTTGAATCGGTCGACTCCATTAGAGGTCTTCGAAACGACCTCCGTTATAAAAAAAAATTCTGGAAATAAGTCTCGGTTATTTTGCAATAAGTCTCGGGTAACTGGAAATAGCTTGAAATAAGTCTCGAGTGACTTACCCGAGACTTATATCCAAATACTCGAGACTTATTTCAAAACACCCGAGATTTATTTTCATAATTTTTTTAATAACGGAGGTCGTTTTGATCTCCATCAAAGGGAGTCGACTGTTTCGACAGAGGTCGTTTCGATCTCCATTGATGGATCAATGGAGGTTTTTGAAAAAAAAAAAAAAAAGAGGAGAGAGAGAGAGAGAGAGAGAGAGAGAGAATAAGTGAGGGGCAATTTTGGCAGATCACATACTTTGATGCTATTTCCACAACACTTAATAACTTGGTGATATTACCACAAAACCAATGGAATTTGGTGCTATTTCCCCCTATTTCCTCATTGTTGTTAAATGGGGTATATTGTAGAGAAGGAAGCAATAATTAAGGAGGTGGCTAGGGTTATTTGGTTGTTCGTTGTTTTAACTTAATTTTAATCGTGTTATTGCTTTTGATGATTTTATTTCCTTTTCTTACGGTTGAATTAAGAAGATATATAGATGATTATGTGTGTGTGTATGGTTCCGAAAGTTCATAATTGTACTAATTGTCTTTTTTACTAGACCCACTTCTCTCTTTAAAATGACTCACCAAGTCATTTTCCAAGTCCACTTCCCATTGTGGAGGCCATGGATAGATGCTTCTCATGTTTGTAAAACATGTAGTGAATAGGAGAATCTTTCTTTTCTACCTTCTTATAATTTTCAATCACAAATTTTTAGCTTTTATAGGATAAAAATAATCTAGAGTATGAGCATCACAGATCGGAAAAGCACCATGCACTTTCAATTATCGTTTTCTAATTAATATATGTACATATATAAACATATATTATGTATATACACTATATATAACAAATACTTTTTACGCGTGTACTAAAAAAAGGTTGAATGTTAAAATTATTGTTCTTCTTTTTGTTTAACATGTACTTTGAAGACACAAATTAACAGGATTTTATACTATATTGACACATTGACCACCATCACCATGATCTTAAATTAATTTTGTGTATGACATTGATGATTCTGAGGAATTTCAACTTATAAATAGAGTAAATTATCACGAGTCAGAACTTTAAGATATATATATATATATAATTATTCCCCTTAATTCATGGATATATATATATATATATATATATATATATATATTTTCTATTATCAGTTCGTCCTGACAATAAATATATCAGGACGAAGAATGTGGACCACTAGATTTACATACTTTGACTCAAAGTGTATGCACTTGTCAAAACTTCTCCATAATCTATTATTAGTGTCCTTCTATTGTTAGTTCATCCTGATATAATATATATCATGACGAAGAATGTGGATTATAGACTATGGAGAAGTTTTGACAAGTACATACACTTTGAGTCAAAGTATGTAAATTTAATAGTCTATATTATTATGTAAATTTAATGGTCTACATTATTCGTCCTAATATATTTTATATCAGGATGAACTGACAATATAAAAATTATATATATATATATATAATTATTCTCCTTAATTCATGGAGTACGTACGTGTAATTAATTGAGGACAAACTCTACATTTTGAGTATCAAAAGCAAAGAATAAAATGAAGAAAATGCAATTAATTTTGTGAATTGTTAAATCAGTTAATATTGTATCATGAGTTGAGAGATGATCAGATGATATTTGATCAACAATATTTTGTGAGTAGACATCCATGTTATAGCTCTTCACAGGATTGAGGAAATCTTCAACAGCCTATAAGAAAACAACAATAACTAGTACCTAATCCTGAGAAAAATGTATGGCCCATATAAAAAAATTGTGAACATCTCTTCATGCTTCTTGATTCTCAGGGCCCCAATATAGATATATATATATATATTTGTCTTGAATCAGTGAGTGTTGTAAGATATATATTAAATTTTAGCACGAGTTTCTGTCTATATATATATATATATAATATTGTAAGATATTATTACAACATTTTATTTAAAAACTTTTTAAATAACCTTAACACGGACTCTTAATACTAGATTGTTAAAATTTACTAGAGTTCGAATCAATAGAGATCAGTGTTTTAACGTCGAGTGGTAACAGCCTTGCAAAAATGAACATATATATAATGACCAATGAACTAAAACTTTAAGAACTATTCCAATTCCCAAATCAAATAGGAGAAGACTAGCTATATAGATCATATATATATATATATACGGTTTTTCTATTATCAGTTCGAACTGATATAAAATATATTAGTTCCTTGCATGTGAGCCATTGAATTTAAAAGATACTTTGACAAGTGCATGCAGCCAAGTCAAAGTATTTAAATCCAATGACCCACATACAAAGAACTGATATATCTTTTATCAATTTGATATGATAATAGAAAAATTGATATATATATATATATATATATATATATATATATATATATATATATATATATATATGTACGCATGTATTTAAGTATATAACCATTAAGATTTAAGACATGCAAAAAATATTAAATGCTTTTTTTATGGTCCAACCATATGATTTTCTTTATGGCTGGATGGTCTTGTTTTCTTGTGCTTAAGATTTGTTTGGATGGCCCATTGACCTGGCTTTCCACTCAAATTAATTAATTAAACATTGAAAGAGAAATGAGTATATAGGAAATCATAATTAACAAATTAAATATACATTTTAAAATTTATAACCATGCTATGCTATAGAAAGAAAAGTGTATATATATCACACATTTTATAATATTATCTTTTTGAACTATATATACTATATATATTTAGTAATGTCAATTTATAAACTATACTTGACATCATATTCTAAATTAGTATTTATTGATCATCAAGAAGTGAAAAGGGTTTATTAAGAGAGTTAGTGGTTTATGACAGCCAGCAATGTACCTCCCATTCCACTTAGTAATGTGGGGTTTGAGTCTCTCACCATGTAGAAAAATTTATGTGGGACGGTTTCACCGCCCATGTGGTGAGACTGTCAAATGAAAATGAGACATATATGACATTATTTATGTTTCCAATACAAACCGATCGTATATGTCTCATTTTCATCGTAGAGTGTCTCACACATGTTTTTCTCCTCACTACGGGCATTTTAAAAGAATATGGGAGAGGGTATTCTCTTTATATTGTGGGAGTTGATATCCGAATCGTACATGTAGTATTTGATCTTGATATGCCTTGACAGACCCCTGAACTAACTATTGATGTTAGAAATATATATATATATATATATATATATAGAGAGAGAGAGAGAGAGAGAGGGTATTCTCTTTGTGTTGTAGGAGTTGATATCCGGATCGTGAGGTGGGTGCGTGGCATTTATATATATATATATATATATATATAGAGAGAGAGAGAGAGAGAGAGAGAGAGAGAGAGAGAGAGAGAGAGAGAGAGAGAGAGAGAGAGAGAGAGAGAGAGAGAGAGATTAGTGGTTTTGTGAGGTGGGTGCGTGGCATTTAGAGGCACTCTATAGAGAGTGTTAATTAATGGACATATCACTCGAAAGCACAATAGCCAAAAGTGGAGGCAAAATATAATGGTTTATATATCATCTAAATTAATTAATTAATTAGTTGGGAATACTATTAATTAATAATGTGAGACCTACTCTCCATCAAATAATGGCTTTGCACATATATATGTTTGTCTCATTCTAGCTAAGCTCTCTCACACGCTATTGACAAGTCAATCTTCAACTATGCTCTACTAGTGATCTTTACTGTAAAAGAACTTAATAATTTAGATTTAATTTAATCTTTACTTGACTGATTTTACACCATAGTTGACATTCTTGAACTTTTACCTATAAAAGGTAGCTTTGATAAGATATATGAACAGATAAATTTCAATGATATATATATATCCTCTATCTTCTAATTTAAATTTAAGGAGATTCGAGTTTATCTAAATTCATTCTAAAATTTATATGAAATTTTTTTATAAAAAAAATAATTGATAGAAACTTTCTTTAATTCAGAAAAAAAAAAATGTTAAAATTCCTTCAAATTTGACAGAATTTTCATTACATTTAAAAAAAAAATAAAGAAGGAAAATTAGTTTGTATTTAATTTTAACAAAATTTAGGCAGATCTTGTAAATTTTCCAATATTTATTGAATTTTAGTACATTTTCAGGGGTTGGAAGATACTAAAAATTGGGTTAAGCTTTAATTATGAATCTTCTTTCAGTTGGGTCATTTTCCTGATTAATGAGATGTTATATTACTGTAATATTTAGTCACATAAATTAACCTATCTAATAGGAGACAAAATTCATATAATCTTCCCATATGTATATAGAAATTTTATCCGGTGCCGGTATTTGATTTCACGATATTATGGACATATTATATAGTGTAGTAGAATCAATTATCATATGAAAAAATATACGGAATCCCACACGTACATGATAGCTATATAATAATTTTATAAATACAACTTTTATTCATATGGGAATTTTTATAGTCTCTAGTTAGTGGGTAGAAATGTTCATCAAATTAACAAGCCAATTATTATGGCATCGTCATGGCAACGCAATGTCTAAGTCATCAAATATAACACATTTATTTAAATTTTTTTTATTTTTTTTTTATTTTTGGAGATTATTAATTAGGTAAAGTGAGATGCAATGCAATCCAGAGAGATTTAAAGTTGCGACATAATTTAAATGCACCATTCACGTAATGAGTGATAAGAATGATCATTATCACATTTTCTTGTAGTCTAATCAACAGAAAAAAGCAGAAGTGGGTAATTATATTATTTTGATCTAATTGCCTTGTATTATACATCTCAATTCTTACTTGGGTTTGAAGTTTTCAAATTAAATTATGTAATACATGACCTCACCATTGTGACTGCAATTTGATTGTTGGAGATTGATTGTTCATAAATTAATTTAAATAAAAATTTGTCACGTTGTAAAAGATAAGCATGTCCTTTTTTTTCTTCTTCTTGCAACCTAAATTCACACTTTATAATTAAATTATCAATTTTGTTTCTTCTGCAGCGAATCATTCCACAGTTGCTCGACTGATTATCCATAATTTATATAAATTTGTAGTGGGTTGTTGAATGATTTGAAGAAAAAAAATGTATTATCTTTAACTATTTAAGTTCAGTATGAAGATCAGCCGAATCTCAATCCTTCAAATACACGGTATGACACTATGACCTCCCAATATTTCTGAGACTTTCACAACAACAAAACCCGGCTAGAAAATTTTCAGTTGTTTTTTTGGTGAATAAATACGTTTTTTTAAAGCCAAATATATCTCAGGATTGGATTTGAATCCCAAAGATAAATTTTATTTAAAGAAACAAAAAAAAATTTGAGAAAAGAAAAGGCTCATTAACACACCAATAAAACAAGCAAACCCAATTGAGTGATTAATTTAGGATCGGTAGAGTCACTTTCCATAGCTTTCATATGCTATCTAGACTTGATCTTTTTCCCTCAAATAAAGCAAAGCTGTGACTTAAAATCAACACATGGAGGAACCCCACCAGAAAAGAAATCTGGCCAGTTAAAAAAAAAAACAAAACAAAAAACACTTGCCCACAATATTGTCCCAAGTTTTCAAATAATTGAGTTGTTAATTAAAAACCCTAAATTATTCTTGGTAGTGTGTCAAGGAACATTGAAAGCTTTGAGAAAATGAAAGACACCCGTGTTTGTATAACAAACGACACCAGCCCCACTTTGAGGATCCTCAGCTTTTCATTTCAAGATTTCAGTTATTGCTCCATGTGATGTGTGGATGGTGAAAATTAACCAAGTATATTTAGCAATAAGTGTATGTATGAATCGATAATTCTTTGGAATTTCTTTGTGTATTTTTGTAAATGACATATATCATACTTTTTGATATTGATATAAAGACGTATATCCTATGTGTTTGGCGATAATCATCTTTGGTTCCACCAAATCCAGATCATGATGCAATGATTTTGACATCGAATCAAAATTTTAAGATAAAATTTCAACTTTTGTCTTCCTTTTTTTTTTTTTTTTTTTTTTTTTATTCTATAGATTTCAATCATGAACATATGGAAAATTTAAATTAGATTGACTCGGATTGCATTACTACTAAATTAGTACAAATTAAACTATGGGCTCAAAAAATAAATGTCACTATTTGGACCGGGTTTTATAAGAAAGTCACCACTTTAATAACTTAAGTTTAAAAGGCACTTATTATGGTGAACGGACAAAAATACCCCCCACATTCACCATTTTGGATTTTTTTTTTTTTTTCCTTTTAAAATCCTCCGTCAATGGAAGTGGAAGTGGAAGTGATGAATCGATGAATACACGTACACCGACCAATCGACGAACACACGTACACCGACGACGACGGTGGACCATGAACACGCGTACGTCCCCATCGACGACCACGACCAAACAAAAAAAAAAGATTGTTAAAAAGGCTCGGAAAAGTCTCGAACAAAGCTTAGAAAGGCTTTGACAGTTCATTAAAAGACTCGAGAACTATATAGAAAATCTCGGAGATACAAAATTAAAAAAAAAATGATTGTTGAAAAGGTTCGGAGAACAATTGAAAAGGCTTAGAGAACAAATGAAAAGGCTCGGAGAACAATTGAAAAGGCTCGGAGGTTCAAAATTGAAAAGGCTCGGAGCTCGACCCCCGAATGTGTCTGCGTACGTAGCACCACTAAACTAAATATCCAATGAAGATGCATTGATAATGTTATGATATTCAACTTCCATTGGAGGTCTGTTCTATAAAGAAGATGAAGAATAAAATCTCAAAAAACTTCAAAGTAAGAGAAAGTGTAAAGTAAGAACATTTTTGGAAATCACTTACTTTAGTGTCTTTTAAACTTATGTTATTAAAGTGGTGCCCCACGTGCAACACCAACTCAAACAGGTGACATTTCCTACCATTTCTACATTAAACTATTAACATCATTATCATATTTTTTATTTTTTATTTTTTTTCATTTTTTAAAGTCTAACATTAGTTGGTTCAAAGGTTAATCGGGACTTAGTAAGATCAACCATTATAAATAGAGTCTGAAAAGCAATATTGATTACAAAGGAGAGGACTCCATACATTTTGTGATTTTATAGATAAACGTGGATTCAAATTTCTATCACAAACATAAACGAGAAGTGCACAACCACTTGAGTTATGAGTGAATGTACTATTATATCATCTTTTTAAGTGAAGAAAATGAATGATAAATAAGGAAAAATGAAGGATAGATTATCCTTGGTATCGAAAGTAAATCCAAGGATAATTTTGACATCGAAACTTAATTTTAGGATAAAATTTTAGCTTTTATCTTCCTTTTTATCGTTACCAATCGTGAACATATGGAAATTTTAAATTAGATTGATTCAAACTATATTACTACTAAATTAGTATGAACTTAACATCAGCATTGTATCATATCTTTTGAGTGAAGAAAATGAATGATTTTCCACAAACACACCAAAAAAAAAAGTGAAAAATGGAAGAGAGATTATCCTTGATATCAATAATAATGGTTTGTATATCAGGCCCATAGTTATCCAATAACGAATGAAATTGGGCACATATATATAATTAAAGCCCAAACAAATAAATAAAGACCCGTTATTGGCCCATGGTACCCAACAACATCAATGAACACGTGTTGACGTATCTGGACACGTCACACATGATTATTGAATAACTGCTGATATATCCCAACATGTCGTCAACAAGTGTTGACGTGGTGGGAAACGTCATCACATATTGCTGAATAAGCATTGACATGCCCACTTAATCATTAATAAGTGCTGACATGCAATGGTTTGTATTTTGGGCCCGTAGTACCAAATAACAAATGAAATTGGGCCTATATATAATTACAGAGAGAAACCCATAATTAGCAATCCAAAACATTAAACTTTCGTTTCTAACCACATTCGAAATTTTAATTGTTAATAACCATATTTTTGAGAAATTACTTGAATACCCTCATATAAAAGCCATCCCCAATCTCTCTCTCTCTCTCTCTGATCCTCTCTCTCTTTTCTCCTCTCCATCCCATCAAACTCATCGCCAAAGCTTCTTGGGCTATGTCAAACGTCACTGAGCTACCGAAGCTGCGTCAAACCAACGGCGCCGTGCTACCGTCATGCTTCACCTGGGCTACACAAGTGTGCACCAACGCCGTCGGAGCTTCCCCTTCGCTAGCGCTATGATCTGCAGGGAAAAAAAAAAAAAACCTAATTTGGGGAAGAAGGGAAACAGGTCAACATTTCAAGTTTCAAAAATTCAAGTTTTCCTTCAAGATTTCAAGTTTCAAAATTCAAGGTTTTCTTTAAGATTTCAAGTTTTTAATGTTTTTAGTCAATATTTCAAGTTTGCTTCCAAATTTCAAGTTTCAACATTTCAAGTTTTTAGTCATGATTTCAAGTTGATTTCAAGTTTGTTTCAAGTTTTTAGTCATGATTTCAAGTTTGCTTTGAGATTTAAAAAATAAACTAAGTTTAGGGGTATTGTTGTAATTTATGGACATACAATAAATTTTTTTTAAAAAAAATGGTTATTAACAATTAAATTTTCGTTTGTGGTTAAAAACAAAATTTACATGTTGTATGTGGTTATTTTTAGCAATTTCCACCATAATTACAACCCAAAACGAATAAATAAAGACCCATATTGAACACCTGCACACGTTGTTTATTGTTTGCACGTTATCAATACGTGTTGACATGGCCGGACGTGTCATCACATGATTATTGAATAAGCATTGATGTGCCCACATAATCATTAATAAGTGCTGACATGTCGGTCTCCTATATATCCTCTTCGAAATTTCGTTGAATTTTTGAATTTTCCTTTGAAAATTGATTGTAAACCCTAAAAAATTGGTGCAGCAAAGAGAATAAAGAAGGAAGACGTGTCACTCTTACAAATCGTATATCTCAGAACTCAAAACGACGTGTCATCTCAGAAGCAATGGCTACAATCGTATATACCAAATGAGGTATACATACACGTGTGTATGTGTTTGTGATTCATTTGTTTGTGATTTGTGATTCAATCGTATATAATGAGATTATCATTTGTTGTTGTGAAATCTCTTCTTTGTGTGAAGCACCTAGTAGTTTGTTGTTATATAACTCAAATTTTCAACACTTGCAAGTTGACAAGTTGTAGAATTGTCAAGGCTTGAAGTTAGATTAAATTGTTTTTGATGTTGGTTGGTGATGGTGAGTGACTGAGTTCTACTGTGAAATTAGTGAGCTACTAGTGTAATCAAGGAAATTTTTAATATATATTAGGCCCATAGTTACCCAATAATGAATGAAATTGGGCCCATATATTTGAGTGGACAATATATAATTAAAGCCCAAACGAATAAATAAAGATCCGTTAATAACATCATTTCACACGTGTTGACGTGTCTAAATCAGTATTGACATTGTCCCACCACATCATCAATATGTGTTGAGTGTTGACGTGGCCGGACATGTCATTACATGGTTGCTGATTAAGCACGGAAGTGCCCAATTAATCATTAAATTGATTAAAAAAAAAAAACCTGTTTGAAATCTCTGTTTTTCTTGATTTTCCCTCTCTGAAAATTGATTATAAACCCTAACAAATTGGTGCAGCAAACAAGAATTAAGAAGGAAGACGTGTCACTCTCATAAATGTTATATCTCGGAACTCAAAACGACGTGTCGTCTCAATAGCAACGAATCCATCATTGACCATTAAACCTACGTCGTCGCCTAAAAAAAATAAAAATAAATTGACAAAGACTTGAAAATGGCCCCGAAGTGAAATATCCCGGAACTCAAAATGATGCATCGTCTCAGTAGCAGCGAACCCATCCCTGACCACTAAAACGATGCCGTCGCCTAAAAAAAAAAAAAAAAAAAATTAAATCGACAAAGAAATGAAAACGGCCGAAGTGAAACCCATAGTCTTTTAATATTTGTGTATCGATTTTTTCTTTTGTCCAGTAAATTCATAGTCTTGTTGCTGTTTGTATTTGTATAGCACAACTGCACAAGAACACGATCTATACTACACAACTGCTCATGCGATTTCATTATTATATTTTCTTGCTGTTCATTGTCATGAATATTATTCTTGGCATTATATATTTGATCTTGATCATTTGTTTAATCTATAATGTGAAGGATCTAATCAGGACAAAGCATAGTTCCAATTAAACTCTAGGGAATCTGATTGGATGACATTGACAAAAAGACATCTGAGCAATCCTATTATCAACCTCACATAAAATCAAAACTATTGCTATCAAATCTATCATACATTAATCTGCTACGCTGTAATTAACTATATGAATACGATAATTTTTTTTTTTTTTTAATAATTTAGTTGACACAGTCGAAGGCAAGAAATGGATACAAAGAAGTTGGAAAATAAATTCGTTTTATTACACTCCTGATTTCCTAATCTCTTAGGTTATATTTGGTTTGATGGAATATAAAAGAGAAAAGAAAAAAAGAAAATACGGATGGATTGAAAAGGATAAAGAGAGAAAAGGAGGGAATATCCACCTATCATTTCACTCGGTTTGGTATCTCGCCAAAATTGGACAAAAAACATGGGAAATAAATCAAAAATTAATATATATATATATATATATTTTTTTAAATATTTCAAAACTAACCCAATTAAGGGTTCAGTCACTATACAGATATGTATAGTTAAACTATTATAAAAATTTGGGTTTTTTGGGATGGATGAGATACTCAAATCTACAAGTTCGTAGTGTGGTTGTGAAGGTCATCTTATCACTATACAGATCTATACAGTGGTGGGTCAATTTATAGTCTTTATATTTCAATTCAAGGGTGTATAAAAATTCAGGATTTGAAAATAAAAATAAAAATAAACTAAGCCACCTAACTACTCCTTGACAATATAGTTCATGTATTGTAGCTAAACCTCCATATTAATATTGCAAGATAAATTTATTCTCCGTCTTCTTTCCTTTTTATTCATAATAATCCAAATAAAATCATTCAAATTTCAAAACACTATGATTTCGCTTAACTTATCATTGTCTTCTCTTTTACTTCGGTAAATTCAGACGTAGTGTAACACTCTGCCAATAATAATAAAATTAACCATATGGTAGATAAGATGAGGTTGTCTGGTGATAAAGTCCCTCACCCACACCACGAGGTTGTGGGTTTAAGTCTCTCCCCTTCCACCACAAAACCTTAAATTATTGTAATATTTTAAAAAATAATAATAAGGGTAAATTACACTGCACCCCTTGAGGTTTGGGTGAAAGACACTTATATGGAAAAATTTTGTTATTCTACACTAACACCCCCGTTTGACCATAGTAAGGTCCAAAGTGCCCTTGTATAATAATAAAAAATAAAAGTTTTTTTACACCGACACTCAAGGGCATTTTGGACCTTACCATGGTCAAACAGGGGTGTTAGTGTAGAATAACAAAAATTTTCCATCTAAGTGTCTTTCACCCAAACCTCAAGGGCTGCAGTGTAATTTACCCTAATAATAATAAAACTAACCATTAATGAATTAAAATCACATAAATCCAACAACAGGAAGACAGCACCAACGGCCAATGACGAGGGCGCGTTTCTCTTACTCACCCTGCCGCCTAAAACTATTTTTTTTTTTAAAATAAATTAAAAATTAGATTCTTTTTTTCTGTTTGAAACAAAATTAGATTCAACGAACAAATTTTTTGCTGACACTCTCGTCTCCACTATCACTGTTTTGTATATAAAAACTAATCACCAGCGATTGTCACAGAAGAAAAAAAAAACCTCGATTACAGTTCTTCGTTCGTCAATTTAAAATGGCTTCTCTCGCGTTCGGTTCGAACCTCTCCTCCTCACTTCGCGGAAGCCAAAACGACGACGTCTTCCGCGCCGGACCGGTTCCTCGCTCCGTGAAGTTTTTGAGCCTGGAACGGAGGTTGAAGTTGAGGAGTTGTCATTCGTTTTCTTCAAACAGGACAACGAGTTCGGCAGCTGGAGTCGCGCGCGCCGGCACGGAGGAGGCAGTGGCTTTGACCGTGGAGGATCCAGTTGCGGAGGAAGAAGAGCGCGGTAGGGTTTTGAGAGTCGGTGTCATCTGTGGAGGTCCGTCTGCGGAGCGTGGAATTTCTCTCAACTCTGCTAGATCAGTTCTTGACCACATACAGGTATATATATATACACATTTATTGTATCTATACACTACACGTAAAATTTTTATCTAGTAGATTGCGTTTTTTCTTTTTTTCTTTTCCTTTTAGTGAATATCTATCAATTTAAATTAACTGATTTTGGAAATGAAAACTGTAAAAGAAACGCAAATTACTATCAGCAGTATCTATACATATATTATATAGTTAATATATGTGGTGACCGGTCTAGTAACTTGATAAGTTTTTGTATAGGGAGATGATTTGCACGTGAGCTGCTATTACATTGACTGTGCTTTTAATGCCTATGCAATTTCGTCTGCTCAGGTTTGTTCAACTTTGAAACCTTTTTCGAATTTTTCGTTTTAAAATTCAAATTTGAGCCGTGACAAGTAATTATTTTATTGTTATCTGTTTATAGGTATATTCAAATACACCTGCAGATTTTGATTTTAAACTAGAAAGGTAAGCTAGTTTTTACGAATTTGGGTATTTACTGAGTATGGTTGATTGAGAAGCGAATGTATGAAGATGCTGATTTTCTTTCTGGTTTTGCAGCCTTGCTCAGGGATTTGGGTCGTTGTCTGCATTTGCTGAACATCTTGCTGCATCTGTGGACATAGTATTCCCTGCTATACACGGTCAATTCGGTGAAGATGGTGGCATTCAGGTGTAGTACACTATAATTCTTCATTTATGATATTCTCACATGTGTAATTGGATTTGTTTCGATGACTATGAATTCTGGATAAAATTCGTGCATTTGATGGACTATTCAGGAACTGTTGGAAAAATATAATGTTCCGTTTGTTGGCACAGGAGCGAGTGAGTGTCGTCAAGCATTTGACAAGGTAGAAGGAACTTTCTTCTTGATCATTTAAAAAGCACCTTAATTCTCTTATACGTTTGTGAGGCATATTCGGCATTGGAGCCCTAGAATTGAGTCATGGGTGCTTTTTATACATCATACATAAATCTTACACATTTTGGCTTTGTTGAAGAGACACTAAAATAGCCAGTTGAATTGTCAACATCATCAGTCAATTTAGGGCTATAGAGCATGATAACTTTCTGCTGAACTCCTATAACTACTTTTACCATCTTAAATCAAGATACATTTGTCCTTTACATCATGAAATCTTCACTTTAATATGGTTTATTGGAAAAACCTTCATTTTCTTAAGTGTCAGAATTGGCTATGACTTTGACAAGATGCTAAGTTACTAACATATCTTCACTTATTATTACTGGCAGTATGATGCCTCTTTGGAGCTCAGCAAACAAGGATTCGTAACACTACCAAGTTTCTTAGTGCAGGTATTGTTCTCAACCATTGTTAATCAATTGCACTTCTGTCAAAGCTTTTCTTTATTTATGTGGATAGATATCAACCAGTATGTATCTGTTCATTTTAGAAGGTGGATAACAGCCATATAATTTATGTGCATCTAATATATGACATTTATTACTGGACAATGTTTGCTGACCTTGTTTATCTCCATATCACTTTGAATTAATTCCATTTTGATTGCTATGTGGCTTCTGCATTGTTTACGTTATTTAGAATGTAAATATAACTGGCTGAAGACTTGTGTGTCAGTAGTGATCCAGACCTCACTAGGCCATATCTTTGCTTCTTGAGAAGTTATTTATGCCTTCTATCAGACTTAACAATTTGAGATACAGGACAATTTGATTACCGACTACGAGTCTGATAACCTTTTTTTGTCCATTTGGTTAATATATATGCTTATAAGTTTTTCTGTTGACATTGGAGATGGAATTTAGGGAAGTGAACTAAATGAACTTGAATTATCAAAGTGGTTTGTGAGAAACCAGTTGGACCCTAACTCTGGGAAAGTTGTGGTAAGACATTTCCTTCCTGGCTTTTGGTTAGTTTATCTTAACTCGCCCATAACGAGATGAATATGTAGGCCTTTAAGATCTCAAATTTTATTCTTATTTATTTTTCAGGTTAAACCAACAAGAGCAGGATCAAGCATTGGTGTTACAGTTGCATATGGTGTCACTGATTCCCTTAACAAGGCTAAAGAAATCATATTAGAGGTATTGTGGGTTTTCCCAACACCTAACCTTTATGTGCGGTTTAGATGTTCACCATTCATGTGCCAAAACTTGGGCCAACTTGACCCCAAATCAAACTAATTTAAATAAATTGTACATTATTTTTTTCTTTTCCCAGAAAGGGTACATACAATAATATTAAATTGTGTGTTTTGTAAATCTAAGAGAAAAATATAGAAATTTTAATTTAATTTTGTCAAAAGATGGCCACAACCTTCAAAGTCACAGACTGGACTAATGTTGAATTTGGGCCGCAGAAGATTTTGTGGAAAATTTGAGACTAGACTTTATGCTCAGAATGTTGAGCTGATATTAGCTTATGAATTACAAGTTCTTTTTGTTTTGATAGGGAATTGATGACAGGGTCTTGGTTGAAATATTTCTTGAAGGAGGGAGTGAGTTTACAGCTATTGTCCTTGATGTGGGGTCCGGTTTGGATTGCCATCCTGTTGTGTTAATGCCAACGGAGGTATATTTTAGTTTCAATCCTTGTTTGCATTCAAGAATACACTCATGGGTTAAAAAAACAATTTATTATTTACAAGTAGGAGTGATAGATTTATTACTTTCTGACTACCGTATGTTTGTTAAGGATTGGAAACCTTTTATAACGATTTTGAGGTGTTTATCAAGTTGAAGTCATAAGAGGAGCAATGACATACCGTTTTCATTTTTTCACTGGCATTATTTTTAAAATTGTATTCCAGGCTTTTAGCTTTAGATGCATAACTAGTTATTTATGTCAGCTAAATGAATCAATGCCCAGGTGGAGCTTCAAGTTCATAGCAGTGGTGATGTGAGTGAGAAGGACGCAATTTTTAATTACCGGAGGAAATATCTTCCAACGCAGCAGGTACAAGCATGGCATCCAGGCATGTCCTATGAGGATCATGGAAGTCCATAATTTGTTAAATTTCATATACATCACATAATATATATATATATATATATATATTTTCATGCCTTCATTCATTTTCTGATTTTGAGAAGTTATTTATATTTCACAGGTTGTCTATCACACTCCGCCACGTTTTCCTATTGATGTAATTAACAGTATTCGTGAAGGTGCATCTCTGTTATTTCAACGGCTTGGCCTGCGTGATTTTGCTCGGATTGATGGATGGTTTTTACCTTCTTCCACAAATATACTTTCATCTTCAGAAGGGAAATATGGAAGGACTGAATCGGGTACACTTTTATTTACTGACATTAACCTGGTGAGACAAATCTCTAATATATTTCCACTCCTCTGATTACTGGCTTTGTGCTCCTTAAATATCTTATAGTAATGTTAATTGTGCCTATCAGATTAGTGGAATGGAACAGACCAGCTTCTTATTTCAGCAAGCTTCGAAGGTAATTTTTAAGGTTGGGTATCATTATGCATTGTGGGATTGCAGTGAAAATTGTTAGTTAAGCTTGTAACTGGTCTGGTCTGAATGAGAATATATCATATGTTCTGCCATATGACCAGAAGATCATCCTAGATATTTGCATAGTCTCAATGAAATTCACATCTGAACCATACTAAGTACAATTGTAAATGATTACTTTAGAAGTTTCCAGGGCCAATATTGAGTTGAATGTTTCCTGAATCAACTGGCGTAACTGTTGGCCCCTAAACCATGCCACAATGATGATGTAAAGTTATTTTGCTTGACATTTTGATTTAGTATATCATGATATAAAATATATAAAGTATGGAGTTTGTAGATGTAGAAATATCGTTTTTTCCATAAATTATTTGTTTGAAGGTTTTGCGGATCATATTGCATAAAATGGGTTGAGGAAGGATAATCTTTATCTTTTGTAAATAGATGTTTCATACGATTTTCCCAAGCTAATTATTGCATAAAGAATTTGTTTTCGTGTTCAATATATTCCATCCTCCTTCAAGCTTTTGTTATCATTTTGCCTTTTCTGAGCCTCTGCTTTTCTTAGAAAGATCCCTTCTCCTGTTCAGGTTGGATTTTCGCATTCAAACATTCTTCGAACCATTATTCGCCGTGCTTGCTTGAGGTTTCCTTATCTTGCATCATACAACAGTGTATCAGGCCATTTGACCAGAAGATCAAATGCCTCCCGGCTTACAGAGGCACTCAACAAAAGTGAAGGTGTTCGCAAAATTTTTGTCATATTTGGAGGGGACACTTCGGAGCGGCAAGTATCCCTTATGAGCGGAACAAATGTATGGCTCAATTTGCAAGCTTTTGATGATGTAAGTCAAGGAAATCTTAGGCTATATACTTTGTAACTTATGTTTTGGTTAATAGACCGAGAAACTAATGAAAATTCAGTTAATAATCGGCAGCATTAGCTGGAGATTGATCATCTTATAGTTTCTTTGTTAACCTATTATTGTATATTATAAATATTTTAATCTCTAATTGAGGTATGTTTTAGGCATAATCGTGTCTGAATGTTGTGATTTTGGTGTCAACAGATTGAAGTAACTCCTTGTTTGCTTGCTCCTTCTATGGAATCTATGTCTGGAGTGAGTTCAGATAAAAAGGATTCTGATGTAAGCTCCAGAGTAGTTTGGTCACTACCGTAAGTATAGATTCTATGTTCCAGCCTTTTTCGTTTGGTTGATGTTTTTAGCATGTGTGAAATTATATTTCACCTTCTCATAGCAATATATATCATCTTGTATATGTGGAGTTTCCATTCTTCTTTGTACTGGTTCTTGAAAACCTAGTCAATTATAGAATCTTTAATGATACATCAATTATAGAATCTTTTTTGTTAATCCAACACATTTCTCTTTTTTCTTTCTATTCTTGAAAATATATACAGCTACTCTCTTGTGCTGAGACACACAACAGAGGAAGTTCTTGCTGCATGCATAGAGGCAATTGAACCATCTCGGGCTGCATTCACATCTCACTTAAGGAACCAAGTGATGGATGACCTCATGGAAGGTTTGAAGGAGCATGGTTGGTTTAGAGGGTTTGATATAGGTGATGAACTACCTATGAGATTTTCCATGGAGGAGTGGGTCAAGCTTGCCGAGGAAGTTAAAGCAACAGTTTATATTGCAGGTTCTGCTTCCCATCTCCTCTTTATTTATTTTTTCAGTTTCCAAAAAAAAAAAATGTCTGATGACTGGGCTACATGATGGTGCATAGCTCTCCCACTCCCTTAACCTCCCTAATCCCTGACGAAGGCTGGATTGGATCACATAGTAGCTAGACTTACTGGAACCCATAGCCACATATTTGTTAGTGTTGATTGCTTGCTTCTGTAATATTTTTCCCTGTCTCTGTTGAATCATGATGACATTCTATTCCATGTTCAGTATACGGTGAGCATAAAAAAAGTTTAGAATCATCAATTATACATGTTGTAATTTAGAATTGGATGTAGACTAAATGGAAAACCTACAGCCTTTGTCATGGTATCAACCTCATAATTAAAGTGGGTTCTGGAATTTAATTTATGTTGTATCCCGAACAAGATTGACCTAGCAGAACTCTTCTGCCTGTAGCAACTGTTGACTAAGCAATAAAGCATTTTCATTTTGTTAATTATAAATTTTATCTGATGTTATCGACAGTTCATGGAGGCATTGGTGAAGATGGTACACTACAATCATTGCTGGAGGCTGAAGGAGTTCCCTATACAGGTTTATTCTCATTGACACGTTGGTATATCCGTATAAGAATAAGTTTTCCTTGTGTAAAATTACTCATTTTCTCTTTCTATCCGTCTTCTTCTCCTTTCAAATGAAGGTCCTGGTGTGAAGGCTTCTAGAACTTGTATGGACAAAGTTGCAACGTCGCTGGCACTTAATCATGTATGGTAACAAGTAATATGTATTGAGTTCTCAAAAATAATGCTAATCTTTAATATCTCTTGATAGCTTTTCATTAACCATCAATCCCAAAAACTTGAGCTTATATAGAAAAAGACTCAACAGTAATACGTAAACTCCAACTCTCTCTAGAAAATGTTATAACCTCTGAAAATTAACAGCTAGCAGATAAGGGAGTTCTTACCATAAATAAAGATGTACGGAGGAAGGAGGATTTAGTGAATTTTCCCATACCTGATATTTGGCATGAGTTGACCTCTAAGCTTCAGTGTGAAACATTATGTGTCAAACCAGCAAGGGATGGATGTTCTACAGGTGTTGCAAGATTATGGTAGGTTCATATCCCTACTTTTTTTTCTTTTTTTTTGCTAATCTATGTATCATAGAACGATGGATGTTTGTGAAAAAGGTGTTTGTACTAATATCATATGCATCTATGGCAGTACTCATTTTTTGAATTACATTCATCCATATTCTGCTTATGCTTTTGTCCTTGCAGCTGTGCGGAGGACCTTGCAGTATATGTAAAGGCATTGGAGGAGTGCCTTCTGCGGATTCCACCAAATAGTTTTTCAAGGGTATAGAAGCCCGGATATCTTTCTTTCATGGCATGACATAGTAAATATTTTGCACAGATGTCCTTATCTTTATAAAAGATATGCAACATAAATCATAATTGTTACCCTGAGATCTGTTAGAATTATATTATATTTCTAACAATATAATTCTAACAAGATCTATGTCTTATGTTTGACAAACACTGTTGTGCAACCCATGGTTGCAAATGGCAATCGGATAGATGACAAAAAAAAAAAAAAAAAACGCACAGCAGTTAAAAAAATTAAAGTGGATTCTGTCAAGCATCTGAAATCGAAGCGAACATAACACCATTGTTGGCTTAGTTTTTTCATAGATCTAATGATTATGTTATCTCATTTGGAAAGTTTTCTCAATTCATCAACACATGTATTCATTTTGTTGTCAATAATCCCTCTTGACTTGTGTCTACAGTAACATCCTCAAGTTTTTATCTTTTGACACTCCTTTATTTATGAATGCTATCCAGGCACATGGGATGATTGAGATGCCAAACCCTCCTCCACAGCTCTTAATCTTTGAACCTTTTATTGAGACTGATGAGGTCATTATTTCATCTAAATCCACAAACATTAGTGAGGATCGCCTCATGTGGAAAGGATGCAGTCGATGGGTAGAGGTTACAGTTGGTGTTATAGGGAAACGTGGATCAATGCATTCATTGATGCCAAGTGTTACCGTCAAAGAAACTGGTGACATCTTATCACTTGAGGAGAAATTTCAAGGTGCATCTTTACTCTCTTTTATAGAGTCGCATCACTGGACTTTCTTAGCTTTTTTTTTTTTTTTTTTCCTTTTTGAAGTTTTGATCTGCACCTTGCCAGTCTTTAGGATGAATCAATGGTAGCATTTAAGAAATAATTTGATGTTTGACCAAATTACTATAAGTGGTTAGAAGAAATAGCAGACCATATAGTATTTGAACAATCCAATCATCGAGGATGAGAACATTGCTATCAAACATCTTCTTTAGGGCCTATTATATAAAACCTTTGCATTACTAAATTTGACTAGATTTTTTTTCTTATATCATGCAATTTTTCCTGTTTGTTTAAAAATGAAAAGTGGAGAAAAGGACTTGTATACAATGGCATTTCTGGTGTATTAATCTAGGTATTGCTTGACAGGTGGAACTGGCATCAATCTCACTCCACCACCAGCATCAATTATGAGGTTTGTTAACTATACTCCGTTTTCAGTTGAAATTAGGCATAGTTAACATGCAATATTTCATACTTTTACGACATTTCTTTGCATTAATCCTTTTTATTGGCTTGGGCAGTGTGAAGTCATGCATCCATAAATTATCATTTAGACTCTCAAAGGGATATGGATTCTGTTGTGCTAATGTCTATATTACTGATATCTGTGCTATAGATAGTGTAATCTCTATGTCCCATAATCGTAAAAAAGAACCATTCTGCTTAAAAACTAGTTAACTATATTACCGAATCAAGAAAGAAAGAAAGAGTATATATCATCTAGTTACGTGCATAATTGACTGAAAGTTATTGTAGCTCTCTCCTTTTTCTATTCACAATTTTCATCGGAAAACAATGAGGCTCCTAATTTTTAAAAATATATATGGAAAAAGCATTGGCAGTTTGTCTTCAGTAATTCAGTTGGCGATCGTCAAGATATTATTTGTACAAGTGATGTGATTTTAGAATGAAATCAGATGTCCAACTTCCATCAACACAGAAGTTAAATTGGAGTTGAACTGTGAAGATATATGTTCAAAATTATATATTGTTCCATTTTTTTATCTGTTTCTTTTAAATTTATTTTCAACTTGGGTTTGAAATTTTGTGAATGATTTTGTTTCTTCTTTTTGAATCAGTAATGAGGCTTTGGAAAGATGTAAACAGCGTATTGAACTTATTGCAAACACTCTGCAACTTGAAGGATTTTCACGAATTGATGCATTTGTTAACGTTGATAGCGGAGAGGTATGTTGATTTTACCATTCATGCTATATTTTCATGTTCCATCAGCCTTATTCTGAATTATAAAAGAGCAAGATTTAAGTTTACGTTTCGTTTCCTAAGTGATGTATCATGATGAGAGATTTAGATGACTAGAAGCAGACATTTCTTCACTTACATTTTACAAAAAATAGATTCTCTTACTCAATTTCATTATTTTCAGGTGCTGATTATAGAGGTTAATACTGTGCCTGGAATGACTCCTTCCACTGTCCTGATACATCAGGTAACGATACGATTCGAAAACTTGTTTTCATCATGGAAATTGGATTGACTTGGCTCAGAGCTCATAATTGGATCTATAAACACAAGTTTGAATCGCTGTATTGGAAAATTAACAAATTCAAGAGTCACAGATAGAGAAATATATCATATATTGGAAAACATGGAATTTGTCTTACAAACGGATATATAACCTACAAAACAACCACTTACATTCCAATCCCGACTAATTTCAATAATCTTGTATGAATTTCAGGCACTAGTGGAGCAACCGCCTATGTATCCCCATCGATTCTTCCGTACACTACTTGATCTGGGATCACAGAGGTTCTCCTAAACTTGTTTATTGAGTGTTGATTACTTTACTAAACTGCTGGGCTGGTGCATTGCTTTTGAAATTGCTAAATGAAGAGATATCAACTGTTCCGAGTTGGGTGTTTGTTTGTTTGTTTGTTTATTACAATAAATTTGAGATTTTGGGGAGCGAAACACGACTTGAACCCACAACCTTGTGTAGGTTTGAGAGTAATATCGTTAGGCCAACCTCGTGTTGTTAAGTTATGTGTTTTTATATTGTAATAAGTCAATAACATGTAATATATAATCTTGCATGCATTTTTCTTTTTGTAAATTGTATCTCCTGGAAATTTCGTATAATTAATGATATATGTATAGTTTCTATAGTCTTCCTGGTGAAATAGGAAAATGTTCTTCTGTGGAAAATCTGAAAAAGGTTTGATTATAGAACACACAAGTTGACCCTCTATTCATCAGAAATTTAACCAAATATGTATCAACTTTAATTGCTAATTAATAAAAAGTAATTAAAAATAAAACAATTTTTTAATTGTATATGTTACGAGATCCTTTCAAGTTTAATAAAAAAAAAAAAAAAACACGTTTCGCTGACTTTATAATGACCGAGCCGAGTCTACGTCTACCACATACAAGGGAAAAGACAACAAACTAATTTTCTAGATAACCAAAAAAAAAAAAAAAAACTTTTACTCTTTCTTTTTACAAAATTTATGATCTATAAATGATTATTTGATTATTAGAAGTTTTAAAAGTACCACTAAATAATTTCAATATCTAAAATTTACACTCATAAAGTAGAAACTATATATCATTTGGACATCAAATCAATTTCAACAGTTTAGCAATAGCATTATAATAAACATAATTACTAGCTTACCTACTAAACTCTTGAGGTCAAATTTCGTTCACAGAATACTGTATGAATGACTTTTTTAATATTGATATTTTAATTGAAATATTTTTAATAATTTTTTTATTTTATAAAAATCGATACATTTAAATATCTTGATATTTTGTCACAAAAGTTTTCAAAATTTTGGATGATAATATTTTCACGAAACCGATATTTATTTATTTGCATAACTTTTAAAGAAAGAATAAACATTTCAAATTTCAATCGACTTTTTTTTTATAAAAAAAAAATTATAGTTTCTATTTTAAAAAATAATTGATGAGGTCGAACCGTACAAAACAGTTTGAATCCATAACCTGGAGTCCTGGACGCACGAAATAACAGCGAAATGCTACATGGGAAAAATTGAAAAAAAAAACAAAACAGAGAAAATAAAATCATCACGTAAAAAGTCCAGTCCCCACTCCCCACTAGCATCAGGCTGTCGTTTGTTTGCTTTGACCGTGATTTTTTCTTTCTTTTTTGGATCATGACATCTAATCGAAAACAACAGGAAACCGAGCAAAAAGAAAAAAGGTTAATTGCATTAACTGACCCTTAATTTATTAAATCTAGTAAGATTTTAAAAAGATGTCCTATATTAATGTAAATACCCTCTGCTATTAAATCAATCCATTAACTTTAACGGTTAACTAACCTTGACAATCGGAAAGCCAAATATACCCTTGCTACATCATCTCAAACATAAAATATCTTTTTAATTAAAATTGAAAAATCAATTTTTTTTTTTTAAAAAACAAGATAATTTATCCGTAGTGGAGCTCCATCGTCGAAGAAAATAAGAGATCTATGACAATCTCCTATTTACTAGAAGAGATATTTGTCATTCTCTAAGATCAATCTCCTTTAGTTCACATAGGAGGCTTCTCCGCGAATTGAAGATACTTCTGTAGACGGTTGATATATTATCTTTTTTTTTTTTTCATTTTTAACTAAAAAAGTATTTTATGTTTGAGATAATGTGGTATGGGTATATTTAGTTTTCCATAGGTCAAGATTAGTCAACCGCTAAAGTTAACGGATTGACTTGATAGTAAGGGTGTTTATGTTAATTTAGAGCATCTTTTTAAAATCTTTCTAGATTCAATAAAGTAAGGGTAGATTATTGCAACTAGCCCGGAAAAAACAGACAGAACATGACAAAAAGCTAAAAAGTGACGCTAAAAATTAAAAAGGGTAGTTTACAAAATTTTGAATTATTAAATTTCAAAAACAACAAAGAAGAAAAAAATGGTTTTAGTCTCTTTAACTTTAATAATAATCACTGCTTTAATACTCAGCTTTTTGTAACTGAGATTTATTTTTGTAGTACAGGCTGAATTGGAATATGCTTCATGAAATAAACTACAGAGGAACACATCACAAGCTTCTTTGACGAGGAAATCTTTGGTAAGATTTCTTGTTTTGAATTTCGTTTTTTTTTTTTTTTAATGTTTTTATATTGCATTTTCTTGTTTTTCTCTCAATACAATCTTTGAAGTCATGTTTTAAATTTAAATTTCCTGCCTTTTTTGAATTTCGCCTTCTGGGTTCGTGAGTTCTTATGTATGTACTATAATTTATGGGGTGATTTCGATGCTTATCTTTGTTTTTAATGATGCAACTGATTTTATGTTCTATAGTTAGTTTATTTCATGATATTGTTGTTGCTGTTGTTGTTGTTGTTGTTGTTGTTTTGTGGTGGGTTTGGTTGGAACTTGGAAATTTGACTAAAACAAGTTTTAAATTGTGTTCTGATGTCCAAATTTTCTTGGATTTATCACCAAAACTGGAACTTGTAAACTAAATTAAGTAGATCCTTTTCTCTGTCTGGAAATTTTGATCTCCACAGCACCATTTGTTGCTTTGATTTGAAAAAAAGGAACATATTCGTTGCATGGGATTTTCTTTTTGTTGAGCTTTGATATGAAGTTGACACTTGACAATAATGTTCTGGTGAGTCTGTTGATATCAAAGATCAATATCTGATTTGTTCAGCATGTTGTTTGTTTGTGTTTTTGAAAGGGTTTTTGGTGGTGCTGGCGATGTTCGATCAGTTTCGTAGAATATGATTTTCTCTGTCACAAACATGTAGAAGATTGTAGTGTACAGTATCTTTGGCAATTTGGAGTTTTGATTTGTGTTGGTGGTGGCATCACAGTGTTGACAGTAGTAGCATTGATTTTTGTCTTTGAAGTTGAGATATTTGAAACCCAAGAAGCTCAAGAGAACTGAAACGTTGAGGCTAAATGGTTTCAAATAGTATTGGAGGAGGCTTAGCAGAAGCTCAGGTACAAATACCATCAAATGCAACTCCAGGTGGTTATAAGGCCAATGATGATCTTCGAATTTCATTGTCTCCAAAGCCCTTGCTGAGTGATGAAACCCCCGTAGTAGGATTCCGAGAACGTTTCAGTGGAATTCTTGCTCAGAAAGTTAATTGGGCAACTCTACGTAAAATCTGCAACGAATGGATCAAGTGTCCTTTGAACATGGTCCTCCTTCTATGGATAATATGTGTTGCTGTCTCAGGCGCGATTCTTTTTCTTGTCATGACAGGAATGCTCAATCATGCCATACCGAAGAAATCGCAGAGAAACAGCTGGTTTGAGATCAATAATCAAATCCTCAATGCACTCTTTACTCTTATGTGTCTATACCAACATCCAAAGCGGTTTCACCACCTTATACTTCTGTGTAGGTGGAAGCCAAAAGATGTCACAACACTTAGAAAAGTATATTGCAAGAACGGAACTTATAAGCCCCGTGAACGGTTCCATATGATGGTGGTAATTGTGTTACTCCATGTGAATTGCTTTGCTCAGTATGCCTTGTGTGGCCTTAATTTAGGATACAAAAGATCAGAGCGACCTGCTATAGGTGTTGGTATCTGCCTTAGTATAGCGATTGCTGCTCCTGCTATAGCAGGTGTGTACTCCATTGTTAGCCCACTTGGGAAAGATTATGATTCTGAAGTCGACCCTGAAGCTCAGGATCAAATTCTCATAAATGGCAGCAACCGGAGGTTGTCATCGGAGAAGAGATTTTCGTTTGCATCAAGAAATCAGAACACAACTATCGAATATTCACCTGTATGGAAAGGGGGTTTATTCGACTTGTGGGACAATATCGTTGTAGCATATCTTTCGCTTTTCTTTACCTTTTGTGTTTTCGGTTGGAACATGGAAAGGCTTGGTTTTGGAAATATGTATGTTCATATAGCCACTTTTATCCTCATCTGCTCTGCTCCGTTTTGGATTTTCAACTTAGCTGCTGTCAATATTGATAACGAGACTGCCAGGGAGGTTCTGGTATTAACTGGTGTTATGCTTTGTGTCTTTGGATTACTCTATGGTGGGTACTGGAGGATACAAATGAGAAAGCGATTCAATTTGCCGCCAAATAACTCATGTTGTGGATCACCAGCCATTGCAGATTGTGCTCAATGGCTCTTCTGTTGTTGGTGCTCGCTTGCTCAGGAAGTTCGAACAACTGACTATTATGATATAGTGGAAGATAAGTTTTGCAGGAAGAAAACCGATGAAAATAGCCAGCCTACGTTAACTCCGTTACCCCGTGAAGAGGGATCAGTTCCGTTCAGATCCAGCCCGACTTCTCTACTCTGGAACAAACCTGGCTTGTCCACACTTGGGGCTGAAAAGTCTCCAAGTTCAAGCACAAAAGATCAATTTATTCCAGATAGGCGGCTTCCAGAAGCAAAGGAAGAGTATTCTTCAAGAGATGCTGATGATTGTATGAAGCCACCGATTTGGCCATCAATACAGAGAGAATAGGATTTTACCAATCAAAGGCAACGAAGAGAAGATTACTATCGAAACATTCGAAGAAAATGACACCAGGCTTTATAGCCTTTTGGTACGGAGAAATTCGAATTATAGTAGTCTGTCTGGTATCTAACTGTCTATATAAATTCCTTGTTTGTGCATTTGTAGTACCATTTAGCTTATAGTGAGTATAACTTGATGTGTACTCATTACTTTCAATTGCAATCTCTAACAATTGAAATTTTGTTTTTGAGTATGCATTTCTAGTGATACCTTTAATATATAATATATATATAGTGATATGGATTCAAGGTGGACTACTGATCAAAATTCACTGAACTGCAAATCTGAAACAGTGGTGTGAGTACTTGAAAATGTGTTCATAGGATCTCTATTTTACGCGAATAATTCCTCAGGGTTCTATCGTTTACAGGCATTTTTACTTGTCTGCTTTCTTGAAGCTTTGTGTGGAGTGCTTTCAGGCCTTGCCCTGATAATACAAAGTGATTTTGTGTTTTGTTTCTTTGAATTGGAAAGCTATTACATCAAATTTCCCATATTGTTTGAGCTAATTTCCAGATTTTCCAGAAGATCACATTGTTTTCATCTTCAAGCTCTATTGTTCTAATCAATCTACATAGGTTAGATAGATACAATATGTGGAGCACGATGCTTCATCCATTTGACACTTATGAGGAACTAATCGGGCATAAGTAGATGAATCTAACTGCCGATGAAAAATGTTTGTTACTTCGAAAAAGAAAAGATCATTAAGGCCATTTATACAATTATACATAAAAAGAAAAACATAATTAATTTACAATTACACCTAGATATAATATAATCACCATTCAAAATATTTAATTAGTTGAATGGTTGCAGACATAATTTAATGGTAAATTGGTAATTACACTCAAAAGTAGACGGATATTCAGTGGCGGAGAGAGGGGCCTCAAAAAAGTTTATAAAATTATGAAATTATATTTATAGTTTAAAAATCTTTCATTTTAGCCCTCCGAATTTTTTTTTTTTTTTTTGGCTCCGTCACTGGACTTACGGATGCTAAATAGCAAGCAACAGGCTAGGCAAGGATCGGCGAGCGAGGTCTCTGGGCTGGCTCTGCCACACAGTCTGAATCTGCTGCCGTATCTCCCACTCCTCCGGCGGCTTCAAGTCCCTCACCGTCAACCAAGTGTTGAAGTACTCTCTGAACTGCGTTATGAGGCCGTCTCTCAACGTCCAAACATGAACCCAGTACGCTTTCGCTCCCTCCCACCCTTCGGCGATCACGCAGCCGCCGACCACCGCATCCACGCTCCTCGGTTCGAACCTGAAAGTGGCTTGGCTCGACTCCCCAGTCAGCAGCCTCATCATGTGCTGGCATTGTGGGGGTCCGTGGAACCACCACTCGAGGTCACTTGCTAGGAACCTCTCCACCGTCGACATGTCGCCGTCTGATAAGGCCTTGTAAAAGGACTTTATCACCATCTCCGACGACTTCGTATCGAAATCCGCCATTTTCTTGGAAGTCAAGTGAATCGGTGGAAGTTTGGAGTTGGGTTGTGTTTTGGGATTGTGCATGGCTCGCTTTTTTATAGCAGAAGAAGAGGTAGAGATGGTGGGGCCCAATATTGAATAGTGAGTGTGTGAGAAGAGTCGATGAGATATCGATTATGACATGGCAGATCGAACGGCCCAGATTTACTCCCAATGTAAATGAATTTAAATCTTTAAATAAATGTTCAAGTAGCCTTTTATATTCCAAGAATGTGATTCAAATTACAATAAACCCTTAAATAATTGATTCAAATTGCTTTCAAAAAAAATTTGATTCAAAGTTCAAACATAACCATGACAAGACGAGATTGGTCCAGTGGTATACTCCTCATACTCACACCACGATGGTTCCCCCTTCCCAAACCCTAAATTATTGTAATATTTCAAAAATAAAATAAAAAAAATTGATTCGGGTTTCCAACATAAGTTCAACTCTTAATTGAATAATTGTGTAAATTTTCTCTATATAGTTGTGATGGAGGTCTGAAATCCCTTTTAATCGTATAATTAGCAAATGCTGGGACATATGTTTTAGACTGAGCCAGTGATGTTTGATCTCGATTAGTCTAAATAGATACCTTAACAGATCTATCGATCTAGATTAGTAAATGTAACGAGATTGTATTCGATCTTGATTATGTTAATAGTGTTCGATCTTGATTAGTCTAAACAGATGCCTAAATGGGTGTTTGTGTCGGCTTCGAAAAAGAAATATTAATACTTTTTTAAGTGGGTGTTTTCTGGGGAGAAACGTTATGATGTTTTGTAGTTAGCATCGGTGCCACCAGATGGATACAAATCTACAAATGTCGTTTCCACAAATGTCTACTATACCCTTTCAAAGATTCTTCATGTCATTTCATTTTACAATGTCATTTCTTATTGTAGAATATTTCTTTATTCCTTAGTTCTTTGAACTTTATTATATTTATATATATGAACAAATTGACTGCTTTGGAATGTGTATTTTGGGTGTTTTTTTTTTTGTTTTTTTGTTTCTAATTTTGTCAGCAATAACTTGAACTAAAATGCTGCAGAGAAAACAAAATGATTCTAAGAAGAAAAAAACTAGTTGCTAACTTGCTGTTGATTAAAAGTGACTGGTTTGTTCAATCTTTTTGACATGTATGCAAGTATGGGATAAATAAAACGGATCAGAAAAAAAATAAAAGTTTTTTTCAAAAAAATAAAATAATAAAAGTAATATTCTTTAATCATCCTTTAATTTATTATGGGTTGCTCCGCTCTAAATTAATTATGATAATTTCATTGTTTCTTTTTGTTGATACCAATTAGCAGATGCGAAAAATGCAATCGATGAGACTTCTATTTGAAGAAGGAATCCCCATTTTATGAGTTTGTACAAAAACGAAGACAAAATTATAGTGTTTTTAACTTTTCCTGTGTGCATATTGAAAGTGAATTTGAAGGATTTCGACACTATTAATTAATCGGCACCATAAACACCGCCACTGTTAGTTTATAATTCGGTACTAAAATGAATTATACCAAAAATATCAAAAATATCCAATGCATATATAAGTAGGTGAGGTAAAAACTAAAATGAATGAATAATGAAGACGGGCCTCAGTGTTGTTGAAAGAGGAGGCAGGTAGATTCACACAAATCAATAACTAATAAACACACACACAGATAATATGAGAACAATAAAGAAAAGAAACGACACCAAAGATTTTACGTGGTTCAGCAAGTTGCCTACGTCCACGGAGCGCACCGCACTCAATCCACTACTTTCACAGTTGATTACAATCTCTCTGTCTCTCTCAAGTCTCTCTACAATTGCTCTCAATCTCTCTCTACTCTTCTCAACTCTCACGGTGAATTTCAACACACACATTAGGGTTTACATAATGTAGTATTTATATGAATACTAGGAGTAAACAATAACCCTAAAGGACTCTTCCTTTTTTTTACTTGCGCTGATCTCCTAATTCGAGCAAAACACGTCATTACCGCTGACCGGACCGCTGGGCGTGCATGTGCCTGGTCAGCGGTAAGTGAGGCGAGACGACACTGATCTGGGTCGCTGGCCGTGCCGCTGACTAGGCACCTTGCCTGGTCAGCGGTAATTAAGAATAAACAATTCTCATTTGATTAGCGCTGCGCGTGCCGCCCCCTAGGCACTTGCATGACCAGCGGTAATTGACGAGAGAGGAGTTTCAGGGCTTCACAAAACCCAACAATCTCCCACTTGAAGAGCTGAAACTTGAACATACGTCCTCCATCTTCCCTTGATGACTTAGTGGATAATTACGGTGCGCTCATTCCCCACGTCTTCACTCTTGAAGACCCACTGGAGCTGCGCACAGCTCCAGTTTCTCTGTAGTGACTGGCTTGGTCAACATATCAGTTGGGTTCTTGCTACCTGCTATCTTTACAAGCTTTAACACACCTTCTTCGATTAACGATCGAATGAAATGGTAGCGAAGATCTATATGTTTGGTCCTAGAATGGAACGCCGAATTCTTAGCCAAGTGTATTGCACTCTGACTGTCACTGTGCAACACATTCATCACTTGATCGAATCCCAACTCAGCTAACAAACCTTGTAACCATATCAGCTCCTTGCTTGATTCTGTCACAGCCGCTTGATTCTGTCACAGCCACATACTCTGCTTCAGTTGTAGAAATTGTCACTATCTTCTGCAACTGGGACATCCAATTAATCGCAGTACTAGCCATTGTGAACACATATTCGGTGGTACTTCTTCTATGATCCACCTCCCCAGCAAAATCTGAATCCACATAACCTTCCATAGACACAGACTCATTTGATTAGCGCTGCGCGTGCCGCCCCCTAGGCACTTGCATGACCAGCAGTAATTGACGAGAGAGGAGTTTCAGGGCTTCACAAAACCCAACACTCAGGGCCGTTGCTCAGTCGGGAGATGGATAAACTTGGAATTTGAGCAAATGACTCCTAAGTCAGCGGCTCAATTCGAATTCTACCAATGATAAAAAGTTTCAAAAAAAATATATGGTCGATCTACATAGGTGGCTAGATAATGTCAAACAAAAAAATAATTAAATAAATAAATAAGAGATGACGTATGTATATATCATTTAACTCATAGAAGAATTTCTTTCGTGTATAGGGTGCATGCACCTTATCTAATGATATCATATATATATATATTCGTTCTAGTCAGTGCGCACTGATGTAACTACATCAATACCAATGCATATGGATCACTGATTATGGAAAATTTTTGATAAGTGCATACTGACTTGAACATATATATATATATATATTAACGTATCTATCTAACCACCTATCTAGACCATATATTTTTTTTAAGTTTTTACCATTGGTAGAATTTGAGCCGCTGACTTGGGAGTCATTTACCCAAACCCCAAACCCCAAACCCCAAACCCCAAACTCACTCATCTACCAATTGAATTACGCCCCTGGGATGGATTACTAATGATATCATATGATATGGTATGGATAATCAATAAATTCACTTTTCTCTTTGAACTCGAAGAATCAATGGACAGTTGTGGTTGGAATTAAGATGCCAGGCTGGAGGGGTAGGTTGACTGTACGTTTGACTCCTCTAATAGTTGTTGATTGCGATCGACCAACCAAGGAGGTGGTAGCCGCCCAATCACTTTCGTGTGTGTGCAGTACTCATCATAAGAGCCTAGAATTTCATCAATAATAGTAATGATATATACACATTATTGGAGCTTCATATAATCGAAACACACAATTAATTGTTGTTTATTTATGATCTTGAAATAAAGATTAATTGTATTTAGATTAGAGAATTCGCATGTGAAGTTCAATCTAATCCAATCTGATTTTCTACCCTACATTAATATGATATAATGTTTGAGCAAATCGACATGTAATTTTTTTTTGGTCCAGAGGAGGGCAAAGCTCAGAAAAAAGAAACTAAGACAAAAGACATGTAATTCGATTTATTGTCTTAAATTCAATGATAATTAGATCATGTGTGATTGAAAGTTTTATATATATATATATAAATGTTCAAGTCAGTGCGCACTGATATAACTTCATTAGTGCGTTGGATGTGGACCATTGGATTTACATACTTTGACTCAAAGTGTATGCACTTGTCAAAATTTCTTCATAATCAGTGGTCTACATGCATTGGTACTGATGTAGTTACATCAGTGCGTACTGATGTGAACGGGACTATATATATATATATATATATTCTTAACCAATCATATCAGAAAAATAAAATAAATCAAAGTGACATATGATTCATTGAATTAGGTACTTAATTGTTGGTTTTAAGAATTAAGATGATGTAAATTTAACATGTACCAATATAATTTTCTTCTGTATTAATGTTTCCTTTGTACAAAAAGAATATTATGTTATTAGCTGGTCATGCAATTCACAATAATAGAAAATTAAAAATTTGGTAAACAAATTATCTCTACAGATTGATCAATGAAAGATAACGATCGACATGAAAGTTGTGATACCACATGGCCCCTGTTTATTAATTACTTCGAATTTCCCATGATCAAAGTGGAGCCCTTCTCTCATAATGCAAAATATTTAGTTCCAACCTAACCACAAACTATAATACTCAATAATTAATAATTAATAATAACAAAGAATACATTATGTTTATATATATTGACATATATATATATATATAGTCACTTTCTGATATATGCGGGATTCCTTATGAATTTTTCGTACGAGATCAAGATTTATCACATAAATGTTTATGCGTACGTGATCTCATACTTGATAATAATTTTAATGACACTTGATAATAATGTTATATATATATATATATATATATACCTTCTTAGATCAAGATGGTTTTGAAATAATTGAGAATTGAGATCTAAATAATAATAAAAATAGAAAAAAATTATTATTTTTTTGGTAAAATTGGATTGACCTAGAAGGAAAAAGCATCACAAATAATCATATGCTGAAAAATCTCTAGGCAATATCCACCTATAAAATAATAAAAAGAATAAAAAGAAAAGTAACAAAAAACCAGAAAAGCACAAAAACCAAGGGAAACATTCCCAACAAAAACAGTGGCGCGCAACCAACAAAAAACTAAAACAGAAAACATTAAGAAAAACGAAAAGACTCCCAACCCATGCAATCATTGCCAACCAACAAAGAGCATAAAGACGGGGTGTTAGATCACCACGAATCGACCTCCAACCCCAAAGCATGCTTAGAAAGAGTGTCTGTAACCTGATTTCCCTCCCTGAAGATATGAGAGACCTGAAACTCCATTTTCGAAATATGAAATTAAAATTATAGTGTAGTACTGATTAGATATATTATGTAGATGAGTGCTAGATGCACTCTCTCAACCCACTCTCTCAACACACTCTCTGTTCATATGATGACACATGTACAACATTAACTTTTTCACATTAAATTTGTGGCATTTATAAATGGCCTCATTTTTCATTTTATTTACGATACAAACCAACAACTTATTTCTTAGATTGCCCTTCGCCTTTAACTTTAACATTGCCATATTTTCAAGATTCTATAACTTCTTTTATTTCTTGAGTGTACGGTCCCAAATTGAATTGCTCTGATATTTATTTTCACCAAATTGTCATTACCAAACACTAGATAATTTGATGGTTGTTGTATAGAATAAATAAATAGTAAAATAAATTATAGTTAACTAGTTTAAAAATATATTATAAAAAAAATCATATAAACCGAAATTCATTATTTTAATTTTTAACATCTGAGGAGAAGAACGTAAACCTCAGTTACCCTTATTGGGTTTGCTCTAAATGTATATGTGTTTAAGCCAAAATCTTTACCTTTCAAGATTTAGCTAATGAAAGAATTTTTTTTTCTCTCTATGTGATTAAACAAAAAAAAAAAAAAAACAAATGAATCTGGTTAGATTGATAGACAAATTAAGTCAAATTATTAAAGCATATCAATTTTAAATTAAAAGATAAAAAATATGTAAGTATCTACTTAACAGCATATTTTTTTCTTTATTTTTTATTTTTAATTTAGATATAGACATTAAGGGCCTGTCTTGTATCGTTTTACAAGGCTGTTTTTGTTTTCATTTTCCAAATCCAATTTCGAATACGTGTTCGTTATCGTTTTCCATTTTGTTTTTCATTTTATTTATAAAACAAAAACAAAAACAAAAACAAAAACAAAAAACAACATCAGTGTTAAAAGTGAAAATTTTCCAAAACAACTTTTTGATGTTTTTCATTTTGTTTTTCGTTTTGTTTTTCAATCTAAGTAAAAAACTAATTTTTTTTTCTTTTTTTCTTCTTCCTTCTTGCTTGACTTCTTCTTCTTCTTCTCCTCCTCCTCCTCGCCGGAATTGCTCGACAGCCTCGTCTTCTTCTTCTTCTTTTCTTCTTGCTCGACAGCCTCAGTCTTCTTCTTCTCGCCGGAATCTTCTTCTTCTTCTTCTTCAGAGGCCGAAACCACCATAGATTGGATCCTCAGAGGCCGATCTACAAAACCCAGGCAACGTCGTTGCAGAACGATGCTGGAATCAGCTGCACGCGCCGACCGCTCCACCATCTTCTTCTTCTTCTTCCCCGATGGCTTTTTCTTCTTCCTTCCGCTGATCCAGCCACCGCCGGCCCTTTCCGCCACTAGCCCTAGCCGTCGCACATCCCGGCGACCTTGCCGGCACCGTCGACTTGGCCAAGCTGCGGTGGCGCCGACCTGGTGCTGTCAGTTGCAAATACTGACCCAAAATAAAAAATAAAATAAAATCAATTTTTTATAATTTTTGATATGTTTTGGATAACCTATCGGACGCGTTTTTTACGTTTTCATATTCGGAATACAACTTCCAGGATATGCTACCAGACGCGTATTTGGATTTCGAAACTGAAACCAAAAACACTGTTTTCATTCTCATTTTTATTTTCGAAATCCAAAAACAAAAACACCCTTTGAAAAACATTACAGGATGGGCCCTAAGTTTTACTGATCTTGTCTTATGAATTTTTTATAATATATTTTTACATTATTTAACTCTAATTTGTTTTACTATTTATTTATTGTATACAACAATCATCAAGTTATCCAGTGATGTAAAAAAAATGTTTAAGTAAATTTGGTAAAAAAGAAATAGATATATGAGCAATACATATATATATATTTTTTTTTAAATGATATTAAATGACAATATGTTAAAGTTATAGAAGAAGAGCAATTTAGAAAACAAGTTATTGGTTTGCATTGTAAATAAAATAAAAAAGGAGGCTATTTATTAAAAGCTACAAATTTAATGTGAATAAATTAATGATGTCTACATGTCAGCACATAAACAGAGAGTGGGTTGAGAGAGTGGATTGAGAGAGTGTATCTAACACTCATTTATTATGTATATACACATAAGCGCAATAAGAAGAAAAAAAATGATATGATCTTTAAATTGTAACCATCAATGCATGCATGCATTTAAACGATCCAGTTGGATCCAACCAAGAACCCCTCGTGTACATAGAGTTAATTTAATTTGGACATTCTCCTAACCAATCAACCCTCACAATAATGAACTGATCTGAAAAAATTTCCCATATGGATTTGGAACTGATCAGTCACCACACCATTAATTATTATATATATTTATATATATATATATATCATGCCCTCCTCACACCTATATACGATCACTTGTTGGTTTCTAGCATTGCATGATTCTCCTTGTCTGAAAATCATATGCTTTAAATGAGAGATCTCTGCCACATTAATGGTGTCCCATAAGAGCTTTTGACTGATATATATACTCCATGCTTGTTTCTCATTTCTCATCCACTCAATCCATTTTATTATCTCATTGATAGGTCTTCTCTGATCATCAGTAGGAGGAAGATCCTTTTCAACCTTCAATAGCCTTGTTATCTATACAGTTGTTTTCTTCTTGCAAGTTTTAGGTTTCAAGCAGTTTGAACAACACGTATAAAAAATATATATGAATGATATGATTTTATTGGATGGATGTACCAATCGATAGGACTGAATAAGTAATTTTGTAAAAATTTGGACCTACTTTGATATATTTTGTGGTTATAGTTTAGTGGGGTGCAAAATATATATGTTAGGCTTGATAGGACTGAAGAATAGATGAAGAGTGTGGGCTCTCTCTTTTGATAAAATACAACAAGACGTGGTGATGATAATGAGTTTATAGTTCGGTCTTTTTCCATACCAAAGGCAATGGGACAGGGCTAATCAAAGCAAATTAATGTTAGGTAATCAGTGTTAATCGATTCGATAATGCGAATTCAGAGATTCTCTACTATGCTGATCTAAATTCTTAACGGAACATGTTTAAAATAAACTTTTGATCTATTGATAACATGAAAAATGATTGATGGAAGATAAATAATATATCTTAAACCGCGCGCCCACTAATCATAAGGTGTAAGTGTTACGAGATTTTGATTTAAATGTTTAACATATATATAGTTGAGACTTGAGAGATTAGCAAAGGATCCAATCCAGATCAGCAGTCAATATCTTATTGTCCATTTCAATCATGACCGTTGAATGGTCAAAAGGTACACATCAGCATATTCACGTGGATATACATGTTCATTGCGGTTCTTGGCAAGCTTTTATGATCGTAGTTCCTACACGTTGCCATGCTGGCTGGAGTTGAGGTGGTGATTGATGAACTGAACACGCTATGAGTGAGAAATTAATTATAAGAATTAGGTATAAATTTGGTTTGGTTTGGTTTCTTTTTTCGATCTTATATCGTCTCATCTAACAATTAGCTTTATAAGGTTACAGATGTGATAATTTAAGATTCTTGACAAATAATAAATGTATTAAATTTTGCACTTGTTGAAACATTAAAAATACTACAAATATAATAATAATAATAATAATAATAATTAATTAAATTATACGGAACGGATTTTTTAAAGTTAATGAGTGATATGATCACTTTAACTATTAAGTTTTATTTGAAAAAAAAAAAAAAAAAAAAACTTATATAGAAATTGATATACGGCAAGAGATTTCGATTGTCACCGTTCGCACAATTTTTATGCATCTCTTTCTTCATTTCCTTATTAAAAAAAAAAAATCAATATAAACAAAGAATTAATTACCGACACGAGAGGAAACATTATAAATTTTCATTTTGCAAAATTTTGTCAAGCATCGTTAATTAATAATCAAAAGAAAATAAATAAATAAAGGGATATAATCATTCCCGCCACCCCTATAGTTTGTCATATTAGACACTTTTCCACCTTCTAGTTTTAGTAATGGTCATTTGTCCCCCTAAAAACTAAAATATTAAACATTTTACCCCCTCTAATTTTAGTAATGGCCATTTCCTTCTTAAAACCAAAATATTAGACATTTTGCCCCCTAACCTTTAGGAAACAACTTTGACCGTCAAAAAATCAATTAAATGACCTTATTACCCTTGAATACATTAGTTATACCCCCTAATGACACCACTAATTGTTTTTGAAGAAAACAAATCATAAATAAAAAAATTTAAAATTAATAAAAGTATTTAAAAAAAAACATAATTAAGAAATAAAAAATAAAAAATTAAATTAAACTTTAATAAAAAAATTATTTAAACAAAAAATATATATAAAGAATTAAATGTACAAATAAAAAATTTATTTAAAAAGCATTAATATAAAGAATGAAATGTAAAAATTAAAATTTCATTTAAAAATCATTAATATAAAGAATGAAATGTAAAAATAATGTAAAAAACATTAAAAAAAAATATTCTGAAATACTGAATAATTTATTTTTAAAATATTAATATAAAGTAAAAATAAAAATTTCATTTAAAAAACATTAATTTAAAGAATGAAATGTAAAAATAATGTAAAAAACAATAATATTTTTTTTGAAATACTTATTTTTTTAAGTTTAATTAAATTTTATAATTTTTTATTTTCAATTATATTTTTTAAAATACTTTTATTAGTTTTATTTTTTTTTTTTTCTGATTTTTTTCTTTAAAAAACAATTAGTGGTGTCATTAGGTGGTATAACTAATGTGTTCAAGGGTGTAATAACTAATAAGATCATTTAATTGATTTTTTGATGGTCAAAGTTGTTGACTAACGGACAATATAACGGTTAGGGGGTAAAATATCTAATATTTTGATTTTCAGGGAAAAAATGGCCATTACTGAAACTAGAAGGGGTAAAATGTCTAATATGGAAAACTATAGGGGAAAAATGATTATTTCCCATAATTAAACAAAAAATAACGGAGATCTGTACATTTTTTTTTATTTTTTTTTTATTTTTTATTTTTTGACAATTGGAGATCTGTACATTTTAATTGTCTTTTAACCTTAAAAAAATAATAATAAGAAGAAGAAGAACTCGATTTTGGAGACATTTTATACTAAAATGAAATTTTTTTCTATTTTGATGAGATGGGTCAGGTCTTCAATTTAAAACCTGAAGTTGGACTCACTAAGCTTGGTATGTACATTTGCCAGAAGCTTCGAAGTTAGCTGGGTCAGAAATAATTGCATTTGCATATATATATATATATATATACATATATACAGAAATTCTATTATCAGTTCGAACTAACAAAAGTTATATCAGTTCGAACTAACAAAAGTTATATCAGTTCATTGCATGTGGGCCACTGGATTTAAATACTTTGACTTGGCTATATGCACTTGTCAGTCAAAGTATTTAAATCCAGTGGCCCACATACAAGGAACTGATATAACTTTTGTCAGTTCGATCTGATACTAGAAAGACTATATATACAGGGGCAAAGCCAGGATTTTGGCTTCGGGGGGACCCAAGACAAAAACTAATATTGCAGGTCAATAGGAATCTTGTACAAGAAAAAGTGCCAAATCCCGCACTTAATACTTTTCAATAAAATGTGATACCGTCTAGTGTTAAAAGTAATGATACAAATAAATAAATAAATAGACATTAACTAATAAAAATGTAACATGTCTATTTTATATCTAGAAAATTATTTATAACCAAATCAATCTAATTTTCTTCTTAATTTCCATTTCAATTACATAATCAAAGAGTGTATGAGAAAACATCTTTTATTTTGTTGTAAAATTTATGTTTGTTCTTAACGGTATACATAACTAAAAAAAAATATTTTAATAGTTCCCAGCTTATAAAATATAAATTTCAATAGCTTAATTAAAATATCATTATACTATTGATATATTTAAATCACAATTTTTTACATACTTGTAACTTAATTTTATAATATTCATGTCAAAACAAATTAACTTATAATAATTTTGAAGAAAATTTAAATAATAAACTAATAAAGTAAATTTATCAAAATCAGATTAATATTTAACCTAACAAAATAAACAATAACGGTAGTCACTATAAGAATTCAATATTCACTTAGTTTGTTCTAGTAAAATCTAAAAAAAATAAAAATTATATATGTAATGAGTAATACTAGACTTCCCAAATTTTTTTTTTTCCAAATTCTTTCCTAAATGTTTGTAAAACGTGAGGTGTTAACATCACATCATTCACCACATAATCTCATGATTTATAAGATGTCGACACCTCACACGCTACATACATTTGGGAAAGAATTTGTGAAAAAAATTGGGAAGTCTAACATTACTCATATATAATACACACTAGATTAGACAATAATGGATGAAATAATAGGAAATTAAAATATTAAATTGGATTGATTTTATTTCCTATTTTCATGGTCATTAGAACTATGAAAACAAAAATTATAAGTTAATTTATATTATTAAAATAATAAAAGTACAAGAGAGTATATATATCACATTTTATTTATAATAGTTTCCTTTTTTCTGATTGGTTCATATTTTAATTTGATTTATAATAGAATTTTTTTTTTTTTTTAATTGGTTGGGGGGGCCGCAACAACAACAGCACAATATTTCCTATGACGTTTGATTTTTTATTTTTTTTTAACATGATAGCTATTCGTGATAAATACAGTTAATTATGTAACAATATAAATTTACTTAAAAGACAAAACTTCGTAAAATAGAATAATATGCAGATGGGCCTGGGCCGATATGAAACGGTAATAATTCTATGAGCGAGAATTGACAGATATACACAAGAAGCAGATGGGCCTAGGCCTGGGCCCAAAATTGTTTTGGCCCAAGACCAATGCGCATGCTTGAAGAAAAAATATATAATATACACGATAATATTTGATCGTTCGTGCAGAATAAATATATATATGATTTTGTTAGTCTTCCCAATTCTGAAAGATGTGTAGAGTAGTCCAATAATTTATTTATTTTTTGACAGATGTAGTCCAATAATATAAATCTGATATTATTGTATGTTAGAATTAAAAAATAGGTTTTTTTTTTAAGTTTATTATAAATTTATAATAATACTTCAATGTTCGCATGCACATATTTCTGATGTGGCATGATGAGAAACTGACACGTTTATATATAGATCTGGTTGCCTAATGCCTCCACATATGATCTATTAATTTTCGATATCCACTTTTCCAATATATAACAATAATCTCACATCTCATAAATAATTCAAAAACAAAATGAGAGAGATAGAAAATGATTAACTAGTAAGAAATGAATCAATGATATTATTTTACTAATAATTTTGATGATCATGATCATCATTTGTTGGAAACATCAACCATTCATCAGGAGATGAGTTTTGTTGATCATGATCATGACTTGCATCAACAAAATCAGGATCTTGACCACCACTACCCATATTGAGATGATGAATTCTCTCTAGACATGGATATTTTGAATAATTTTGATCAACAATATTATTATTATTATTAATATTATTGTTGTTGTTCTTACTATCTAATGCTTTTAGAAACCCTAACCACCAAGAATAAGAAGAAGCTTGGTTCTCTGATGACCCCCACTCAAATTCAAACCCTTCCATGGCAGCAACTACTGGATCTGCTACAACAGGTATTGTAGGTTGAGTAGTTGACCAAATGGGTTCTGGAATAGGCATTGACTCTGTTAATGAATAACAATAACATTGTGATTGTGATGACAAGCTTGAAGCCAGCTTGTTACTGCTACTACTAAAATAGTTACTGTTACAATTACCTAGAATAGTAGCTGATGTTGATGATGATGATGATGTTCTTGATGAAGAAGATCTATGGAGGTGCAAAGCATGAGCAATCTCTCTTCTAGCTTGAGCCATGTTGATGAAAGAATCTTGAGGCACTCTTCTTCTTGTACTACTAGACCTTCTTCTCATAATTGGTTTTCTCTTATCATCATGAGAATCCATATAACTTAACTCGTTGAAACTCAACTTTGCTTTGACATGTTAACAAAGAAAGATTTGAGAGAGATTGATATGATATCAAAAGAGATGGAAGGAAGGATAATGATAATAATGGTGATGAGTCAGCTGAGGTATTAACATGTAAGGTGACACGTGGTGAGGATATGATGTGTGGACACATGGCTTGTTTATGTAAAAAGTAAACAAATGTTATTGTAAACACTCGATATATATACAGATTTTCTATTATCAGTTCGTCATGACAATAAATATATCGAGACGAAAAATGTAGACCATTAGATTTACATACTTTGACTCAAAGTGTATGCACTTATCAAAATTTCTCCATAATTTGTAGTCCACATTCTTCATTCTGATATATTTATTGTCAGGACGAACTGACAATAGAAAGACTATATATATATATATATACAGATTTTTTATTATCAGTTCATCCTGACAATAAATATATCAGGACGAATCATGACGAAGAATGTGGACCACTACATTTACATACTTTGACTCAAAGTGTATGCACTTATCAAAACTTCTCAATAATCTATGGTCCACATTCTTCGTCCTGATATATTTATTGTCATGACGAACTGACAATAGAAAGACTATATATATATATATATATATATATATATATATATATATATATATATATATATATTAATACATATTATTAGGGTCAGGAAAAATATTAGATCAGTAGAGATCTAAATCCTAGGGATAAAACACCGTAAAAGGTAAGTCAAAGTGTATTTATTATCTTGTTTATATATTTATTGTGATTAAAGACAATAAATACCGTATGTAGTTTTCATTTAATAGTATTTTAACCTATATCTTAAATACTACCCGTATATATATATATATATATATATATATATAATTTTTCTATTATCAATTCAAACTGATAAAAATATATCAGTTCCTTGTATGTGGACCATTGGATTTAAATACTTTGACTTGACTACATACACTTGTCAAAGCATCTTTTAAATCCAATGGTCCACATATAAGGAATTGATATATTTTATATCAGTTCGAACTGATAATAGAAAGACCGTATATATCTATATAAAGTCGACGCCCACCCACCTTCCCACCGCTCTGATATGGGCTTTTAAGGCTTGCTAGTTATGATGCTGCTGATGCTGCTGTAGGCTGCAGCTTTGCTGCGCCACCACTCTCTAGCAACCTAAGAACTAAAGGAAAAAAAAGGCTTCTCTTCTTTGGTGGGTGGGTCGGTGGGTAGGTGTCTTTACTTGGATTGGACTCGTATATAAATATGGCATCTCCGAAGCTCTCAGCATTTATGTAAATTGATGTTAAAGTCACGTATATTTTCTTTTACATTATATTTATGTTTTCGAGACACGTAATGTCTTTCAAACGCGTTAACATGCATGATCATCCCTCACACTTTATAGTTTATATTATATTGTTTTGAGTTCGATTTTGTCTCCCCCTTTAAAATTTAAATTATAGACAGGATCCTTTCCTCACTTCACCTCATCCTCATATTTTCAAAGCATGTGATTGGTTGTTAATAAAGTGTCAATCACATCTTAATCATTCATTCATTGCAATGCTTATGTGTCATAAGATTAAGTGAGGTGAAGTGAGGAGAGGATCATTGTCCTTAAATTATTATGATATTTTAAAAATAAATCACGACCGTTAATTAATAACAATCTAAAAGTGTGAAGAAGATCGAGAGAAGTTAATACAAACAAATTGACTATTATAATATGGCCATATAGGTAGTGTTAACAATCAATTAATTTTCATAAATAAAAATAAACACATATATCAGTGAATGTATTTATTATCTTATTACAATAAATGCAGTGACTATTTTTCATTTATAGTAATAAAGTGGTTGTTAACCTATGCCCTCAGGTAAGAACACAGGTTAACACTATCCTTATAATATAGATAGTATTAATGAGACACAGGATAATAACTATTTTATTTACATAAAAGAAAATAAATACACTATATTTATTATAACAAAACAATAAATGCATTAATTGGCTTGAACTTTTATTTCCTTTTATGGAAATAAAGTAAGGGTACAGAGTAACAACTGCTCAATAATTTTACAATTTTATGGTAATCACATTATTCACATATCTGCTCTAATGTAAAGTTATTCCACTCTAAATCCAAAAATAAGAAAATTCAAAGGTAAATTTATATATAAAAATGTTAATATTAGAAGAATTTTAATTAACCTTTAATTTTAATAATAAGATTACAAGATTCAATTTTACAACTTTTAATTTTAACAAGTTGCTTCTAATTTTAAGTTCAATAGTGAACTTAGCTAGGCATTTGTATTTGGTCAAAATAAGTTGCGTAAACTAATTTGATGTTATCCATGAAAAAAAAACAAAAAAAGCTAATTTGATGTGATTAGTTGATTATGCAAATTAATTTTGACTGGATCATTGAACTATGTTGAACGTACTGCTTTGAAATTACGTATACATGTCACTAACTAATATTCAAAATCTTCTGGTGATCCATTGAATTGGACCACAACGAATTTGAAAAATATTTAACATCAACTAAAGTCGAGAAGCTACCATCCTCTATTGCCACTTTTATGTTACCTGTGTCAGAATTTACAAAACAAAAGCAAACGATTTCGTGACTATAAGTATTGGTTGGTTTACGCATCTTTGGGTTGGAGTTACGTGTTTGTCCATGCTAGGCTGCTAGCTAGACCAATTCAAACCCAAGAGATGACCAATAATACTGAGCAGCCTCAACATGGACTTATTTGGATTCCAAAATTTTTTTTTTTTTTTTTTTTTTTGGAATCAAATCAGTTGTCCAAAAATGATGTTTCAATTTGTGTCTAACCAACCAAATTGGGACATATGTCTACATTTCCATAAATGTAGATACATGTCCAAATTTGATTGGTTAGACACAAATTAGGACACCATTTTTAGACGGCTGATTTGAGGTCATTTTTTTTTAGGTTGATCAAGAAGGAAAGGAAGCCTCCAAAAAGTTATCCGATGCTTTCAATGTATTATTTATTTTAACTTTATATTTTCCATAATCTATTAGTTTTTTTTAATTATTTTTTTTAATATATAAATAAATTTTTTTGTTGTTTATTTATTTTTATAAACCATTTTAATATTATTTATTTTTGAAACTCAATAAATCGTTTTGACAAGAGTAAAATTGTTCTTTTATATATATAGTTAGAATTGACCATTAATATTTTGGTCAAATGGACTAAAGTAATGCATTTTGAAAAAAGAAGGGACTTAAGTTGATAATATAACACATATGTTTAAATATGTGATATTTCACCAAAAAATAGGGACTTTAGTGAAATTACCCCTAAATATTTATTATGTTTCTTTTAACTAGGTAGTCAATTTCCATTTGTGATGTTTTAAGATTCTAGTTTATTGCTTCCTTAATTCTTTTAGGTTTTTAGTTTTTCTATTTTAAAGGCCTTGTATTCTAACAGAGAGTTTTTTTTTTTTTTTTTTTTTTTTGATAAATAATAAAATTTAAAGAGTTTTCTCTTTTTTTTTTTAATCCAAATTTTGCTATCTTTATGAGGTGTAACTAATTTTGATGTCTGTTATTCTGGTATCTGTGTACGGATCAACAGAGTAATAGAAGGTTTCGTTTTCGACATGCGTACACGAATCAACCGATTCAAATCACTTAGGCCATCTCAACCCAGTCTTCAATTTTTTCTTCAATTTGAAGACTGAAAATAGAACTACTCCAACCATTCTTCATTTTACGATTTCTAAACAATAAAATATTATTATTTTACTTTATAAATGATATTTTAAACTTTCTTTAATAAAATTGTTTTCTCTACATTATCTTATTAGATAATAATTAAAAAATAGTCAATATTATACTCGATTGAAAGGTCTCAATAAAATATTTTTAATAGTATAATTTTTATACTAATTACATTTATAAATCATAAATTATATATGATTAATTGAGTTTAATTTAAAAAGTGAAAAAGGTGATGGAAACAGAAAATAATAATATTTTAATTAAATAGTGAAATGAAGATCCAATTAAGGATCTTTAATTTTGAAGAATCAATAGCCACCTTCATTTTATGATCTTCATTTTGAAGAATGAAGGATGTTGGAGAAGGCCTTATCCCATTACATTCATCCATCTTTGTTTGTCTGATTTTTCCGCTGCAAGACATGTTCGATTATCAAAATCAAGTTAGAGACTTCCATGATTGGAAAGAACAGCAGGTACTTTCTCTGACAAGATTCGATTTAATCAAACAATGAAAATCATCAGCTCAGTTTGATTTGTACGATCAATTTTAACATCCTGCCATCTGCGTACGTAACTACGTATTGCCATTCCAAGATTCCTTTGTTAATTGGATTTGGAATGTCGTTTTCCAGTAAATAATATAATTAATTACAATTATTTTACGTGGGATTCAATCTATAATATTCAATTACACATCTAATATATAAACTAATTGGGAATTCACATTTCGCTTAAAATTAGAGATAGTAAAGTTCAATTTCATAAGTTAATGTTATTTTTTTATACATAAATTAATTTATCATTAAACTATATCCCACAAATCAGATATATATATTTATCGATCTACCCATTTATATCAATTCGATTGATTAAATAAATCTATAGATTCTCTTGATGATACTTTGATTTTGATTCATTTAATTTCCACACCAATACCTCAATACCTACTTGGCCTGCCTCCACATTTTTGGATCTCTATTAACTCAAATCACAGCTAATTAATTTTCTTCTAAAGATTTTCCTGGAGCAGGATTTTGGGTGGTCAACTGGTCATGACTTATGTTACAGATAGTCAGTAGCTTCCATGCACATTCAAGCAAGGATTAATAAACTGATGATAAATAAAATCAAAGTTGTATACTTTTATTTATTATTAATAACAAGTTGAATAGTGGAGCACAACCCATATTGAATTTTACAGCTCATGTTTGGGTAGTATAATGCTACTACTGGTTTTGACAGCTTATCAAACGTTGAAATTCTATTAATTCTAGGGTTTGAATTTCTGTTCCATGTCGACGAGCGACGACCATGTCCACATACCTTTTCAAAGTCTCAGAGATTTGTACAATGCATGCCAGCTGATCTGCTCAGAGAGAGAGAGAGACAGAGATTTAGAACAAGGTTTCAGCTTTATAATATTCATGCAAAGTACTTAGTTTCTGAGCCTTCACGTGAACTCTCCAAAAAGGACCATGAAAGCTAGCTACTAGTACCTGTTGATTTGACTGGTGCACTGCGCGAAAAAATACATATTTATATATCTCTCTGACCAATTCAATTCTCTCAGTGTTGTTGAGTGTCGAAAGAGTACTGTAATAGACTAATAGTAATTAGACATATTGTAATTAATTATTAAATGGCTTGTAAGTTGTAAGTTGTAATGGAAAAAGAATAAATATATAATTATATGAATTTGGACTCCACGATTTTTGTAGGGTTCTTTCATCACCAACCCAAATTGAAAAAAAAAAAAAAACACTATATAGTATATTAAATAATAATCAAACATGGTCAGAGTATTCCTAAACAAATATAAGTTTCAGGTATGGGATTCATACAGATACTCCGATACGAAGTTTCAGGACAGGAGGGAGAGGGGAAAAACTCTAAAGTTTATATTAAAAAAATTATAAAATAGTTATAAACTTTGAACTTTTTTTCACTTTGGTCCCCCAAATTTTTTTGTTTTTGTATATTAGGGGATATGAAAAAAAAAAACTAAATTGTTCGAAATTCCATACGAAAAGAGAAATTATCATTCTCCTCCCTGTAGTTTGCCGTATTCTTCAGTCTCCCCCTCTAGTTTCAAAATTCTCCAATTTCCCCCCTCCCATGCCTATTTTTATACGGTGAGATTGGTTGTATTTGTGCATGGGAGGGGGAAAATTGAAGAATTTTAAAACTAGAGAGGGGAGACTGGAGAATACGGCAAACTATAGAGGAGAGAATAATAATTTCCCATACAAAAAAGGTCAAAAATTCTGCAACTAATAAGTTATATTTAAAGTATTTATATTAATTTTAGCAGGAAAAAAGGGCAGCAATGTGCAGTTGCCAAAGGAACAGTAGTCTCAGCTTTTGATTAGTGTTTTACTTCTTCTTTTTTTAAAGGGTAAAAATGTTTTTAGTCCCTTTAGTTTGCCCTATTGTACGTTCTAGTCCCCCTAGTATCAAGATTGACCCGTGGGGTCCTTCTATAACATTTTCCGTGGATAAAGTGGATTCTGACAAGGACAACTGGTCAAATGACCCTGCTGCCCCTGATTATTTTTTTTTAAATCAGCCATCTATTTTTTAATTAAAATATATATATATATTTAACAAAGAAAAATTAAAATTAATTTAACAAAAATTAAAAACATATTTCAATAAATCATCTCTATTTTTTTAATTTTTTATTTGTTAGTTTTATTCAAATTTTTTGTTCCAGATTTGTTCAAAAAATTTTGTTCCATATATTAAAAAATTATATAATAAATAAATTAAAATTAATTTAACAAAACCCATCATCATCAAATCCATAAATCAAAATCAATCCTACCAAATTGAATTTTGGAACAAACCCAGAACCCATATTCGATCATCACCCCCAACCCAGATTCGATCATCATCCCCAACCCAGATTGAACGTCACCCCCAGAACCCAGACTCAATCACCAGAATCAACATCATCCCCAACCTAGATTGAACATCACAACCAAAACCATCCATCACCATATCCTCCACCAGATTCAAGTGGACAGCAATTGGATAAAAAAGAAGAAAATCGGCAGCTGATGGAATTAAGGATACAAATAAAAAACCAAAAACATTCAAATCAAACCCTAAACCCAATCAACACCAAAAACATTCAAATTAGACAAACACATTCAAATCAAACCCTAAACTCAATCAACACCAAATCAAACCAAAATTGCTTCTTATTCATTGGAAACACAACTCCAAACAATACAATTCAATAATTTCTCCACCAGAAAAGAAAAAAAAAATTGGTTTAGTTGTGATAATAAATAATTGGATTGCTTCAGGTATCAGCTTCAACAATCCTCTTCTCGCCTCCAGTGTAGTACTCTTGAGGGCCGTCGAAGTCGGAATCAGAGTCGATCCCGAAGCGACGGTTCAGATCGTAGAGCGTGCGTATGCCGCCAGCAGCTTGGCTGCTCGAAGACACGAAGGAGATCGAGAACGCGAGAGAGAGATGATTATTAGGCTTGGGGAAAAGAGTGGGATTGGAGAGAAACGGTCGTGATGCGGTGGCGGTGGGGGAGAAAGAAGAATCGGGTTTAGGGAAGAGGGTGGGATTGGAGGCAACGTTTATGAGAAATAAGAGATTAGGGAGACAGAAAGAGAAAAGATGATTTGGGTGTGTGTATGTGTTTGTGTTTGCTGTTGAAATCTCATCAGAAAGTAATAATATTATTGTTTAAAATTTTTTGATCCAGGTTTGACTATGGATTTGTGGTGTTTGGATTTGATGAGATAGAGAATAGGATTATTATTATTATTATTTTAAACAATAATATTATTACTTTTAATATTTATTTATTGTTTAATTCTTTTAAAAAAAATTATTATTTAATAAATCTTTAATAAATCATGACAAGTTTAATCAGATTATAATTTTTAATATTTATTTATTGTTTAATTTTAAAAAAAATTATTATTTAATAAATCTTAAAATAAATCTTGTAGAAAACATTATGAAGAGTTTACCATTTTGCCCTTGTCCCATTGACGGACTTTTTAAAAACACTAACGGAATTGGACGGAAGGATTAAACGGGCTAATCCTGATACTAGGGGGACCAAAACGTATAATAGGGTAAACTAGAGGGATAAAAAACATTTTTACCCTTTTTTAAACTTTCATTGCTGGCCTGCACGAATTTTCAATTCTTTTTTTTTTTTATGAGAATCCATAACTTTGATTTTGTAGAGGATTCATGTCATTGATGGGTCAGGTCAACTCTACAACTTTTTATTTCGTGAACACAACAGTTCTCTCCATATTAATAATAAAAACTAGAGCTCATGTCTCATGGGAGGAATATGACAAGAAATTTTATACAATCATATCTTTTATTATTATTAATTTATGTGTATTTATTTTATTTTATTCTCCTTTTTTCTTGGAATAATCCAATATATATTTATTATCATGAAAAAAAAAAAAAAAAAAAAAAAAAAAAACAGTGGTTGCTAGTGGGTGACCACTACAAGTCTACAAGGCTACAGCTTACTGTTTAAGCAACCCTACAAATTAAACTCAATTTAATTTGGTGACCCAACTTGAGGTTTAATCAATCAAAAAAAAAAAACAAAAAAAAAAACTATCAAGAGTGTTTTCATACTCAAAATTAAAACTAAAACGTGTTCAATCAATCAATCAAAATCATTTTAACATTAATTTTATGATATTTAGTTGAAATAGACACATCGCAGCCTTCATTTTAATTTTTGAAAATTACATGAAAGTGTCAAAAACATATTCTCTAATAATGCACTCATCTCTCCGCTCGATAAAATGAGGTGGTTCGGTCACTTTATAACTTCATAGATTCAAATTTCTTCGAACTAAAAAAACAAAAAAAAAAGCACTCTTATCCATCTAAATAATTTGACAAGAAATTGATTTGACTATAAGCTAGACCCAGAAAAAACACAAACAATACTACAATGAAAGTTGGAAAATTCAGTACTTTTACATGAATTTCCCACTACGCAAAGTAAAACAAGCTACCGTCTTTGACCTAAAAACTTTGATACAATTAATGTAGGTAGATCAAAGAAATTAAAGTCATATTTGGTTTGTCCAAACTCGTCTTTTTCATTGACATTTCAATTGCACTACTACTTCAAAAACAAAAATCTACATGAAAATTAATCCCAAAAAAAAAACACTAAACTAGCCATAATAATAAACTAATTAATCAATTAATTACCACAATTACAATAGTTAAAAATATTCAACAACAAAAAAAAATATGTTACAAACCAACACAGTTTCTAGAGGTGGTGACACCACCATCAACAACAAGATTGTGTCCACTCACATACTTTGATTCATCACTAGCAAGATACAAAGCAGCCTCTGCTATATCTTTAGCTCTCAATGTCGATCCTTTCAAATTCGCTAACCCATTAACAAACTCTTCCATTTTATCCACTTCACGCTCACATGGAACCCCAAAACTCATACAATCCTCGTCGTCGCCGTCTCCGTCTTCGTCTTCTCTACTCCTCCATGCATTTACAAGCATAGAAGTCGCCACCCCAAACGGTGAAATACAATTAACTCTAATTCCATACCTTCCAAGCTCACAGGCAGTGTTTTTGGTCAAACCAACAATGGCGTGCTTTGACGCCGTGTACGCGTGCGGTCCGAGACCGCCCATCACTCCGGCGACGCTCGCGGTGTTGATTATACACCCACCTCCTCTGGGAACCATCGCACGCGCCGCGTGCTTGATTCCTAGAGCAACACCTTTCACGTTCACGCGCATGACTTTGTCGAACTCGTCGGCGTCGAAGTTGATGATGCTTTTACGGTGCTTGTATTGGTTACCAAGGACACCGGCGTTGTTGAAGAGGATATCGAGACGGCCGTATCGAGACACCGTTGAGTTTATCAGGTTTTCGACGTCGTCCTCTGAGCTGACGTCGCAGTGGACGAAGGTGACGGAGGTGGCGGAGGAGGGAGACGACAATGTGTTTGCGAGTGCCGTCCCGACGGCGTCTTCCACGTCGGCTATCACTACTTTGGCGCCGTGCCTGACGAAGAGCCTCACCGTCGCTTCTCCGATCCCTCTAGCGCCGCCGGTGATGATGGCAACTTTTCCTTCAAGCCTGTAAAAATAATAAAGTCACAAATTAACAACATTCTTATATCAAAAAATTAAAATTAACAACATTTATTGCATGTGATTAAAATGTAATGATTTTATTACATTATGTTATGAAAATTAGATGCATGGAAATTTTTATCATTAACTTAAAAGCAATGGGGATTTCTCAAAATATAAATAAGTGGTAGCTAGAGTATATCTTCCGTACACTTTTGTAAATTTGATTTTAATTTGTCTCTCTCAGTCTCTCTCTATATATATAGTATTGAAATTTGTATGGTCTTTTAATAATGATTTATATAAACAAAAGTAGAAAAGGTAGATAATTAATTGAGAAATAGAGAAATGTGAATAATACCTTTTGTGGGAGGGAGGAGGATTGTCTTCCCAAGCCAAGACATGGTGATGAATTCCTTGAAGGGTTGTATCGGCCGATATCTCGGGCATTACTTGAGCAAGCATTGTTTTGTTTATCAAAAAAATATGTAGAGAGAGAGAGAGAGAGAGAGATGAGCTTATAATTAGAAGAATTTTGTATTGGTATATGTTAAGAGGGAATAATGAAGGGGGGTTTATATAGAGAATGAAATATGTGTATATTTTATAAGTTATATAATATATATATAGTGATTAGTGGGGTTGCGTGAGTGAGTGAGCTGTTTTGTATTGTCTCATCACAGATTTGAAATCGGTGACTTTCTTTGAAATGTCAAATAATGTCCCTCCTCAACTTGCCCCACAAGTCTTGTAAGGATACATGTTTCCCTCTCTCCTATATATTTTCATTTGTTTAATTAAAATAAACTATCGAGGATTTGAATATGCCAATTTAAAGTCAAGAAAATTATCACTCACGAAAACAAATAAATAATGGTAGAGATAGAAATAAAATTTTACGTGATTTAACGTAAACCTACCTCTACAAAATATACTAAGGGGTTGTTTATTTTTTCTACTTAAAACTTAATAAGTCTGAATCATAATTATTAAGTTATTTTGTTTGTTTTTATAATTGGTCAAACAACTTTAAAATGCCAAAAGAAAAAAAAAAAACAAAAAAAAAAACAACTTAAAATAAAAAGTAAAAAATCATGACATTTCACTTAATTACAAACCACTGAATTACATTAAATGCAATACAAAATCTTTTCTTCCGATATTATCCCCCATATATAACATATTTCCAATTTCATCATAATTATATATGGTATAGAAATCTTTATTTTAATATATTAATTGTTTAACATTGATATAAATGTAAAATTATTTATTTTTAGACAATTTTACTTTTAAAAAACAAACGTACTGACAATACATTCAAATGTGAGGGAAAAAAAAAAAAAAAACATGTCATTCAAGTTCAAATTTCAGTCCCTATTCAATAGTGGTGGCCACGGTTCCGGTTGAACCGTGGGTTTTATCCGCGGTTTAACCGGAACTGGTCGGACCAAACTGAAACCGACGGTTTGAAAACCGGTCCGTACGGTTTCGGTTTCGGTTTCGGTTTCGGTTTGGATCCTCCAAAAACCGGACGAAACCAACGGTTTTGTCCGCGGTTAAACCGCCGGTTTGAACAAAACAAAACAAAAAAATCGACCAATCAGAAGCTGCCACGTGGCACTTTTTTTTTGAAAAAAATAAATAAATAAAAAACCGCTCAAAACCGAAAACCGAACCGAAACCGACCCAAACCGACGGTTTTTAAACCGAAACCGTAAAACCGCCGGTTTGAAACCGTGTACCAAACCGAATTTTCGGTTTCGGTTTTGGGTGGCCACCGTCCGAAACCGAACCGTGGCCATCACTACTATTCAGTCTTTAGAAAAATTCAGGATTGTTCAGTCTTCAAACAAAAAAACAAACGACCCCTAGCACTCAATTTTCACTATCAGATAGTGATGAGCTCAACTTCCATGTAGCGTCGGTCTAGCATAAGAAGACAATAATGTTTCGTTCTAGGAATACTGATTCACGAGCTTCACAACCCAACAATGTAGTAATTGAGGCAAGCAACCAAATATATGATGATAATATTATTTGCTCCAAATTTATTTGAACTAAATTTGAAGAATCTCATGATATGAAACAAGTATATATCGTTATCGTTGTAATATATCTTTTATTAACTATCAATCACAAATATTATTTTAATTCGGATAGAGAAACTCAAGATCTGTAAAATGATTTTAGAGTCAGCAGAATCTAATTATAAACTTGAACATATCCAAAGAACTATCTATTAAGATTCTGGTATATACAACCAGCGAGGATCTAGCATATTCCATTTTCCTAGGTTTTTCCAGCCATGTTGTATATGGATTACAATCTTCTACTCTGTAATTTTGTTGCCTAGCTCAAGATATTGGACAGACTGTCTGGATTCTGATCTGGGTTTTTTTAGTTAATGAAATTATTGGGTGTTTGTTGGTTTGATCTTATCTTGAAGTACTACATCAAAGTTCAAACTCAAATCCAAGGTAGATATTTAACCAAATCATATCTGATTTGGTTTCAATTTGTACTTAAACAAAGGTTATTACAGACAATCTCACATGGTTTGGCTAGTTAGCAGGATCTTGTTTTCACATTACTGAATTACCCATTAATTAGTTTAGTATATTCATAATTAGTCAAGGGCAACTCTCTGATGGTTTTTGATAGACAAAAAAACACGTATAAATTCTATGGAAACAGTTATGCAAGACAAGGAAGAGAATGAACAAAGAAAATATCAGATTGACCCATGGAATGCCTCTTACTCTTATACGATGTGAGTTCAAGTTATGTCCAATCTTCAAATCTTGAATTATTGTAATATAAAAAAATAAAAAAATAATAATGAACAAAAGTTGGACTTTCCCATGACTTTATTTAACAAGTACTTTTTTTTGTTAACAAGACGGGATTTGCTACCTTGTTGTTAACGGTAAGGTTACTAAATAGTTATGTGAGAGATAATTGGTTATTTTTTGTTCTAAATTTTTCAAAATATAAGCCCATCAAATATACACTTTCTTTTTATTAAAAAAGAAACGAGACCCCAGCCGGTCTAGATCTAGGTCTGGAACCGGATCTATCTAGTCTTATTGAGATCAAATCTATTATCTAATACTATCCAGATAACCTCCCACAACACTTTGAACTATCCACACTAGTATTTTTAAGTCTAAGGTAAGATTCAAAATCTAATCGACAATACGGGTGGGTATAAAATCATCAATAATTATACTACTTAATATTATTTATATAACCCAAATCCCATATCCTGATCAAGATCTTATTTCTGTCCAAGCCAGACTGTCTACCACAAAAAGAGTATGTATTTCTCATCCAAACACAGCTGCTCCTGCTTAAATTATTGGTCAAATATTAATGATAGACCAACTCAAGTAAATAGGTCAAATATTAATGATAGACCAACTCAAGTAAATAGGTCAAATGCACAATCTCAATCACCTGGTTCTTATAGTTCTTGGACATTGATACTTTGATAGTAGAACTGATCATCAGGGATTGTCTTAGTATTATGGTATTATATTTTTTTATTTAAGAGAGAAATTTGATTTTTAAAATTTTTTAATTTTTAATTTTTTTTTGGTTTCTTATTGCACGTTGCAAACTTGCAATTAATAAAATAAAACCAAGTGAGGAAGTGTGCATGAAGCCAAAGAAAATTGGGTCGAAAGCACTCCAACTAGTTGAATAGTATTAAATAATCTGCCAATCAGTCCACTCTTTGATCTGTGTAGTTGATTGTGTTGTAAAATGTAGTGTTCATATGAGAAAACTTAATTTAAGCAATAATTAGGGCAATATATAAGATGTTGTATATGGTCCCTTCTTGTTTTTAAGTGACAACAATATTAGTTAATTACATGTTGTCTTGTCTTTTGGTTTTTTATTTCGATTGTGTGTCCGGAAGTACTTTTGTAATTATTAAAAAAATTGTCAAATTGTATAACAATAATTTGTTATTTTATTTTATTTTATTGTGTTTGACTAAAATATAAGATTTTTTTTTGTTTTTATCGTATAAAATTAATTAACCCATTTGCTTGTTTAATTATTACCTAATTTGTAAGAAAATAAATATTGATAATATCCGAAACTTTTAGTAATGTTTATAGATATCGGAATTCTTTTTATTTGATATTTCCACTCATATTTGTATAAATTTGGAACCTGGGTTAAGATATATTCATCAAAATCAATATATACTTCCTTTCGCATTACAAATTAACGAGTTTTTATTATCTATTTTACATTAGTTTATGTATGAATGATTAATTAGGTGAAGTGGTTATCATCATATAATCTTTAGAGATTATGGTTCCTAATCATATGTTTAATTTTATATATATTTCAAATTAACTGCCCTGATATGTTCTCATAAAGATGAAATAAACAAAGGACCAAAAAAAGGTATATATTACCAACCTATCTTGGCATGAATCATGTGATTCAGTGATATTTGAAAATTGTTAAAGTACTTATTGATAGGTCTTAATTTTTTATGAAGTTCTTATTAATTAAATGGATTTAAGTCCCTAATCTTGAATATCTTATAATATTTTTCCGGCGAAAATGGAATAGTGTGGTCTGCCTATTCTGGCATTGTGAGTGGGGACTACAAGTGGGTTCGATTTTCGATGTTAAATGAAAAAAAGATTAAAAAATTGTTATCCTAATTTGTGATTTGTGTTTAATTAATCAAATCGCTATATGTGTCTACATTTATGAAAGAAGTTAAAAAAATAATAATTAAATGTATAAACACATATCCCAATTTGATTGATTAGACACAAATTGAGACGTTATTCATGTGAGTGGATTGAGTCCATGAAAAAATATTTTTATTTAACTAACCAGGTTAGCGATCCGGATGTATATATAGTATTTGTATATATATTTCATGATACTATTGAATAAATATACATAAATATGTTGTAAAATATTTTTATTTAACCCACTGGATTTACGATTCGGATTTATATATATTACACATTTACACGATACTATTGAAATAAATATGATGTATTCGGGTTTGGATACTGTTTGGTTTGATATTCCGTCCACCCAGATTGTTGATCTTCTTGAAGACGATGTGAGGGGGTGCCTCTTCTGCTAGGAGTATTTTTAGTTTCTGGTTTGTTTTCTGGGCTTTTAGCCCTCCTGTTCACCAAAAAAATAAAAGATATATATATATATATATAATATGATCAATACTTAAAGATTCAAAGATGATTTACTTTGTGAAATTAAGATATCATAAGTTAATATTTGTTTTAAGGCATGACATTAAGATTTGTTTATTTTATATATATATATTCTATTTTTGAAGTGTCAAAGTTGATGTTTTATTCAGGTAAAATCTCAAGAGAAGGTTTTTTGTCTGAATCGACATTACAGCATGTAGTCCTCTCATGTTCAAATTGGAGTATACATTATAAATTGCTTTATCGTCGCAAATAAAGAAATTCAAAGGTGTTTGATTCGTGATGTAAAAATAATTTTCAAAGATTAAATGCAATTCAAAACTCAAATTATATTGCTAGTATTTTAAGTATTCTATTACAAATTTGACATGGAATTTTAAAAAATAAAATAAAATAAATTACATATGTTTTTTTTTTCAATTATAACACTTTTTTTTTTCTTTTTTTCTTTTTCGCAGGAGTATTTTTAACAAGCCAACAAAATATTATATTAACCCAACACCTTTCTTTTAATATTTGCACCCATTATTTCAATATTAAAGAATTGTATTTAATTTATAAAATCACAGTAGCATACACCTTGTTTTGTATTTTCATCTAAGGATATATATACTGTCGACAGCCGACGGCTATAACTTAAAATTGGAATATTGTCATACCGAATGAACACTTTTTATTGTAAAGTAATATTGGACAACAATTCTAAGAATAATTTTTAATCAGTAATTCTCTTTGTGAGGGACAAAGTAGATGAAATAACCTTCTTTTGGCAAACAAATACTATTATTTTTCATTTTTTGTCTCCTTTTTAGACTGGATATAAAGCTTTATGTTGCCATCAAATATATATATATATATTTTCTCTTGGTAAATGAACAATGGTGGGCACATTGTGAATTGATGCACCTATGCACTACTGTATAAAGCAGACAGCCTTGAATTTAAATGAATTAATTATCTTATAGTGGCAAGATTAAAACACAATGATCCTTTACTCTCTCTCTCTCTTTTTTTTTTAAGGGTATGAAACACAATCTCTCTTTATAGATTGATAATGGAAATCTCTTTAATTTGTATATTTAATCATAAATTTTTATATGGAAATCATTTTCATGATCATTACATTTTCTTTTTTATTACTATTATCAAACTACTTTAGGAGTTTAGGTTATTCAACTTTAAAAAAAAAAATTGATAATTAAGTCAACTGGGAACCTATAAAAAGATGATATGCATGTGCACCCTTAAATAAAAATGATATCATTGTCAGAAAATATAATAAGATTCTTAAATTCTAATTTGATATGATCCACTTTATACAGAAAATATCATTTCTTTTTTATTTAGGGTGGCTCTATTGCCACCCAAGAAAAATCTTGCTACACTTTTTTATTTCTAAATTATCATTATATTTAATAATTTAGAAAATTTAAATTTACTTCCTACACCCATAAATATTCAATTATCATAAATCCTAATAATAAATACAAAATCAAAACTATCATTGATAAGGAAATATAATTTTCACATGGTTGAATGAGTTTTCTTTCTTGTGTATTCATGAGGGAAAAGTATAATTGGTTAGTTAAGGAAATGCAATTAAAAAACATTGTTGAATGTAACTATATGATTTTGTTGATGTCTTAATGCCAGTTTTTTTTTTTTTTTTTTTTTTTTTTTTAATTTTTAAATTACAACAACTAGATTACAACAGTTGGATAACAGCAATTGGAACTGGATTACAACAACAGCCGGGAACCTACGAGGATAGAGACACTGACGAGCACGGCCCGGAGAGCAGCTCCCACAGATAGGGAGAGAGACACCCACTCGAAAATAGGACAACTACCCACCAGAAGGTGGGACAAACACTCACACAAGGTGGGACCACATCCACACAACATGTGGACCAAGGAAAATTGGCATATCTATATGCATGCTTTGGCACTCGAACTTGGATGGTGGAGGGCTCCAAGAGGAGGGTCCAACCATCACGCTACGAGGCCATTGGCGTCATAATGCCAGTTGTTCTGCACATTTTTAGGTGTTATCGTAGGCTTTAATGTAGTCAGATTTCTTGTAATTCTTCTTTAAAAGACACTTTTTCTTTTTTTCTTTTTTTCTTTTTTTCTTTTCTAAACTATTCCCTTCCAAAAATGTAAATTTTGTTTTTGAGATTAGGCGGTGGCAAGTTGGCAACCACATTTTGGTAATCTATGAAGAGTTTGCTGATTTCAACGTTCTATCAATCTTAGCTTATTTATGATTCTCTTAACTAGAAAAATGGATGTAATGAGAAAAAAAAAAAAAAAAAATTAAATTTATCAATACTATTCAAATGATAGTTTTGGTATTTTGAAGGGTGTATGGAGTAAAAATAATAATTTTAACTTTTTAATATGAATGTATGTAGGAAGTAAAATGGGTGTCGCATGATTTTTTATTTTTATTTTTTGGCAATAGAGCCACCCTTTTATTTATTGTGTATTAAATTTTTATAAATAAATCCCATTGAAAACTGTTTTTTTTTTTTAATAAATCAGATTTTAAAGAAAAACAAAATTTAACGAAACATATTTACGAAATGAGTGCTTAGAGCATCTCCAATGGTACTCTAAAATAGAGTTCCATATGCTCCAACCATACTCTATTTTTATGTTTGTAAGAATTTTTTTTAGAGTTTCATTGCTAGGCACTCTAAATTTAGAGTACCAAATATGAAAATCTAAATCCACTTTTTCACATTTTCTATTCTATTTTTACCCCTTTATAAACAAATATTTGACATTTATATCATTTTTACTTTTTAATTAAATTCAATTAATATATAATAAATTTTAATTTGGAAATTTTATCATCATAAAAATTATACCATTAGAAATGTTTCATCTAAAATTTTAAAATGAGATTAATATTGAATATTTAATAATAATATTTTTATTTATCAAAATTTACATATTCTTGTCATGATTTATATTATTTGCATATTAATAATTATAAGTTAGAAAAAAACACAAAAGGAAATATAGTGACATTAAAACTTCCAAGTAAAAATTACAATAACATAAAAACATTAAAATATTAAAATAAGGATAGCAAAACATGAATAATAGTAGCATAACATATTAATAATTCGGAAGATTATCGAAATGACTTTAATATCCAACTAAAAACAATATTAGTTTCACGTATATGAAACTAGTGCATTTGTAATACAATATTAGTTTCATGTGTATGAAGCTAATGTCATGTGTATGAAACTAATGAAGGTGTGACATTAGCTTCATTATATAACGTTTTTTAGTAAAGTATTTAAACAATAATAGTTTCATGTGTATGAAACTAGTGCATTTGTAAAACAATACTAGTTTCGCGTGTATGAAAGTAGTGAATGTATGACCATGGCTTCATTATATAATATGGATCTTATTGTGAGTTTAATATTCTACTTGTTGGTCCTATGTGGCAATGAATTTTACTCAGAAAATCGGACAATATCAAATATTAAAACTTTGCTATTCTTGTAAAATTAGTTGAAAATTGTTAAATGAAAAAAAAAAAGATAAAAATATTCCAGAAAATATAAATGTTATATTTTTGCAAAAAGTAAAAAAAAAAAAAATTAAAATGTTATTAAAATAATATATGTTAAAATTTAGTTAAAAAATAAAATTATATAAAAATAATTTATTGAAGAAAGTAAAAATTAATAATGAAAATATAAACTATTTAGAAATAGAAATAAAAATAGAGATAGAGATAAGTATAGAGATTGTAGTTGGAGTGAAAAAAATGTAGAGATGGAACTCTATTTTAGAGATAGAAATAAAATATGAGTTGAAGATACTCTTAAACAGTTTCAAAGGGACGTAAATATAGTTGACCTAATCAATTGAGCCCTACATGACTAGGTACTTGCATGAGCATTGGGCCTTCCAGATTAGTCAAGAAGGCCCATATTGTATGAATTCATTTATCAGCAATAAGAGCAGTCGTTTCGTATTTTCGGTACCCCAACTAATATTATCTCGACACCCATTTTTATAAATACATTTAATTAATTAATTATTGAGTGATGATATTTGTACCTCTGAAAAACTGTATGTACACCCCAAATCAATATATTTTAAAAATTCCAATATTACCCTTAAATAAAATTATTAAATTGCTTAAAATAAATGTATATCTCATACAACATATTAATACAATATTAAAATGATTAAAATAAATATTTCTCTTTAAGAAAAAAAAAAAAAAACTAAATATATCTTTTTTAATCACATAGGTAACATGAATTAAGGTTTTTTTTTTTTTTTTTTTTTTTTTTGAAAGTGTTTGCTAGTCCTAAGCGGTGTTTAGGTTGGATGGACTTCAATCTTCAAGAAACTAAGATCTTTTTTTTTTTTTTTTTTTTGAAATATCAAGAAACTAAGATCTCAAATTAATCACATAACATGTACTACTATTTTCAATAAAAACTTCAAATGAAAAAGAATTCATAAAAAATAAGAAAATTGATTATATAAAATAGTCCATCCTAATTCTAGGAGGAGGAGGCGGCTCTTCCGTGTATATATATATATATTCTTTTTTTTTAATACTTTATAACATATTTATTTAGTATATTTTATTTTTAAAAATGAAAAGAAATGTTATATTTTATGTAAAAAAAGAAAGTAAGGGCATATTTGTAATATGTGGGGTGTGGTTACGAATTATACCATTTTTAAAAAAGATTAATGGGCTGTATGTACAATAGGGGTGTATATACGGTTTTTTAGGGTTGTAAATACCGCCACTCTTAATTATTCTCTAACAATTTTTTCTTTTTTTTCAAATAGAAATGGCGCTAATACAACATTAGTGGGGTGTCAACAACAACATGGGCTGTTAACACCTACTAATTAGTTGATCTAAATAAGGCTGGGGCTTGTTGATACACTAAAACATTATGGACTTTGTTGGTTTACAATATTACATGGTTTGGACCACCTCAAAAAACCTTAGCGCAATAAGGCTTTCAAGAGATGGCCCGTGTTATTAACACCCACTAATATTATCTCGACACCATTTTAATTTTTATATATCGATCTAAATATCTAATAATTATTTAAACACATGTTTTTTTAAATAAAACAGATGATTCGAGTTGGCTTGGGTTGGGTTGAAAAATTTTCAACCCAATCCAACCAAACTTAAATTTTAACCCAACCCAATATTTATCATGTTGGGTTGGGTTGGGTTGGGTTGATCAGATTGGGCTTTTTAAGCCCAATAGAAAAAAATATGTTTGAATTCAAATTTTGTTATATCAAAATTCAAATTTAAAATAATTTTTCACTTTAATATCATATCACATAGAGTTTAGATTTCTTAAAAGCATCAAAATCAAATCACAACATATAATACAAATTGTTTAAATATCTATTGCATAATTAAAAAAATAAAAATATAACAATTTATCTAACTTGAGAAGTCTCCATCTAAGCCTCCCATCTTTTTTACAATTATAATCACTTCGTCAAATATCTTGTGATTGGATAATCTATTATTTATTTCAAACAACATAATAGTTTGAGTTTATATACAATTATTATACTTTTTTCTACCAAATTCTTAATCAAATCCTAAGGAAAAAAAAAAAAAACATTTTAACGTATAATCAAGGATGTGCCAATTAATACAAAAGATGAAGACATTATAATTGCATATTTGTAATAAATGTATTATATATTATGGTATAAATTACTTAAAATTATGTATTTATATTTGTCATTTATAATATTATCAATGGTGCATGAGTAAAAATTTTAAATATTTAAAAAAAAAAAAAAAGATTTCATTATAAATTTAATGCTAATTAGCACTGATGCCCCATAAACTTTTTCAAAATATGCACTATACCCCATTTATTTTTATTTTCGCCACTAAACCCCCTGAACTCTCGTTTTTTGGCAAACATTTAGGTTTTTTGCCACCTTATAGGGAACAAATTCTGTCACCTATTTGACAATTTATGAGAGCTCAGGGGGTTTAATGGAGAAAAAAAAGTATAGAGTGTAAGGTGCAAATTCGGGCATAGTTCAAGGGGCATCAATGCCAATTCACCTAAATTTAATAATAAATAAAATTATTTAATTTATTTTGTATTATTTATATCGGGTCGGGTTGGGTTGGGTTGATCGAGTTGGGTTGGATTGGGTGGTTGGTGCCCACCCCTAAATTAACATTAGTGGGGTACTGAGCCACTAGGGTGTCAATAACATGCGTTATATATGAGATTTCAATTTCAATATCTAACTTACAAATGACCTAAACCTAGCTTTAATTAGACCCACATGACTAATTATACAAGTACAAAAATCATGTAAACGGAGTTTACCCGAATTATTTATATGTCTCATCGTAACTGGTACAGTATAGTCAGTAGACAAAAGTACCAAACCCATATAAAAACAAATTAGTAACCACTTCCACTGAAGATTTCAAACAAAAACAACACTTTGCTTGGGCCGCAAAGGACAAAAAAATGGTGGAAATCTGCTGCTCACCATCATTTTTTCCTGCATTAGTGAACACGTTGTCCACATAGTTGTTGTGGTTGAGATTTTTAGGAAATATAAACGATTTTTGCTGTGCATGTGATGTGAAACTTGATAGCGCCCCCACCATATCTACCAAAACTTTAAAGCAAAGATTGAATGATTATTTCCAAGTATGTAGTTTATATAATTCATCAATGTCATTATTTTGTTTATAACAAAGTTTCTAAGTAATATATATATATCAGAAATGTTCAAGTCAGTGCGTATTGATATAACTTTATCAGTGCGTTAGATGTGAACCATTAGATTCACATACTTTGACTCATAGTGTATGCATTTGTCAAAACTTCTCCATAATTAGTGGTCCACATGTATTGATACTGATAGAGTTACATCAGTGTGCACTGATCAGAACAGGACAAATATATATATATATATGATACTTTCTTTCATGTTACTTTAATAAGCAACTCATCTAACGAACTTTCTACTTCATGTACTAGTATGATAGCATATATCCAATTAATAAGGTAGTGGATTCCAATCGAAAGTTGAGGTGGCTAACAGTAAACTTCTTATATCCAAATTAATAAAATTATGGATTCTAAACCATCTTTATTTCGTTAATTTTAAATTTGTAATTGTTGAAAAAAAAAATGGATATTGCAACTTCATTCCATTTATTTTTAAATTATTACAATAAACCTGAGATTTGATTGAGGGGATACGACTCATAAATTGAATTCAATTAACTCAAAATATTTCATTTGATGAACAACATTAAATATTAAGTTAAGTTTTGATCAAACCAATATATTTGCATGAAAGTCAGATCTAACGCATGATCCTGCATGCACATTGTTTTATACCCTACTCAATTTTATAACATTATAAAATTAGAAACTCAACTGATATCTACTGTATAACGTTACAGTATTTTACTCTGTAATGTTTATAAAGTCGGGATCCCACATGAAAATGAAACCCATTTCAAAATATATATAGTTGGCACATGAGAGATTCTACGGAGGATTCAACCTTTTGAAAAGGAAAACCAACCACGTTATCACTCAGTAAAAAAGGCGTTATTAGAAAGCAACCACACCTCCAATTGAAAAATCACTCCATTAACTACCTCACCAAAACTCTTATCAAAACACTTTTAAAAGTCAGAAAAAGAAACACCATTAATGAGTGAAGAATCTATTAAAGACAAAAGCTCAAATGAAGCTTCCTTAATCCCTTTTTTTATTTATTTATTTATTTTTTTTTTTTTTTTTTGGGTTACAAAAGCATTCCCATACTCCCGTCACATCTTACTTCATATATCAAATTGATTCTAATGGTATAATTCTCTTGATTTTCCACACATGGGACCCTTGTCTCAATATTAAATACCATTAATCTTTATTAGAAAGAATCTACTATACAAACTAATGTTACTATACCACGAAATGAAATTTATCAAGTAGAACAATTGTAACGAGATATTCATGATGTATTTTGTAATATCCAAGATTGTGATTTTTACAAATGATGTTTACCTAGATATTCATGATATATTATGTGATATCCAAGATTGTTATCCTTACTAATAATGTTTAGTTTAATCATAGGTAAATAGGTCTCGTATGGACAAGGATTTTGATTTTGGATAGAGTATAATTACTTGTAATCGTTTTCATGTGTTGTTTGTTCCTACTAATTATTAATGCATAAATCATTTATCGACCTATAAGTGAACCTAATGACCTATATAAGTTTGTTATTTTATATCGTTTTAGATCGAACAATCCTTATATGAATAAATACGTACACACCTATACATAAATTTGTGATCCTAATATCTAAAAATCATATTACAACAAATAGAAGGATACAGATACTTACTATATTGACTTTAATTTGGATGTTTAAAATCACAACCTTAACTCATAATTCAAGTAATTAAATTAATATAAGCTCAAAATTTATAATAAATTTTACGAAATTTCTTAACAATTTTTCGTTATTTATTAAATAAGTTGAACAATAGTTTTGGATTTACAAATAATAATTGTTATAAATTTTCTGAAGAATTGGGATATTCATCTGTTTTATCGAAAATCTTGAAAGAGAATCAATAATTTTTTTTAATCCGTAATTATAGCATGTAGTTAAGCGCAATTATCCACAAAACGTTGCCGTTTAATCTAGCTAGAAGCCTAGAAGTTAGAACACACTGACGAGTGACGACTGTGTGATGTCTATGTTCTAACATTCGTGGGCTCCACCTGAAAAAAACTGAAAATGATTCTATTTTCAATCCAGTTACATATAATATATTCATTTATATAATTTATTTAAAATCATATACAGTTATAAAACGAACAATAATAAAATAAAAGTATAAAAACGAGTATTTTATACGATCATGAGAGCATGAAACAAAAAAACGTAACAATTGGACACTTTTATACTGGGCCCCACCTTTTATTGCTTTCTTTATCAACAGTCAACATGGTTAAAAAATTATCTTAAGCTGCTGTTTAAGAAATAATTGAAGAGTCACGCCTAAGTAATGCAAAATTTAATTACTAATCGCTGATCTCCTGCACCCGGGTCTATGCTGAGGAGTGGTTGCCATTATTGATAAACCAATTATGATTTTATATTATATTCCATAATTAGTAATATTATGCCGTTGATAACCGATGATTATTTTGTTATAGTGGAAAATACACCATGCATCGATGCTCCCTAACTTTATTTTAATTATAGTTGTGACAATTAGTTCATATGAATTAATGTGTATTAGCACATTATGGGATTAATATAGTTGGATTTGCAATAATTTTTTATTTTTTTTAAAGAAAGAAATATTATTAAAATTCATCGGCCATAACAAGGTTGGAGACAAAAAAAGGGAGACAAAGTGTAAATTTTGTTTCCGGCTAAAAAAATTGCATGTCAAGCTAAAACATGTACAACTCAGTTACCGTTCTTTGAAATATACAGACAAGAATGGACACTAACGAAAGAAAACGATATACGAATATCCACAGTTAAAGAAATTAAAACATTAAAAGAGGTATCAGAATTAATGGCCTTAACGGCCATAGTAGAATCTGTGGAAGCTTGAGATAGAGTCAAAAGCCACACACACTCTCATATAATAATACAACATTGTTGCTTAATAATACAACCTCATTTTCTTATCTTAGGATCTAACTATGTAACTGTTTCAACAACATTGTTTTGTTCTATTTGCAAACTATTATTTATTAGAATACTGTTAAGTTTATTTTCTTTGTTCATTAAGAAATAAAAATAAAAATCATCTAATAGTATCTCATACGATCTATGTTTATTATTTGACAAATCACTTTAACGGAATAATAAAATTGTTATTGCATAAATGTTATATCATTAAAAGATAAATCGTAAATCATTAACCTACCAAAACATACCAATTATAAATTATTAATTTCTTGTTACTTGCAATATTATTGTCACCAATAACATATATATATATATATATATATATATATTCAAAATATCTAAAGGACCTCATTATCTTACTATTGTGTGAACTATTTTTTTTTGGAAAAATACTTATCTAGTTAACTTGATTGAGAAAAACTGAAAACAAATATAAGAGATTGATGGATTATTGACGAGATGAGATTGGTCCAGTGGTAAATCCCTCACGCTTGCGCTACGAGGTTGGGGGTTCGAATCCTCCCCTAAAAATAAAAAAGATCAATGGATTATCGGATTATATTAAATTAAATAAAACAAAGAACTTGAATGGTTGAGACCACTAATCTCTAAGTGGACCGAAAGCACCTGATTCCAGCACGATTTTCCAACCACAGTGGAATTTTAATTTTAGATAATATTTAATGTAAAAAAAACACATGATCCAATACAGCGAGTGCATCATAATAATCGGCACAATGCGCGCCGAGCAAACGACATCAATACTCGCACCGTTTTTTTTTTTTTTGGCTTCTCTAAAAAATCCTCAATCAAGTAAAAATAAATAAATTTTAAAACAAAAAAACCCAGCAATAAATACTCACTCTCTCAACTCACAAGTATCTCTTCACGTCTCTGACGACTGTATATTATTTCACCGTCCCAAACCTCGAGAAAATAAAATCGCCGTGTATCTCTCTCTCCTTTATTGGTAATGCAAGTGTAGTACATGTCATCAACAACGAAATCAGAGACAGAGAAGAAATCAGTGAAATTAGGGTTTCGTAGTGATCGAATTTCGTGAAGAGAGTAAAAGAAGACGAGGAGGAATGCCGTTGACTAGGTACCAGATAAGGAACGAGTACAGCTTGGCCGATCCGGAGCTGTACAGAGCCGCCGATAGAGATGATCCCGAGGCGCTTCTTGAAGGAGTCGCCATGGCTGGTCTCGTCGGCGTCCTGCGCCAGCTCGGCGACCTCGCCGAGTGAGTTTTCAGTTTGCTCTTCTTTTTCTTTAGAGATTTGGTTTTCTTTTGAGCTCGAATTGTTGTTTCTGTCCAAAATGTTGAACTACGTACGACTGTTTGTATTTGAATTTCCTGATTTGGCTGATTAAAAAGCGCGTTGAAGTTGGATAAATTTGAGTATCAGTTTTGGATTCTGATCCGATATTCCGATTCGATAATTTTGTTCAGTTATCATTTTCCAGATTTATGGCTAGATTAATTTTAAAAGTCATTATACTTAAAATATAAAATAAAATAAAATCAAGTTCAGTGGAGATTTTGGATAATAAAATCTCCAATTGACCATTGAATTTTGTTATATAGGAAGTTCATGTCCATAATTCAGCTAATTGGTTAGATTTATCTTGGTGACTGGATAAATTTTAGCTGAAGATTTTAGATGTTCTAGCAAATCGGAAATCAAAATCTTTGTTGTTTTCTTAAATTGTGGTGTACACAGCGGAACATGATCTCTTTTGTTTCTACTACATGGCTCGTACTATATCACTGCATTTTATTTTTATTGTTTTAGAGAGATAACATGAGGGATTTGTATAATAATTCAATTGTTGGGGTTTTAATAGATTTGCAGCTGAGATATTTCATGACTTGCATGAAGAAGTAATGGCGACCTCTGCAAGAGGCCATGGTCTAATGATTCGGGTACAACAACTCGAGGCGGAATTTCCTTCAATTGAGAAGGCATTCTTGTCCCAAACCAATCACTCACCCTTCTTTTCCAATACAGGTTAGATTATACTCTTGCTCTGTCATTTATATTATATAGATTGGTCTCCTATTGTTGTATGAAAAGGAAAGAAGTATATACAGATTATATGAAAATGGAACTTTATACTTTCCTAGATCACAAGCTTAGTATTAGAAGGTCCATGATCTGCTCCTGGAGGCTGAAGTGGCCGGACCAGAGAGATTTCTTTGTTTTGCTACTTCAACCCAGGTTAGCATGACAGGTTTCCATCTCAAAGTGCTTCACTACTTAGCTAAGAAAGAAGTTTTGCGTATTTACTTCTTCATGAGAAAGAGTGAAATTGTAATTTTTAAGTGGCTTTCTGAAAGATAGGAGAGGTTCTTTGACTATTAGCTTGTTTTGATGGTATGGACTGAGGCAAGTTGCAAATAGCTAAAGGATCTTATTAAGGTCCTGTACCCAAACACTCCGGGTTCTATTCTAAGATGTAGAAGATTTAGTCTTTGTTTTTTCTATTCATGTCTATTAAACCTTCATAATTTTCATATGATGTATTAGTTTATCAGCAAATTTGTTGTAAGGACATATTAAGGGTTTTGCCTTTGAAGGAAATAAATACTGCACTGCGTGCTAAAGTTCACAGTTTGCAAATTCATAATTTTTATTTCAGGTATTGAGTGGCATCCTAATCTGCGCATGGAACAGAATCTGATCACTCGTGGAGACTTACCTCGCTGTGTAATGGACTCTTATGAAGAATGCCGGGGTCCACCGCGATTATTTCTTCTAGACAAGTATGATTACCCTAATATTCTGGAAATTTTGACATGAAATTTAGAAGGCACTGGATTTTAAAACTGAAAAGTCTAATGCTTTTCTGAAACTTTTCAGATTTGATGTGGCGGGGGTTGGAGCATGTTTAAAGCGTTACACGGATCCATCAATCTTTAAGGTTGAACCGGCATCCTCTGAAATACCATCTGTAGAAGGCCAGAGGGAAAAGAAAATTCGAAAAGTGAAGGTATTGCAGTGAATTTATTTATATCCTTTACTTTCACAGCATTAGATTATTTTTTTTCTTTAATCCATAGTGGTGTAATTATATATAATCCATCAATTTACTCAGCTTTAGGTTCATTTTGCCACAAAATCTGTTTGTGTGTATGAAACTTTCTCGGTTTCCATATGCATTAACATGGTTCAATTTGTTAATGTAGTTATTGAGGCTAACATATGCATTTTTGGTTGTGGCCTTGGCACTCCACATGATAGGCTGATAGCTTCTCCTTTTGTTACAAAATTGTGTTACAAATGTTTAATTTCATCATTTATGCGTTGCAGAAGAAAGGATCACGGTGGAGGAATGGCGAAACCCCAGAAATTGCGCCGACATCACATGCCAAGTGAGGCCTCTAATTCCATATATATGCCTTAGCTTGTGGTTGTTTAATTTCATCTTTACGTAGTCTAGGTGACTTAAATTGCTTTCAAATACTGCAGACTGCATCAATTGTTTTTGGAGGAGCGTGTTGAGAAGGGCCAAAGTGACCCTGCCCGTCTTGTGAAATTGAAGAAAAGGCAATTAAATGCTTCTCCATTTGACACAAGATCTCGGAAAAGTTACATGGAGAAATTTTTGGATTCTTCTCCCGAAAGTAATGTGGTTCGTGATATTTCTGTTAATCTTCTGCCCTTGAAACTGATGTCAGATAATTCTAGTGAATCAGGGCTTGAAATATATGACATAAATACAGTTAGTCCTGTGAAAAAATCATCTCAAGCAAAGGAAAGCATTTGTTCATCGCCTAATGCACAGGAAGAAGTACTAAAACCATCTATGGAGGAGTTGTATGGGGAGGTCATTGATAGACAAATTGTGGAAATTCCTGAACCAATTGCTGATGGTGAAACAGATGAAGTTCCTTCCGTCCTTCATAAAGTGACACTTGAAAAGGAAATAGCAGTTGACGGAGAAGGCAAAACAGAGGGCAGTATAGATGGGGACCAGTCTGATGATATGACCAGTGAGGTTGACAGTTACATGGATGCTCTTGCAACCATGGAGTCAGAAATGGAAACAGACAATGAATATAGGCTTAAAACTGACAAAGGCTTCTCAAATGTAAAACATGGGACTGATTCTGATAGGAATGAGGAACCATTGGAGTTTGAAGCTAATTTTTCTGATTCTCAATCAGTTGGAAACTTTTCCACATCGGATGAAGGGAACCCTTCATTCAAAAAGGAAAAATCCAGCGTTTCTTACTCTGATACTCACAGCACTTTGGCTGAAAATACACCATCTGATGGTGAAGGAGGAGCTAAAGTATCCCCTTCTCCGGGAATGTTTGTTGCTGAAATTAAGGATACACCATCTGACCAGCTCCCTGCAAATATGGAGATCCAGGGGGCCAAATCTCACGATCTTGTATTGCCTACTGATATGTGCATTGATGAAGATAATACCCTTGATCTTAGAGAATCATCTTTTAATTCCTCTTCTATGGATCCAAATCCTACTCTTCTGCCATCTGATCCTGAAATAAGCTCTCTGCAAAATAAATTAGATGGAACACCTTCTGAAAGTATGAAATCTGGCTATGAATTATCAAACACATCTGGCTATGAATTATCAAACGCAGAAGAAACTGAGACACATTTGGTTAATTCAACAGCAGTTGTCTCTGACATGCCTTTGCAGGTAAGGGATGATATTCATTTTGAAGTTTGTGCGGAAAGCCAACCCGTCAATGAGATAGAAGGTGGAGATCCCAATGTCTCTTCTGATGGTTTGTTGCATGTATCAAACAATTTGGAGCTGGCTCCCGAAAAGAAGGGCAGTGCTCATTCTGAGTATAAGGTACTTCAAACAGATTTTGCAGGCGAAAACTCTGCAGAAAATGTGGTCGACAAAAGAATTGGTTCACCTAAGTCAGTTACTTCAACTGTGGAGGAGCAGTTCCATTGCTCAACTATGCCTGATGTAGAAGTGGATTCAGGTTCTACATCATTGCTTGATGGTTCAGAAGTTGTGAAGCATGCTGATTCTGCTTCTGAAGTTGATGATACTTTCCCGGTAACTGAAGTCTACCTGGAAAATTCAACTGAAGTCCACTTGGAAAATTCAACTTCACAGACTGTTAGCTTTAAAGGCCAGCAATTATCAGATATTTCGGATAGTGCACTAGAAGTTGAACTTGACTCAACAGAAAAAGCAGCTCTATCTTCTGAGGAGGAAGCAAAGCTTGAAGATATTTCCAGGATTGCAGACAGTGAGAAAGTAGATGCGTCCACCTGCAAGGTTGATGCAGTGGAAGGAGGTGCTGTCTCTCTTGAACTTCCTTCTAATGTCCCAGATGTTTCATTCGTTGAGGACCATGTGGGCCTACATGATGCAGCAGCTGAAAATGTTATTGCGACAGAAATTATGGCCGTGTCTGCTACTTCTGTTGCTGCTCCCTCTGATGATTTCCCTCCTTCCATCAGTGCTGATGATGATATTAATGACATTGTTTGTTCATTACCAGATATAATTTGTTCTACGTCTAGTGACCCTGTGAACTTGCAGGAATCTCATTCTGGTATTGAGGATAGTAATCAGGAAGAATTGGATAGTAACGAGCCAGTTTCTCCAGAATGTGCTAGAAGATCAGAGGCAGACAGCCAACTGGATGTTGCATCTAAAGATTTAGACTCTGCCTCATGCAAATTGGTCTCTTATGAAGATTCCAATTTGGAAATGGTTGATGGTGTTCACAATTCATCTTTAGCCAATACGAACCAAAATAGTTTACCTGCAGGTGATGTAGCAATTGTACCAGCATCTTCAGAATCAAGCGACCTTGAGTTGGTGTCGAAATACCCCCACCAGAGTATTCTTCTGGAGGATAGAGAAGATGCCACGTCTTCTCCTACTGGTAACCTTCCAGATCCAGATTTGTCTTTAGAAAAGTGGCAAGCTGATCAATGTGATGTGGAAAATCTGAGAGCAGAAGAAACGAGTTCCAAATCATCAAATCATCTATCTGAACAGGTACAATCTCCAAATCACAGCGATCAAGGAAGATGCTTTAATGACGCTTCTGTATCTTGTCAAGAAGACCTTCCAAGCCAACCTTCACCATCTGAATACGTGCCACAATCAACTGGCAACGAAATTAACGGTACTGAACAAGCTACAGATCCAAGAAGTACTACTGCCCTTCCTAACTTTGGCCTGCCCAATGGGGGAACTCAAGTTAATTTAGAGGAGATACCACCATTGCCACCTCTACCTCCGATGCAGTGGAGGTTAGGGAAGTTTCAACATGCTCCATTGTTTTTTCAGAGAGGAGTCATTGAGCATAGTCAGGAGTCGTTTCCATCGATGCTGCCATTTAGAGATAATGAGAAAGTTCAGATTAGTTTTCAAGCTCCTCAGAGAGGGATTTTGCAGTCTGGGAATCCATTTTTGCCCCTCACTGCTTTTGAAGTTGAGGAATCACATCATTCTGATCAAGTAGTCGGTAATGAATTGCAGCCCACTTCGTCTTCTTCATTGCAGTTGCCAGCCACGGTTAATGGTGCTAATAGTCAACAGAACAGCCTTGCTTTTGAGGAAACTCAGTCCCTGAACCCTTTATCAACATTATCAGCATTACCTATTGAGAAGCCTGAATACAGTTTCATTGCTTCAGGAGGAGAAACGGTTCAATCAAGTTCAAACCCATTTTTACCGGGGCCATCTGTTGAAAATATGGCTTCTAGACATGATTCTGATGCTTCACAGGGTAAACCGATCCATCCTCTCAATCAGTCAGCGTCAGAAGCATATGCACTTCAACACACTTCACAAAATTCAGAAGGGGAACAGCAGAATACGTCTAAAACATCTATTCTGCCACCTATAAAGGTTGACGAGCAGCCTCAGCATGGTTTGCCAACTTCAGAGAGAGAATCACCACTGTCATCAACTTCATTTGCACTTCAACACACTTCACAAAACTCAGAAGAGGAACATCAGAATCCTTCTACTACATCTGTTCTTCCACCTAGAAAGGTTGATGAGCAGCCTCAGCATGGTTTGCAAAGTTCAGAGTTCGAATCTTCAGGGCCATCAAATCCATTTGCACTTCAACACATTACACAAAATTCAGAAGAAGAAGAACGGAATCCATCTAACACATCTGTTCTTACACCTAGAAAGGTTGACGAGCAGCCTCAGCGTGGTTTGCAAACTTCAGAGATCGAATCTTCATGGCCATCAAATCCATTTGCACTTCAACACACTATACAAAATTCAGAAGAAGAAGAACGGAATCCTTCTAACACATCTGTTCTTACACCTAGAAAGGTTGACGAGCAGCCTCAGCATGGTTTGCAAACTTCAGAGATTGAATCTTCATGGCCATCAAATCCATTTGCACTTCAACACACTACACAAAATTCAGAAGAAGAACAACGGAATCCTTCTAACACATCTGTTCTTACACCTAGAAAGGTTGACGAGCAGCTTCAGCATGGTTTGCCAACTTCAGAGAGCGAATCGTCATGGTCATCAAATCCATTTTCACTTCAACACACTACACAAAATTCAGAAGAGGAGCACAAGAATCCTTCTAATACATCTATTGTGCCATCTAGAAAGGTTGACGAGGAGCGTCTGTATGGTTTGCCAACTTCAGAGAGAGAATCATCATGGTCATCAAATCAATTTGCTTTTTTACCAACCTATGAAGTTGGAAAGGCAAATGGGAGTTCAATCACTAAACTTCCCCGTCCGCGGAATCCTCTCTTTGATGCTGCTGCTGCACTTGATAAAAGCAAGGTAATGCTGACTTTGAAATTTCCATTTCAAATTTCAATTTTATCAGAAAGTATTGTTTGTTAAAATCTCAATCTTTTACAGTTGAGAAAGGTGACTGAGCGGGATCGGCCTCAGAATGCCCCGAAGGTAGATGAAAGAGATTCACTGCTAGAACAGATACGAACCAAGGTTAGATCTAACCTCTTATTTTTGGCATTATCAGACACTCCCTCCTCAGTCCTCTCTCCACCTTTCTTTTGTTATATCAACTGATGGCTACATTTCGTTTGTCTCTACAGTCCTTCAACTTGAAACCTGCGGTGGTAACAAGACCCAGCATTCAGGGTCCTACAACCAACTTGAAGGTTGCTGCCATCTTGCAGAAAGCAAATGCAATTCGACAGGTCTCTCTCTCTCTCTCTCTCTCTCTCTCTCTGTGCATGTGTGTGTTAATATTTCCCATTGAATATTGAAAATGTTGAATTCTGAAATAGGCAACAGCTGGAAGCGATGAAGATGATGAAGATAATTGGAGTGATTCATGAAAAAAGTTGGGAGTGATCCTTCACTACCACGGTTATGACTTTTAGATTGATTGAGGATATTATCTGCCTCACAGTGAATAGAAATATGTGAAGATCTGGTCTATTATTTTCCTCTCTTCCCCAAATTCATGTAATAGTAGTGAATAGGAATGTCCGACATCTAGTGTATTATTTACCTCTCTGCGCCAAATTCGTGTATTATATTCCCCCTCCTTCCCCCCATCTCTCACATACTCTCACACACATTGAAGACGTATTTGTCTCTATTATATCTACGGAAGTCCGGTCAAGGTAAAGTCCTTTACAAAAATATCGTTCAAGGCTCAGCGTGCAAGCGCTGTACAGATGAGAAGTTCTATGTATTAATATGGAAAGATCTTTAAAGGTGTAAATTGTGTTGGAGTGGTATAAATTTTGATATGTAGTTAGAATTTTTGTTTCCTTGTATGCTTTCATATGATACAGATTTCTGCATTTTCTGAATCTTTGTATGTAATATACGGTGGATGTTATTATGATATACTGATTTTTGCATTTTCTTGCAGTTTCTGCATCTTTGTATGTATTATATGGTGATTTATGTTCGCATGTATTTCTGAAATACAAATTTATTAGCATTCTTGATTGAAGCCAGAATTTTCTAGGTAGCAAATAGCAATGCTTGATTATATGTTTATGTGCCTTGATTTTCACTGTTAAGACCAGCGGACAATAATTTTCTTCTGAATCCAGTGGATGGGTTTCTACAAGTAAATATCGATAAGGGGAAATTACACTGAGCCCCTTGAGGTTTGCTCTCAAGACACCTAGATAGAAAGATTTGAATATTCTACATAAACATCTTGCACTTTAACGGTAGTTAAATTTCCTGTTAAATTGACCCATATTGACTTTCGAAATGTCTAAAATAAGAAATAACAACAAATTAAAAATAAATAATAAAACCACATAATAATAGAATATATATATATACAGAAATTTTATTATCAGTTCGAACTGACAAAAGTTATATCAGTTCCTTGCATGTGGGTCACTGGATTTAAATACTTTGATTTGGCTGTATGCACTTGTCAGTCAAAGTATTTAAATCCAGTGGCCCACATACAAAGAACTGATATAACTTTTATCGGTTCGAACTGATAATAGAAAGACTGTATATATAAATATATATATAAAGTTATGTGTCCCTTATAGAGTTATAGTAATTACAAATAAAAAATAATAATAGCAACAAAGTTATGCCTCTTCCAATGGTTTGAGTTTCAAAGCAGTGGGGACTGGGGAAGGCCCACCGCCTCCCTGCAAATTAGTGTGGCTATGTGGGGGAGGCAGCCCACTATCACTGGCAATACCGAATCCCACCACTCTCCAACTTAAATTCCAAAACGCAACTCAAATTAAAATAAAAACATCAAAACTCATTTTAGATGAAAACATTTTTTAGAGCAAAACCCCAAACCTTCAAATCCAAAGAGAGAGAGAAAGTCGAATTCTTCCCGATCAAAACAGTGGAGTAGTAATCTCTATTTCCCAAACCATTATCAAAACCCAAATTTACATCCAAGTTCAAATTCTAGACCTTAAACTCATCAAACAAGGAAAAAAAAAAAACACCAAACCAAAAGATGAAGAAGCTGATGAGCAGATTTGTTGCCGGTTTCGGTTGCCGGATGCGTGACCTCCTTGGACACCTCTAAGGGTTTGACTTTTGAGAGAGGTTGGAGGGTGTGTTTTTTGAAATGCAATTTTTTTTTTTTCATATTTATCAATAAGATGCCTTTGTTTTTGGAAAATAACTATTGATCGAAAGACCAAAATAGCCCTCCATAGTTAGTTGTTAACAGAGTACCGTTAAGTTGTGAGGGTGTCTATGTAGAATATACGAAGTTTTCCATTTAGGTGTCTTGAGGTCAAACCTCATGGGGTCCAATGTAATTTTCCCTATCGATAATAATAAGACGTTTCAAGTGCGAGATCCACGTTTTTTTTCCATGTGGGATCACACACCTGAAATGTCCTCATTAATCACTATATATTTATGACATTTTGAGAATTTATTTGAGTTTCAATATTACCCCCGTGAGTTCGAGTCCTTCCCTTCTAAAAAAAAACTCCGAATTAGTCATTGTTCAAAAGAAAAAGAAAAAATAAAAAAAATTACAAATTTATTTCCTTTCAAAGAAAATATATTAGGTGGTATACATAAAAATATATTTGAAATATTAATATTACAAATCGCTGTCTTGCAAATACAAATACAGAAAAAAAAAATTAAAAAAAATGAATGAATTCTGGCGGGAACCAGGCCATGACCATCTTCACAAACCTAACATCTCCGTCGCTTGTGGAGATAAAAAGCCGCCTCCTTCAAGGCTTCAACTCCATCAAACAGCTCAAGCATGTTCACGCCCTCCTCCTCCGTCTCGGACTCGATCAAGACAACTATCTCCTCAACATGGTCTTGCGCTCCAGCTTCAATCTTGGTGACACAAACTACACTAATCTCATTTTCACTCAAACCAAACAACCCAATATGTTTCTATGGAATACCATGATTCGAGGTTTCGTTTCCAACGATTGCTTTCAACGAGCCATCGGTTTTTACCATTTTATGCGGATAGATGGATTCTTGCCCAATAATTTCACCTTCCCTTTTGTTTTAAAGGCCTGCACGAGACAGCTGGACTTCCAATTGGGTGTCAGGCTCCATACGATCATCGTCAAAGCGGGTTTTGATTCTGATGTGTTTGTCAAAACGAGTTTGCTTTGTTTGTATGCGAAATGCGGTTTTTTGGACGACGCACTCAAAGTGTTTGATGATATTCCTGAGAAGAACGTTGTTACTTGGACTGCGATCATTACTGGGTATATAAATGAAGGGAAATTCAGGGAAGCTGTTGATACGTTTAGGAAATTGTTGGAGATGGGTGTGAGGCCCGATAGTTTCAGTCTTGTTAGGGTCTTGTCCGCATGCGCTCAGCTTGGGGATTTGAGTAGTGGAGAGTGGATCGAGGGATACGTAAGGGAGGTGGGCATGGAGAGTAATGTCTTTGTAACTACCGCATTGGTAGACTTGTATGTCAAGTGTGGGAACATGGAGAGAGCGCGTTGTGTTTTCGATGGGATGCCCGAGAAGGATATAGTTACATGGGGTACCATGATTCAGGGTTATGCATCATACGGGTTCCCAAAGGAAGCTCTGGATGTATTCTTTAGAATGCAGAGAGAGAATATGGAACCTGATGGCTATTCTATGGTTGGAGTTCTTTCCGCGTGTGCAAGTTTAGGAGCGCTAGAATTGGGTGTTTGGGCTAGCAATTTGACGGACAGAAATGAGTTCCTGTCTAATCCTGTGATGGGTACGGCATTGATTGATATGTACGCGAAGTGTGGGAGCGTGGCTCGAGCATGGGAAGTCTTTAGAGGGATGAAGGATAGGGATGTGGTTGTTTGGAATGCTATCATATCCTGTCTTGCGATGAATGGCCGTGTAAAAACTGCATTTGGGGTTTTTGGCCTACTAGAGAAATGTGGGATTCAGCCTAATGAAAACACTTTTGTTGGCCTGCTTTGTGGGTGTACTCATGCTGGTCTTGTCGATGAGGGTCATCGGTTTTTCTATAGCATGAGTCGTGTCTTTTCCTTGACTCCTCGAATCGAGCATTATGGATGTATGGTTGATCTCCTTGGTCGTTCAGGTCTGTTAGACGAAGCTCATCAATTGATCAAAAGCATGCCAATGGAGCCTAACGCGATTGTCTGGGGAGCCCTGTTAGGTGGATGCAGGTTGCATAAGAATACTGACTTGGCAGAGCATGTATTAAACCAATTGATAGTATTAGAACCCTGGAACTCTGGAAATTATGTTCTCTTATCAAATATCTATTCAGCTAGTCAAAAATGGGACGAAGCAGAGAAAGTTAGATCAACCATGATTGATAGAGGGATAAAAAAATTACGTGCGAGCAGTTGGGTTGAAATAAACGGGGTTGTTCACGAATTCCTCGTGGGCGACAAAGCGCATCCCCAGTCAGAGAGGATATATGCAAAACTTGATGAACTGTCCATAAAACTCAAAGCAGCTGGTTTTGTTCCTACAACTGATTATGTACTGTTTGATATAGAAGAGGAAGAGAAGGAGCAGTTCCTTGGCTGTCACAGTGAGAAGCTAGCTCTTGCATTTGGGCTCATCAACACTCCTCCAAATGATGCGATTCGAATCGCTAAAAACCTTCGTGTATGCGGCGACTGTCACGAGGCCATGAAACTCATTTCAAGCATTACAGGTAGAGAAATAATTGTTAGAGACAATAACCGGTTTCATTGTTTTATCAATGGTTCTTGTTCTTGTAAAGATTTTTGGTGAAATCATACATTTTGATATGATATACAACATGTCTAGATGAATGAATTTTATCACCGATATTTTAGATTGAAATTTCAATCTTTTGTTACATTCAACAAACTAAGATATATTTCAACTTTAGTGGGAGCTGCATTTCTCTATTGAATTAGGATTGTTTGATGATTAACTACTAAATTAGGCATATTTAATGTTATCTTATCACTAAAACAAGTAGTGGTAGTCATGAGTCATGAGTCATGAACACTACAAGCACAGCTGTTAATGGGCTTTGGTTCACCTCCAAGTCCAACATAACACTACCTAAAGTCAATTGACGAGCTTGGGGCGTAACTCAGCTGGTAGTGGTGACCCCGGTTCGGTTTCGGTTCGGTTTCGGACCGAAACCGCCGGTTTCGGTTTGGGTGGGACCCTAAACCGAAACCGAAACCGGAAAACCGTTTTAGTGACCGGTTTCAAACCGCCGGTTTTCGGTTTCCGGTTTCGGTTTCGGTTTTTTTTTTTTTTTTTTTTTTTTTTTTTTTTTTAATTATATATTTTTACCTTTTCAACCTTTGATTATTATATTATAAAGATTGTTTGGGTTTCCGTTTTTTTTAATATTTTTTTTATAAATTATTATTTTTTTAATTTTTTACCTTTTCATTGATTATTATTATAATAATATATCATAAAGATTGTTTGTATGATTAAAATCTTGACAAATAATAATAAAATCTTGTATTTATTAAATATAAAATCATGAAGTTGTAAATAAAAAAATATTTACAAACATTTTCATTGAAGTATTTAAGTATTTCACAATGTTTAGAAGAAAAAAAATTGACATTTATTAATAAATACAATTTTACAATTTCACAAAATAAATAAATAAATTACAAATTGGCCTTGAAGGCTTGAATTCAAATATACAATATTACAATGTAACAAAGTTAAAATAAAAAAAAATAAAAAATAAAAAAATATCGGCCTTGCACTTAATTTTTTACCACAATTAAGCTGCCTACGTATCCTCCACCAATGTAGAGAAATCAAAGGCCACGTAGTTCTTTTACCTTTAATTACTTGCTCGGTGTTGGAGGTTGGAAGTTGGAACAGAATCTATTCGCTGCCTTCCGTTCCCGTGGTTTGGTCACCTTCGAAGAAGTCGTTCACTATCTCCGGCTGGAGTTCTTGTTGTCTATGTTTTGCTTTCGTCCAATCATCAACACACGACTGCATTTCAAGTGATTGTGGACACATAGCCGACCGTCTTGGGTCTAAAATATTTCCATCTGCACTAAATTCTTGTTCCACAGCAACTGTAGAAACCGGCGTTCCAAGAATTTGTTTGGCAATAATAGCCAAAATTGGATATTCCTGTTCATGACTCTTCCACCAATCCTGAAGACTAAATTTATCATCTGGAAATTTATGATCGTCTTCTAAATACCGGTCAAGCTCAGAGATAGATTTAGATGAAGAAGATGTTTTTAATTTTTTGGATCTTTGGGAAAACAGTAGATCCCCTAAACCCTGTAATTTAAATTTTGAGGAAGAACTACTAGCACCAGATGGTCCAGATGTGGGTTGGGGTTGTGAAACCGGCACGTTCAAAGACTGACCATATATTTGAAGATATTCATCGTATAATTCATAAAGCAAAGTCTTAACGGAATCACAACAATCAAGAACATCAACATCAACTTCTAAATCTAAACATTTGTAATAATTAGATAAATAGACCTGCAAACATTCTAATTTAAAGCGTGGATCAAAACACGATGCAAGCAAGTAAATATTTGGAATCTTCTCATAATACTGACACCATTTTGTTTTCATGGCAGCAACACATGGACTCAATTGAACATCGAATTCACAGGCACTAAATGCACCAACAACATTAACACTTTGAATAAGAAATAAATTAGTAGTGGGATAGTAAATACCAGATAAAGCATTGGTAGCATCATTAAAAACACGTAACAATTCAAGAATTTTTATACATACATCCCAATGGTTCAATTGAAGAGAAATTGAAGGAACATTATAATTAATAAAAGAAACTAATAAATCCTTATATTCAACACTTTCACAAAGTAACTTATAAGTTGAATTCCAACGTGTGGTAATATCTCGAGAAAATTTTTTTGGATGCATACCATTCTGACAGCAATATTTTAACCATTGTTTCTGGATTTTGCTATGCCTCCAGATATAGTTAATACTATCTCTAATTGGTCTAATAAAAGCAGAAAGCTTTGTTAATCCAGCTTGAACACATAAATTTAAAACATGGCATACACAACGTTGATGAAATAATTTACCCCCAAAATAGGGATTGCACAAATCTGTTAACATAGGAATAGCTGCGGTATTGCTTGCAGCATTATCAAAGCCAATAGCAAAAATTTTGTTTAGTAAATTATACTCTTCAAAAATGATTTTAAGGAGTCGAAAAATATTTTTAGCCGAATGCGAGTCATCAAAAACACGAAATGCGAGAATTCTTTTTTGCATGTCCCAGTTATTGTCCATATAATGACATGTGACACCCAAATATGAATGACTACCAAAATTGTCGCTCCATATGTTGGCACATACAGAAACGCGACCTTGAAAATTTTCAAAAAATGTTTTCAATAATTTTTTTTCTTTTTTGTAAATGTCATTTAGTGTACGTGTGAGAGTGGTTCTAGGAACACGTTGCATTGCAGGATTTAATGCATTTTGACAGTAATTAACAAAACCCACTTTCTCACCAAAACCAAAAGGTAAGTGTTCAGTTGCAACCATTAATGCTAATTGTTCTCTATTTTTTTCAGACGTGTAATGAAATAATTGATTAGAAGAGGTTGCGTACCTAGCAATTTGGGCTTGGTTATTCGCCATCGCGTATTCAGACGGGTGAGTTTTTCTGACATGAGTCCACATCGTGCCATATCCGAAGTTTCTTGGAACCTTGTATGTTTTGGGGCAGTAATTGCACTGGATGTGCCAATATGTACCATCAAAATTAATTTTCTTCATATGCACTTTGAAGAGATCGGACTTCATCGGCTTTTCTTCTTCAGCATCACCTTCACCTGCAAAAAAATCATCCGAAGGGGGTGGGGGGTTAGATACATTTTCATTAATATTGGGGGTATTGTAAGCGGGGTTGAGTCCGTCGAACTCGGGATTAGGAGTAGAAGGCTGATTGGATCCAAATCGATCTTCAATGAACTGCTGAAAAGTCACATCGTCGGCAATGACAGCATCACCAATGTTTTGCAACAAGTTTTCCACGTGACCCTTTCCTCTATTCACATTTCTTGAACCATCTCCCCCACTTCCACTTCCACTTCCACTTGCCATTGAAAAATTAATAACAATAAAATTTAGATATATGTAAAAAAAATATTGTTGGAATAATGATGGTAACAAAGTAAAAAAAAAATAGATGATTGAAAAAAATATATTGTTGGAATAATGATGGTAACAAAGTAAAAAAAAAAATAGATGATTGAAAAAAAAAATATTGTTGGAATAATGATGGTAACAAAGTAAAAAAAAAAATAGATGATCGAAAAAAAAAATATTGTTGGAATAATGATGGTAACAAAGTAAAAAAAAAAATAGATGATTGAAAAAAAAAAATGTTGGAATAAGACTATAAGAGTGGTGAGGAAGTAAAAAAAATATATATGATGGTAAAAAATATAAGAAATAAATATTTTATGCTAGAAAAAAATATATAATAAATTATTTATATATGAAATGAGAAATTGAGAATTAAAGAAAATTGTAAATATATAGAGAATTCAGAAATTGAGATTGAGAGAGATTGAGAGAAGTTGAGAGTTGAGATTTGAGATTTGAGAGAGTGAGAGTGGTGTGAAGAAAAATAGAGTGGTGGGGGGTATTTATAGTTTAGAAGAAAGGGGTGGGTTTGCAAATAGAGAAAATAAAAGGTTAAAAAAAAAAATTGATGAAATTGCCGTTGGGACTGGGCTGGCCGCTGGGCGTCAGAACGGTAGTTTGCCTGAGCCGCCCAGTGCCCAACGGCACAATTTGAATTTTTTTTTTCAAAACTCATGCCACGTGTCAATGGCTAATTGGTTTATATATATAAATATATTTTTTTCCCTTCTAACGGTTATAAAGAAGTATTCGTTCAGACGCTGCCACGTGGCAGCGTCTGATTGGCTTTTTTTTTTTTTTTTTTTTTAAACCGGCGGTTTACCAAGGACGAAACCGTCGGTTTTATCCGGTTTCCACTCGGTTTTCGCTCAGACGCTGCCACGTGGCAGCGTCTGATTGGATAATTTTTTTTTTTTCGTTAATTGAAAACCGGCGGTTTAACCGAAACCGGCGGTTTAACCGCCGGTTTTGTCCGGTTTTCTCCCACCCAAAACCGAAACCGAAACCGAAACCGAAACCGAAACCGGAGGGTTCGGTTTCCTACCGGTTTGAAAACCGCCGGTTTCGGTTTTCGGTTTTCGGTTTTCGGTTCGGTTTTGACCGTACGGTTCCGGTTTAACTACGGACAAAACCGACGGTTAACCGGAACCGAGGTCACCACTATCAGCTGGTAGATGGACGAGCTTGGAGTTTGGGTAAATGACTCGCATGTCAGTGGCTCGAATCTTACTAATAGCGAAAACTTTCAAAAAAATACCTAGTCTTGAATTAACAGACATTGTCAACAAAAAAAAAACAAAAAAACAAAAAAACAAAATTGGTAAGACCACAATTTGCAAGCCCATAGTTTTTTACATCAATTTTTTAAATGGAAGGAAGAGAGAGCCTAAAGCCGCCAAGGCAAAAACGGCGCCGTTTTTTGGTGGGTGTGCATGCCTCTGCTTTGTGTGTGCCTGCCTGGTCCTTTCCCTTAGTAAAACCAAACCCTTCTAAATTCTCTAGCCTCTACATCACCAGTGACCTCTATCAGATTTGAACTCAAAAAAATTATCTACAAAAAACCAAAAACCAAAAACCAAAAACAAGAAAAAAAATAAAAATAAAAATAGACCAATTACATAACCTTCCTTGTATTCACTTTCCAATAACAAAAAACACACAACACATTCAATTGTGTCCTGATTTTTTTTTTATTTTTACGGGAATTGGCTTTCCCCAAAACAAAACCGACTCACAACATCAACAGAGACCGCCTCGCAAGTTGTCGACAATACCAAACACCAACGACAAAACAGACAAAAACCCCACCTCGCAAAATCGAAGACTGGTTGAACACTCGAAAGACAACAGGGAAATCGAAGAAGATGGAGAGCAGTTGTAGCGGGACAGACAAAAGCAGCAACTACAGCAGCAGCAGCAACGAGAACCCGCGCGTGCCGTTGTCAGATGTTGTAGCTGAGTGCGTCAAGAGGTGGTTCAAGGACACGCTCAAAGAAGCGAAATCGGGTGATATCAACATGCAGGTCTTGGTTGCTCAGATGTATTATAGTGGCTATGGCGTCGCCAGAGACACTCAAAAGGTTGTGTTTCTTTTTTTTCTTTTTCTTCTTTAGTTAAAAGATTGTATTTTTTTGTGGATTTTTTTTGTTGGGTATTTGTGTTGTTGACTGTTGAGGAGGTTGTGGTTGGATTTTATTAGGGTTTTGGTTACTCTGATGTTTTATGTGTTGTTGAAGATTTACTACTGAGAAAAATATGAAAAGAAATGGATTTTATGTCAGTGGTTTCTATCGATTTCATTAGAAACGAATTGTTATGGCGAAAATTAGATTCATTTGGTATTTTTTTAGGTATCAAACTGTAGATAAAAGGAATTGAACAGGCTTTTGCTTTTTTGTTTGTCGATTTTTTAGAAGAAGTTTATAGTTATTGTTTCGTTAACTTGTTCTGATATTCTCTTCAGTTTTATTCAATATTCACTATGTGTCTCTGTCTATGGTTTTTTATCTGTTGGGATTGCAGGGAAGGCTCTGGATGACAAGAGCATCGAGGACTCGATCCTCTGTTTGGAAAGTTAGCGATAAGCGTCCAGGTTGACCAATATTCTTATTCTTTCTGCCTTTGAATTATCTGTATGGTTATTATGATTATTCATTGTGCTTTTATTTGGTTGCTTTATCAGGTTATAATGCAAGCGATTCGGATTCTGATGAATTGAAAGGGGAATCTTGATAAGGCCAAATTATGCTTCATCTCCAAATTTTAACGTGAGTTAATGCCTTTGTGCCTTAAATTTAATTCGGTGTGCTGTGCTAATCTAGTAGAGAAATTTTTTGAGGTGAAAATCTGGGGTGGTTATCCTTCTAGCCAGTTGTTTTATTTTGTATGATTTGGATCTTTTGAGGATTTAATACTAGTTATTGCCTATGATTAACATTGTTCTCTGCTTCAAAAAAAAACATTGTTTTCTTTAAGGGTTATGAACTTATGATACTTATAAGCTTGTGAATTTGAGTGAATTGATGATTTTTACAACTTGGCTAGTCCTCTTCCTTTTTTTTATTTTTTTTTATTTAAAAGATAAGATTTCAATCCCAACTTGTTGGAGACTTGTAGTCATCTGAGTAGTGTATATTTGAAGTCCTACTCGCTCCCACTTTCTCTTTCCTGATCTCCTTCTTTCACACACACATTTAAGTACTCATAAACTTAAGAGCACATTTGGTAGATTGGATAAAACAGCAGATAGCGTGTTTCATCTGATGTAGTGTTTGGTACACTATAAGGAGCAGACTGGAATGTGAAGGAGATGGCTCGTTCTTCATGTTCCGGATTAATATCGAGTGAAAGGATGTTGGATGAGAGTCACCCGTATAAAACACCTAATCTTGTGGCTGGACAACTCCAAGAAAATGACAAAATGTGTAATATGCTTTTCCAAATTTGTTTAACACCTAAATAATCTTAATTTTTTTCTCGAAATGTTCTCTACCTCTTAGATCTCTTTCTCACAAGTTTGTTTCTAGAAGTCAAACATCTTATTAAAATACCCTAGATGTAAAGCAAAAAGAATTGATAATTGCCTAAGTGGTGGTGTTGGTGATGGTGATGGTGATGTTGATTGTATTGCTTGCAGTTGTTCTAGGTTTAAGCCGTATAAATGTTGCTGGCCATTGTGATTCATAAATCAAGTGTTTAAGGTTTAATATGACTTTGCATGGCATATCAACATTGCAGAAACATTTGCTACTTATCCATGGACTTCTACTTGCTTTGATGTTTTGTTTTTGCCTCTCGTAATTGTCTACAATAGTTATTGCAAGACCAAAAATATTCACCAATGAACGAGTTGCAGTTGTCTAGGAGAGAGAATTTGGATGGCATAAAGGTCAATCTCATAGTTTACATAATTCAAAGCTATTAAATAAGATATTAGGCCCAGTATTCGTTGTTAAGCTTGATGCCAGTCGTTAAGTTATAAGGATCCGAAGAATCTACTGTAGTATAGACTGATGGTGCTACTACTACTTTGCTCTACAATGAATAACATGGATGATGGATATCTTCAAGAAGCTAAAGCAACCATATGCTATTTGCTTTTGTTTATATATCGGTGTAAAGGGTTAGGCTAAAACAACTTAAATTTATGACTTAAAATGTTGGTTTCAATATCTCAACCACCTATGTGCTTTTAATCCAAGAGTTATAAATGCATTCAAATCTCAACCATTGGATTAAGAGCATATGAGTGGTTGAGATTTTGAAGTCAAAATTTTAAGTTGATTTAGCTTGACCCGTCAGTAAATGTTGTGCTAAGAGCAATTGAAAGTCTATTGAGTAAGCTTTCCCATTGAGGTGCAGGAATGCATTTTCATATCATTGGTGGTAATATTTGGATGCAATTAATTTGATCGCATTATAGGACGTTTGTATGTTTACGCCATCTGGTTTTGTTCCAAAATGATCGATCTATCTGTTAATTTGATCGCATTATAGGACGTTTGTATGTTTACGCCATCTGGTTTTGTTCCAAAATGATCGATCTATCTGTTAATTTTTTTTTAATTTTTTTTTTTTGCAGGCTTCACATCCGGCCTTGCCGGTTCTTTGCCACCTTAAATGTGCCTGTAACATTCTTTTCCTCGTCACAGCCTTCTTTTGCTCGTCGGTTGTTACCATATGTAACTTTGTAAACCATCTGTTGAGTTTCATAAAATAATGTTTGTTGTACTTTTACAGGCAAAAGTACTTCTATTAAAAATTTTCTGGCAATTTTTTTTTCTTTTAAAAAAAAAAAATACTTATAACGAATAATAATATGCCTGTGGACTGTTGTTGAGTTCCATGGATATGTGACTTCCAAATACAATGGTAATGGTTAAGTTTGAAGTTTGCGGTTTGCTCTCACAAGGGCAGAGGTTTGACTCTGATGGGTACTACAATCTACATGGCCAAAACACATAGTTTAGGATTCAGATAAGGTTCTAGTTTTGAACTCGGATTCGCTGAGTGTTTGGTAAACAATTACAATCAATTAATTGATTTATTTAGAAGACAGATCTCCCCCAGTGCAGAGCAAAAGAGAATCTCAGTCTTTTGCTCTTGTATTTTTGTTTTAGGTCAACCCTCACATCACATGTTCAGTGTTAACAACCCATTAGACTTTATATATATTTAAATTTGTCTCTATTAAATAGTTTATAAACCTTTTGATGAGATCAACATGAACGAAAAAAAAAGAAATAATAATATATATATATATTTTTGACAAAAGATGTAGAGATCATAAAATTTATGTTAAAATTTTATATAATTCATGTTACACTATGCAACTTTTGCTTAGTGTAAGTTGATTTTTAATCCCGGTTTTATAGTTTGTATTTTTAATATATATATATAAATTATCAAGTGTAGGATCCCGTACAAAAAAATTGTACGGTTTCACTGATTCTATCCGGTTGGAATTAGTTAAAAAAACAAAAATCACACCGATTTCAACCGGTTTGAATAAGTGAAACCGCATGAAAAATTTGTACGGAATCTCACATTAGAAAGTTAATATATATATATATATTTAGTGTTATTACCGTAACAAGAAAGTAAATATCGAAATTTTGACAACAATATTTTTCATATCACTATTTAGAAACCTAAAAATGCATATTTATATCGGAGATGTTATCTCCCTAATTGACTGATATATTTTGAGGATATTAGATGACTGAATTTTCCAAAAATTTTGAACATGATATTTACTTATGTGGTTGTAACTTGTAACTTGCATCATTTTTTTTTTTTTTTTTTTTTTGTAATCACAGCTGCGCTGCGGCTCACATGATGGATGACATCTGAATCCTCAACTACTTGTCAGGCTATATACTCGTTGAAGTCAAAGTAACTCCACCACGTAAACACTCCTGGATTCTTCTTCCACGATAAATAATTATAATTCAACAAACTCTTCAATTAATTACAATCTTCCTAATCATCATCATCAAGTGGATCATCTTCAGAGAGAGAGAGAGAGAGAGAGAGAGAGAGGTGACTTAATTCTGTGATTTATTTTCATCAGTAACTTGTTCACATGGAAAGAGAACCACTCATTGTCCAAGACCAACCAGCTTTTCCTTCATTTCTAATCACCTATTTGTATATTGGACATTTCCTAGCCAGATGGGGTGCCAGGTTTCGATTTTTTTTTAACTTTTCTTTTTCGATTTTATTGGTTTTTGACATGTAGAATTTACACATTTAAAAAAACCAAGATGGGTTCTCATCAGTTTTTGATTTCACAGTTTACTATATGAGTAACATTGATATACACCAAAGTGGTGGCTTAGCTTCCAAGTCAAAACCTATATGGAACATTGGAACATATATTGATTTAAGTTAAAATTGATTAAAATTGAATGATCTTTTACCATTTAAGAACTATTTGCATACCATTTTCTATATGTTTTTGATTAATTTTTTTGCTTAATTTTGTAGAATGTGGGAATTCTCTGTTGGTTTATACATGATCAGCGTTTGGCCTGACTCTTTACTCTTGGCTGCCATTTATGGGGCTATCGAATCCGCCTCAGTTGCCTTGTTTGGCCCCATCGTTGGACAGTGGGTTGATAGATTGACATATGTTAAGGTTTGCTCAATATCTGTTACATATATGTGTGTGTGCAGATAAATTTGTGGTACAAAGTTTGTAAATTTGATTAATTGGGCAGATTCTATTGGCTTTTGATTCATTGATGAGAAGATTCATGTGTTGAATTTCTATCTGCAGGTTCTCCGAATTTGGTTGCTAGCTCAGAATCTCTCCTTTATTGTTGCTGGAGTTTCTGTGGTTGCATTACTTGTCTCCTCAACTTTAAAGTCCACAAATTTCCCAGCATTTATCTTACTAGTGATACTAACCAACATCTCTGGAGCTGTTGGTGTGATTTCCACTCTTGCCGGTACCATTCTAGTCGAAAGAGAATGGTAATAATCACAAATCACAATACTTTTTGGCCTATTAATTTTTCGTGATTTGTTCGAAACATATCTATTCGTTTATACAAATTTCACATTGGTTTTGTGCACTTTGTTCTGTTATCTTACAAAATAACATATTTTCAACACTGTCATGTGTGTTATTGGTTTACGTTCAATTCAATCAAAGCACAGGATAGTGGTGATATCAGAAGGCCATCCTCCTGAATTGCTGACGAAGATGAATTCGATTATTAGACGGATTGATCTAACCAGCAAGTTACTAGCTCCTGTTTTAACCGGCTTCATTATCAGCTTTGTATCGCTGAAAGCATCGGCTATGACTCTAGCTCTGTGGACTACTCTAACTGTTTGGGTGGAATATTGGCTTTTTCTGTCTGTTTACAAAGGAATCCCAGCTTTAGGTGAAAGCAACCGAAGGAGATTTACAAGAAGTCTGCCGATTAGTGATCCAGAAGAGAGCGCGTCTACTTCTCAGGAACGAGAGAGCTTGATTTCTCATGATGGAGACAATGCATCAACTACAAAAATTGGCTGGAGAAGGAAAATAATTTGTTGGGTTACAAATGCCCCTTGTGTTGGGGCATGGAGAGTTTATTTACGGCAAGAAGTTGTGCTCCCTGGAGCTGCTCTAGCTTTGCTGTTTTTCACAGTCCTCAGGTGAAAATCTAGCAACAACTGTTGAATGATCTAGCATTACATTTGAGGGTCAGAAAAAATTGGTGTTCGAGTTGAGAATGCTTTTCAATATAGAGGCAGGAACATTAGATTAACAGTTTTATAATTGCTTCCATTGTCTTCCAGCTTTGGAACTTTGATGACAGCTACACTAGAGTGGAAAGGCATACCTGCCTATGTTATCGGGATAGCACGTGGAATAAGCGCGATAATTGGAATAGCTGCAACGCTTGTGTACCCAATAGTACAATCTCGAATTTCGACACTCAGGACAGGACTTTGGTCCATTTGGTCTCAGGTATATATATATATAAGCATTCGAAGATTATGTATCGGTTTGATTTACAGTTGTTTAATTAGAGCATTCTCAGATCTTGATCATATATATATGTGTGTTTTATTCAGTGGATCTTCCTCTTTGTATGTGTTGGTTCAATATGGATCCAAAACAGCCTTTTAGCAGCATATATGCTGATGGCTGGAGTGGCGACATCTCGGCTTGGGCTGTGGATGTTCGACTTATCGGTCATTCAACAAATGCAGGTACAAAATCAGGCTATAAACTAGTCGAATTTCGTTACAATCAAATATTTCTTTCGAATGATTTGAGGAATTTCTGTTTATTTATTTATTTTCTTCAGGATCTTGTTCCTGAGTCTGATCGTTGTGTCGTGGGAGGAGTTCAAAACTCCCTCCAGTCTACTATGGATTTGATGGCTTACATAATGGGAATTATAATCTCCAATCCACAGGTAACCATAATTCTTTCGAACTTAAAAGTTACTCGAAAGAGACTCTAACATTACGCGCTATTCTGTTTGACATTTCATCCGCTTCAAAATTCAAAGGACTAACGCTCGTTCTGCTGTTACACTACAATTGTTCAGGATTTCTGGAAGTTGATATTGGTATCCTTTCTGGCAGTAACATTAGCTGCATTACTCTACAGTTACCATCTTTACCGCATCAGGAAGCACATTTTTCACTTTGACAAGCTATTAGCATCCATTCAGTGGCTTATCAGATCATCCGGAGATGGAGCATTAGAGTGAAAATTTGAACCACATTCTTGGTAGGCACTAGGCAGGTGCATTTTTGGAACCAATTTATCGATATAGAGCCAACGAATTCGAGTATTTCAGGCACGGGTTTCGATGATCAATACCATCGATCCTGCAATTGTTACCCAGTAGATGAGTGGAGCATCATCACAAGTTAATATTTCAGGAAAAAATTTCCAGGGAAATATCAGAATGTTCAATGAAACCATCCAGACAGGTTGCAAATTTTATTTTTACAAGTGAGACAGTCTCATGAACTAGTCCTGGTGAAGGTTCATGCTCATTTTGTGATTTTTCTTTCTTGAATTTTTTTTTATTTTTTCAACTACGTATAGTGGGAATTTTTAATGAATATTGAGTAATATTGACAGCCTCTTTTCTTCTTATTTATTTTAAATTGCATCCGTACCAATAATCATTTCAATTTGGTACCAATTACCAAATTTATTTGACTCTTGACTTGCTATTTAAAACCAATAAAACTAATCAAATCTGAGGAAGCAATGACTTGTGAAATAATATTGGATAGAGACTTTAACAAATATGATATGATTTGAATCAAAACAATTAACTATTTAGCTTTGTGGGTGTGAGGTGCTTGCAACGTACAATTAAGATATATATTATTGAAAAGATAATAGCAGAATATTAGTGCTAATTAGTGTTGAATTGACTGAAATTTAGAGGATATAATTAAAGATAAACTACTTAAATATCATGGAGAAGTCACTAAAATGAAAATTAATAAGTAATAAGCCTTGATCGTTGTTTACTTAAGAGCATCTCCAATGCAATGCTAAATCATTATACTAGTACTATAATTTAGCACAAATTAAAAAAAAAAAAAAAAAAAAACATGCTCAATGCGGTGCCAAAAGTTGTGTCAAATTTGGCGTAAAAATAAATACAGCCATATTTGCTGACTTTTTAATTTTAAATAATAAAAAATTAACAAATTTAGTAGGGAAAACTAAGATTGAAACAATTCTAAAAAATATTCAATTTGTTATATTTGTTGACTTTTATAATTTTAAATAATAAAATTAAAATTAAAAAAATAGCATATCAAATAGAATTTTGCATTGAAGTACAATGTTAAAATGATGTGTCAAATATAACATTTTACTATTTTTTGTACCAAATTTGACAAAGCATGATGGTCTTACATTATGGGAATTATAATCTCCAATCCACATATAATCATATATTCCTTTGAACTTAAAAGTTACTCGAAGCCTCTTAACTTGACGTGCTATTCTGTTTGACATTTCATCCATAAATAACATACTCAGCTTTAGCTTCAAAAATCAAATGACTAACGATTGTTCTGATGTTACACTACAATGTTCTGACTAACGATTGTTCTGATGTTCAAAAATCAAGGACGAAGACCACTTTGATATGGTATTAGAGCTAGATATACCCGGGGATGGGTTGGGCCCATCACGGGTGCAGGTGCTACCAAGTGAGCACGCTGTGCGTGAGAGAGGGTATGAATCATAGTCCCACATCCCTTGGCATTAAGGGGAAGCGCAATCGATAAGTTTGAGGGCAACTTATCGACATAGAGCAGCGGATTCGTGTTTTTTAGGCATGAGTTTTCGATGATCAATATCATCATCCCCAGTAAATACCTTCCCTGCAATTGTTACTAAGTAGATGAGTGGAGCATCATATCTATTCAGGAAAAATTTTCCAGGGAAATATCGGAATGCTCACAGAAACCATCCAGACAGGTTGCAAATTTTATTTTTACAAGTGAGACAGTTTCATGAACTAGTCCTGGTGAAAAAGTCATGATCATTTTATGATTTTTTTTTTTTTTTTAATTTTTTTTTTTCAAATGCCTATGGTGGGAATTTTTAATAAATATTGACAACAACTTTCTTCAAATTTATTTTAATCAGGTTTAGTTGCAATCCGTACCAGTAATCATGCCGCTTTGGTACCAATTACCAAATTTTATTTGATTCTTGACTTTACTATATAAAACCAATAAAACTAATCAAATATGAGAAAGCAATGACTTGTGAAATAGTATTTGATAGAGACTTCAACAAATAATATTGGACTCAAATCCAAAATTTTTTTTGAAAATATAATTTTGAGATTTGGTAAAGTCGTATACAATAATGATAATTATACGACCGGACCGTGTGATATTTAACACATAATCACCTTAATTTTTATCTAATTATTTACCATTAAGACTTTTTTTAGTTAGTGCCTTTCTATGGAACATAATTAGTGTTGAATCGAGTGGAATTTCAAGGAAAAAAAATTAAAAGATGGAACTAGTTAAATATTGTGGGAAAATCACTAAAAAGAAATTTAATTGTTTATAAATAAATAATTTTTTAATAATGGAGAGAAATTGTCAAACACTATGCACGACAAACACTAAAAAAAGGATTTGTTCCGTGTACGGACACGTACTTGTACTTTACCAAATACCAAGTCATGAGTCATCTTAAAAGTTGTTTAAATGGTTAGGTCATTACATTTTTATTTATTTCTTTTTTTTCTTTAATAAACTGACAAAGAGATGTGGTTGAACCGTCTAACAATAACATTATGATAAAGTAATAAACACACCTCTTAAAAAATAGTAATAATCCAATAAAGAAATTGGGTCTCGAACATGTAACATAATTGTATATCACCTCCCGGTAGAATTAGTAGTACACCTCCCTTCGACATTAGTTGTGAGGGGTTCAAATTACACAATGCTCATTTTACAAGTATGTGTAGGAAGTTTTCTTCTCGAATTATAGGAGTAATTAGGTCCTGTTATGGAAATAGTTATCCGAACCGTGCATGTATTGTTTGACCTCATACCGACAGTCTTATTATAATAGTTTTTGTAATTTAAAAAAAAAAAAAAAAAAAAAAACATGTAACATAATTAGTATTGTCCAGATAATTACTCTCACACTATAAATACAATACAAGTGTGGGTTCTAAAAAAAATAGTAAATAAAGAGCAGGAAGCACCTAATAGAAGCAATTAAGAGCATATTCTATATGTTTTTTTTTTTTAATTATTATTATTTAAAAGAGCTATTTTTTTTTTTATTTTTTTTTTATGTATTACCACACAATCTATTAAGTTAAAACACTTTTTAAATTGAATACCAAACGATATATGGTTTTTTTTTTTTTTTTTTTTTTTTTTTTTTTTTTTTAAGTTTTATTCAATAAAAATTCCATTAATAAAAAATGGATAGTGTTAACTTGTACCCTATAGGTTAACACTTAGAAAATAGATAAAAAACAATTATGAACCTCTTCATTTATTGCATCTGATTTTTTTGTTTTTTTGTAAATCGTAAAATGCCCTTTTTACCCTGCTTTTAATTTTTGGGTAGTGCTTAAGTTTGGACATAAACAATTGATAAAACTCCATAAGATGAATGATCTCTACCATTGTTCATTTTAACTCCAACTGTGGTTATAATCTTTGTGAACGATAATAAGGTAATTTCTTATACTTTTTACATTTATTCTTACTAAAAACAAATTTGGAAGAACAATATATGATTTATATTCTACATTCACATTTCTTTTATAATTTTGCTTTGATTTTTTTTATATAATTTATTTCTAGGTTTTTATTCTGATTGAATGTTTGAACCTGAATAGATATAGAGGTAGTTTTGATCTAAAAATTTTGTAAACTTGAATAGCTACAGAGGTAGTTCTGAACTGAAAAAGACTCATTATATGTTAGTTTTTTTTTTTTTTTTTTTAATATTTTGTTGGGCAAAAAAAAAATCTTTGATTTTTATAAATTTTGAATTGAAATTCAATAATTAACAACTAACCTGGTAATTATACACTATCATTTATATACCTTTAAATGAGTTTAATTTTTTTATTTGAATGTCCAATCATTTATGTATTTAGTTATAGACAGAACCTGAATAGTTGTAAAGATAGTTCTGAGCTGACAGATCACCTGAATAACTGCAGTTATAGTTCTGAACTGAAAAATCTATAAACCTGAATAACTGCAGATGTAATTCTAAATTGATAGGGACTTATTGTATATTAGTTTTTTTTTTTTTTGATTTTTTTGATTTTTTTGATTTTTTTGATTTTTTATAAACCTTGAATGGAAATTCAATAATTAACTACTAACTCAGTAATTATGCACCCTTAGGGCACAAATTAACACCTAGAAAATAGATAAAAAAAAAAAACAATTATGGACCTCTTCATTTATTACATCTGATTTTATTGTTTTTTGTAAATCGTAAAATACCATTTTTACCCTGCTTTTAATTTTGAGTCCATTTTTGCTCACCCCCTTCCCATACACTTGACATGTGTCAAGGGAGGGGTATTTTTGTTATGTGTTTGGACAAAAATACCCCCTCTCTGGACACATATCAAGTGTTGGGGAGGGAGGTAATGCTTACCCCCCTTGTAGGGGGGTGAGCAAAAGTGTTCTCTTTAATTTTTGGGTAATGCTTTAGTATGGACATAAACAATTTTAATTAAAACTCTACAACAACAACTGAATTAAAACCTTAGAAGAGGAATGATCTCTACCATTGTTCATTTTAACTCCAACAGTGGTTATAATTCTTGTGAACGATAATAAGGTAACAGTATTTCTATTGTCAGTTCGTCCTAACATAAAATATATTAGGATGAAGAATGTGGACCATAGATTATGGAAAAGTTTTGACAAATGTATACACTTTGAGTCAAAGTGTGTAAATTTAATGGTACACATTCTTCGTCGTGATATATTTTATATTATGACGAACTGACAATATAAAAATTGAATAAGGTAATTTCTTATACTTTTTATATTTGTTCTTACTAAAAAACAAATTTGGTAGAACAATATATGATTTATATTCTACGTTCACATTTTATTTATAATTTTGCTTTTATTTTTTTTATATAATTTATTTCTAAATTTTTATTTTGATTGAATATTTGTACAACTGTACTTGCCTACTATTGAATTCCCTTTAAAACCTTACATACTACCTTTGTTAAACTTGTGAAATTATCTATTCCATCAATTGGTTATAAAATTAAAATAAGCACATAATTTTTTATTGTGTTCTAAGAAATTTATTTTGCTGAATTTTAAATTTAACTATTTGAGTTTATTGTATAAAAAATAAATTAATTAACTAAGACAACTATTTGAGTGTAGAACTAAGACATCAACTTTTACTTGAGTAACTTTTGATGGAACTTATATTTGTAGATTTTACATTTAACTATTTGAATTTAATGAATAAAAAATTTAAACAAAACAGCTGTTTAAATAAAAAGCACTATCAAAAAATTAAAGACAAGGTAAAATTGATATTTTACTATTTATAAAAAATAATAAAATCAGATTTAATAAACGAAGAGGTACATAATTACTTTTAACCCATTTTTCTAATTGTTAATATGTACCGTTAGGTTAATACTACCCATAAAAAAAATATATATATATTGCAAAAGCTCCACATAAAAAAAACAATACTAAACATGCCTTTAATGTTCGCTCTTTGTGTCATTCTAGAGACAGAAAAACTAAAGCATTGTGATAACACTCAACAGCTCAAAGGACACTTGTGACTTTGTGAGTACCACCACTGACCACTATCAATGAAACTCCTCCCTCCAGTTAACACCTAAAAAAGAAAAAAAAATCAAAATAGAATAATAATAATCCATCAATTTCAAAGACTTGAAGGGTATCAAAGCAATTATCATTTATCAACATCAACATTCAAAAGTGTCAGAGTCAGAAGCACTTTTGGCCACAAAAATGCTTCTCTCACTCACTCTATCTATCTCTTTGACAGCAAGGCAGGTTGAAAACTCCAAGTGTATCAGTCACCACCTCCCTTGCCTGTACCAAAAAAAAAAAAGTCGTTTATTAGCTTTTGTCTTTTTTTCTGCTTTTCTCGAATCTCCACTATATCTACCGTTCTTATCTGAGTAAGGTTGGTACTATCTATGTCCATCTAATAAGTACGGCCACTATCTTCCTCTACAATATCTATCCCACCATTTTCTTCTGTCTTTTTATATATTTTTATATATTTTTATTCCCTTTTAGCCGCACCTAAGAAAAATCAACTTGTTTACCAAATAATTTTTGAAATTCGACACGAAACATGCCCGAAGTTTACCGAACCTATCATAATCAATCGGATTTATACTCTCACAACACAAAAAAGATACTTAAAAAGGGTATCTCATACTTATACGTAAATGATCTATTAAGAGTGGATGTGTAAAATCAATTTTTTAAACTATAACATACAATTTCACTTGATTTTGGTGTTAGGGATTTACAATTTCAATCGACATATATCAAATTAAATTTATGATCTAATTTTTTTATTTATTTTAATATCTAATTATTTATATATTTAGTTATAGATAGAACCTTAAAAGCTATAGAGGTAGTTCTGAATTGAAAGGATTTATTATCGGTTAGTTTTTATTTTTTATTTTTTATTTTTTAAATTTTGATCTTTATAAACCTTGAATTGAAATTCAATAATTAACAACTAACTCAGGTAATTATACACTGTAGAGTATATAAACTTATCATTTATCTACCTTAAAATAAATTTAATGTTTTTATATGAATATCCAATCATTTATATATTTAGTTATAGACAGAACCTGAATAGATACAGAGGTAGTTTTGAACTGAAAGAGACTCATTATATGTTTGATTTATTTTATTTTATTTTTTTAATATTTTGTTGGGAAAAACAATCTTTGATTTTTATAAATTTTGAATTGAAATTCAATAATTAACAACTAACCTAGTAATTATACACTATCATTTATATACCTTTAAATAAGTTTAATTTTTTTATTTGAATGTCCAATCACTTATGTATTTAGTTATAGACAGAACCTGAATAGCTGTACAGATAGTTCTGAGCTGACAGATCACCTGAATAACTGCAGTGATATTTATGAACTAAAAAAATCTATAAACCTGAATAACTGCAGATGTAATTCTGAACTGATAGGGACTTATTGTATATTAGTTTTTTTTTTTATATATATAATTTTTTATTTTTTTTTATAAACCTTGAATGGAAATTCAATAATTAACTACTAACTCAGTAATTATACAGAGTACAGAGTACAGAGTATCTAAAGTGATCATTTATCTACCTTCAATCAAATTATTGATTAATATTTAAATAAATGTATATTATTATTTATTTTTATATTTGTCAATTTGGTTTGTACTGTCTGCACTTGAATCTGTCCTTCCTCACATACTCCTCCACCAAATGGGTTAGTCTTGGTCTCTGTTTCCTGATAAGACAATGACTTTTCATCAAAAGACTAATATATCCCCGTCAACTCCCTCTATTTACTCCGTCCTTTCACGTACGGTTCTATAACTCTTCTTAAAATACCATAACACCCTCTCTCTTTCTTACAAATTCCTTGATGGTTCAACGGATCGAAAGGGCCTTTTAGTCTTTATGGAATAAACTTCTCGATCAAAACCAACATTGTTTAGAAGGCTATAACTGTAAAAACTGAACCTTTCTTCTTCTTCTTCTTCCTCACTTGCACTCTTCAACTGCCAAACACAAATCAAACCCCACCATTTTTGTTGTTGTTGCTATTTAACGGTTACTTCAAAGCTCTCAAAAGTGACCAAACATTATATATAATACACATTTGTTTTTGCTCTCAATCTGACCAAATCGAAACCTTGATTTCATCAAAAAGATTTTATTTTATTTTTTCAAAACCATGAAGAATCAGAAGCAACAGAGGCTCTCTCAAACGACCAACCACTTCGATCTTTTATCAGAAGAAATTGTTTTCACCATTTTAGACTTTTTCGGCGAGAACCCAATTGACAAAAAGTCGTTTTCTCTTACCTGCAAGTCGTTTTACGTTATCGAATCGAAGCACCGGAAGAATCTCAGGCCTCTCCGACAAGAACCCCTCTCAGGGATCCTCACTCGCTATCCGAACATAACCCACCTCGATCTCAGTCTCTGTCCCCGAGTGACCGACAGTTCTCTGACGACGATATCGAACTTGTGCGAATCCACGCTTCGAAGCATCGATCTTTCGCGGTCAGGGGCGTTTTCGGGTTCTGGGTTGTTGAGATTGGCCGTCAATTGCAGGAATCTGGTGGAGATCGATGTCTCGAACGCGACCAACTTGAAGGACGCCGGAGCGGCGGCGCTGGCGGAGGCAAAGAATCTGGAAAAGCTGTGGATGGGGAGGTGCAAGTTCGTGACTGATATGGGGGTCGGTTGCATCGCTGTTGGGTGCAAAAACTTGAAATTGATTAGCTTGAAATGGTGTTTAGGTGTTGGAGATTTCGGGGTTGGTTTGATTGCTGTCAAATGCAAAGAGATTCGTAGCTTGGATCTCTCTTACTTGCCGGTAATTTAATTTTCGATGTTGTTGTTTGATTCTTTTAATGAAGATCTGGATCTTAAGTATCTGATTCTCTGTTTTTTTTTTTTTCCTGTTTGATTTGATGTTTGTGCAGATTACAGATAAATGTTTGCCATCTATTTTGAAATTACAACATCTTGAAGATTTGGTTTTGGAGGGTTGTTTTGGTATTGATGATGATAGCCTTGCAGCCCTCAAACATGGATGCAAGTCTCTTAAGGTATCAAATTGTTGCAAAGCAGATACTAATATGCATAAATTCGATTTCTTAACAGTCATATCGTATGGTTCGTTAATGAAAATGATCGAAAATGATCGAAAATGATCTCTTGTTTGCACAAAATTGTAATGGACAGCTATTATTGTGTTGAATTTGTGATCACTTGTATTTCAATTTACGATATTTGAGCCTCTGAGTTTAAAAGTATTGTGTAAAATGGTACTTAAGATATACAAACGTGTAGGTCGTACGTTGTTCAGTGAATTTGATGTGCTTTTTTTTTAGATTGAGAGCCATGGAAAGTGTAGTATACAATATATTGAATGTTAATTTTCACTTTCCTTGAAGTATTTATTTGACTAATCAGTTTATTTTGCATACAACAGGCTCTTGATATGTCAAGCTGTCAGAATATTAGTCACCTTGGCTTGTCTTCACTAACAAGTGGTACTGGAGGCTTACAGCAACTTACCTTAGCATATGGCTCCCCTGTAAGTTTGTCGACTCATTTTTCCACTGTCTATTGTTTGAGGTTTTTCTTTTAGCTTGTTGTTTACGTTTTAGTGGTGATGGTGGTCAGGTTACTCTTGCTCTTGCTGATGGTTTGAAGAAGCTTTCCATGTTGCAATCGATCAAATTAGATGGTTGTGTGGTTACCTGTGCTGGACTGAAAGCCATTGGAAATTTGTGTGTATCACTGAAGGAGCTGAGCTTAAGTAAATGTTTAGGAGTGACCGATGAAGGTCTCTCATCTATTGTAACAAAACACAGAGAGTTAAGAAAGCTAGACATCACCTGTTGTCGCAAGATAACTGATGTTTCTATTGCCCATATTACAAATTCATGCACCAATCTCACTTCTCTTAGGATGGAGTCGTGTACACTTGTCCCTAGAGAAGCATTCGTGTTGATTGGACAGCGATGCCCTTTTCTCGAGGAGCTTGATCTAACAGACAATGAAATTGATGATGAAGGTTTCACTCATTTCATTCACTCTGCTAATTTTTGTATAAGAGCTATTGTGTTAGTTTTCATACTTACGCGCTTTGTTGTTGCAGGTCTGAAGTCCATCTCTAGATGTCCCAATCTCTCCGTTTTGAAACTAGGAATATGTCTTAATATCACTGATGAAGGACTAATCCATGTTGGCATGGGATGTCCAAAACTCGTTGAGCTCGATTTGTACAGGTTAGTGATTGCAATCTGCAAGTTTTTTCCTTTTTCCATTACTTCATTTTGATTAAAACAAGTTTGGCCTATTAATTTGAGTCGGAACAAGATCTTAGACTTTCCTGGTGTGTGCCAAGGATTGTTTTTGTGTATGAAATATGAATAGATTCATTGATATCTGATTCGGGTTACTTTGTTCAGATCTGTAGAAATAACAGATTCGGGCGTTTCAGCAATTGCCTGTGGTTGCCCCGACCTAGAGATGGTTAATATAGCCTACTGTAAAGACATCACTGATAGCTCCCTAATGTCATTGTCGAAATGCTCAAGGCTGAACACATTCGAAAGTCGAGGATGTCCTCTGATCACATCTTTAGGTCTAGCGGCCATTGCTGTGGGATGCAGGCAACTCGCCAAGCTGGACATAAAGAAATGTCACAACGTCGATGATGTTGGGATGCTTCCACTTGCTCACTTCTCACAAAACCTCAGACAGGTTGGTCAGCTTCTGGTCCTTATTAATTTCTGGTGAATATATAACTTATCAAAAGCAAAATTTGATGACTTATGGTTGTGCTTCATTCTTTATGTTACAGATCAATCTGTCGTATAGCTCAGTTACGGACGTGGGACTCTTGTCCCTTGCCAGCATCAGCTGTCTGCAGAGCCTGACTATCTTGCACGTGAAGGGCTTAACTCCAAGTGGATTGGCCGCTGCACTGTTGGCATGCGGAGGGCTAACAAAGGTCAAACTTCAGGCATCGTTCAAATATTTGCTACCCCAGCCACTTTTTGAATATATAGAAGCACGCGGTTGTGTGTTACAATGGCGAGATAAGGTGTTTCAGGTATGTGTGTGTGATCTGCTGTGACCAATCTCATTGCTTCTTTGTTTAATTTTTCGAGCAATATTCATTTTTCCCGCACATAAGAACACTTTTTTCCTGCATACATTTTGTTTCTACTTAAAATCCCAACGCAGTAATGGTCCGGAGCAATTGTTTGCTCTTTGATTGTTAGGTGCAAACAACTGTGAAGTTTGACAACCAATTGTACAACCACCAAATTGGCATGAATCATACATTGATTATAATATTATTCTTACAATTATGTGATTGATTGACAGGCTGAACTGGACCCCAAGTGCTGGAAACTGCAGTTGGAAGACATGGTGCCATAGAGACTTTTCAGAGATCTTGTAGCTTTCTTGTTGTAGATTCCATGTGCCGCGAAGCAGACAAAATGCCGAAAATTCGCGACATCTTTACGTCTTTTTCCTGTAATTGCTCATATCATAAAATGATAAAATGATGGAAGTGATATCATTTTAGCCTTTGGTTATCCCCCAAAAATTGTGGAACCATTGCTTATGTTCTGTAATGTGTATTATTATTGAGTCAATAATTTATAAAAGCATATCATGTATCCCCTTGAAATCCTTTTTTGTATATTATATATATATCATTGACTTTTCATTTTAGGACGGCTAATGGACAATCTAAGATCATGAGAAGATCTTGTTTCATGATATAATTGGCTTCGTTTATGTGAGAAAAACTTGTGAGGTTAGGAGACCAAAGATTCTAAACATGTATGCTGTGCTCTTTTAGAAGAAAACACAGCTAATTTGATTTGATTAGTAGTCGGGTACTCGGGTGCATGCAACTGGGTGCATCCAAGATTTTCTCGACCAAGGAAATTGGGTGTATTGGAAATTTCCTCAAAACCCAGTTTCTCGTGGCTTGCTGTTGCTAAAGAGACATCGTCGGAATAAGACAAACGAGTTTTTCTTATTTATACCATAAACTAATTCTGACTATTATTAACAGGTTAATTGGTACTTATACCCCATAAACTCTTCTAAAATATACACTATGTCCCATATATATTTTTTTTCATCATTGAACCCCTTGAACTCTCGTTTTTTGACAAACACTTGGGTTTATTGCCCCATGTGAGGGGTATCTACAGTCGACTTTTGTTAATTTGTGAGAGTTCAGGGGGTTAAGTGGCGAAAAAAAGTGTAAGGGACATTGTGTATATTTTAAAAGAGTTTAGGGGGTATCGGTGCTTATTAGCGTTATTAATATGGGAGAAAATGTCCTAAAAAAACAGATAATATATCTCACAAGTCACAATCAAATATCAATTTCACCATTTTAAACAAAATAGCATAGCTGGTTTGGGTATTAGTTGACAAAGTCAAAAATTGACAATTTTTTTTTGGGTAATTAGCACAAATACCCTCTGAACTCTACGCTCGTTGCTATTTCCCTCCCTATATTTTTTTTTTAGGCAGTAAACCCCCTGAACTATTATAAATTGGCAATGGTTGACGGAACCCTAATTCTGTCTAGGAAAAATTACACTAAGTCCCCCTGATTATTTATATAATTGCATTAAATAGGAAAAATATAATAATATAACACAAATACCCCTCTGACCAATTTTTTTTTTTAAAAAATAAATTTAAAATTGAAATAATAGTTAAATAATAATTAAATTCTGAATTTTATTATAAAGACAATTAAATATATAGAGAAATGAAAAAAGTAAATTGATATAACAATTATTTAAATTATCTTTTTATTTAAATATCCCTAAATATAAAACCAAGATAAATATTTAAATTATTTAAGAAAAATAAAAATAATGGTTAAATAATAATACAATTCCCTTTCAAAAAAAATAATAATACAATTCTATTTTTTTTATAAAGAAAATAAAATCTTTAAAAAATTAAAACATCTTTAAAATCTCTACCATCCATCTCAAAGATGGACGGTGGAGAAATATTTATTAAAATAAATTCAAATAAAAAAAGCATTTTTTTTTATCTCAATTTGTTTTTTGAAATAGATTAATTTATCTCAATTACAAAATAATAATAATAATAATACAAGTACAAATTTTAAAAAATTGAATATCGCTCCAATTAAAAACACACATAGAAGAATTAAAAATTAAATTTTTTAATTTTTGGTTTCTGGGTGTTGCAAATTTAAATATTCTTATTTATTTAGATAATGGAATTTTTTAAGGATTGGATGGAGAAACAGATGTTCATTTAATTAGATGGATTGATGTTCATTTAAAAATATTTATTTGAAATTTTTTATTTTAAGGATTTCTCTTCTCTATGTTCATTAAGTTAAAAAAAATTAATTTAAAAAAACACAATTCACAAATCAATAAATGAAATCCAATTAAAAAAAAATTTTAAAACAAAATAATAATAATAAAAGAACATTGATGGATCTTCATTAATGAAGAAACTTATTACTTTATTTTTTGGGTAATTGAGATCAACAATTATTTTTTTTTTTTGAAAGGGAATTGTATTATTATTTAACCATTATTTTTATTTTTCTTAAATAATTTAAATATTTATTTTGGTTTTATATTTAGGGATATTTAAATAAAAAGATAATTTAAATAATTGTTATATCAATTTACTTTTTTCATTTCTCTATTTATTTAATTGTCTTTATAATAAAATTCAGAATTTAATTATTATTTAACTATTATTTCAATTTTAAATTTAATTTTTTTAAAAAAAAAATTGGTCAGAGGGGTATTTGTGTCATATTATTATATTTTTCCTGTTTAATGCAATTATATAAATAATCAGGGGGTCTTAGTGTAATTTTCTCTAGACAGAATTAGGGTTCCGTCAGCCATTGCCAATTTATGATAGTTCAGGGGGTTTACTGCCTAAAAAAAATGTATAGGGGGAAAATAGCAACGAACGTAGAGTTCAGGGGATATTTGTTCTAATTACCCTTTTTTTTTTTTCTTTTTTCTAGTAAAATGAAAAATGAAAAAAGAAAAAAGAAAAGTGTTTTTAGTGACCAAATCACCATTGGAAAACTGCCATTTAGCGTGATCTTCAAGTCCAAAATACAAGACTCCATGCAATTGGTATTGTTTTTGTTTTTTTTAATCAAAAAACTGAAAACATTTTTTTTTTAGAAAATAAAAAGCAACATAACATGTCATAAGTCATGATGAAGCAACAGAACATGCTGTCAAGTGTTGAAGGGTATTCTTGTCATTTGATCGTTGGATTTTGGTGGCTCATGATAGTCAGCTGTCAGCTTAAGGCGGCTGCTCTCGTTTGATTTGGTCAAACCAATCATCTCCCCCATGTGATAATATTAAATTACAACTTTATCCAAATTTCATTAAAAAAAAATTAAATTATTTGTTAACTATAAAATATAAAGTACTGTATCAACAAATTGAGTTGATGATGAGGATGCTAAGGAGGTACCGGTTTAGTTGGGATGTCTCGATGCACCTACTAATCCCGACCACCAATAATTAAAAAAGAAAATAAGGTACTATATCAGCAACAACTAGTTAATTTGATAAATAAAACGGTTTGAATTCTATTCAAATTTCACTTACACTAGAAAAGGGTTTGATTTATTTATTATAATAATAAAAATAAAAAAGAAAGGGCATGTAGAGTGTACTCTTTAAGAAAAAAATTATTATTATTTAGTTTGATTGAAATGAAAGTTTAAAAGCTAATTTTCTTTAAACTAACTTTAAATGAATTTATTTTAATTTATTTGTATGCATTAATAAAGAGATGAATGAATTTAATTTAACGATATGAGGTTGGTTCGGTAGTAAATCTCTCACACATGCATTATGAGGTTGCGGGTTCAAGTCCCCCTGTAATATATGCCATGTCATTTTAGAAAAAATAAAAATCTTATTTTTGATATTATAAAAGAGTAATTTTAGAAAGAAAAAAAAAATAATTATATAAATACTTCGGTGTGCTTGTTAAAAAATAATAGTAATAATAAAAAATAAAAATAAAAATCACTATCTTAGATTTTGATATGGATCCCCTCCTAGCATTAATTATCCTTACCTTATCATCACTTTCATAATCTATTGTCACGTAATGAACCGAATTATTTTTATTAATTTTTATGTTTTACTCCACCGAAAATAGAATTAATAGAGACTATTGATTTAAGTGAAGGCAAGATGAGATTTGAAGTGGGTACCCGTTTTTTTTTTTTTTTTTTTTTTTTTTGAGGTTCATGTTAATGACACTTTTTTAAAATTGTTTTGACATGTATTAATGACAATTTTGAAGTTTCAATTTTCACCAATATTCGCATGCAAAAAAGTACACGTGGCAAACAAAAGGACTTCCATCACAGAGGATCCGGAGCTGCTCTTGGCTCTACTCCAAGCCGACTCAGCTTTCTTGTTCTTATAAGTCCAGTCAAACCCACAAGCTTTGACCAAAGAATAAATTTTCCACGGTCAAACTTTTGCCTTTAGCTTCTAAGAAGAAACCTTGGAGGGAGACTTCTTAATGCGAAACTCACCAAGTCACCATGTAAAACGACATCAAAGCCCCGTCGTTTTATCTACTCTTCTTCTTCTTCTTCTACTGCTAAGACATTAGATTCTCTATCTTCTATAAATCCCAACACCACCCTCTCTTCCTCTTCACCCACCAAAACAACAACACAATCCATGGCCTCTTCTTCTTTCATGAACATGGACAACAACATTAACTGGGGATTCTCTAGTCTAAACAATAGTACTCATGATCATACTAAATCTGCACAACAATCTTCTTCTTCTTCACTACCCATATCTCCTCCACCTGTCTCTCCTTCTTCATATCTATCAATCCCACCAGCTGGTTTGAGCCCAAATGACCTCTTGGACTCCCCTGTTCTTTTCTCTAATGTAAGTTAGTTAGTTCTTGATTTTTCATATACATAATTTAAAAACAAAACATGTTTGGATTGAGTTGTTATTGATATGTTCTCTGTTTTTTTGTTGTTGTTTTGTTTTGTTTTAGTTTTTTGCCTCTCCAACAACAGAATCTTTTTTGAGTCAAGCTTTCAACTGGAACAACAACACAAACCAGCAGCAGAGTAGTACTGTTGTCACCAATAAGGGAGGAGGAGATGAGAACAACTTCTTTGATTTCTCTTTTCAAACCCAAACAAGGCCTTCTTCTTCAACCGTTGTTTCAGTGGTATGCTTCAATTCATTACATTTCATGGTTAAATTTATTGTTTTTGCTTTCATTTTCATGTTGTAATTTAATAAACCAATTTCTTTTTTACAAGGTTTGACAATAAGAAAGGAAATTTAGAGTTTAAATTATAGTATAACACGCATGCTAAATTGAAATCTCAACAAATTTGCTAACTAGAGAAAAAGACAAGCTTTTTGTCTGGTTCAAAAAGTCATGACATGATAATATAGCATGGAAACTTTAGTGTCCTGTACTACTATTTTCATATGATATATATCTATAGTTCTGTTTTGATAATTTTCAATGATTTTTAATCTGAACAGGAGGAACCTGATAAGAGGCAACAGGATTCATGGAACTTCAATAACAAGAGATCAAAGCAACCTGATCTCTCAATAGAGAAAACAGAAATGAAATCAGAATTTGCACCAATTCAGAGATTCTCTTCCTCAGAAATGGCCTCTTTTCAATCAAATATGCAGAGTAATGCTGCTGCTGCTGCTGCTCCTCAATCCGGTTACAACCATTATGCGCAATCATCGCAGTATAGTACCAGAGAGCAAAAGAGAGCAGAAGATGGGTACAACTGGAGAAAATATGGACAGAAACAAGTGAAAGGAAGCGAAAATCCTCGTAGTTATTACAAGTGCACATTCCCAGATTGTCCAACAAAGAAGAAAGTTGAGAGATCATTAGATGGACAGATAACTGAGATTGTGTATAAAGGAAGTCACAACCATCCTAAACCTCAGTCCACTAGAAGATCATCATCTTCACATTCAATGCAACCATCTACATGTGCCAATTCAGAGATTTCGGATCAATCAGTCGGGGTGTTGGGAAATGCTGCACAGAATGAGTCTTACTCTATGCAGGGAGATTCTTCAGCTTCATTTGGAGAAGATAATAGTTTTGACCAAGGATCACCAACAAGTCATCCTGGAGGAGATGACTACGACGAAAATGAACCCGATGCCAAGAGATGGTAAGCATAGCTAAAAGCTACTACTTTGATAATCTTTCTTGTTTGTGTAATTGTGTATATATATGTTGAAACTTGAAAGTTCAAATGGGATCTAATTGAATTTTGATTTGATTTTGCAGGAAGAGTGAAAATGATATTGAGGGTGCTATTGGTACTGGTAGCAGAACTGTGAGAGAGCCAAGAATTGTAGTTCAAACAACAAGTGATATTGATATACTTGATGATGGATATAGGTGGAGAAAATATGGACAGAAAGTAGTGAAAGGAAATCCAAATCCAAGGTGATTATTTATTCTTCACACTACAAAATTTTTCCACCAATTTTGATAATCTATATACAGAAATTGATGTGAATTTGGTTTTTGCAGGAGCTACTACAAGTGTACGACTGTAGGTTGTCCGGTGAGGAAACACGTAGAGCGAGCATCCCACGATATGAGGGCTGTGATCACCACCTACGAGGGGAAACACAACCATGATGTTCCAGCAGCTCGTGGCAGCGGTTATACATTGACTAGACCTTCTCCGAATCCTACCAGTAGCAGCACCGTACCTATACCTATAAGGCCATCAGCTGCGTCTGCCATGGCCAATCTTTCCCTCCAAAACACTACAAGGCTACCAACAACATCAGGAAGTCATCAAGCAACTTTTACATCAGAAATGCTGCAGAATTCAGGGAGTTTCAGTGGGTTTTCAGGATTCGGAAGGCATACCAATTCTTACATGAATCAGATACCACAACAATCAGATGGTGGTGTGTTCTCTAGAGCAAAAGAAGAACCCCGAGAAGACTCGTTTTTGGAGTCTTTCCTAAATCCAAACAACTAACTTCAGGATTGAGAATACTGGCAGTAAATTGCAATGAATCGTACTGCTGGTGTAGTAGTGGCCCCTGTAAATTTTGGGACTGTTATAACTGGAGTAGTTACTTGCATACTTGTATTGTATTTGTTCATTTGTTTTGAGGGCCTGGCCTCACTTTACCTCAGAATCAGAATTTAAGAGGAGGCTTGTACATTGCCTTTCAATTTTCCTTTTCCTATGTTGTACCTTTTCGGATTTTCGCTATCAAATAGATATATGTATCAGTACTTATATAGTTATATATAATAACATTGTTTTTATGAAGACAAAGTACAAACTAACTAGAGCTTGCAAGATCAATGGAAACATTGAATTTTATTTTATTCATGGCATACTCTTATTCTGTATAAATCAGAACAAATCTAATTACACAATCCATCCTCTCACCATTCAATCCATCCTCTATACAACATCAAATGTTTTAAATACAATAAGACAATACAATTGACATATAAATATCATCAAAAGAAAAGAAAAGAAATATCTATATCAGAAAACCCGTATGATATACTTAGATGTAAGTTTGAGATGTTAATTTATATCCTGAAATGAGTGCTGACAATGCCAATGCTAGGAATGCTAAGAGTTCCATGCCAATGGCAGCTGCTGACGAGTCTGTAAATATGTTGTCGGCTCCTTCCCTCATCCTATTCGTCAAGGGAATAGCCGATGATCCGGCTGATATCAGCAGATAAGCCGAAACCTGTGACATGAAAAATGAAAATATTTCCAATCTTTCAATTCAATCATATTTCACCATTACAACGACAGGCCAAAAAAATTTCTGAAGAAAAGACTTGGTGTACACTCTCCACAAACTTAGAGCTCAAGCATTCAATTGTTTACTTTTATTGCTTACTGAATCTAAATATAGAATTGAAAAAAAAAAAAAAAGTGCAACTTCTTGTTTCACACTAGAAGGTTCACCACATGTTCCAGAAAAACCAACTTTTTTCAATTTTTTGTTGAAACTCTCCAAGGTTCAATCATGGAACTTTTTATTATAAAAAAACATTGAACATTGCAAGGACATACATTATTTTTGTGGATGAAAATTGAAAAGCATATGCAGCACTCTGTCCATCAATCAAGATCTCATCCATCTACTACAGATTCAAAGAGAACTCTAAAGTCTAACCTGATCACCAAAAAAGTCCAATAAAGCAGAAGCCCGTCGTTGCAACATTTGTCTACCTGTAGACATCTCATGTACATGTCTCAAAGTTTGTGCTCCAGTGTACAAAGTTGCAAGAATTGCTGCAGCCAACACATACCTGTAATAAAAAAGAAAACAAAATCCAATTCATACCCAGAAATCAAAATCCAAAATTTAATCAAACGCAGTAATCAATTTCATTTTGTACCTGTATTCTTCATACTGATCAAAATTTTTCCAATCTCCATGTTTGTTACTTGCCATTATAATAAAAGCAAGCAAAGAAAACAAAAGACCCAATCCTCTCAAAGCCAGACCTCCTCTATTCAACAAGTCTTCTCTCTTCCACCGCTGCGTGATCGCCGAGACACCGAACTTGGTCCTTCCGGTCCCGGAATTCGGAGCCGGGTCTTCCAGGTCAACAGCTGGTGGTGGGGCTGTCGGCGTCGCCTTTGGAATTTTTTCCTCCTCCGGATGCGACATGTTTTTTTTTTTTTTTTTGCGACAATTCAGTTACAGAGAAAAGTCAATAATTTGATCAATCTGAATATTATTTTCGGACAAGGATTGGAGATGTTTCTTAGGACACAACAGAAAAATAATGAAAAAAGAAAGCTTTGAAGTTTCTGTTTATGGTTGTTCGATTCCGGTCTTGTTTTGTAAGAAATGTCGATGCGCATCTGGTGACAGCTTGTATGTTTTGTTTTTATTTTTTTGTAACTAACTTCAGTTGATATTATATACCGGTCGTCTTGGTGAAAACGCCTTCAAGCCAAGCGCGTTTCAGGTGATCTGTTGGCTGATTTTTCTATGATTTTAGGGACCCAATGGATTCATACTTTATTATAGGTCTATGCTTTTTTTTTTTTTTTCTTTTTTTTTTCTTTTTTTTTTTCAATTTTTTTTATTTTATTTTTAAGATTTGAGCCGTTGATTTGGGAGTCATTTGCCTAAGCCTCAAACTCGTCTATCTACCAGCTAAGCTACATCCATAGGTGCGGGTCTACGTCTTTTTATTTCCACAATGATTCTATGATGGAATAAAATATAAATTAAGAATGAGATTAGCTTTTTGTATATAAAATCTTAGCTGGGTTAGAGGTGTCAAAAGAGCCGAACAGATCTAATTCGATCCAAATTTGATTCAGTATAATCAGGGTTTGATCCGGTCTAAAGCAAGCCTGATCCGATTTTAATCCAACCCTATATCAAGCTTAATAGAGAACTTCAAAATTTGAGCTTAATCCGATTCAAATCATGTTCATTCATTGTTGAGTGGTTTACACTATGGGTGGGCAAAAAAACCCACACCGTAAACCGGATCAAACCCAACCAAACCGCTTGGTTTTGTCCCGTTTTATATTTGAAAAAAAAAAAAAAAAAAGTGTCGATATCTATACCCTTGAAAAATCGTATGTGCACCCCTTTTTGTATCTACACCCCATTAAAATTTTAAAAATGCTATAATTCGCAAGCACACCCCACACATTACCAAAAATATCCTTTCTTTTAGTTTGTTTTAAATAATGTAAACTAAAATAATTATAAAATAATTTAAAAAAAAAATAATAATGTGGAGGAGTCTCTCGTCTCCCAGCCTCCCACCAAGCCTCCATGTTTTTATTTATTTATTTGTTATTTTAACTTGTTTTTGATTAAATTTATAATGGTTATTTAATAAAAATAAAATAAAGAATTGCAAACACGTTTGACTTCACCAAGCCACAACTTTATCTCAGCAAGAAGCCAAGTGAGTGAGCCATCAGCCATGCCATTTTTCTGACGAGAAACGAGAAGGCATTTAGCAACTCACAAGTCCTTACATCATTAGTTACAACTTAAAACACCAGAATTATTCAATAAAGAATTAGAACTATTTTTCTCCACAATGACTTTACTGGCATGCATCAGATTCCAACCATAACATGATAATTGCAGACTTTTAGCCAAGTTCAAACAAATTTATATATGTTTAAAATAACAATTATTGTATCTATTTGATATATTAGGCCGGATCCGGTGTATCATCAGGGATTTTCCTTTTCTATTGATTCCTACGGATTGGATGAAAAACTATTCTTGAATGAGGTATTCAACTCCAGGGATGAATCGAAAAAGTTAGGTGCATCAATTATTATTTTAATAGTTTCATTTAAGGGTAGTGTTGGAATTTTTAGAAAAAATATTAATCTGGGGTGTACATACAGTTTTAAAGGGGTGTAAATATCGTCACTAAAAAAAAAAAAAAACATACCGTTTTATTTTAGTAAAGCCGTATGGTCTAATCCGGTTTACAGTCCAAGCATATCAAATCCGGACCGAACCGTAAACCGAATACTTTTAGTATTACTATTATATATCACACCCAAAATTTTTTAATAAAATTTAAAATCAAAAACCCTGATTTATTATTTCATAGTTGTTTTATTCAGCCACCAACCGGACAAGTTCATGCAAGGTGAAAACCTTCATTAACAAATAAAACTCCAAGTAGGGGATTGTAAAAGATTTCAATATGTTCCCATTCTTTTATGAAGTTGTCATTAATAATAAAAATTGATTAATAATATTACACTGACTTAGTGCAATTGTCATGATTCAGTTGTAAATTTTGTTTGACTTGCATACATTCAATTGCACTATCATGATTATAGCAATAGCAAGTGATTTTATTTATTAACCTTAGACGATCTCCAATGTATAAGTCAATGTCAATGTCAAATTTGGCACAAAAAATAGTAAAATGCTATATTTGACACATCAATTTAGCATTATATTCCAATGCACAATCCTATTTAAAATGCTATTTTTATTATTTTATTAATTAAAATTTTAAAAGTAAACACTTATCATCAATGTATTTATTATTTCTTTTAATGTTCCAATGTAAAGTTCCATTAATGTATTAATTAAAAATTAAAAAATGAACATTTATTGTTGTGTCAAATTTGGCATATGTTATATTGTGTACCAAATTTGGCACACAATATTGCATATGCCAAATTTGGCACATCATTTGGCACTGCATTGGAGGACGATTTTTACACCTTATGCTAAATTTTAACAGTGACACAATTATTTGGCACAACATTGGAGATGTTTTTAAAGTAACTATTATTTTTTCTACTTCAATATATATATATATATTATTTTTTCTAGGGTTAATTATACTAACTTACCCTTAGTTTAGTAAATATAGCAAGATTGTAAAAAGATACCTAATAATAACACAAACTCCCCTTTCCACCAAGTCAATCCGTTATCTTTAACAATTGACTAACCTTGACCTTTAGAAAGCTAAATATACCCTTGCTACATCATCCCAAACATAAAATATTTTTTAATTAAAAATTAAAAAATCAAAATTAAAAAAACAAAATAAGATAATCTATTAGTGGTGGAGCTCTATCGTCGAAAAAAATAAGAGATCTTTGATGATCTCCTTCTACCGGAGGAGATTAACTTCCTACAGTTAGTAGAGGACTAGAGGAGGCTCTTCCATGAACTAGGGATGTTTCCGTTGGCGGTTGATAAATTATCTTTTTATTATTTATTTTTTTCAATTTTAATTAAAAAAATATTTTATATTTGGGATGATGTGGTAATGGTATATTTGGCTTTCTAAATAGCTTTCTGAATATCAAGGTTAGTCAACCGTTAAAGATAACAGATTGACTTGGTAGAAAGGGGAGTTTGTGTTAATATTAGGTATCTTTTTAAAATATTGCTATATGTACTAAACTAAGGGTAAGTTAGTGCAATTAACCCTTTTTTCTACTTCCTTAAATTCTACACGACCCATTAATCACCAATTGTATTGCACTAACTTGGAATTTAAGTCCACTAGGTAGGCAAAGCCCGGCCCTAAAATCCCACAATAATACCATTTATGAGTAATCTTGTTCTGTGCCCATTTCTTTGTGATTGGGCTAGATGGGTCATTTAGCCCATACAATCCAAGAATTTGTTTTCGTTTTCGAGTCGTGAGCTTAAGCCGTATACTCCCCCGAAATTCCAAATTTGTACTTCAAATATATATATATATATATATATATATATATATATATATTTATACGGCGTACTATTTTATTTTTTTCAAATTTTTAAATATTAAAATAATTTGAGGTTTGGAAAGGTGGGAGATTCAAACCAAAATCCTGAGTTGTAGGTACGAGAACCATATCACTGGGCCAACCTCGTGTGACACATGGGGTACTATTAAGGGTCAGTTTAGTATTGCGTTTGAAAAGTTAAAATCATATTATTTTATAATTTTGTCATAAAATTATGTTTAGTCAAACTTCTAAAAGTGAGTAATTGATAATTTGATAAGTTTTCACAGTGATTTTGAGAAGTATGTGAAGGTTGCTTTTTAAAAGTGATTACGAAATAATCCATTTCAGCATTTAATAATAAATATTTTAAAATATAATTATTATCCTTATGAAATCAAGTTAAAATCATTTATATACTTTATTTCATCTTAAAATTAAATATCCTATTACTATAAAATATATATATATATTTAAATATTGATTTGATTTATAAAATCTTTTAAAAATATTTTTATTGTTCTTATGAAATTTATTTTATAATTTAAATAGTCTGATATAATATATATAATTAGTGGGAATTTTTTTTTTGAAATAGGATTATAAACTCATGTATGTTTTAAAACTACCTAGCTGGCCATAAATCTTGAAAGTTATAAGAAGGAGATATCCATAATCCATCCTGTCAATGGATGGTTCTTGTGTGCTGGATGGGCCCCTTCGACACGGTTTTGTGTCAACATCGACCCGACATGACCATTTGCAGCCACCGATGTACATATAAGTTAACATTCTTCTAATTCGTTTTTTGCTATAAATTTAATTTCAGGACTTGCCAAATTTGCCCATTTTGGATTTGATTAAAACAAGTTAACAACCATTACCATACAAGCTTTCTCTTTCTTTTGAATGTGACATTCCAACTTACAAATACCAAATCTTTTTATTTTTCTTATTCTATTTTCATTTTTCAATCACGTCACGTCATTCACGGTTATTTTTTCTATAGAAATTACGTAACTTATAACTACTCTGATTGAATTTAACAAATTAATTTTTTTATTTTATTTTTATAAAAAATAAATCTAGCATTGCATATGATGTATATATCGATGAAAAAAGAAGGAAACAATCAAACTAGTAAACATGACCAATTGTCCAGCTTTGCTGGCACATTGTGCATGTGCTTTAATTTTCTTCTTTTAGGCATTTGATTTTTCTTTGTATCATTATCATAGTGCCACAAAATATCCATAATTGGGTTGCTGAATTATTGTTCGTTCATTAATAGTAATTTATCCACCGACTGTTTCATTTTTCATTTATTGTATATCTGCTCCTCTCTCTTCTTTTTTTTTTTTTTTTTTTTTAATTAAAAAAAAGAGAGAGAGGCTCTTATGTTCATTTATTGTGAGTTGTAGTGATTGCAATCTCTTATTTAAAGGGATTATGTGTTATAGATACATGTACCTAATTAGGTACAATTACATGCGCGTACTTAACTAAATCACTATAATCGGATCTTGTGATTACTTTTAATTTAATTTGTGTATATTTAGACGGTGATATAATCGAGACATATTAGTTTATTGACACATTTTGATAATTCCTTGAAAGCAAACAAATCTTAAGAACTAAAAATAGAGGGAATCTTGCACGTCACCTTTAAGTAGAGATGTTGTATACCTCTCTTCCACATCTAGTCAGTGTTGTAAAAGTCGCTAGGCGCCAGTCGGGCGGCGACCCACCGCCTAGCGCCTAGGGGGATTAATCGGGGACTAGGCAGATGGCCGGAAGTCGGCCATCGGCCGACAGACGATCGGAATTTTTTTTTTATAATATATTTTTTTTTGTAATTGAATAAATATCATAATATTTCATATATTTTCATATATTAAACCTAAAATAGAAAATCAAATTCCAAAGAAATAAAGTCAAAATCAAATCAACTAATTAGTAGTGTTGTGGTAAGCTCAATGTATTAGATTATTTCCTAAGCTACCACTCCACCCGCTGTATTCCACTTCCACAGCTTCTCACCTCTCATTCTCTCCCACTCAATTGATCTCAGCTTCTCGTTCTTCTTCTCTGTATTCAATAGGTTATCTCCTCTCATTCTCTCCCACTTGATTGTTCTAATCTTCTCGATCTTCTTCTTCTTCTTCTTCTTCTTAAATCTTCAACAGTACACCATTAAAATTCAACACAATATAAAACAAAAGTTACAAAAGACTTCCACCCACTTTTATCCCCAAAAAAAAAAAATTGACAATTTGTAAGTTGTAAGTTACCTCACAAATTGAAGACCAGCAATGAAGAAGAAGAACTGGAGGCCAATGAGCTGGACGGCTACGAGCTGGACGACGATCGGCGGAACTGCTTCGATGAGCTGGAGGTGACGGCGACGGCGATGGCTATTTGCTTTGGTTCTCACTTCACTTCTCTGAGTTCTCTTCTTTTTCAATTTTTTTTTAAAATGAAAGTGAAACACTGAAAGTCTGAAACCTAACTTACCAAAGCTCAGAACGGCGACGTTTTTGTCACCAACTTCGCAAGTCGGTCAAAATCGGTTTGACCGACTGGAACCGACTTGCCGACTAGACGGCGACTAGTCGTCGATTTCCTTCCTCCCGCCTAATCTCGCCGACTGCCCTGAAATCACCGCGGTGGGGCTCCGACTACCGACTAGTCGCCGACTAGGCGGGCCTAGGCGGCGACTTTTGCAACACTGCATCTAGTGATCAAAGATTCGAGTCCTACCATGTGTGGGGAGTTTTCTCCCAGTTTGTGGGAGCAACTCTCTCTCCGGTTGTGAGAGTTGTAGTCCATATGTAACCTCTCCCCGATAGTGGGAGTAGTATTCTGAGCCGTTCTTGTAAAGTCTAATTAATCTCACCAGGTCCCGACAGTAATTGTATATTTTTTTTTAAATAATAATAATAGAGAGAATTTTCGATATACCAGGATTACAATAGGCCACTGAAATCATGTCACATGGTATGAAAAATATATCCAAATGATTGTGGCATGACATTAGTATATCATATGCAATATAACACAATCATAATTCCACTCATAAGTCATCACATTCATGATAAGCTTGTAAAATAATTTATAGAGAAACTCTTTGTGGTAGCCAAAAAAGGTTCACTGGCCCAGCCCAACAAAGTGAACATATTTTCATAAATAGGTCCTATTCAAGCCCACTGTATTGGGTCGACCCAAGCCCATTGTGTTGGGTCGACCCAACACAGATGCCAGCAGAAGCTACCGTTGAATATATTATTCAAAGATTTCAGTTATTATCTTCAAAGATTTCAGTTACGAAAATATCTAGTAACTGCCTACTCAAGGGAGGAAATCTCTCCGAAAATCACGCCCACTATCAAATGCTGATAGTGGACGTTGGAACCACAGCACCTAGTATAAATAGAGAAGGTTCTTTCACAGAAAGCGGTCTGATTTCTCTCTCAACTAAAAGCTCATAAGAAGCGTATTGAAACTCTGCCTCCAAAAGAATATTCCGGTCATCAGAAATCAACATCGCTCAGCCCAAGCGCATATAAGGTTATAATATCCATCCACCACCATCCTGTTATTTCCTACTTTATATTTCTATTTTTAGTTCTTTTACAGGTACATCGAAGTTCGTTCGGATGATCATTTACAAACGACAGTCGACATCGACCAAACAAATTCCAACCTAGTTGCTTTGGGCTTGATTCAACCCGACCCATTTGACATACCAAATCAAACGACCACCTACACTCTTCTTCTATAATGTAAGTTGTGATGTAGCGGAAGCTCTGTCGAGAAAAACCTTCGTAAAACGATTAGAAACAACCTACTAAAGTTCTGTTGATTTGCGCACAAATACCGAAAAGTTAGGCTTCAATTCGTTGATTCACGAAGAATACCGAAATTGGGATAATTAGAGAAAACTCTAAATTTTATAAATCAAAAACTGAATGGTCAATTCGGCCTACATCTTTATTTAAAGCAAACAAATCCTAAACCTAATCGAATTCCTTGGAAAGCAAGAAAATGACTTAAAAACGGAAATTTACCAAAAAAGGCAAAAACGAATTTAAAGCAAAAACTAATTCTACTGAGAATCCTAAACACTCCAGAATTGACGGAAGTCGATTCGGAATTGGGAAACTCAATTTATTGCAAAAAAGAAACTTTCCTAAAACGGCAAAAACTGCAACTTCAAGGCCTAAACGACGGAATTTGCCTAAAAAAGGACGTGCTTACGCAGCTGCGTAGTAGTTCCGGAAACACCGAAACGCATCGGCTGTCAAAATTCCAAATCATTCTGATTCCGTCGCCCGGGTTTGGTCTTACTTGGTTTGTTTCAAATCCCACCCCTCCAAATAATCTAATGCCAGTTGATCCACTGCTGCCTCATCAAGTTGTTTTCCATATATTGCTTGTAGTGGTTGATCTTATGGGGTCTCATCAGATTACTAACATAATTAGTGTCGATTTGAGTTTGGACTCCAGAGATGAAGATGTCATTGGATTCCACAGTATCATTAATATTAATAATTAATGTGAGAAACTTATGGCTTCTTTTTTAATGCAATAATTAATTAAAGATAATGATCCATTAATATAATGTTAATAGGTCACATATCTGATGGAATATCCTCGAAGGTGGATCAGCCTTTGTTTGCTTTGTTTCGATCTCTTCTTCTTGACTCACTTGATTAGGAATTTGGAAAATGTATGAAATTTACTCTTCGGCAGATGTTATAAATTTCTATTTATTTATTTATTCAATTGAAACCAAAAACAACGGCGTTGACCTAACAATATAAGAAGATACTTTGTTGATGTGAATATTTATCAATTTTGTAAGGATTTTTATAATAAATTATACAGATAGAGTTTTTATTTGATTAATAAATCTTGTCAAATATATATACAGAAATTCTATTATCAGTTCGAACTGACAAAAGTTATATCAGTTTCTTGCATGTGGGCCACTGAATTTAAATACTTTGACTTGGCTGTATGCACTTGTCAGTCAAAGTATTTAAATCCAGTGGCCCACATACAAGGAACTGATATAACTTTTGTCAGTTCGAACTGATAATAGAAAGACTGTATATATATATATATATATATATATGTTACTACAATGTATATGACAATGAAATGTGTGTAGTCAACTACAATAGAAATGTGTGTAGTATTACGGTTAGGTTTATAATCCTATAACGAGATGATATTGATTCGATAACATACCCTTTATATCCATATAAATGATGTTGTTGGTTCAACTGTTACGAGTATTATTTATCAATTTCATCAACCCATCAGAATTTAAACTTCGACACATTTCTTATATTATCTTACTATTGCCTATAAAACATGTGGGAAGACCTCTCCCGATATTAACAGTTAACTTTTTCTAATTATTGGAGTAGATATCCGAAATACGTTAAAATATTTGATCTTGTTAGTTCCGGTAAATCCTCGGACCCGTCTACATGATGATGAGAGCTGACGTTGATTATCATGCTCCTTCTCACAGGAGATGAGAGCCAGTCAGACAAAATGGTAATTTGATTGGGGCTTGGTGCAGCGTTAAAAGGTAAGCAATGAGTCAGTGAAGCCGTTGAATCAGGCTGAAATTGCTGCCACGTGGGGCCTCACTGGCACTTTCTCCAATTACAGAATCTCACCGATATATCCTCCACGTGGCACACGCCATATTCCACTCACAACGGAAACCAGAATTGTAACTGCGATTCCGCCGCTACTCACTTGGAAAGAACAATAAAAAAATTTGACAATTAAGAATTAAATTATGCATTTTAAGTAAGTAATTAATTTTGCCAAGATGTGTAAAATCAAGACTCAACTACCAATCTAACCAATAATTGACTCTCTTTGAATTTTGCTGCGTTTTTCCAAGGAGTTAGATGAACAATAAGACAATCCTATTTTGTGTACACAGTACATATATATATATGGATCCCATATAACTTCGTAAGGATATTGAATGTGAACTACTAAATTAATAACTCACCTTATAAAGTTATATTAGGATATCCTCATTTGAATATATATATATATATATAGGGCCGTGTTAATGCCCGTTTGAAAGAGTTTCTCTACAAGCTAAAAAAAAAAGGCTCTTTTTAATTATTATTTTTATGGCGTTTGGTTATCACTCGGTAGATCTTTTGAATGATTTAAAAAGCTGTTTTTACATCTACTTGAAAAAACTCAAATTTTAGGCTTTTCTAGGTAGATCTTTTTGAGCTTTTTTAATAGCACTAAAATGTCTAATATAACCCTATTATTTAAAATTATTTTTGAATATTTTGGTAATTCTACCATTTAAAAAAACTTTTTCTAATTGACAACTAAACGATCAACCTTTTCCCATTAAAAGCTTTATAATTTATATATAGTATATACCACATACATCGGTGCAAACTCGAAATTGAAATATGATTAAATTGAATAAGTCACGTTGTACGATTTTAGCCTAAATTCAATATTAAATATGTATAATTTAGCAACAACTATGTGATCATGAATTAGGGTTATTTTTTATTATAAACTTACAATTAAGATTGTAATCAAATTTCTTATAAAATATCTATCGCATGTGACTTATATCATGTATGTATGTCTGTTTGTCTCATGTCCAATAAGTACATATCAATGACATTGAATACTAGTAATTTAACATGAATGTATAATCATAAATATGTTTTATATTTATTTTATTTATAAAATAATAATCAAAGTTTTTGAAAGATATTAATATCTCATATAACTTTCTTGTTGAATGAACGCTCATAAAACAAGATCACGTTTGATTCAATAATGTAACCAATTACTTAAGCTTAAACTGTAGTAAAAGTATCGTTGGAATCAGTTGGAATCATGGTAACTGGTAAGTCAAAAATTGCCTCGATGTGGGCCAAAAAGTAACGTATACTATTCTTACAAGTTATAGACTTTTTTCGTCTTTGTATGTCTTTGTATTTTCCATCAAAAAAGTAAAAGTAACGGCTAGTCCGGCGTTTTGCGCGCCCACAGGACTCGTGTAATCATGCAGTCATGCTCGTGCCAACTTAACTGTCTACCGTTTACTGTTTATTGTCCCAAGAACTTCTCGTGAGGCACGAGGACAAATCGGTCAAATCAAAAATATAATTCCACCAATATTTAAATAAAATGCAATCATGTATCATGTATCCCAAAATAAAAACGAGAGCTTCTTTTGACAATCCAATTTTTTCTTTTTACACTTCTTTTCTAAAGACACTCCATTCTCAAAATTTAAATTTTAAAAAATTCTAAAGACACTCCCCTTTATTCCAAGATCATCCTTTATATCTTTTGACACTCCTATTCTAAAGACACTCCATTTTAAAAATAAAATTTCTAAAGACACTCCATTTTATTTTAATAAAAATTAGGATGAACCATCGTAGCCATCGAATTCATCCGAGAAGTATTCTTTTTTTAATTAAATTATTAAAAATATATATATATATATCTTTCCTAAACCATTATATTAAATATTACATATTTTTTCTCTCCTAAATTTTTAATTACCATATTAAACTCTCTCCTCCAATACAAATCTCTAATTTCCTATCTCCATTCTTTCTCAAACAAGACTAAACGTCAAGAAAAAAAAAAAACTTACAAATAAGCTTGATTTTAAGGAACCATATATCGTATATATGTATATATATATTAAAAAAAAAAAAAATTGAAATATGAAAATGTTTTTTGTTACTTTTGTAGGTATGTGATTGCCTAGAGAACTTTAATCTTTCATTAATCTTAGAAATTCCGAGTTTAATCTCTAGTTGCAACAAATTAAGTTTTTATATATCTATATTTTTTTTAAACAAGGTATTTGTATTGACTTTTTAATATAAAAATATTCATAAGATTTTTTTTTCTTTAACTATTAGTTAGAGATTGATTGAGAAACTATATATGGAGATAGGATTTTTTTTTAATGGGGAGAGAGAGAGAGAGAGAGAGAGAGAGAGAGAGAGAGAGAGAGAGTAATTAGGAGAGAGTGCTTAATATAGTAATAACAGATTTAGTATTTAATCTAATGATTTAAGAGAGATTTTTTTTTTATTAATTTAATTAGTTTGGAGTGTCTTTAGATTTTTTTTATCTTGTTTAGTAATTTTAATTCTGGTTAAAATTGTCATTAATAAAAAAATTTAAATCGGAGTGTAAATAGATAATTTGTGGATTGGAAGGAGAAGCTCTAAAAAAAATAAATAAAATAAAAACGCATTCTGTTGATCAATATTTTTAGAGATGATTAATTGAATCTCAATTAAAAAATAATAATAAGAGATGATTAATAGATCAGGGTTTCATTTTCACATTTTTGACCTTATTATATATTATTTTTTAAATGCATTTTGACATTATTAATTTATTATTATTATTTTCACACTTTACAATTTGATAGATAAATATGAAATTCTAACTCTTATCGTAAAAGTGAATGAGAAATGCTTTACCATATTGCTAAAAGTAATTGTGTTATTTTGACACTTATTGACATTTGCTGAAATATCGTGTGATATATAACAAGATATTTAGCAAAACATAACACATAAACATGTTAATATTGTGATAGCCAAAAATGGTCCCTAAGCTTGACGCTTAAGTCCACAACCAACTTTGTATTGAGCCTGGGTTAGATCCACTCAATACAGGTCGATCGGAAAAACCTTAGTTGAATCCTAGTTTAACTAAGTCATTCTTTGACTCATTCACTCTATAACCGCTATCCGATAACAGGAATAAAGTTTGAATGAGTCAATAATCCTTTTATTCCATGAAATTTGACTAGGATTTAAGGGATTTGATTCTCAACGATGAATGTCTATAAATAGAACCCCTTTGGACTGAAAGGGGATTCTTATTTATTGAGACTGGAAAAAAGCTTATTGCGTGTTGAAGCTCTGCCCATATTCAAACTCATATCACCAAAAGTTCTTGATTTTCACGATTCTAATCTACACTCGCTTTCCCCGAATCCCCACTCCATCCGTGGCAACGCTCATCTCAAGCAACATAAGGCTAAAAACAGTCTCCCACCATTTATCTTTTATTTTTCTGTTGATTTCCATCTTTTGTGCAAGTTGATAAAGTGGAAACCTTGGTTCGACAAGGGTAAGACAGTTGCTAGGGCAATCCAACCCAATCCACATCAATTGTATATCAACCATCTACAAATATTAATAACAAATAAATAATTAAAGAATAACTTGATGAACAGGTATAATTAAGAATTTATTATTGTGATAATATTATTTGTTTTCGAGGCTATATAATATGATTATCTTTTTATATATAGTTTTTATGTAATTATCAGTATACATAACACTCTTGGATAATTACAAGGATGTTGCTTTCAAGTTATCTTAAACAATATTAATCAAAACTATAATGATTAATGAATTTGGATTTGTTTTATGACCGATCACAACTAATAAAGAAGGGAAGTACTCATCATATTGACAAATTTAATTACACTAATGTTAAACAACCAAAAAATTTAGTCAAAATTTTAATATAAATGATGTGACAATTGATTTTTTCATTAACCATATCATTTTATATTATGTGCGCCGATAACAACTCACTTGCCACCTCATTTAGGTTGAAATTTTTGTTAATTATTTGAGTTGTATATCATTACTCATTTAATTAATACCATTTACAAGTCATGACTTATTTGGATTTTTGTTTTGTTTTTGTTTTTAAATAAACCATTATAAATTAAAATTTAATAACCGAAAAATTATGCCGACCTCAAATATATTAAAAAAAATATATATTAATTTATTTCTATTTCTTTATTTTTAATTCATTTAAATTATAATAGAATGATTGATTGATTAATATTTTTTTATTTTTTTTTGACAGCTCCTTAGCACCTAACGAAAATATAAAAACGATGAAAAATAATTGAATTTGATATAGATTGACATCATTATCCTTAGTTCCTTACCATAATAAAAGAACAATCTAAATCGACACGTATACCCCACCGGCCACCCCATACAAAATCTCTCGCAATCTCAGACCAAAATTCCAAAAGACAGCGCAATAATCAGCAAGCGCAAGTTGGATGGCAATCATGTAAATAACAAAGCATCCAGTGTCCAAATCGGCAAATCCTCAATCCCTCCCACCAGCCCTTCTTGTTTGTTTTCCCTTTGTGAATAATATTTCAGTCTTCTTTATAAAAAAAATAAAAAAAACTTTTCCATATTTCAGTCTAAAAAATAAAAAAATAAAAAAATAAATTTTTTTTTTTTTCCATCCGCGGACCACAACTGCAACACCAATCCATTACATCGCTTCTCTCTCATTCTCTGTCTTATCCAACCGCGTGTATTGTCACCGGCCAATCCGGTCATCAACACCGCGTTTTTCTCTCATAGATTTCATTACAACTTCCCTCGCTCACGGTTTCTTCGCTCCAAAGAATCTCCCGTCACCGGTTCCTCTCCTTTTCTTCTTTCTTCTTCTTCGTGTCACAAAAGAGAAAAACCGAATCCAACCCAGTCTCTCTTTCTCCGAGTAAAACTCGCCACTCACTGATCATGACCTCCGTAAACTGAGTCTCTCCTTTCAAATACATATACAAAAAAATGCTTTCCCGTTTTGCCCCTGCTATTTCTCTCTATTTCCCCTTTTTCTCCTCTCTCTCCCTCTCTAGAACCCTCGTCGGAGCTAACCACACCTCCGCTCGATTCTGCTCTCGCTAAATCAAACTCTCTGTTTGTTTTTTTTCTTAAATTTTTTTTCCCGTACACATATTGTTTTTATTGTTTTTATTTTTTTGTATAAAAAACAAAGAAGAAGAGACGGCGGTGGTGGTGGTGGTGATGGAGCCTACAACCGTAGGGAAGCCTGGCTTTTTGAGGAACATTTTTGGTCGTGTGCTTTTGTTTGGTGTTTTGATTATAATCGTACGGTTTGCGTATGTCGTCACCGTGACCGGCGAGTCATGCGATATCGGTGACTTTTGCTTCTTCTCTTTCTCCGACAACTTAAACCTCGTCATTCCTGGCTCCGGCGGCTCCGGGACTTCTGCGGTGACCGCTAACAACGTCGTCCGATCTACTCCGTCGGAGGTCCACAGCCGGAGAGATCCGTACACCACCAAGGAGTGGATCAGCGCCGTCCGCTTCTACTCGTCGGTCTTCCAGGATCTGATCTCCGAGGGCTACCTCTCTCCGCACGCGAAGTCTCTATGCGTAGAGACTCCAAACGGCCAGGACGTCTTCGCTTTGAAGGAGATCGGAGTTGACGACGCGATCGGGATCTCGAAGAAGCAATCCAAGCCGTTGGTGATCAAAGGCGAGGGGCACATGATGCCGTTCGGCGACAATACGTTCGACTTCGTCTTCGTCGGCGGCGGCGCGCTGGACAGGTCACTCAAGCCGGCCGATTTTGCGTCGGAGATTATACGGACGCTGAAACCCGAAGGGTTCGCGGTGGTCCATGCTAAGGCAAAAGATACATACAGTTTCAATTCGTTTCTTGATTTGTTTGATTCTTGCAAATTAGTGAAATTTCATGACATCGATGGCTTCAATTCGTCGATGCCTCACATTAGAGAATATGTTTTGAAAAAAGAAGTTGAGACCATTCTTGGCCGAGGGTTGGACGAACCCGATGGCATATTCGATAAAAAGTGCACGGTCCCAGGGCATAAACATGAACTGGTCCGGGACGCCGAGCCGTTGATTCCTGAGGAGCCATTGAAGCCCTGGATTACTTTGAAAAGAAATATAGCGAATATTAAGTACATGACATCTTTAGCTGATATAAGTTTCAAGAGAAGATATGTGTATGTTGATGTGGGTGCGAGGAGCTACGGGTCTAGTATAGGCAGTTGGTTTCGAAAGCAATACCCGAAACAGAACAAAACATTCGAAGTGTATGCGATCGAGGCTGATAGAGCCTTTCACGAAGAGTATAAAAGGAAAAAGGGTATCAAATTGTTGCCTTACGCGGCTTGGGTGAGGAATGAGACATTGTCGTTTGAAATCAATCATGATCCGCATAAGGAACCTGGGGATAAAAGTGGTGGTAGAGGGATGGGTAGGATTCAGCCTGCGAATTCTTTGACGGGTGGTGAGGTGAATAGGATTCAGGGGTTTGATTTTGCAGAATGGTTGAAGAACACTGTGACGCAGAAGGACTTTGTGGTGATGAAGATGGATGTGGAAGGGACTGAATTCGATTTGATTCCCAGGTTGTTTGAGACGGGGGCGATTTGTTTGATAGATGAGATCTTCCTTGAATGTCATTACAATAGGTGGCAGCGGTGTTGCCCTGGCCAGAGGAGTTCAAAGTATGATAAAACATACAGGCAGTGCTTGGACCTGTTTAATTCTCTCAGAGAAAGTGGCGTTCTTGTTCATCAATGGTGGTGACTGGTAATGGTTTCAATGTTTGATCCTTTATCTTTTACAAAAAGAGAAATAATATCATAGGTTTTTGTTTTACATTTACAGTGAGAGGTCATTAGGAATTGTTTAATAACTTTTTTCTGTCAAGGTTTCTTTATTTGTAACTTGTAAGAATTGCAATTAAAATGAAAATTTCATCAAGCAAGTCTTTCTTTTCGTTGACGACATGAATCTCTTTAATGTGTTCCCTGTTGTTTATGGTGATGAAATTTATATGTGCTTCTTGATATTGTGCTAGTCAAATGTTGCATTCTCGTCAAAGCACTAGTGTTGTTATCTTTGGTTAATTGGTCAGGGCATTTTTGTTTTCCAATGGCTTTGATTGGTTAATTTTGTCAGGCATCATGTGAGCAATGTAGAATCTATTTTGAAAATTCACGAGTCATGACTGTAGTTAATGTTATGATCGTAAGTTCCTTACTTCTTGATCGGCTTATTTCGTTGATAAACTACATTGGGGTCACATATTCAAAGATGGGTCTAGTAAAATACTGATGCCAGTCTTTTTTTTCTTTGAATTTATAGAAAAAGAATTGCAACTTGCAACTCAAATGATGTAAAAGCATTCTTCAATCATTGGAAGTATATCCAGACTGTCTGGGAAGCATTTGATAGCTAAAAGTTATGGATGGCGATTGACATTTTGTTGGAGGTGAGTTGTCTATGGCGGCCGAAAGTGTTGGTCTTTTGTATTACTCGGTTTTGGGTTTTATGTTCCCACTAAACATTTCACACCTTGGAAGCCCAAAAACCCAAGAAAAAAAAAAAGAAAAAGAAAAAAAAAAACGAAAAATCCGAATCAAGGGTCTGTTGGGACTTGTCCTATATTTAAATCTAATACAAAATTGAAAAATCACCACTAAAATAAATATAAAAAAAATAGTTCATAATAAGTGAAGATCAGAATTCTATGTTACTTGATTGAAAAATTAGTACTAGACTTGCCTTCAATTATTTATTTGATAAATGTATATAACAAAAAGGAGAAAATAGCATTTCTAAACTGTTAATGAGATCATGAATGAGTGGAGATTGGAGAACCGTTGGAGCTGCCTTTGTTATTTTAAAGAAGTTTCGATGTTTATAAGTTTATTTCTGAAACATTGTCTGTGGCTACCAGCCTACCAAGCTGCAATTCTCAACAGTTTTATTTGTTCTTGTCAACTACCAATAATTAGAAGACCTAACTAACCATATAAATTGAAAAATGTCCCTTTTTTTTTTTTTTTTTTTAAGTATTATACTATTATATAATTCGGGATTTTTTTTTGGAATTGGGGACTTGAACTCGCAACCATGTTGTGCATGTGTGAAGGGTTTACCACGGACCAACCTTATCTCATCCTTTCTTCACATAATTATAATATACCATATTTCTGTCAATATCGATTTTGACTTTGATGTTGTTAGATTATTTTATTTTAAAAAATCAGAAAAAAAATCTATAATTTTGAATTAGAAGAGAAATGGAATCCAATTATAAAGATTCAGTAAATATAAATTTAATGTGGTTGCTTAAACTATGATCATAAATTATAATTTCGTGATGAAATAAAATGACAATTAAATCAGAAGTAGAATCCATTTACATATCATATCATGAGTAATTCGGATATCACAATGAAAATTGTTTTCCAGATTGCACTTATAGCCGTTGATATCTTTGGATCCCGATATCCTGTTTGAACCACATCAGACTTAACAAAAACCGATATAGTCAGCTTAATTAAAAAAAAAAGACTTGAAAAAGAAAAATATAAAATAAAATTATTTTTTAGGGAAAGAAATTAAAGAAATACCAAATCTTATTTGATTAAATACAGATAATTTAGGAAGAAAATAAATGTACAGATAATTTAGGAAGAAAATAAATGCACAGATAATTTAGGAAGAAAATAAATGCCAAATCTTATTTGACCGATTACAGATAATTTAAGATAAGAATAAGATAAAAAATAAAGAATAAAAACAGAAAATAAATATTGTCGTTACCAAATATGATAAAAGTTTGTCTTCTTCCCATTTTCGGAGCGCGAAAAGAGCTATTTTGACTTTACATGGTAATAGATGTACACGTCGATAGACTAAAAAAAAAAAAAAAAAAAACAAAAACCAAATTCATGAAGATATAAACGAAGAACACGCCGTCTTTTATTCTTAAATCCCCCAAAAAACAACGTTTGTTGTTTGGTTTGGTTTTTTATTTTTTATTTTTTACTAATCATATCCAGAAGAAATGTTTCATGATTGGTTTCTTCTAGTTCTGTCCTCTTTATCGTTTAAAAATAAATAAATTTTTCTGTTTTACCTTTAAATTGGAACCTAGCACCTCATCAATCACTTTGGTTTCTCCCTCCTCCATTTTTGCCCTCTCGATCTCCATGCATTAGTTTCCCAAGAAAAAAAAAAACCCTTTTTACGGGAAAATTTACAGGGTCTGTTTGTGGGGCAAAAAAAAACATGGGTGGGTGCTGTAGTATAGATGTTAGATTTGGAAGATACACAGATGAGGACATGGAGGAGAGAGGCTACTATGAGTATTGTGAAGACGACGACGACGACGATGGAGGAGAAGCAGGTGTCAAATTTGCAGATTCTGGTGCCACTGTGAGGTTTCAAGGATCTTCTTTTCGCACATCAATGTTCACTCAACAAGGCAAAAAAGGAATCAATCAAGATGCTATGACAGTTTGGGAGGTATTTTTTAATTTTAATTTTGCTTCTCATATATATATCAACTTTTTCCATTGTTCAATTAATATCAAAAGTTTTGACCTTCTGTCTTTTTTTTTTTTTTTCTTGATTAATTGCATTTTCTTGAAAGTTGTTAGTTTTTTTTAATCATTTAATTTTTTCTCCTGCTGCATGTGAATTCAAAACAAAAAATTCAAAATTTTGATTGCTCAAATGTACCAATCTCATTATAATATTGAGTTTGGTGTTTGAATGTTTCTATATGGTTGAATAAACGTTAGTTTTTGTTAATCAATTGATTTTTGCCTCACAATCTCTTCTTTCTGGGTTCATTTTTTTTCTTTTTTTCTTTTTCTCCTGCTGCATGTACCAATTAGGCTGTTGAATTGATTTAAATCATTCCACACCTTGGAGAGTTTTGTTCTGTAAATATATATATATATATATGCAGTCTTAGGCTCTTAGCTTTTTGAGACTCTGCGGATTCAATTCGTGAATTAGATCATAAGTTATGATTTGGAATGATATGATTTATTTTTATTTTTTTTTCCAAGTTCCTGTCTCAATGTTATAATTCAATTTTGTTATATTTTAGTTTATCTGCTTTGTGTTTGGTGATAGCCACAAATTTTGTGAATGTGAAAATCTAATTGGAACTAATAAGACATTGAAACTTGATTCAGAGATTTACTGGTGAGAAAGATGCAATCTTCTGTGGTGTGTTTGATGGTCATGGTCCCTCAGGTCACAAGATTTCGCGCTACGTTCGTGACAATTTACCATTGAAGCTCTCTTTAGCAATCAAACAGCTGCAAACTCATAATGGTGTTGCAACACGGGGGGACAAAAAGAATTGTAAACAGACCTGTAATGGTACGGACAATTGTCATGATGATCATGGTTATGGTAAAAATAATTTCTTTCATTCTCTGCAAGCCTGTATAGTTCAATCTTTCAAAGAAGTGGATGAAGAACTTAGCGTGGACTCTGCGATGGATGGCTATTGCAGCGGTACAACATCTGTAAATGTCATAAAAAGGGTATATCATTTGGACCCTTCAATTCAAGTTACAAGATAATTGGTTTGAGGTCATTCATGTAAAAATAAATAAAAATTTCAGGGTGAGCACCTGCTAATTACCAACTTAGGTGATTCTCGTGCTGTTCTTGGCACCAGAGACGACAGAAACCAACTCGTTCCCATCCAACTGACGGTTGATTTGAAGCCTAATCTTCCAAGTGGGTTTTTTTGTGTTTGCAAATCCTCCTTAAAACCTGACCGATGGATCTTTTCTTTTCTTTTCTTTTCTTTTCTTTTTTGTTTTTGCTTTTCTAATGTGTATCAATCTGTTCCTTGTTGTTTTGATGTTACTCAGATGAAGCTGAAAGAATCAAGAATTGCAGAGGCAGAGTGTTTGCTTTGGATGAAGAACCAGATGTGTATCGAATATGGATGGCAGATGAAGATTGCCCTGGTCTCGCGATGGCAAGGGCTTTCGGAGATTTCTGCCTGAAGGATTATGGCCTCATATCGGTTCCTGAAATTTCGTACAGAAAGATTACAAGCAAGGATGAGTTTGTGGTTCTAGCTTCTGATGGGGTAAGAATTCCGGTTAATTCTAACAAATAGCATTCCAATCAATTCTGATTTCGCAAGCTCAAAATATCTTAGCAGAGGACTGCATCAAATAGATTATTAAAACAGTTTCTGATTTATATAGCTGGTTCATGTCAATTTCTATAAATTAAACTATGTTGCTTTTTTTTTTTGTGTGTGTGCAGATATGGGACGTGTTATCGAACAATGAGGTCGTAAAGATAGTTTCTTGTGCAAAGAAGCGATCCTTGGCAGCTAAATTGTTAGTTTATCGAGCTGTTCGAATATGGAAAACCAAATATCCGGGTTCCAGAATTGATGATTGTGCAGTCGTAATCTTGTTCCTCAAGAACCGTCAACCTTTCTTGAACAAGGCCATGTCTGATGTGAGCTGCAACAGTATAAATCAAGTAGAGATTGCTAGTTCTCATAGCTGTAGATCCTATAGAAGTGACGGAGACCGCGACACAATACTTGGCAATCTTAAAGTAGACTTGCCGGAAGATTACAGTGCCCTTAAAGGAGTAAGTAGAGTTATATGTTAATTCTTTAGTGAAGCTTCATCGATTTGCTAGTGCTTTGAGTCTGCAGAAAACAGATAAAGCTGTTGAAGATTAACAATAATCTTCTTGAATGTCTGATAATTTTTATAAAAACTTGACGACATTAAAAATGCCTAATTACAGGCAAGAACAACAGAAGTTTAGTTTCTAATATGGTTAAACATTTTTTTCTTTAAAGTTGTTCTGTTCATATTAGTTTAGATCGTGTCAAAATTCCTATGATATGATTGAAATTTTTTAGTACTATAGACAGAATTTGACATCATTGAAGACTATTTATCATATTTTCTATGACAGAAGCTTAACAGATTATTGAGAAGCACTTTGGTAGGAGTGCTTTTACAGTAATCTGAAAATTGCTTAAGCGAGGCATGCAGGATTTAGACATCCTATTATTTCAGGATTAACTCCAGTTACAACCAGCATTGCCTTGCTGGTTGAATTCGAATTCGAATTCGAAAATCGTAGATTTAGAGTATTATCGGTATCCTTGAAACAAGGAACTGGTATGTGTGAGAACAACTCAACTGGGTGATGATTGAATTTCATATTTGTTGTTTATAGGATGATGTGATGATGGTGCAAGAGCTGAGCAACAAGCATGCTTTGAAGCTAATACAAAGTGCAATGGTAGCTAACCAGGACAACAAGCTTTTGGAACAAGAAGAAGAAAAGGAATTAACAGGACACAGAAATGAACAATAACTAAACTGAACAATCACATGACTACTAGTGGTGGCAACTAACAAGTCCAATCCTCAGACCGAACAGAAGTATCTTCATGTTGGATATTGAAATTGATCGAGTTTGAACCGATAGTAAACCCTCCACCCCCACATCAATGAGACTAGAACTGGGCCAATCACACACACCCCAACATCAGTGAAATTGTGAATTCGAGTCATGACCTTCTACTCTAACTTCTAAATTTGTAATAGTTCGAAAATAACCCGATCTCTCTCTATCATGTAATTCGTCATAAAATTTCAAGCGTATTTACTAAATACAAGGCAAAGGTTCATTAATCTTACTAACAATTTGTATACAAGAATTCAATTAAACATATGAATGCAAGGGTGGAATAATTGAAGTGTGATATGATGAAAGCTCTATTTGGCTAACTATTATGGTGATCTCTTTCATGGATTTTGGTCATTGACTCATTGTAGCTATTTTACACAATTTATAATTTTATGTCAGAAACTAGTTAAACAATTTTTTTTTAAAAAAAATTGAATGAAAAAAATAAAAATAAAGAAGAGAAACAAATTCTTTGGTAGCATGACATAAAGATTTTAAATTAAAATAATGTCTCCCTTTTTTTTTTTTTTTTTTTTTTTTTTTTTGACAATATTTATTAATCTCATTTGCCAAAGCCTCAAGTTTGTCCATCTAACAGCTGAACTACCTGCTACGCCCCTATTGACAAAATAAAGTCTATTTTAACATGGCACAAAAACATTTACGTGCTTAAGTATTTAAAAAAAAAAAAAAAAAAAAAACAATTATGACTATAGTGGTTGAAAAATATTAAAAAAAAAAATTATCCTAAATTCATATGTTGGCTAATTTGTAAGTTGCAACTTTTATAATTTATATAGAAGATCAAATCGTATTGCAAATAGTATTATTAAAAAAAAAATGCTTAAATTCTATTCCATTTAAAATTATATTTATAAATATTGTTTTGGATTTTTGTTACTAAAAGCATTTAATTTTATTTTTAACAAAAAAACACCATTAAAAATGATTTTATTTCACCTAACATGCATAATTCTCCTTGAGTGGTCGAAACAAGTCACAGAGCATTGATTTCGGCTTCATTTTTGCATGGACATGGGGAGTTTTTTATGTTGTTTAAGCCAAATTAATATGTGCCCCATGATTGAAAGCCACACAATAATAGTAAAACAAGAACAATGCATACAAAATTTGACCACCGCAATTTCTTCTTCTTCTTCTCTTTCTCTCTTCACCATTTTTCTCTGTTACTTTCTTCTTTCTTCTCTTCCTGCAATGGACAAAGCAGTTCCTGTTGAGATTGCATCAAAATGGAACAATGTGTCTGTATTTTGCGAATCATATGAATCCTTGATGTTGAGAGGTTCTGTGACGCAAGAAAACCCTGATTACTCTCCTCTTCTGCTTGTCATGTTTCCAGTAACTATAGTTACTTCACTTATAGCAATTTTCAACTTCATTCTCAAACCTTTTGGGCAGGTCACTTTTGTATCTCAGATGCTTGTAAGTAACCCCTCTCCTTTTTCATGTCTTTGATGGCTTTTACGTCAAGAAAGCTTCTCTGGTGCGGACTTCTGCATGAATTTTTTTTTGAGAATTTCCTATGTTTGCCATGTCTTTATTGTTATATTAACATTTGCTTTGGTTGCGATTGTTGGAGTTTTTTCTTATCTACTTAAATATATAGGCCTGATAGTTAATAACATGATATAATTGCATGTATAAGAGCATTGGTTGTTCCAGAAATCCTGTGTTCAAGCTCCCTACATGCATTTGTTTCTGTTTGGTCTACGTGCCAAACCTGTTGGTCTGACATGTGAAGGGTTGTGTTAGAATGCTTAAATACTAATGTTGGATTGTTTTTTATCGGTTTAAGCTTTTAAGTCCGATAACTAACAGGGATGATAATTGTGTGTGGCACAGGCTGGCATAGTATTAGGCCCAGCATTTCTTGGAAAAAACAAAGAATTCAGACGCAGACTGTACTCACCAAAGTCTGTAATGATATTGAATGTGTTCGAAACTGTAGGCCTGATTTTCTCAATTTTTCTTATAAGTGTTCGGGTTGACATGAGCGTGATCAAAAAGTCTGGAAAATTGTCTGTCATTATAGGCCTTGGAACTTTTGTTTTTCCATTTGTGATAACAATAGCTGCGGCTCGTGTTCTAAGGGACAACATGGAATTGGAATCAAATTTTTATATCGCGCTTCCAATTATTGCTTCTATAGAATCTTCAACTTCCTTTCATTCAATTCTGGCCCTCCTGACTGATCTAAAGCTCCTGAACTCGGAGCTGGGGCGTCTCGCGCTCTCTTCTTCGTTGATCAGCTGCTTGAGCAGTTGGTCCATTCTATCAATTGGTGCTGTTCTAAAAGATGCTGCAGAAGCCGGAGTGAAAAGTGCGTGGCTGTATATGCACCTGAGCCTTGTAGCCACTGTTATCATCATTGTTTTCGCCTTCCGTCCTGCAATGTTTTGGATGATTAGACAAACCCCGGAAGGGAAACCATTGAAGGAATCGTATGTATTAGCCATCAATATCATGGTCCTAGGAATCGCGCTTTTCGGGGAAGTAACAGGACACCATTCTTTTCTAGGACCTGTAATTTTAGGCATGGTCACTCCTCTCACCCCACCACTTGGACCACACTTGGCAGCGAAAATTGAGTACTTTGTTTGGGCACTTTTCATGCCTTGTTATATAGCAAATGTTGGCAGATTGGTCAATTTGTACTCGACAGAATATAACTCTTTCTTGGCTGTGGAGTGTATTATCTTGTTGTCTTCAATGATAAAATCTATTGCTATTATGATCCCATCTCTCTATTACAAAATGCCCTTCACAGATGCTCTCTCACTTTCACTTCTTTTGAATTGCCGCGGCATCTTTGATGTACAATTCTACACCCGTGGATATCGCCTTAAGGTATTGATCATCATTTGCATATATACTGTAATTATCACTTTGAAAGTTGTTGTATAATTGTTTTTTGATAAAAAAATATTTTGCAGATAATGGATGATCAGAGCTTTGGCATCATGGTCATACATGCAACATTGGGGTCTGCTGTTATTACACCATTAGTGAGTGCTATTTATGATTCTTCGAGAAGATACGTAGCCTACAGGAGACGAACCATCCAGCACATGGGACACCTCACAGAGCTACGTGTCCTTACATGTATTCATGAGCCAGAGAATGTGACAACCATCATCAACCTTCTCGAAGCCTCAAATTCCTCGCAAAGTCCTCTAGCAGTCTATGTTATGAACCTGGAGGATCTTGCTAGACACTCCATACCTCTAGTCCAGACACATCGGTTAGACAGACAAACGTCCACTAAATCTACGAAAGCTGATCAAATGATCAATGCCTTTAGGACTTACCAACAAAAGGGTAGAGGCCGTGTATCGGTGCAGTGCTTCACAGCCATTGCTCCTTACAGTACAATGCACGACGAAGTCTGTTTAATGGCGTTCGAGAAAAGTACTTCCCTAGTGATTGTTCCATTCCAAGGCACGAATAGCCCCTTCACTAAGATCACAATCAAGAATGTTCTCAAAATGGCACCTTGCTCCGTTGGAGTCCTGTTTGATCGCGGGCAATTCATGGACTCTCGGTCCATTGCCACTTGTAGATTGATGATAAATGTATGCTTAGTCTTCGTAGGAGGGCCTGATGATCGCGAAGCTCTAGCATATGCTGCGCGAATGGCAGAGAACAAAAACATTATGCTTACAATCCTTCAACTCGTTGCTATGAGCAATACATCCACCGACTTGGTAGAGGAAGCAAACGATTTCAACATGCTTAATGCATTCAAGACCAGCGCGATTCAGAGCACGAATGTTGCATTTATAGAGAAGACTGTAACAGAAGGATCTGAAACAGCAACGCTTCTTAATTTTATGGGCACTGATTTTGATCTCACTTTGGTTGGAAGAAGACATGAACCAGATTCACCAGTACTTATAGGATTATCAGAGTGGAGTGAGATTGAAGAGTTGGGTGTGATTGGTGATTTGTTGGTATCGCCGGATTATAAGGGCACGACGTCTGTTTTGGTAATACAACAACAAGCTTCAGTTGTCGAAGGAATGATTGGAAGCCCAAAATACCTTTCCAAGAATAATGATATGAAGAATAGCCAGCTGGTCTAGCTTTTCAATCAGATTCTTATTAGCTCATGTCAAGTATTTTCACTGAAAATTATTGTTGTTGACAGTGTAAATAATGTAGAGAGATTGTTGTTTTCTTGTAGTTGTAGATACATTAGAAGTGATGGAAATTATTGGAGAGAGAGCCTGAATCTGTAAAATTGTAAGATTACAGTAGCCTCACTAGCTAATTCTTCAATAAAGCTTCCTTGATTTTCCCTGTGGTGGCGATCACTCGAATATTTTTCCAGACTTATTTTTCACATGAGTGATAGGCATACCTGAGAGTCTATGCATTGTGAATGAGATTAAAAATCCAGATTGTGAGGCAAAAAAAGGAGAAGGATTTGAAAATGTTAACTTTTATAGTAGTCTTACCATTCCACAGTTGTTATTAGGTTGATTTTCATTTGAATCATATGTGCATTCATGTATTTGGATTGAACTACGCGTGAAGCCTATTTTCCGCTATTGGATGCAGGACATCAGTAGCCTCACCACCAACACTGATGCCCTGTATCCAATATCTGAAGACACCAATATGTCTCCAACCACACCCAATTCTTCAATGTCACTCTAAACCATTCAATATTGGTGCCTTTTCGCCGTGTCTTCAAAATCATTTTTGCAGGAACTGATCAAGCACCTGCATTGTCTAATTTACTTCAGCTACACTTACCAGTTACCTCCTTAAATACAATACACTTGTTCTCATAGGTTCTGATCCTGAAATCGTTACGTGCTTTTATATTGCATCCTTTCTCTCCCAAACCAACAATTATGGCCAGCGTAAGCCTAATGCAAGTGTTATCTGCCAGGCACACCGCGTATGCTGGGCGCTTCTATGATCGTCATCAGCTCCTCTTAGAAATACTATACACACACTTGTGTTTAACTGAGAGTAAATAAATCTAGGATCCATAAGTATTCAACATCCGTACAAGATTGCAACTGCACAAGAGAGATTTTTGCTCCAAAGGGTCTGAAAATCATGTTATAATTTGTTATTTATCAATTCAAATCTACAATTCAATCCAAAAATTTTCTATAAAACTAATATCTATAAGAGGAAAAATTATTCCTTTCTCTAAATCATAACTCGCCAGGAAAATAAAATCATGTGTTATTTTGACGACTTGTAACTGGATTTCGGGCTTTCTATCATTTCCTGTACAACTGAAGTTTGCTGTTGTAAAACCAAAACTGATGCCTTGCCACAATAATCTGAAGAAACCAATAGATCACCAATCACCCCCAACTCCTGAATCTCACTCCATGCCGATAGTCCTACCAATACAGGTGAGTTCGGGTTATGTCTTCTTCCCACTAGAATGAGGTCATATTCATTGCCAATTGATTTAAGCAGTTTGGCTGTATGGCATCCTTCCGTGACATTTTTCTGTATGAACTCAACGTTTTTGTTCCCCTTGGTGCTCATCCTGAACTCGTTAAGCATATTTAAATCGCGACCTTCTTCGATCAAATCAGGAGGCATGTGATTCAAGGCAACCAATCTGATGATCTTAAGCATAGTAGTATTAGTCTCCGCCATATTAGCACCGTATGCAAGAGCTTCGCAATCATCCTGACCTCCCACGAATATCACACACGTGTTTATAGCTGGTGTTCGAGAGAAGATGGGTCGAGGGTCCATGAACATCCCACGATCAAGCAGGATTCCAACGGAGCAAGGGGACATTTGGAGAACATTTCTCACCACTGTCTTGACAAATGTACTTTTCGGCTTCTGGATTGGGATGATCACCAATGGAGTACTCTTCTCGAACGCCATTAAACATATCTCGTCGTGCATTGTAGCGTATGGAGCTATGACAGTAAAGCATTGCACAATGGTGTAACCTTTCTTCTGCTCTTCATATTGTCGAAAAGCATTGATCATAGGATCAGCTTTGTGAGAAGATGATAAACGGTCTAATCTGTGTGTGATGACTTGAGGCATGGTGCCTCCAGCAAGCTCCTCCAGCTTCATGACGTGCAGCGCCACTGACCTCTGCGGGTGGTTGGAGGCTTCAAGGATGTTAACAATGGTTGGGACATTATCTGGTTCGTAAATACACGCAAGTATACAAAGCTCAGGATGGCGGTGACTGTGCTGGATCGTTCTTCTTCTATAAGCTACATATCTTCTCGAAGAGTCATAAGTGGCGCGTATCAATGGTGTGATAACAGCAGACCGCAGTGTTGCTGCTATCATCAGTATGCCAAAGACCTCACGCGTCACCAACTGCACATTGTTATAACAATAAATGCATATGATGTATTAAAAGCATAAAATTTCAGTTTTTCGAAGATGTTAGTACCTTGAGCAGATATGCGTGGGCATAAACCAGCGTATCAATTAGGCCTCGGCAATTCAAAAGTAGGGAAAGTGAGATAGCATCGTCGATGGGCAATTTGTAAAATATTGATATGATTATAACGGCGAAAAATCTTGCAAACATAGAAGCTAAGATCAACCAGCCTATGGCCAAGAAAGAATTACGGCCTATGGAGTTCAAATCAATGAGTCTGCCGATGTTTGCTATATAACAAGGTACGAAAACTACCCAATTAAAGCATTCAATTTTCTCTGCTAAGGCTGATCCCAAAGGAGAGCTAGTAGGAGTGACAATGCCTAAAATCACAGGTCCAATCATATAATGTTGTCCTAAAATTTCTCCTAAGAGAGCAGAGCCAAGGACCATGAGATTGATAGCTACTAAATGTACTTGCTTCACTGGTTTTCCATCTGGGGTTTGCTTCATTATCCAAAACATTATAGGACGACACACGAAAAAAATTACAATAAGGATGAATGAACTGCTCATCAGGCTCATTAAAATAGCCACGTTATCTTTCAACCGCGGTTGTGAAGCACTATGTTTAAATTGAGCGCCAAGTACTAAAACAATCATGCTGGCTATGTTGCTGACTAATGTAGAAGAAAGAGCGAGGCGTCCTAGCTCTGAGTTAAGAAGCTTGAGATCGGTCAGGACGGTGAGTATCATATGAAAGGAAATATTGCATTCTATTGAAGCAACCACTGGGAAGGAACTGTAAACTTCTTTGTCCAAATCAATGGTACCCTTTATAAACATCCCCATAGATATCGTTACTATCATTGGTGCGAAAAATGCTCCGAGGCCTATAATAATTGGCAATCTTCCAGAATTTCTAACAACACCTACATCTATTCGTACACTAAGCAAGAACAATATGTATATGAGGCCTAAAGCTTCAAAGACATTAAGCACTGATATGCTTCTCATTGAGTACAATTTATTGCTCACAGTTTGTCCCAAACACGAAGGGCCTAAAACTATTCCAGCCTGTGCCATAACAATGTCAGTAATGCGTAATCATATTAAGTTAACATTCTCCAGGTGCAGGATATCGTACGTTTTCATTTCGAATCTGCTTTCCATTGTTTTAAAAAAAAAAAAAACGTACGAGATCCCACACCGGAAAACTGATAATATATCTATTAGGAAGAAATGAAAAGTGAAGGGCTTACTTACTAGCATTTGTGAAACAAAATTGACCTGTCCAAGGGGCTTGAGAAGTACCCTAAAAATTGCTGTGAAGCAAGTAACTAAAGCAACTGGCAACAACACATATAGAAGAGGGAAATTAATAAGATCCATTTCTCCAGTTACAGAACCTGCAAACATCACCATTTCATATGGTTCACAATAATATGTTATATTGGCACTTTTCTTCATTGTTGCCATAATGGGTGCTGGTTCCAGTTTAGCCATTCTTATTTTCACAGGGGAATAAGAAAAAAGTGTTTGTTTTTCAAAAAGAAAAAAGTGATAGAGAGATGAGAATTTTGAAAATAATAAGTTCTTGGAGAAGATTAGAGAGAAATATGCCGCGGTTATCTATATGCGTTAGAATTATTTTGAGCACAAAAGAGCTCCTGATCTTTGACTATAATTGTGTGGTTGCATGGCATTAATTCTGTTAGGTTATGATGTCGTGGAAGCTCCGGACAATCTCGGATTTGGGCCCATAATTTGTTGTAGGAATTGGGACATAAAATATATTTAAAGTCTATGGAAGGGGCAAACGATCTCAGATTCGGTCCATAATATATATACAGTAATGCTACATATCCCACCTAAAATCCAACTTTTTTCATCCCACTACATGTGGCATGTGAGATGTCAAATTGTGAGTGGATACATGGGGTAAGTGTCATTAATGTGTATCCACTCACAATTTGACACCTCACATGCCACATGTAGTGGGATGAAAAATGTGGGATTTTAGGTGGAATGTTTAGCATTATTGATATATATATAGTAGGAAACGTCTGGACGAGTCATACCATACTTATCAGGACACCCCATGATATGGAACCATTTTCCCAATCAGTAGTTTCGGCCCTCGTTTTTGCATTTTTCTCATTTTTACTTATAGCACTTATACTTGCACTAATTCTCATAAAGTCATAATACAAAGACAACTTTTTATTTCAAATGTCAGAGTAATACTTAGATTGCTCAAAATATTTATCTAAATTTATGTGAATCGTAACTAATAACTTATGTGTAACATCATTTGTGCATGAATTTAGATAAATAATTTTAACAATATAGCATTATTTTAAATGTTAATGAATTTATATATATATATATATATGAAAAAAAAAAATGAAAAAAAAGTGAAGAGTTCTAATGAAGTAAGCCAATTAAGCTATCTTCAGACAATTAAAGTCCGCTCAAAGAGCATTGATGTAGGCTTCATTTTTGCTGAGATTAATGATCAAACAAATAAATAGATGCCAATCTCAAATATTTCTGCAAATAAAAAGTTTTACCACCACAAGTTTTTTTTACTTTAAAAACCATACTTGTGAGCGTTTACGAATTTCTCTCCTTTTCTTCTTCACTACTTCTTCCATTTTCTTGCAAAAAAAGTTGTTGATACACAGAAAAAAAATACACAAGTTATGCAGCCATGTATTCTGCAGAAAATCGCACACGTCAGATTCTTTATTGCGAGCCAATGGGATCGATCACTTCCGGTGGATTACTATTCGGACACAATATTACAAATGCGGTTTTTCCATTGTTGTTGGTGCAAATCAGTTTTGCTAATTTGTTTACAGCAATTTTTCAAATCCTTCTCAAGCCTTTTGGACAATTCAGTTTTATTCCACAATTGCTGGTAAGCTCACATTTTCCTATTGCTTTGGCCTATGTTATTTAGAGAAATACAAGTGATTAGAGGCGGAGCCAGATTCTTTAATTTTGGGGGACTGAGGCCACATGGCGAAAAATCTTTAGAAAAAAAATGTAAATAACAAAAAATATGGGGTAAAATGTAAAAAATATAACAATATTTAAAAAAAAAATTGGTCATGGCCCCTCCAAGTCTCCAAGTGGCTTGGCCACTGCAAACGACACCATCAGGTTTTTTTTTTACAGTAATGCTTACAGTAGAGTCTCTTTGCATTTTCCGTAAGTATTAATCCCAAAACAGGTATTTCTGTATTTTAACAAAAAGGGTTAAATGAAAGTTTAACGAGAGAGACGAAATCCAGCAATAATTTGAAACGGAATGTCGTAAAATTTGGATTCAGAAACTATATATATAGGATCTCTATAGCTACTGGTTAGTTATATGAGAGATAGTTATTTTCTTTTAGTACCTGGATAGTACCTAACCGGTGCATTGCATTTCATTGAATGTGTACCAGAGTGGAATCGCAATAGGCCCGACGTGTCTTTCCCGCTACGAAAAGATCAGCGATCATATATTCTCACCGAAAAAGGGTGTTATGATGGTAAATGCATTCGAAAATATAGGATTGATCTTCCTTTTTTACCTCCTAAGTGTGCAAATTGATTTGAATGTACTTAGAAGACCTGGAAAACTAGCATTTGCTATAGGCATATCAGCATTGATATTACCATTCTTGATAACCTTGACTACAGCTTTGTTCTTAAAAGAGTACATATCAGATGAAGAACTTAAAGGTTGTCTCTCAATGGTGGCCTTCCTTGAATCAGGAACTTCCTTCCACCAAATCCTATACTTCCTTAAAGATCTCAAGATGCTGAATTCAGAATTAGGCCGAATCGCTCTAGTTTCAGCATTGATCAGTGGGATAGGCAACTGGGTTTATCTAACTATTATTGTTCAATTGTTCGAATACTTGAAATCTCCTTCGACGTATACCATTGTATTCGCCCTCACCAGCCACTTGTTCATCATAATCGTCATTGTTTTCGCCTTCCGTCCTTTAATACTATGGATGATGAGAAAAACCCCGGAAAGAAAATCGTTGAAGGAATCACATGTAGGCCTCGTGATCATTATGGTTTTAAGTTGTGCTCTATACACTGAAACCGTAGGACTGCACCCTCTCCATGGACCGGTAGTGTTGGGGATGGCTACGCCGGATAGCCCACCGATGGGTTCTAGTTTATCGAATCAATTAGGATGCTTTGTTTGGGGAGTGTTGATGCCTGGATTCATGATAAATGTCGGTAAACGAATCAATCTCTTCAAATTACACATCGGTAACTTATTGATTGTGGCCTTCATTACTTTTACATCTGGCTTAGCGAAATTTATTGGCACTCTCGTCCCATCACTATATTTCAAGATGCCTCTAAGAGATGCTCTCCCGCTTGGTTTGATCTTGAGTGGCCGAGGCCTTTTTGATATTATGTTCTTTTACCGCGCAAAACAAGCTGGGGTACGTTATGTTACTGATCATTGAACTCTAAGCTTGAATCGATATATTTTCCTAAATATATGAATCAAATTTGTTAATTGTTTGTTAACTAATTATTACAGTTAATCTCGGATGAGATTTTTGGGATCATGGCAATAACTGTAATTGTTCACTCTGCAATAATCGCGCCAATTGTGAGAGCTGTTTACGACACAACGAAAAGATACATGGCCTATAACAGACGGACAATCCAACACACGAAGCAACAAGGGGAGCTGCGAATAGTTGCTTGTATTCACGAGCCAGATAGTGTACTTCCCATCCTCAACATCCTTGAAATCTCTACTCCAACGGAAAAAAGTCCGCTGGCAGTTTATGTTTTGAACTTGGAAGAACTTATCGGGCGCACCATGCCTATCTTCATTCCTCATCAATATAGCAAAACACCATCATTGTCATCGCTGGCTAAAGTGAAACACACAAGAGCCAGTCGCATCCTCAACGTCTTCCATCAATACGAGCAACAAAGAGAAAGGTCCGTGGTGATCCAAGGTTTCACATCAGTCGCGCCTTACAGTACGATGCACGATGACATTATTTCATTGGCACATAACAAGTGTACAACTCTGGTTATCATCCCATTTGAGAAATCCGATAGCCCCTACGTTAGAACAGTGAACAAAAAGGTCCTAGAAAATGTTCCTTGTTCGGTTGCAATCTTCTTGTGTCGAGGGATACTTGTGGACTCCAAATATTTGCACTCTCAACCCGTCGCAAGTGTTTGTGTGATATTCCTAGGAGGGTGTGACGATCGCGAAGCACTAGCATACGGGGCTCGAATGTATGAGAACCCTAACGTTTTGCTCACAATCGTCCTATTCATAGACGCAAATGCGATTACTACTAGCGAGTTTGTAGAGAAAAGACATGATCAACAAGCTGTTGTCAATTTCAAAATCAACGCATACGAAAACACGAATGTAATGTACAAGGAGGAGAGACTAGTTGTAGCATCGGATACAATTAATGCGCTAAGATTGATTGAAAATGATTATGATCTGATATTGGTTGGAAGAAGACATGACAAGTATTCGCCATTGTTGAAGGGATTGTCAGAGTGGAGTGAGTTTGAAGAGTTGGGTGTTATTGGAGACATATTGGCGTCTTCAGATATCAGGAGCAGAGCATCACTTTTGGTGGTGCAACAACAAGCTTCTGTGGTAGAGGAAATGATTGAAAGTACCAATCATGTGTTGGTGTGAGTGGTTCGGCGCTCTCATCCCTTAAGCAAGGTCGTGGGTTCAACTCCCCTTGTGAACGGAGCTACATAAATTGGGAGCACTTTACCCCTTAGTGGGCCGACCCGGTGCTAGTCCGGATTAGTCGGGATGTGCTCTGGGCTGATTGCACCGTATGGTGGATCCGCCCCACCCGGAAACCGGATGGTGTAAACCAAAAAAAAATAAAAAATGATTGAAAGTAATTCAATGGAATGACAAAAACAGATTCTTGTATCTGGAAATTTTGTTAAAAAAAAATTGGAAATTTTGTAAATTTGTAACATCTTTTTCATAGAAAAATAAAATCATTTATTTAATGTCAATGCGTTAGACATCTCTTGTCCAACTTGCGAATGTCATTTAATTTAATTATTAATTATACCTTTGTTTTACTTATTATATTTTAATTAAATTGACATATCAACAATTAATTATTTTTTTTTATAAAAAAATAGGAATCGTATATATATATATATATATACACATATACAGTCTTTCTATTATCAGTTCGAACTGACAAAAATTATATCAGTTCCTTGCAAGTGAGCCACTGGATTTAAATACTTTGACTGACAAGTGCATACAGCCAAGTCAAAGTATTTAAATCCAGTGACCCACATATAAGGATCTGATATAACTTTTATCAGTTCGAACTGATAATAGAATTTCTGTATACATATATATATATATACAGTCTTTCTATTATCAGTTCGAACTGACAAAAATTATATCAGTTCCTTGCAAGTGAGCCACTGGATTTAAATACTTTGACTGACAAGTGCATACAGCCAAGTCAAAGTATTTAAATCCAGTGACCCACATATAAGGATCTGATATAACTTTTATCAGTTCGAACTGATAATAGAATTTCTGTATACATATATATATATATATATATATATATACAGTCTTTCTATTATCAGTTCGAACTGACAAAAGTTATATCAGTTCGAACTGATAATAGAATTTCTGTATATATAATAATAATAATAATAATAATAATAATAGAGTTTTACAGTGCCACATGTCACTGCGTGGGAGATTTGAAATTAAGAAAGAAGAAGATTGAAGATCGTGAAAAACGGCGCCACGTGTCGTTATGAGGGAACTTTGAACTTAAATTCTATTATTCATTTCTATTTATGTGTATATAAATATATAAATATAACCACTCACCAAGTTCAATGGTTTAAGTTATTGGATGTGTATGTATAGAATCGGCTCAAAACCATTCAAATTCTCTTTGTAACAATTAAGAAAGAAGAAGATTGAAGATCGTGAAAAATGGGGATCGAAACTGAAGCGACCCTCTTGATCACCTGGCATTAAATAGCTGATTAAATTCATTCTTCATCCTCAATTCTCCGGTTCAAAATGGCTACAAGGGCTATATTATTAAAAGGTGTGTTTTCACTCTTCAGCTTCCATTTTAACATTTATCTCCTTTTTTTTTTTAATTATCATAAGAATTTGAAATCTCTTATTTTTCTTTCAGGAAGACATGCTCCACCAAGTCATTGCCTGTTCAAAATTGAGTCTTTCTCATCACTGTCTAAAGCTTCGATATATAAATTTTGCTCAGATGATTTTGATGCTGGACTATGGAGGCTATAAATGGTATACTTTCTCACTGTTTGGACTTCACTAACATGTGATTCAACTGTACAATTTAATTTGCTATTATAGGAAAAATGTGGATCTACCCAACCGGAAACAAGAGCATATATAATAGAAAAGATCATATTTCCATTGAATTGGAATTGTTGGATACGTTCGAGTTTTCTCTCTACCGGGTGGGAACTCAATGTCGTCTGCAGAACAAATATTTCAGAAACAAAGGTAGAGCCCTTAATTATGTATCGTTACGTATAAATTTGTCATAACATGGATTCTGTTTATTGTCAAAATTTAATTAGCAACTGGAATATAGTTAACCTTCACATCAAGCAAGGCTCGAAGAAAGTGGAGGCCTAACCGAGTGCTGGACAACACTGATGAAGCTGAAAGTCGTGTCTGACACCTTCAGATGACAACAATCTCTCTTCAAATTAAATTGTGGATGCAAGGCAAGTCTTTAATTCATCAATTTTATTATATTTTTTACCCATATACTCTTGATGTATTAATCTTTTCATAGTGCATGTATCAAATTATTAAGCACTAATTTTTTTTTTTAATCTATTTATTATTATTTTATCTTTTCTCCTGCTTATCTAATTGTATGAAAGGTTTCCTGATGTTGTAGCACATGTAGATGTCAAGTGGAGGTCTCTTTGTGCCTTAAGTCACCAAGGCCTCTCTTTGGCTCTTGGAAACACCAAGTCATCATGTTCATCTTCAAAACACAGGAGGTGTTTCATATCTTAGCAGAAAAATATTTAAAGTGTAAGAAAAAGCATAGGCTTTGACAAGAAGGGTTCATCTATAGAAATTTGTACTCAATTTTTTAAGTATCCTTTTTTTTTTTTTTTTATTCTAACATAAAGCATTGAAAGCATAATTCGAGGAATATGAAGAAATTTTAAAATATAAATCCGATGGTTATTGTGTTAAATTTTACATTGTCTGCACATCGGTATAAACAACACAATGTTTTACAAACAATTTTTAATACATACAACGCTCGGGTTGGAAAACTAGTTAATAATAATAATGCAGGTATTTGTGTGGAGAGGTAAGTAGGTAACACATGTTAAATGAGACACGTGTCTGACATTCAAGAAGCCACGTATGACAGGACCCACCCCGACTCCTATCTTGAGTCCGAGAGAATCCTGTGGAAACTCGATCTTTGACGCAGAACGGAAGTTCTAGGGTTTACCAGCGTAATCCCTAAAGTAACAAAACCGGAATCCACCAGCAAAGAACGAATGTATGTAAACCGAAAATTGATAATATTATTGAATAATTCTGAAACTGATAACAAAGAGCCTTAAATAGCCTCTTGAGGATGCAAATGACGTCAACCGGGGAACCCTAGTTGCCATGCTATAGATCTTTGAAAACCCTTTCTGAAAACATATTATAATAGGAAATCTGACAACCGAATCAAAAGTTATGCCCGTTTCTTTGGAGCACCTCTTTTGGACAATTTCCTGTCCATCTCTTCTTCAAACTCTAAAGCCAACTGTCCTACATCAATCTTCTAACTGAAATGTGTTATCTTCTTGAAACCTGATTGAAAATCGTAAGAATCTCAAGGTGGCTTTTAACAAAATCTTTAAAACTATGACCTTGGCTTTTCTAAAGTGCAATTTAATCTGTGGGTTATGACCCACCATAAAAATATAACTCAGTTAAAATAAGAGCTGAATATTAGCATATTCAAAAACTATTTTTTTTAATAATCTTGAAATCTAAATATATGCACATGTACATAGCATGCTTAAAGTAAAACCATGAACTACCATTTCTTTCATCACATGTGGCCCATCTCACAATACTAATAAATTTGCACGAACCTGGAGATCACCTGGAAAAATAGTTTAAAATAAAAGAATGAGCGCTAACGCCCAATGAGTGGAAATAAGCTTTGAAAACATCTTTCCTTAGAAACTTACTAAAATTAATATCTCTGAATAAATCAGAAAACATATCCTTTCTCAATGCTTCTGAAATCACTAAATATCTATCTTTCTGAAACATTAATACTTAATAAATTTATTCTGGTTAGAATCTTATATTTCCTTTTTCTGGTGGGCTTGAGTTTGAGATTTGCATCCCCAAACGCCTACGTACCCTTTTACTCTATAAGGATCAAAGCCCTCGTAGTTCATTTAACTCAAAGCTGGCTAACCTCAATCTAATCTGTAGAAAAACTATTTTGTATATGTTTCTATATCTCATTCTGAATTCTATTTCTATTTCTACTTCTCTTTCTGAAATCATATCCTTTTCTATCTCTTTCTGAATTCTTTCTCTCTTCCTGAAACTAATCAGGATTTATTCTGAAACTGTTCTGTAATCTGAATCTGTTATGTAATACAAACTGAGAACTAACTGAATATCTTCTATATGAATAAAATCCATTTTCTATAAATCTATAGTAAAATCTTCATTTCCTTTTATAAAAATAACTTACAAACTTAAAATCAAATAATACTTTTCTTTAAAAACTTTAAACATTCTTTCTTTACAAATCTAATATATATATATATATATATATATATAAATATCCTTTGCAAAACTATTTGATATAAGAATATATTACAGTATAAAAGGTTTGCTTCAATCAAATCCTTTTGATGCTATAAATCTTTACAAATTATGCAATACGGCCATTAAAAGTATCTTTGGAATGCTTCATGAAGAAATCTCTTTTCTCTAAAACATTTAATGTTGTAAATCAAATCCTACTGAATTTCTGATTCTCAAATATCTAGTGTAAATCTAATAATCTCTTTTCTTTCTCTACTGATCGTAATCAGTGTAATATATAATATATATAATCTGAAAATCTGCACCAAATTATAAGTACCCAGGGAAATCTGGTCATACGTGTCCCTGATCTATGTGGGCTCACGCAGAGCGGGGGATAAACATCTGGTCATACACGTGTAGAGCGACTCTGACTCTGACTGAACATCTGGTCATACACGTGCAGAGCGACTCTGACTCTGACATACACATGTGCATAGGCCCCAAAGGCCAACAATCTGAATCTGTTCTGCTGGGGACGGGTACACATCTGGTGTTTGAAATCTCTTTCTGAACATATATATAATTCTTTATAAATACTTTTCTTTAAAACATGCATAATACTCTTTTCTTTTCTTTTCTGAAAATCTCATAAATAACTGAAATCTGGAAATCTTTCTGAAAATACAAATACTAATCTACTTTATAAAATCTTGCTCAATATATCTATTCTCTACTAAATCTATTTCTGAATTCTAGAAATCTAAACATTTCTTAAAGCAACTCAATTCATCAGGAAATCTGATTTCTAAATAAATACGTAATCTGGAAATCTATTTTCTAAATAAATGAATAAATCATTTATTTCTATTAATCTCTAAATACTTAATCTAACATATAATTCTAAAATAAATAACTTTTAATAAAACGTATCCACTCACAGAACTCATGTGCTCAAATCTGCTTCTGGGATTGGATTCCATCTCTGGATTCATATATTTCTAGATCCACCCTAAATCACATAATACTCAATTTAGGAATTACTGGGAAATCTAATAATTAACTTGTTTACACAACAAATCATCAAATCACTTATCTGTATCCAATATATTGAACATATCTCTACAGCTGCATCATATTTCATCTCCTTCTTCTCACCGTCTCTCTCGGCTAACACTTCAACTTCTCTTTTCTTTATATTTCTGATTGCGTCTTCAATCTCTCTCTCATATTTCTGTCTCGATCTTTCTCAGCTTCTATCTCTCCCTTTTCTTTCTTTTTATTCATCTATTTCCCCCTTTCTCGGCCCATGTCTCTTATTTTCTTTCTCTTCAATTCTTCTCAACTCTCTCACCTCTCGTCTAACTTCTTCTTTCTTTTCTTTTCAATTTTCTTCTTTTTCTGTTCTATTCTTCTCTCCCATCTCTCGGCTACAACAATACATCTCCCATAGCTGATATCTTTTCTTTAATTTCTCTTCTATCGCCTAACTTCTCCCTTCTCTCTTCTTATTCTTTCTTTTATTTTCTGGTTCTATTTTGTTGTGATCCTAAATCTTGCTTCTCTCCTCATAATCTCCTTTATTTTCTTTCTTATCATCCTCATCCCTCTTCTTTCTTCTTCTTTCTTTTTATTCTTCTCCAAGCTCCACCGCCTGACTTCTCTCTTTTTTTTTCTTATTATTCTCTGTTTTCTATTTTTATTGATCACGAAATCAGCTTCTCTTTTATTTCAATTTCCATTTCTCCTTTTTCTTGTTTTTTTTATTCTTTCTTTGATCACTTCTTCACCAGCTCTTGCCACCTCTCACCCAACTTTTCACCTTACATCATCATGCACGGCCACTTGTCCCATTCTTATTATTATTATAATAAAAAATCTCATCCCAACTTACCACTTTACCAGGCACCAAATTATTTGGATATTTGGATATTTGGATCTTTTCGGGTTTGGGCTTGTTCGGAATTGGGCTCAGTTGGGCTTGAATTATGGACTTGGGATTATTATTCTATAAATCTCAATACTAATCCAATTACTTGGCAGGGAAATGTGGATCATTTTGGGCTTGGGCTTGGGCCAATTGAGCTTGAGTCAATTTTGTGAGATTGGGGTATTACAACGTGACTTTATGACTGGTGAGATCCTAAATGCATGTAGGGATTTATTTACATTAAATTCGTCAAAATTGATCACAGTATCGAGAAGAAGAGAAGAAACGAAAAGAAATTACGATGTCTCAGGCGACAGTTGCACCAAAAATGGGTCAAAATACGGCGTCGTTTAGGTTGTTGAATGGCCACATCATCCCCGCCGTTGGATTGGGTACTTGGAAATCTGGTTCTCAGGCCACCAACTCTGTGTTCACTGCAATTGTTCAGGTACGTACGTACTCATCAATAAATCCGGTGTATTGTTATTAGGTTAAATTCGGTGTATGTGATCAATAAATTGTCATGTGATCATGCAGGCTGGTTACACACATATAGATACGGCTGCACAATATGGAGTTCAAGAAGAAGTCTGTCTCTCTCTTTCTCGCAGAAATCACTATATATATGTAGCGTGTGTATATATATATATACACGGAAATTTTCAAGTGCTATGGATTCGTCAATTGCTACATGTAGTTATTGGATTGTTGTCGGTGGTAATCTAATAAGTACCGGTAGCAATCGACGATGAAATCTCGTATCGAAAAGTTACTCTATATATGTATATATATATCCAACAAGACAAAATCTGAAATATTTTCTTTGTTTTTCGATCGCAGGTGGGTCATGCATTCCGGCAAGCCATGCAAGCAGGATGCGAGAGGAGCGAACTCTTCGTCACATCTAAGATATGGTACACCGTTGTGTGTTGTTAATTTTCAATACTACTTACGTGATTTTTATGTACGTGTCTATGAGAATTGATGTATATACTAATCGATAGATAGTCTTACCATCCGTGACATCTAATTATATATCCGTCACATTCGGGTTCTCTAATGGTTATGTGTACATACAAATAATTTTTTATTCGGATTTGTATATATTTGTGTTTACGAAGAAAAAACGGATCCTTAGCTAGAAAAGCACTATAAATTATGTGTGTGTATATATGAAATTATTGAACTCTTGGAGATGACTTGGTAATAATGTTATTAATGATATTATAGGTGCTCAGACTTGTCACCTGAGAGGGTTCGACCTGCACTAAACAAAACCCTTCAAGAACTCCAACTTGATTACCTTGATCTTTATCTGGTAATTATTATTTCCTGCTTTAGCTTTAATTCTCACATAAAACGATACAATTAATTAATGTCTTTTTTCTACTATATTAAGATGATCATAACCATCCGATCTAAAAGATAGTCTAACATTAGTATTTAAATGCTCTAACAGTCTGATTGATTTTATTTACGACAGATTCACTGGCCATTCCGTCTTAAAGAAGGAGCCAGCAGACCTCCCAAGGCTGGGGAGGTACTGGACTTTGATATGGAAGGAGTTTGGAGAGAAATGGAGAAGCTTGTCAAGGAGGGTCTTGTTAGGAATATTGGTGTTTGCAATTTCACACTCAAGAAGCTCTCTAAACTACTCAATTTGTGTGATACTATGCCATCTGTGTGTCAGGTCACATGACTCTAATTACATCTATATATACAAGAGTCCTTTAAATTTTCTAAAATGCAAGGTCTAGACAAAATCTGGACGTCTGTATTCGAAAATTTCTCAATTCTTTTTCGTCTTGTGGGTGTTTTTGGTCTCAGATGGAAATGCATCCAGGATGGAGAAATGATAAAATGCTAGAGGCTTGCAAGAGTAATGGCATTCATGTCACTGTAAGACTTAAGTATATATTTATGTGATTGATTGTTCATTAATTGATAATTTGGTGATGATAATATTGAATGGAATTGGATTTATCAGGCATATTCACCATTAGGCTCACAAGATGGAGGCAGAGATCTGATCCATGATCAGATGGTTGAAAAAATAGCAAAGAAGTTGAACAAGACCCCAGGACAGATTCTGGTTAAATGGGCTCTCCAGAGATGCACAAGTGTGATCCCCAAATCAAGCCACTCTGAGAGGATCATGGATAATATCAATGTCTTTGGATGGGAAATCCCAGAGCAAGACTTCCAAGCTCTTTGCAGCATCTCAGACCAGGTACTAATATGATATATGTATTATTTATATATAATATGAGTAACTTTCTATTGCAAGATTTCCGGTATAAAATCCTCGGTTGTTACCGGTATTTATTGGATTGCTACCAGTGGTAATCCAGTAGCAATTCAATAAGTACCGGTAGAAATCGAGGATTCCGTACGGGAAATCCTAAAAAATTTCATATATAATATACCTTTGATTTGACATGGAAATTGAAATTTACGGTTGTAGAGACGAGTGTTGGATGGTGAATATCTCTTTGTGAACAAGAGCTTAGGGCCATTCAGGAGCGTTGCTGATCTATGGGACCATGAGGACTGATTGAATTGTTCTTGGTCATTGATAATCATACCCAAAAATGCTCTCTTTTTTGTCTTTTATGAATAATCTGGATTCTGGCCAATTTGTAATTTGTCAGTTCCATCACTCTCTTTTTGAGTAGAAATTTGCTTTTGTTTAATCCTTTCCAATTACATCTCAATTAAAACTTGTTTGTTGACTTTGATTTTGTTGTCAAATAGCCAATCCTTAAGTCGTCATGTTCAAAATGCACATCGTCATGTTCAAAATGCACATGTATCTCATCATTGCTATTTTAAGTCAATACGTTTAAAATCGCACGTGATATAATTATATGTAGTTAAAGTGTCATCTAAGCTAACGCATCTTAGATGACGTGATATTTTATTGACTTACATGATTACAACAAACCAAAGTTAGAAAACTCATTTTTAAGAATCATCAACTCAAAAAGACATACAAATCAAAACTCGAAATCTCGAAATCTTTTCATATCTAAGCAAATTAAGTTAATCTGCTTTTGCTTCGTTGTAAATGTAAATGAAGCCATAAAGTAGTGGAAAAAGATACACTAAAACAAAGGAGATGAAAAAAAAAAAAAAAAACTCAAAAATATTAAGGCCTGTCCTGTAGGTTGTTTTCAGTCTATTTTCATTTTTGTTTTCCCAAAATGATTTCGAATTCGCGTACGGTAACCGATTTTTATTTTATTTTCAAAATTCAAAAACAAAATGAAAAACAAAACTATTGTTAAAAGTTGAAATTTTGAAAAACAAAAAACAAGTTGTTTTTGTTTTTCAAAAAAATTTACAATAATTTTTTTTCTTTTTTCTCTTCACCGTTCATCATCTTCTTTCTTCCTCAGCTTCTCTCTTCCCGGTCTGGTCTTCTTCTTCAGCTCGCCGCCGCCGATGATTAGCTCCCGGTCGCCGTCGTCGATCTGGTCTTCTTCTTCTCTCTTCCCGATCTGGTCTTCTTCTTCAGCTCGCCGCCGCCGTCGATCTGGTCTTCTTCACCGTCGCTGATCAGCTGGCCTTCTTCTTCTTAGCCGCCGCCGATCTGCTCTTCTTCAGCTGGTCGTCGTCGTCTTCTTCAGCTCGCCGCCGATCTGCTCTTCTTCAGTTGATGCACAATTTCCATGGTCTCTTCATGTTACGGTGGAACAAGCTGAGTAATGGCTGTATTGAATTTAATCCTTATGGTCTATATGCCTATGATACAGTTTGGATTATTGCTCGTGCTATAAAATTGTTCTTGGATCAAGGCAATACCATTTCATTCTCCAATGATTCGAACTTAATTGGTTTAGGAGGTGGGACTTTGAATCTTGGTGCATTGAGCATATTTGATGGAGGCAATCAGTTTCTTAAGAACATATTGCAGACCAATATGACAGGTCTGTCCGGTCCAATTCGATTTAATCAAGAGATTCAAGACAGGTCCCCCTTTCGTCCTTCGTTTGATATAATTAACAATACTGATGAAAACTTAATCAATTTAATCAATCTAGCAATACATTTTGTTTATTGGTTAATTATTTAATCAATTTGTTTATAATTGTTATCATATTAAACAAAATGTAAAAATTGAAATTTCAATTTTCGATAGTTTTCAATTAGCCTACCAGACGCGTTTTTCCCGTTTTTATTTTTAAAATACGGATTCCAGTAAATGCTACCAGACGTGTTTTCGGAATTCAAAAATAAAACCCAAAACACTGTTTTCATTTTCATTTTCATTTTTATTTTCAAAAAACAAAAACAGAAAATAGCCTGCAGGACGGGTTGCTTCCAAGGAAATTTTGCATTTAGAAAACCCAAATGACTAAGGATTATGTACAATTTTTTTTTCTTTCCCTAGTAAACTACAAGTCTACATTATCACATTCCTTCTCTAAAACATACCCCTCATAGAACTTGTTGGAATTGGTTCAACTTACTGATCTACTCTTACACCTTGCTGTTGCATTACCAAAACTGATGCCCTGCGCATAGATTCTGTAGACACCAACATGTCTCCGATCGCACCCATCTCTTGAATCTCACTCCAATCCGATAACCCTTTCAATGGCGGCCATTCATCATCGTGTCTCCTCCCACAAAGAACAAGATCAAAATCCTCCTCTATAAACTTAATCACTTGCACTGTCTCGGATGCTTCAATCAAATTTTCCTCCTTGTATTCAACAAACTTGTTCCCATAAGTGGCCACTCTAAAAGTGTCGATCGAGTACTCGTCGTCCTGATTGTCTACCAAATTCGTTGGAGTGTATTCTTCATCTACGAAACGGATGACTGTGAGCCTAATTCGAGGGTGTTCCGCCATTCGTACACTGTACGCTAGAGCTTCGCGGTCATCAGCACCTCCTATAAATATCACGCACACACTTATGACCGATTGAGATCTCCAAAAATGATGAGACGTAAGCAACCCGCGTCCGAAGAAGATTGCAACCGAGCAGGGAGCGTTGTCTAATACATTTTTGTTCACTGCCCTGATAGACAAACTATCAGGCTTGTGGATAGGCAGGATCACTAGTGTACCAAATTTTTCATGTGCCAATTGACATATATCATCGTGCATTGAATTGTAAGGAGCGAGTGAAGTGAAGCACTGTATCACGTCAATTCCTTGCGTTTGTTCTTCGTATTGATGGAAGACATTGATGATGCGGCTGGCTATGGTGGGCTTTTGGGACGTTTCTCTTTCGTACTTGTGTGAGATGAACAGAGGAATTGTGCGCCCGATGAGCTCTTCAAGGTACAAGACGTAAACTGCTAGAGGGCTGTCCTTGGTGGGATTGGTGATTTCAACTATGTTGATGCTGGGAGGAACATGGTCTTGTTCGTGTATGCATAGGATGATTCGAAGCTCGGAATGTCTCTTGCTATGCTGGATTGTGCGTTTGTTGTAGGTCGTATACCTTCTCGATGTGTCGTAAAGGGTTTTCACGATTGGTGCAATGATAATAGAATGAAATAGTGAAGCTACAACCATGGTGGTGAAAGACTCGTCTCCGATTATCTGCACATTAACAAACAAACTTATAATCAAGATCAAGTAAATCCATTATTGGTATAATTAGGAAAGGGAACTTGATTCTAGATGGGAGGGAGGGAATCTTGAATTTCTGGCTCCGCCTCTGGGCTCTGGTGGAATTAATTTATCTTCTCAACATGAACTTAATTCCTGATTTATGTATGAGATGATTTTATTAAACACCGTAATCACAAATCAGAAATTAAGTTATCTTTCCTTCGTTAAGATTCATGAGTATATGTACCTTGTTTTGTTTGGCACGGTAGTAAGCTAGAATATCAAAGATGCCTCTACTAGTCATGATCAGACCGAGTGAGAGAGCATCCTTAATTGGCATCTTGTAATAGAGTGATGGGATTATTATGGAAACAAATTTCACTAGGGTACCACTGGCTGTAATCAATCCCACAAAGAGAACATTTTCTAATCCAATGTTGTAGATATTGACTCGTTTGCCGACGTTTATCGTGTAACCTGGCATCAACACTGTCCAAGCAAAGGATCCAAGTCTAAGTGCCAAATTAGAGCCCATTGGTGGGCTGTCTGGGGTCGCCATACCAAGCATGGTCGGTCCATTCACAGCATGTTGTCCTGTGAGTTCTCCGAACAGAGTACACCCTAAAATCATCATAAAAATGAAACTTATATAGGATTCTTTCAAGGGTTTTCTTTCTGGGGAGTGTCTTATCATCCAAAGCATCGCAGGTCGTAAAACCAAAACGATAACAGCAATCATCAAGATTTGGCTCAGTTGGATGCACAAAAAGGCTCTTTTCCCACCTGAAGAATTAAATTCTGCCAACTGAAGTCCAAAAGTAGCCAAAATAAAGCACCCCAGACTAGTAATCAATGAAGAGTTTATAGCTATCCTACCAAGCTCTGAATTCAGGATCTTGAGATCTTGTAGGACGCATAGAGTTTGTTGGAAGATTGTTAATGATTCATAGGCCGCGATCGTCGGAAGGGTCTGTTGAAGTTCTTCGTTTGCTATGTATCTTTTCAGATATACAGCAAACGATATGTTTATTGTCAATGGTAATACAAATGCTGACATGGCTATAGTGAATGCTAGTTTTCCAGGTTTCTTGAAAACGCTCAAGTCAACTTGTACACTAATCACGAAAAATATTACCATCAATCCTAGATTTTCAAATGCATTTATCATTGCATTCCCCATTTGTGGTATGAATAGCTTTTCTCTGATCTTTTCGACACGAGACAAAAGCGATGGCCCTAGTGCAATTCCAGCCTGCATGTACAAATACACTCGTTTCAATCAACGAGTCGGTTTTCGTAACTATAAAGTTTACAGAAAAATAATGATATAAAGCCCTGTAAGACTATAACACACCACTCATGAACAATGGGGCGGGTTCGGGACAGAGTGGCTTTCCCCGCACCCCACCCCATTTATTTTTTAAATACCTATCCCCTTATAAAAACCCCACCATAGATGGAACGGGTTGGGGCTGGACTGGTAAAACGGAGAATGCTTTCCTCATTCCCACCCATTTACTTAATTTATTAAAATGATATAATATATTATATAAAGTAATAAGTAATTCCAAAAAACTATTAAAAATCATGTCATAAAGTAATAAACTTGAAAAAAAAAAAAGTGCTATTATTGAACTTTTAATTTTAAAAGTTATTAGAGAATGAAGGTTGAAGTAATAAAGGATGAATTTGAGTTGTTTGAGGATTAGAGTTACAGTTAGCAGCTAATTAGGTTTGTTATATATTGAAAAAATGTGCATATTATATAAGGAAATTGTCCAAACAATGATATAAAGCTCTCAGGCGAATGGTACAATAAAAATAAACAGTACAAGAATATAAGATATTCATTTGAAAACTTAGAATTATTTATATATGAGCTTACCAGAATTTGTGAAACAAAGCTAAACTGTCCAAAAGGGCTGAGAAGGAACTGAAAAAATGCTGATAAAACATTAACGACAGAGACTTGCATCAACAGAAGCGGAAGAGGTGATTTCGTAAAATCTTTTCCGAATACTAAACCGCCGGAGGTCATCCCACTGTACGCCTCGCAATACAGTTGATTGTTAAGTATATTAATATGTGTATTATTTCTTCCTATAGCCATGACTGTGTATGCATGAATGCTGGGTTCCAAGTTGTTGTTGGTGTTGCTGTTCTAAGAAAACTAAAAGGAAAATAATGGTGGATGAGATACAAGGAAAAACAAAAAATGGAAGTGTGGTTCTTGGAGAAAGAGAGAAATGAAATTAGTGGACATACATTCCATTAAAGGAGAAAAATTCCAACCAAGCAAAAATGAAGCCTAGATTAATGCTCTTTTAGTGGATTTAAATTGTCTGGACTACCTTAATTGGCTCATTTCATAGTAAATGATTTATTTATTCAAGGTCAAGACAAATTTTGTTTGAGGAGTGCTAGATACACTCTCTTTTCATGTGCTGACATATGAACATTATTAATTTCTTCACATTAAATTTGTAGTATTTAATAAATAGCCTCCTTTTTCATTTTATTTATAATGCAAACCAATAACTTATTTCCTAAATTACCCTTCTTCTTTAACTTTAACATATTGTCATTTAATATCAGTTTTTATTTTTTATTTTTTTATTTTAAATATATATATTGCTCATATATCTATTTATTTTTCACCAAATTTACTTAAAAATTTCTTTTTACATCACTGGCTAACTTGATGGTTGTTGTATAAAATAAATAAATAGTAAAACAAATTAGAGTTAAATAATTTTAAAATATATTATAAAAAATTCATAAGACAATATCAGTAAAACTTAATGTTTATATCTAAATTAAAAATAAAAAATAAAGAAAAAAAATCTGATGTTAAGTAGATAGTTACATATTTTTTATCTTTTAATTTAAAATTGATTTGCTTTAATTTGACTTAATTTGTATGTCAATCTAACCAAATTCATTTGTTTTTTTTTTTTTGTTTAAACACAGAGAGAATCTAACCAGATTCATATATTTTATTGTTAAACAACTCCACCTTGATTCATGGGGAGTTCCCGCTTTCCGTTTTCATTAGCTCTTGTACTCTTCTCTTTTCAATAATATTTTCCTAGGCTGGTCTTCTGACTCTTGGGTTTTGCTTTAAAAAAAATAAAATAAAATAAAAATCACATAGAGAGAAAAAAAAAAAAATTATTTCATTAGCTAAATCTTGAAAGGTAAAGATTTTGGCTCAAACATAAATACAATTAGAGCAGACCCAATAAGGGTAACTGAGGTTCACGTTCTTCTCCTCGGATGTTAAAAATTAAAATAATGAATTTTGGTTTATATGAATTTTTTATAATTTATTTTTAAACTATTTAACTATAATTTATTTTAATTATTATTTATTCTATACAACAGCCATCAAATTAGCTAGTGTTTGGTAATGAAAATTTGGTGAAAAGAAATATCCGAACAATTCAATTCGGGACTGTACACTTAAGAAATAAAAGAAGTTGTAGAGTCTTAAAAAAAACACACACCTAATATATGTATATATATACATATACAATTTTTCTATTATCAGTTCGAACTGACAAAAGATATATCAGTTCCTTGCATGTGGGTCATTGGATTTAAATACTTTGACTTGGCTGCATGCACTTGTCAAAGAATCTTTTAAAATCCAATAGCCCACATGTAAGGAACTGATATATCTTTTGTCAGTTCGAACGGCAATATATGAAATAAGTTGTTGTTCGTATTGTAAATAAAATGAAAAATGAGGCCATTTATAAAAGTTACAAATTTAATATAAAAAAGTTAATGTTGTGCATGTGTCATCATATGAACAGAGAGTGAGTTGAGAGAGTGCATCTAGCACTCCTCATTTTGTTTAAATCATCCATTTTCTAAAATTCAAGGTCTAGACAAAATCTAGACGTCTGTATCGTCTTGTGGGTGTTTTTGGTCTCAGATGGAAATGCATCCAGGATGGAGAAATGATAAAATGCTAGAGGCTTGCAAGAGTAATGGCATTCATGTCACTGTAAGACTTAATTATATATTTATGTGATTGATTGTTCATTAATTGATAATTTGGTGATGATAATATTGAATTGAATTGGATTTATCAGGCATATTCACCATTAGGCTCACAAGATGGAGGCAGAGATCTGATCCATGATCAGATGGTTGAAAAAATAGCAAAGAAGCTGAACAAGACCCCACGACATATTCTGGTTAAATGGGCACTCCAAAGATGCACAAGTGTGATCCCCAAATCAAGCCACTCTGAGAGGATCATGGATAATATCAATGTCTTTGGATGGAAAATCCCAGAGCAAGACTTCCAAGCTCTTTGCAGCATCTCAGACCAGGTACTAATATGATATATGTATTATTTATATATAATATGAGTAACTTTCTATTGCAGGATTTCTAGTATAGAATCCTCGGTTGTTACCAGTATTTATTGGATTGCTACTAGTGGTAATCCAGTAGCAATTTAATAAGTACTGGTAGCAATTGAGGATTCCGTACAGGAAATCCTGAAAATTTTCATATATAATATATCTTTGATTTCACATGGAAATTGAAATTTGCAATTGCAGAGACGAGTGTTGGATGGTGAAGATCTCTTTGTGAACAAGAGCTCTGGGCCATTCAGGAGTGTTGCTGATCTATGGGACCATGAGGATTGATTGAATTGATCTTGGTCATTGATAATCATACCCAAAAATGCTCTGTTTTTGTCTTTTATGAATAATCTGGATTCTGGCCAATTTGTAATTTGTGAGTTCCATTTCCATCACTCTCTTTTTGAGTAGAAATTTGCTTTTGTTTAATCCTTTCTAATTACATCACAATTAAAACTTGTTTGTTGACTTTCATTTTGTTGTCAAATAGCCAATACTTATGTCGTTATGTTCAAAATGCACATGTATCTCATCATTTCTATCGTAAGTCGTTATGTTTAAAATCGTATTTCACGTAATATAATTATATGTAGCTCACGTGATATAATTATATGTAACTAACGTGTCATCTAAGAGGCTAACGTATCTAGATGACGTGACGTGACATTTTATTAACTTACATGATTACAACAAACCAATGTTAGAAAACTCATTTTTAAGAATCATCCACTTAAAAAGACATACAAATCAAAACTCGAAATCTCTTCATACCTAAACAAATTAAGTTAATCTGCTTTTGCTTCGTTGTAAATGTAAATGAAGCCATAAAGTAGTGGAAAATAAGATACACTAAAACAAAGGAGATGAAAAAAAAAAAAAAAAAAAAAAAAAAAAAAAAAAAAACTCAAAAATATTATTGCTTTCAAGGAAATTTTGCATTTAGAAAACCCAAATGACTAATGATTATGTACAAATTTGTTTCTTTCCCTAGTAAACTACAAGTCTACATTATCACATTCCTTCTCTAAGAGCATCCACAATGGTGCCACAACTATTCAAGACCCATTTATTGCCACATCATCAAAAATGGCTCTTGAATAGTAAAAAATGGGTCTTCTCATTTGGGTCCTATTTATTTGGATCTCATTTTCCCACAATGGTGTTCAATTGAAAAAGTAAAAGTGGATCCACTTTTTTAACTTTTTTCCAAACAATCATTACTCTTCTTTAAAATATTACATATATATATTCAATAATTATTTAACAAATTATGATTAATTTAAAATAATTTTTTCACAACCGAATTACATCAACAATAAAAATAAATATTTAAAACAAAATATTGTATAAGATTAGACATGGCACCGGTTTCAATTCGGTTCAGTTCGGTTGGGTTCCGGTCCGGTTTCGGTTCCGATGGTTCTGTTTCGGTTTTGGTTTCGGTTTCGGTTTCGATTTCGGTTTCGGTTTCGGTTTCGGTGGTTCGGCTTCGGTCTCGGTTTCGGTTTCGGTTTCGGTTTCGGTTTCGGTTCTGGTTTCCATTTGGATTTGGATTTTGATTCCGGTTCCGGTTTCGATTCCGGTTTCGATTCCGGCTTCGGCTTCGGCTTCGGCTTCGGCTTCAGCTTCAGCTTCAGCTTCAGATTTCGGTTTCGGTTTCAGTTTCGGTTTCGGTTTCGGCTTCGGTTTCGGCTTCGGTTTCGGCTTTGGCTTCGGTTTCAGTTTCGGCTTCGGTTTCGGTTTCGGTTTCGGTTTCGGTTTCGGTTTCGGTTTCGGTTTCGAAGGTTCGGTTTCGGTTCCGGTTCCAAACCTTAAAAAAATTAATGTTTTCATTTAAATTATTTTAATTTCATTGAACTAAAATTTTATAATTGAAATTAAATTTATTTATATTTTTTTCATTATATATATAATTATTGAAGTTAATAATAATATATTTAAATTTAAATAATTGAAATATATATATATATTAAATTTATTTATATTTTTTCATTATATATAATTATTAAAATTAATAGTTATATATTTTAATTTAAATTATATAAATAAATAAATATATATATATATTTAGGGGCCCAACCCAATGATTGGGAAGTGTTGGGAACCCAACCCAATCATTGGGCAAGACCCAAATTGAGTTCCAAATGTGGAACCCAATTTGGGTCTACTTAGGTGGGCCCCACATTTGGCTCTCTTTTTTTGGGTCTCATTTTGCACCATTGTGGAAGAATGTTATGGGTTCCAAAGTGGGTCTTGACAAAGTGGGTCTTATTTTGGCACCATTGTGGATGCTCTAAGCCTCTGTTTGGTATGAGGGGAGAATGGAGGGAGGGAGAGGGTTGGAGGGAGAGGAGAAGGGAGAGAGAGGAAATCACTTGTTTGGTTGGAGGGAGAAGTGAAGGGAGAGGATGAGAGGATGAGAGGAGGGAGAAGAAATCCCTTTGGGCCCACAAAATTGGATCCTCCCAATGATGGGTGGATCAATAGAGGGAGAGTGATTGGGGGAGCAAAGACCAAAATGCCCTCCCTTTTTATACTACCTTCCAATTTTTTTAAGGGTAATAAAGTAATTTTACAAATTAAATATCAATCAATCCATCCAACCCTCATTTCAATACCAAACAACATAGAGGATTGGTGTTATTCTCTCCCTCCCTCCTACTCTCTCTCCCTCTTAATTCATCCATCCCTGGTACTCTCCTTCCCTCTTACCAAACATAGCGTAAAACATACCCCTCATAGAACTTGTTGGAATTGGTTCAACTTTCTGATCTACTCTTACACCTTGCTGCTGCATCACCAAAACTGATGCCCTGCGCATAGATTTTGTAGACACCAACATGTCTCCGATCGCACCCATCTCTTGAATCTCACTCCACTCCGATAACCCTGTTAACGGCGGCCATTCATCGTCGTGTCTCCTCCCACAAAGAACAAGATCAAAATCCTCCTCTATAAACTTAACCACTTGCACTGTCTCGGATGCTTCAATCAAATTTTCCTCCTTGTATTCAACAAACTTGTTCCCATAAGTGGCCACTCTAAAAGTGTCGATCGAGTACTCATCGTCCTGATTGTCTACCAAATTCGTTGGAGTGTATTCTTCATCTACGAAACGGATGACTGTGAGCCTAATTCGAGGGTGTTCCGCCATTCGTACACTGTACGCTAGAGCTTCGCGGTCATCAGCACCTCCTATAAATATCACGCACACACTTATGACCGATTGAGATCTCCAAAAATGATGAGACGTAAGCAACCCGCGTCCGAAGAAGATTGCAACCGAGCAGGGAGCGTTGTCTAATACATTTTTGTTCACTGCCCTGATAGACAAACTATCAGGCTTGTGGATAGGCAGGATCACTAGTGTACCAAATTTTTCATGTGCCAATTGACATATATCATCGTGCATTGAATTGTAAGGAGCGAGTGAAGTGAAGCACTGTATCACGTCAATTCCTTGCGTTTGTTCTTCGTATTGATGGAAGACATTGATGATGCGGCTGGCTATGGTGGGCTTTTGGGACGTTTCTCTTTCGTACTTGTGTGAGATGAACAGAGGAATTGTGCGCCCGATGAGCTCTTCAAGGTACAAGACGTAAACTGCTAGAGGGCTGTCCTTGGTGGGATTGGTGATTTCAACTATGTTGATGCTGGGAGGAACATGGTCTTGTTCGTGTATGCATAGGATGATTCGAAGCTCGGAATGTCTCTTGCTATGCTGGATTGTGCGTTTGTTGTAGGTCGTATACCTTCTCGATGTGTCGTAAAGGGTTTTCACGATTGGTGCAATGATAATAGAATGAAATAGTGAAGCTACAACCATGGTGGTGAAAGACTCGTCTCCGATTATCTGCACATTAACAAACAAACTTATAATCAAGATCAAGTAAATCCATTATTGGTATAATTAGGAAAGGGAACTTGATTCTAGATGGGAGGGAGGGAATCTTGAATTTCTGGCTCCGCCTCTGGGCTCTGGTGGAATTAATTTATCTTCTCAACATGAACTTAATTCCTGATTTATGTATGAGATGATTTTATTAAACACCGTAATCACAAATCAGAAATTAAGTTATCTTTCCTTCGTTAAGATTCATGAGTATATGTACCTTGTTTTGTTTGGCACGGTAGTAAGCTAGAATATCAAAGATGCCTCTACTAGTCATGATCAGACCGAGTGAGAGAGCATCCTTAATTGGCATCTTGTAATAGAGTGATGGGATTATTATGGAAACAAATTTCACTAGGGTACCACTGGCTGTAATCAATCCCACAAAGAGAACATTTTCTAATCCAATGTTGTAGATATTGACTCGTTTGCCGACGTTTATCGTGTAACCTGGCATCAACACTGTCCAAGCAAAGGATCCAAGTCTAAGTGCCAAATTAGAGCCCATTGGTGGGCTGTCTGGGGTCGCCATACCAAGCATGATCGGTCCATTCACAGCATGTTGTCCTGTGAGTTCTCCGAACAGAGAACACCCTAAAATCATCATAAAAATGAAACTTATATAGGATTCTTTCAAGGGTTTTCTTTCTGGGGAGTGTCTTATCATCCAAAGCATCGCAGGTCGTAAAACCAAAACGATAACAGCAATCATCAAGATTTGGCTCAGTTGGATGCACAAAAAGGCTCTTTTCCCACCCGAAGAATTAAATTCTGCCAACTGAAGTCCAAAAGTAGCCAATGTAAAGCACCCCAGACTAGCAATCAATGAAGAGTTTATAGCTATCTTACCAAGCTCTGAATTCAGGATCTTGAGATCTTGTAGGACGCATAGAGTTTGTTGGAAGATTGTTAATGATTCATAGGCCGCGATCGTCGGAAGGGTCTGTTGAAGTTCTTCGTTTGCTATGTATCTTTTCAGATATACAGCAAACGATATGTTTATTGTCAATGGTAATACAAAAGCTGACATGGCTATAGTGAATGCTAGTTTTCCAGGTTTCTTGAAAACGCTCAAGTCAACTTGTACACTAATCACGAAAAATATTATCGTCAATCCTAGATTTTCAAATGCATTTATCATTGCATTCCCCATTTGTGGTATGAATAGCTTTTCTCTGGTCTTTTCGACACGAGACAAAAGCGATGGCCCTAGTGCAATTCCAGCCTGCATGTACAAATACACTCGTTTCAATCAACGAGTCGGTTTTCGTAACTATAAAGTTTACAGAAAAATAATGATATAAAGCCCTGTAAGACTATAACACACCCCTCATGAACAATGGGGTGGGTTCAGGACAGAGTGACCTTTCCCGCACCCCATCCAATTTATTTTTTAAATACCTATCCCCTTGTAAAAACCCCACCATAGAATAAACGGGTTGGGGCGGGACAGGGTAAAACAGAGAATGCTTTCCCCATCCCCACTCATTTACTCAATTTATTAAAATTATTTATTAAAATAATAAATATACAACCATTGAATATAATATATTATAGAGTAATTGGCACAAATCCCCCCTCAAGTGTAAGTGAATTTGCATGTTGCCCCCTCAACTTTTTTTTTTGGCATTAAACCCCCTGAACTATCGCTTATTGGCAGAACAAGAGTAAAAATACCCCCTCAGGGAGGAAAAAACCAAAGGATTGCCAATAAGCGATAGTTCAGGGGGTTTAATGCCTAAAAAAAAGTTGAGGGGGCAACATGCAAATTCACATACATTCGAGGGGGGATTTGTGCCAATTACTCTATATTATATAAAGTAAAAAGTAATTCCAAAAAACTATTGAAAATCATCTCATAAAATTTACTGTTTGTGAGACAATTAAAGTAATAAACTTGAGAAGAAAAAAAAAAGTGCTATTATCGAACTTTTAATTTTAAAAGTTATTAGAGAATGAAGGTTGAAGTAATAAACGATGAATTTGAGTTGTTTGAGGATTAGAGTTGCAGTTAACGGCTAATTAGGTTTGTTATATATTGAAAAAATGTGCATATTATATAAGGAAATTGTCCAAACAATGATATAAAGCTCTCAGGCGAATGGTACAATAAAAATAAACAGTACAAGAATATAAGATATTCATTTGAAAACTTAGAATTATTTATATATGAGCTTACCAGAATTTGTGAAACAAAGCTAAACTGTCCAAAAGGGCTGAGAAGGAACTGAAAAAATGCTGATAAAACATTAACGACAGAGACTTGCATCAACAGAAGCGGAAGAGGTGATTTCGTAAAATCTTTTCCGAATACTAAACCGCCGGAGGTCATCCCACTGTACGCCTCGCAATACAGTTGATTGTTAAGTATATTAATATGTGTATTATTTCTTCCTATAGCCATGACTGTGTATGCATGAATGCTGGGTTCCAAGTTGTTGTTGGTGTTGCTGTTCTAAGAAAACTAAAAGGAAAATAATGGTGGATGAGATACAAGGAAAAACAAAAAATGGAAGTGTGGTTCTTGGAGAAAGAGAGAAATGAAATTAGTGGATATACATTCCATTAAAGGAGAAAATTCCAACCAAGCAAAAATGAAACCTAGATTAATGCTCTTTTAGTGGATTTAAATTGTCTGAACTACCTTAATTGGCTCATCTCATAGTAAATGATTTTTATTTTTATTTTCTTTTTGTTTTTTTGGTAGTACAGTGTTTGTAAACTGTATTTGTTGTTATGGTTTAATTAATAGTTAGATTATACTGCTTAGAGCAACAATTTTGTGGTCAACGAAAAAAAAAAATATAGCTTATATGAATACATATTTGAGATTAATAAATTAGGAATTTATTAACATGTTTATTTTTATCTTTTAATAAATTCTTGATATGAAGAATCGAACAACTATTTTACATTGATGGTCAGGGGTATGAGTCACACTATAAGCATTTTAAAAACATATATGGGGAGTTTTCTCTCGGTCTGTGAGAGTAAATATCAAAATCGTACATGTATTATCTGATCTTAGCAGATTCCGATAGTTGTATTGTAATAGACGTAAATAGCATATTGCCATATTCATACGAATCATACACATGTTAGGGATAATAATACAATATTATTACCTTATTTATTTTTTTCATTGAATGTTGCGTACTTCGAGCGATTTATATCCATATAAATTCGGATAAATAAATAACAATTTTATCAGTATATTTTAGTTGTGGAATACAACTCGTATTTTCAGATTATCAATATAGGATCCTGCACAGGAAAAATAGTATAGGGTGTATACCTCAACATCAAGGGCGCATTTTCTTTATGCTTATCATTATATGTTATTTGGGCCAGGAATGAACTAAAATTTGTTTGTGGGTGGGTGGGATTTCTAATAAAGACCCGAAAGAAGCATACACTTGTCCAGAATCTGAAAATCTTCTTTTTATTTTTCCAATAAAAGCAACATCGCAGAGAAGGCCTGGTGCTTTGATGTGATGTTAAGAGCTTATCAATATAATGTTGAAAAAATGACCAGGAAAAATTGCCTCCTCGGTTTCTGCAACAAAAATCTCTTGCAAATTAAAGCTTTATTTGTGCCAGTGTTTTTTTCCAAGGCTTTTTCGCTTTCGTGGTCGTAATTTTGCTTTCACAATTGATTGATTGTACTACTAATTTTCTCAGTAGCAGAAGAAAAACACTGGTAGATTCCACATAAAAGCCTTCGTTTGCTCTATGCCACTTGTTTTTCAAGGTGGGGTTCTCTTTCATTTATTTTTATTTTTTTTTACAAATTTAAAAAACGTGACTTCCATTATTTACTTTCTAAATACGATTATCAATAGCTAGATAGATTTTAATAAATCTGGATCATCTCATCGGCTCCAATAACAAATAACGTTTAAGGAATAACGATTAGCGACTCGAATCTGGAACCAATAATGTTCACAACCAGAGAACATGTTAGTCTAGTGTGAAAAGTTCAAAGGGATGACAAAAGGAGACTTGCCTATCTATTTTGCCATGCATGGCAGACAATGAAATTTTTAAAATTGAAAAAAGAAAAAGTAAAAGCAAACAGCATGCCCGTACCTAAAAGAAATAGCAAAGCAAAACAGGGAGTGACAGTTTGGTTTCAAAGTCATAGACAAAGTTTGAAAAAACCCTCCCCACTTTAATAGCTTTCACACTCATACTCCTTTGTATCCCGTGAATATGGCTCCTCCATATTTATATAAGGTTATTGGCACTAGTTCCCCTAAACTCTACGTGAGTTTACATTTTACCCTTGAACTTTTTTATTAGATATTAAACCCCCATGAACTTTCATTTATTGACACGACCTGAATATAGATACCCCTCAAGCAAACGTTCGGAGAGCAATAAGCTAAGATATTTGCCAATAAATGAGAGTTCAGTGAGTTTAATACCTAAAAAACAAGTTCAAGAGGTAAAATGAAAACTCGCATAAAGTTCAAGGGAAACTAGAGCTAATAACTCATTCATATAAGCGAAAACCCAAGAAGAGTATAGCTATTCAAGACATTATCGGGTTGAATAGATCGGCTTATAAAAATCTAAAGACATTTTATTAGTCAAGAACTTGGTTTTTTTCCAATTTTTCATAGATTCACGGTAATAAAGTAAAAACAAGAGAGAAAGACGTAGAAAAATTTAAAGTGGGAAAAAGGCAAAAAACAAAAGTTGTGCCAAATAAACTAACAATCTGCCTTTAGACTAATATACGTAATAATCTCTTCTTCCAAAGAAAACAGAGTCCCAAACAAATCAAAAAAGCTCATGCATTTCGGTGTAAATTTGAAAAGGAACCTGTTTTCAAGAACCATCTCTACTACCCATAAAAAGACGTCCAAATCTAAATTCAATAACAGAAATCTGGACTCCGATATTAAACAAAACTTAATCTGCTTTATCTTCTTCTAATTACCACATATGAAAATAAAGACATACAAGATTAACAATCAAGATACAATACCATGCCATATTTTTACATCACATATCTCTCTCTAAGTAGACTAACAAAAGTTCACAAGCATATCCATAATATCATATCAACTTAACTGATTAAACAAAATTAAGAAAAACAAAATAGAATACTCATTTTTGAAGATCTAGCTAATTAGTAGTATTATTACTATTACTATTATGAAAAGATGATTAAACCAGAGCAAGAGCCGATGATTTGCGGACGATGTATCGATACGCGGCGACCTTTTTTCTCCTGGAGTTAGTGTTGTCCACAGAGAGCACCATTTTCCCAGTCTCTCTTGATGTGTAGGAGTTGTGAATAGCTTCTTGTGATGGAGAGATTTTCCTTGGCTTCTCAACTGCTATGGTGTAGCTGCCCTCAGCATTTGGCACAAACTCTGCACTGTATTCCAAGTCCCAACCTCCCACCACTATGTCCCATGAAATTGTTGCTCCAGCCTAATTAAAATTATCAATAAAACATTAAAAACAAACCCACAATCAAGAAGATAACATTTTTGAATCTAAAATGTTGTGCAAATCAAAATTTGAACTACCTCAATGCCCTCAATTTGGATGTTAACTTTTTCTCCTCCTTTGACTGTGAACTCAGAAGCTGGTTTTGGGGGACCATTATTCAAATCACTGGGTCGACTCAGTCCACCATACTGTACTGGTATGTCTTCAGGCCTTATAAATCTGATCACATCATCAGAGAATCTCCCAAAGTAAATATGAAATTCACCCAGAAAATATATATATATATACAAAATTTTGTAATTCAAAATCAAACTTTCAAACAAGTCAAAATTTTTGAACAGGTTTAACAGAGCATAAATTAGGAAACAGACAAAGAAAAAAACAACCATCAAACACAACAGAGATTCTCAAACTTGTTATAATCTTATACAGAGGTAAAAGAATTGTTAAAAAATGTGAAACCAAAAAGAAGACAAAACAGAGACTTTACTTGTAGAGTGTCTCGGCGACATTGCCTTCTTTAGAGATCACAAACTTGCTCTTGGTTCGTTGAGTCAAGAACGGACTGAACATTGAATACACCATACTGAAGTACCACGGTACATTGATGAAAATCTAAACCGAACCCCAAAAAATAAAATCATATCAATTATTTATACTAATAAAAAGCTATTAATTATAACAAAAAAATCGACCAAAATAAAAATTATTGTACCTTACGAGCAACCATTTCTGGGTAGTTGTCTTGGAAGAGAGAGAGGATCTGATTAGAAGCAACTCTGAGTTCTCTTTTGGGCATGTCTTTGAGATCAGTGACTTGAATAATGGAGTTGACACCGCCAGGTTTGAAATGCAAGAGATTGATGCCTCTCTCGAGTACTTGAACTCTCCATCTGAGGAATTTTTTCAGCTTCTCTTCATCTCCAAAGATTCTCTCGTACATGTCTTTGTCTCTGAAAACACCATACGCGTTGTAACACACTGGGTGTCCTTCTCTGTCGTAGCCTTGCATATAAGCAACAACGCCTTCGAGTTCTTTGAAACCCAAGTCTTCTTCAACGACGTTGTCTGCTGAAAACTCGCTTCTCCAACTAAGACACTTCACTAGCATGTTGTATGAGTCGTGGACCCTGAAGTCTCTTGCTCTCAGGAACTTCAATAGTATCACATCGGCTCTCTCGTCCCCGTTGGACAGTAGAGGGATTTCCCACATAGAGCAATCGTTGTGAGAGTCCATGAGCTTGTTTTTGAGCTCTTGTAGAGCTTTTTTTTCAGAGGATTTGAGGTGGGAGACGAAGTAAGTGTCTTCTTTGAAAGATGAAGTGCGAAGAGTTGCGGCTTCCATTAGAGAAGTCACGAAGGACTTCTTGTGATTGTTGTTATAAGGCTTTGGTGAAGCTTCTGGTAATGGGCTGTGGTCTTGTTGTGGTGTGGATTTTTGTGGTAAAGTCATGGTCATGGTTTGGGAGGAACCTGTTAAAGCTTCAGATTCCATTAATGGTTGTTTTGAGTGAGACCCAGATGGAATCTCTCTCTCTACTCTCTGTTCTCTGTTCTTGATATCTGCTTGTGTTTGGAGAAATAAGCAGATTGTTTGTTTGTAATGAATGTTTAAAGATGAGAGAAGAGAGACTCTGTTTTCGATTCTCTGAAGCTGCAAAGCGGAGATTTGTCAAAAAGGGAAGAGAGGCCTGTGTACTGTGACTGAGGAACCAAACAGAGAGTAAAAAAATAAAAGAGAGTAATTACAAAACTAGAAGTAGAGAAGAAATATATTATATAGGGAGAGAGAGAGAGAGAGAGAACAAATGAGCCACGATTTCGATTTGAAAAATCAAACATCAACAAACAAAGAGTGGCTTGAAAAAGAGAGAGCTATGGAAATGGCAATTTTTAAATTTGAACAAGTAACAAGTAAAAGACCTCACGCGCTTCCCATAGTGTATCGGACCCGTGTAACTAAATATTTAGTATGTACTACACTAGGATGTGTTTTATAATTTTAAAAAATTTAAAAATAAAAAAGTAATATTTTCAAAATAAATTAAGAACTTTTTCGCTCTCTATTCTTAAAAAGTAATATAAGATTATAAAGTACATTGTTTGCAAAACTAATATATTTTTAAGAAATATATATTATAATAATTTTGAAAACGAACTTTTGGTTTATTGAGCCGAGCCGAGTCGAGTGGAGTGGAGCTGTGTTTGTACGGCCAAAAGACAAGACAAGAGCAGTGGTGGTGGTGGTGGTCTGGTGACTCTGGTGGAGAACTGGTGGTGGCTTGTAGAAGAGGTGATAATAATTGATGAATTCAGAGACATGTAGTGAGAGCGGAGGCAAGAAAGAAACTGGGCACGGGTTTGTTGAGAGAGAGAGATCCTTCTGAACTGGGACCCATTTAAAGCTTAAGTTTTTCTTTTTCGTGGACCCCACCTCTGTCAACACGCCTCTCTCTCTCTCACTAAATAAGCTCGAATTTCGGAAGATAAGTGGATAACACCCAAACAGTCCTTTAAAAACCAGTAGTAGTAGTAGAGTACATTTTCATGCAACACCGGTCCAAACAGAAACAAAAAAAAAAATTAAAGAGTAAAATATATAGAGAGAAAGAGACATAGTAGTGCCGTAGTGGTGGTGGGGTGGATTTATATTTTAAAATTTAAAACATCTATTATTAGTAATTAATAGCTTAAAACCAAAGTTAAACATCGGATTATCATCCAATTGGTTGTGCATCTCCTGTCCGTAATAATTAACTTTTTTTTTCCTCAAATATTACAACAACTATTAAAATAAAACAGGACCTGCCCGAAATCAAACAATGTATGTACGGTTCAGTTATCTACTTCCCACATATGCTTGTAAAATATATATATGGTGGGATTTGAACCCCTCACCACTTACGTGGAAGAGATGTGCATTACCAGCTTTGTAGTAATAATAATTAACTTAGAACGGTGGATTAATTGATTATTATCGGTGTATGGTGGACTAGAAGGAGAATAGTGGTTTCTGGTCAGGTGGTCCTGTAAAACAGTAAAAGCAAAGATTATTTGTTAAGTGCTGTGCTGTGATGTTTAATGACTTTATTTGTTCTTCTTCAGCTTTCAATGATTTAGTCAATAAATATTTGGTTTCAGGTTTGTGATAAATGATAATAATGAGAGAGTGTAAGAAATTTCTCTATAAAAGCTATAAAGTTATTTGTACCCCCAGTATATGTATCTTGCCGTGTACTGCATTCACATTATTATTGAAAATATGAAAGAACAAAAAAAATTTGTACATTTGTACCCGTATCTTTTATGAGATTTGACATAAACAGTCTTTCTATTATCAGTTCGAACTGACAAAAGTTATATCAGTTCCTTACATGTGAGCCACTGGATTTAAATACTTTGACTGACAAGTGCATACAGCCAAGTGAAAGTATTTAAATCCAGTGGTCTACATGCAAGGAACTGATATAACTTTTATCAGTTCGAATTGATAATAGAATTTCTGTTGACATAAATACCAATATATTAATATATTTTTAATTTACTATTTATTAATCACTAATTTGAAAAGCAAAAAGAGTCTGTTGTATTTTCTAGACTAATTGATACTGATGCTCATTAAACTCTTCCAAAATATGCATTATACTTTTTATACTTTTTTTTTCTCCACTAAACCTTTTGAACTCTCCTTTTTTGGCAAACGTTTGGGTTTTTTACCCCTTGTGATGGGGTATCTACAGTTGGTATTTACCGATTTATGAGAGTTTAGAAGGTTTAGTAGCGAAAAAAAATATATAATGAACATAGTGCATATTTTGGAAGAGTTTATAGGACATCAGTGACAATCAGCCTATTTTCTTTCCTATCATAATCAAATTTTGATAGAGATTAGATATAAATGATTTTGAAAAAATTCAACTAAAATACTTTAAAATGGACTGCTTATATCTATATTTATAGAAAAGATTAATTTTAGTGTTTCAAGAGAGGATGGTGGTCCTCTTGATAGGTCTCGAAAACTTAGGCATTCATTCTCATCCTACATTTGCTAGATTAAGATGTATATATATATATTCTCCAAATTATTGAAACAAAACAAGAAAAAATAATGATAATAATAGAAGCAGAGAATGAGACATCGTTTTCATTTTTCAATCTCTACAATCCTCTCATCATTGATGCTTCAATCTAGGTCTAGAAAACGATTGGGCTGAGCTATATACATGTCCTGTCAACCTCCCTTGGATTTTAGATCAATATATATATACATACAGTGACCTTAATTGCATGTCTCATTTTTTTGTTCATAGCTTTGGAATCAAGAAAATCTTATGCTATTTTGTCATATATTAACCACTTAAAAGCCATGATAATTTGTGACATGTTAAGTTATTAACCACTTCAAATCTTATGCTATTTTGTCGTATATTAACCACTTAAAAAGCCATAATAATTTGTGACATATTAAGTTATTAACCACTTAAAGTCATGAAAATTTGTGATGAGATAATTTAGATTACACTATAGCTAATTGGGAACAAAGAAACCCTTCAACTCCTTTCTTGTATGATTTTTTATTTATTTATAATATCTATTAATCCGGAATTAGGTATTTTTTCGAAAGCTTTCACCATTGATAGGATTCGAGCCGCTGACCTGGAAATCATTTGTCCAAGCCATAAGCTCGTCTATCTACCAACTAAACTATGGCCCTGTTGGCAACTCCTTTCTTGTATGATGGTGGCCTAATTGATGGGTAATTTATAATGGGCACAATATTTTTTTTTTTACAAATAAATGAGATCAAAACCAATCAATAGTGTGCCCTAATTTTGTCCTTTACTGCAAGCTCTTTATAGGAAATGTGAACATATGGGCTTTGTTAGAGGACTTGAAGGGAGACCTTTCGGCCCCACTTTTGAAAGAAAGTCCAACACTCCCAGAAATTTGCATTGGATTCTTAAAAGGAGAAAATAAAATAAATAAAATATAGCATTAATTTAAGTTGGGAAGAGAGAGGATGGTTTATGAGAATTTTTGGGGATCCGATTAATTTAAACACAAGTAATTTAAGCATGGTTTTGTTCATGTCTATCTTTGGTTTGGACCCATTAATCATCATTTTATCCACCCAAAGTACCCTAATTTTCTGCTCTCAAATTCAAAAATTGTGTGCTACTAATAGGATAAGCTTTCAAGATCAAGGAACCCACAATTTTTTATCAAAAACCATTAATCTTTATGAATCCTTCATCATTTAGAATATAAAAATCTACTCTAACTTTATTTATTCGGTTCAATAAATATACGACACGAGTTTAGATCAACGAGAAATAAAATAAAATTTTCATTATTATTTTTGTAATTTAGTTATTAAAAAGCTGTAATGGTTTTTTATCGTGATTTTCTCCGTTTTAACTTTTATAACGATCCTGATGAAATGTAATCATTTTTAGTGAATATTGATATGATTTTTATTTTTTTATTGATGATGAATCTTAATAAAGGATAATGTTTGGATACTGACTAATCAGTATCCAAAATACTAACTCACTAATGGGGTGTTGGCCACTAACGATTTTTCATTAATTAATAACATTTGAAAACTTTTTCAAGATTTTTTTTATGAATAATACTTGGTACTGACTAGTCAGTATCCATCAATGGGAGTGTAGCACGTGGCCTTTTCAGTATCAAAACATTAATTTTATTATTATTATTATTATTATTATTATTATTTATCATAAAATGAAAAAGGTTGCATAGTAAAACCACACAATTTGTATCCTCATTTTCAAATAATAAATTCTACTAACAAATAAAAGGGACATATCAAACTAATGAGTGTACAATTTGACCTAGAAAATTTGGCTTGTCAAGTACATTTAATAATAATCCTCAAAATCTTGATCCAAAGCAAAGCATGACCTCTAATATTATTATGTGCACTCATTGCTAGTTCAAACTTCAAAGTGTCCGTGCCCTAAAAAGAGTCCAAAATCTAGAAGATTTTATTTTATTTTTTTTATTTATTTATTTATTTATTTTGGTTGAAGTACAGCTAGTTAAGGATGGTGTTTCACTGTTTTGGAATTCGTGAAAAGGTCATGGTAAATTCAAAATTATATTACTAAAGTCTAAAGTAATCCTTTTGCTTTCTTTAACTTTCCTTGGTTGAACCAAATCAACTTTTGACTCCTGCACTAATCTCACCCAATTAAGCACCCCATAATCATCACTCTCCAAAAGGTTTAACAGTGTCTCAATACCTTATCTTGTTTTCTAATCCAGAAAAGAAAAAAAAAAATCAAAATCTAGGGTGCAACCTGACGTATAATGGATCTCCTGTTAGGATCCCGCCACGTTGTAAACATGATCACTACTACATGACAGTATTTCGTTAACATAATTAAGACCGGGTTCGAATGGTGTAAATTCTGAATTATTTGTATGACTCGATGCAAAAGATATATATATATAGAAATTCTATTATCAGTTCGAACTGACAAAAGTTATATCAGTTCGAACTGACAAAAGTTATATCAGTACCTTGTATGTGGGCCACTGGATTTAAATACTTTAACTTGGCTGTATGTACTTGTCAGTCAAAGTATTTAAATCCAGTGGCCCACATACAAGGAACTGATATAACTTTTGTCGGTTCGAACTGATAATAGAAAGACTGTATATATATAATCACATAATTTAGATATATATATACATAATTGAAATTACGAGTTTGAATCGTATCTCCGTTCTTGAATGATAATTATTTGTAAGACTTTAATATAAAATGTGTAATCACATAACTTGAGACATGAACATGAAAAAGTTCATTGTAATATGGACAAGAAGGCGGTGATTTGGACACCTCTTGGCTATTAGAAACAAAGCATTATCGTTTTCATCTTTCTGTCCTGATTCAAGAAGGAGAGTGTCCCTTTGGGCCTTTATCAGGTTTTTGCAGATTTCACATGCATGCAGCAGAGCTACTTTGTTCTCTTGTAGTCACAAACAATTTCTTTAAGTGTACTATATTATTGAAAATCATGTCATTTTTTTTTTTTAGTATAAGCATGTGAAGCTTCATATTAATTTATAATTAACTACAATAAATATTGACTTCAATCTTTCAATGAATTGCTCATAGTGACGTAGTTTAGCTGGTAAATGAACGAAATTAGGGTTTGGGCAAATGATTCGGAAATCAACGGCTCGAATCCTACCAATGATAAAAAGCTTTAAAAAAAAATAACTAATATCAGGAAGGAAAAAAAAGAAAAAAAAAAAAGAAAAAACATTCAATGAATTTACAAGGTCCAATTTTATGAAAGAATATCACTAAAATTTAGGACATGTTACCGACATTTATGTTCTTAATCACTACTTAAAGATCAAATATTATTTTATCATGTAAAAAGGTAATATTTTATCTCAATCAATGGAAAAATTAACCCAAATATTCTGCTAATTAATTGCTTAAGATTCTTTTCTTTTTCTTTTAACGGTATCTATTTATTATTTTTTTAAAGCTTTTATCATCGGTAGAATTCAAACCGTTGACTTAAGAGTTATTTACCCAAACCTCAAACCCATCTATCTATCATTGAGTTAAGCCCCTGTTGGCACTGCTTAAGATTCTTTCAATAACAAGGTCTCTTCTGTTTTTTTTTTTTGATGTCCCACCATAACGACTTAAAACACAAAAAAATTAGGAATACAGCTCATGGTAGGATCACAAATGTCAACTTTTAGATTTTAGACAACAAAAAAGAAGAAAACAATAAAGCAGAATGATCAATCCTCCTCTTAATTGTCCCTCAATTATCTGGAAAAGTACCATCTCTGTTATTTCCTTTTTCTCACCTAGTGTGGCTATGAATTTGAAAGTAGAGTAAATTTTCAATTAAAATGGAAGGATATTAAATGACATATAACCAAAAATATCACATTCACAAGCTGGATACAAATTTGATTGAAACACATTTCTATTTACATCCATTACATAAGTGTACCTACTAAAATAATATATTAATAGATTAACACATTATCCTTATCATTTAGACATTAAATTTTAAAAAAAAATTAGTATTATCGGAATGAGTAATGCTATTGGACCCAAAAAAACCAACTCAAATGCCATGTGGCAACATCACACACAACAGGGGGCCACGTCATTCTTTCTAAGATCCTATATAATGTTGCCACATGGGTTTGGGTTGGTTTTTTGGATCCAATAGTTTTATTCTATCGTAATAGATATCTTGATTTTGGTGCATCGAGTATTAAAAATAGAGAACACTTTTGCTCACCCCCCTTCAAGGGAAGTAACCATTACCCACCTCTTAAATGGATGGAATGTGTCCATAGAGGGGTAAATTTTTAGACAATTTTATCACTCTATAGACACATGTTATGTGTTTGGGAGGAGGGTAATGTTTACCTCATTGAAAGGGGGTGAGCAAAAATGGACCGTTGAAAATATATCTAACTTGTATCGATGCACATAAAATTGTCTCATATTACAAACAAACGGTATAAAAAAATTGGACAGGGACAAAAAATTACTCCAATCCAGAATCCACAATGGTCAAAGATATCTCTCAATCAGATGGTCACTTTTTTTTTTTTTTCTCTTTTTCATAGGAAACACAGTGTTGTCTATTGCATGCTTTTGAGCCACTAGAATTGCAACACCTGTCAAAATACCCATGTTGCTCAACAGTGAGGATGAATCAGCAGCTGACATTTATTAAGGTGGTGACCAGTAGCTGATCTTTTAGAACTTCATATTTTATAGGTTTATTTATTATTTTTTTTTTTTATTCCCAGAATCAGATCATCATCTTCTTGTCACGACTCATGCATGAGTTTGAACGATAAAAAAATTAAGAAAACTTTTTTATTTTAAAAAAGTTTGAAGATCAGCTCTAGCTCTGTTTTTGTTTGCCGTGTTAGTGTGTGAAAAAACATCCCTGAAAAACATGGCTGATGATGATTCAATATTGCCCCTCTACAAAATCATCAGAACTAAAACTTGGGTGCACTCCGATGCTGCCACGTCAGTAAAATTGCTGATGTGGCAGCATCAAGGTGGGAGATGGTTGGTCCTTTGGATGCACCCAATACCCTCTCTAGATTCAGACCCCACCCCACAAGTTTATATGTACTCTCCACACACCCTAGCTAAAAAAATAGGGACTGTCAAGTATGGTGTATTACTGTATTTGTGTGAATTCTTGGTATGGACTAGCTCACTAGATCGACCAATTCAGGACAATAAAAATGTTAAAATTTAGTGATTGATTTGATTGACTGATTGATTGATGTGGGAGAGGTCTGACAAGCTACCAACCTTTCTTCTACGATACAAGTTCACAGATCAGACCAGACCAGACCCGGTACCGGACTACCAGCCAGCACTTATGATCAAGCTTTTTGTTTAATCAACCACTTTTTAAAAATATGTATATTTAAGGAAGTTCTAATTATAAGACGAGATCAGTCCGGTGGTAACATAGTATATGTTCATCATATGTATCTTATGTGTTTGTGTGTTCTGGTCATATTTTCTCCTCTAAATCCTTAATTATTATAATAGCTCTCTTGCCTTTGTAAAGTAAAACATCGATAAATTAATAACCTCATTTAAATAATAAAATATTTCGATTCCGGCTCGGGTATATGTACTAAATAACCATATTGGTATATATATAATTTTATAGTAAGAAGTTATTTAATATTACTATTGCTTAAAAGATTTATTTTGGAGAAATACTTGGTAAAAACACTTCTATCATCTAAATCATGATCATCGGTAATCGTATTTATTACCCCTTAAATAATTTCTTCATTAGTAGGTGATTCTATCACTATATCATTTTCACTAAGATAATTAAAAAAGTGATCAACATCTATCATATTTCAATAGCGTAGACTATAAATGGTTTCACGTAATCCATCGATGCCTTCATCTTCACCAACTTGTGGTTCATAAGCTATATTAGTGGCATATCTTCATCTGAACAGATCTTGCAATGTCGAAAACAATTTGCAATGGTTGTTATCTTCATATCAATGTTCGAAGCCGCATTAATAAATTTCATAGCATTCAATATGTTAATTTTTTCGGGATTTGTTACTTCTACTTCGTAGCCCTCCAAGATGCTAGAGTGGAAACGACTAGGGATGGGTGTTTTCGGGTCGGGTCGGGTTGATCGGATTGGGCTTTTTAAGCCCAATAGAAAAAAAATATTTAAATTCAAATTTTGTTATATCAAAATTCAAATTTAAAATAATTTTTCACTCTAATATCATATCAAATAGAGTTTAGATTTCTTAAGAGTATTAAAATCAAATCAGAACATATAATACAAACTGATTAAATATCTATTGCATAATTATAAAATAAAAATACAACAATTTATCCAACTTGAAAAGTCTCTATCTAAGTCTCCCATCCATTACAATTATAATCACTTCGTTGAATATCTCGTGGTTGGATAATCTATTATTTATTTCAATCAACATAATAGTTTGAGTTTATATACAATTATTATACTTTTTTCTACCAAATTCTTAATCAAATCCTAAGAAAGGAAAAAGTATCTATAATCTATAATATACTCTATAATATAGTAAAATGGAACCTCACATTGACACGTGTCGTCATGTGGATGCTTTGGCATTTAATTTTTATTGATTAGTAGGTGTAAAATAGGAGGAGATTTGGTTCTTATTGTTATTTGAGTCGGTTTTTAAATTTGTTAGCTATCCAATTATTGTTATTTGAGTCCGTTTATGAATTTTTTTAGTTGTCCAATTATTGCATTAATTCACATAGTTATTATTTGAGTCGGTTTAAGAAATTTTTAGCTATCTAATTCCATTATTTGACAGAAATTTTTAGCTATCTAATTCCATTATTTGACTCATAAACTCTTCATTTTTAGGCCAATTAATTGCTTTTGTTTGTCTATAAATTCAATTCATAAAGACTCTTCATTTTTAGATAGATAACCCTATAATTAATGGGATAATGAATAAATTATCAAATTAATTAAAAATAATAATTAATTCTGATAATAATCCCCTAACATTTCATATTCCATACACTCTTCATTTTTTAGCTAATTAATTGTTTTTGTTTGCCTATAAATTCAATTCACAAAAGCTCTTCATTTTTTTAGTCAATTAATTGCTTTTGTTTGCCTATAAATTCTTTTTATGTTCTTTTCATGCAATTAATCACAGGTATTTTTGGGTTCCACCAAAACTGGGTTCGGGAAAACATTTGTTTTTGCCATCACTGCCATCACAGTAAGTGGATTTTTTTTTTTTTTTTTTTTGTGATTTTGTTGTTTTTTTTTTTCCTTTTGATTTTGTATCATTCCTTTTTTGTTTAGTTTTTTTTGTTGTTGTTTTGATACGTAAGAGTTCATTTTTCAGTCGATGGTTTTGAAGGTTCTCATTTTTTTTTTCCATCTCATTCCATTGACTTCATCACAGACAAACTCAAAACACCCAAACGGTGGGGGACAGGATGTCATTGAGTGGTAAGAGTAATTTCTACATTTTTTTTTTTTTAAATATTTGGTTGAATAATTTTAATATTTTAGTTTTTTTATTTATTTTCAATTCGTGATGATTGCCAAAGGCCTATCTCAAACATCATTCTCAGGTATCATTCTCTTGTCAAAACAAAGCATCTCTATATGTTTTTTGATTCAAACACTTTAGAAGTTTTTTGTTTATTGTTTTTTTTTTTTAGGAAACATTTTAGTAGTTGTAAATGTAATTTTGGATTGATTATTGTTTTAATGTATTTTGGAATCTGTAATAAGGTGTTCACTTCGCTATGCAACCCTCTGGTAAGGCTAACATCTCACTCATCACCACCAATGTAGAAAATCAATGAGACCAGTTGAAAATTCAATAGACAGACTATTACTACAAATAAATATTAGTGTTATAGTCTTTGTTTTAAGTCTAACAATGTATATTTGTATTGTCTCAAATATTAGTGTTATAGTCTTTGGTTTTAAGTCTAACAAGGTATATATCTGTATTGTCTCTTTAAAACACTGTATCCACCCGGGTTTTCAGGTATCCAATACCCGGATTTGGTTTTAATGGAAATTTGCATTGATTTTTTTCTATAGGTTTTTTTTTTATACTATTTTTAGCCTTTTTGTTTTCTTTTCTTTTCTTTTTGGTTTTTTAGAATATATTAAGTATGCATTAAATGCACTATGATTATTACCAAAAATAAATGCTTTTGAATTTTAATTATTCTTATAAATGATAATAAATAAATATTTTTCAAAACAATATCAATTGTAATACCAAATTAATGGTAATCCGTTTTTTTTTTTTTACACGGAATTAATGGTAAATTTTAAAAATATAGCAATGGTAATATATTAATGATACCATAACAAAAAATTAATAAATAATAATTTTTATTCAAATATTAACGGTACTACATTAGAACATTAATTATTACATTCAATTCAATAGATTCTTTTTCTAAATATATGAAATTCACTCATAATTCCACTACTATTTGCCTCTCCATAAAAGTCTTCGCCTTTATATAATTTTTATTGAATCATCTAAGAGACAAACGTGTGAAAAAAAAAATAGAAATTAGTTTATTAAAAAAAATGGAATGTTTTTAGAAAATAAGTGTGAAATATTACATTATTTGGTAAGTTTAAATTAAATGACAAGCCATAATTTGCCAAAAAAAAATTTAGTAAATAACCGATCAATAGGTAATCAAAATGCAATCCCGTAATCAATGGGATAATGAATAAGAAGGTTTACAATATTTGAGAAGTTTAAAAGACAAGCTATAAATTTTTTTTTTTTTTTTTTGCTAAAGCTATTAAGTAGTTATTAATTATAATAATTTTTAATAATATAATATTTTTTCCTAAATCCAAAATCTACACGTAATCAAGAGGCAATCATATAATTAAGGGGATAGTGAATAATTTGTTTTAACCAATCTCATAATTGATTTTTAATTATTAAGTTTTTTTTTTTTGAAGTATTACATTATTTGGTAAGTTTAAAAGCCGTAACTGTTTTTTTCCAACAAGCCATAAATTCGTATTAATTATTTTTTGTTTTTAAGTATTATTAATTAGTTGTAATATTTCAAAAAACAAAATGTACTCTTAATTAGTTATCTATACAATAAATATTATAATATTTGGTAAGTTATTAATTGCAATAATTTTTAACAATATATATTTTTTTAAATAAAAATCTATAGGTAATCAAGAGTCAATCACGTAATTAATAGGATAGTGAATAAATTCTCTTAACCAATCTCATAATTGATTTTTAATTATTAAGTTTTTTTTTTTTTTTTTAAGTATTACATTATTTGGTAAGTTTAAAAGACAATCCATAATTTTTTTCAAACAAGCCATAAATTCGTATTATTTAGTTTTTTTTTTTTAAGTATTTTTAATTAGTTGTAATATTTCAAAAACAAAAATGTATTGTTAATTAGTTATCTATACAATATATATTTTAATATCTGGTAAATTATTAATTGTAATAATTTTTTCCTAAATAAAAAAATTTATAGGTAATCAAGAGTCAATCACATAATTAATGAGATAATGAATAAATTCTCTTAACTAATCTCATAATTTATTTTTAATTATCAAGGTTTTCTTTTTCTTTTTTTGTTGTTGAAATATTACATTATTTGGTAAGTTTAAAAGACAAGCCATAATTTTTTTTCCAACAAGCCATAAATTCGTATTAATTAGTTTTTTTTTTTATAAATATTTTTAATTAGTTGTAATATTTCAAAAAAAAAGTATTGTTAATTAGTTATCTATACAATATATATTATAATATTTGTAAGTTATTAATTTTAATAATTTTTAATAATATAATTTTTTTCCTAAATAAAAAATATGTAGGTAATCAAGAGGTATTCACGTAATTAATGGAATAAATTCTCTTAACCAATCTCATAATTGATTTTTAATTATTAAGTAAATTTTTTTTTAAGTATTACATTATTTGGTAAGTTTAAAAGACAAGCCATAAATCTTTTTTCCAACAAACCATAAATTCGTATCTATTGTTTTTTATTTTATTTTATTTTATTTATTTATTTATTTATTTTCCAATGACGTTATGCTATGTCTATGGCATTTGGTTTAGGTGATCGAATTAACTTGCTTAGAAAAAAAAAAATCGAACGTTATCAAATTTTAAATTTTATGTTATTGAGAATTGACTAACGAGACTTTTGGTGAATTGAAAACATCTTTTTAGAAATACATATAAATCAACTTATTTGGTGTTCAATTGTATCTCTCTAATCAAAATATTATTATAATTCCCCATCTTTCTCTAACCAATATATATTGTAATGTTCTAATATCCACTAATTTTCTATTATTAACTATATTAAATTTCCGATATAACTTAATGTTATCAATGTACAGATTCAATTGATTATATAGATATATCACACATGATAATCTCTATTAAAATGTTTCATATTCCACTAATAACCCTTCATTTTCCCCTGTTTTCTAAAGTTTTAAATTCCACTAATAACTCTTCAATGTCCACTGTTTTCTATAAAGAGCCCTCACACGTGTCAATGCTAGAATAGAGTGATACATTCTTTTGTGTAAAGGTCATATTCTTTTGATTTTGTTTTTTTTTTCATTCTTTAATATGTTAATAATTGTATAATTGTTTTTCATTTTTTTTACCTATATAATTGTTTTTTTTTATTGAATAATACCTATATAATTGTTAGAGATTAATTTTATGTTTTTTCCTAAAAAAGAATAATTTAAATAGAAAAAAAAAAGAGTTAGAGATCGGTTTTTATTTATTTATTTTTTATAAACACTTACTGATATTTTAAATGTTGATTTGGATTTTATAAACAATATTTGATCTTCTTTTTATTATATCTTCTTTTATATAATTGTTTTTAAATTATTTTGAGTATAAACTAATATTATGTAGTGTTGCATGCAGACCTGTTATAAATATAAAATAGATTTCTACTTAAAACAAATTATATAAACAATTTTTTTTTGTTTTTTAAAAGCTTGAGATCATTGTTTATGGTTTTTTTTATTTTATTTTAATATTTACTAATATCATATAATATTTTCTTGATATTAATTGGAATAGATAAAACATAGAAATTACTAAAGAAACAAATAAAGAAATCAAAAAATAAATAAAATTATAGACAAAGATAAAAAAAAAATTAAATAAGTTTAAGCTATTGATTTCTACTTATCTTATAATTTAGATTTTATGGACAACAATTTATCATTTTATCTACTTATCTTATAATTTAGATTGAGCTTAGAAAACAAAGTAATTAAAAAAAAAAAAAAAAAAAAAAAAAAAAAAAAAAAAAAACTGAAACAAGAAATTGTAGATAAAGATAAAAAATTAAAATAAATAAATAAATAATTGAAGATAAAGATAATGTTTCAGCCGTTGATTTCTATTTGTCTTATAATTTGGATTTTACGAACAACATTTGCTCTTCCTTTATTATATCTTTTATATATATATATATATATATAATTATTTATAATTTTTTTTTTTGAATGTGAACTAATATTATGTAGTGTTGCATGCGGCCTTATTATAAGTATAGAATAGATTCATGCTTTAAATATATATATATATATAAATCTAGAGAAATACCTCATGATTGTTTTTCATCACAAATGCATCAAATATCTTAGACTAATAAGTTAAATCATTAAAATATTGTTGTGCTACATTTTATAGTTCCCACACATCGTGTGGGATGCAATCTAGTATACTCTATAATGGAATAACAGTGGTGCCACATGTCAGTGTGAGAAGTTTTTTGCTATAAATTCTCCACTATAATATATAAAAGTTGACCCTCACAGCGCCACGTGTCGCCGCGAGAGAGCTTCGGTATTAAATTCTATATAATATTTATATTTATATATTTATGAATATCAATATATATATATAATATCAAAGTAATATGAATTTTTTTTTTCAATAACTAATTGAATTAATTAATTACAATGAATAAATTTTCTCGTAAAAACTCAAAAGCCCTTTCCTCCTTCCTCGATTTTCTCTAAATTTTCTCGTCAAAACTCAAAAGCCCTTTCCTCCTCCCTCGATTTTCTCTATAAAAACCACCTAAAATCTCTCATTTTCTTATCATTATCTTTCTGTCAATTATTTTTTTTATTCCTATTGCTCAAATAATTGCTTGATCAACTTCTTACCTAATTGCTTGAAGGGATGCGAGAAGTAATGGTTACACCATATGCGAAATGAAGTGTGACACCAACTGCTTCAACAAGGACTTCGACACTTAGTATGTGAGTACTCTAATTAATTCATATATAGTAGAGAATCTTGATTTCGATATTTTCTTTTCGTAAACCAAACATGTATATATTTATTATTGTTGTTACAATAGTGTTTGTTTGTTGTTGTGCAGCTACACAAGGCCTCATGCCCGGTCCAAGTAGAAACCCAGAGCAGCAGAGGCACACACGTGATGGGAAGTTAGCATGCATGAACTATTTTCAAATGGATTGATGAAGCTTTCATTTGTATTTCTTTCTTATATTTTGTATTATAACTCTATAATTTTTCAAGTTTCTTCCTTGAAATATATTTAATTATCTCTGAAGTTGTACTTCGTCCATATAAGAATTATTATTATTTGTGTGTATATGTGAATTTATTCTTTGAAATATATATGTATGTTGTTTGGTATTGAGATTATGATTTTCTCAAGAAAATCACTAAGAAAATAAACGATAAAAGCTGACCCTCACAACACCACGTGTTGCCGTGAGGGAGCTTTAACTTTAAATGCATTACAAACCGGATGAATATGCAGTCCGGCATAATTGACTCCTTAATTTAGTATAAAATTAAATATATTCTTATTAATAAATGTTTTTCTTTTGGTATTCTTCCGATTAAACATTGCTTTAACCATTAATTAGTTTTTTTTTTTTTTAAACTTTAACCATTAATGAGTTGTTTTAGACTTTTGGCTTTTATTATTATTATTATTATTCTTACCATTGTATCATTATATATAATGAACCTGGACATTTTTATACTTCTTAATTTAATATAAAATTAAATATGTTATTAATAATAAATGTTTCTTTAATGGAATATTCTTTTGGTATTCTTCCCAAATCAATAATAAATTAAGAGACAATCCTATAAATCACAAATTAAGAAGCAATCCTATAATTAATGGGATAATGGTTAAATTCTCTTAATCAATCTCATAAAAAAAATAAAAACTTTTCCTGTTCTATTATTTCTCACTTTTAATTTCTTTTAAATGGGCTGTATTTTTTTTTTTATTTTTTTACATTAATAATTAAAACAAATACACCGATATTAATTGATTAATCAAATTAATTAATAATTTTGTAACTACAAAATCAAATTATATAGGCTTCATAATTAATTGAAAATTTGTATTAGGTTGTAAAGTTTTGATCATAAATCACAAATCAAAAGTCAATTAAGAGACAATTTCATAAATCACAAATTAAGAAACAATCATGTAATTAAACCCTTACATCGTCACATGTCACAGTGTAGGGAGCTTTAGTTTAAATGCATTAATTTCAATCTATATTAACAAAATCGGATCATAAAAATGTATCACAAAAGACATAGGGTTTACCATTTGATCTTCCAAGTATATCATCCCAAGAATGGGTTCATCTGGTGAAATTTATAGCCAATTAACTTTAAATGTAAGATTATATATATTCTATTATATCGATAATTTACTAAACATTTTACATCATAAATGAGTAATGTCATTACTCAAAATTGTCACAAAAACAGGTTGAAAATGTTGATATAAGATGCACTTGAAGTAATTAGATATTGAAAACAAAAATAGGAAAATATTAATAAATCTTAAAACATAAATCCGATGGTGATTGCGTTTATATTTTACCATACTTGCACATCGTGCGAGTTGCAAACTAGTTTTAAAGTATAATCAAGGATGTGTCAATTAATATAAAAGATGAAAATAATATAATTGCATATTTTTAATATATGTATTATATATTTATGGTATAAAAATATTTAAAATTATGTATTTATATTTGTCATTTATAATATTATAAATGGTGCATGAGTAACATTTTTAAATATTAAAAAAAAAAAGGATATTTCATAATAAATAAAATTATTTATTTTATTTTTTATTTTTTATTTTTTATGTCGGGTTGGATTATATTTTATTAACCCAACCCAACCCAATCTTAAAAGCAACCCAACCTAATATAGTCGGGTTGGGTTGGCGGGTTGGTGCCCACCAATAGAAACAACGTTGATAATAAATTTTTAGTGCTCGAATAATCCCAACATCGCATGGTTGAATCTTGGATGTTGTATTAAGAGGCAAGAAAAATAGTTCAACATTTGTCAAACCTTCGATAACCTTTAATTCTATGTACTTATGTATCTTGGTAAAATATGTATAATACATGTACAAGTAAAAACTTAAAACTTAAAAAAAAAAAATAGTAAAAACACAAAACTCCTTTTTAAATTAATAAATATTCATTTATCGATAAATTAATAAATTATTAAATTACGTGTGGGAAAAACCCTAGATGCAATTTTGGACTGTATTTAGAGTCCAATCTTGTTGAATCCCAATAGATTCGGACACATTATTGGAGCCTAAATCTTATCATTAGAGCTCAATTCCAAGCCAATCTCTGTCTATTGGGCTCAGGTCCAATATGTTTTGTGTCATGTCTCCTGTTTGGCTAAATTTGTTAGGACAACATCTAGAGAAAATAACAAAAACAAGACCGGCTCGGCCCGGACGCTTTGCAAGACAACCCCAGTTGGTCTAGACAGGCCCGATGAAATATTGGTGGGGTACCAATAATTCAATCCTAATAAAAACCCAGAATCAGCCGTTATTTTTTATATGAGTTGGGATATTTGCACCCCTTTAAAATTGTATGTGCACCCAAAATTTATATATTTTTAAAATTTCAATCTTACCCTTAAATTAAATTGTTAATATTTTAATTCAAAATATAATAATTCTTAACTAACTAAATCAAATTAAAAATAATAAAGAAAAGCAAAATCCCAAATATATCAAAAAGTGAAGAAAAACAATATATTCTCTCAAGAAAATATGGAGGAGGCTGCTGCCTCATCCTCTTCTATCCTAGATTAGAAAATTAGATTACAACCTCTTCCAAAATTTGGGAGGAGTACTGCGGATCCTCCACATATATATATTAGGCCTCTTTTAATTTTGTATTTCAAATAAATAAATAAATAAACATACCATTCTCTCTCTCCGTAGGAGAATGATGAAGCCGAAGTGGATGTCTGCAATTTTGTTGTTGTTGTTTATCCGTATATAATTTTTCCTTTTTATTGTTACTTTAAAACTAAATTTCCCTTTTTATTTTGTTTTAGGTAAAATAAAGAATACAATGTGTTGATTTTATAATATTTTTAAACATTAAAACAAAGGGCATATTTGGTAATGTGTGGGGTGTACTTACAAGATTTTATCTTTTAAAATTTTTTAAAGGGGTGTACATACAAATAGAGATGCACATACAGTTTTTCAGGGGTGCAAATATCGCCACTCTTTTTATATAATCAATCGAAATTACAAGTACACTATATGGTGTCTAGTGTATTGCCATAACCAATCACAAAAGATTATGGTCAAGGTAGAAACCGAACGGGCCAGGAGCCTGTCAGGACATGCGCGGTCTGAATATCTACTCTCACGGTCAGGACACATTATTGGAGCCTAAATCTTATCATTAGAGCTCAATTCCAAGCCAATCTCTGTCTATTGGGCTCAGGTCCAATATGTTTTGTGTCATGTCTCCTGTTTGGCTAAATTTGTTAGGACAACATCTAGAGAAAATAACAAAAACAAGACCGGCTCGGCCCGGACGCTTTGCAAGACAACCCCAGTTGGTCTAGACAGGCCCGATGAAATATTGGTGGGGTACCAATAATTCAATCCTAATAAAAACCCAGAATCAGCCGTTATTTTTTATATGAGTTGGGATATTTGCACCCCTTTAAAATTGTATGTGCACCCAAAATTTATATATTTTTAAAATTTCAATCTTACCCTTAAATTAAATTGTTAATATTTTAATTCAAAATATAATAATTCTTAACTAACTAAATCAAATTAAAAATAATAAAGAAAAGCAAAATCCCAAATATATCAAAAAGTGAAGAAAAACAATATATTCTCTCAAGAAAATATGGAGGAGGCTGCTGCCTCATCCTCTTCTATCCTAGATTAGAAAATTAGATTACAACCTCTTCCAAAATTTGGGAGGAGTACTGCGGATCCTCCACATATATATATTAGGCCTCTTTTAATTTTGTATTTCAAATAAATAAATAAAAAAACATACCATTCTCTCTCTCCGTAGGAGAATGATGAAGCCGAAGTGGATGTCTGCAATTTTGTTGTTGTTGTTTATCCGTATATAATTTTTCCTTTTTATTGTTACTTTAAAACTAAATTTCCCTTTTTATTTTGTTTTAGGTAAAATAAAGAATACAATGTGTTGATTTTATAATATTTTTAAACATTAAAACAAAGGGCATATTTGGTAATGTGTGGGGTGTACTTACAAGATTTTATCTTTTAAAATTTTTTAAAGGGGTGTACATACAAATAGAGATGCACATACAGTTTTTCAGGGGTGCAAATATCGCCACTCTTTTTATATAATCAATCGAAATTACAAGTACACTATATGGTGTCTAGTGTATTGCCATAACCAATCACAAAAGATTATGGTCAAGGTAGAAACCGAACGGGCCAGGAGCCTGTCAGGACATGCGCGGTCTGAATATCTACTCTCACGGTCAGGACACATTATTGGAGCCTAAATCTTATCATTAGAGCTCAATTCCAAGCCAATCTCTGTCTATTGGGCTCAGGTCCAATATGTTTTGTGTCATGTCTCCTGTTTGGCTAAATTTGTTAGGACAACATCTAGAGAAAATAACAAAAACAAGACCGGCTCGGCCCGGACGCTTTGCAAGACAACCCCAGTTGGTCTAGACAGGCCCGATGAAATATTGGTGGGGTACCAATAATTCAATCCTAATAAAAACCCAGAATCAGCCGTTATTTTTTATATGAGTTGGGATATTTGCACCCCTTTAAAATTGTATGTGCACCCAAAATTTATATATTTTTAAAATTTCAATCTTACCCTTAAATTAAATTGTTAATATTTTAATTCAAAATATAATAATTCTTAACTAACTAAATCAAATTAAAAATAATAAAGAAAAGCAAAATCCCAAATATATCAAAAAGTGAAGAAAAACAATATATTCTCTCAAGAAAATATGGAGGAGGCTGTTGCCTCATCCTCTTCTATCCTAGATTAGAAAATTAGATTACAACCTCTTCCAAAATTTGGGAGGAGTACTGCGGATCCTCCACATATATATATTAGGCCTCTTTTAATTTTGTATTTCAAATAAATAAATAAAAAAACATACCATTCTCTCTCTCCGTAGGAGAATGATGAAGCCGAAGTGGATGTCTGCAATTTTGTTGTTGTTGTTTATCCGTATATAATTTTTCCTTTTTATTGTTACTTTAAAACTAAATTTCCCTTTTTATTTTGTTTTAGGTAAAATAAAGAATACAATGTGTTGATTTTATAATATTTTTAAACATTAAAACAAAGGGCATATTTGGTAATGTGTGGGGTGTACTTACAAGATTTTATCTTTTAAAATTTTTTAAAGGGGTGTACATACAAATAGAGATGCACATACAGTTTTTCAGGGGTGCAAATATCGCCACTCTTTTTATATAATCAATCGAAATTACAAGTACACTATATGGTGTCTAGTGTATTGCCATAACCAATCACAAAAGATTATGGTCAAGGTAGAAACCGAACGGGCCAGGAGCCTGTCAGGACATGCGCGGTCTGAATATCTACTCTCACGGTCGTGAGATATCTTCTCCCTTCATAAAACTCTCCACGTATTATTATAAAATGATCATGGTGGAACTAAAACTCACAAAACTAACATAAAAGAGGAAGTACACACTGTAGACACATAAAAAATCCACAAATAATTTAGATTGTCGAGGTAGGCACTGGCAACCTATAGAGCAGACAAGAAAGGAGCGATCGTTGAGCCACAAAAAGGAGTGATCCCTTTGGGGGACTCTCCGATGCTCAAGTCAAAATATTATTTCGATAAAGTAGAAGGTACTGTAGAGAATGACAAATCGTGTTGCTCGATGGATCGAATCGAGCTGTAGGTCGATATTAGATATCGATGATGTCATTATGTTGATGGATCGACTATAGGGATCAATGGAGTTGATGGGTCGACTTTGAGAATCGATGAAGGTGATGAATCAATGTCCAGGTGGGGGTCCCTAGATTTGACGTGGGTCGATCGATGATTAGGTCGACCAGTTTTTGAGAACGAGGGGTAGATCTTTGCTAGATTATGGAACAACAATTAACGCTGGGAGAGAATTGCGTAGCTCATTGTTTGCTCTAAAGCTTAGAGAGCTCAACCCCCCCACTGTGAATTAGGGATGGCCAATGGGGAAATGAGGATGGATATAGGTCCCCCCATCCCCATCCCCATTTGCCAAACCCTCCCCCATTTGGGGAAAACGGGGATGGGGTAGTTTTGGGGGGAGGTCCCCCCACCCCCACCCCCACCCCCATCCCCATTTCCCCGTTTTCCCATTTCCCCCGGGACATCCGTTTCCCCATTCCCCCATTTTCCCTGTCTCATTAAAAATTACATTATAAAAAAATGCACAATCCATTAAATTACATAATAAAGATGTTAATATAGTTAGTAAGAATAAAAATATTGAAAAAATAAAAATAAAAATATATTGATATATTATATATTATATTTGGGGGAAATGGGGATGGGGATGGGGATGGGTCCCCATCCCCATTTTAATTTGGGGATGATTTTCATCCCCATCCTCATCCCTATTTTCCCCAAATAAATTCCCCCAAATGGGGATGGGGGAGCGGGGATTTGGGGCCCCGGGGGAAAATGGTCATCCCTACTGTGAATGAAAGGGGGTTGCTACTTATAGGAGAAAGGTAGTGAGCTAACGGTTGGCTCACTTAATAGACGTTACATATTTAATGTTGAAATATTCTCCAATGGTTTGACCTGGTCCAAGTTTGACTTTGACTGATGCGGGTCCTTTATTGGGCTTTGACTATTGGGCCGTGGGCTTTATTGAGCCGTAGTATTTGTGCTATTTTTGGCCATTACAGTTAGCCCCCACTCTTTAAGTTGAGGTTTTCGAGTTAGAGAGTAGTTGAGGTCGACCATGTCGAGTGTGTCGTAGCGGAAAATTTAATCTACCATTGTAGCTCGACTTAGAGCAAAAAATGTAGCTCGACGGAGAGCGATAACATAATGAATTTTGGATCGACTTAGAGCAAAAAATGTAGCTCGACGAAGAGCGATTACATAATGAATTTCGGCTTGACTTGGAGTATGAGATTGTCGTAGCTCGTTGGAGAGTGATATTTGTAAAGTGCTCGATGTAGAGCGAAATTCGTAGAACGCTTGATCTGGAGCGAAAGTTGTAGGAAACTCGATCTAGAGCGAAAGTAGTAGAACTTTTAATATTTGAAGATTTGAAAGATTCAGCCTACAATTGTAGACCTTTTAACACTTGTCGCTCGAATAGAGAAGTAGAGTACAACCATAAACTTTGATCGATGTTATATGACAGAATGAAAACGCCGTTTGCCATGAAGCTAAAAAACACATCTTTATAAACTGTGTGATCATCATTGTAGTTTGTCGTGAAGCCAAATGTTATCATAAATATATCCAAGTCGTGGATCTAGGGGTGGGCGCGGTTCGGTTCGGTTCGGTTTTGGCCAAAACCGTATTGAACCGAACACCCTTTTCTCTTGTTCGGTTCGGTTCGGTTCGAACCGTATTGAAGGCCAAAACCGAATTGAACCGAACACTCTTTTCTCGGTTCGGTTCGGTTCGGTTCAATTCGGTTTTGGGCCTATTGGGCCTCCGGTTATTTTTTTTTTATTTTTATATTTCTTCATTTCTTTTTAACCTTTTAACAACTGCAATTGTAATTGGGCCTATTGGGCTTCATATCTCTTCACATAATGGAATTACTTTGCAAGGGTAAAAAGAGAGAAATAAAAAATAAACATAAATGATTTATTAAAACAAAAATTAATGAATTAAAAAAATAAAACTAATTACAAATTTATTTATATGTCGGTTCATTCGGTTCGGTTCGGTTTTGAATCTTCAAAACCGAAACCGAACCGTATTCAATTCGGTTCATTCGGTTCGAACCGAATTGAACCGAACTCACTATCAAAACCGAACCAAACACCCAATTTCGGTTCGGTTCGGTTCGGTTCGAGTCGGTTCCGGTTTTGGTGCCCACCCCTACGTGGATCGATGTAGTCCAATCTGACTAACTTTAACTTAGCTTGACTTAGAGCAGCTTTCATTAAAGAACCATAGCTCGACAAGACATGAAATTCAAACTTATCAATTCAACAAATCGCAACTTGATGTAGGCATGTAATGAAAAAATCATGCGGCTCAACATTAAGCAAAGGAGATTGTAAAGTAATTAAATCATAGCTCGGCATGGAATTATATATACTGTATGGGATAAATTTCATCGACTTTATTGAAGTTGGCTCGACATGGAGCCTTTCATTTATATAATCTATTCTTATTGTAGTTTGACATAGAGTGGACCCTTTTTTTTTTTTTTTTCTTAACATTACAAAATATTACATTTTATTTATTAAAAAAATAAAATGTTAGAAAAGGACATTACAAAGTATTGGCCCATGGCCCATAACCTTTGTCCAAGTAATTATATTTTTCTTTACATTCTCCTCCTTTTTATATAGGTTAAGCCTCTATCCACTTCTCGTATTTTTCCAATGTGGGATGTGAGATTTTTTTATCCTTTCTATTTTAATTGTTTTGTTTTTCTTTATTGTTAATTCTATCCACTTAGACCTAGATCTACCTCAACCCACACCATTTTCTATTGTAAGTAAATTAACGTACACAAAATTAAGTATTTAAGAAATAAATTCACGTTGAGAAAAGAAATGTGGGGCACTGGGACAAAAGATATATATAGATATATTAGATAATGAAGAATGGTTGAGCATAAAAAGAGAAGAAGAAAGGCAGTGCTTTGTATAATGAATAATTGAATTTCATCAAAAAAAAAAATTAAAAAAAATGAATAATTGAAATTTAAAACAATGACACTGAATAAGAACAAAAGATATGAGTAGGCAAGCACATGGTTGATAGCTCCCAATTGAAATCCCATAACTTTTTTTTTTTTTTTTTTTGTTAATGGATTCTCCACCCACAGTTAAATATGGTAACAAGTCCAAGATCAAAATGTCTAAAGTTAACTCTCTCACTTCTACTTAAATTAGTAAGCTATAACTAGAAAGGAAAGGAAAGGAAAAGAAAATCTCACATCCCACATCGGATAAATGAGGGAAGTGGAGAGAGATCTAACCTATATAAAAAGGAAGAGAATGCAAAGGAAAATATACTGATTACTTGGACAAGGGTTGTGGACCATGGTTCAATACTCTTCAATATAATTATTTTTTTAACATTTTATTTTTAAAAATAAAGTGTAATTTTTTTTTTTTTTTTTTAATTTGATAAAAAAAAAAAAAACAAAAAAAAAACCTTGAACCGGCGGTTCGAATCGGAACCGGAACCACCGGTTTCATTCCGGTTCGAACCGCCGGTTAGAGCAAACCATAGAACCGGAACCGGAACCGGCCTCCTCCAGTTCAGGTTCAGGTTCAGGTTTCGGATTCGGTTTTTTCGGTTCCGGTTCCGGCGGTTCGAACCAGAACCGTGCCAGGTCTATATATAGCTGTCTTTGTATGACTGTAAAATTCTCGTTTAGCATAAGTTGCATTAATCAAATGATTTGTAGATTGACATAAATAATATCACACGATATTGGCTTTAGAAAGTGATTGCATGTGTTCCAAACGGGGTTGCCACTCTACTATAAAGTTATCACAACATTGCCACTATGCTATTTAATTTCTTTGTTTTTTAATACTAATTTACTTTTTTTTTTCTCCATATATGTATCTTAGATTTAGCAGATCAAATCAATTGATCCGAGACCGTAAAGTTGATGAGAAGAATACCCTTATATTTGACACGGGATCTTTTTCTACGGGATTGACAATCCTAGATTTAAAGACCAAAAAAGCTAATATAATTGAATATCAAAGGGGGCTTGAAAACTACAAACCCTCACCTTTGGAAAAGAGACTGTTGAAGAAATATGGATTAAAGTACCCAATAGTACACAAGTACTAAAACATGACCCCACTAGAAACAAGAAGAAATTGGATGGAAAGAAAAAGAAATCAGCTAGAAATGAAGTTGTAGATTCTGGGATGACCATAGAGAAATGCAGAGCAATTGTAAACAAGATAGGAAGAGATAATGGAATAAGTTTTTTTCTGAGTGGCAATGTTGTGATAATGCTGAGTTGTACTATGCAATTATGCAAAACAACATAGTGGCAGTCTAGTAGATAACAAGTTTTGTTTTGTTTTGTATAGAAAATGTTTATATACATTATTTTTGTTAGTTTTACAATACAGGCTAGGAAAGGAAAGCAAAATTTAATAAGGTTTCGACACGTAATGCTAAATCTAAATGTATGTTTAACCAGTCATTATCATATTTCAAATTACCATAGTATTTTACATCCCCTTTAATTCTAATTTTTATGTTTAAAATTTTAATTTTAGTTATCTTTATATCGTATAAGATGTTGGCTTGCACATCCATTTTAATTTTAAGCAGAGAGAACTCTCTCTCTCTCTCTCTCGCTAAACGAACTCTCTTTGCTTCGTTATTTTCTCTTCTTTGCCCTCTCACCGTCTCTGTTCATTTTCACACCAACTGACCTAGGAACGGATGTGCAAGCCATCATCTTATATGAGATAAAGAGAACTAAAATTAAAATTTTAAACATAAAAATCAGAATTAAAAGGAATGTAAGATACTATGGTAATTTGAAATATGATAATGACTAGTTAAACATACATTTAGATTTAGCATTACGTGTCGAAACCTTATTAAATTTTGCTTTCCTTTCGTAGCTTGTACCGTAAAACTAACAAAAATAATGTATATAAACATTTTCTACACAAAACAAAACAAAACTTGTTATCTGCCACACTACCACTCTGCTATTTAATTTCTTTGTATCTTAGATTTAGCAGAACGGATCAATTGATCCGATACCGTAAAGTGGATGAGAAGAATACCCTTATATTTAACGCGGGATCTTTTTCTACGGGATTGGCAATCCTAGATTTAAAGACCAAAAAAGCTAATATAATTGAATATCAAAGGGGGCTTGAAAACTACAAACCCTCACCTTTGGAAAAGAGACTGTTGAAGAAATATGGATTAAAGTACCCAATAGTACACAAGTACTAAAACATGACCCCACTAGAAACAAGAAGAAATTGGATGGAAAGAAAAAGAAATCAGCTAGAAATGAAGTTGTAGGTTCTGGGATGAGCATAGAGAAATGCAGAGCAATTGTAAACAAGATAGGAAGAGATAATGGAATAAGTTTTTTTCTGAGTGGCAATGTTGTGATAATGCTGAGTTGTACTATGCAATTATGCAAAACAGCATAGTGGCAGTCTAGTAGATAACAAGTTTTGTTTTGTTTTGTATAGAAAATGTTTATATACATTATTTTTGTTAGTTTTACAATACAAGCTAGGAAAGGAAAGCAAAATTTAATAAGGTTTCGACACGTAATGCTAAATCTAAATGTATGTTTAACCAGTCATTATCATATTTCAAATTACCATAGTATTTTACATCCCCTTTAATTCTAATTTTTATGTTTAAAATTTTAATTTTAGTTATCTTTATATCATATAAGATGTTGGCTTGCACATCCATTTTAATTTTAAGCAGAGAGAACTCTCTCTCTCTCTCTCGCTAAACGAACTCTCTTTGCTTCGTCATTTTCTCTTCTTTGCTCTCTCACCGTCTCTGTTCATTTTCACACCAACTGACCTAGGAACGGATGTGCAAACCATCATCTTATATGATATAAAGAGAACTAAAATTAAAATTTTAAACATAAAAATCAGAATTAAAAGGAATGTAAGATACTATGGTAATTTGAAATATGATAATGACTAGTTAAACATACATTTAGATTTAGCATTACGTGTCGAAACCTTATTAAATTTTGCTTTCCTTTCGTAGCTTGTACCGTAAAACTAACAAAAATAATGTATATAAACATTTTCTACACAAAACAAAACAAAACTTGTTATCTGCCACACTACCACTCTGCTATTTAATTTCTTTGTATCTTAGATTTAGCAGAACGGATCAATTGATCCGATACCGTAAAGTGGATGAGAAGAATACCCTTATATTTGACACGGGATCTTTTTCTACGGGATTGACAATCCTAGATTTAAAGACCAAAAAAGCTAATATAATTGAATATCAAAGGGGGCTTGAAAACTACAAACCCTCACCTTTGGAAAAGAGACTGTTGAAGAAATATGGATTAAAGTAGCCAATAGTACACAAGTACTAAAACATGACCCCACTAGAAACAAGAAGAAATTGGATGGAAAGAAAAAGAAATCAGCTAGAAATGAAGTTGTAGGTTCTGGGATGAGCATAGAGAAATGCAGAGCAATTGTAAACAAGATAGGAAGAGATAATGGAATAAGTTTTTTTCTGAGTGGCAATGTTGTGATAATGCTGAGTTGTACTATGCAATTATGCAAAACAGCATAGTGGCAGTCTAGTAGATAACAAGTTTTGTTTTGTTTTGTATAGAAAATGTTTATATACATTATTTTTGTTAGTTTTACAATACAAGCTAAGAAAGGAAAGCAAAATTTAATAAGGTTTCGACACGTAATGCTAAATCTAAATGTATGTTTAACCAGTCATTATCATATTTCAAATTACCATAGTATTTTACATCCCCTTTAATTCTAATTTTTATGTTTAAAATTTTAATTTTAGTTATCTTTATATCATATAAGATGTTGGCTTGCACATCCATTTTAATTTTTAAGCAGAGAGAACTCTCTCTCTCTCTCTCTCGCTAAACGAACTCTCTTTGCTTCGTCATTTTCTCTTCTTTGCTCTCTCACCGTCTCTGTTCATTTTCACACCAACTGACCTAGGAACGGATGTGCAAGCCATCATCTTATATGATATAAAGAGAACTAAAATTAAAATTTTAAACATAAAAATCAGAATTAAAAGGAATGTAAGATACTATGGTAATTTGAAATATGATAATGACTAGTTAAACATACATTTAGATTTAGCATTACATGTCAAAACCTTATTAAATTTTGCTTTCCTTTCGTAGCTTGTACCGTAAAACTAACAAAAATAATGTATATAAACATTTTCTACACAAAACAAAACAAAACTTGTTATCTGCCACACTACCACTCTGCTGTTTAATTTCTTTGTATCTTAGATTTAGCAGAACGGATCAATTGATCCGATACCGTAAAGTGGATGAGAAGAATACCCTTATATTTAACGCGGGATCTTTTTCTACGGGATTGGCAATCCTAGATTTAAAGACCAAAAAAGCTAATATAATTGAATATCAAAGGGGGCTTGAAAACTACAAACCCTCACCTTTGGAAAAGAGACTGTTGAAGAAATATGGATTAAAGTACCCAATAGTACACAAGTACTAAAACATGACCCCACTAGAAACAAGAAGAAATTGGATGGAAAGAAAAAGAAATTAGCTAGAAATGAAGTTGCAAAATTTAATAAGGTTTCGACACGTAATGCTAAATCTAAATGTATGTTTAACCAATCATTATCATATTTCAAATTACCCTAGTATTTTATATTCCTTTTAATTCTGATTTTTATGTTTAAAATTTTAATTTTAGTTCTCTTTATGTCATATAAGATGCTGGCTTGCACATCCATTTTAATTTTAAGCAGAGAGAACTCTCTCTCTCTCTCTCTCTCTCTCGCTCTGCTTCGTCATTTTCTCTTCTTTGCTCTCTCACCGTCTCTGTTCATTTTCACACCAACTGACCTTGGAACGGATGTGCAAGCCATCATCTTATATGATATAAAGAGAACTAAAATTAAAATTTTAAACATAAAAATCAGAATTAAAAGGAATGTAAGTTACTATGGTAATTTGAAATATGATAATGACTAGTTAAACATACATTTAGATTTAGCATTACGTGTCGAAACCTTATTAAATTTTGCTTTCCTTTCCTAGCTTGTACCGTAAAACTGACAAACATAATGTATATAAACATTTTCTACACAAAACAAAACAAAACTTGTTATCTGCCACACTGCCACTCTGTTATTTAATTTCTTTGTATCTTAGATTTAGCAGAACAGATCAATTGATCCGATACCATAAAGTGGATGAGAAGAATACCATTATATTTAACGCGGGGATCTTTTTCTACGGGATTGGCAATCCTAGATTTAAAGACCAAAAAAGCTAATATAATTGAGTATCAAAGGGGGCTTGAAAACTACCAACCCTCACCTTTGGAAAAGAAGTTGTCGAGGAAGTCTGGATTAAAGTACCCAATAGTACCAGAAGTACTAAAACATGACCCCACTAGAAACAAGATGAAATTGGATGGAAAGAAAAAGAAATCAGCTAGAAATGAAGTTGCAAAATTTAATAAGGTTTCGACACGTAATGCTAAATCTAAATGTATGTTTAACCAATCATTATCATATTTCAAATTACCCTAGTATTTTATATTCCTTTTAATTCTGATTTTTATGTTTAAAATTTTAATTTTAGTTCTCTTTATATCATATAAGATGCTAGCTTGCACATCCATTTTAATTTTAAGCAGAGAGAACTCTCTCTCTCTCTCTCTCTCGCTCTGCTTCGTCATTTTTTCTTCTTTGCTCTCTCACCGTCTCTGTTCATTTTCACACCAACTGACCTTGGAACGGATGTGCAAGCCATCATCTTATATGATATAAAGAGAACTAAAATTAAAATTTTAAACATAAAAATCAGAATTAAAAGGAATGTAAGTTACTATGGTAATTTGAAATATGATAATGACTAGTTAAACATACATTTAGATTTAGCATTACGTGTCGAAACCTTATTAAATTTTGCTTTCTTTTCCTAGCTTGTACCGTAAAACTGACAAACATAATGTATATAAACATTTTCTACACAAAACAAAACAAAACTTGTTATCTGCCACACTGCCACTCTGTTATTTAATTTCTTTGTATCTTAGATTTAGCAGAACAGATCAATTGATCCGATACCATAAAGTGGATGAGAAGAATACCATTACATTTAACGCGGGGATCTTTTTCTACGGGATTGGCAATCCTAGATTTAAAGACCAAAATAGCTAATATAATTGAGTATCAAAGGGGGCTTGAAAACTACCAACCCTCACCTTTGGAAAAGAAGTTGTTGAGGAAGTCTGGATTAAAGTACCCAATAGTACCATAAGTACTAAAACATGACCCCACTAGAAACAAGATGAAATTGGATGGAAAGAAAAAGAAATCAGCTAGAAATGAAGTTGCAAAATTTAATAAGGTTTCGACACGTAATGCTAAATCTAAATGTATGTTTAATCAGTCATTATCATATTTCAAATTACCATAGTATTTTACATTCCTTTTAATTCTGATTTTTCTGTTTGAAATTTTAATTTTAGTTCTCTTTATATCATATAAGATGCTGGCTTGCACATCCATTTTAATTTTAAGCAGAGAGAACTCTCTCTCTCTCTCTCTCTCTCTGTCTTGCTAAACAAACTCTCTATGCTTCGTCATTTTCTCTTCTCTGCTCTCTCACCGTCTCAGAGCACTCTCTCTATCTCTCTCTCTCTATGTGTGTGTGTGTGTGTGTGCTTCGTCATTTTCTCTTCTCTACTCTCTCACCTTCTCTGTTCATTTTCACGCCAACTGACCTAGGAACGGATGTGCAAGCCAGCATCTTATATGATATAAAGAGAACTAAAATTAAAATTTTAAACTTAAAAATTAGAATTAAAAGGAATGTAAAATACTATGGTAATTTGAAATACGATAATGACTGGTTAAACATACATTTAGATTTAGCATTATGTGTCGAAACCTTATTAAATTTTGCTTTCCTTTCCTAACTTGTACGGTAAAACTAACAAAAATAATGTATATAAACATTTTCTACACAAAACAAAACAGTGCCCTTATATTTGACGCGGGATCATTTTCTACGGGATTGACAATCCTAGATTTAAAGACCAGAAAAGCTAATATAATTGAGTATCAAAGGGGGCTTGAAAACTATCAACCCTCACCTTTGGAAAATAAGCTGTTGAAGAAGTCTGGATTAAAGTACCCAATAGTACCACATGTACTAAAACATGACCCCACTAGAAACAAGAAGAAATTGGATGGAAAGAAAAAGAAATCAAATGGAAATGAAGTTGTAGGTGATGAGCACAGAGAAATGCCAAGCAATTGTAAACAAGATAGGAAGAGATAATGGAATAAGTTTTTTTTCTGGTCGGAATTTCTGCCAAACGACCAATTTATCCTCTCAAACGAGATGATGTAAGTTTTGCTTGTTTAATTTCCTGGAATAAATGGAATCAAATATTTCAAACTTAGAAAGCATATATATATATATATATATATATATATATATATATATATATATATATATATATATATACAGTCTTTCTATTATCAGTTCGAACTGACAATAAATATATCAGGACGAAGAATGTGGACCACAGATTATGGAGAAGTTTTGACAAGTGCATACACTTTGAGTCAAAGTATGTAAATCTAGTGGTCCACATTCTTCGTCCTGATATATTTATTGTCAGTTCGAACTGATAATAGAATTTCTGTATATATATATATATATATATATATATATATATATATATATATATATATATTAAACAAAGTGGAAACTTTATCAGATCAAGAAATCAGTACAATCAGGCCTATCTCTCTATCCTCGAGCATCTCCAACCATGCTCTCTAAATTTTAGCTAAATTTTAGTTATTTTAGCTAGTAACTTTTCATGAGGTCACTCCAACTATCATCCCTATTATAGCTAGTCATTAATATTTTAATATCTTTTAAATTGAAAATATAAATAAATTTATTTTGTTTTAAATTGTAAATATAAGAGAGAGAAGATTAATCAACTTAAAAATATTTATAAAAAAAATAAGAGAGAGAAGATATGGAGCTTGAAATGGCTCCCTACATTTAGAGAGTCTCTTGGTGGCTCTCTAAAATAGGGAACCATTTAGGGAGCCCCTTAGAGTACTCTAAAACCAAAATTCACTCCCTATTTTAGCTAAGGACATGGTTTAGAGAGCTCCTTGGAGATGCTCTTTAGAGAAAGATAAAGCCTAAGGAGCTGAGGTATGGGCTAGGGGTGTGCGGTGGATCAGATCTAATGGATTTACCATGATCCAAGATCCGATCCGATCCGATTGGATCAAAGAAATTGCAATCCAATCCAATCTAATCCAATCCAATCCAATTTTATAGAGGGATCCGATCCGATCTGATTACTATTTGATCCGATCCGATTATAAAATACTTCAATCCGATTCGATCCGATCCGATATGATCCGATGGATCAAATTAATATAAAATCATTCGTAATATATAAAAGTTATAATATGAAATAAATAAAATCAAATAAATTATTCAAACATTACTAATTAACTCAAATAAAATTAACATTAAAAAAATACATGACATCACTTGTAAACTTTATATAATTCAAAAAGTTTATAAATATTATACATCAGCTCCAAATGTAAACTTAATAAGCTGTGATGTTGATGAAGAAGAATAGAAGTGGCTGTAGAGAAATTGAGAAAGAAAACCAAAATAGTAACATTAAAAATTGTATTTTGGTTGGGCTTTTACATTAGAAAGTAGTAGATAAAATAAATTGTCCAATATAAAAATAAGGCCTAATATTTTAGACGGATTAGCTGATTCAGCGGATTTCCAAACGGAAATCCAAGGTCCGATCCAATCCAATCCGATTCAATCACCTCTCTGGATCCGATATAATCCAATGGATTGGATCCGATCCAATCTAATGGATTGAATCCGATCCAATGGATCGTATTGGATTGGATTAGATCTTGCACACCCCTAGTATGGGCCAAGACCATTTTCATCCCCTAGAAATAGCTTGGCATTTTCCACCCTAAAACCACCACCTATTTAAGCTTTAATAATTTTCTATAAATTTTTCTTCTTTTTGAAAAGGAAAAATTTCATTAAACCAAATGGACCAGCATTACACCGAGAAATTTCAGAGTTATTGACTCCCGCTGGCTGCTACCTATTTTCCTTTATAGGTAGAATGTATATCCTTTCCAACATACCAAATAAATGTAAAAGGCTTTCCTTCTTAGAGAATCGGGATAGTAATTAATTAGTTGTCTTCCTTGATAAGTTGTTGTTCTCCCTTCCTTGAGAAGTAGTCATTCCTTTTAATAAACAAAAATTAGAAAAGCCCAAATAAATGAAATAACCTTCCCTCTGCTCAATCCATACAATATCTTCAAGAGAAACAAATCTCTCGCCACTAGGTTAACTCGTCTTGTCCATATCAGACCACTTCCCATCAAAGAATATGTCCAGTCCACAGGCTTAGATAAATGTTTGATTACATCCTCTCCCAGTAAATAATATGTCACTTTGCTTTTTAGATAACATAAATTATAATTTTTTGGAAAATTAGTATGGTATAAGTTTCTATGGGCCAACATGACTTGATGGTAATGATGCTCATTCAACTTGGCAATGTCTCGAAGTTCAAATTGTCGTATGGCAGGGGTATATAACTATATATATTTATGAAACAAAAGGAAAACATTCCGATGTGTTAAAATAAAAAGATACCAAAAAAGTTGATAAATTTTGAAAATTCACTTGGTTTAAATTTAAAGATTAATTTCGAATATCTCACATTTGTATTCAATTTATTATTTATATCTTAATCAATGATGTGACAATCGGGCTCATATGACACATAGCAAATGAGATAGTTTTTCATTAATATGTATACAACCGACGACCAATTCAAATAAAATACAAAAGGCAGTAAGTCTAACATATATAGATTACTTAGATACAAATCCGTTATTGGTAAGAATTCAAATGAGATACATTTTCATTATTATGTATACATATATTGACGGCCATTCAAATAAATACAAAATACAGGATGTCTAGCATATATGATTACTCGGATACAAATACGCTATTGGCAACAATTTTTTTTTTTTTTTTTAATCTAACTTTGTCTTTTGAAGTTCCTAGTAAATTTATCAAATTCTTTCATGTATTTTTATAAAAAATTGTTTTAAAATTACTAAATTAACGAGATGAAACTAATTCAATAATATGTTTCATACATTACACTATTTAGATTCTCTATTCGCTTCCCAAAATCCAAATATTTGTGTCTTTTTTTTTTTTATATATAAACAAATTATTTGCAATTTTTTTTAAAAAAAAATTACCAGTCAAAATGTCAAATTATAAAGTTCTCATCTAATAACCGTATTTATTTATTTATTTATTCAAAACCTTGACACGCAATCTTCATTTTCATAGTGCGGTCGATCGAGGCCACTAAAATGCGCCGCGTGTGCACTAGTCCACTCCCCTTCTCTCAACTTCTTTTGTCTCGTTATGTAACATTAGCTAAGTTCACTCTATTTCCATTTCGCGCTTCTTGCAAAAACACTGTCAGTGACGCTCTCCTTCATAAACCTCTGCTTGCACCGTACGACTCTCTCTCTCTCTCTCTCTCTCTCTCTCTCTCTCCTTAGTCGTTTTCTCCTGCTCTCTCACCGTCTCTGATTTTCACTGTAAGTCTCCAATCCTCGCAATGCTTCCTTTTAACCGATTAATCTGATTAAGACGACGAACTCGGTTTTGTTTGATTTTTAGTTACTTTGAGTAAGATTATTGATCATCTAGGGTTTTTAAATGTATTTGATTGCTTTGAATCATAAACTGTATAAACGTGTATACACGATTTCGTGTTCACTTTTTTTATTTGTTTCTACTTTTAGTAACCGAGTTATTATCTCGATAAAGTGCGTTTTCTTACGTTTTTTTTGTTATATAAAACTATGTTCTACTGCTAGGGTTTGTTCATCGAACATCAAAAGCTAATAGTGAGTTTTATTTAGTTTTTTGAGGTTTTTGGCTAGTTTTGCGAATTGCGGTTGTTTATATGTATTATAATGCGGTAGATTATAAATTTGAAACTTGGATTTTAGATTATGGCATAGTTATTTATTTATTTATTTTTTTGCTATAATTATTTGTATGTGGATTTTGCTATGTGAAGAATTACGAGGAAACATTTGTCATTTGTTTGTATATCATGTAGGTTTAATTTTTGTGGCGTTTTGAGATTTAATTTTGTTGTAAAATGAAATGCCTGTTGTACTTTTGACATTAATGCTGATTAACAAAGCTTAGTTGTGTAATCCGATTAATGTCGGAATTTTGTTTTGTTTTTTTTGTTTTTTTTCTAGTTGCATTGCTCAGAAATGTTGCTATTGTTGATAAAATGAGCCTGTTGTATAAAAGTTGCTATTTCGTGATTGAGAAGCATTCTGTATGTTTGAAAATAATCATATGTTTGGACTTTGGATCAATATCTCAATTTTCATTAGCTTTAGTCTGCATTTATGTGATGACTGTTGCTTGAAACCTTATGATTATTTACTCTATTTGTAGTGAGTGTTAAGATTTCATTTGAAACTCATGATTGTGAAAATTTTGACCTATTTGGATCAATAGGAGGATGGGGGCAGGGAGGAAAACAGAGACATTTCAAATTGACACAAAAGTAGATTATCCAAATCCCACGTCTGGATACGTGTCTGCAAGAAATCTGGCAAAAAGGAATCTTGGGGGTGTTATATTTGGTTGCACGAACAAAACAATTCAAGAATGTTTAACTAAACAACTATTCGGTCCGTCATCTGTCATCTGTATTTCGTTGGCTCATTTTCAGTGAACAATTTTGCCATTTTTTCACCTTCTATCATTATGAGTTTTGCACCTATTCTTATAACACAAATATTTATCCCTTAACTTTACAGCAAGATCCATCACATATTCACCTTGAACTCCTTCTTTAGCATGATCGGAGTTCAAGACGTGATAGAAGGGTTTAAGAACATACTTTTCTCAAATATGATTTATTTTCCATTTCTTGATATCTTTTAGCAGCTTTGAAATTGCTGGCTCATTATCTGTTCATAGTTTTGTCGCAAGATCTTATTTGATTTTTTGTTGTTAAACTTTTTTACAGGCTTACCGGGTGCACACTTTCACTACATAAAGAAAGTTGATCCAGGTTTGCCACTTTTTCTATTCAACTACAGTAACAGAAAACTCCATGGAATCTTTGAAGCTGCTAGCCCAGGCCAAATGAACATTAACCCATATGGGTGGACCGACGATGGTTCTGAGAGAACTATGTATCCTGCACAGGTATTCTAAGATATTTTCGTATCTGTGGTATATTGTTTTTAAGTTATAAGGTTATAGCTGAGATAGATTAGTTTTGATAAAGAGAAGGCTCTCATGTTGATTTTATGCTGTTCTTCTGAATAAAGGTTCAAGTTCGAGTGCGGATGCAGTGCCAACCGCTGGTTGAAGATCAGTTTAGACCAATAATTGCTGATAACTACTACAACCATCACCATTTCTGGTTTGAGCTTGACCATGCTCAAGCAAGTAAGCTGATGTCCTTATTAGCTTCTGTAGCAGTTGCACCGAGCTCTTTTGTACCTGAGAATACTGCAAGGAGAACATTTTTCCAACCTCTTCCCTCAACTGACAAAAAAGAGGAAAGTGAAGGTTGCAGGCCATTTGCCCTGGAGGAACATGCGAAAAGGTCAAGTTGGGCGTCAGATGCTTCGGATTCTGATCCTTCTGTTGATGAAGAAAAAGCGGAAGATGAATTGTTTAGGCTAATAGCTTCGGAGTTTGAGCATTTCAGGGAATCAGATTCTACAGGTAACGCCTCCTTAGATGGTCACTACCAGCAATTGGAAGCTCATTCACAAGATGAAGAAGACCTGATTCTAGGGAAATTGAAAAGTTTGGTTTTTGACCATGAACATCAAGACTTTTCTTTGACTGCTTATGAGGGTGAGCATGCTGTTAATAAAGATAAACACTTGGAGGATGAGGATCCTATTAGTAAGCGGGTGAATTTCACAGAGAATAACGAATACAGCTGTTCCTCATCACATTGTCAGTCCACCATAGCTGAGGTAATTTAGGGTATCTGCATGTATTTGTCTTTAAATTCTACTACAGACACTTTTTAAATTTGGTCTTGATAACATTGTTTTGTGTTTTCATATAGTTGCTACGAGAGGTGGGAGAGCTTAAGACTTTTAAAACAGAACAAACTCTGAAGATGAGTTTTTTGGAGCTGAAGCTGGTACTCTTTTCACCATTTCTCCAGATGTTGAACTCTGCCATTTTCTATGGTTGTTTTGTCCATCCTTTGTGTGTCTTTGAAACAAATTGATCTGGTTGCATGCCTTTATCTATTTATTTGTCTATTTTTGCTGGAGTGGCTCTAGTTTATTTCGAATAGAGTTTGGAGGAATAAAACAATCATATTTGGGGCTGTTTAAGTAATTGTTGTTATCCAATCAATTATTGTTAGAAGTGCAGCCTAGGGTTTCATAAGAAGCATTCTTTCTTATCATTGCTGTTACGAGTTTGATTGATTTACTTAAACATAATGCAGCAGTTTAGTTTTCATTAGATGTTCAAATAAATCCACTATTCTTTGTTGGAATTTATAAATGCTCTTAATGTAATTTAGTTCTTTCCACTGCTGGGAATGTCATAATGCTGTGTAATCGTTTCTTCCTCAACTGCTATAAGGGCTTATGTCGAATTGAATTAATTTTACTTTAGGAATGAATGCAGAAGCATAATAGTTACTTTGGCAAGTTCTATTATATGAAAAGTGTTAGGAACAATTGGTGAAGGAGTTAAATAGAAATTAGAAACAAAATATAATTAAGTGCATCATGAGAGTGTCACTTTAGTGACTACTGAGTGAAGTACCTCTTACCACCACATTGTAAGAATCATTAGTGCAGCCGTTTTTCAATGATTCTAATTATGGATTGCATTAATGATATATTGTGAAAACCCCATTCTATATTTTTCAGTATAAGGTTAATGCATTTCCCCCCTCTAACAGTAGTTCTTTAGTTAGAATCAGTAATACTTATGATTTCCATGTCTTTGTCCCTGAGCTTGTGTTTTGTTTCTCATCCTTTGAAATTGCTGATGGAAGTGTTGCCTACAAGCATTTGTCCCTTGATGTTTTGTATGAAAACCTTGGACCCTTACATTTCAGGTCCAGGCAGAAAAAGAAATTCAATTGTTGAAAGATCAATGTGAAATGGTGGAAACCCCATCTAGTTCTTCAATGGCACAGACTGATATAAAGGTCATTCACCCTTTAGAGGAGCTGCACTTGGATCCTACTGAGTCCATATATCTAGTTGGAGGATATAATGGCGAATCATGGTTATCAACCATGGAATCATATTTTCCCTTTTATGATGAATCAAAATCTGTTAAGCCTATGAACTCTGTTCGTTCATATGCTTCAGTAGCTCGGTTGAACGGTGAGCTTTATGTGTTAGGTGGTGGAGATGGTCATCTTTGGTATGATACAGGTATTCACTCTACTAAATTCTAATTGTGTTATTGTTCCTGAATTCTATTCATCTCTAACATCTCTTGTACTTTGTGAAGTTGAATTATACAACCCAGTTGATGATGAATGGACCTCTTGCCCACCCTTGAATGGTAAAAAGGGAAGCTTAGCTGGAGCTGCTATGAATGACAAAATTTTTGCAATTGGCGGTGGGAATGGTGTTGATTGCTTTTCAGAGGTTGAAATGCTTGATTTAGACATTGGAAGATGGATTCGAACACGGTCAATGCTACAAAAGGTAAACTTTTTGCTTGTTACATATCTGTTTATGTGTATCCATTTAAAAAAATTAGTGGCTTGTGACAGAATGAAATATTAAATTTGCATGTTGAGAGCTGTAGTTATGATTGAATCTGAAGAATATGGAGGCTCATGTACTCTTTAAGCTTAGACTTGAAGCTTGAGGCATTATGTTCAAGAATTAAGCAAGCTTAAACAAGTGGAAAATTAAGAGTTTTCTAAATTTTAAAGAGTATTAAATTCGTAAGTAATATTATATATACACTTAGGATTTAATTGAATAGATGTTTCTAGGGAGAATTTGTATGTTTTCTTTATATGTCCTTGAGGTATGTCACCTTGTAATACACTTTTATAAGTTGATTGAAATTTGGTCAAATGTCCTTCCCTTGTTTTCCAGCGATTCGCTCTTGCTGCAGTTGAACATAATGGTGCGCTTTATGCTACCGGTGGATTTGATGGGAATGAGTATCTGAAGTAAGATATCATGTCTCTTTGTTCTCACTTCTCTGTTTATTTACTTGATTATTTTGCATGCAAATGTAATAGTAAGACTTTTATTTTGGTTTTACTTGTACTATGATAACATGAGTGTGTGTTTGGAATTCATTAATTTGTCTTGTTTCAATAGATATTTATTCAAATTGATTGTATTAGATTTTGCTGACAATTAAATTGTTATATGATTCTAAATTGCATTTTTAATGAAAACCATAGGATTTGCTTCAGTTTAAAAACGAAAAAATAAAAACCGTTGGCCTTAGAGACATCTATAACTACTTAAACTGGAACTTTTGAAAATCCTAAAACTGTACTCTGCTGCTGCCTTCCTGGTGTTTGCTGACTAGTTATCAATTGTTTAGTGGGATAGACCGGGTAATAACTGGTCTCATTGGTTTTTCCATCCCAAAAATAAGCTCGATGTTCCCAGTTTCAGACTGTTGGTGGATTTTTCATTTTATTATAGGTTGGATTTCACAATGGTTGTTTCAATAGAAGCAGTAAGAGCCTTTATCAACGTAAAAAACATGACATGAAAAAAGAAAAGAAAAAAAGGAAGGTCAGATAATGTAGCTTAGTTTACTGGCACAATAACTGTAAGGATTGCCTGACATATTTTTGCCGTCTCAGTTCTGCTGAAAGATTTGACCCCAGAGAGCATTCGTGGACAAGAATTGCAAGCATGAACACAAGGAGGGGCTGCCACTCGCTGGCTGTTTTGAATGAAAAGATGTAAGTTTTGTTCTTATTTGTCTCTTTTTTCTGTTGAGTTGTGCGTTATTGATGGCACTTTGTGCAGATATTGTAGATATTGTGCGTATATTTGATATTAGGAGTCTAGGACTTGTAGATTTTGATATATCAAAATGTCCAATATGAGGCTGTGCCTTCTTCCTTATTCCAGAAACTCGTATTGGTAATTAAATTCCTTTGTAAAAGACTGTTTTATTATGATCACAAGTGATAAGCATAAGTTAAAGTATAAATAACATTACGCCACAAGTTTCAATTTCGTTTGACAGCTTTTACTATCCAGATTTCTTTCTTACAACGGTTTGACTTTTCAGATATGCTCTGGGTGGTTTCAATGGTGAGAAGATGGTTCCTAGTGTTGAAATTTATGATCCGCGCCTAGGAACATGGATTGATGGGGAACCAATGAAGCAGCCCAGAGGATATTCAGCTGCTGCTGTTGTTAAAGACTCTCTCTATGTTATCGGAGGGGTGAGAACCGGCAACGAAATTGTGAACACGGTATCATCTAAACCTTTACTTACTACTTTCCTTCCCTCTTGCAGTAACTAACTTTTTCGGTTGCTTGAATCTTACAATCGCTGATTTACGATAAACACAGGTGGAACGATATAAGGAGGGTCTGAGTTGGGAAGAGAAAATTTCAAGGGTGATTGGGAAGAGATGTTTCATGACAGCCATCACTTTTTGTTGAGAAGGGAGGTTTATCTCTTTAGTTTAGTATATGAAAACTACTTTTGCCTGAGTATTATATATCTTCCTTTTTTGCTTACACCCAATAGTAAAAGTGGGATATAGATAGTCCAATCACTGTTTTTTTTTTGTTTTGGATTATACCTAATGCCTACTGGTTGGTGGTGAATGTTTTAGGCTTTTAGCAGTGAATTTTTACTCACGTATATTTATAAGTGAAATTCCATACTTTGGTGGGTTTGAGAAGTTACTTGGATGGACTTTTGGTACAAGCTAAAATATATGGTAGTTTAATTACATAATTTGTTTTTCATCAGGTTTATACACTTCTATTGTACTGTCTAGTTACTGAAAAGTGAAAACAACGGAATTTTCTATTTTATTATTTTAAAATAGTAACTTTTTTCCTAAATCACTGGATAGAAATCCTATACTTTTACATAATAGTAAATTAGTAATAACTCAAAACATCAATGCTTTAGTAAGCATCCTCCAGATAAGATCAATAACTTGATATCCACAAGACTGCTCCAGTGTTCAAGAATCCATAAAAAATTCCATGACCATCGTAGAAAATGTGCAGAACAATCTGAGTCCATTGTTGGACCCATATAATAGCTGCTAACAGCTAACGGACGTCTGTCTAAACACAACAACACGATGCAATTGTTGCACCGAGCAACATCAGAGGATAAATAAAATCAGACTCTTGAAGCCACGGACAGATGAACTTCTTTTTCCCGACAAAGATATGCTAGTGCGTATTTTGGACCTCCACGGCCATTGGTTGAATGACTATCCTCAAATAAACATTCCATACCTATACTAATCCTCAATGAGAAAGCAACTACTTTTGGTGTTATGTAGAAGGGAGCAATATATGTCAACTTCCTGACCTCACTGCAGTCTACAAATAAGTCCGGATCCAAAAAGACAAACTGATTCAACTCTTCACTCCTACTTATCCTGAGCCACAACCTATTCTCAGTAGAAATATTGTGCAAAGTGATGTCCATGGGTATACCAACTGGGAGTCCTGAAACAAAGGGAAGAGGATTTTCAGAAGGATTATCAGGAATTTCTAATTCGGCATTTATATGCCTAAGATTTCCGGATAGCGTGAGCTTCTTTAGAGAAAAGGAATCAAGCAATTGATGGAACGGAAATGGCTTGAAGGAAGTGCCAATCTCAAGCAATGATTTCCTAACTTCGATTACAAACTTAGAAGGTTCAATGGACCCTTCCTTGTAAAGACATTCTACTTGAGAAGTTGTAGAAGCCAGCTTTTTCAAGGTATTAAGATAGCAGCAGATTTCGACCTTAGACAGTCTCAATAAAGAGGTCAGAATTATCAACTCCAAGACATGCAACTCCTCTTCTTTAGACATCCCTATAAACCTACTTCTGATTTCTCTAAGCCTCCTGTCTAACTTTCCTAAAAGAAGTTCCAACTCTCCTGTTCCGATATGAGAAAACTTTTTTCTGGGCACAAAGTGCTCCCAGACCTTAGCAAGCAGTTTCACTACCTGGAGATATTGCAACGTAAATGCTAATGCACCATCAGATCCAAGGGATTCACTATTAAACGATAACACTTCTTCCTTACAGAACCTGCAAAAGCCAAACAAAAACAGACAATTAATAGCATACAATGGATATGAGCAAAAACGACATTACATTGCCAAGTCTCTCAGCTTCATGGGCAAAGCACTAATACCCACAAACTGGTTATATAAGATGTTAAATAAGTAAGCCTTAATGAAGCAAAAAAAATGAGTATAGCTAACCGGTACAACCTCAAAATCTTCAAAACTTCTTTTGTGTATCCTGATTGCACCAAAGACCAGATATTCTCGACTTTTACAAGAACGAGATTCAAAGACTTTATTATTTCATCATCCACTTCCAGATGACATCTTCTTTCTTTTTGAGTTGCTAACTCCCTCAGCTTGGACTGTATCCAAGATTGAGTTTCAGCGGCCTCATCACCAGTTTCCTGCACAGGAATTTTAACTGCACTCCTAATTTCAGTGCTAGTATGATCTGGATTATCACTTTCAACTTCATGCAAGGATTGCTCTTCCCCTTTAAAATCTGTGCTAGAGAAACTGGACAATCTACTGCACTGAGACAAGTAGGCCAAGAGAGAATCTTGGTTCATAAATTCACTTAGAGCACGAGAAATTCTCCCTAGCAATGTAACCGCATCAGAAAATATTCTAGGTGAAATGGAGTGGGTATTGTGTTCACATGAGAGGGGAATTGAGATGGCAAGGACTAGAAACGCAGCAACTCTTGCACTATCGAACCCCAATTTACCATCACAATCTGGCTCTATCTGAAATGAATGGACAAGCAAAAAATTATATTATAATGACTATCATTTGATCAGTCAAATCCATATTGTAATAGCATAAAGAAAAGTACAAAGCATTCATACATGGGAAAGAAGTCGTGGTAGAATAATTAATAGTTTTTTTTTTTTTATATCAAAATTAAGAGTTTCATTTAAAAACATTGAGAAGAACTATAAACTCATCTCCACTCTATATCGTCACCATCAAACATAACAACTCATCTATAAATCCTATAATCCCTATGAAAATCAGTAATAGCAAGAGCAACAATAGATAAAGAAAGAGATGAAGAATCAATGTTCATCAAAATACTATACAAAGAAATTGCACATAAAGATCCAAGCTTACCTCTTGAGAAACCTCCTCAATGATTCTTACAGCAAACTTTCCATGACTTTGACCAATATAAAACAAAACAGAAAAAACATCAGCTTCATCCTAAAAGAAGAAGAAGAAAAAATAGTTAAAAGAAGAATGAGGAAAAAGAAAAAGAAAAGCCAGGGTTGGAAATTATAGTCAATTTACATAAACCATGCATAAATTAAATTTTTCAAAGTTGTCTCACAAAACTTCTGAGGTGAAAAGAAACAACAGACCTGTGGATATATCTGCAAGTTCTCAAGAAGGCTATCAATACATAGTTTAAACAACTTCAAATTGGGCAGCTTCACTAATTTAAGTATTTTCCTTGTTGCAGATCTTACATGGTCACAATTGTCAACTAAAGTGCCAAGAAACTGCCAAATCAAACAATGACAAATCATTAGCTAACCATGAACGTTCAAGCACTATTTTCTAAGAGCATGGTGACTAGTAAAGAATAGTGCTCTCTAATTCAACCCGGGAAAAGAAAAAGAGAGAATCAAAAGTAATATATAGATATTTTCAGCATCTCTCAGAGAGACTAATCATGTAAAGCAACCTTTGCACATGACCTTTGACCAACATGCTAAGGAGATCTATCAAATGAAACCACTTGAACTCTGGCTCTTACCTCAATGTTGTGAACGCATCTCATGCAATGATAAGGATGATCACATTAAATATTTTATAAGTGCATAAGTAGAAATGGATACACACATACATACATACATAAAAAATGTATAAATGTGTGTTTTTCAGGGGTTGAAAGGAGGAGCAGAAACTTACCATGTGCATATGCATCTCTTGCAGCTTTAGACACTCACAGTTTGCCATATGATGCATTGTTTCCAAAACCTGTAAGCGGACAGCCACTGAATCGTCATTCACCATGTCTACCAAGAGATTTAGGGCTTCACCAGCAAACTTTTCAGAGAAGACAGTGAACGTACACAGGGAAGAACAGGCTGACTTTCGTACCTTCAGATGAAGCACAGAGAGTGTCATAATCATAATGCACACCAATGGGGAAAATGCCTTCAAAACTGCAATGCATAATACAATAAATCTCAAACTAAGTTTGTAGTTATATAATGGTCAAACAGCTACAGGCTAATTCATACACCATAAATATTTATGAAATCTATTAGGTAGAGATTCAAATATTACTTGAAAGTGTATGTAACAGCTACATTTTAATCAATAAACTATGGAATCTTATATTATAATGCTTGACAATTTCTAGTGAAGCCATCATGACATAACAGGTTGATTTTGCAGAGGTGAACCCAAGAAGTAACCAAAATAAACTATTGTTGCCTCACAGATACAAAAATAAGTTTTGAAAAAAAAAAAAAAGAGATTTAAGTGGAACACAATTCACAAAGTTACCTCATAAAATTCATCCTCAAGGCCATGCAAAAAAGATCCAGCAGCGGCCGATGCTGAAATTTCAAAGCATTCTTCAGTGCACTTGCTATGAGATATCCTCTCTTTTATGACTCCTAGAACCTTCTTAGATAGAGTTTGTAATAAAATATCCTCAGATACCAATCCTATCTTCCCAAGGGCATCAAAAGCCTCAACCCTGACCTCCATACTCATGTCTCTTACCATAGAACAGAGCTGCAAACATATATGGCATGAAAGATATCAGGCTATAAAAATCTAGCAAAATCTAATAACTTTCCGATACAGAGACATCCACATCGAGTTCAGTAGCTTCCAATAGTTCACATCCACAAAAAGTTTGAAAACAGAGTCCACTTACAGTGAACCAAATCTAGGAAGTTCCCCAACATCTCAAAGTTCATATTCAATTTAGACAGTGGCCAGACACATTTAATAATTAATGCACCACAAAATGAACGTGTCATCAAAACAAGGGAAAAAAAATAGAAAACACAGTTAATACATTGTATTTCCAAAATACCTGGATAAACACTGAATCTGAACAATCTGTTCTATTCTTCTCTTGGCTACTTGCTACAAGCATTCGACCCCATTCACTGACCTGGATACACAATCAACAACAAACAATCCCATAAGCAGTCCTCTAGTCCACATGTCTGACTATCATTGAAGTGAAGCCTATACTCTCATGCTTCCCGTTAAACACATTTACCAAACCAAATGGACATATTATATAGATAAGGTCAAACTATGGCATTAAAGTAAGCGATTAAAAGTAAAACTCATAGTACAGACAGCAGACTTAACTGAAAAAACACTTGTCACTTGAACTTGAAATACATAATTCGTAATTACATAGTAAAACAAAGATGCTAATAAATTATTCAAGACCAGACATCACAGGACATTGTAGTCTTCTTTCAATAGCATACATTTTTCCAATTAACTATTCAGGTGTACACAATGTATTCAATCTACCATACGAATTATCAGCTAAATAACATGAATACTAAACAATGAACTAACTCTAAAGATACACAATAAAATTGAAATACGTTACCATGCAAACCGCGGCACATCTGACACAGTCTTCAGCGTCACTTAAAAGCTCAACAGCACGACAGTAGCATCCTTTGATCACGTCAACGTCCTCAAAAACGCCGGATTTACACAGACCAGATAATCCATCCAGAGCAACTCTCCTCACGTACGGATACGGATCCTTCGTAAACCCTAACAGCACCGTGAACAGTAGACGCCTCCCTACGCCCAACCTCTCCGCGTTCCTCAACAGCCACGACCGTACGGATACACAGGGAGAGAAACAGAGGGAGGCGAAGAGCCGGTCGTCGACCTTGAAAACCAGCTCCGGATCGTGCTCCGAGACGGCGACGAGCGCGGCGAGGCAGTCGGCGGAGAGGCGAGCGCACTCGGAGGAGAGGAGCGAGTGCGAATCGGAGCTGAGCGAGTCGAATACGAGACGCGAGAAGTGCGGGCGGTGGTGGTGGTGGCGGAGCGAAAGGTCGATGAGGAGCTTCAGAGTGTGGTGGTGGTGGCCAGTGAGCGAGTCGGGAGCTGTGAGTTGGAGAGAGCGAGTGAGAGTCTCTAGTATGGAAGAGAGCGTCGAATCGGAGGTGTTAGGGTTGCTGATTACGAGAGATCGAATCGAAGCTAGGGTTTGGAGAGAGATTAGTTTGGAGAGGCTGAGAGATTGTTCGCATGTCTCAAGTATTTGTTGTTGCTGTTGTTGCTGTTGTTGCTGCTGCTCCATTCAAGTGTTGTTGTGTTTCGCTCTCGATTTTGAAAATACGAATCACCGGGAACTATAAATGGGAACGAATGGAGAGCAAATCGCACATCTCCGCCAAAACGCCACCGTTTTCTTCTTTACTCTTATGAAGTGCCAAAGTTTTACGAGTACAAATGATACCTTCCTAAATTCCATCTAAAATAATGTATTAACTTAAGTATAGTAAATTAGTAAGTAATTATAGGTGGTATAACAAAGAAAAATTATCAATTAAGTAAGTTTCGGTTTGACGGTTGCGCTAAAAATATCATGGATCCAATTTTTTTTAAATTTAGATAAAAATAATTGAAATATCTTCGATGCACATAAAATATTGAACATATTTAATAATGTTTTTTATATTGATATATTTAAAATGTAAAAAATATCGAGGTTATTTCGAAAGTATTATCGATATTTACCTATTATTAGATTTGTCATTTAATTATTAAATATCGAATATCATTTTGTTTATTTATTTTGTTATATAGTATTTACTAATACAGCAACTCGAATATGAGATATTACCACTAAACCAAGTATTTATAACTTATTAATAACTTATTAAAGTGTGAATGATTTTAAAAAAAATAAATAAAGCTGTCAAACCGGTCGAACCCGATTCAAACCGATTGGTGTGGTACAACTAGAGGTGGCACGGTTTCGGTCCGGGTCCAGTTCGGAACCGACGGTTTCGGTTTCGGTTCCAAGGTTTGGTGGAACTGGAACCGAAACTGATTTTATACCGGTTCCGGCTCCGGCGAACCGACGGTTTTGAACCTTTTAAAATTAAAAAAAAAAAAAAAAAAACCCATATCATATCTCTCTAAATCAGTCACAAATCTGAAATCAACCACAAAATCAACCACAAACCAACCCAAATCACCCCAAACCAACCCCAAACCACTCCCAAATCAACCCCAAACAACCAAACCACTCCCAAACCAACCCCAAACAGCCACGGCACCACCAAATCAACTTCGTGAATCGAAGATGAAGATTAGAATCGAAGAAGAAGAGAAGAAGAGATTGAATCGAAGAAGAGAATCGGAGAAGAAGAAGAGAAGAAGAAGAAGAAGAAGAGAAGAAGAAGAAGAAGAAGAAGAAGAGAAGAAGAAGAATCGATGAAGAGAAGAGAAGAATCGATGAAGAAAAGGAAGAAGAGAAGAAAGAGAGGGAGAGAGATCAGAAATTAGGGATTAGGTTTAGGATTTAGGAATTTAGGATTTATATATATATCTATTAAAAAAAATTAATAAAAAAAATTAATAAAAAAAAAACGTGAACCGCCGGTTCGAACCAGAACCAGAACCGCCGGTTTTATTCCGGTTCGAACCGGCTGGTTCTACTAAAACTGGAACCGAAACCAGAACCGAAAAATCCGGTTCCGGTTCCAATTTTTACGGTTCGGTTTAGGTTCGGTTCCACAGTTCGAACCGAAACCTTGTCAAGTCTAGGTACAACCATGCCCGTATCCAAACCCAATAAATGGAAGGGCATAAATAAACTATATAAGCTTGCCACCTAGACCCACATGTTTTTGCCGAGACTTGTATTATTAGGACACAATAACACTCCTTTATAATGACATCCAATAATGATTGAATAAAAATATTTCTTATTATAATTACATTCAATAATTATCGAATAAAATGTTTCCTTTCAGGATTTGGGGAGGAAGACACGACTCAAACGACCTACAAGCTCATAGCGTATGTGTAAAGGGTGTATCATTGTGTCATCCTCATATTATCGTCATAATTTTTTTCAAATAATATGATATGTCAATTTATGTGGTATCATATCAATGACATTGAATAACAAACTAATGCTCATCGAGTCGTCTCAGACACGGTGAGAGCAAACTCGTTCGAGTAGGGTTTATGGCCAAGATGGGACCGTACAATAAAATTTAAACTCACGATGGTACTTAAACCTAATTAATCTTGAGAAAATACAATAACATCTAAAGATACTAGTTAGAAAATGTACCGTTGAAGTTACATGCAACTTGTCAATTTGGTACTAACTAGCATCTTTCCACTATGAAATTTCTCTCTCTAAAGAATATTATATATATATATATATATACCAATTATAGTGATGGTCACGTAAACTTCAAAACATTGTACTAATCCACATTAGACATAAGTTTTCTATAAAAATAAAAAAATAAAAAGTTAGTTATTTTAAATCAACAAAATTTTAAAATTTATCCATCGTGTTTCTTAAAACTCTTAAGAAGGAGAGACATAGCTCGAACTTACTTTATGGCATTCTTTAATCTAATTGGATTTTAGAGTGTGATATGATTTAATTAATTTATATGGATTCTAAAAAGAATGAAGTGTTAATCATATAAGAACATTATTTACATGTTTTGTTACAAAGTTATCAATCCTCCACATATTATTTTATTGATTCTTTTACTGTCATGGTCAACTGTTCAAGCACTAAACAACACAAAATAACGAAATATTGGAATGCTATAACATAATTTGTGGGTTTTAAATTTGGGCAAATTGCACTGCACCCGAGGTTTAGGCAACATACACTTAGTTAGAAAACTTTTGGTATTATACACTAACACCCCCAAGATTTAAATTTAACTTTAAAAATACCTAAAATACCCCTAGTTACATTATTTTATACTTTATTTTTTTACCTTTTAACTAAAAACTTTATAAATTTTAATAAAATAAAATAAAAATTAAATCAAACATACGATTCATTAAATAAATAAATAGTTTAAAACAAATTAAATAAATAAATAGTTTTTAAAAATTAATAAATAAATAGTTTTTAAAAAATTAAATAAATAAAAAGTTTTAAAATAAATAAATAAATAGTTTGGATATTTAGAGCTTTTATTATCTCTATTAACGGATATCCTTAAAAAAAACTAATGTTTTTAATTTTTTCATTAATTTTTTAAAACTATTTATTTATTTATTTTTTAAAAACTATTTATTTATTTATTTTTTAAAAAACTATTTATTTATTTAATGAATCATATATATTATTTATTTATTTTATTTTATTAAAATTTATAAAGTTTTTGGTTAAAAGGTAAAAAAAAATAAAGTATAAAATAATATAACTAGGGGCATTTTAGGTATTTTGAAAGTCAAATTTAATCCTTTGGGGTATTAGTGTATAATACCAAAACTTTTCCAACTAAGTGTACCTTGCCCAAACCTTAAGGGTGCAGTGCAATTTGCCCTTTAAATTTTAATAAAAAAAATTAATAAAATTGTATTAAAATATAATATATTCAATTCCAACCCACTACAAAAGTGTATATTACTTTTTTCAACTTTTGTCAAAAAGTGTACATAAGTACATTCATAATTGAATAAATAATTTTTTTTTAAAGAAGTACATAAAATTAAGCGCAAACGTGTTAATTAAATAAGGTTTATGTGTAATTAAGAAAATTAAAGAAAAATCTACTGATTTTATTTAAAATCTTAAAATACTTTTAAAAAAATAAGTGAAAGTTTTAAAATACTTAAAACACTATAGTTGTGTTATGACGAGGACACCATGATCCTACTTAGTGCTCTTGATAAACACATGTTCATCTTGTCTACCATCTATTTTGAATTTGATTTTGATGTTTTTGAAATAGGTTTGAATTTGATTTGTATATTTATTTTACAGTTTTCAAACAACCGGAGAAGAGTCTTTCCATATTTATTTTTATGGGGACAATGTGAGATTCCAACACTAGCTATGATATAAAGTGAGAGATACATGACTACTCTCAATAAATAATTGACATTCTTCTTCACATGGATCTGAAAATGGCATCATGCCCACAGGAGTAAACAGTCACATAGGGAATCAACAAGCATGCATATGTGCGCAATTTGTAGGGTCGAAATCACTGGACCATTTAAACATAAATAGCCAATTTTGGTGCATTGTTGCTTTACGTCGCCAGATGTGGTCCACTCCACAGTCTCCACGTCCCAACACTCATGACAAAAAAAACACGAACTTGAATCAGCCGTTAAAAAATGGTGTCATAAGTCATAATCAACCAAATTGGGACATATGTTTACATTTAATTTTTTTTTTTTTTTGAACTTCTTATATAAACGTAGATACATGTCCTAATTTAGCTGGTTAGACACAAATTGAAACAACATTTTTGAACAACTGATTTGAATCCCCAAAACACAGGCTTTGTAGCTGTTATTTTTTCCTTTTTAACAGTTGTCTTTTTTAAAGCCCTTTTTACACACTGTTATAGTGTAATGTTACGTGAACAATATATTTTTTTCTTTTTCCCTTTTACAACCGTGGTCCACTCCACGCCCAGGGGCAGCCTTGAGATTTTCAGGGCACGAGACAAATTATTGAAAATGAGGCTCTCGATATTCTATATATATTTACTTGATTATACGATCGTTTACCTTCTTGAAATTTAATTTTCTAAAACACTTACAAGAAGATTTTTGATTCCTTTACCTTCTTGAATTTTAACAAAACTAGAAAAGAAAAACAAAGAGGGTTTTCGAAGAAAAAAATGTATTAATTTAATTACCTTCGAAACAACAACGACGACTTCTGAATTTTCATATCAAGAGAGTCTTGAAAAACCCTAATTTGATTTTATTTATTTATTTGATGCCTGATAAGATACCAATGTTTTTATTTTTTTGTTTAGAGATATAAAAGAGGATTATTTAATTTGTGACAAACTCGATTGTCAGTAGGATTCAACCCCACCTTTGATCCAATATTGTTGTTGTAAGAATGATTGGTGGGCGGTTAAAAAAATTTATATACATACTTTATGGGCCTATTATTTAAAATATTATCTGGACCATATTTTGATTTAAATTTTTTTTTAACTACAATTTGGGGGCCCTTTCAAATCGGAGGCCCTAAGTGGTTGCCTCACTGGGCTCCCCCTAGGGGCGGGCCTGCCACGTTGGACACAAAAACACAGGTTTTTCACAATATCGGAGAAAAAAAATGTTGAAACTCAAATTTCCAATTAATAACATCGAATGGAAGGAGCACACCACATATACAAAGAGGATATTTGCATATGAACAGTATATGTTGATTCTTTTTTAGAAATTATAATTAATTTTGAATTTAATGAAGGGAGTATATCTCCAACTCGTGTGTGGATCGTACCACTTAGCCAACCTGATACTGTTTATCAGACTAAATTGTTATTAATTGTGTATCCTTTTTTTTTTTTTTTTTTAAGATATCTATTAATTCGGGACCAGGTATTTTTTTTTTTAAAACTTTCGTCATTGGTAGAATTCGAGCTGATGACCTATGAGTCATTAGCCCAAACACCAAGCTCGTCCATCTACGAGTTGTGCTATGTACGTCCCTGTTGACAAAATTACGATAGATTGTGTATCTTTCAATCATAAACGAGTCATGCTAGTTTTTTTGATTTAGTAGGTTCAATGACCCGTACTCATCACATTAATTATCTATCACACCGACTACATGTTGCAAATACTTTATTATCTTCAACATCCAACTTAATATTATATAAAATGTTATTTTTATATTATAAATACAATATTTGATCTGAATATTGTTTTGCTGTCAAGTGCTTTATTATCTACGTCAAAGTGCAATAACTTATAAAATGTATTTCATATAAATTAAAATATTATATATACCTAAAATTCAACCAGACAGGTGATGAAACACACAGGAAACCACTTGGAGGCCCGGAGAGGCAGATCTAAACTTTTTATTATTATTATTTTTTAAAAATATAGTTAAATTCTTACCTTCGGATTCTTTGTTATTTACATTTATTTATTTATTTATTAAAAGTTTATTGTTATAGTCACTCAATCACCCAAATTCAAGGAAGCTGACTTCAACTCTGGAGTCTGGTTATAGATGCCAAGTGTCTAACATTCCTTAAAAAAAAAAAAAAAGGAAAATGCTTGGGTATTGACCGGTTAGTACCAAAAATACTGACCCACTAATGGGGTGTTGGCATGTAGTATTTTTATTTTTTTTTACTTTTTACATTTATCTCTTTACATTCTTTTAAAATGGGCCACGTGCTAACATCCCATTGGTGAGGTCAGTACTTTGGGTACAAATCAGTCGGTACCCAAACATTATCCACACAAAAATAGGTTTGGAGAAACATATTTATATGTTATGGAAATAGCTAGTAACAAATCTTAAAAACACAATCATGAAAAGCTGTCTTTCTTATATTACCCGACTAACCCTACATGATTTCATGAGTTCTTACCATACGTAGGTTTAATAAAACGTCACAAATACGAGTAAGGATTGGGATTGGGATCGTCTCATAATCTTATGTTTTACTAATGTGTGTGTGTGTTTTATTTTTTTTTATTTTTTGGGAATTATAAATGAAAAAACGTGCTTCGTGCTTGTGTAAGGGAAAAAGAAAACAAATTTTCTTTTAATTAACATTAACATTAATGTAATTTCATTTATACTTGAGAGCATTGTTAGATTACGAAAAAGACCGATCCAAAATCCTTGCCCTGATACGAACAGTGTCCACATCAGCATCTAGGCGATAACATCACTACAACTGGATTCCTCTTCTTTCCCGTTGGGTGCTCTCTCATCATAAACGACCCATATATGGTCCCATTATTCCCAATATAAAAGGGTCGGGTCGACCCATGAGCACTTGAAAGTGGTCCTGTGGGACTTATACCCACTAAAACGACCCGGCATCTTCATGGTTATTTAGTTATTACCCAAAGCAACACACAATCTTCATCCTCTTCAACTATATAAAGGCTTCTGGTACTCTTAATCTATTCGATAAACCCAAAAAACACCAAACCAATAGTCAGTCTGTTTATTTTACCATCTAAGAGAAGCAAAGAAGATGCCTTGTCTTTACATCTCCACCAACGTAAATCTCGACGCCGTCGACATTGATCCCGTGTTCTCCGATGCCACCAAAGCCGTCGCCGATATCATCGGAAAACCAGAACACGTACGTAAATAAAACAAAAAAAAAATCTCAATCTTTAATCCTTTTGCGTGTGTGTGTGTGTATATATATATGTCTTTTATTAGAAGCTGTTGCTTGAATTATATGCAAGTTAAACAACGGGTCATTTTTATTTATTTATTTATTTTATTTTCTTTCTAATTCTCACCAGTTTTGTCTGAACTTTGCATATATATAATTTGTGACACCCAAATAAACAGTGATCAAGTGAAAGTTGTACTGTTTATAAAAAAAAAAAAAAAAAAAAAAATGAAAGTTCTGAAATTAATAAGAAACAGAGCATGCGATCTTTTTTTTTTCTTTTTCCAATTTAATGATGTTTTTTTTTTATTCAATTTAATTATGATTCTATTAGAAATGATCTGATAAAGTTTTAAATAAAAAGTGTTGTGGATAAGAGCTGACGACTGGTCGTAATTTTGTTACAATATAGTGTTTGATTAGATTGAATAAAGATAGTAAATAAGAACAAAAGCAAATAATGTTTTTTTTTTTTTTTGGACAATAACAAAAGCAAATGATGTTTTTTCAGACAATAACAATTCCTTGATAGAATAGATAAAAGAGGAATGTTCTTTTGTGATACATTTGACATCGACTCTTTTGAGTTTCAAGTGGTTACGTATCTCCCTTTCATATTTGTAATCGGGTTCAAAAAGTGTGTGAAACTGATCCTATGTCGTGGGGTAGCTATCTGGATAATGCTAGTAGTGGTTCAGCTAATCTTACGTTGATGTTTTTGGTATGTTGTGTGATTGCGCAGTTTGTGATGGTGGTACTCAAGGGATCAGTACCGATATCATTTAACGGGAACAAAGAACCAGCTGCGTATGCTGAGATAGTTTCGATGGGAGGCATTAACAGAGAGGTGAAGAGGAAGCTGATTGCTACCATTGGCTCTATTTTACAGGCCAAGCTCTCTATACCCAAAACCAGATTCTTCCTCAAAGTCTATGATACAACTGCTGGACAAAACGTTTCAAAATTATGACTGTTTTGACATGATGATGATGATCATAATTGATTGAATAAAAACAACCTGAAAAGATCATGTTGTATGTAGATTAATTATTGATCACTATTAATAAGTTTAAAGTTGTGATAATATGTTTTTTCTTTTCGAATTTTAGTGGGTAATCTCAGTTTGCTAGCTAGCTTATTTGGTGAGATTTACTTCGATTTGTATTAATTGTTTTCGTTAAAATGTCATATCAACTTTCAAAATCGCAAATCCTCCCTCAGCAACACCATTTCCACGTTGATAGAAGTTTGACTTCTTTTCATACACATTTACACAGTCTTTTCATACGCATTTATAGATATGTGTGTGGAATTTTCTCCCTGATCTCGTGGGGTCAATATCCAGGTCCAATCTAAATAGTTCACAGAGATAAATATTAATTGGGAGAATTATGTAGAGGATGGGAGTTGGGATGAGACTAGAGTCGTGTTTTTCTCCCCAAATCCAGAATCTACTGTAATAGTTGAAGAATTTTTTTTTCACTTAAAGTTGGAAATATCCGAAAATTTGTGCTATAGTCCAAATCCAATTTACAAATTGTTAGTTGGGCTACTATAACATTGGGCTGGTAAGACCGTAAGACACTACCAAGCAATGTTAGCAGAAAAAAGCAAGCATGGGGGCATTTGGGTAAATTCAAAAGAGCAATTTCTCTCGAAACATTCGCCTAAATAAATTTGTGGACACTGAAACTGGATAGACAAGTATTGTAGTAAAAGAATAGCAGTGGACTCTGGTGATTGAATTAGGGTTTCCATCTGAAGTGAAAAAGAAGAAAGAGAAGATGCCTTGCCTGAACCTCTCAACTAACGTGAACCTTGACGGCGTCGACACGTCATCCATCCTCTCCGAGGCCACCTCCACCGTCGCCAGCATCATCGGAAAACCCGAGGCCGTAAGACACATTTTTTTTTTATAAAAAAAATTATATATGATTTACCTGTTTTCGTTCTTAAAAGCATGCGAGACTCTTTTGTTTTTCCGTATCTTTGTATTTGTTGGAATTTTAGCTTGATTTTTATGTTTAATATGTTTTAGCTTAAAACCTGTCAAAAATTAACATCAAATTATATGATCAGGAAGGTTTAATAGCTATATATGTGTGTGCATGTGTTTGTGTGGAATTTATGTATAAAATTGACATTCCTAGTAAGTGAATCGGTCTCGAGAATTTAGCTCCGGAGGAGGCAATGTAGCTTTTTTGCTTCGATTCAGCAAAAAAGGGAACTCTTAATTGAGTCCGTTTTTCTTTTGTTTTATGATGACTATTGAAGAGAATGTCTTTTGTGTGAGTGTGACCATTGGATTTCTGAATTGTGTAGCCTGAAATTTGTGGATTTTGTTGTCTAGGTAGCACTATACGAGAAACGTTTTAGATACTGCAATTGCTTAGTGCCTTCTGTTTCTGTTGTTATTGTTTAGTGTGTTCTAATCCTGTTCTTTAGTTGGAGATAGGACAAGAGTTATAGCTGGTGTAGCAGTCTTAACATCCGAACCAAGCTTTCTTTTTACTATGAATATCGATTCTATTATGTTCAAAATGATTCTATATGATAATGTGTTGTGAAATAAGTAAAGAAAAACTGATCAAATAAGTGTACAGAAAGAAAATTGGAGAGGAAGCAAATTTTTTTTACTATTGAATTTCAGATGACTTTCGGAATGACAACTGCATTTCATGAGACTTGTATTGTTTATAATAATTTAGTACCAATATGAAATTGCTATTAATTCCACTTGTTGGATGTCACGTCCTTCCATGCCACATGTCCCTCAACATTGATGCTACGAAATAACAAAAACAACAACATTAGATTAGTTCAGCAGTGAGATCACTTATAGCTATACAAGAAATTTTCGGATTTCTTGATTAGTGGCATGGAAGAACATGTCATCCAGCCAACTAAAAATTAGTGGCATCAATTGTTTTGAATTGGAAATTTCCTTTTGGTCTTCAATTGTTATAAATAGGAGTCCCATGGCATGTACTTGTCAATCCGGAATTCATTTGAAATTTAATAATAAAATTCCGCTTCCTCTCCGATTTTCTTTCACTAGATTATTATATCAGTTTTTTCTTTATTTATTTCACAACATGTTTCCTAAAGTCTGAACTATATAGGGCTTGATTTGGTATATTGTAATCAATTTGGTTATATGTATAATGGTAAAACTGCTTGATGGATAATTTCTTTTGGCTTGGTTATGTCAGTTCTGACCTATGACTTGAGTCTTATGAGTTATGAGTTCAAGTTTGCACGTAGCATGCACATTTTTACCATTGTTATGCTTATGCATTATGATCTTTGTGGAAGTTGTGAATTTTTAGTAAGCTAAGAAGGAATCTATATTATGATTTATGTTGTTTACTCAATATTGCCTTCTGTTTCTCTACTTGTACCCTTACCTATTTTTATTTTTTTGGCACGCAGTATGTGATGATTGTCTTGAAGGGATCAGTACCTATAGCATTTGGCGGAACTGAGCAGCCAGCAGCCTATGGTGAGTTGGTGTCCATTGGTGGACTTAACCCTGATACAAACAAGAAACTGAGTGCTGCAATTGCTACGATTCTCGAAAAGAAGTTGTCGGTGCCCAAGTCACGGTTCTTCCTCAAATTCTACGACACTAAGGCAAGCCATTTTAAATTTTCTTGATTGTCCAGTGGAAGACTGTCATCATGCACTTGTCTCATCTCATTGCATTCTTCCTGTTTGTTTAGGCCCATCACAGTCAAGAATATGCACAGTGTTTGCATGCTTTGCATCAGCAGTAGATCATGTAAATAAATCTTTACTGTTTAAAACCGTGAGCATTCACTCTTATCAGCTTTCTTACGAGAATACGACTTTTGCATGATGTTCTTTTGTTATTCTCATATAACTACTCGTTTAATTTGTGCTATCTGATGCTCATCCGTTTGTTTATTTTGCAGGGTTCCAACTTTGGATGGAATGGTTCCACCTTCTAAATTTGGATCTCACAAGCTTTTTACCATGCATTCAGAAAGCTTTCTATCTATGATATGGTGATTTGGTGTCTTTAGAACCTTGTCAATATTTGCCCGAATATTGTGTTAGCTCAGACTCAATAACATGAATGTTTCATTGGTGTTAGCCAATGATTTTATGGTATTCTTGGTGCATGGACTCAAATTAATGTTATGTTATTTACTGTTTTGATATTAAGGGACCAGTGATTTATAATCAGCATTAGAAATATGTCATACATCATACATGCTTCAGATGTTTTCCCAAAAATTATAAATAAAAAAAGCGAAGGGAGATAAATAGACATAATGATGATAAATTAATCTATTATGTTATTTTTTGATTTTTGAAGCTATTAATTATGTTATTGTTGAAGAAAGTAGAAACAAGGAAAAAAATAAAAGTAAATCTTGAAGTGATTGATAGAAGAAATTGTATAGCTTTGGACAGAAATTCTATTATCAGTTCGAACTGACAAAAGTTATATCAGTTCCTTGCATGTGGACCACTGGATTTAAATACTTTGACTTGGCTGTATGCACTTGTCAGTCAAAGTAATTAAATCCAGTGGCCCACATACAAGGAACTGATATAACTTTTGTCAGTTCGAACTGATAATAGAAAGACTGTAGCTTTGGATCTATACACGTGTATATATATAATCTTGAAGTTGACACGTCTGCTTCATATCGACGATGCTGACTTGTCAAATTCTCATTGGTTTCAAGATGTAATATACCAAGAATCTTTGAAATTCCGCGTTTACTCTTTCTCACGCTCTGTGACATGTCGGTGGGCAATCCGTAACCACGAAGTAATGGGAAGAAAAACAAAGGAAATTACCGTGAAACGTCCGTCTCTTTCACCATCAATCTATCTCTTGGCGCTATATTCTCTCACACCCTCTCCAATCTCGCTCTACAAATCTCTCTTTTTCTCTCTCTAAAATCAAACCACCCCAACCCGCAATTCTTGATCCCCAAATAACGCGTACAAAAAAAATCTTCTCAATTTCTCCAGATCCAAAATCCGTAAAAATGACCTCCACTGCCCCTCCAGTCCTCCCCGTCACCAACCAATCCTCCACCACCACCACCGTCGCCTCCGCCCAGTCCCAGCCTCCCGTCGCCACCCCGGCCTTCCGCTCTTTCATAAACAACGTCTCCGAGAATCTCCGCAACGGTTTCTCCCAGCGCCGCAACTGGTCGGAGCTTGTCGACCGCACAGCTTTCTCCAAACCCGAGTCCGTATCCGATGCTGCTCTCCGGATCCGTAAGAACTACTCCTACTTCCGCGTCAACTATCTCACCGTCGTTGCTCTCGTACTCGGCTTCTCCCTCGTCACCAACCCTTTCTCTCTCTTCATGCTCCTTGGCCTCCTTGCCTCCTGGCTCTTCCTCTATCTCTTCCGCCCATCTGACCAGCCTCTCGTCGTCTTCGGCCGTAGCTTCAGCGACCGCGAGACCCTCGGCATCCTTGTCGTCTTCAGCGTCTTCGTCATCTTCCTCACCAGCGTCGGATCCGTCCTCATGTCGGCTCTCGTGATCGGAGTCGCCCTCGTTTGCGCTCACGGTGCTTTTAGGGTTCCAGAGGACCTGTTCCTTGACGAGCAGGAGCCGACGGCCAACACAGGTTTCTTGTCCTTCCTCGGTGGCGCCGCCTCCAATGCCGCTGCTGCTGCCGCACCCGCCGTTATCGCCGCCCGCGTTTGAGACAACGGTTTGATCCGATTGATTGATTGATTGGTTAATTGAATTTTTAGAGTTTTTGATAGACGAAATAAATTTTCAATTTAGAGATTTTTGGGAAGTTGTTATTAGTAATGAAACTTGCATGGATCTCTCGTATGTGTTCTCTCTTGTTAAAAGCCCATTTTAATTTTTACATGATACATTTTGTAATTTCGTTTCTATAATACAAATCATCGACTTGACTGAATATGAAAATTCTCTTCTCTGTTGTAGATTTTATATTCTATTGTACAAGTATCCGTTTATTTGTGTTCTGTAGATAGAATTTTGATCTTACAGATCATAAGATTAATGTTGTTAGATCCCTTTGTGACTGGTTTTTCATAGTTATGAAATCTTGATCTGTTTCTTTTGATCCTTCTCCCATCTCTGAAGTTGTGTTTATGGATTGATGTTTCATTAGCAATGCCGTGATTAGAATTCCAAAAGAATTGAACTTCTGCACAAGCATTGATGGAGACTCAATTCTCTACACCTTGTATATTTTCACTTCATCACGGAATCTTCAATGCAGCACAATTTTTTGTTGCCTGTTATCAAGAAACCCTCAAATGCGTGTAAGGATGATAAAGGGGTACTTGCAAATATCTGCCAATGTGCAATTATAATGCAACAAAGAGATATATCAAGTGTCACTCAAAAAATACGCATAGATATAACACAAAACCAATGAGAGACAAAAAGAATGGAATATGAATCAAAAGACAGGAATGTATAGAAGAGAACATAATTTGTTTCATTTCACAACCTAGAATAAGTCCATATTTATCTGGCCATTGACAAGCTAACATGTCTGTCAAGAAGAGAAGAGGGGAGTTATTTCTTGAAATATTCATTCTGCCAATAATTTCGAAACAGGTTTAGATTTCAAGACATTCCTTTCCCTCTCCCTCTCCCTCTCCCTCTAATAGAACTGCAGAAATGATAAGTTTCACTGTGTAGCTGCTCCTACACCATCTTCTAATGGCTTGCTGGCATTGGCTGGGATGTCTGAATTCAGGAAACGACCTGTCATAGGATCAACAGGACGCCTGTCACGTGGTCCACCTTTGCGTCCCATTGCCACCATAGGTGGAGGAGGTAGTACCCCTGCTCTGAAAAGAATCCGCTGAACTGGATCTGATGGCTGAGCGCCAACCGATAACCAATACCTACATAAAAGAAGTTAAAGCAAAATTTGACCAATGTAAATGACTAGTTAATGCATGCTTTTACTGCATAGAGGTGAATCGTTTTCTCCACAATCAGTATAAATGACTAGTTAATGAATTGAAATTCTTGTAAAACCAACCTTACAAAACAAAAGAATGGGAACCTAAAGGTTGTTTAACTTCCAGAAAGATCCACTTTGCACAAACCGCATTTTATACAAGAGTATAGTTCAAGTAATTTAGAGTTTGGGATTTGGCCACACCCAACCATAGTAATCTTACTCTACCAAGTCAACACGAGTCTAAATTAGAAGCTACCAAGTAACAACATATACTATGCACTGGCTACAAAGAAAATATTGCAGATGATTGTAACTAAATTCTGGCTTTGTCAAAGACAGATCAATCAGAAGGCACAAAATAAAACATAAATTAAGATTCATTGATATTTATCTGTAGTAGATTATGATCAATCTGATACAATTAAACGCAAACACAATCAAGCTCAAGCTCTAGATACTCAGAAGCAGGGTCATAACTTTAAGGATTTTGCGAAATAACCTGTTTATTCGATTTTATTAACCAATATGTATCTAAAGTGATTGGTATAGGTGACAGATTTGTACTTGGCCCTCACACATCAATAACACTATCAGTTTGCCTCTCAAAAATGTTTCACACATCATCTAAAAAATATGGAACTGAAGGGAAAAAAAATTCAAAATTTCTAACATCAAATATGTTGTCAAGCACGCAATCAACTTTAGAACATAAGCATTCCACAGTAGTCAGTTCAGATACACATTGTGCAAAATAACACAAGACAGTGTAAAGTGAGTACACTGCTAACAAATCAGAAACAAACATTTTCCAGTTCTTGCTAATCATCAAAATGCAAAATAAACTATACAAATGCTAATGTGAAACCATGGAATCAATAGATAAAATAGAACATATAACAAAAAATAGCAGCTTACTTGACTCTATCAAAATTAAGACCCATCCTCTTGCCGCCATCTTGACCTAAAAGAGCAAAGATTAGAAAAGAATCAGTACGTTCCGAATAAGTAATCCTCCAATTTGCTGCTGATAAAATGGAGGAATATATGAGATAATAGCACTCAAGTTCCTTAAGACTCGAAGTTGATCTTACAAACTCGAATCTTAATTTTACGTTGTATCATCTACGTTTTTACAATTTAGCAAACCAAAAGGTTACAATTTGTCTTGTAGGAGATGAAACTGAATTAAGGGACACAAAAAGAGGCAAACATTATTATTGCCAGAGCCATTTTAGTTGCTTCAACAGCCATCACAAACTTGCATTTGCATCATCACACGCAAGGCTGTTGAGGCAATAAAAGGATCTATCCATCCATTTTGTTGCTTCAAAATATCATAAACCTCAGAATTCATGCTATTGGCAACTAATACAAAAAGTAATGACAGCCTCAGTTGATTGAATTTATAATCGTTTCTTTTACTGTCTTTGGAGTACATGAAACAGAACATTACAGTAATTGAATAATATGGAAATTAAGAGCAAAAAGAGTCATATTTTGTCATAAAGGGAAAAGAAAAAAAAAACAGAAATAACACAGAACTTATTAGTTTGTACGCATATAAAAATAAAAAACAAAGTAAAAAACTATTGAAATCGAAAATTACAAGCAGAAAATGAAAAAATAAAATTGAAGTTTATAATAAGAGAGTAAGTGACAGAGAGAGAGACCTGGCAAGGGATTGTAGTAACCCAAGACTTCGAGATGCTTGCCATCTCTGGGTGATCTGCTATCAGCAGCCATGACCCGATAAAACGGCTTGTTCTTGCATCCAAATCTCGCCAATCGTATCCTCACCACCATTTTTTCTCCGAGAGCACAAACTGTGAGCAAAAATCGACTAGAAATTGTCTCGATTAAACACAAAGAAAGGTCGAAATCAGTAGAGAGAGAACCCAGAATTTTTTTCGAGGGTTTTTGGGAGGTTAAAAAAAACTTGGATCTTTCGGGCCTGTTGTGGATCCGATTCAACGAAAGCTATTTGGGCAGGAAGCCCATGGGCCTCCCAGCCCGAAATATTGCTTTAAATTCTGTTGACTGCTGAGTGGACTGCTGGACTTGTAATTAATGGAAAAAAAAAAAAAAAAACTGTGCCACGTGACCCAGTCCAAGATTCTCGTTGAATAATAATGCATACGTGGCCCCAGAAAATTATAACCGTTGGAGAAACGACAGTCTAAACTATACAACGAAAAATGAAGAAACCTGACCGAGTCTGGTCTAGTTTTTCGACATAACCGTTCTAAGAAAAACGAATTTTGTGCAAGTAAAAAAACTAGTCGTTATAATAATAAACTTAAGTATGGAGAGACTCTGATTCTGATACCTCATCATCCCCCACTGAGACTTTGGTCGTTTTCTCTCCTCTCTTTTATTTATCTTCTCTCTCTCACACACAATCTTCAATACTTGAACACACTTTTTCAGTCTCTCTCTCTCTCTTCACTATATCAAAAAAGAGGAAGCAATCTTCATTCTTATTAACGTTTTTTTTTTTTTTTCTTTTGAACATTTTTTCTTGTTTTCCATGTCCATGGAATCTCATAGTATCAAGAGTTTCCATGGAAAGTTTTATCTTTGTTGTACCCAGTTGTTGTTGTGTTTACTACTAGCTTTGACTTGTAAATTTGTTTCAGGGGATCCAACAACAGGGGATGGTGTGATTGTGACTCAAGCTGATTACCAGGCGCTTCGAGCAATCAAACGTGAGCTGATAGACTTGAGAGGTGTTCTACGGAGTTGGAATGACAGTGGTTTGGGAGCTTGTTCAGGTGGGTGGGCAGGAATCAAGTGTGTTAAAGGACAAGTGATTGCTATTCAGCTTCCATGGAAAGGATTGAGAGGCAGAGTCTCAGAGAAAATCGGCCAGCTTCAAGCTTTGAGAAAGATTAGTCTTCATGACAATCTTCTTGTTGGACCAGTCCCTTGGTCTCTTGGTTTCCTCCCAAATCTCAGAGGTGTCTATCTCTTCAATAACCGCCTTTCGGGTTCGATCCCTCCTTCAATTGGTAACTGTCCTGTTCTTCAGACTCTTGATTTGAGCAACAATGCACTCACTGGAAAAATCCCTCCTAGTCTTGCAAACTCTACCAGGTTTTTTAGACTCAATTTGAGCTACAATTCACTTTCTGGGTCCATTCCAGTGAGTCTCACTAGGTCTCCTTCACTTACCTTTCTTGCTCTTCAACACAACAATCTATCTGGATCCATTCCAGATACTTGGGGTGTTCCATCAAGAAACAATAGCTCTTACCAACTTCAATTCTTGGCCCTTGATAACAATCTTTTCTCTGGATCGATCCCGGTTTCTCTCAGCAAGTTGGTTTTGCTCCAAGAGATCTCTTTGAGCAATAACAAGATTGTTGGCACCATACCAGATGATCTAGGCAAGCTCTCTAAGCTACAAAAGCTAGATTTATCCAACAATGCTATCAATGGAAGCTTACCTGTTAGCTTTACCAACTTGACCTCTCTTGTGTCAGTGAGTCTTGTGAACAATCGTCTTGGTAGCCAAATCCCAGAAGGACTACAAAACTTGCACAACCTCACACTTCTTGACTTGAAGAATAATCAATTTATAGGCCAAATCCCAGAAAGCATTAGCAACATCTCTGGTCTCACCCAGCTCGATTTATCCGAAAACAATTTCACTGGTGAAATTCCAGCTTCACTTGCTAGCCTATCTAATCTTACTTCTTTCAATGTCTCTTACAACAATCTCTCTGGTTCTGTCCCATCTCTCCTGTCTAAGAAGTTCAATTCAAGCTCTTTTGTGGGCAACATTCAGCTTTGTGGCTTCAGTATTTCAACAGCATGTCAATCACCACCACCTCTCAATCTTCCTCCTCCACCAATGGAGGCACCGAAAAGACATCACCACCGCAGAAGACTCAGTACCAAAGACATCATCCTCATAGCAGTTGGTGCTCTCTTGGCAGTTTTGCTAATAGTCTGCTGCATTTTGCTTTGCTGTTTAATGAGGAAAAGGGCAGCTTTGAAAGAAAAGAATGGTAAATCCACAACTAGTAAAGCCATCGAGAGAGCGGTTCCAAAGGCTGGCACTGAAGTTGAATCAGGCGGCGAAATGGGTGGGAAATTGGTTCATTTTGATGGTCCATTCTTGTTCACAGCTGATGATTTGTTGTGCGCGACTGCGGAGATAATGGGGAAGAGCACTTATGGGACAGCATACAAGGCAACATTGGAGGATGGTAGTCAAGTTGCTGTGAAGAGGTTAAGAGAGAAGACTACAAAGGGACAACGTGAATTCGAAGCTGAGGCTGCTGCTCTTGGAAAGATTCGCCACCCAAATCTCTTAGCACTCAGAGCCTATTATTTGGGACCAAAAGGCGAGAAGCTGCTCGTCTTTGATTACATGTCAAATGGCAGCCTTGCATCGTTCCTCCATGGTAAGTATATTCGACAAATTCACGCCTTTATTATGTGATTTTTCTATATGAGAACGAACAGACCTAACAATGTGTTTTTGATGCAGCTCGTGGCCCGGAAACTGTTATTGATTGGCCAACAAGAATGAACGTAGCCATAGGCGTTTCGCGGGGACTGAACTACCTCCACACACAAGAGAACATGATACATGGGAATCTCACATCCAGCAACATTCTTCTAGATGAGCAGACTAGTCCTCACATTTCAGATTTCGGGCTCTCTCGACTCATGACCGCTGCAGCCAACACCAATGTGATTGCCACGGCTGGAACACTAGGCTACCGTGCGCCAGAGCTCTCAAAGCTCAAGAATGCCAACACAAAGACTGATGTCTACAGCCTAGGAGTGATCATATTGGAGCTCTTGACTGGGAAATCTCCTGGGGAGCCGACAAATGGGATGGACTTGCCTCAGTGGGTGGCCTCCATTGTAAAGGAAGAGTGGACAAATGAAGTGTTTGATTTAGAGCTCATGAGGGACACACCAACCATAGGTGATGAATTGCTCAACACATTGAAATTGGCCCTGCATTGTGTCGATCCCTCACCCGCTGCACGACCTGAAGTTGTTCAAGTCCTCCAGCAACTGGAGGAAATCAGACCAGAGCTGGCTGCTGCTGCTGCTTCTGGTGATGATGGAGCTAAAGAAGCAGCCCAGCACACAAGTGAATAGATTTACATTAAATCAATTATCATCATCATCATTTGGTTTGTTTTATAGTATACTACTTATAGGTGACAGAGATGCAGCCAGATAAATTCTTAAATTCTTTGATTCATATTATTTTGTTCAAGTGTATGTAATATGTATTATACAAGCTTGTTTGGGTTTTGGGTTTAATTTTGAACAAAAGTATTAATGTATTCTTTGAATTCATACTTCTGTTAGTAAAACAGAAGAATTATTGAATAAAATTATGAAATTTCATGATCTTCCTTTACACACTTGTCTCTTGAAATTAATTCCATCAATTATAACGTCTGTTAATTGTAATCTCAATCTTTCAAGTTAATTGTGTTTTTTATTTATTTATCTTTTTTAATCGACAACAACCACTAAACGCTGTCGTTTTGTGTTGAGGCCAATATAAATAGATTGTACTTTCGCAGTTTCTCTCGCTCTGTCTCGCTGTTTCCCTCGTGTGATTTGCAATGGAAGACCCTCAGTTACACAAAATAGCAATATCGGGTCCCACTCTAGCCTCCATGATCCAACGGTTCTCGTCCTCTCTAGGCGACGTTGACGGCTTCCTCTTCGGCCACGTCACCCAAATCACCCCTTCCAATCTCTCCGATGACTCGTCTTCCTCCGACTCCGACTCCCAACTCGTTGCTACCATCACCGGTTTCTTTTGCTCTGGCCAGAATCTCTCATTCTACGACTCACTCGGCCGGGTCAACTCACTTCGAGTCCCCTCCCCCAACAACCACCAACACCACAACCTAATTGGCTGGTTCTCCGGCCGCCGCCAGTCCCCTCTCCGCCCCTCCCTCCGCGAGTTCTCCGTCACGAATTCTCTCTCGAAAACCCCCCAATTTAGGTTCTCCGTCAAAACATCCTCCCAATCTCCGACGAACCAAACCCTAACGCCGTCCGTCTTCATCCTTTTCACCACTCCTTTAACTGATCAGCTGATTCACACGCATCAGTACCGCGCGTACCAGTTCCACGCTTCGAACAAGCTGTCGTCGTCGTCGTTGCCGTCACCATCGTTTCACGCGAAGTCGCTCGATGTGGTGAACATCGGCCCCGCGTTTCGCGGACACTACGGCAGTTTCGCGCCGAGCTGCACACTTCCATTGCTGAACTGCGACACGAGGAACTCCTGCTCGGCGATGAACGTGGAGAGCCTGACGGCGCATAGAGAGAAGATAAGCGATCAGAAGCAGCTGGATTCGTGCGCCGAAGGGTTTCGAGTTGAGACTCTGAGTCGGTTAATGGGACCCGAAGCCTCGAGCTACACAGGAGCCGTAGAGGACTTGTATGAGAAAATGTTGGCCAAAATTGACAGCTTGGCTCGGCTGGTTGAGACCAGCTCGGATAAGGTTCTAGAACTGGTGAGTTTCTGATCAATTTTTTGTTAATGTGAATTGAATTCTATTAAAATGTTTACAAAGAAATAGTTTGTATGATTCGATGGTTTCATGTGTAATGTGTTTGACAGGAAAATCACAATAGGAAATTGAGATACAAAGTTGCTAGATCATCTGGATTGGAGTAGCTACTTGTTCTTGTTTTCGTCTTGTAACTGAGTATGTCCAGGTAAATTTTTCTTGCATTTTCGGATTCTCTATGATTTTTGTAGCCTACCTACAATGTTAAATATCGTTTTTTTAGTTAACGAAATCAGTGATTTATAGAGTGCAAATTTGTTGTCAAACAATTATATTTTGGTTATATAGGTGTGTTTGGATAATTCTTATTGTTCTGATTGATAATTTCCAGGCTAAAAAAAGACTCTAAAACAAGAGTTCTTTCTGATTTTACGAAAACGGAAAAAGATGTTGTTTTGATCCGGATTGAAGATGACGAAGTAATAGAAAGTCTATAAAAATGGATGTATTACTCTTTGTGTGTTGTGAAGTTTACTTAAAGGAAATTGTGACTTGTATTTGGTAGTATGATTTGTGGCTATTTGTAATAGCGTTATTGTTCGGTAGCAGTATAATGGTCTCATTGATCTTTTATTTGTATAAAATGTTTGGGTTCATGAATAAATCTTTGTTGTTAATAATATTTAGAATATAGATTCAACTTTCAAGGGGTTATACTGTGCATCCTGTTGGACTTGGTGGTAAGATGACATGAGTTCATATGATTCTTTACCACCCAAGTTCAAGCCATAGCTTGGTAAAATCGTCAATCAAAAAAAAAAAAAACTTTCAAGGGGTTATTGAGCCTGCTGTCATGAAGATGAAATGCTGAATATAGCTTGGGTAACAAAACATTATGATACAGTGAATTGATTAAGGTTTTAATTTCAACCTTTTTTTCTATGGTTATCACAAAGATTGTTCATTTAATATGTTCAATCAAACATTTTACTGTTTGAGAAGATAGTTTATTTAGGTACATGCATATGTTTTCGGTTCTCAAACTATCTCCTAGTTCTCATAATGGAAAATACAGTAGAGAAACAGAGACTGAAAGCCTAAGAATAGAGACTTTTGAGTATTACACAAATACACGGTGTTGGAAGATAGTTTATTTAGGTATATGCATTATGTTTTCGGTTCTCATACTTTCTCCTAGTTCTCATAATGGAAAATACAGTAGGGAAACAGAGAGTGAAAGCCTAAGAATAGAGACTTTTGAGTATTACATGGTATTGGAAGATAGTTTATTTAGGTACATGCATTATGTTTTCGGTTCTCAAACTATCTCCTAGTTCTCATAATGGAAAACACGGTAGGGAAACACAAGAATGAAAGCCTAAGAATAGAGACTTTTGAGTATTACATGGTATTGGAAGTTGAATTCAAGCTTGCTTTAACTAACGTTGATATGGCATATATGGTGTAGAAACAAAATCATAGTCCAGAAATCTAGACTATCAAGTCAACTGTTCGAAATGTAACTTATGTCCATGTATATGTTATATTCAATTTTCTCTTGTCACACTGTTATCTTCTTGGTTATTTTCTGGAATTTCTGGTGACAGAGAAGTGCCCGGTCTTCAGCTGAGGTGTAAAAGATCCAATAATTGATTCTTTCATCTAGTGGGAAATTTCCAGCTGAAGATGGCTATTACTCTGCGAGCAATTGACTGTATCGAAATAAGCAACCGGATCTTTTTTGATGGATTTTGTAAAGACGAGCATGATGGCTTTGTCAGTTTTCAATTTCCAGTTTCGACAAGTTGGAGTACTATATGATAGTACTCCAGTGTATTATAATTGTCAGCGTTGTTCTTCATTCCCTCTGTGATTCTTCTTCCTTACTTTAGGAACCCAATCTGGTTGGACTTGCATCAATTGGTATGGTTTTTTTTTTTTTTTTGGTAATTTTTCACCTTTGATTCACTTTCTTGGGAATATTTCTAGCTGACTGTTTGTAAAATTATTGTTTCATCATGTAATCTTAGTCTTTACCCAAGTTTTCTTTTCATTTTTTTTTTATTGTAAAAATCAATCCAAAGTAATGTTACATGGTCAGCAGCTTAACGCGTGTTGTGTCATTAGGGCAAATGAAGAGCACGCGATGACAGGTCTCTTGATTTATTTATAATATATTATTCTTTTCTCAACAGCCGCAATTTCATAAAAGGGCTTGATGGGAACTGGCCAAATACAACTGGCTAGTTTGGAAATATCAATAAAATATAAAAAGGAAGTCTTAACCATGAAGAAAAGGACATAGAATCTGCTTGATAACTCAATGAAATTTGCCGTATATAGTAAAAGGACCATTAAAATACAATCTGGAAATCTGGTTGTGTAAATCAGAACAAAAAAGAAGCATCTGCAAAAATTGTCTCGCAGCCTGATCGTTCTTCCATAAAAGCTCTCTTTTCTGTCAAGACAAGCCAACCAAGAACAAATTACAACTTACAAGATTTAGAAGTGAAACTAGCTACCTTCAACACAAATGACTGCTGAGGCTTCTGATGATGAGTGAGTTTTCTTTTAGTTTATATGATAAAAGGTATTGTATTTTGTGTGAAGTTATCTGATGTAGGACAGTTCTGGTCCTTCCGAACGCCTGCGGAAGGGATATATGGTATCGAATTTGGATACCGTTGGAATCGTCTTGACGATCCCTCCTACAACAGTCACCGGAAACCCCGTGATGCACAATTGATTTCCCAAATTCAGTCGTTTCGGTTTTTTGTGTTTTTTTTCCCCTTTCTGGGCACTATTTTCGGATCTTATTACGTTTTCGTTTAGAAAATTTCTTTTTGAATTTTTCAATAACTCAAATTCTTCTTTTTTGGTTTCGAGACTTTTCTTGTTTTGGTCGATTTAAGAGTGCCAATACTAATTGGATTGGATTCGGTTTTGTTTTTCTATCTGATGTTTAGACTTATTGTTATCTTTGATTATTATTAATAAAAAGTTCCTTTAGAACTTTTTTTTTTTTTTTCCGTATAATCGAGTAGTATATCACTATCAAAATTATGTTTTTACATAAAAAGTAGAATTTCAATTAACGTGCCTGATGATTTTATGTTATTGATAATCGAGTAGTATATCACTATCAAAATTATGTTTTTACATAAAAAGTAGAATTTCAATTAACGTACCCGATGATTTTATGTTATTGATATTTTTTTATCACTTCTATTCAAACATTTGATAGTTTAGAAGCAGTGTTGAGTTGTTAGAGCAAAAATATTCAGTAATCGATATTGATTTCAGGAATAGAAAGAAGGTGAAGAGGAAACGCAGTAATGGCAAATCAGTGGATGATACTCTTGCAAAGTGGAAGATACAAAACCAACTTGAGTTGGCTGCAGATGGAACAGACGAAGCTCGAAAGACTCCCTCGAAGGGCTCGAAAAAGGGGTGTATGCGAGGCAAAGGAGGACCTGATAACACAGTTTGTAGATACAGGGGTGCTAGGCAGAGGAGATGGGGCAAGTGGGTTGCTGAGATTCGCGAGCCAACTCAGAAGTGCAATATGTCAAGAAGTACTAAAGGGAAACGGCTTTGGCTTGGGACCTTCGATACAGCCATCGAAGCAGCTCTTGCCTATGATCGAGCTGCAAGGGCTATGTATGGTTCTGGTGCCTGTCTAAACTTCCCTGAGTACTCTATGGAATCACCAGATTGCCCCAACAAGGCGTTGCCTCCAGTTACTACTAGAACACCGGAAGCTGCATCAACATCGTATAGTTATGAGGAGCATAAGATGAATCGTCGTCAATCCCATTTATATCCCCCTGATTGGTCTCAATTGCCTGTATTTAGAGGATCAAGGGAAAAAAACCTGGACTCATCTAATGTTCGTGTTGTCGATGCATCTTATTGTTCTGAGTTCTATGTAAATGAGGAATCAAAAGAGGCACCAGAGGATACTAAAAGAGAGCCTAAACATGCAGAATGCAAGTCCATTGACGTTAAAGTTGAGACATCAATAATTAGAGAAGAAATGGATACAGAACTTGAAGAAATTAAGAAGCTCTGTGACTGGGGTGGCTTCAAAGATATGAACAATTGCTTGCAAAGTGAACCGGAGAATGTGGGATGCGAATCAAGGACTGATTGTGAGTGTTTTGGTGATATGAGCAAAGAAACTGGTGGGGAACGTTTCCACGCCAAGACTTCGATTCCAGTAATGAGAGAAATGGTAGGACACCGAGTGAAAGCTGTAGAATCCAATGGCTGTAAGGGTGTCAATTTCAAGCCTTCAAATGATGTAAACGCTGAAATGCAACCAAAGAAGGAAGAAATGCTGGGAAAATGTGTAAGAACAGATTTCAGTGGCATAACTAGCTTCAATAATATACTCAATCCCTTGGATGATATTAATTGGTTGGCTGGAGACGAATTCGATATGAGGATCAAGACTTCCAGGTTAACTAGCAGCGATAACTCGATCTTACAACAAGAGGGCAATCACAGTTGTAATGGATCGACAACAACTTCAATTCACCGGGACTGTGGAAATTCATCTGATTTATCATACCACTTGCAGATGCCAGAAGCCTTAAATCGTATGCAGGAGGTCGATTCAGATCACAACTATGGTTCGGATTGCTCAGGGCTCAATTTTGATGTTGGCTTCGCGAAAAAGCAAGGAAAGGATGATTTGTGGTTTTCAGATTTAGGATACTGAGTACATCAGATGCTTAGCATTGATGTTTGCTGATTTTGTTTCAGGTCCTATGATCCTGAATGGGTTTGAATTCAGCTGCTTTATTATGTTTTTGTATCAGTCCATGCTCACACCTATGAATTTCAGAGGCTTTGTTTCTCTTTAGTTGCTTTTAAGACTCTTTGTTAGTTTACTGTTGTTAAGATGATACAGAGAGAGAGAGAGAGATGATGGGGATTTTCATAATCACTGTCAATTCCTAGTAATGGAAACAACTACTAATACGATTTCAAGAGTCACTGTTGATCGAGAAACGATGCATCATATATTAATAAGATTTACAGAATGCTTTCTAAATGTAATAATAATATTCATTTGGAGCTACGATTAGAGAAAGATATCAATCGTACACAGATCAAGTACTGACAGACTAATAAGCTAAAGCTGGGAAGGGAAAATTATCTTGCCTACGATTTCTTATCTGACCATCAAATGCTATATCTAATAATCATCCTAAACTCATGCTTTAGCAGATCAGCGAAGAATTTATATTCAGTATGTTAGTAGTAGTAGGACCCGAAAAGAAACTCTCACCGGTGAATCCGACCAGCCTCAGCAGCAGGATGCATCTCAAATACAGTAAAACGCAGCTGATGTGATTGGAGCACCGGTGCACGTTGGCTCGATTGATGTTTCAATGCTTCCAGCTATTTACTTATAGCATGATGACCCAGGTGGCATTCCACAGCATGAGCCAACGATTACAGTTCTAAGTCAAAAGCTTCAACATCCTTTCACTTCTGCTCCATCTCAGTCTCAGACCAGACCATTTCCCAGGGTCCACTTTTTGTGCCCAATCTGCAAGGAATTACCAGTTCATAAGATACTTAAAAGACGAGTCACTGATCCATGCAGTGGATACATTAGCAGACCATAATAAAGTGGTGCTAAGCTTCTTGTCACCTCCAGGACCAGATATTAGTTTACCTCCAAAGTCCAACTACTACACGTAAGGTCATGAAGAGAAATAACCCTGCCCAGATTCCAGCAAGACCAAACACAGGAGCAGCCACAAGAAGGAATATTGAAGAGATTGCTGCAACTAGTATCTACTCATGACCAAAAAAAAAGGCAGGTGAGAAAGGAAAACTTGATATTGTATTATTAAAATCATAGTAACAGGAATAGTAAGAACCATGGAGTAGGCAGCATATCCAAAGTCAGAAACCCCATAATAGAGCCCATCGAGGACGAATGCAAGAGCATTCATTGGCTGAGATCCAGCAACAAACTGCAGAATAAAGTTTATGTTAGATAGGCCTAGCAGTTTTATGTCTTAATAATCACAAGCTGCAACCAAGGTACACATGATGCTTATCCAGGAAAACCATAAGAAAAAAGGTCATCTATTCTCAGAGAAAATAAACTCTGGGCAGTCACGCCGCCGGTCAATGAAATTGACTCAGTTCAGCGTTATGGACTTTCCAAGTAGCCAGAGACTTTGGGAAACCAACAAGCCACCCAACCGTTTTGATGACCAGAGTCCATTCAGATGGTAGACGAATGCCCCACTAAAATAACTGTTGAGAGCATAAATCACACTTACCAATATACCAGACCAGGCAATTTTCAAAACTTCTGAATCTGTGGTGAATAGATGTGAAAATGCTCCAAAGCCGAGGAATAAAAAACCGGCCAATCCTATTCCTGTTATTAAACCCATCTGCTTGGCAATTAAAAGAAAATAACATGAAAATAATATCAGTAAATGAAAAGAAACCAAATCACTATAAAAATTACATAGGAGTTATGGGTGTTACAAACTTGTAGAAGTCTGAAAACCACTTGTCGTGCTTGTTCATAATTTCCTTGGGAGTAACCACCAGCTAGAAGAGCCTGTGAAAGAGACATCAGAACAATGATGTCAGTATAAATAAAGTTTATATAGCAACATTCAATGAGTTTCCGCATATAAGAGTGACCGATATATGTCAACCACCATCATTCAGTGTTTCACTAATACCCTGACAAACTAGTTGTTAATAATCACCAACCACGGAAGCCATCTTAATTTGTTTGTCAATTATCAGTAACTCCAGCAAACTCTATAAATGATTACTTAGTCCCTTGCAGGAGCCAGGAGGCAAACATGTTATTTCTGGAGTTGGTCAATCCATTTTTCAACTGGAAACCATGTACATGTGAAAATGCACAGCACAGTGAGAAGTGCAAGAAATTAACCTGCCCAGCAAGTGCTAGCGCATCAGTAAGCAAAGATACTGCCAACCAAACTTCTATGCAAATTTGATGACCAGCCATAGGTATAGGTCCCTCCCTGGCTGCCAGGGATGTTGACAGAGTCATAATTAGAAGCACTGCTATGGTCCTGCCAATCAGAAGACCACCTGCAATAATAATGAAAATGATAAGTACTTAGGCGGAAAACTAAAATAAGTCATAGAATTGATCTTACACATATGTGATGTAAAGTTCACTCAGTTTCTTTTATTGCCCACTAGCCATCGATCTTATCACTTGATCATTACGATGGATTCATGGGCTTATTGACATGTCAAAAAAATTTCATGATAATATTGCCAATTAACATCACTATATCTATTCAAATTATTTCTTCCCTATCAAAATTGACACATCATAAAGTCCTACCAATGAAGAGTTAATGTACTTGGACATATTCAATTGTAGTTGGTAAGTATGTACCAGATTTTAGATAGCGGACAATTCTTCTCCCATCAATGTTTGGGGATATTAATTCTACCTTGCCACTCAATTTCCACAGAAGGATAAAAGCGATCAAATATCTGGTGAAAATGAATATAAGGAAATTCATTAAGAATAAACAATTGAAACAATTTCTGGAATTACAGGAATGTAATGTGAAAAGTACACTAATAATATTAAGTTTACCACATTATTGACGTACTCAGAAATCACAGTGGCAACCGCAGCACCACTAACGCCAAAATGAAAAAGAAATATCAAGATCACATCCAATATTGCATTCAGTAAGTTTCCAGCCCCTGATAATCCAGAGTAGACATTTTTCATATGCACGATTAAAATCTACCAGGAAACTGGTATAGAGGGAGAAACAGAGAAGAGCTATGCTGCAATACTTGCCAATGGCATATAAAGGTGTCTTCGTATCCATAAATCCACGAAAAGAACCTTGTGCAGCAAGTGCAATTACAATGGGTGGAGCACCAAAGGCCCTCAAGGTGAGAAAATTCTCAGCAGGGACTCGCATTGGTGAATCCTACAACATAACAAATATAAAAGATTACGTCCAGAAAACATCCTCAATGGATAATAGATAACGAATATAATAAGAAAGACATAATATGTATCACCGTCTCCATACTTCCACATAAGATAACTAATCGAAAAGCCACATGTTAAGGTGCATTAAGCATAAAATGATACTAAAAACTAGATGTGCTGAGCTTCTCCTCCCAAAATTTACTATGTTAGGTGTAAAAGAAGTAAACAGCTAATGGACTAATCTTACACATAATTATATGATCAGTGGCAAACAATAGATTCTGCTATTTGACCAAATTGTTTATGAGACATGACCTTGCATATAGTACAATGTTTAGGAGCATGCTATTTCTAAGTAGTCCTGTAAAGCCTTGCCGTGTGTGCATTGTTTGGGAGACCAAGCATGCTATGTCCTTTTAAAGTCTAAGGAATGATTGATGAGATAAAAAACTGTCTCATCTTTAGGAATACCCTAGATAACACTTTAAAAGCATTGATACGATATGCTAGATCAAGAAAATAAACACATGATTAAAGTAGTGCATTGACTATTTAAATTCAATATCAGAAAAGCAGGACGTACAGCTGGTATACCCAAGACATTAATTAAGACACCCGGACCAAAAGAGAGAGCAACAGCTTCTGCAATACCAAGGCTAGCCGCAAGAGCCAAAAGAGCTAATGGACTAATCTTACACATAATTATATCAGTGGCAAACAAGTAGAGTCTGCTATTTGACCAAATTGTTTATGAGACATGAGTACAATGTTTACGAGCATGCCATTTCTAAGTAGTCTTGTAAAGCCTTGCCGTGTGTGCATTGTTTGGGAGACCAAGCATGCTATGTCTTTTTAAAGTCTAAGGAATGATTAACGAGATAAAAAAAATCTGTCTCATCTTTAAGAATACCCAAGACAACACTTTAAAAACATTGATACGATAGCTAGATCAAGAAAATATATGCATGATTAAAGTAGTGCAATGACCATTGAAATTCAATATCAGAAAAGCAGAACGTACAGCTTGTATACCCAAGATATTTATTAAGAAACCCGAGCCAAAAGAGAGAGCAACAGCTTCTGCAATGCCAAGGCTAGCCGCAAGAGCCAAAGAAGTCGACACTGAAGGAAGTAGTTTCTTGCCTCGTTGCTCAACAACGTAATCTTAATGACAACCACACAACCAAAAATCTCGCTAAGTAAAAATGAAAACTTGTTCTTTCCTCAAAGAACATAACAGAATACTTAAACATATAATGTTATCATATATATTAGCTTTATTACCATCACCAATTTGGCTAGAATCACCATTGCCTTGACTATTCAAAGTCTGTTCTTCGGCAACAAAGGATGTCGTAATGTTAAGCAATGGAACATTAAACAATTTTGAGACCAGATTGAATACAGAAACCGAAACCCCAACTGCTGCCAATTCAACCGATCCTACACAACAAAATAAGCAAACTATCTGTAACTCTGATTTTTTTTTTTTTAAATCACTGAAAAAAATCTACAAACTATCTGGAAACTCAAATAGTGTCAAGTTGTCAACCTCTCTATACTAGGCTGTGTTTGGTAGCATCAAAATTAAAGTTTTGGCCTTCAAATTTAACTTTGCAGACGCCAAATTCAATAATGCTAAGCTTCTACAGAGTTGATAAATTGAAATAAGTGAGTACCCAAATGACCAACAAAGGCCGTGTCGACCAGTGACGTTATGGGATCAGCTGCCAAAGCCAACGCAGCCGGCAATGCAATCGACCATATCTCAGAACCCAACTCATCAACCTTGAACCCCTCTCTACAATTTATAAAACACAAATAATAATAATAATAATAAACAAGACAAATCTATACTATAACCATAAAAAGAGCGTTCACTTAATAAATAAGTACCTTAAACGGCTAACGATAAGAGAAAATGAATCGGATAATGAGAATCGGGTCGGGCCGGGTCCATCGAGACGCTTGATGGTCTGTTTTCGCGGTGAAGTATCGAGAGAAGTGGAGGTGTTTTTCTTAGGAGATGATTTGAGCAGTGTTTTGAATCGATTTCTGGTGACATTTTGAGATTTATTTGAAGAAGAATTAGTGTGTTGTTTAGAAGAAGAAGAAGAAGAAGAAGAAGAGTGTGACTGTGAGTGTGTGCAGAGAAGACGATGCGAGAGGCTACTACAAGTAGCCATTGTTTGAATTGAATCGAATCGAATTGGATTAGTTAGCGGAGATTTTGTGAGAGCCAGAGAATCTGGTTTGAATCTTTTGACTTTCGAGTGAAGAAACTGGTGACCATGCGTTTTTTTTCTTCGTTGTTGCTATTTGTGAATGAAACTGGTTTAACGGACTAGATTTCACGTTGATTAAAAATATCTTATGTGGCATTTTCTATTTCGTCAACTTTATTGTTTTTTGTACAATTGTACTGCTACCAACTAGTATTTTGTTACACGTTTGTGTACTACTAGCATTGTTGTCACTTGCCACGGATGTGTTGTACACTTGTACTATTAATTTAGAATACTATCGCGAGATATTATTCTCATAAAATTTCCACACATTTGGTAAGAGTTGATGTAGATATCAACTCTTTGTTGATTTGGTTGAGCTCCATTTTTTATCATTTTGGAACCCATAAAAACGTAATCGTGTCGCCATTGGGTCTCTTGCCAATGTGGTGTGACTCTCCAAAGGAAGACTCCACCACCATGGTTCAACGCCCGGCACCATGTATATATATACACCCATTATTTCCTTGTCCCACCTCATATGTGGGTGTCATCTCCCCAATTGTGGGAGTAGTTGTCCGGGCTATGCTCGTAGTATCCAATCTTCGCAGGGTCCCGGTAGTTATTGTACATTAAAAAAACAAAAAAAAAACAAAAACGTAATCGTGTCAGATCTCTAAACTGGTCTAAAAATTAGTCTAATGCACTAACAATGAAAATTTGAATCGAGGTTGGATTGCAATCGAAGGCATACTAATTACCCATCAACAAAATACCCATGGTGGTCAAGTCTTAAGTGTTTCACTATTGATTTCTCTTTTAATAGACTTGACTACTAGAATTATATTACGTGGTATGAAAAAATATATATATATATCGATTGGTTATCAATAATACACTACATGATATTATTAGTCAGGGTGCATGGAAGATTTGCTCCCTCTTTAGATACATTGAAGATTATATATGGTTAGTTAAACCTCTATAAATTAATACCATTGGGACCATGAAGATCTATTAATTAATTGATAAATTAATAGTTTATTAATTTATAAATTAATTAATAAAAAAGTAATTTATCAAGGCATTCTTTATTTTTATTTTTTTCTAAAACATTGAACTTAATGTATTGTGTATTGTCATTATACGAATATTACCTAATTACCGAATTATCACTTTAATGCAATGAGAAAAGTTAGAAATGAGGTACAAAGAGACATCAATTTCAAGAGGAAATAAGCAACATTGGAGTCATATTTTACAAAGGCCTCCTAATTGAGTCATATATATATATATATATATATATATATATATATATATATATATATTAATGCTACACATCTCATCTAAAATTCCACTTTTTTTATTCTACTACATGTGGTATGTGAGGTGTCAAATTGTGAGTGGATACATGGGGTATGTGTCATTAATGTGTATCCACTCACAATTTAACACCTCACATGCCACATGTAGTGGGATGAAAAATTTGGGATTTTAGGTGGGATGTTTAGCATTATTGATATATATAATGCTAAACATCCCACCTAAAATCCCACCTTTTTCATCCCACTACATGCAGTATGTGAGGTGTCAAATTGTGAGTGGATACACATTAATGACACATACCCCATGTATCCACTCACAATTTGACAACTCACAATTTGACACCTCACATGCCACATGTAGTGGGATGAGAAAAGTGGGATTTTAGGTGGGATGTGTAGCATTACTATATCTATATATATATATATATATAATTTCAATAATGCTAAACATCTCACCTACAATCCCACCATTTCCATCCCAACACACGTGGCAGCTGAGATGTCATATGGTGAGTGAACACACATTAATTGATACTTATCTCTTACCCATGTATTCACTCATCAATTAATGTTTGTCCACTCACCAGGTGACACCTAAACTGCCACGTGTGTTGGGATAAAAATTGTGAGATTATAGGTGGCATGTGTAGTATTACTGATATAATTTTGATGTATAAGGATATTATTAATTTATATATCAAGTGGGACTTATGTTTTTTTTGTTTTTTTTTGTTTTAATGTATTTTCTTATAAATTTAGTGAATTATTAATTTACCACATTGGTCCCAAGTCGGGATCGGCCAAAAATATTATTTAATCGAGGTTATACTGTACTTACATCATAAAGAAAAAACATATGATCGATTAAATTTCACTGAAATCAATGAAATCGTAGATCAGGATCAGCTCTGAAAATCACAAAATTGTAATAGTTCAAAAGAAGACTTACAAGCAGGTTGCTTCGGTTTGGGCCAACATAACTTATCTGTCTTTGGATTCAATTCTGCTTTCATGTTAGTTTGATCCAGTCCATTTTGTGTTTCATTGAACATGGATCGGGCCTGTACTATTTTTGGCTAAAAACTTTTGAATATTCATTTATTTTTATTAAAAAATATAAATCACCTTTAATAAATTAATAATTTCGAATTTCCAATAATTTGCTATGTCGTAGAGGTTAAAAGAGACCAATTATTACTATCAAGGTCGAATAAAACGCCCGGAGTAAAAAGCACAAAATCCTCACCTTTTATATTTCTAATCATGATTAAAATAATATTACACAATTTGTGTCAGGTACAACAAATATCACAATATTATGGATGCTCCAACCACTCAACACTCGCCAAATTTACATCCATCAATAAAATATTATTATAATTAATTAAAAAAATTATGTATATTATTTTTTTTACTATAATAATTACAATTTCTATTTTTTATGGAGAACTGTTGGTTTGGTTGTAAACCTGGCTGTGTTGTCTCCTTTCTTTGAGGGCATTTCTTTTATTTCAAAATAATAATAATAATAATAATAATAACAATAATAATTTCAACATCTTGAAGAATAAATATATTAACTTTTTTTTTATTTACGATTTTCTATTTAAAAACGATAAATATTAATTTGTATTCATTTTTTTTTTTTTAAAGTATTATATAAATTTGAGGTTTTTTAGGAAAGGGACTCGAACCCACGACATTATGGTATATGTGTGAGGGATGTATCACCAGAGACGTCCCCTTAACATGGGCTTGGGTGGGCACAAGCCTACCCTAGCTCATTAATATATATATATATAAAACACTAACTAGTAGAGACTTTTATACTAACTTTTTCCAATTTAATTTGATTCAACCTCTTTCCGAATTTAAAAAAATTATGTATTTAAACATGGTATGTTTTTAGGAGTTATATGTGCTTAATTATTTTATTTTGCTTTAAAATTTTAGAGTTAGTCTTATTTTAGTTTATCAATTTTATATTATTATATTTGACTCAATCTCTTCATGTTTCCACAACAAGAGAAAAGTTAGAAAACGTGTTTTTTGAACAATGAAAATGATAAAGACATCGTAGAAAATGAATTTCTAACAAAGTCTACGATTATCTACATTGAAATAGAAATTGTTGATGCTATTAGGTGTATCTTTGTTTTTCTATCGATAAACTCGTATCATTGGGATTCACTTAAGAAAATTTATTCTAGCTTATCCTAATGTTGAATCCCGGTTACATCCATGTGTACATACCATGTTTATAATATGATGTTATAACTATGTAATGTTACAGAGTTGAAGATGTTCTAAATATAGAAGTCCCCTCAAAGTAAATTTGAAGACATGCAACTGAGAATGTTAAACAATGAATTGATTTGTAACAAACACGTAAATAATGAAACAATGTAACAAATGAAATTGCTTCGAAATTAAAATCAATCATTGGATAGAAAATTTGGAAAGTGTTTTTAGACTTAACATTTCTCTGAAAATTTGAAATTTTGGCTTGGACCGAATTAGGTGATGGGGCCATAAATATGTTTGTCATGTTGTCAAATAATTTAGTGAAAATGGGTGTACCGTGTACGTACACAGAAAAAGAACTGTTATTAAAATGAATATAAAAGGGAAAATAATGGCACTTCACTGGTGATAATTTAGTGGAAGCAAAAAAGGAAGCGTGGAAATACAGTCACCTGAAAAGTGGGAAGAAAAATATCCCAAAAGTCCAAACACTAACATTTGAAACGTTCAACGTCCGACGGGATGAGGTTGGCGAAGTGATATATTTTTCACAAAATCACATATTGTTGGTTCAAGTCATGACTAACCCTCCTTTAAACCTTGAATTATCATAATATTAAAGAAAAAAATAATAATGTCAGGGAATCCAAAAGAAAAAAAAAAAGTCTGGGAGTCTGGGACCCTGACCTACAATAATCCAAGATGAGAATATGTAGAGACTAGTCAACATCCCTCCAATTCCAAGTCTACATAGTACCATCCCTCTGGATAAGTCCTACAATATCTTCTCTGTGTTTTTTTTTTGTTTTTTTTTTTCAAAAATTAGAATCCAAAAATGAAATATTTTTTTTTTTTTTACTTAAAAAAAAAAAAATGAAGATTTTGATCTCCCACTGTTTAGGTTCAAAATACTTGAAAAAACAATTTTACATAACCCATTAGAATTCAGAAGGAAAATTGATAGTTAAAAAAAAATAAAAATGCTTGAGATATTTGAAGCTAATTAAGAACATTATACCTGCATAGCTATTTGGGTTATTTTTTCTCTATAGATTCCGACAGACCTGATTCAGATAGAAACAGAAACAGTACGAAGAAGCCGGGAAACTCAGGATGGATAGCGCTATACCGGAGATAGATCGAGACCTGTCTCGTAATCCATGGTGGGTGGCGCTATCCCTCCTGAGCTTAACGGATTCTTCCATACTAGAACAACAAGCACTACCTCATCCCAGGCCAGGGCCACACAGAAACCAGAAACCAAACACGGGTGTGGTTCTTTCTTCTTTGTATTTAATGGTGATGGAAGAGTAGGAGAAGCAAGAGCTGTATTTATAGCAACTGAGGAGAGAACGTGGTGTGATATGCAGACAAACGTCACCACTCACAACACTCTCTCCTGGAGAGTGGAGCTATGAGACGCCTTGACTAAATTTTGTTGACTATTGTGGAGGGACGGGTTTATTATTTTTATAATAATAATATTTCCATTTAGTATTATTATTTTTGTGGGGGTAATTTTGTCATTTCCTATTGCTCTGCCGACTACGGTACGATTGGAATACTACGAAACGTTTATTATTATTATTTTCAATTTTGTTCTGACTAATCTCAAATGAAAAGATCGTAGTTTTTTTGATTCATTGGTTGATTACTATCAGGTTCTCTTGGTTTTCCATTTTTATTTTATTTTTCTTCTTTCATCATTACTTCTCGATCCTTTTAAGTTAATCTTCTCATTAATCATTATGATTGTACATAATTTGAAGTTAAATCACTTTTAAATCTTCCTTCTGCTAATGCTATCGTGAGGAAGTCCTTGTTTTACTTATGGTGTGTCTCACCCCGTTATAAAAAATAAAATAAAAAGCTTTGGTTAGATAGTCAGATGATCACCGTTCCATGTGGTTTGGTAATTAAAGACGTTAAATTATATGTACAAGTTCTCGATATACAAATATTTGCTTTTAATAAAACTATGATAATGGGTTATAATGAGATGGGAAGAAAGTGGTACAAAAGTCATAATGGGTTAAAAATATCTCATACCCGTTTAGTGAATTCGAGCTCGAAACAAGGGTATAGTTATATATACCCCTATTAAATTAAGAAGTACATGCATGATAATGTACATAAAAGGAGAGGTCATGTTAATGAGTGATCTCCACAACAATATTATTTTTTCACAAATCCGATCAGGTTTCACGACCAATGTGATCATCACTGTATGTGCATTAATGGCAAGAAAACGTGATGATCAGGAAACAGGTGCAATGATGTGTGGCCCAGATGTGTTAACAAATTAATTATATGTGTCTATGTATTATGTATATGTATAAGAATTAAGGCCCAGTTTGGTATTACTGTAACTTTTATAATAATCACCGTTAGCTGAAGGAATAATCAGCTGTGAAGTTAATCAGCAGATGTTAAATCAGTATACGTATGTTTGGTAATTTTATTACAAAAGTACTAAAATTAGTTATAATGACTAAAATATACATGAGTTTATAACCCTGTTATATATATATATTTTTCATTAGTTACATATGTTAAAATCAATATTCAAGTAGAATATTTAAATTTGAAAAAAAAAATCCACAAGAACAATAAAAAAATATATAAATATTTTATAAATCAAATCAATATTTAAATATAATATTTAATTTTGAGATAAAATAAGGTGTATAAATTATTTTAACTTGATTTTACAAGAATAATAATGATATTTTAAAATATGCATTAAATGCTAAAATAGATTATTTCATAATCACTTAAAAAAAGTAACAATCCACCTACTTTTCAAAATCAGTGTCAAAACTTGATAAATTATCAATTAATTACTTTTAAAAGTTTTACCAAACATTATTTTATGTCAAAATTATAAAATAATTTTTAACATTTCAAAATCAATATCAAACTGGCTCTAAGATAATATAATTATCATTGGAATTCGTGTCTCCTAAAACCTAATTGTTTGGTGTCGGGTCTAAAAAACTTTTTTGGATTTTGGGGAAGCCGTTTCTAAGTTGATGATAATAACATTGACCCAACGGGGCAACAAGCTATTTTTATTTATTTTTACACGCTCGTTGAGTCTTTGTACTTCCCACCATCACCAGGGCTCGGTCCCATTAGATAAACCAATGTTGATTATTTTGGTTGAACCTGTATTTAGCTGATCATGACACATTTGACATTCCTATTTCCTAATGCCAACATCAAGAAAATAGATGAAATCGATTTGGGAAAATAAACTAGGGGTTTCTTGATCCATCGTCAATGGATTTTGTAATTAGTTAGTAATAATAAATTAGATGATGTTTTGTTCTAGATACATAAATTTAATTTTAATTTCGATAGAATTTCTTATACAAATTATATGGTGGAGAATGAGGTATGTCGATGATAAATTTTTATTATCTAAAACAATGATATGTTGATAAAAGTCTTGATCTGAATAATTACCTCCACAATACAAGTAAATGCTTCTCTACACTTTTAGGGGGGTAAAGTGAAACAGGAGAATATCACAAGAGTATTTTTTTTATTTTATTTTTTTTAGGAAAATATAAAAACTTAAAAAGAAAAAAAAGAAAAAAGTGCAAATCAGTACATCTTTTATATATTTTATATAAATTTATAGATTAAAATTCCAACAATTATTGTATTATTAAAAAAAAAAAAATCCAACTATTATTTTATTTTCATTTAAGCTAAATTTTTTTACTATTTTTGGCATAGATATTATTAGATTTATAAATTTAAATAAAAAATAATATATAAAGTTGACTAAATTGCTAACTTTTACATGGATTTTTTATTTATGTTCCACTCCATATTTGTGATTGCCTTAAGTTTGAGTCTCTCATGAGGGATCCCTTATTTTAATTTCAATAAGGACCATGATGAAAACACATCGATTTTAATGAATTTTAATCTGTGGTTTTTTTATTTTTTATTTTTGTTTTTTTTTATTTTTTATGGATGATGAGTTCAATGAAATCTACATATGAAATTTTTTTTGAGAATTTTCCGAGCACTATAACTATTTATCCAAATTTTGTTAAATACGAAGATATCGAAAAATTGGCGAAATATAGAAAAATTCAAGAAAAATGGTTCTAGTATTTGAAAAATTCTCAAATTTTGTTCATAGGTAGATTTCAATGAACTCATCATCCACAAGCAAATTCAGATCAAAATTCATTAAAATCGATGTATTTCCATCAAAGCCCTTACAAAAATTAAAATAATGGATCCTCATGAGAAACTTACTATATATATATATATATATATATATAATAAAGTGCAGAGAAACATTTTCTTTCTTGTGTTGTTAGGTATCGGCAAATCCCTAACTCAATTTTTTAATATCAACTATGAACTATCAATTATCAAGTGGCGATTAAAAAAAAAAAAAAAAAAAAAATTCCTAATATTGGGTGGCAAATGGCAATGGAGTAAAAAGAAGGAAGAAGAGGGGTGTGGTGGTAAAGTGGTACCGAAAATGGGAAAATCCAAAAATCCGTCAAACTCATCGGTGACTCTGTTACCTAAAATAAAACTCTCCACTGACTCAGAGGGACGCCTTGGAAATTGCACCCTTTTCATTTTCTCATCCTATTCATTTTTTTAGGAGAAAATATTCGGTGCACCGGGTACATGAGCTGAGTGTTGCAGTCGGCCACTCAGATGGTGACACCTCGATATGTGTCAGCTTTTTTTTTTGGTTTTTATATTTTTCATCATTATTTTATTTCTTTCTCTTTTATCCCATCAAATTTATTATTATTTTAGTTGACACATGTCAAGGTATCAACATTTGAGTAGCCTGGTGTAACACTCAACTCATACACCCAGTGCACCGAAGATTTTCTCCTTCTTTAGACCAGCACACTCCTGCAATCCTGCTGCTATTAGTACATGCCCCCAGCTAGTTCCATTGAACATGGACCACAACAAAAGGAGAAAAACTTCAGTGGGACGGTTCCAGTGACGTGGATATGAGACCGTCCAATCAAAGCACGCCACATATACATTGGGAGAATATGTGGCACACTTGTTGCACACTTGTTGCACACTTGTGGCGTGCTCTGATTGGACGGTCCCATATCCACGTCACTGGGACCGTCCCATTGAAGTTTTTCTCCAACAAAAGACCACTATTCCTCATTTTACTGATCACCATCCTCGAGGCACATTCTCCACCACGCCTTTCTCCATTAAATTTGTACAGACAACTTCTTACTAACTTATTATTTGAATTTAAATTCACTTAGCATTCTACCGATCCGATATAATTTAACTCCCGATCAATATATAAAATGGAGAGAACACGTCTTTAATATAATGGATGTATGTATATCTTCCATTGCAAATTTGTAGTCACATCATGTAACATAAACGTGCAACTTAATATGATTACAACGGAAAATGCATCATACATCTATAACGTCTGAGTCAATTTTTTTCCAAATAGAATAGACGAAGAGATTAAAAACTATTGTATAAAAAGTAACAAGTAACATGTAATAACCTCGTATATCATTTATTATATATATCATCTCATAATTTATATTATAGTTTTAATTATTTTTTAAATAATACAATAAATTATGATACTGAACGGTCGGGTTAAGAGTCTATCGAAACTTATCAAGATTAAATTATATATATATATATATATACGGTTCGGATATCTACTTTCACGATATTAAAAGAAAAATCCTCACATACATTTGTAAAATGTGTATGGTGTGATTCGAAATCTCTATTGACCACAGTAATTACACATCATTTGGCGTGACATTTGGGCTAAACGGGACAAAACTAGTCTTGTTGAATTTATAAATAGTGAGGAATATGAGGGTAGTTGTACAATAACATGTTTAGTCGTCTGGTAGGGAAGTAAATATAGAGCCATGGTGGGTTTTGAAGTTAGAACAAATTTATTGACACAACCTGCCAATAATTTAATTACTGCTACCTGATACACAAATTGATAGCTGGTTTTTGCAGGACTTTGGGCACACACACACTCATTCATGATCATCAGAGATCATCATCCTGCCCACTCGATTCGATTATCATCATTAACATCGGACGGCTCAAAACCTTCCTATATTTCAGTATAACGTTTTCGGTCCTCCTGCACTGCACTGCAATGCACTAGCTAACAATTTTTCCACCATGAAAATGTTGACTTTCTTACACAAAACCAATTGACCCCATAATTTTTTTATTATTATTTTTTTTCCAACTAAACACCAAGTTGTAATAGAATCCATTATCGAATAATGAGTGTTTTGTCCACGTTTTATTACTAATGGTGGAACCTACGCGTTTTGTGGAAATAAGAATAATCACTCCGTCAGTCCGTTGAATACGAGACATATTCAGAAAAACTTTGATCCATTGACCGATAGATATATGTAAGTGTCATTATTCCCTACTCATCTTCTGAGAATACCATAACAAGTATAGGGATTGTATATACTATTCCAACAACATACTATGATATATTTCACATAAACTATGTCATAAAGTATATATTTTTCGAAATTTAAAACAGCTTGGATTGTTTTTCGATTTTAATCAAACTTACAAGAATTTTTTTGCATTTGTTCTTTAACTAAAACATAAAATACGATATATATATATATATATATATACTTTTAAATCACCATTTAACCAATTTTTTTTTTTTTTTACCGACAGATTACTAAAGTATCAGATTCATGAAATGGACATAAAAAAGAAAAGACAAAAAAAAGCAGATACTTGATACTTGGGGTTGTAGAATATCTTAAAGATTAGATTTTTTTTTTTTCTTTTTGTATCGAGGATTCCGAACTTCATTCAGGCGTCTATCCTTCTGTCATCCTCCAATTGCGTAACTCACAATAGCGAGTTTGTTAGTGGATGTGGAGTATGACAGATAGGAAACCTTGACCCACACCTTTGATCCCACAAGAATGCAAACGAGTAAATCAGAACTTACCCCCACCTGAGTATGATTCAAACCACTGACGTGAAACCCCATGCTTATCCTTCCACCTGAAGAGCTAACACCCTGAGGGCTAGCATCAAGGGAATTGCCAAGTGTTGAACCAAAGACTTGGGTTTCATTCCAAGCCCTTGGACCACCAAGGCAACCCCTTTGTGGTAAAAGATTAGAATTATTAGAATGGGGTTGTTCATGTATTCACAAAACTTGAAAAAGAAAATAAAACTTCTTTGTCGTGTATTATAGTTTACTTTCTCTGCGTATCTATTGGAATTGACAATCTTTTTCTCTTCATGTCATCTAGTGATAGGATCTGCACACATGCAGTACTGATGGCAGTTGAGGCCTATAACATGTTTTCTTTCATTGACATTTGCCTAATTTTTTTGATTATTTTCGTGGCATATGGTTCAAACGTCCAAGTCCAACTAAACCCTATTTTTTTACATTAAATATTTATTTTTCATGCCATATGGTTCAAATGCAGAATCAGAGAATCAACTCAATCAAGTGGTCTTGAAATTTGACCACACCTTATATACTTAAAATAAAAATAAAAAATTACCATAAAGTTTCTTGTAACTAACGTAATATTTTATTACTTTTGGTTATTTAATAAGAGATCGCCAATTATATAAGTTTACCTTTTTATTTTATCTAATATAAAATCCCTTTTTCTTTCGTATTTATTAGTTGTGACAGGTTTGTTTTGACGGGTTTGTTCGAGTCATATAAATAATATTTATTTGAACAAGTCTTAATTATTTGATCCTGTTTTGATATCAATTTCAAACCAAAAAAATATTACTATTGAAATTCTTCAAAACAACTTAATTTAACACTTACACGAATGACATTTTTGCAATATATGTTTCACATTCTTTTCATTAAAAATGAAATGTTAATAAAAAATATATATATGTAAAAACACAATTTTCACCAAATTTGATGAGTTTTGTCAACACCGTGACTTTTGTATTTTGCTTTAGTACGTAGAAACGAAGTTGGTTTAAAATAAGAAGTTAGTAGGGTTAATTAAAGAAAAATCTCATTCGATCTTCTAAGTATTAACACACAATTTTATATGTCTCGGAAATATAAATATAATTTTAAACTTCTTTTTAATTTTTTATTAATGCACAAGTTAACATTTTCTATGAATAATTTATACTTATTTTATTAAAAATGTTAAACCCTTATTTTATAAAGATATTGAAAACTCGTGTACCAATTATTTATTTATTTATTTAAAAAAATATAAAATCATAGAATGGTTTTATAATATTGTAACCACCAAAAAATGTTAATTTGGTGGTTACTAACTTACTATAAAACCATTCAAGATCTTCTACTTATTAAGAGAACTCTGAACTCTCAAATAAAACTTAGTCTCTATCATCAAATCTTTGAAGCGATTATCTAAGTCTTGAAGATAATTGTTCGGGTTGTAAAATCAGCTATCCGAATTTCAAGAACCATTCGGATTATGAAAGTATCGTTAAAATCTCAAAACCAATTGTCCATACAACAACAAAAACAAACAATAATCAATAAAAGACTTTGATAATTCTCATCTAAAAAAATATAATTCCATAAAAGAATAACTTATTCCTCATGAGATAAACCGAACCAAACATACAAAAAAGTCAAGAAGTCAAACCTAATAATCTGGAAAATATCACGTTGAAGCATAAATGTGATCATCATAGCGAACATGGCCCACTTCCCCGACATATCTTTCACATGTAAACTGTTTTTTATCATCGTCTTGTCCGGATGTGAGTAATGCACCCAACGCTAGACCCGGATCAGGCGCCCTCCAATTTAATTTATTTTCGACAGAGATAATTATACGATGCACCTCGTTGCACTGATCTTAAAATGGACCTCACCACCAGATCAATGGCGACAATATGAATTAATCGTGTTGTATTTGTATCAATCCAAACATGACCCATAATTTTTTTGCTCAATCCGAATATGGCCCGTTGAACTGATCATGTCATAAGTCAAAACTCAAACACACCCATTAAATTATTGAGTTACTTAATAAGACCCATTTAATCCGTTCATTTATAATGATATGTCATTTTTTTTTAATTCCATTGTTTATTAAAAATGGTTGGTATTAAGTTACATGAAGCTCGTACGCAAATAAAAAAATTAAGGTATCTTTCTTGATTCTCTTTCCAATAAAACTTGATTTCCTTTGATCTTCATTTATGATTATACGTAGTAGAATATTACATTGTTTATTAATCTATTTAATAAAAGAAATGGAATATTACGTTGTTCATTGAATTATTTAATACAATTACACTATGTTTTTCCATATAAAATTTAATTTATTGAATAAACATATGGTTTATTTAGTGCATATATCAATGCATGACTTAGAATCAGTAACCTTTCTTACGTAATGCATGATGCATCAAAATATTAATGTATTCTAAATTATTTATGTAATCGTAATATATATATATATATATAGATTTTCTATTATCAGTTCGTCTTAACAATAAATATATCAAGACGAAAAATATGGACCACTACATTTTCATACTTTGACTCAAAATGTATGCATTTGTCAAAATTTCTCCATAATTTATGGTCCACATTCTTTGTTCTGAAATATTTATTGTTATGACGAAATAGAAAGTATATATATATATATATATATATATATAATTCGTGTAAACAAATTAGGTGGTTGATTATATCCCTTATTAGTTGTATTGAAAAAAATGTATACGATTAACTATTAATTAATTTTATATACATGACTATTGGTGTGTTCATGAACATGATTCTAGATACAAGTCATACAACAAAAGTTGAAGCACATAGAAATTTGTGATGTCTTATATTATATATATTATGATTATCCTTAGTCTTGAAGTTACTTATCATGTATACCACTAATATAAAAACTCCATTTTTTTACGGCACAAATTAAGTATAAACGGCCAATGGCCTCTTATCAATGTGGTGTGACTCTCCAATGGAAGATTCCATCATTACGGTTCAATACCCGGCATGTGTGTATATATATATATACAATTTCATTCCTTGTCCCACCTCATGTGTGGGTGCCCTCTCCCCCTTGTGGGAGTAATTGTTCGGGCTGAACTAGTAGAGTTCAATTCTCGCAGGGTTAATATGACCCGTTGAACTGATCATGTAACAACTCATAAGTTAAAACTCAAACACGACCCATTAAATTATCAAGTTACCCAATAAGATCTGTTTAATCCGTTCATTTATAAGTGATATGTCATTTTTTATTATTTTAAATTCCATTGTTTATTAAAAATAGTTGGAATTAAGTTACGCGAAGCTCGTATGCAAATCAAACATTAAGTTATCTTTCTTGATTATCTTTCCAATAAAACTTGATTTCTTTTTATTTTCATTTATGATTATATGTAGTAGAATATTACATTGTTCATTAATCTATTTAATAAAATAAACATGTCATGGAATATTACGTTGTTCATTAAATTATTTAATAAAATTACACTATGTTTGTCCATATAAAATTTTATTGAATAAACATATGGTTTATTTAGTGTTATTATGTATTGGTATTTGCTATAGAGCCGACTTGGCGACTTAGAATCATTAACCTTTCTTACGTAATGCATGATGCATTGAATATATTAATGCATTCTAAATTATTTATGTAATATGTGTATATAATTCGTGTAAACGAATTAGGTGGTTGATTAGATCCCTTATTAGTTGCATTGAAAAAAATGTATACAATTAACTATTAATCAATTTTATATACATGACTATTGGTGTGTTCATGAACATGATTCTAGATACAACAAAAGTTGAAGCACATAGAAATTTGTGATGTCTTATATTATATATTTCCTTAATCTTGAAGTTACTTATCAATTATCATGTATACCACTAATATAAAAACTCCAATTTTTTTATGGTACAAAGTACAAACGACTTTTATATTCAAAGCCATCTATATATCTTCTAAAATATTGTATATCAACTAGCTAGGTGTGCTTCTTAATATGACCTTTGAGTAATCGTCAAAAAAAAAATAGGACCTTTGAATAAGTATTGAAAAGTTAAATGTATCCTCACACATCCCTAAAGACAATTTGGATATTGATAAAATATTTGGACACATAGTACGGATGAGATTAAACGACAAAATAGTAGTAAAACAAATCTCATTTAATGATTGAGAATCCAAAATCTAAATTTTGTTTGAATTAAAGTGTCGTGATATCAAACTTCTTCGGAAAAATATAATTTCGATCACATTTCCTACCTACCAAACACCTATAAGCAATTATTTCCTTTAAGTATGTTTAAAAGTAACTCATATGCTCCATATATTTTGGAATTTATTGGTTGTTTAGTTTTTATGTAGACAATATTTGATTTACTCATCGATAAACTAATCAAACGGTTCATACTTAGACTAAATTATATATTTTAATACGTCGTGAATTGACATATATAGATAAAATTCCCCCTTCTATTGTTTAAGTTTGTATCGGAAGATGTCTAGAATATTTTGTAATTTCTTGTTTTAGCAATGAATTTTATTCCCATTTCAAGGAAAATAATAAAAAAAATAAAAAAATAATAATATAATTTAGAAAGAAAAAACTTCAATTTCAAATTGGGCTGCAACCAGCCCAATATTTTGTTTGCTACCTCATATTTTTATACTGGGCCCACTTAAAAAGCTCAATATTGGCCCACTTAAAAAGCCCAACTTGGCCAGACCAGCCCATAACATCTACCTCATATTTTGTTTAATTTCCGCTCCAATATTATTTTCAATTTTCCCGCCTTTTAAAAAACAAAATAAAAACAAAATAAAAAATTTATCTTAATATTACCATTTACCACAGTACCACACCAACTCGATTACTCGAATCATATTCCAGAAGCAAAGCCCTAACACTCACCGGGAAATGTCGACGTGGCAGATATTCTCCGACACCGACCAAAATTTCCGGTGGGAGACCTCGGGTCGCATCCTCCTGCCCGAACACGAACAAAGAAACAACGGCGCTCCGATTGAATCGGATTCGCGTCTCCCTTCCATGTCCGATCTCTTGCTTCAAGGTAGATTCTCGTATATGGACCGGTGCATGCATATACTGATATAAATATATTTCTAAATTTGTAATTCATGGTGTGTTTTGTATAGGTTGCTCGAAGCTTCTCGAGAACGGAAACGAAGTCGCTGATAATGTTCCGATGTTTAAAACCGGATTGGGGAAATCGGTGCCGTTGAAACAATCTTCGATTGCGAAAGCGTTATCGGTTCTTAGAGATGCTGATTATGATGATGATTTTTTGGTCACTGGTGCGTATATTTTGGTTCAATTGAAAACGTAACTATTTTTATTAGTTTTTAACAGTTTATACTATATGTGCTTCAAAAAAAAAAAAAAAAAAAAAAAACAGTTTATACCATATGATATATTCAGTTTGGGAATACCTAAAAATAGAAAACTTTGTGTATGTTCTTGTTTGAATTTTGAAATGTGTTGTTTAGAAGTGAATTGCTGATTTGAATTTGTTCAGTTTTTATGGACATTGAAGAGTATAATGAAGTAAAAGTTTTGGCTTTGCATCTTTTGTTTTGCTATAATTCTCAGGAAGATTAAACAATTAGAAAATGGAAAAAACAAAACATTTTAATCAGGCTTAACAGTTTGTGGATACTTAGTTATATTTAAAAATTCTCATAGATTGCAATCACTTGAGTCTCTGTGATGCAAGAAAATGAGTCAGTCTGTCATTGACTAGCTTGTGATTGTTCTGTGTTGGACTATGACATTAATTTGTATTTTTAATGTGTTTGTAAAGGTAAAGGGCATTCAAGAGAAAATGGAAGTGGCTTCTCCAATTCTCTTTTCCAGACAGGTTCTGGGAAAATTGTTAACATATCTTCTTCTGGGTTGGTTAGAGCAAAGACATTGTTGGGATTGGAGGAAGATAATGATCATTGCAATTTTCAAGGCCTTCAACAAAAATTGTCCCCATCCTCTCCCAACGAAGCATGTGGTTGGCAAAACTTATCGCGTTTGGGGACAAAAGAAGGCTTGGATTGTAATAGGATTGCAAATGTTACACCAGCTCTGATGACTCCACCGATTCGTAAGTCTGGTATAGGTGGAAGTAGATTTAAGAAGGAGACAAATTTGAACATGATGCAATCTGAAATGGCTAATCCAGCTACAAAACCACCTCCGATCAAGTTTCACACTGCAGGTGGGAGATCTTTATCGGTTTCCAGTGATGCATTGAAGTATGCAAGAAGTCTTCTTGGCGACCCAGAGCTAGGGACTTTATTCAGTGAAGGGGATGCAGATGAATCAGATCTTTCATATTTTAAAGAAGGAAGATCTGATGATTCTTCGTCGAATAAGGAAAATGATGTTTCTACTTCTGTTACTAATAAACAAACAGCAAAGAGTACAACTGCATTGAAGAATTTCACCTCTCCTTTGAGATCATCTTCAAACCAAGTGATGTCACGGGTCAATACAGAAAATATAGCTATGGCAGATAACTTGATTAAGAAATTTGATGCAGTTGACCATGATATAGTCAGTGAGTTGATTGGTAAAGTGCCTTCAATACAGAACCCATTAAGCAACATGACTTGTGCACCTAATACTGTACCAAACAATACTTTGGAAGATGGTAATGGTTTGAGAATTGATTCACTTGGTAAGTCATTTGGCAGGCCATTGGCTGATATTTCAAATAGGACTGGTGCGACTAATGCAAATATCAGAGTAAATACATGTGAAAAGAGGAAAGTATGGAGAAATTCTGTCTCTCCATTCAAGAAGCCCCGCAGTTCCAAATTTTCCACCCCGTTGAAGAAGAATGTTTCTTGTCATGATGGTAATTTCACTGGTGCTTTTGGAATAACATTGCTTCTGTTTCTTGTCGTAATTTGTACTCCTTATTTAAAGCATGTGTACATCAGGTTTATCTACTTCATCATCAGAACATTCTGGTTGCAAACGAACAGTTTCTTCTAGATATCCATTTCAGACCCCAAGAATGTATGTCAAGGAATATTTTGGAATTCCTCCATCATCCCATGGCAAGGTACACAGACTTTCAATGCTGTCCTTTTCCTTCTGGAAATTTATTTTCTTCCTACCACTGACATGCTGAATGAATTTAGTTGGAGCATTTGCAAGACCAAGTACGATGGATGAAATCACATAATGCAAATAAGTACATGTTTCGGGATGAATCTGGCCTAAACTGCATTGGCACAGAAGCATTTTTCCTCATGTTGACACAATCTGGAGCTTCTTCACAATTTGCTTCTAAAGAGTAAACCTTTTATCCTCTATCCCATGCTTTAGTTTTGTATTCAGCTGAAAAATGGTTCTTAGTTTTACATAGCTTCTCAATCTGCAGCAGGATGAACGAACACCTGCTGGTAAAAGGCAATAATTGCTATTTGAAACTAAAGATAAAGACACGGGCTTGATTAAAATGAACTTTTCATGATTGCTGAGTTAGGCCTGGTGACATGAATGGCTATGTGAAGCATATTAAGTTTTATCCATGGTTGATTTTGGTAATAGTATTAGCTTATGCACAATATGAGCACTAAAGTTTCAGTCCGGTTAATGGTTAATTGGTAAACAACAACATGTTTATTGATACTATGTTATTTAGTACTTATTTATTTATTTATTCCATATTTGACTAAAATTTATTGACTATTCCATGTATTTATCTGCCTAGATGGGTCTCAAATCACTACAAGTGGATAGTTTGGAAACTTGCTTGTTATGAAAGATGCTATTCAACCAAATCTGCTAGAAAATTTTTGACAGTTGACAATGTGCTGGAGGAATTGAAATATAGGTACCTGAATTGATTTAATTTATGTCTATTCTTAAGTTTGCAAGACATCCATGAGAACAACTTATGGTCTATTTGGCTAGATATGAGAGAGAAGTTAATAATGGCCACCGTTCTGCAATCAAAAGAATTCTGGAAGGGGATGCATCGCCTTCTTCATTGATGGTGCTCTGCATTTCATCCTTTCACAAGAAATGTGAACCTAAGATTGGGACTTCTCCTGTGGCATCAAATGGAGTTGAATCCAGTAATGCAGCAAAAGTGGAACTAACTGATGGGTGGTAGGAAAATTCAAAAATTAATGCTTACTCTACATAACAATTTATTTTGCATGAAAATACATATTGATTATCAGGTATTCAGTGGATGCTCTTTTGGATGAATTGCTCTCGGAGCACCTTGTTGCCGGGAAACTTTTTGTTGGACAGAAACTTCGGGTAATATGTTGATTTCTTTGTTTTCATCTCTGTTCTTTGATTAGAGCATTTTGGACAGGATTGCCTCTTGCTTACATCTAATTTTATTTGTCTTTTGAAGATCTGGGGAGCAGGACTATGTGGCTCTGTTGGGCCTGTTTCACCCCTTGAGGTGCTTACCAGTCTTAACTTTTTCTGTGAAATTAGATTGTTGGATTGTTCTGCTTTCTGTCATTATCTGTTATTCTCAGATATTGCTAAATTTTCAGGCTTCAGGATCGGTTAGTTTACTTTTGAATGTAAATGGGACATTTAGAGCTCACTGGGCTGACAGATTGGGATTTTGTAAGAAATTTTAGATTATTTACCCTTTATTCTTTGGTTTAATTGATTTGATCATATTTACAGTTCTGTCTCTTTCGAGAAGTTGCTCCATAACCATCATTCTTGGTTTTCATGTTCGTGTATATAGGTAAGGGTGTTGGTGCTCCTTTGGCTTTTAGGTGCATCAAGAGTAATGGAGGTCCAGTCCCTCGGACTTTGGTCGGGGTTACACGGATATATCCCGTTCTCTACAAGGAGAGGTCATTTGAAGCTGACCCTGTTTTATGACTTCACATTAAATGATAATATGCATGCAGTTGACCGACAATTATTCCTCTTACTCTCATCTAGGTTAAGCAATGGGGGATCTGTTGTGAGATCGGAAAGGTTGGAAAATAAAATGATGCAGTTGTACCAGCACAGGTACAAATTCTTAATAATTTTTCTGAAAGGAACTTCTGTTTTTGTAGAGTTCTCAAATATAATATTTCTATTGCTTGATTCACTTTTTATATTTTGGCTTTTGGCTACAGGCGCTCCATCATTGTAGAAGGCATTGCTTCTGAGTTTCAAAGAGGGAATAAAGGTCCTAACATATTTAATGACAGTGATAGTGAAGAGGGAGCAAAAATTTTGAAAATACTTGAGACAGCAGCTGAACCAGAAGTTATAATGGCAGAGATGAGTCCAGAGCAACTAACTTCTTTTGCCACTTATCAAGCAAAATTAGAGGTTAGTTTTAGAATTTTCTTGGATTTCAAGTCTCAATATAGGCGAGTGATTATTAATTACAGCTAGTTGGTCCTTAGGCAACAAGGCAATCAGACATCGAAAAATTAATTGAGAAAGCTTTGGAAGATGCTGGGTTAGGAGAAAGAGATGTCACCCCATTTATGAGGGTGAGGGTGGTTGGATTAACTGGTAAAGATTACCACGGAAAGGATAGATCTACAGAAGGCATTATAACAATCTGGAACCCTACAGAGAAGCAGGTGAATCCTGGTGTAACTCTGCCTTTATCTCTTTATATCTGATTGTGTATAGCATTGCGGTTCCATGCTTGTCTGTGGGTGTTTCTGTTACCTATTTAGATTGCGGTTCCATGCTTGTCTGTGTGTGTTTCTGTTACCTATCTAGCAAGTTACTTCTACCAGTTTTCCTGGTATCTATTTGTTCTATGGTGTCTCATTTTAGTCATTATTAATACGATTCTACAGATTTTCACAACTATTTACTTATATTTACTAGTCGTTGTAACAGCAATGTGAACCGGTGGAGGGGAAGGCATATGCAATTGCAGGGCTTGTACCAGTCAATTCTGATTTTAATACCCTTTACTTACAAGCAAGAGGATCTACTACGAGATGGCAGCCTTTATCTTCTTTAGCCGTTGAACACTTTAAGTAATTATCCATACGTTTTTTTAAGAGACAAAAGAAACAAGGATTCCGATTGTTTTCTTCCTCATCATTAAATATTTAAATAAATGCAACTCTTACTTGTCTTCTGTAGGCCATTCTTCTGTCCCCGTAAAGCGGTTCTATTGTCAAATTTGGGCGAAGTTTCGCTTTCCAGGTGAATTTGTTATACTTTAACATCTTTTATAATTATGCTTTTGCTTTTTTCAATAACAAGTATCGTGTACTTACTACTTACTAGTGTTTGTGCTTCTTTTACTCAGTGAATTTGATATAGCTGCATATGTTGTGCATGTGGGAGAGGTTTATGTGGACTCCCACCAAAAGAAACAGTGGGTTTTCGTGACTGATGGCTCTATTCCAGAGTTGCAGTTACAAGAATCATCCCAATCTTTACTTGCCATCAACTTCAGTTCACGATACATGGATGATGATTCGTTTTTGCCAATCAACTATAACCTTGTCGGATCCACAGTAAGTGTGATATGTTCCTTTTACTGGGAACTCTAGAGGCATTAATATAATCCATGGCTATTCATTACCAACTGAGGCATAAATCACCTGATATAAGGCGATGATCATTTGGTGATATGACATGCTTCGGTGCAAATTCCCTGGTGACATTATGTCAATTCGTGAGCAGGGAAAACCAGATTCTTATTAGTTATGTTTCTTTCATAGTACAAACAGAGACTAGCTTCATCTTCATACAACACTAATAAATGCACATAGGGCGCACTTTTCCATGACCAAATTTTAACAGAACCATTTATTTTCCGTATTTGAGAACAGTCTCTAACATATAATCTCTGCAGGTGGGCTTCTGTAATCTCATCAAGAGAGCAAAAGACCAAATAAATCATCTTTGGATAGCTGAAGCAACAGAAAATTCAACCTATTTTTTAAGTTTTGATGTCCCACAATGTTCTCATCTTAAAAGTGCTGCGGCCTCTGCTCAAAGATGGGCAAAGATCTCTACCATGGTGCGCATTTTTTAAATTCTGATCCATTGTTGATTCTTTTTGGTCTCTCATGCCTTGCTATTTATCACTTTGGTGCTTGTTTCATTTCTTTTCAGATCATTGATAAGCTTAAGGAGAAGGTTTTACTTATAACTGGTAAAGGCCAAGTAGTGAAGTAGCCAACTACTTTAAACTAACAAGTAAGCCTCTTCAAAACCATCCTGTCTTTTTGACGATAAATATGTTCAACCTTTCGAAGTTATTAGCTCGTAGAATTACTGCGACTTTAATCATTCTTGTTGGTAGATTTTGTATCAAAACCAATGAAAAGGCGGCAACTTACAGAGCGTACCAACCTTTCAATCCTCTGAAATGTCTGCCGGTATAAAACTGGTTTCTCATTGATACTTCAACTTCTCACTTGAACTCCATAATTATTCCTTTTTTTTTTTTTTTTTTTTGGCAGGTCTTTCTTCACTAACATTCACTGAGCAGCAGCTGATAAGTGACTAATTTCTCATGGATGAATCATGAATCATTGCATATATGCATGGAAGAATCAACACAACCATTTGTTGGTGTTGATTTGTAGACCAATTTTGACTAACTACAAGAGAAGAGACAACTTAACCGAATCGATGTATCGGCACTGTAAAAATGTAAAGGAATTATAAGCAAAATCTGGCTCTTGTCCTTTTTTGGTTGGAAATCAAATCAGGGTTCTGTAAAATAGTGATATTCTATTAGAACATTTCTTACAAATCAACTTTGTATAATTAATAGCATATGCTGGAGAAATTTTCAGTTGTATTATTATATTATTATCACATTATCTCTCTCTTGTTTTCATGGAATCAGTTTCGTGAAAATGGAACAAATAACAGTCTTTTGATAGTTTCCACTTTGGTGAAAATGTAAAGTGAAGGTTGACCATACATAGGGCAATGAAGTCTTCCTTCCAATGATTTTGATCAGACGGTTCATAGCTCCTCTATCATGAGAAACTTGATCAAACAGGGGATGATCTTGTGGACGGAACTAAAACAAGCATAATTGCATGAGGTTTGATTCTCCTATTTTTTTTTTTTTAATTTTAATTTTTTTTTTCAATTCACCTTTTGGCAGAAAATCGAAGTTGATTTCATTTCTTTTACTTTCTTAAAGCATAACTGCTTTTCCAGTAGCATAGTTCGTAAATTTTTGTACAATTTTTATTTTATTTTTTTGCATGGGAATCTCAGCTCTCAGGAATCAAATAACCTGCCTGCAAAGAACGTTTGAACGAATACTGTAGCTGGAGAAAAAGCTGAAGCTTACTGCTTTTTGAGTTTTGACTAAAAAAACATGCTTATAACATTTCACAGCCGAAGGGGGGTTTTTTTGTTTAAAAAAAAAAAACACTTTTGTGTTTCTTTTGGTTTAAAAGTAAGTCATCTCTCCATAAGAAAAAAACACAGCAGAAAGTTACAACTTATAACCAAAGATTGGGAGAGAAAATATGGTGGTTGAGAAGAAGAAAGATGTGTCAAGTGGGTGCATAAAAATCACGAAGGGGCCTTGGATAGTGCATAGAACTACCAAAGATGGTGGGGTTGCAAGCAGGTATAGGTTCCCTAGTGAAAGAGAGCGCCAAAACAACAAGCTAAGGGAGCGTAAAAGGCGAGCAGTGGCCAAGAAAATATTCACGGGGCTTCGTGATCATGGAAACTACAAGCTTCCTATGCAGGCTGATAATAATGACCTGTTGAAGGCACTCTGTGAGGAAGCTGGGTGGCATGTTGATGATGATGGAACCATTAACAGGAAGGTGAAGTTATATATACTAATATACGACTATACACACATACTATTCTGTTTAAAGTGTAAGCTGTACTGACTTATTATTTTTATCTATTTGCAGCAGAACTCCATGCATGAAATGCCAAACTTGATCAGCAACGAGTCCTCTCAAGTATCCATTGAAGATCAATCAGGATCAGGAGATGAAGACTATTGTAATTGCAACAATCACATGGGTGCAGAGAAGTATGGAGGAGTATATGCATCAAAAATCGTTTCATCGACTGAAAAGACTCAAGAAGGGTATGAAGATGTTAACCTCTCACTCTCACTTTCACTTCCAAGTCCGTCAACCAATCTTATCTGAGTAAGGAAGAATATTGATTTCGGAAACGAAACTCAATTACAAAAAATGTATAGGGTGGTAGTAGAAGGGTAGGTTCAGGATTCACTGCCCACAAGAAACAAAAAAGAAAGAAAGAAGGAAAAAAAAAACAGTAGATGAATATAAATAGTTGTAAATCCTTATTGGTATGATTTCACTACTTGTTATAATATTCCGAAACATCTGACTATCATATACCTGTCTGTTTCTATATATTTTCCTATCAGAAAATCAAAACAACTTTGATTAAGCTTTCCTTTCCATATTTCTATATGAAACCACCACGAAATTTTCGAAGGTGTACATTGGTTTTTACAAAAAATGGAATAGTAATTCATTCCATACATCAGGCACACCTGGTAAACACCAATGTATGCAATCAGAGTAAGATGATGGATTCGAAAATTGTGCAGGGCTCAATGTCTCCCAGAATTTTCGATAAATTGAAGGATGGCCTTCTTTTCGATACTCTGAGAGCTGAGTAATATTAAGAACTCTAACCTTTGAACTCAACTTGCCAAGCACCTTATCCACCATTCGCATTGTAGGCAGATCAGCACCGCTTCCCCAATAGCCCTCCCAATCTATGGGGGTGTTCTCACTGTAACAGTTTCCTTCACTTCCTGGCGCCCACTCTCGATTCCTGAATTCAGGATAAAAGTTCATATATAATAAGAACTGGAAACGTGTTTATAATATCACCAAGATGATGGTTCATGATGAAGAGAAAAAAATATAATACGTGAAAAATGCTTGCTGAGCCAATGATGGTTCTCATTTACAAGTATGAAGATGCATAATAGGCTAACAGCGTTGTTCTAATGTAATAGGAACACCAACATGGGGGTTTGTGTTGGAAGGGAGACTTGAAAGAAAATGAACCGAGAAATAGGAGTACCAAGTTACAAATGTTCCCAGAACAGATCACTGGGGTTTCTATTGGCAAATGATTCTAATCAATTAAAAAATGAACTATAATTTTCCATCTAAATTAAATATTCTGTTGTTCATATTTTACTTGTCAATTTATAACTCAAGAAAAGCATCAACCATATACGGTATACCTATACAGGGATACTAATGACGACTAGTGAGAAATTTTCTGAACTCGATCATGAACCCCCTCATTTACATTTCAAATGCCCATATGAGTTGAGAAGAATATTTCAAGGTAAGGATTCGAAACTCACCAGAGATGTGTTGGGGACATGGTAACAAAAAAGACTCGTTTCTTGCGCGGATTGACTCTAGAAGCCACCCAGTCTGCCCAGGCACTCATGGCCAACTCCATGGCACCCAGTCCATCTAACTCCTCACAAGCTCCATTATCTTCAGTACTCCATCTGCAAAAGTTGTAGGATCCTATTAAGATGGCTATGCGTGGTTTTCTATTCGATAACAAAATAACACCTGGATAACATATATAATACTCACAACAGCTTGACAGGGCCTTGTCTCCACCACAAGTAAGTGTTGAAAACTAATATATCAGCCTGCTCCCACTTTGATGCATGCTTGAGAACTGAATCTGGACGGATTATCCGCTCACCCAATCTGTGATTAACTGGATCATCGGAGTTAGACTCTACAAGGAGTGGCGCCCAAAGAAATTCCACTGTGGCATTATACTCCTGCAGATGACTCAAAAACAAAACAATGACACACATTACCATGAGAGTTTCTAAATTGACCATACACAAATGTCATTCTACAAGGCGTAGTGTAGACAAACTTGGCCACATTTTCCACTGGGAGAGAGTCTTCAACGAGACAGGCATGTTCCATTGAAGAATTTCTCTTCCCGCGGATATTTATCTACATGTTTACTATAATATCTATCCACACTAGTCTCTAGAAAAGGGTTCTGGTTTACCTCAGCTCGGAAAACTGTAAGCTGCGCATTGGGCGTCATGGATCTCTTATTCTCCGGAATCACTGACTGTAACAAACACACCATTGATATCCACTGTCCTCTGTTCAGTGAATCCCCTATAAACATTAGCCTCTTCCCTCTCAACTTCTCCCACGTCTCCATCGCATTCCATCTATAAACTCAAACAGAAATTTAATAAGTAAAGAAAACCTTTCGACATGAAACATCAACAGTGTACAAATTCATACACCATATCATAACATTAGAAGGGCTGCATATTTGTCAATGCATAATCAAAATTGATCACAATTTCCAATTCTGTAATGATCAAAACTCACAATTCACTTTTGACTCTTTTTTCCAAATTCACTTGTATAAAAGAAATGAAATTGCTTTGCAAGGCTAAAAATTTGATTACAATTTCCAATTCTTGAGAATCTAAACTCATAAAAATCTCAAGACAATTCATTGTTCATAGTTTTTTTTATTCTCTCTTGTATAATGAGTGTACCTTTTCAAATTGCAGTTGTGAGGTTGCCATCTCCAGTGCTGATACCTTAAATCAGACCGTCCATGCTTGTGACATGCCAATTGGTCCGACATGTACGGGCAATGAGACTCATTGTACAGCGGATACGATGTGTTATCAAACACCCACTTCCCTGAAAACACATCACAGCTCTCTGAACTCACACTCCTCCGAACCGAATTCTCTCCCGGGTCGGCCCACCCGTTTCTCCAACCACTATACTTGCTGGTAGAGTTGCATCTAGTAAATCTATCCAAATCCTCTGAAACCCAGATACAGATTTTTAAATCAAACAAAAACAAGAAATCCAAGTACCCACAAAAACCAACAGAAGATTCAAAATAAATAAATTAAAGCAAAATGACAGAAACCATACTTGGAGCTGACTTGGGAAGATTTGGTTTCACATGAGAGATTGGAACTTCTTGGCCATGACGAATATGATCAGAGTCTTCATGGATTTGTCGAATGCTGCTTTCGATGTAGAGGATCGAGCACACTATAAAGACAAGCAAGATAAGTATAAGTAAAGGGAAGTGGGTTCTCTTTTTGTTCCATCTCTGCATCATGATGCACACACACTGTATTACAAGATTTTGCGCAGAGAGAAAAAAAAAGAGTCAAAAAAACTCTTGTTTAGTCTCTGAATTCTGAAAATGGTAGTCTTGTTAGTCCACACTTACCTAGGACATAGGACAATGAGATTTAATCGGTTAATGATTCTTTACCCGAATTGGTGTCTAAATCCTAATGTCCAAATGATATGGATTTTTTATTTATTTTTATTAGAATTGCATAATGTTCGGATTTTAGAGATAACACATCATTTACGTTTCAAATTTGATCATCTAATTAAAAAAAAAGCATTATTGTTTATTAAAATTAATTATTATTTAAACCCCAAGGGGTGGTGCTGCTGGTCACTGGGGCAAGCCGTAAACTCTGATGTCCTGAGTTCGATCCCTAGCAACCACGTTTCTCTTGGGGCCACTGGAGGTTTACCCGGCTGTTAACTTCAGGGCCTCGTGGGATTAGTCGAGGTGTGCGTAAGCTGACCCGGACACCCACGGATACCAAAAAAAAAAAAAAAAAAAAAAAATTATTATTATAATTACTTTAACCAACACAAAAATTGGTTAAATTTACTATAATTAATGAATTTGTGGACCGTTAAAAGTATATGTGGTGTCAATGGTGAGACTCAATTCATCTCAAATCAACAAATCACAAATGGGATAATAATAATAAAAAAGGGTGACATTCAATTGGTTGATTCAAATCATGGAATCACAAATATTAATATATAATTTCCACGAAATTGATTAACTGGAATCTTAGCTGTTTGACCAATCTTTGTAAATATATGTATAATATTTGATCAAATCTGTGATCAAAGTCAAAGGAGTCAGGAGGAGATCATTATATAATTGACTAATTGTATCTGTACCTTTCGTTGAAGCACTTAATTTTTGCTCATGGTTTGAACTTTAATTATGAGAAAATGGAAGGAATGATGAGTCACAAAATTCTGGAATTGGATAACCTGCCAATTATAATACAACCATGTAAAATTAATTGCCATTATTGGCTATGAGATTTTAAAAAGAATTTAGACTGTGATATTCTTGCCAATTGATTTGAGTGGCTTTATATATCAAGATCAGAACTCAGAAGTAAATTGTAGGGTACTTGTTTCATAGCTTTAATTTAAGCCACAAATCCTACTCTCCAGACAATACTCATGTTAATAGTAAGTGGGGTGTGTGAGTGAAGTACACATATTTTAATTCTCAAAAAGAGTTTCAATAAAGACTGTAATTACAAATTAGGAATTATGCAAAAATTAAATAAATGCACACAACACAATTGATTTGCTAAACTAAGGGTCGATTGTTTTTTTGTCTGAAGACTAAACAGTCCTGAATTTTCTTGGAGATTGAATAACAACTTAAATCTGAACCCGAATGTCATGTTTTTTTTTTCTCACGTCTGAATATACTGTCAACATATTTTTATTTTATTATTTTTAATAAATAAAATCGTCTGAAAATAAGTAATTTTACATTTATGCACATACTAATTAAAATAAGTAATTTAACATACAATATTATTTATAAGATTTTGTATATTCTTTGGCAAAGAAAGTCCAATTTAACAAAACAAGAAATTTATCATAGAATATAATTTTGCATGTTCCGCAAACAAAGTTTGAGTTTAATTAATTGTTAAAAAAAAGACAAGTTCAATATGCACCAAAAGCCAAATAAAAAAAAGTTCTTAGATTTTTATTTTTTTTGAAATAGGTTCTTGAATTATATGCATCTCTCTCTCTCTCTCTCTCTCTCTCTCTCTCTCTCTCTCTCTCTCTCTCTCTCTCTCTCTCTATATATATATATATATATATATATATATATATATATATATAAAATTATTCTATAACATCTTAAGCTATGGAATCTACTCAATATGATAGACAATGAGCACTACATGAATAATTAGATTAAAAAAAAAAAAAAGTTCTTACCGGGATTTTGTAGGAGACAGAGAAATTCAATTGTTCAATCCCCGACAAATTTCAATATGAGAAGTGATTAGGGGTTTTTTTTTTTTTTTTTTTTTTTTTTTTTCCTAAACCCGTTTAAAATAAGAAATATGTTAAAAGAAAGAATTCTACACCATATCAAATTAGAATAAATTTGGAAATATATCTTCTTTGGAAGGATAGACTTGAAAGTGAATATTTTAATTGTAATCTAGTGATTTGGAATTAAGTTAAAAGTCATGATTTCTTACTTTTTATTTCAAGTTATTTTTTGATATTTTTAAATTGTTTGACCACTTAAAAAATAAACAAAACAACTTAATGGGTTCAATTCAAACCTATTAAGTTTTAAGTGGAAAAAACAAATGACCCTTAAGTTTTTTCCTTTCATACATCTTTTTCTTTCAAAAACCCCATGTAATTTTTTTCAGGGTTTCTTTGAATCTGGTTACATCTTGATCTATTTAAAACACTTAACAGTCACATAATAGACTTCGAAAAAAAAAAAAAAAATTCTAAATGGAGTAATTTTATTTCCAACTAAGGGACATTAATTTTGTGTCATTGTTGAAAAATGTAAGCATAGAGTAGCTCATTCCAAGCATCAGGCACTCCAGGAAGACACCAATGTATACAATCTGCATAGCTACTTGGGTTTGATATTTCTTCTTCTGTTAATGGCTCCCATTGCTTCCTGTATATCGATGGGTGGCCTTCTTTTCTATACTCTGAGAGCTGTGTAATGTTTATCATCGTCACATTTACGCCTCTCTTTCTCAGATCACCTAAAACTGACTCGACTATTTCAATGATTTCCGGGTTTGAATCTCTTCTCCAATATCCCTCTGTCGTTATCGCTTCTGTTTCACTGTAACAATTCCCATTTTCAGCTCCTCCCCATTCTTCTGAACTGATCAAATATGAACAAATTCGATGTTACAGAGTTTTTATTTTTTATTTTTTTATATATAAATGTAGACGTCCACACCAGAGAAGCTGCTGCTGCTACTACTACTACTACTAATAATAATAATATGTACCTTTGGTGAGTCGGTGATATGCTCATGAAGAACATTTGGGTTTTGTTTGGGTTGATATTGACTTCCAACCAATCGGACCATGTTCTCAATGCCATCTCGTACACTCGAGGCATTGATACATTTTTGTGAATACCGTCAGAGTTTTCGAATGATCCCCACCTAATAATCATTATTGCAACAAAAATAAAAATAAAAAAATACTAAAAACAGATCAAGAATTAAGTTGTGAAATAATTAGATTATAATTAGAAAAAAATTTAATGGAGTACTTACAAGACTTTCATTTGGGATCTTCTCCACCAAAGATAGGAATTGAAGACGAGTATGTCTGCATCGGTCCAGTGTCTTGCATGCTTTTCAATTGCTTGAACTCGAACAATCCGATCTGGTACTCTGTGGTTGACTGGATCATCTGAGTTTGATTCCACTAGTAATGGAGCCCAGTAGAACTCAATCGAGGCATTGTATTCCTTCATGTTATAATTATTGATCACTTATTAGTAAAAGAAAATTAAATAATGTATATACATATACACATATATTGTACATATATATTTGAGTGATATGATTTGAACATACAATATTATTGATGTGGGTTTGAGGGTTAATCATTAAACCTGACAATGGTGAAACCACTGTTGGTGATAGGGTCATGGATCATGGCCCCAAGCCAACAATTTTTTCAAGTTTATTTACATTTGACCCTAATAGTTTTAGTTATTTACATTTTTCTGTTAAAGTTTTTATAGTTTATCATATCTCTCAGATTCCTGAAGCTGGCTTCACCTTTGTGAATTACATGGGTATGAGTGTGAGGGATTTATCATTGAACTATGACTTCGTTGATAAAAACTCACAAACGGACTGATAGCCCATATAGAAGTTTAGTTTCTAACGACGCAAACAGGCATTCCCAGCCCAATATGCATGCAAACCTACGTTAGATATTACAAAGCTTGTGCAATCTTACGAGAAAAGTAAATAAAAAACTCACAAGGGCTTTGAAGGTGATCAATGAGCCATTTTGGTGCATAGATTTGAGCGAGGGAGGGATTGAAGAATCGACCAAGCACACCATCGATACCCACTGTCCTCTATTCAATGAATCCCCTACAAACACAAGCCTCTTGTTTCTCAGCTTCTCCAACAATGCCGTGGCATTGAACCTACCTTATATTAACATAAACAACAAATCAATTCCACAAAAAACTTAATATAACATATCCTTATTAACATCATCATTTTACTCGTTTATATAAGATGTACGAGGCATCAGATGTATTCTAAAACTTAGCAGTATATGCATGTAACATGTTTTGACCATAATTTATAAGTGTGTGAGTGAAAGAAACCTAGGGAGGTCGCATTGATGAGGTTGCCATCTCCAAAACTGGTAGCTCAAGTCTTTTCTACCAAATTTCTCACAAGCCAATTGATCCGACATGAACGAGCATTGTTTCTCTTTGTACAAAGGGTACGATTCGTTATTGAATACCCACTTGCCGGAAAACATATTACACTGATTGCCGGGATTCGTACTTGTTATCGTGTCGTGTATGGCAAGTACTGACTGTCCAATGTTTTGGGTAAGATAGACGGCGGCGATGAAGAGGAGAGCAACGAGGAGGGCAAGGAGGGACTGGAAGCTGCTCCTGATTCCCCATGTTGCAGCAACAATCTGTTGTTTCTTGGCCATGACTACGATCATCAACTCTATATCTGTTTTGTTTGCTGTTTATTGTCTAGTAGTTGTTTACTTGTTTTCTCCTTTTTGAAGTTAAAAAATTGTAGTGGTTGGCGATCAATTGTCTTGACATCGTTTTCATAGATTAGGAGTAGTGGAAGTATGTTCATTGTGTTTTTTGAAAAGTTTTGTCGTTTGGATGTGATACTCTTGTTTACTAAAATACCCTCTTCATCTCATTGAACCCATTTTAAAAGATTTTGTGTATTTGTATCAATTGTATTATTAACTTAATTATAGGGTTATAAGGCCCTTCTCTAGTTAGATCGATCATGAAAAAAAAATATGAGAACCAAAGTTGCATAATTGTGGATTTAAACCGGTTCCATGACATTACATAACGTTGGTCCTAAAATTTTATTAGAACCGACGTAACTAGAGAATTATTAAACTTATAACGTCAAGCATAGATAATCGTATTTTCAATATTATCTTGTAGAAGTCTGTTTGTATTTTCTTAGCCAACCCTTAACATTTAAGTTTATGTATAAATGAAATATGAAAATGTAAAGTAACTGATTGCATTTACAGTTAAGGGTGTTATGGTGATTAATTGAGGAAGAAGCAAGGTGTTAGATTGTATATATTTCAATGTGATGGTTAGAAGTTAGAACAGAGCTGTTGGAGTCAAGTAAGTAACTGGAAAGTAAGTTATGGTTGTTGGTATCTCCACATCCCAATACGTTGTCGTAAAGGTACCTCGTCAACTTGCTCTAACATTTTCAAACCCACCACTTCTCTGCTCTCAGTCTTGTCTCAGCTAGAAATTTTTTAAATTTGTTTTATGGGTTTGCAAGATAATTTTTTTATTTTTTTTATTTTTTATATACCAAAATAATAGTTTATTAATTTATTTGCAAGATAAAATGGTACAATATATTGGTGGTAACGTGACATATATATTGACCACCACCATGGACATAATTTCTGTCATTATTTTTTGAAATTGATATCGAAATACAACTGACTTTTATCAAAATCAAACGCTATTAACATGATATGGATATCTATTCTTATAACATAAGAAAAGATTCCATCTTTTTACACGTATTCTTTAATAAGTAAAATGAGAATTGATACACATACATGGCTGTAAAGTATAAAATTAGATAAATTTAGTAAAAGGGATGACGAATATGATAATTATAACCTGAAAGATTATGAGACTGGTAAGTATATTTCTACAATAATTTATTATGGTAAATTAAAGCAAGCAGAGTGATTTTTTTTATTTTTTTTATTTTTATGAGAATGATTATAAGCTATTAATATTATAAGTTGACTATATAATATTACTTTACTGAACATGAAGCTATTAATAACTATTTCATGTGGATAAGACTCTGCCACGCATGTGGACCCCTACTTTTAACCGATCGTGAAAAACCATTTCACCAAACTTTGATACACAAGTTATTTTTTGTTCTTAGAAAAAATACAATCAGATCAATAAAAATTTGTCTTGTTTATTATTATTCTTCATAAATTACAGTATGTAGGAAACATTTTAAGGAGTTGTAACAAAGATGTCCAACAAGAATAGAATTTTGAAAATTTATTTTTTAATGAATTTGAAATTCTCTCAGACCTATCTGGTTGTAATGTAGCTATTTATGGATTAAAAAAAAGAGTCAATAAATCATCAAATCTACCTTATTTGTGAACTAAAATTAATATATATATATATATCCATCTCTCTTGCTATGACTTTTTGAGTTTTGGATCGTGACCTCCTACCATTTTTAATTTTGTGAGGTGTAAATTGCATTGGAATTGTCTAGCAAAGGACTACTGAATCCCTACCCAAAATGGACTTATTTTTTTGTAATCCATGACCAATTTAATCATGTGTACGTAGTACGTACCCTTATTTATTGTCAATTTTTTTTATTTATTTTTTCAATTTACTACCTAGCACTAGAGGCCCTACCCTACAGCCACAGGACTTAGTAAGATTAACGGCTATATGTACGGTTCAGAAAGCAATTCTCACCATAGGTAAGGAGTCTCCCACAGTTTGTGATTTTATAGAAAAAAAAACAGAAGTGATACTTTAACCGGTGTGAAGGGAAAATGTACAACCACTTGAGCACTGATGTGCGATCTCTCAAATATGAGATTGAGACATTGACGGACTGAACGTATATTACCATATATATTGTGGTTGTACATTGATGTTCAAAGTGGTCAAAATTTTCATGATGTACATTTATTAGAGAGTTGTTATCTCTATTTAAAATCTTGTCTGTCTCTGATTGTGTCCCAGATTTTGGGGCAACCTGTTATTTGACTGGTTTCATTTTAAAGCCCAAGCTAGATTTACCAAAAGCTAGTCTTTTTTTTTTTTTCTTCTTTCAAACGTACGGCATCTGCATGCATGCATGCCCAGTTATTTATTTATCTCTTAAAAGAGTTTTGTCATAAACTACTTTATACACTATTTTACTCTGTTCAAATTCTGCTATATATATTTCTTTGGCTATCAATATCATAGATCATGTCACAAAAAGTCCGTACATACTTGTAGAATTTCAAAGGCCTCAGTATGGTCCAGTTATGTAATTACATTGACAATTTTAATGATCTTTCGAAATTTGTATATATATATATATACATTCAAAATTGAAATTGAAACTCCCATGTTTGAAGAAAGTGACTTATTAGAAGATCGATAATGACAATGAATGACGACGACGACGTCCACGATTGTTTGTCTCTCTCGTTTAGTCGTTTCCCTTTTCAATCCAACAAATAGGGTAGGGTTTGCTGTGATCATAATATCATATATAGTTGATCATGTCTCATTAATATAGAATTATATATATATATATAGAGAGAGAGAGAGAGAGAGATTTTTAACGTTCAATTACAGAAATGTACATAAATATTGTGTGCAAATAATGGACCAGTTGATCAGGTAAAAGAGCAGTAGACAGACAAGTAGTGTTTGGATCGATGTTGATGGAGTAATATATATAATATGGTGGCTACTGGCTAGTGGCGGATGGTGGTAGAAAATCAAGATTTCGAGTGGTCAATTCAATGTAAAGGTAAAAGAAAATTAACTCAAATTAATTAAAGATTGAAAATAAGAGAATGGGTGGCGTGAAAGCATTCAAAAATCAAAAGTAGACAATACAAAACACGGGGGTTCATTAATTAAAAACCCATATCTCTTATAATTTTCTCATCCCACTTGCATGGCCACTTGCAGCCAAGCAGTCCCATTCTCTCTTGCAACTTGCATTTCTTTTTTTTTCTTTTTTTTCTTTTAGAGAGAGAAAAAGGAAACAATTTCGAACAAGTTGCGTTTATCTTTTTTAACACCTACTTGTGTTATCATTTTTCAAACTCCAACTTGCAGGAACACAACAGCAACAGCAACAGCTAAGCTAATGATTCCTTTCAACTTCGAATTCATTTTTTTGTTTTTCTTTTCTTTTTTAAACAAATTTATTAAATTTCTCTTCTTTGATTTTTGTTAATGCAAAAAATCATCAACTTTAATCACTAAGTCAACTTACCATTATCAAAATTATGTATGTACCCACGATAAGATAACTCTTCTATTTAATACCGTATCTATAATTAACATATTTACGGTCGAACATGAACGTTACGAGTGCAATTCTGATACACAATTGATCATAACTTATAAGTTAATTATAAATTAACCTTCCACCCATAAATTTTTTTAAAGTTAATTGAAACTTTGTTATAATACTTTTAATTAAAAGCTCCACATATAATCCGGATTGGATAGAGTTTTTAAAGATGCTTTTAAATAAAAACCCAGCTGTGATATTATTCCTAGTTAGTCTTAGTAGAAGTTCCATAGCATGTGCAATGTACCTTCCTCTTGGACTTCTATTAAAAATATATATAATATATAGTTGTTTGTGGTCCTGTTAATTTGTTTTAATTTATATAAAAAAATATTTTAAAAAAATGAAGAAACCTTGGTGTTTTTTATTGTGGAAAAACGTGTGATACATTGTTTGAATTGTGGAAAAGAAAAAAAAAACCTTAATTAACTCCTGGACTATCAAAGACGGTCCTCTATATATAATTTCAAATGTCAACTTATCTTATAGGGTTACTAGCACCGGTATCCCCTCAACTTTATGTGAATTTACATTTTATCTCTTAAACGTTTTTTTAAGCATTAAACCCTTGAACTTTCTTTTATTGACAAAACATGACTGTAGATACCTCCTCAAATAGGCATTCAGGGGGCAATAAACCAAACTATTTGTCAATAAATGGAAGTTTAGAGAGTTTAATGCCTAAAAGAAAATGTTCAAGGGATAAAATACAAACTCACGTAAAGTTCAGGGGAAACTAGTGCTAATAACCACATCTTATATTATCAAAAACTATCTTCACACAAGACAATCACATAACTATATACCCACTTTAATCGAAAACAACAGTGCAATTTCACTGGTTCAATTACAATGCCCTACTAACAACCTCTGCATCGAACTGAACAACCAGGATTGATCTAGGTATTATGAAAATAGATATCCGAACGTGTACGTTTCAAAAGAACCCTACCCTTTTCATATCATTTTTTTCCTACTAACCTCTCTATGTACAATACCTGTATTATGAAAATAGATATCTGAATATGTTTTCAGAAGGACCTTACCCTTTCCATATCATTTTTTTTTTCTTCATATTTTACATGCCTTATTGTCACCCAAAAAGCAACTTGGTTTTATCCTAATTTTGATATTTTTGAATTAATTATTTAATTAACAAATCTTCGGCGGTAATGACGACAATGAAATAGTGGAAGCTAATTGTATATCTCATTAATCATATTTAAATAATTAATCTATTTAACAGAGAACAAAAAAAACGAAACAGATCTATTTAACAGTGATATCGTTTTTTTTTTTTCATTGGCAATGTACATCGGATACTCACAAAAACGACGACGTGTTACCAAAGACATTGATCGAAAACACTAATGGGACGGACGTATTGTGATAACCGATTAATTCATTCACTCACGACGATAATTTGCTGTGTTGCGTCTCGCCAAATTCTCGGCGATCTGAGCGAGAGATTGGAGATTGCACCGTACGATAGTGTCGACGAACACGCAAGTGTCCTCTTTGGTGTTGCCGGGAGGGACGTCGACGACGTACGACTCCACGACGACGGTTACGTTTCCGGCGCCGGAGGAGGAGGAGGAGGGGTGGAGGGTCGTCACGGACCTGTAGTTTGCGAGGCGGTGGTCGCCGCCCACGACGCTGAAGCTGATGACGTGGCGTTCGTCGTCGAGGATCTCGAGTCGCTCGGTGCTGCTCTCGGCGGGGAGGCCGGAGATGACGTTAACCTTGCGGACGCTGCCGACGCCGACGATGTCTCCGGCGCCGGCGCCTTCGCTGATGACGCTGCAGCTCTTGACGAAGTGCTTGTATCCTTGGGGGTTATCGAACCTGCGGACGACGGACCAGACAGCGGCGACGGGTGCCGCGATCTGTTGGACGACGGAGGAGCAGCACTGGTTGGAACCAACCACGTGGGAGTGGAAGCGCGCGACGCCGTCAGGTACATGCGCTGCCAACGTGACGGGGAGCCTCCTCTGTAGCTCCTTCTGGCAGATCATCGCCGTCGAGTTAGTGGTGGCCGTTCCGGTCGTGTTGTGGATTCTGTGGAGCATAAGAGACGATTTCGGAGGATTCGCAGGCATTTGTTTTTAGGGACAAAGTTACAAGCTTTTTTGAAGTTTTTGTTTCTGTTGTGTCTGGTTTGTATAAACGTGAATCTGTGTGTGTGTATGTATGTTTAATGGAGAGCGTATGTATAGGTTTGTGAGAGAAAGAAGTTGGGGTTAGTCGCTTTCTGATTTTTCACAGAAGAATCGATTTGTGTTTTGTGATTGAATTTATAGAGAGAGAGAGAGAGAGAGAGGGGAGCAATTTGAAGGTGGTGGGTGGTGGGTTGGATTTATTTTTCTAAAGAGAGAAGAAGAGGGGCATTTCACGAGAGAGTTTCATGTGGGAATATAAAATACTGCCTGGTTGCTCCACCTCAACTTACCATTTTGCCCCTTACTTTGAATCCTTATTGTTCATTAGTATTACTTAATCATACTCCTAATTCACTATAAAGTCATGTTATTTTACCCAAATTTGATGCCTAAAGCAGATGTCCAAATTATGTGGTATCACTGTAAGTCATTCATTTAAATAATTCAAATCTAATAAAATTTAAATGAAATGATTATAGTAATGCAACATCATTTGGACACCAGATTTGGACATCAGAATTAGGTAAAGTAGCATTATTGTTCATTAAATATCACACTAATTTTTCTTTTTGATATACCATCTTTAGTATGACGACTTGATACTGTATTGTCAGGTTGAATGAACATTATTTAAAGATTATTAATTGCGGGTCAATATTTTTTCAAATATTACCGCACATTTTTTCTTTTTGTTCAATAGTTTTACTTAATCATCCTTTTTATTATACTAAATGATCACAATAAATTTTTTGTTTGATATACAAAATTTGATGTGTTGACTCGATTCTAGAACATTGTAAGGTTGAATGAATAACTGTTATTTACAGATTAATAATTGTAGATGGACCACAAATTATGGAAAAGTTTTAATAAATGCATACACTTTGAGTCAAAGTATGTAAATCTAATGGTCCACATAATATATCAGGACGAACTGATAATAAAAAAATTATATATATTTTTCCTTTACGGTGTGATTGTGATTGGTTCAATTTGACAAAGGTTGGTGTAATAGGATTATCAAATTGATTGAAGTGTTATAATTATAAAAGTTTCCAATTTGTTTATTTAGTGGTCCATCTTGACATTAAATTGTTTCTTTGCAAAAAGAATAAGTGCATAAGCTTCCAGGGGTATTTAAGTCAGTTAACGCAATTAATGTATTTTCTTTTAAATAAATAAATAATAGGCAACTTCGTAAATGAAGGTCGGCAAATGGCTAGACTTCATGGAGCAACTTGCTGGACAGAGTCGTAAGCCGAAGGATAAGATAAGCATTCAAAACTGACCCAGAAATCAGAATCCAGATACAGACTTTTTATTTGAAATGTTTTAAAAATATATAATTTAAAACTCTCAAATTTCTAATTTTTGCAATCCTTAGCGTATTTAATTAAGTTGTTAATTAAGTCTAACGGTTGCTAACATAAAATTCTTGTTTATCAACCACGTTACACAATAAATAACATATATCATGTCGATGTATGTCATCTATCCCTACATTGTTAGTATCTAATATGGAAGGGTTAATATTAAAGATCTCCCCTCACCTTTGAACTATTATTGAATGTCTTGATAAAAATACTTTTATTTCATAAACATCCCTACGGAAAAATAGACAATTGTTCAATTGATTGATTTTGATGTTAAAAAATCTAAAATATCCATATTTAAGCTTCAATTGTATGAATTGAACACTATATCCTCTGACTTTTACTAAGTAAAAGCAATGTTTGTTAGTCCACAAGGGGTGTTTCTAAAATAAAAACATTTTTATCTAGTCGTCCAATAATAGTTCAGATGTGAGAGAATGCTTTTAATATTAAACCAAATATGGAATCCCATAAATTTGATCTTAAATACTATAATTGGGTTCTTATTAACTATTAGTTCAAACTTTTGGATCAATCGACTTATTTATATACATACGGGTTTAATTATTATTATTTTTTTATTTTCAAAATTTTGAATTTTGTGGACCGTTTAAAAATCCAATATCTGGTTTTCACTCCGATAATTACTGTGTTGTAGCTAAAACAATAAAGCAATATACATAATATTCATTTTAAAATTAAGCAAAAAAATTAAAAGCTGCATGCGTTTACTCTTCCAAGTCGAGGCGTGTTTGGTTTGCTTGATTTCTTTATTTGCTTTTGGCTGCTTTAACGTGATTCTTTCCTTCTGTCTTTTTTTCAAAAGTACTTGTGAAGAATCCAAACCAAACCAAACCAAACCATGAAACCAAAGCTTGGACACTTTTTTTTTTTTTTTTTTTCTTTTTCTTTTTCATTTTTAATTAATTATTATTAATTTCACCACTAGCAGCTAGCCTCTTGTCTTGATGGTTGGAGTCTTCAAGTGGGGAGCCCTCTTCCAAAAGTAGGATCAAACGTAAGATGATTAGTACTCTATCTGAATGTGAGAGTTGTAGTCCATATGTAATCTCTCTCCGATAGTGGAAGTAGTATTCCGGACCGTGTTTATAGGGTCTAATCTCGTCAGGTCCCGACAGTAAGTGTAATTAAAAAAAATAATAATAAAATTAATATTGATTTAATTATCTTTTGTTGAAGAACAAGTTGGAGGGGTCTTTAATTGGCACATGATTCTCAACAGTTCAGCTGGCTGCCTCTTGGAGTCTTGGGTCCCGTTCACACTTGGCTTCTGATTTTTATTACTACCACTTGATCAGTTTTATTTTTCCAAGCATCAAATTGTTCGTTTTTATCTATATATATAATTCAAAAATTATATTACAAATCGTCATCCATGAGCTATATATATTATACTATATTTAAATAATAATTATAAAGTAGGACTCAGCGAGATCGATTATATATATAACATCTACAATGTTACAATTTACAAAGTTCATTATATAACTTCAAAAATTCGATCTCACATAAAAAAAAAATGTATATGAATCCATTATATATATATATTATATGTGTGTGGACGAAGATCTTTCAAACTTGCATTTATTTTCATCTTATTTGTTTATTTATTTCAATCATTATTCTCTTTTTATCTTTCAAGAAAAAAAAAAAAAAGTTTAATGTCACCATCTTTTCTTTCCACTTGATATTTATTAATTAAATATGAACAACTTTGGGGGTCAGCAAATTATTATAAACTTCGTTTGAATTCTCTAATATTTTAAGCATTCTCGAAAATATTGTTAATATACAAAAACCGTACAATAATTAATTACATTACACGAGGCTCCACTATTTTTAAGCAAACACTATTTCTAGCTAGAGTCACATCTCTAATGAGATTAGACTCTTCAACCATAATACAACTTTTATATACTTTATAATTTAATGAACAAATGTGAAACTTTGTTTAAAATACAGGGTTTGAATCATGATATTCGTTCTAAATTTTGAAAATTAATAATCATTCCGGTTGATTTTTTATTTTTATTTTTCTAAAATCAATAGTAAATTGCGGGGGATAGGGTGGCTCTTCGTTGTAGGAATAGACTTTGGGGTTGGGGGCATATTTCAAGTACGATAACGAAAGAAAAAAAAAATGGAACTAAATTTTCTTATTTTTTATTAATTTAAATATGATTCTGGGATTGATCAATCTGATTCATAAAATATTCATGAACATCGTGACGAAAATTTGTTATTAGAAAAAAAAAAAAAAAAAAAATATCGTGGTACGAGAAAGGATAGGAGGGAATATAAATTTATAATGGAAGTACCATGCAGAAGCTAAAAAAACAATATTAATTTGAAAAATGAGAAGAAATAAGAATTAATGGTTTTGTAAATACTTTTATTCGTTCTATATTATACATGATCTATATTTGTATTTACTTTAAAAGTTGATATCTTCAAAGTTCAAATATTGACATGAAATTCAATGAAAATTAGCTTGTAATATATAGTTATTGAATCGACCGAAGTTGAGGTTATACGATGATAATCTTCTCATATCTACATCATTAGGATTTCCTTCTCTATCTTCGAAATTTATAATAATTCAACAAAATAAATAAATAACGAAAACTTTTACGATTAAATACATTGTATCCAGCACAAAACATAGAAGCATGCAAGATTCAGAATCGAAAAAAAAAAATTAAAAAAAAAAATATCGAAAAATGTATTGCATCATATAGGAAATACTATACACCACGTATTTTTGATGATGATTTCTCATGGCCTTCAACTTAGTCTCGACGTGGACTCCATTCTTTCTTTATTTTTTCTCTTTTATTTTAAATAAATATACTGGCTGTGCCCTCCCTTTTACCAAAAAATAAATAAATATACTTTTAATTATTTCCCTCTCTCTCTCTTTATATATATGATCTCGTTCACATCAGTGCGCACTAATATAACTACATCAGTATCAATGCATTTGGATCACTGATTGTGGAAAAGTTTTGATAAGTGCATACACTTTGAGTCAAAATATGTAAATCTAACGATCCACATCTTAACATACTGATGAAGTTATATTGGTGCGCACTGACTTGAACATTTTATATATATATATGAATTTATTTCTCCTAGAATCCTGATTTGTTGGATCTTTGAAAATTATAACATCAGAATTTTGGAGTTGCAGTATCACAAAATGCCATGCAGGCAGGTGAGAAAGTATGGTACTGATGATTAAAAACTCTGAACCTTAGTTACTTCAATTTAATTTTTTATTTTTATTTTTTATTTTTTTATGTATTGGCAGTATATTATGTGACCTTTTGAATAGAGCAAAGGACACCATGAATAATTTTACTTTAAAATATGTGAAAATTTCAAAGATATTTCTTCAATGCATACAGCTTATGATCATGAAGATCTACAACAACCAGACGACTCCCGATTTCTTGGCTTCTCAGAAATATTATATATATATATTGTAATTTACTAATTTGTATTATAAAACTCCACTCAACCCGATCATCTCTATATATATATATTCTATGACATGCCAAGTTTCAAAATCGAAAACCCATTCTTCTTGGGTTTCTCATTAAAATTCAGTGGATCATGAAGTTGATAGAATTGATATTGTTGAGAGCAAAATAATCTTGTGTTTTATTATTGATCTCAGCTGATATTTATACTAGTACATATATTCACACAGAAGAGAATGTTAACGTAAATACAACTTGTAAGTAATCCTAATATAAACAGGAAATTGTAATTCTCTTTTACTTGAACTCTTCTTCCTTATTATGCCCCCTCAAGATAGAGCTTCCGTCAAGGACGCCTATCTTGATTCGATGATCTAAAAATTGCTTGTGGTTGAGGGGTTTAGTGAGTGAATCAGCCAGCTGATCATTTGTATGCACATGAGCAACCCGAAGCTGTTTCCGAGCCACCTGATCGCGAACAAAATAAAAGTCAATGGCGACATGTTTCATGCGGCTGTGAAAGATTGGATTCGTACAAACATAAATTGCACCAGCATTGTCGCAATATATTACAGGAGGAGTGGGTGTGCTGATGCGAAGCTCAGAGAGAAGGTGGCCAAGCCAATTTAACTCGGCAGCAGCAGAGGCAATTGCATGAAATTCAGCTTCGATAGAGGAGCGAGCAACCGTGTGCTGCTTCTTGGAGTTCCAACTTATGGGAGTGGAGCCGAGAAAAATTAAGTAAGCAGTGGTGGAGCGACGGTCTTCCGGGTCGCCTGCCCAGTCTGAGTCAGCAAACGCATGGAGATGGATTGGAGACTGACGGTGGATGAGTAAGCCATGATTCGATGAGCCTTTGAGATAGCGAAGAACACGCTTGACAGCATTCCAATGAATTGTGGTCGGTCGGTGTATGAATTGAGAGAGTTTGTTCACCGCAAAGGAGACATCCGGTCGAGTGAGAGAAAGATACTGAAGTGACCTCACAATTTGTCTATATTGAGTAGCATCAGTGAGAGCACTGCCATCTGTAAGTTTCAATGTTTCGGTTGTGGAGAGGGGAGTAGACACAGGATTAGAATCAAACATATTTGCCTTTGTCAGGAGATCACATAGATATTTTCGCTGTGAGAGAAAGAGACCGCGAGGAGTGTGGTATGCTTCAACACCTAGGAAAAAGGAAAGCGGCCCCAGGTCTTTGAGAGAGAATCGTCGAGCCAGTGTTGCGATGAACTAATGAACCTTGGAATCTGAGGAGCCAGTGACAATGATGTCGTCAACGTATACTAGAAGGTACAAGGTGTGGTCGGCATGATGATAGATGAAGAGGGAGGTATCACTGTTGGAGTTTACAAACCCGGATGACATGAGAAAGGTTCGTAGTTCATTGTACCATGCTCGCGGCGCCTGATGGAGGCCATAGATCGCTTTCCGAAGCTTGCACACATGATGCGGCATTGTTGGATGGGTGAACCCGAGAGGTTGCTCCATGTACACATCATCAGTGAGAGTCCCCTGCAAAAAAAGCATTGTTGACATCTAGTTGTCATAGAGACCAACCGTTAGTAACTGCAATTGTCAGAATAAGACGAACAGTGACAGGCTTGATCACTGGGCTAAAGGTTTCAGTGAAATCTATGCCAGGCCTTTGGTGAAAGCCTTTCGCCACTAGGCGAGCCTTGTAACGAGCAACTGAACCATCAGGGTGTCTCTTAATTCGGAAGATCCATTTACATCCCACCACATTTTGGGAGGAGTGAGCCGGGACCAGATCCCAAGTTGCGTTCTTAACCAGGGCATCATATTTGGCACTCATTGCCTGATGCCATTCCAACACTTTACGGGCCTGGGACAGTGAGGATGGTTCGATTTGGGGAGGTGTGTGGGCTGTGGTATGAAGATCCAGGATTGTTTTTGGTTTGAAGATATTGTTCCTAGACCTGGTTTGGATGACACGAGTGGGTGACATAGGTCTTTGAGCTGACTCAGTTGATGGTGGTGATGGTACAGGTTGGGCATGTGTGTCCGTTTGGTCGATTGGAAGGGGCTGGACTGGTATGGTCAATGGTTGGACAGTAGGAGACAGCGGCTGGACAGTTGTTGGTGGTGGGTTATGGTCGACGGACTGGTTTGATGTGGGTGTGACAGTGTTTGGGAGGGATAAATGTAAGATATCTGGTCTGGTGGTGACATGGTCTGTTGAAGAATCCTGGTAAGGGACTGATTCAATTTCTGGTTGGTGGGAAGAGAGATTGTTGAACCAATTTCTGACCTGTGTGGGAAGTGCCTGAGACATGGAGCCAATTGGATTGGCGAACGGGAAGACCGACTCGACAAATACAACATGATGGGATATGTAGATCCTATTTGTATGCCTATCTAGACACATGTATGCATTATGTTCAGTGGAGTAGCCGACAAAAACACACGATTTGGAGCGAGGCTCAAGTTTGTGAGATACGTACGGACGGAGCCACAGATAACACAAGCACCCGAACACACGGAGTTTGTGATAATTCGGATCCTTGTCAAAAAGTATGGAGTGGGGACTTTTGTTGTGAAGGACTTTGGTTGGCATGCGATTAATTAAATAAACTGCAGTTTGAAATGCGAGAGACCAGTACCTAACAGGCAATGAGGAATGATGAAGTAGTGATAACGCGGTTTCCACCACATGACGGTGTTTACGTTCGGCAGTGCCTACGTGCTCAGGTGTGTGAGGAGGTGATTTTAGGTGCTGTATGCCAAATGATTTTAAAACATGACCAAGGGAATGAGCTTCCCCATTGCCATCTGAGTAAACCGTTTGTATTCAAGCATTGAAAAAGTTTTCAACAAGTGTTTTAAAACGCTTAAAAACATGTGGAACATCAGACTTGTGTTTAAGTGGATATATCCATGTATATTTTGAAAAATAATCCACAAAAATAACATAATAATGAAAATTATCAAAAGATGACAGGTGGGCAGGGCCCTAGACATCAGTAAATAAAATTTCTAACGGTTTATTGCAGGTCAATGTTGAAACACCAAATGGTAGTTTATGACTCTTATTACAAAGACATGCATGACAATGCGAAAACTGAGACTCTGAATTGGAGACAGGAAGACTTAGAGATGATACTAAGTGACGAAGGACTTGACTAGATGGATGGCCAAGCCATTGGTGCCATGCTAATGAGGAGACACGTTGCCTAGAGGAGGCGGTAAGGAGGGTGGCTGGAGACGCAGACCTAGGCCAGACATAGAGATTGCCCTCATTCTGGCCGCGAACCAAGGATGCCCCGGTGGTTAGATCCTTCACAAGAAAACAGTCAGGGAAAAATTCAATAGACACTTTATTGTGAGCACAGAATTTAGACACATAAATAAGATTGTGAGATATGTGGGGAGAACACAGGACATGAGTGAGAGGAAAAGATGTAGTAGAAGTGTGTAAGGATGTGCTACCAGTATGGGTTATAGGAATTGTTTTACCATCCCCAACCATGATGTCTTCAGGGCCACCATATTCTGAGTGAAGTGATAGATTTTGTAGGTCCGATGTCATGTGATGAGAGGCCCCTAAGTCAAGAATCCAATTGTTACGAGAATTGGTCTCATCAGATGTCATATTATTTGCCTGTGGCCAAGCTTGGGATCCCAGTTGTGGACATGATCGACAAACGCGTGCAGTGTAACCAATCTTGTCACATAGTTGACAGGTTGGATGGTAGTTGTTGGTGTGTGGCTGTGGACGCCACTGCACATTAGAAGAAAAATTAGGATGACTGGATCCACGGAACTGATTACCTTGAGTTGAGTATCCACGGCCAGTGTTTTATGCATGCCCATAGGTCGGTTGGTGATTGCTGAAGTTCTGAAACTGATTATTCCCCATGTTATTTGTAAAGCCACCTTGATTTGGACGACTTCTTCTGTTGTTGGTCCTTTGATTAAATTGTGCTGTAATTACCGGTTCAACTTTCTTTGCCTCATCACGTTAGAGAAAAGCTTCATGATCAAGAAGTTTGTCATAGAGTTCTTCGAAGGATATCGGTGTGTCTCAGGCTCTAATTGCGGAAGCGAGTGGCAGGTAAACCGGACCAAGGCCATTCAGCGTGTGGATTACCGTGGCACCATCATCAATTGGATTGCCAATTAGTTCAAGGTTGTCGAGAATATTCTTGATTCCCTGCATGTAGTCAGCAATAGATTTGTCAGCCAATGTGACATTAGTGAGAGAGTCGAGAAGGCCGAGTCTACGAGTGTTGGAACGATTTGCATATGTAGCCTCCAATTTCGACCAGGCCTGAGCAGAAGTTGTGGAACGAGTTACGATAGATTGAGCAGCACCCATGCATGAGACTTGGATAGCATGGAGCAGCAGCCTGTCTTGGCGAAGCCAGAGGAGATGAGCTGAATTTGGGACTGTCATGCCGGTCTGTTGATTAGCGGCAGGGGACAAATCTAAAGGAGGAGCAGGTGCAGGAATTGTTGCAGGAGGACACAAGGTTGTACCTTCCAAAAATCCCATGAGTCCATAACCGAATAGGAGATTTTCAAATTGTGATCTCCATGCGGCGTAGTTGCCTCCTTTTGTTAACTTGATAGGAACCTGAGTGGAATTGATGGCAATAAGTGTCTGTGTAGGAGGTTGGTTTGTGTTAGTTGCACCCATGAGAACCACTTGAGGAGAGACAGAGGGAGAAGTGGCAGAGGAGGTTGCAGCAGAGGCAGAGGTAGAGGATTCCGGAGTTGAAGAAGGCATTATGATGGCTTGGATGAGGACGGCAGAAACTGAGGGGAGAAAAGTATAAGAGTTTTAGGGTTTCAGGATCTTTGGCTATTTTTTAGCGAAGCTCTGATACCATGATAGAATTGATATTGTTGAGAGCAAAATAATCTTGTGTTTTATTATTGATCTCAGCTGATATTTATACTAGTACATATATTCACATATAAGAGAATGTTAACGTAAATACAACTTGTAAGTAATCCTAATATAAACAGGAAATTGTAATTCTCTTTTACTTGAACTCTTTTTCCTTATTAGAAGTGTATATGATCATATATGTTTGGTTCTAGCCTTTTAACGGTGTTTTAAATTAGAAAATACGTACAGACCGAAACTTATACAAATGTTTCAAGTTTCTTTTATACATTAATTATTGATAGCTTTTCACACACACGTAGGAAAAAATCTTTCGCATTATTTTGAAAGAGAGAGAGAGAGAGAGAGAGGGGGGAGAAACTTTAGGTATTACAACTTTATATCCCAATTGAAATAGCAATTTGATTAATTAAATGTCCATCCATTTGTTTAATTTAAATTTAAGAGTTTAAATCATATTTTTGTTAAATAAATTCAAATCGAATGATATAACAAATAATTTATACTGTCGTTCAAATTAGGAAATGATACATGATTGTAGGTGGTCGAACTACGTGATACGTTAATCGGGTCGGGTTATATCGGGCCCAAAGCAACTCGTTTGAACCGTTGGATGGATGAAGTCGTCTCCTATATTGAACTTGCAAGAATGTTCCCGTCGACCTTGGTCGAGTGCTCTGTTGAACCTGCAAATGAACTTAGGACAGACGATGCAAATTGAATAAACACAGATAGAATGAAGAAAGTGGGTTTGAATGAATTAGCCTTAGGTGTGCTTGGGTTGAGCAATATTTTCCGATGATCGTAATATGGAATCTGGCCAAGTTCTGGTTGCTTAGAACGTTAATTTGGCAGAATTTCAGTATGCCTTAATAAGCTTTCAGCATCAGAGATTTCAGAGAACTTTCAAGTGAGAAAGCCACTCTATTTATAGTGGAAGATATAGTTTCAATAGCTCCTTGATCATGGCCTGATCATGGGCGAGATATTTGGAGAGATCCTCTCTTCAAATGATCCACCTCAATAATTGATCTTTTGACTTGGTCCCTCGAAGACTAAGTCATGTTGCTGCTGATATGTGTTGGGTCGACCCAACACAATGGGCCTGGGTAGGATTACAAAGTCTGAGCTTTAATACATTGGGCCAACGGGCCATTTTTGGCTACCACAATGATTATATAATTACAATATATATATATATATATATACAGTCTTTCTATTATCAGTTCGAACTGACAAAAGTTATATCAGTTCCTTGTATGTGGGCCACTGGATTTAAATATTTTGACTGACAAGTGCATACAGCCAAGTCAAAGTATTTAAATCCAGTGGCCCATATGCAAGGAACTGATAATAGAATTTCTGTATATATATATATATGCATGTCATTAGGGGATGGATGATTAATTACCAAATGTATACATTTCGGGCTATTACATGTTTACGGTAACTATATATATATGCATGCCATTAGGGGATGGATGATTAATTACCAAATGTATACATTTCGGGCTATTACATGTTTACGGTAACTATAAAGTACCATAAAATGATCATGCAACATTTAAAAAATTTACAGTGATGTCGGGATTTGAAGTACACCTTTAGGTTTTAGGAATGAGAAATACGACTTAAACCCATGATCTCAATGTATGGTCGTAACTCGGGAGAAGTTTATTACTTACCCACCTTTAACTACCTTTAACTTTTGTCGATAAAAGATTAAAAAACAAAACAAAACAAAACCTTTTGTCAATAAAAGTGACTGTTGCTTAATTGGTCCACTAAAAAGTAATAATGGGTGATAAAATAATACAATAGTTTATAATTATAAATGTGTAAGAACTCCTTAAAAGCTGGTTTGAGGTTTTGGTTTTTATTGAAGGGATTGGGTAGGGTACAAGTGTACAACTTACAATGAAAAATGATAATAATAATTCACGAATCACGACAAATCAATATAGAAAATAATCAAATTAAAAATGTCACGCAAACACTTAGAAAGAATTACATTGTAAATTTTCTCATTGCCTCTAATCTAATAAATGAGAAAATCTCTGGATGGGATTGTATTGACATGAAACTTCTATTTATAAATAACACATGACATAATAATATATGATTAATTGCGCATGCTATTTTTTAAATAGAAGTCTTATAGTGAAACCGGTCTAGCAAAATATTCATGCTAATTAATTATACTAACCATGTGTTTTGAGATCACAAGACAACGTGGTTGAAGTCAATAGCCATTCAAAAAATAACATAATTCAATATAAAATCTCACATATATGTGAGTATATTGCCTAGCATTGATGTGAGCCACTCGTTTTACATACTTTGATTCAAGTGTGTATGCACTTGTCAAAACTAGTGATTTACTGACTCATATCCAATATCTTGATAAAGTTATATCAGAATGCATTAACCAGATCAGAACTGTTTAAACATTAATCAAGCTTTAAGTGGATGATGTACGGATCATAAATAACCTTGGTTATGTATTGAACGGATTTACTTACTATATTTGTTCTTTGTGGATAGTTACATGTCAGTAAAAATTAAAAATCAAAGATTTAAAAATGAAAAAATAAAATAAATAACATCCTCCCATAATTAAAATTTACAAGTGTAAAGTGTTTTCCCTTGGTTTGTGGGGGTAGTTATCTGGGTCCGTCCATGTGTTATTTTATTTTGATAGGTCGTGTTCGTTGTAATAGTTGTCACGTGTGATAATTCAATTTTTTTTTTAAATATTTTACACACAATGGCATGACATGGCAGTCTTTCACTGGTAAAGACAATTGGAGTTGTCCAAGCAAATCACACGCAAATATTCCATCCACGACAGCGGAAATTACAGGGTCAGAAATCAGAATTTTCTACAAAAAAGAAACTGGACCAATTCTCTCTCTCTCTCATAATTTTTTTTTTCTGTTTCTGCAGATTGCAGAATATTCAATCGATTTCTTTCGAGACAGAGAGAGAGAGGGGGCGGGTTTTCGAATCGAAGTAGCCTAATTCGATGGATCAAGTCTTGAACAAAGTGGGTTCGTTTTGGTTGGGAAGAAAAGCCAACAAGGAGATGAGTTCCGTCGGTGACGACATCAACGTGCGTTACTCTAATCTCTCCATCTATCGTTCTCTGTTTTTTTAAATTTGAATTATTTCCTTGTATTTGCATCTGGGTTTCGATTCCTTTGTTGATCTGGTCGTGAATTGGGTTTGTTTATTGATGAAAATTGTGATTTCAATTCTGGGTAGAAATGATTAGTTTTAATGTTGGTCGTGCTTGATTTGATTTAAGTAGTGAATATAATTGCAGAATTATGGTTGGAAACAGCTTGTTAGAAAATGGTAGATTTGTTATGCTCATTTAAACGAATTTTAGCGGTAAAAGATCACATACTTTATTTGCGAAGTGAAGTTATAATATTTCCTTTTTGTCGTTTGGTTTGCGCTGCGCCGATCACTATATTTGAATTGGTATAGCCAGCTGAGGAAAGTGAATTTTAAATTAAGTAGCTGTATTAGATGGAATTCATTTTGTAGAACGAACAAGCAAGCATAACTTGTTATGCTCATGAAAGCAAGTTTTAGCTGTAAAAGATTACATACTTTATTTGCAAGGTGAAGTTGGAATTTTTCCCTTTCGTTTGAGTTGCACCGATCATTATATTTGTATCTGTAGCTGAGGAATGTGAAACTTAAATTGAGTTGCTGTATAAGATGGAACAAGAAAGCACACTTACTTGAAGGCAAATGAACAACGAAATCACACAAATCTTTAGGCTTTTTTTACTTCTGCTTTTTAAATTGGCTTTGTTAGGACTAACAAATGAATCATGTTTTGTAAATGTAGTTTTTTTCCTTTTGTTCATTGTAGAATCTAGATGAAGTGTGAAATTGATGAAAATATCCTTAGTTACCCAACATTTATGTCTACTAGTTTCAGTTTGTCTTTACAGAAATTGAATCCTGGAGTGAAAAAAATGGTTTTTAGCAAAACACAACACATCGACATTATTTTACTTCACGGGATGCACTCAAATCTTATAGTTTACGATTTTCTACTTTGTAATGGCAATGAATGTGTGCATATGGCCATGTGTTGATGTTTGCACTGTGCTGATGTTGCCCAAGTAATTTAAAGCATTTTGCATTCTAATATTCCTTTTTTTTTCCTCTCTCTATAACCAGTCGTTAGGTACCAGTATTGAAGGAGGAGCCAAATGGTTGGTTAACAAAATCAAAGGTTAGCCTTAACTCGTATAAGCTAATTATGTTAATAATGCTGTAATTCTAAATCCTAGCATATGGAGGGCAGTTCGTAAAGTAATCAAGAGCTGTGTCGAAGCTGTGCACTTCATGATATAAATAATCTATGCTACAGAGATGTACCTACACAGCTACACTATTGAATTTCACGTCCTCAGTTTCATCAAGTCATCCCATGGTTTCAAATTAGATTCCAAGTTTCAAGATCTAATAACCTTTTTGTGACCTCAAACATAATATTCAGGCAAATTGTGTGATGGTTCTCTTTGGTTTGTTTTTTAATTTTCTTTTGGGGTGGGGGTTTTTGGAGGTGATTTCGACTCGTGATGAAAGGCGAAGGGTTGCAGTGATAAAACTGAATGGATCTCATTTGGGAAGCTCTATTGGGCTAGTTTTGAACTGTAGAGAATGCAAAAGAGGTTGATTTGATGTGACTTGTTTAGAATGAACTGTTGTCTTCTGACAGCACATCCGATTACTGGATTGAGTTTGTAAGGTGTCGGTTGGCAAGTTAAGTGTAGGGTTTTTCACTGGAGGTTTTTGGAATAACATGTCTTACAACTCTTAGGGAAGCGCTCAAAAGAGAAATGCTGCTGCTGGGAGCAAATAGTCTAGATTGTTTGATTTTCAATTTTATTGTTTTTCTTTTATTTGTATGTGTGAGCGCATTTGAATGTATTTAGCATTTGAATGTATTTATTGTCAAACCTGATTTCATTCATCACTGCTCTGCCTTTCGAACTGTTATTTCTAATGTTATTATTGTCAAATCTGATCTACTCCATTGCTGATTTGTCTTTCAAACTGTTATTTTTACGGGGTAATTCGTTCGTGTTTGTTTTATAATTTCTAAGAAAATGTTATTTTTTACTCAAATATAAATGTTTAGTGATACACTGTTGTTTCTACAGGAAAAATGCAAAAGCCATTGCAAGAGTTGCTCAAGGAGTATGATTTGCCGATAGGAATCTTCCCTAAAGATGCTACCAATTATGAGTTCAATGAAGAGACAAAGAAGCTTACTGTCTTTATTCCTGAAATATGTGAAGTTGGGTACAAGGACCATTCTGTTGTACGTTTTAACACCACGGTCACTGGATATCTGGAGAAAGGAAAGTTTGCAGATATTGATGGAATGAAGACAAAGGTTATGATTTGGGTAAAAGTAACCAGCATCACATCCGATGGGCCAAAACTTCATTTCATGGCCGGATTGAAGAAAACCAGGAATCGGGAGGTTTATGAGGTTCTTAGAGATGGAGTATGTTCAGATAAGTTCTGATATGATCTATTTATACTTCTGAGGCAAGTCTTAAATTGTTATGAGCTGTAACTCTATTCTATTATACCTTGTGCATCTTTGTGATAGGCTGCTAGCCTCTGTGATCGATTATTGTAAGTAGCACAGAATGTTGATCGAATTTTCAACTCTTTGTTGTTGATGTTTGATAAGTTCCGATGAATCGAATAGTCTCTGTTCAGATCATTGGTCTTGGTTATGTTTATTTAAAGAACATTTCTGGTGTGAAACAGGCTTGAGCCATCTTCTCTGATTTTGCCAATTATTAAGTGTTGAGAGTTGCTGCATATTGAAAATTGAAAAAACAATCCCACTATTCAAGATTTCAAGGTGTGTTCAACATCTATAAAACCAATTTTTTTATTATTATTTTATTATTTTTTATTTTTTAATTATCTGTAAAAACAAAAAAAAAACAAAAAATTTTGCACCAGCCGGGAATCGAACCCGGGTCTGTACCGTGGCAGGGTACTATTCTACCACTAGACCACTGGTGCTTCTTGATACAAATATTTACAATAATATTACAAATTATCTTCTTATTGACTGACTCGCATTGGTTCAATAACAGAATAAACTGATAACATCAGAAGTTGAGTTGATATTATAAGAAGAGTGTAGTCCAATCAAGTTTCTTCATTGAAACGACTCATATTGACAATCAACAGAAGCATAAAAAACATTTTTTGATATAATTTGCATTACATTAATTGGATGGTATACATATAATAAACCCAAATATTGCATTTGAGCAGCTAATAATTAACACCACCTTTTTTGATAGTTGATGCTCATGTCATCATGTGTATTATTCAGACCAGCAATTTCAACAAGACAGTTGATGAGAAGCCTGTAGATATATAATACGATGTATATAGAGAGATTTCTGATCATTCTTTAGTCATTGATCATCTGGTTATTATGGTCATCACTGTCATTGAGTCGTTGAAAGAATGATTTTGATGCTTCGTAAGTTGACCAACATATAGCTGCTGCAGGAGCATGAAACATCACCCTGGGAATCCATCCCCTTATCAGCCCACGATATCCATCCTTCCTCACTATCGTCTCGATCACATTCCCAATTGAACCGCTCGAAAATCTGTCGCAGCCACATACACCCTGCATGTGTATATATGCAAATGAGAAACAAAAAGCAAACCTTGATTATATACCGGAATCTGCCTAATTCTATATATTAGACTATTGGAGTACTTAAATTCTATTGTTAGCTAGGGTCAAACCCGTCCGTCTAGCACATGAGGGATGTATTAGAGTACTGCTTAAATGAACTCAAATCAGCTGTCCTAATTTATGTCTAACCAACCAAATTGGGACATATATCTACATTTATGGAGGAAGTTGAAAAAACAAATTAAATATAGTCATAGGCACATGTCCCAATTTGATTAGAAGAGTATAGTCTAATTTGATTAGTTAGACACAAATTGAAACACCATTTTTAGACATCTAATTTGAGTCCTGCTTAAATATTATTGTTTGAACATTTTCTATTAGCTACGACACTATGCTTCATGTGTACGACTCTGCAACTGTTTTATTAAGAGCAAAAAGAGTTTTGATTGAGAGTTGTTTTACCTGGCACTGCAACTGTGTTTTGACAACATCGAGTGGTGTCGTTACGGCGGCGGCCAGAGCACCAGCAATCGCACCAGCGGTGGCGTGAACCACCAAACTCTCATCATCACTCACTCTCTCCGGGTCCACCTCCATCAACCCTTTTTTGGCAGCCTCATACGTCGCAAAATGGACTGCCGTGAATGGCGCGTTCATGATCACCGTCGTCCTATACGATGCGTAGAACGCGCCGACACCTTCCTCCACTAGCGCCCTCTTCACACAATCCGCGACTCCCTTGTACGGGCTGCTCTTCAGCTGCAGCCTCTGCTTAACCATATCCATCGGCGTGATCACCGCGTCGCTCGCCACCGTCGCGCAGACGCCGGAGACGGCGTGGACCGCCGGGTTGTTCGGGTCCCCACGTGAAAAGAACTCCTTGAAGAGCTCGTAGACAGAGAAATAGACCGCGTGAGCAGGTCCGGCGCCTATTCCCATGGCTCCGATGCCGCGGTACAGCCCGGCAGCACCCTCCAGCTTCAAAATGGAGCTAAAAGCTTGACGGACTCCGATATGCTGAACCGGGTACGACCCACCACCACCGCCAAGGGCCTGCATGCGGGTCTTGAGAGTATCAACCGGGAACATGGCCATGTGTTCCACGGATCCTGCAATGGACCCGGAAATCATAAACTGCCAGAACTCCAGACCATCGTGTGTTTCCGTCACTGCTGCTGTTTTAGGAGTTACAGAGTGGAAATCCGGAGCACGATATGTGGGAGAGGCGTCAGTTGCCATAGTGAGTACTGATGATGGAGTGATAATGGAGGAGTACTTATTTGAAGCTTATATATATAAATGGAATATATTCGATTTGATTATCATGGAAATCGCTTTCGGGGTTGAATGGAGGTGGAATATTGTCGCCATGCACTGAATTATTTTATTTTTTTGGAGGGAATTTTTTTTTTGGGAGACTGTCGATCACAAACAATTGAGTGAGGATTAATCGAGTGTTTGTTCGTAGATATGATAGATAGTAGGGATGGCAAAATTCCCCGTGGGGATGGGGCCTCACGGAGACCCACACTTTTGGGGTTTGAATGAGTTTTAATTTGGTGGGGAGAGGGATAGATAGTCTAACCCGTAATAGGTATGGTGCAGGGATGGGTTTTATACTCCACATCCCGCCCCGCTCCGCCCTGCCCAACTTAAAATAATACTTAGTTAAACTACGTAGTTTCAAAGAAAATAAATATATCTAATATATATATATATATACAAAAATTCTATTATCAGTTCGAACTGATATAACTTTTGTCAGTTCGAACTGATAATAGTTATATCAGTTCCTTGCATGTGGGCCACTGGATTTAAATACTTTGACTTGACTGTATGCAATTGTCAGTCAAAGTATTTAAATCTAGTGACTCATATACAAGGAACTGATATAACCTTTGTCAGTTCGAACTGATAATAGAAAGAATATATATATATACACACATTAACCCTACTTTACATCTCTTCACCGTTATTTAATATAAAGTGACAAAACCAAATACTATTAAAAAATCCCTAGCCGCTAACTTCAACTCTAAGTCTCTAATCCTTAAACAACTCTAAGTTCACCATTTAAGCTTCAATCTCAAACACAAGAGGACATACAGTAAGTTTCTTTCTCAAATAACTTTTAAAATTAAAAGTTTACTAACAACAGTTTTGTTTTTTTTTGTTTTTTTCAAGTTTATTACTTTAATAATTCTCAACTATTGAATTAAATTTAATTCGTTTATCACTACTTCAGGAAGGCACAAATATGTCTACAAATGCACTAGAAAGTGAAGACCAAATATCGGTGTCATCAAGAGAAAATTGTGTAAACATACAAGAACAACATGGGGTGGGAACAAACTAAAGAAGAGAGAACTAGATAAATAAATGCAATTATTAGATGATTAGCGTTACGATTTTTGAACATTTTGACTTCATACTTTATGTTTATGTTTGTAAATGATTGAATTTACTTGTAAGAATTTTGTTTATGAGATTTTTGTTAATAGTTTCTTGGAATTATTTACTATTTTATATATTATATCATATTCAATGGTTATATAATTGTTATTTAAATAAATAAAAAATTATAAATAGGGTAAATGGGTGGGGATGGGGAAAGCACTCCCCGTTGTACCCCGCCCCGCCCCGCCCCGCCCCGCCCCGCCCCAACCCAACCAACCCAACCCACTCCATCTATGGTAGGGTTTTATGAGGGGATGAGTTTTAAAAAAATAAATGGGATGGGATGGGATGGGATGGGATGGTATGGGGTGGGGTGCGGGGAAGATCACCTCGCCCGAACCCGCCCCATTACCACCCTAATAGAGAGTCACCTTTCAAAATTATTATTATTATTATTACGAGGAAATACCCCTTTTAAAACTGAAACAATTTGCTTTTTACTTTACTTTTCAAATTTCGTTTTACTTTTGTGTTTTTATTTGATTTGTTTATTAATCCATTTTAAATATATTTTGTTTGTTTGTTTGTTTGTTTTTTAATTCATTTTGAGTGAAAAGGTAAATGTGTCCCAATAGTAGATATTTTGGTAAAAACAACAAAAATAATAACCTCGGGTAAAAACAATAAGAGTGATTTTATGCGCAATCGGGGTTGCGCAACCTTTGCGGCCCCGTAGTGCAATTTTTGTAAAAAATATGTGAGGTCCGTGCATTTAATACGTGAAACCCACATGTTTTTTTTTTCAAAAATGCACTACGGGGCCGCAAAGGTTGCGCGACCCCGGTTGCACAAATTATTTCTCAAACAATAAATCCACTAATTTTATGGTTACTTTTAAAGTTCTCCCTATTATTATTATTTTTCTTTCTAGTTATTATTAGTGCAAGAAAGATATTGATTATCCAAGTATTATATATTAAATATAAAGGTTGAAATTGAAACTAACCATATAATTAGTGGAGTTTTTATTTTTACCTAACATTAATGTTTTGATTGTTTTTATCAAAATTTCCACTGATGAGACAAAAATATCCTTAATGATTTCTCAATTAAACACATTGGTCTTCTTCAATTAAATACATTGGTTTTCATCAATTAAACACACCACCAATTTAATTTCTAACGTGTTTAATATGTGTGTTTAATTTCCAAGGTGTTTAATTTGGTGTATGGGTAAATTTATCTCTTCAATAGAAAGTTCGGTAAAAACAATGAAAAAACAAATTCCGTATAAAAATGGAAACCCCTTTAATTTTTTTGGTTAAAAAGTGTTATTTCCTCTAACTATAAAACTATACTTGATTTCAAGGTTTTATGGGAAAATCTCTCAACTAGGGATGGGCGTTTCCTCATGGGGCCCCATCCTCCACGGGCCCCCATGGGGTTTTGGGGATGAGGGCAAAGTTGCCCCCAAATAGATTTTGGGGGAGGTAACCACCTCCACCTCCACCTCCAAACCCAAAATCCCATTTCCTCTAAAATAATATATTTATATTTTATTTTTATTTTTATTTATATATAAAAAAATTATTTTGTATTGTATTTTAGATTTTGTATTATATTTTTATTACTATTTGGATTGAATATTTTAACAGTGCCAAATTAAAGATTGGAATGTGTGGATTTCAAATTTCGAATTCCAATTTTCAGATTGAAAATTGAAAATTTAGAATTGAAATTGAAAATAAACAGGGGAAATGGGTTTTGGGTTTTGGGTGTTGGGGAGGGGGGACTTGCCCCCAAAACACCCCCACCCCTAGTCCCCCCAAATGGGTTTTGGGGGAGGTGGTGGGGGGAGGTTTGAGGAATCGGGGAGGGGGTGGGGGTACCCTCCCCCACCCCATTGGGCCTCCACGTCTATTCCTACTCTCAACACATTAGTTTATATAACTCAGTGTATTTTCAAGCTTGTAAAAAATTAAATCGATGGAATTAAAATAAAATAAAATTATACATGTTAATTCTTTACCTAAAAAAATTAATTCTCAAAAAAATTAATCTTAACGAGCATATATATATATTTGTTAACCGAACTTTAATCCAATAGCTTAAGGATAATTCCTGAGGTAAGAGTTTCAGCAGACCATCCGGATCCTAGTTATAAGTCCAAAACATCAGCCAAATACTATAGAGTGATAAAAATCGTAAGGAATCCCATTAAAAATTAACTAATTATATATTATATCCTCTCCCTTGCATCTTTTCATATAAGAAAATATAAGAAAATTAGTTGATCAACTTTTAGATTGAGTGTTTTTTTGATAAGAAAGATATTACAAAAAGCGGGAAAACCGCTACGAAGACACTGGACAATCACCCAACACAAGACTCTCCATACAAGAAGTGTACGGTTAACTTTTAGATTGAGTTAACTGTACGCTTCTCTTCTTTTCAGTACTAATAGTAACGGTTCGATTCGAGTCTCATCTTATTCATAATAGATAAATGTAGATAAATCCGGTTATATAAGTTATAACCGCGCTGGTCCAGTGAGAGGAAAACAGACGGTAGAGAGATGGCCGTGTGCTATCCACAAGCCTTGGTTGGCAGTGTTTGTATATATATATATATATATATATGCATGTGTCTGAAAACTGTGTAAAGTATATAAAAATATATCCAAGGTTACATCGCTGTCGCAATTGAATCTTTCAATTTCAAGACCAAAGAAATGATGATAATAATAATATCCCAAGCAACGCGTGGTGTCCACAAGCCCACATAGTAGTCCAATTATTTACATATCAAATGCAGAAATATCATCTATTGCATAGGACAAACACATTATATTAAAGTTAAATTTCAGTTGTGCTCTGGTGGTGATAGGAGTAGTCACCCTAGCTAGCTCGTATCTAGAAAATTTCCGACATACCGCTGAGTGGTGCATTCAACCCTTAAAGACATGATGGATGACCGGAAAACAAAGAATGATATATACATATCATATGTCACATTTTCAAGGTTTGTTACACCACCCGACAGTACATTTTGCACACACACACAGGATTTTCTCTTGCAAGTAAGAAAACCCATTCTAGGCTTGAGTTAGGAATTAGGATCATCTCCTTGCCTTTTCTTTTTCTGGTTTTTTTTACAAGTGTAAATGAAATATCCACTTGCATAAGAGAGAAAAAAATCAACAAATCTTAACCATATATTTTCTTTTATACTTATGTGTCAATATTTGTTGAAAAGTTAAGGAAAACAAAAGACATGAGAGAACTCTCATAAGATTATTCGGGTTTGATAAGAAATGTTTCTAAGTGATCACAAGGAACCAAACTTTAGATATTATTAGTATTTTTTGATTAAGGAACGGGACACGGCTCGAATTTACAATCTCATTTAATTAAATGAGAGGTTTACCTCTCAACTCACTCTAAGATTCTTTCACCTTAGGAATTGCTAAACCAATACTATATCTTTTAATTAAATATGACTGAACAATTTAATATATAATGATCATCTTAATGAAAATTATCATAATAATATCTATTAATTTCAGACGAATAAACCCCATAAATATTTCATGAACAAGAAAATACTCTTTAATTAATTTTATCACGTAAAAGTTTATTTAAAGTCATTTCAACCTTTATACATTTGGTTATTAGAAATTACCTTATATATAGATAGATTCATTTTAATAACTTCTCATTATTATTAGATAAAACAATTAACTTGTAGACTGTAGTAATAATTAAATTCCAACATTTACCCATCTATATTATGATCACTTATCAGTATATAACAATCTAATCAAAATAAATCCACTCCACTTTTGTGTAAATGTGTACATATTCGATCACTAGTTACTCTATATTTAAAAGATATAATTTGTACTCTAATAATCGATTATATATATTTCCAGCAATATAATGACTATTAGAGCATCATCTCTAATGCAAGCGTGGCTTATGAAAAAGAGAGATGTCACGTAAGATAAATAGACGTTATGTTAATAATTGTGTCTCCAATACAGCCGTGCATATTCAACCTTAAGCTGACGTGGTAAAAAAAATATTAGACATTGTCAACATGACCGTCCACTTCTAGACGGTCTGTTGCACAACTATTTTTTAGGTTGACTCAGTAAATATTTAAAACTGACATTAATTTTTCATATATTTTTGGTAAGGAAATAAAATAAAAAAATAAAAAAATAAAAAAAATAAAACAGAAAAAAAAGATAGACACGTCATTAAAAAAATTGCGTTTTAGACGGAAGCATTGGAGACCAAATTTTGAGTTGATTGTCTATCAAGTCTATTTTTATGCCACATAGGAAGCAAGTCTCTTTACATTGTTTCCATGTGAACAATTATCTTGAAGTGTTTTCTCATTTTTGGTATATCTTAATCTTATCATCACATAAATAAATTGTAGATTTCAATTGGCAATTAGAAGAACCAAATGCATTTAAATATTTAATATGACTTAAACCTAATTGCTTTTGTTGACTGGATTGCTTTTAACGATATACATGACAGAAAGGATCGAAGTGGATATATGCATGCACATGAGTTTATAAGAAGAATTTATATGCACATGAGTTTCTTTTTTTACTCTCTCTTCTATTTTTTCTTCTTATTAATTACCATAGTTGATCTTTTTATCTTATAATGATTTTATTGGGTGAGCACACGGTGTACTATCGTTGTGACTAAATAATGCTATAACTAATATATTTTGATCATATTTACTCATCATTTAGTATTTACACAATAATTATAAATTACTCTTTTTTTTTTTACTAAAGTTAATATGATAAATGAATGTAAAATTTTAAAAAGAATTACATACTCGTTGTAGTATTCTTTAGGGTTAGATTATATTAACAACCTTATAAATCTCCAAAAAAACAAAATAGTTGTAAAATGACTATATAAAAAAAGTATTTGGATCCTCTACTGATCTGATATTTTTCATGATCTTTCTAAAACATGTGATTGGTTGTTATTAAAGTGGTTCTGAAAACCAATCACATCTTAACCATACATTCATTGTCATGCTTATGTGTCATGAGATTAAGTGGGATCAGGAAAAAGATTAGATCAGTAGATGATCTAAATTCATAAAAAAAAAAATAGTTGTAGAATGACATCTTATGAAAAGTTTGAAAATTCAATAAAATAATGTTTGTCTGATATCATACCTTTTACACATATTTTATAAGATACTTAGGCTATTATACCCACAATGTGTATGATAACAACATTCTTGGGAACAATTCGATGTTAATTTTGAGTTAATTTTGATAAAAACTTTAATATTTGAAAACTACTTTCACGTTGGAGTGAACTATCGAATTGTTTCCAAAAAGTGGTCGGTATCATATCAACATTTTTTCTTGCATACCATAGTCAATCCTCTGTGAGATTATAAATTTGAGTCGTGTCTTCCGCTTTAAATTCCAAATTATTTGTCAAGTAAAAACACAAATTAGAAAATTCAAGAAGACACCACCACCACCAATATTTCTTAGAAAGTTCAATCTTTTCGTGGTCTCATTTTCACTGATGATCAAAGATTAATGTCCCCAAAATCGCAGAGCGTGACAAACATTGACAACTCACCACAACTAGAGGGGTACTCTGGTACTTTATCAGAACATACGGCATCAAATCGCGAGTACACATTATAAAATACCCGAGCGAGTGAGAGATGTTGAGATTTTGAAGATATTTACATCAATCAAATGTGAACGGGATCGGTTTTTGTAAAGATTCCACAATGCTTTTTGGATAAGAACCACGAGCCCGCCACACGCCTGCTCATGTGGTCGAATCTTGAACGTACACGCGTAAGTTATCCGACGGTCCAGAATTGAGCCCATCCACTCTGGAACTCTTTTAATAGTCTCTCTTCACGGTACTAGGTTTATATAAACACAGCTCCTCCTCCTCTGTATCTTCAATCTCCATTTTTCTCTGCTTCTTCAAAAACAAAAACAAGAAAAAAAAAATGTTTTCGAAAACAGTTTCTGTTTCTGCTTCTTCTCTTACAACAAAAGGAGGGGACACATTCAAAAGCGCTTTTGATGGGTCTTCATTTTCAAAGCTGAAATCTTTATCTTTCTCGCAGAAAACGAGAAACTTTAAGGTCTCTGCAACTAGCATCGAAGCTGATAATTTTGCACTCACTGGTGTAGTTTTTCAGCCATTTGAGGAGCTCAAGAAGGATTATCTCGCAGTACCCATCATTCCTCACGTCTCCATGGCTCGACAGACCTACTCTGATGAGTGTGAGGCCGCCATTAACGAGCAGATCAAGTGGGTGGTTCGCTTTTGATATCTGTTCATACCCTTTTGAAAATTCTCTGTTTTTCTTTTAATTGAATCGTTTTTTGTTTTGTTTGTTGATTTTTGTGTTGTAGTGTGGAGTACAATGCGTCGTATGTGTACCACGCCTTGTTTGCATATTTCGATCGAGACAATGTTGCTCTCAAGGGACTTGCCAAGTAAATTAAACACACACAAAAACCACCCAATATCTTCATTTGTATTTTCACAGATTTTAATTGGATAAATTGATTGAATAATTTGTTTTTTTGTTTTTAATTTAAATTTTTTTTTTTTTAATAATTTATTTATCAGATTTTTCAAGGAGTCTAGTGAAGAAGAAAGAGAACATGCTGAAAAACTGATGGAATATCAGGTGCTTCCATTTTTACTTGTTAAAATAAGATAACAATCTTCTTTATCTGTATTTTATAATTAGATTGACAAAATGGACACATAGATATCTAAAAACTAAAGTCTCATCAAATTTTGTTTGAATTAGAACATACGCGGAGGAAGAGTGAAACTACACTCCATTCTGATGCCCCCTTCGGATTTTGAACATGTCGAGAAAGGAGATGCATTGTATGGTGAGTGAGTCTGTCTGCTTCCATATATGTTTGTTCTATTTGTACATTGATTGATTGTCATGTAATCTTTTTCCAATATTGTTGCTTCTGATCACAATCTAATGCATTTGTTTAATGTTCATGTCTGCATTACCTTTAACGTAATTCGTTCGTTCTTTTTACCAGGCCAAAATCAGATGTTTATGTTCTGAAAGTGATTATTATATAGTACATACCACATATTTTGTTGATTTGAACTTGTTGGGTTTGTTGATTCAGCTATGGAGTTAACTTTGTCTCTAGAGAAGTTGGTAAATGAGAAGCTACTCAACTTGCACAGTGTAATACATCTTTTTGTCCTCTTATAGTTTCTTTTAAGTTTATATCTTATAAATTTTATTGTATTTGAGCCTGAAACAGAACTAAATTGTTATTTGGTGGCTTTAGAATTCAGAATTGTCCTGATGAGATATATTTTCTGTTCTTGATGATGAATAATAGGTAGCAGATCGACACAGTGATCCCCAAATGACAGAATTTATCGAGAGTGAATTTTTAACCGAGCAGGTTAACATATATTACGTTTTCATAAATTATATCATTAGTGTACTTTAAATGTGTTTAATTGATGATCTTTCTTTTGAGTCAATGAAAACTTGTTTAATGATATGATTAATGGTTGTCTATTATATTTGTTTTGAGCTAATTAACTATTTGTTCTGTTCACAAACAAACAAAAAAAAAAAAAAATAATTAACAGATGAAAGCATCAAACAAACAACTGGTCCAAAGAAAGCATATTTTCTACATCATTCGAAAGATATTTTTGTGTTTGAGGGTGATCGACTGTCCGACTCGTTTTCTTTAACAGGTTGAATCCATTAAAAAGATATCGGAATATGTTGCTCAATTGAGGAGAGTTGGAAAAGGCCACGGTATGAACCAAAATTCATAGTTGAACTATATATATATTTACCGCTCGTATTCCATTCAATACTAAACGGTCTTTGTAGCCAATGCATCTAGCCACCTACTTCAATGTTGGGTTTAATTTGAAGTTATCTGTGGGGTTTTGTAGGCGTGTGGCACTTCGACCAAATGCTCCTCCACGAGGGTGATGCTGCATGATGAAGAATCAGTCACAGTGCTGGTTTTGTTTGTGGTATTTGGTCTACCGTTTGATGCTGAAATTCTGTAGCAATTCTACCTTATGAGATTGGATATATATAGTTGAGAATAATAAAAACTGTAATAGTATTATGTAATGTCATTTAGCCTCCTAGATTTTCTCTTATCAGAATAATTCCTAGTCAACCTTTGAATAGCAAACTTGATGGGAGCTTGAGCTTATCTATTGAATGTGTAACAGTTTAAACATAGCACCTATTTCATCATCTGATCTTATAAACAAGCAAGTTATTCAATTAAGTCTTATTTTGACTTGGAAGATCTTCTTCAACTAGATGGCTTTTGTAGAGCAATTTTGTGTCTCTCTCTCTCTCTCTCCTTTTTTTTTTTTTTTTTTTTTTTTTTTTTCCATTTCTAAATCAGAACCAAACCTGCATCACACCCAGATGCTTTTCTTTGATTGGATCAATGACATATTAGATCAAAACTATTATCTTTACTCAGCTGCTGATATTTACATGAAATTTCAAAATAACAAGCTTCTTGCAATCAAAGCTAGAAGAGAAACTAGAAGGGTTTCAAGTTTGTCTAAAGCAAACTTTCCAATGGAAAGTCCTCTTGTTGTCGCTGTTTCTTCTGGTTTTACAGGCCTTTTTTGGAGGACAAGAAGAGTGAATCAACTCCCACATCACTTGTATGTCTTCATATTCTTGACAGGACTCCAAGTCCTTGTAAAGACTCAGAAGCACATCTCTGCTCCCTGCAGAGTACAGGCAACCGTATATATATATAAGAGAGAAAAAAAAAATCACAGAAACAACATAATCACCTATTGATGTAATAGCTGAGAATTCAATTCAGTTTGATTACCTTTCTTCTTGGGTCTAAAGCCTGAAGTGATCTTTGAAAGTACACACTTTGTTGTCAAGAAAAATGAGTTTTTGATGCATAGCCAGCCTCTCCATTTTCCCATTTTCACATAGCTTTTGCTTCTCATATTTCATTATTTCCCTCTCCATTTTATATGTTCATTTTCTAGTTGTGACCCTACTCCACCCTCAATTATAAATCAATTATAAATTAATAATGTTTGAAAGCAAAACAACAAAACGCATCCGACAATCCGACCTAGCACAACCCAACACATGTCAAGACAGGAGAGAGAGCCTTTATTGATGGAAAATACACTCATGTCCTCCTCCCCATTTGCTTGATCAAGTTGAGTTGATCACAAACACACAGTCACAGAGGTTAGATTTGTCATTTGGGAATTTGGTGGAGACCGGAGACAATGAAACCTCATTAATATATAAAAAAAAAAAACAGGACCAGTGTTGAATTCTGAGAAGTTTATGGTAGAGATCCTTTGGATTTTGCTTTTTTCACTTATCTTTCTAACCAAAGATTCTCAGTTGTATATTACAGTATTTATTCAATGAAAAAGAGTGATGGGTCCACTGGTCAAACGGTTGGTTGGTTTTTCTTCTAACTCTGCTAATCACTGATTATTATATTTTTTTTATATAGATTAATTAGTAATTACTAATTAGTAAGAGAAGATTGATGCGCTGCAAGTTTGTTCTGGTTTAAATTAACTAATTAAGGACATGAGAAGTATTAGTTAGAACAAGCTTAGTTTAGTTTAGTTTAGTTTAGTTTAGTTTAGTTTGGATTCTTTCGATATCGATTTACATGCTTTACTTGTAGCAAGTAAAAGCATGTGCAGTGTAACCATTTCTGGTAGCTTACTCTCCAACTGCTATCCATTGTAATTTTTTTTTTGTTTCCACAAACTTCTGTTCTGATACAAGAAATCATTTCTTTTATGTGTTTTGATATTTCGACAATCTCAAACCCAGAGAGAAACCCAGTAGGCATATCTCAATTAAAATTATCAAACAAGCTTGAACAGTCGATTAAGCAAAAACAAATTTAGGCATTTTAGAGGTCAGATCGACAGGTTTAGATAAGCAAGAGTGAGTTGTTATTAGTAGATGTCAAAGGAATCAAAACACTGATCAAAGAAAAGACTTGACAAAGTGTCACCTTCGAATATAATTTAGATGGGTTTAATTTGTTTTAAAAGGTTGGTTGTATTTGGTACAGCATCTATCTGCACGTCTCATCGATACCTAAATTTTTAATTTGAAAAATTAAGCTGTCCAATTAATCAAATCCAGCAAATATCAAAATGTGTGATTTGAGAAAACAACACCCAATCGACAAAGATCATGATGCAAATAGACCAATATCTTGGTGCTCATTTTCAATTTCTTTGATTTTTTGAGAACAAAACCAGAGACTGACATGGAGCCATAGTCTGATGATGATGCTGCAAGCTTAAAATGAACCGGAGAGCTTCAATGCTCTTTAATTGTGGTAAAAATTAAGTTCAAGGCCATTTTAATATTTTAAGTTTATTTATTTATTTATTTTTTAAAATAATGAATATCATTTTATTATTTATTTCATTTTTTTAAAGTTGGAAGTTATTTATTAATTTGTGTTTTTATTTATTTCTTAAATTTTGTTTTATTTTTTGTCAAAAACCTTTATGTAAAATTAAAAGAAAAAAATTACACAAACTGACCTAAAACCGGAACCGGAACTAGAACCGGTAATCGGCGGTTGAAACCGCACTCATGAACCGTGACCCAGTGCTAGCCCTGATATATCAGGGGCCAGGGCAAACTAATAAGAATTTTGGCTTTTGGGCCCCTCTAAGCTAATTTTTGGCCCCTTCTAAACTAAAATATAATAAGAGATTTGTCTAATTTTTTATGGGCCCTGGGTGGTTGCACCTCTTGCACCAGCCCAAGGCCGGCTTTGCCGTAACCCACGGTTCCGGTTGCGGTTCATGTGACCACGGATCAGGAACCGAGTGGCCAAGCCTATTTAGGAGTCTTTAGACATGAAAATTAAAACATTAAATTTAGGCCCTTGATTCATTAAGAGGACACAGGGTAATGGATTATAGAAAGTTGAGGACAATGTGAGGATATAGGAGGTAAGAAGATGGCCTTTCAATTTTCGTTCCATTCAAGACAAAATAGAACAGAATAAATGGGAAATGATTCCCTATAGCGCGACACATACTACTTAACTCTAGACCCTCAAGCAACCAAATTGTGCCGTTTTAATTGATGCCTATAAAACCCTAGGCTAGGGTTTAAGTTCGAACTCTGCTTCACTCTCTTCAAAACACAAGCGACACCACCCTCTTCTTTGCTGCGACGGCTTCTTCGCACGACACAGTGTCTCGGGTGGGTCAAAGATTATCTGTTGTAATATAAATACTAAAATAATTCGGATTTTTTTTAAGGGTAATGGTAGATACTTTTTTTTTGAAAATGGAATTCATTAGAAGAAAAAGGATTACACATAAGTTGGGCAATCGCCCAACACCAGACTCTCCACAGACATAGGACAATTTTCTAACTAGACAGACTCGCCAACATAACCAAGGCCTAACTTAGCAAGACTATGAGCCACCTTATTGGCCACTCTAGGAACAAACTTAATAGACTGAAAACCAGAAAAACCTAAAACAACCTTAATATCATGAATAACCACTCCAATATTAGAACTAGGAACAACATCCGAACCAATTAAATCCACAACCACCTTAGCATCAGACTCAACTAAAGCGGGAACAAGTCTCGTTTCCAGAGCCAGTCTCAACCCTCTGAGAATCGCCAACGCTTCAGCAATCTGGGGGTTCAAACACACCCCAATATGAAGACAAAGAGAAGCCATAACAAGCCCTTGACTGTTACGAATCACCACATCAATACCAGAAGATGATCTGCTGCTACACAAAGCTGCATCCGTATTAATCTTGAAAAAACCATCCGAAGGAGCTTGCCACCTAGAAGACAATTGTTGATTGACAGAAATGACACTCAAAGACAAGTTTGCATTGTGGAAAACCCTTAGAAAATCTGAAGCCCAAACCAAAATGTCATCCTCGGGAAGCAGAACAGAGGAATGAACAAGCTGGTTCCTTCGAAACCAAATCCTCCACTAAACCACATAGAGAAGCTCAAAATCTTTCTGACCAACACGAGCCTTGCAAGACACAACAAAATCAAAAAAGGAAGAAGAATCCAAACTTTGCCCGTTACCAGAAAGAACAGAGACAACGCGAACATTTTTCAAGGCAGGGCAACGCCAAAGGGCGTGCAGAACATACTCATTCCTTCGGCCACAAACTGGGCACACCACATCAAGACACATACCATGATCAACCAGCACATACCTCGTTGGGAGCCAACCATTACAAGCTCTCCACAGGAAATTTTCTTTAACCTTACTTGATAACTATATATATATATATATATATATATATATATATATATATATATATATATATATACAGAAATTCTATTATCAGTTCGAACTGACAAAAGTTATATCAGTTCCTTGTATGTGGGCCACTGGATTTAAATACTTTGACTTGGCTGTATGCACTTATCAGTCAAAGTATTTAAATCCAGTGGTCCACATACAAGGAACTGATATAACTTTTGTCAGTTCGAACTGATAATAGAAAGACTATATATATATATATATATACATATATATGTTGTAAATCAAAGAATAACAAATAACAAAAAAAATAAAAATGAGAGAGAGACATCAGTGAAGAGACGAGAGAGATAATATCAGAGAAAATATGTGCTTCATTATATTGATACTTGGAACCCTATTTACAAGAGAGAGAGCACATATATATACAGTGAGCAAAAGCAACACCACCAACTTGCACTCAACATACATCATCGTTTACATCACAAGCAAGTGGAGAGAAAAAAGGAGAGATATTTAGGAGAGATATTAGGGAGATATTTAGGAAGATATTATGTGTGATATTGTGGGAGATATTTAGGAGAGATATTAGGGAGATATTTAGGAAGATATTATGTGTGATATTGTGGGAGATATTTAGAGAGACATTTAGGAGATATTATGGGGAGATATTTATGTGATATTTGTTGTGATATTTGTGTGTATAACACATGTGATAAAAACCATATATATTATAACACTCCCCCTTGAATTTATACTACATGTGTAAGGTTCATGATTTGTATTGGCTTGATTCCATTGTAAAACGCTCTATATTTATATTAGTTGTTGCTTAGGATGTTCTTGGAAGAAAAGAAGCTTAAAAGGTGAAGAGCAACATCTAGTGCAAATGTCGTCTTCAAGAGGTGAAAGCGTCAAAGGTATACTTCGACTTCTATCCTCTTGCAAGGCATTAGCGTGCACACACACAATTCATACATGTGTGTCCCTGCACCTTAGTTCAAACATTTGGTATAACACATTCACATACTTCTTAGTATGCTCATGCATTGGTTTCTTATAGACAAACATTGTAAAATTGCATGCTTTGTGACTATCTCTTTGATATGGCATGCTTGTGTGAATTTGTGTTTATTTGTTTATGTGTTTTATATTTTGGACTTGAGTATGTTCTTATTTGATTCCTTATTGAGTTCCAATCGTTTTGGTTACTCATTCATAAGGTTTCGAGTCCAAATGACTTAGCTAGGCTACTTTACGTTCTCATTCGTTAAGTTGACTTCATCGTCGTATTCCGAGATGATTTCTCAACCATTTTTCAAAGTTTTATAGTCATAGTCATGCGTGAGGGAGTCACAGTTTATAATCCGAAAACGGATTCAAATTTGGAGTTCGAATGCTCGAATACAGCTGAAGAACAAGAGAGGTGCGCGAGGGAGCAAGATTGGCCAACGGCCAAACTTGGCCACCATGTGTGGAGGCCATGGGGCCCACGACCAGAGCACCCCTCTAGTCCTATGTGGCCCACACGCTCCACACGGGAAGCTGATGTGGCAGCCTTTGATTGGTTTTCATTTTCCCTCTCTCTCTTCCTTTTAAATCCTCTCCATTCCCTCTCATTTATTCTAAGGAGAAAAATTTGAAAAAGATAAAATTAGAAAATTTCTCTCAATTTTAGTTTTCTTATGTTGATCATAACTCTCTCATACGAACTCGAAATTGATTGATCCAAAAACCAAAATTGTTGGTCTTGAAGAGAGCTACAAACCCCAAGCATTTCTAGAGGCATCTGACTTTGTCATTTTTTCCAGTGGTCTGATTTTCAGTACGTGGTCAACTTTGTACGTTCAACTTCTTCTTTTTCATTTCATCTTTGATCATCTCTTTTATTATTACTATTTGATTGATGAAATATGTTAAGAAAGATGTTAGATCATATGCTAGGGGTGTTTGATCATTTTTTAATTGAGTTTTAGCTTTGTGATTTCTCTTGAATATATATTTGCTAAACTTGATTCAACTTGAAATTGATTCTAGAAATGATATATATGATGTGCCTCATGTTATTTTCTAGGTTTAATTTCATGATCTAAGAACTAGGTTTTTAGTGTGATATATTGAATATTCATACCTTGTTCTTATTGATTTACATGTCTTGATTTCTAGATACATTTGTGATTGTTTGTTGAAAGCATATTCTAGATTATCATTGAACATGTACATTTAGCTTGATTGATCATCTAGCTTTATTTGATTGTGTTTGCATCATTTGCATCACTTAGATCATAGCCTTGCATTAGGTTGAAGTCTCTAGCAAAGTGAGTGAAGCTTTGTGGATAGAGCAAGGAAGTCTTGACTAGAGTCGGGAAGACTCAGATAATCAAGCAAGAAGACTTAGCTAGGAGTAGAAAACCCTAGATAGCTAAGCAAGAAATCATCCTAGAAGCTTGAGAGCTTTGGATAGGATGTTGCTACCTAGAGGTGTAGGACACACCTTTGATAGGTAGTAGGCTTTGTGATTCACTAGCTCGAGGGTAGATTAGGAGTTGATAGCTTGAGCGTATATCATGAGTTGGTAGCTTGAGTGTGTAAGTCCTTTTTCATATACTGGATTGCTTTGCCAGTGATTATGGTATCAACCCGTAGATGTTTCCTCTTTGAGGTTTTACCACGTAAAAATCATTGTGTCAATTTTTGCTTTACTTTTCTTTATCTTCCATATTTTACATAGATTGCATATCTTGTAAATTGATTAACTCTTGCATTAGTTAAATCAATCCATTTGTTGAATATCTTCAAGTGTGCATTTTCTTTGTTATATTCCGTATAGTTTTTAATATTGGAAGAATCTGGGCCTATACCTATTCACCCCCCTCTAGGTATATTCTACACTACTCCTTAAGAGAAATTTCATTTGGTATCAGAGCGGGTGTCAAGACGCACTTAGATAGACCCTTTCTTTGAAGTGTTTGTGTTTTGTTTGTGATAATCATGATTAAGGAAGTGTTTTCATATGTGGCTTATTTTGTTGAACATATTGACTTAGATGAGAAAAAGATCAATGATCGTACTTTTGAAAATGAACGTTTATCTAAAGTCAATATGTCCCTTAACAAGAAGCTAGAGAATCATGGTCTTAGCTCAAAGGAATTCAATGAACTTAAAGACAAGATCTTAAGTCTAGAATTGAATTTAAAAGATAGCAATGATAGAGTTAGCATATTGAAGCAAGAAATTGAGCAAATGGATATTTCTCTTGTTAGTGCTAAAATGCTAGAAAACATGCTTAAAGCCAAAATTATTGAGCACTTAACTCAAGAGAAAAAGTATGAACAATGGTTAAATAAATCTCTAAAAGATGTTATGTTTAATGATAACATCGTCGAAAAATATGCCATTAAAATTAGGGTGCTTAGTGAGAAACTTGATGAGGCTAATAAGATGATTAGCAATATGTCATCTAGCTCTAACAAAATTGAAACCTTCATTAAAAGTGGAAAGCATCTTAGTGATAAAAGAGGATTGGGCTATATAAATGAGAAGGAAACCCCTTCTACTAACAATTCTACTTTTGTCAAAGCAAGCATTGAAACAAATGTAGGTACACTCACTCAAGGTAAAGCTATGATAGCTACTGGAGGTGCCTCTTCATCAACAAGGATGTTCAATGGAAGAACTCAACAAAAAAAACATCAAGGAGCAACAACCTCAAATGCAAGAGGTGGAGCATCAAGGGTTGCACATCAAAGAGGAAAAATTATGAGAAGTCCAAAGGAGTTGGAAGCAAATACAAATGGTAAATTTCTCAAATTTATTCTTATTTGTCATCATTGTAATATGGTAGGACATATTCGACCTAGATGCTTTGAGTATATTTAGAAATGCAAACTTGATAATGTTTTTCATGATATGTCTTTGAATGACCTAGGCAATCATCCATGTATGGATATAGAAATAGACCTAGGAAGACCTTGGAAAAGCATGTTGTGAAGAATGTTGTTGATGACTTGCTTGCTAAATCTTGTGTTGTGCCTCACTCTACTATACATAAGAAAGTTGATAATGTTTTGTTTGATATTTTTGAAAATGTGACCAATGAGGTCAAGGTGCATGTTAAAAAGCTTAACATTGAGTCAAAGCATGTTAGTAGTAAGAGTGAGAGGCATGTTGTGAAAAATGTGTGGATTAGAAAAGACACATCTAAATGTCATGTTGCACAATATGCTTTACGTGCCAACTCCTCATATTCTTGGTACCTAGATAGCGGTTGCTCTAGGAACATGACCGGGAACAAAGAGTTTTTTAAGAATCTTATTTTAAAGGATGAAGGTTGGGTCACTTTTGGTGATGGTACCAAAAAGCAAGTTCTTGGCAAGGGAACAATTTGTATCCCCGGATTGCCTCAATTTCGCGACACTTTGTATATTGATGGGTTACAAGCTAACTTGATAAGTATTACTCACTTGTGTGAAATTTTAAAGAAGTTAGTTTTAACAAAGATGTGTGCACTATAATTGATAAAAAGGGCAATGTTGTCCTAAGAGTCAAAAGGTCTATAGACAATTGCTATTGTCTTGAGATAGATCCTCTAACTTGTAACATGGCACATGAGTGCAACAAGCTTGATTTGTGGCATTAACGTTTGGGTTACATGAATTTTAAAGATTTGAAAAAGCTTGAAAAATATGACATTGTTAGAGGTCTTCCTAATCTTAGTAAAAAGCTTGAGATGATTTGTGAACCTTGCCACTTAAGTAAGCAAACCAAAGTGTATCATAAGAAGAATTCTTATATAGCTACCAAGAGACCTTTAGAATTTGTGCATAATACCAATAATCTTGTAAAGGAACATACTAGGAAAACTTGAATTAAAAAAGTATGTTGTGAAAAATGGTCCTAGTCATTCTTCTAAACATGTTTCTAATGATAACTCTTTGAATGTTGTGCATGTTAATGATAATCATGTGAAGAAGAATGTCAAGAAGATTTGGTTGAAAAAGAGTGTTTCACATGATCATATTCATAGTCTTGATGATATTTTTGTTGATGGCAATAATGATATGTTTAACATGAGTAATATCTTTATAAAGAAGATTGTTGATGTTTTATCTTTTAGATATACTATTGCCGTGAGAAATGATCATGATGGTTTATGTGTTAGTGCACCTAAGACCAAATGGGTCAAGGATGAGTGCTCTTACCATTAGTGTAAGATTGCACATGGGAGTTAGCTTTAAGATTAGTGTCAAGTTGTTAAGTATTTTAGCTATCTTGCTTTGTTTCTATATAACTTGACATGAACTTAGCTATCTCACATATTTGCTATGATGGTCGAAATCTATTGATTAACTTTTTGAGAAGTTGTTTTTATGAAATCTATATGGTAACTATCATGTTATGACTTTTAGAGAAAGTCAATTTTTGTTGTTGTTTGAGTTGAAATGCATAGTCTTTAGTCTCTTGGAACGACACACTAACAACTTGTTGTCATGAGGACAAACAAGCCAAGAGGACTCATAAAAAGGGTGAAGACTTTACATTTGATGGAAAATAGATTGCAAAGGCATCTCTATATCACATTGCTTGCTTACTTGAATTTTCATCTCTCAACTCATTGTTTGCACTATTTCATGAAGCATGTCATATTAGAGAAATAGTATAGTGTTCTTATGGTTCTCTTTGACATTTGCTCCTTTAAGATTTTTTGATGATAATTGTTCACATTGATCTTAATCATAATATGTGTTATTGTATGTATGATTGCGGTCGGAAGTGCATGCACACAATTACTTTGGATGAAACAAATCCTTAAGGATTATGAGATAGAACAAGGAAAAATGACACTTTATTGTGATAACTTAAGTTCCATTAATATCTCTAAAAATCCGGTTCAACACTTCCGCACAAAACACATAGACAATAGACATCATTTCATTAGAGACCTAGTTGAACATTCCATTGTTACTCTAGAGCATATGCCTACTAAAAATCAACTTGCGGACTTGTTCACTAAGCCCTTGGACAAAGAGAGGTTTAAAACTCTTAGAATGTCCATTGACATGATTTGTGTTGATTGATGTCTTTGTGTGATTGTGAGTGGCTTGATAAGCAAAACTTTAATTGAATATCATTGTCTTTGAGAGTTACTCACTTGAGAAGTAATGATCTTTAACAAGTATCTTTTATTGTTTCTAGATCATGCACTTGAGCTTGAAAATCTTATTTTTGAAAAGTGCACTAATGCTTCTCTTATATGTTTTAGTTTTGAGTTTTTGTGGTTGAATATGTGTAGATAATGGGTGCATCTAGAAGTTTATTGTTAAGTACATGATAGATGACCTATGGTATGTATCCATTTTGCTTCGGCACTACATAGTAATCAACGAGCACCCTCATGGAAAGGGTTACACACCTTGGTTGTGTAGCCACCCAATGTAGGAAAGGGCTACGCCATTGTGATGAGTGAAAGCCACCATGAGGAGTATATGTTTTTGTTAGTAAAATCAAAGAAGTGTTGAAATGAATCATAAAAAAAAAATCTTTGATTCTAAGCCTAAAAGAAATGAAAAATAAAAGGCTTATTGGTGTATAGTTGAGAATTGTGAAAAGCTCGGGTTGACAAATAGAAATGGGAATACGAGCCACATGCACACACATGCTCATATGTTGATATCTATTCTTTTTAAAAGCAAAAACCGGATGAATATCGGTTTGACATATTTTTGGAAATGCTTTAGATGGATAGGTGTAGATAGAGTTTACATGTTGATATCACAATTACTCCTTCTATATATTTGAGAAGCATTCGCACACACACATTTTGCTTATGTGCTTGATTCATTAGCAATGTGAGAATATTTTTGAGAGATTAATGAAAATCTATGATTCTCTTTTGGACTTTGACAAGTTATGAAATATTTTCTCTTATTGCTTGATTGTGTGATTGTGTGATTGTGTGATGTCCCTTGTGAACAAATCTACTTGGTGATGATATGTGGAGCATATGTTAAGGGGGAGCTTTAGTTTATTCAACTTCTCTTTCTATATGATTTGTTTGCTTAATATCTCGTTCTTTATCTCTTGTGTCCCTTGTCTATTCCTTGACAAAAAGGGGGAGAAAATGTATACCTCACCATGTTTGATATTGGGGAGATTTTGTATACTTCACACCTTGTGTTGAAAAATGTTTCAATTGTGTGAATCATATTCCTCTTTGTGCTTAATTGTGACTTTGTCTTAAGGGGAGAAAAAATTCTTTCTTGATAATGTTAAGGATGGTTGGTCATTGGGAATTGGGAAATTAAGGGAATGCTTTAATATGAAAACATTTTATTCACTTGAGATAATGCATTTTTGTATGAGATAAGGAATGTCTTATATATTTGTTTTTGGTTAATAACTCACCATTCTTCTTTAGAGAAGATCTCTTGTTTAGTTTGCTATTTTCTCTCATAGGTACTTTGAAGACCAAAAGAGGAACTTTGAAGACTTTTTAGTCTAGAAATCTCTTTGTAATGTGAGGATGAGAGTATGCTATCAACTTAAGTTTATTGGAGTGAAACATTGTATGGTGAGGATGAGGTTTTGCCATGGAATAGCCAAAGGGGGAGATTGTAAGGTTCATGATTTGTATTGGCTTGATTCCATTGCAAAACGCTCTATATTTGTATTAGTTGTTGCTTAGGATGTTCTTGGAAGAAAAAAAGCTTAAAAGGTGAAGAGCAACGTCTAGTGCAAATGTCGTCTTCAAGAGGTGAAAGCGTCAAAGGTATACTTCGACTTCTATCCTCTTGCAAGACGTTAGCGCACACACACACAATTCATACATGTGTGTCCCTACATTGTAGTTCAAACATTTGGTATAACACATTCACATACTTCTTAATATGCTCATGCATTGGTCTCTTATAGACAAACATTGTAAAATTGCATGCTTTGTGACTATCTCTTTGATATGGCATGCTTGTGTGAATTTGTGTTTATTTGTTTATGTGTTTTGTATTTTGGACTTGAGTATGTTCTTATTTGATTCCTTATTGAGTTCTGGTTGTTTCGGTTACTCATTCATAAGGTTTCAAGTCCAAACGACTTAGCTAGGCTACTTTGCGTTCTCGTTCGTTGAGTTGACTTCATCGTCGTATTCCGAGATGATTTCTCAACCATTTTTCAAAGTTTTATAGTCATAGTCGTAGTCGTGTGTGAGGGAGTCATGGTTCATAATCCGAAAATGAATTCGAATTCGGTGTTCGGATGCCGAAGAACGCGAGAGGTGCGCGAGGGAGCAAGATTGGCCAACGGCCAAACTTGGCCACCCCGTGTGGAGGCCGTGGGGCCCATGGCCAGAGAACCCCTTTGGTCCCATGTGGCCCACACACCTCACATGGGAAGCTGATGTGGCAGCCTTCGATTGGTTTTCGTTTTCCCTCTCTTTCTTCCTTTTAAATCTTCTCCATTCCCTCTCATTTATTCTAAGGAGAAAAATTTGAAAAAGATGAAATCAGAAATTTTTTCTCAATTTTAGTTTTCTTATGTTGATCATAACTCTTTCATACGAACTCGAAATTGATTGATCCAAAAACTAAAATTGTTGGTCTTGAAGAGAGCTACAAACCCCAAGTATTTCTAGAGGCATCTGACTTTATCACGCTTCCCAGTGGTCTGATTTTCAGTACGTGGTCAACTTTGTTTGTTCAACTTCTTCTTTTTCATTTCATCTTTGATCATCTCTTTTATTATTACTATTTGATTGATGAAATATGTTAAGAAGGATGTTAGATCATATGCTAGGGGTGTTTGATCATTTGTTAATTGAGTTTTAGCTTTGTGATTTCTCTTGAATATATATTTGCTAAACTTGATTCAACTTGAAATTGATTCTAGAAATGATATATATGATGTGCCTCATGTTATTTTCTAGGTTTAATTTCATGATCTAAGAACTAGATTTTTAGTGTGATATATTGAATATTCATATCTTGTTCTTATTGATTTACATGTCTTGATTTCTAGATACATTTGTGATTGTTTGTTGAAAGCATATTCTAGATTATCATTGAACATGTACATTTAGCTTGATTGATCATCTAGCTTTATTTGATTGTGTTTACATCATTTGCATTACTTAGATCATAGCCTTGCATTAGGTTGAAGTCTCTAGCAAAGTGAGTGAAGCTTTATGGATAGAGCAAGGAAGTCTTGACTAGAGTCGAGAAGACTCGGATAGTCAAACAAGAAGACTTAGCTAGGAGTAGGAAACTCCGGATAGCTAAGCAAGAAATCATCCTAGAAGCTTGAGAGCTTTGGATAGGATGTTGCTACCTAGAGGTGTAGGACACACCTTGGATAGGTAGTAGACTTTGTGATTCACTAGCCCGAGGGTAGATTAGGAGTTGATAGCTTGAGTGGATATCATGAGTTGGTAGATTGAGTGTGTAAGTCCTTTTTCATATAGTGGATTGCTTTGCCGGTGGTTGTGGTATCAACTCGTGGATGTTTCCTCTTTGAGGTTTTACCACGTAAAAATCATTGTGTCAATTTTTGCTTTACTTTTCTTTATCTTCCATATCTTACATTGATTGCATATCTTATAAATTGATTAACTCTTGCATTAGTTAAATCAATCCATTTGTTAAATATCTTCAAGTGTGCATTTTCTTTGTTATATTCCGCATAGTTTTTAATATTGGAAGAATTTGGGCCTATACCTATTCATCCCCCCTCTAGGTATATTCTACACTACTCCTTAAGGGAAATTTCAACATGTATTGATTTTTTAGGGAAAATCCCAATGGGATAAAACCTAAGTAAATCATATATAATAATCTCATGCATCTTATGATGTTGAACGTTCTCAAAACTATCTCGTTAAAAACCTTATTAGGAAAATCCAGTGGGACAAAACCTGATCGAAGGGAAAAAAAAGTATAGTGTACATATGTTCGTTCTGAACTTTGCTCCCCCTGATTGTCTCATTAAAAACCTTGTCAGAAAAACCCAGTGGGACAAAACCTAATCGAAGGGAAAAAGAGTACAATGCAAATATGTCAATAGTTAATGTTTTCTTTAAAACATTTCACAAATTTATACTTTGCTAGGGAAAACCTAGTGGGATAAAAACCTAAGCAATGATATTCATTGATCAGTCGGATCAAAGTAATATTTATGATGATCTTTTGGATCAAGGTAATATATGTACAATGATTAGTAAGATCAAAGTAATATTTACAATGATCTTTTGATTAAGATTAAATATATATGATGATCAACTGGATTAATGTAATATTTATGATGATCTTTATGAATCAAAACATTTTTGAGTGTGCTTAGAGAATTGTCTCATTAAAACCTTATCAGAAAAACCCATTGGGACAAAAACCTGATTGGAAAGAAAAAAAGTACAATGCACATATGCCCCAATATAATTAATATATTTTATTTGATATGCTCCCCCTGATAAAAGTTCTTTTAAAGCAATCTTCTAGATTGCTAAACTGGGGTATACAGAAGTTTATTTTATGAAATGAAATAATATTATAAATGACTGGAGGGAGTGTAAGTAAAGACTTGCTTTATGGAGTAATATCCATATGGAATCTTTTCAATATATTCTAATTGATGGACAAACATTCCATTTGATCGTCGACCTTCAGGTCGAGACAATATTTCCTTTTCCACGTCTTTCATTTTTAAACTCATTTACCAAAAATTCAAGAGCTTTCAAGAGCTCTCCAGGAGCTCCAATTAAATTCATATCATCAACATATGTTGTGAATATAGTAAATTCGGATTTTGATTTCTTTGCGAAGACACTTGAGTATATAATATAATTATTACACCCTTATTTTATCAGATATTTAATGAGACGATTATACTACATCCGTCCAGATTGTTTTTAATCCATATAAGGATTTTTATATGTTTATCAAATACAGATTACGAGATCTCGATTTATATGCATCTAGCATTTTTAATCCTTCATGGATTATAAATATCTGCATTGAGTGAATCATATAGATAAATGATTACTATGTCTGAAGATGCATTTCAAGTCTTTCAAAGGCAGCCAAATTCATTAAATATTTGGAACATAATCGTATTCATCAATAATGAATACCAAGTTTCTGTAAGAAACCTTGTATTTCGAGTCGTGCCTCATATCTCACGATCTCGTTTTTCTTATTACGTTTTCGTATAAAGACCCATTAGTATCCAATTAGTTTGACATCTCTAGGTGTCTGGAGTACTATTAGTCTAAATACTTTATGTTTGGCATATGAAGTCAATTCTTCTTGAATTGCTTCTTTTCATTTAGGCCAATCATGCCTTTTATATACAATTATTGATATTATGAATATCATAATTATCGTTTATAATTTCAGTAACGCTATTGTGTATAAAAAGACATCATCAATGATTGTTTCTTTATGATTCCACATTCTCTCATATAATTTATAGAAATTTTCTCAATTTCAAAATACTTGAATCTCTGTTGAGATTTCTTCCATTACAATGGATTTAGTCATTTCATAGACTAGTATAGAAATTTTCTCAATTTCATTATACTTGTATCTCTGTTGAGATTTCTTCCATTTTCAATCGATTTAGTCATTTCATAGACTTGTGTCTCATTAGATATATCAGACTCTTTCATAGTTGATTTAGAGAAAGTGAATTTATTTATAACTCGAGTTTTGTTTATATTAGGATCCTGATAACAATACCTTTTGTTATAGGTAAAAATCGTCATAGAGGATACGTCATTATATTGAGAGAGTCAGCATAGCCATGTATGCAGAAAGTCAAAAGAAGTCAGCTTGGGGAGCAGAACCTCCTAGAAGGTGACTTACTCGGCATCGATTAAGGCAAAACCGATCATAACCAAGTGAGTCGACTCGGGCAACAAAACCTGCTCGGGCATACTCGGTACTTAACAAATGAGATAGATTACAAACACCCTCTCTTTGGGTACAGAGACAGAATCAACAATTGACAACTCCAAAATAACTACGGTATAGCTACCCAGAGTTCAAAAAAGGAAACAGACAGATTCCCCCACGCATAAGGAAGTTAGAGTCCTGCCCAGATTCGAATCTAGCTGAAACAGAAAACATGGCAAATACTAAATAGGAAAACAAGTCCTAAAAGGACTCGATAACCACTCGTAACTTAGGCATCACGACATCAAACCCTAGTGATACCTACAAACTCTAATATCACCATGTATAAATACCCTTGTAAAACACGAATAGAGGGGTACGCGAGAATTAATAAGAGAGACTAGAGTATGTATTCCAACGATATTCATAGTGAATTTGGCTACGTTGCTAAGGCAACAACCCATGGATGTTTCTCCGATCATTGGAGTTTTGATAGCGCTTCAAATGTTCACATTTAGCGCTCCCTTACTTAGCTTTTGTAACTGTTTTTCTAGCCCTTTTTGGTATTTAATATTGTAAATAAGTGTATTTCAGGTATTTCAGCTAATCAGGGGCATTTTGGACCAAACTGGAAGAAAGTAGCAAAATCAGGGCAAAAGAGGGCAATTTCGTAATTATGGAGAATCAGGGGTCAAAGTGTAATTCTGGAGGAATTATTGCATATTTGGTGATTAAGGAAGAATTCAGGGGTGCATACTGTAATTCGCCAACCAAAGCACAGCTATCAGCGTCACGTCACCTGCCTGGACGACGTCGTTTTGACCCTCTTGCACGTCAGCGATAACGTCATCATTTTCAACCTCTAACCGGGTAGCACAGACCCGCGAACCCGACTTGGTAACCCGATAACTCAGTTCAGACCCGACGATGACTCGGACGTTTGTTGACCATTTTCGACTTACTTTTCGACCGTTCTCCGCCCAGAACGACAGCTGGAGCTTCCTCGATCAGTTTCTTACCACTTCCGGCCTCCCATGTAAAATATTTGGCTCTCCACCAACTCCTTCAAATCTTCAAACCTCCATGGCCGAGTCTACACTTCAAGGTCATTCTAGTGGCTTCTTGCACGCGAACAACACATCCAGACCTGCGGAATCTCCATGAGTTCATGCCGAGAGACATATCTCGCAATCCAGAAAGCATGAACTCGCGGGAAACCTTCCATTTTCACCATGAGTTCACGCCGACGGGAATAAGCCCGCGAGCCAGAGTGAATGAAGTCGTCGGAACACCTGGGAAGGAAGGCAGCTCGTCCTACTTGCTCTCCAATCACCTTAGCTTGTCCAAAACACCTTACCACTTAGATATTTTGAGATATTTTCCATATAACTTACCTTAGATAAAATATCTATCATCTATCTTAGTTAGTAAGTTAATACATACTACACATTACACTACATTAGATATTATTAGTTTTTAATTTACTTTAGTTTTTAGAATTAAGGGAGAGAATAACTCTCTCAACTTTAGTCTAGTTCTTCATCATTTTCCCATCATTTTCTAGGTAGCCAAACACCACTTTGAGTTACTTAGAATTGATCTTTTCAAGTTGCTCTAGAAGGATATTGTTCTTGGATTGCATAGAGGAGTCTTCTTGGCCAAGAAACTAATCAAAATGGGTTTGTTTTGCTATTCTTTTGTATTCTCTAGTTTATATACTTCTATGTGTAACTAACTCCTTTTGTTAAGGGATTGATGTAACTCTTGTAATTAAACCAATGATTTAATTAATCCATTTGTTATTTCACTCTCTAAGGCTTTGTATGTGTGTATTATGAACTCTAATGATATATTGATGATATGTCTTGCATAAACATATATTTGTACACACTTGGTAGTGATTTCATGCATAAAGTGTCACACTATGTGTATAAAGGGTTCAATATCCATTTTATAGAGACGTCTCTAAGTAATTTTGGTTAATTAGAGAATCTTTACATCACTATTCCAAAATTCTCTCTTGATCACTTGTCTTGATATTAGATTATGTGTAAGATGATGGATTTGGTGCTCAACATTATTGATAATGAAATACATGCCTTAGAATGTTGTGAATGTGCTTAATGAATGATTGGTTAATGAAATGGTTGTTACTTGAATGAATCAATCCCCTAACATCTCTTAGTCTAGCTTAATCATCTTTTAATCTAGCTTAAATCTTAGTTAATTGCAAGCTTAGTATAATTGCTTTAGATAACATTAACTAGTGAACTTGTCTAGAAATTAGAAATCAATAATCAATGATAACCTAGAGCTAGTTAGCTAATTTACCTCCTCGTGGGAACGACCACCCTTACTCGTGTCCCTATACTACTCGTACGACTCGTACACTTGCGATGGGTGAACCACCCACGCGCCCCTTTAGAATAACTGTAGTAGAATAGTGTAATTTACTGTAGCATTTGTAGAACCGGTTTGTGCGCGTCAAGTTTTACCACGTATTTTGTGTCCTTCATCGTTAATTCTTTCATTCCTATTATTTTTGTTCATAGTTACAGGTCTTTTGCTGAGATAAACCGTTGACTGATTTACTACGAAAAATCACCGTCAACAATTGGTGCTAGAAGAAGGGGGGCTGCTATCAAGGTAGGACGTTCAAACCCCTTTGAACCCACTTCAAGAACCCTTGTGAAACAATGGCTGGCGAAGAAGATGACATCGATTCCAGATACAGTCAAGGACTACCATGTAATGAGTTGAAGGATGACGCTACTCTCAATGCTGCAGATGTTACCCTAACAACCGCAGATCAATTAACTGCCGTAGCTGGTATTCATCGTTTCCCTCTAACCAATGAGGAAATCGTACAACGATTCCGGGCCTCTCTACAGCAGCTCATATCTAATGCGGCAAGGTAAGGAGTTGACCTCTCAACTACAGAAGGTTTAACCTCACCCCATAATCTGCCCACTCCAAATCAGCAGGTAACAAGATTGCGTTCCATAGTGGTGGTTCCAACATCGGATGCACCCCTAAATATGGGTCGAGATCTGATGGATTGTCCTGAGACTTTGTCCGAAAGGTAAGCCTGGGGTAGTGGTGACCCCGGTTCAGTTTCGGACCGAAACCGCCGGTTTCTGTTTGGGTGGGACCCTAAACCGAAACCGAAACCGAAACCGAAACCGAAACCGAAACCGGAAAACCGTTTTAGTGACCGGTTTCAAACCGCCAGTTTTCAGTTTCCGGTTTCGGTTTCGGTTTTTCCCGGTTTCGGTTTCGGTTTCGGTTTCGGTTTTGGTTTCGGTTTCGGTTTTGGTTTCGGTTTCGGTTTCGGTTTCGGTTTCGGTTTGGCCGGTTTCGGTTTCGGTTTCGGTTTTGGTTTTTTTTTTTTTTTTTTTTTTTTTTTTTTTTTATAATTTTTTTATTATATATTTTTACCTTTTCAACCTTTGATTATTATATTATAAAGATTGTTTGGGTTTCCATTTTTTTTAATATTTTTTTTTATAAATTATTATTATTTTTTAATTTTTTACCTTTTCATTGATTATTATTATAATAATATATCATAAAGATTGTTTGTATAATTAAAATCTTGACAAATAATAATAAAATCTTGTATTTATTAAATATAAAATCATGAAGTTCTAAATAAAAAAATATTTACAAACATTTTCATTGAAGTATTTAAGTATTTCACAGTGTTTAGAAGAAAAAAAATTGACATTTATTAATAAATACAATTTTACAATTTCACAAAATAAATAAATAAATTACAAATTGGCCTTGAAGGCTTGAATTCAAATATACAATATTACAATGTAACAAAGTTAAAATTAAAAAAAATAAAAAAAAAAAAATATCGGCCTTGCACTTAATTTTTTACCACAATTAAGCTGCCTACGTATCCTCCACCAATGTAGAGAAATCAAAGGCCACGTAGTTCTTTTACCTTTAATTACTTGCTCGGTGTTGGAGGTTGGAAGTTGGAACAGAATCTATTCGCTGCCTTCCGTTCCCGTGGTTTGGTCACCTTCTAAGAAGTCGTTCACTATCTCCGGCTGGAGTTCTTGTTGTCTATGTTTTGCTTTCGTCCAATCATCAACACACAACTGCATTTCAAGTGATTGTGGACACATAGCCGACCGTCTTGGGTCTAAAATATTTCCACCTGCACTAAATTCTTGTTCCACAGCAACTGTAGAAACCGGCGTTCCAATAATTTGTTTGGCAATAATAGCCAAAATTGGATATTCCTGTTCATGACTCTTCCACCAATCCTGAAGACTAAATTTATCATTTGGAAATTTATGATCGTCTTCTAAATACCGGTCAAGCTCAGAGATAGATTTAGATGAAGAAGATGTTTTTAATTTTTTGGATCTTTGGGAAAACAGTAAATCCCCTAAACCCTGTAATTTAAATTTTGAGGAAGAACTACTAGCACCAGATGGTCCAGATGTGGGTTGGGGTTGTGAAACCGGCACGTTCAAAGACTGACCATATATTTGAAGATATTCATCGTATAATTCATAAAGCAAAGTCTTAACGGAATCACAACAATCAAGAACATCAACATCAACTTCTAAATCTAAACATTTGTAATAATTAGATAAATAGACCTGCAAACATTCTAATTTAAAGCGTGGATCAAAACACGATGCAAGCAAGTAAATATTTGGAATCTTCTCATAACACTGACACCATTTTGTTTTCATGGCAGCAACACATGGACTCAATTGAACATCGAATTCACAGGCACTAAATGCACCAACAACATTAACACTTTGAATAAGAAATAAATGAGTAGTGGGATAGTAAATACCAGATAAAGCATTGGTAGCATCATTAAAAACACGTAACAATTCAAGAATTTTTATACATACATCTCAATGGTTCAATTGAAGAGAAATTGAAGGAACATTATAATTAATAAAAGAAACTAATAAATCCTTATATTCAACACTTTCACAAAGTAACTTATAAGTTGAATTCCAACGTTTGGTAATATCTCGAGAAATTTTTTTTGGATGCATACCATTCTGACAGCAATATTTTAACCATTGTTTCTGGATTTTGCTATGCCTCCAGATATAGTTAATACTATCTCTAATTGGTCTAATAAAAGCAGAAAGCTTTGTTAATCCAGCTTGAACACATAAATTTAAAACATGGCATACACAACGTTGATGAAATAATTTACCCCCAAAATAGGGATTGCACAAATCTGTTAACATAGGAATAGCTACGGTATTGCTTGCAGCATTATCAAAGCCAATAGCAAAAATTTTGTTTAGTAAATTATACTCTTCAAAAATGATTTTAAGGAGTCGAAAAATATTTTTAGCCGAATGCGAGTCATTAAAAACACGAAATGCGAGAATTCTTTTTTGCATGTCCCAGTTATTGTCCATATAATGACATGTGACACCCAAATATGAATGACTACCAAAATTATCACTCCATATGTCGGCACATACAGAAACGCGACCTTGAAAATTTTCAAAAAATGTTTTCAATAATTTTTTTTCTTTTTTGTAAATGCCATTTAGTGTACGTGTGAAAGTGGTTCTAGGAACACGTTGCATTGCAGGATTTAATGCATTTTGACAGTAATTAACAAAACCCACTTTCTCACCAAAACCAAAAGGTAAGTATTCAGTTGCAACCATTAATGCTAATTGTTCTCTATTTTTTTCAGACGTGTAATGAAATAATTGATTAGAAGAGGTTGCGTACCTAGCAATTTGGGCTTGGTTATTCGCCATCGTGTATTCAGAAGGGTGAGTTTTTCTGACATGAGTCCACATCGTGCCATATCCGAAGTTTCTTGGAACCTTGTATGTTTTGGGGCAATAATTGCACTGGATGTGCCAATATGTACCATCAAAATTAATTTTCTTCATATGCACTTTGAAGAGATCGGACTTCATCGGCTTTTCTTCTTCAGCATCACCTTCACCTGCAAAAAAATCATCCGAAGGGGGTGGGGGGTTAGATACATTTTCATTAATATTGGGGGTATTGTAAGCGGGGTTGAGTCCGTCGAACTCGGGATTAGGAGTAGAAGGCTGATTGGATCCAAATCGATCTTCAATGAACTGCTGAAAAGTCACATCGTCGGCAATGAAAGCATTACCAATGTTTTGCAACAAGTTTTCCACGTGACCCTTTCCTCTATTCACATTTCTTGAACCATCTCCCCCACTTCCACTTCCACTTGCCATTGAAAAATTAATAATAATAAAATTTAGATATATGTAAAAAAAATATTGTTGGAATAATGATGGTAACAAAGTAAAAAAAAAATAGAAGATTGAAAAAAATATATTGTTGGAATAATGATGGTAACAAAGTAAAAAAAAAAATAGATGATTGAAAAAAAAAATATTGTTGGAATAATGATGGTAACAAATAATGATGGTAACAAAGTAAAAAAAAAAATAGATGATTGAAAAAAAAAATATTGTTGGAATAATGATGGTAACAAAGTAAAAAAAAAATAGATGATCGAAAAAAAAAATATTGTTGGAATAATGATGGTAACAAAGTAAAAAAAAAATAGATGATTGAAAAAAAAAAAATTGTTGGAATAAGACTATAAGAGTGGTGAGGAAGTAAAAAAAATATATATGATGGTAAAAAATATAAGAAATAAATATTTTATGCTAGAAAAAAATATATAATAAATTATTTATATATGGAATGAGAAATTGAGAATTAAAGAAAATTGTAAATATATAGAGAATTCAGAAATTGAGATTGAGAGAGATTGAGAGAAGTTGAGAGTTGAGATTTGAGATTTGAGAGAGTGAGAGTGGTGTGAAGAAAAATAGAGTGGTGGGGGGTATTTATAGTTTAGAAGAAAGGGGTGGGTTTGCAAATAGAGAAAATAAAAGGTTAAATTTTTTTTTTGAAGAAACTGCCGTTGGGACTGGGCTGGCCGCTGGGCGTCAGAACGGTCGTCTGCCTGAGCCGCCCAGTGCCCAACGGCACAATTTGAATTTTTTTTTTCAAAACTCATGCCACGTGTCAGTGGCTGATTCGTTTATATATATATATATATTTTTCCCTTCTAACGGTTATAAACAAGTATTCGTTCAGACGCTGCCACGTGGCAGCGTCTGATTGGCTCTTTTTTTTTTTTTTTTTTAAACTGACGGTTTACCGCGGACGAAACCGTCGGTTTTATCCGGTTTCCACTCGGTTTTCGCTCAGACGCTGCCACGTGGCAGCATCTAATTGGATATATATATATATATATATATATATTTTCCTTTTATTGAAAATCGGCGGTTTAACCGAAACCGCTGGTTTTACCGCTGGTTTTGTCCGGTTTTCTCGAAACCGAAACCGAAACCGAAACCGAAACCGAAACCGAAACCGAAACCAGAGGGTTCAGTTTCCTACCGGTTTGAAAACCACCGGTTTTGGTTTTTGGTTTTTGGTTCGGTTTTGACCGTACGGTTCCGATTTAGTTTTATCCGGTTTTCTCCCACCCGAAACCGAAACAGAAACCGAAACCGAAAATCAAACTGAAACCGAAACCGAAACCAAAACAGGAGGGTTCGGTTTCCTACCGGTTTGAAAACCGCCGATTTTGGTTTTTGGTTTTCGGTTTTCGGTTCGGTTTTAACCGTACGGTTCCGGTTTAACCGCGGACAAAACTGACGGTTAACCGGAACCGAGGTCACCACTAGCCTGGGGTAGCAAAGAGTATAAAGAGGAAGACTACTTTGACAGAAGGTATGACCCAGATCGAACGGGGTGGAATCGGGACCAACCAAAGAGGCGTACCCATTGGAGAGATCGATCATCATCTTCAAGAGAGAGCGAGCAATACCATCGTCACAAGCGCCAAAGGGGCACAGTTCGAATGCATGGTTTATACGTAGAAATCAGGGAACAGGAGTCGGAAGAAAGAGGGCAAAAGCTAACCATCAGTCAGAACTTTAACGCGATGGGGGAACCAGAAAGAGACAGGGACATACTCATACAGAGTCTGACCCGGGAGGTTCAAAATAATCGTCGGCAGATGGATGCTTTAGTTAAACGTTATGAACGTAATGAATTGTCAGACAATGAATCCGGTAGTCCTTTCACTAATGGAGTTCTAAGAATGCCCTTCCCGGAAAGGTTCAGGATGCCACATGTGGAGCAGTTCAAAAAAGATACCGACCCAAAGGAACACGTCAGGAGGTATAAAAGCGCCATGGCCCAGTACATCCACAATGACGCCCTACTGTGCTTGAATTTCCCGTAGACTCTCGGGGATCTAGGTTCTTAGTGGTTCGGCAGATTACTAGCAGCGAGCATAAGCAGTTTCAACGAACTGAGCAAAGCCGTCTCAAGGTAATTCATTGGGAACGTACACAGAAAGAAGTCGGTGGCTCACTTGTCTCAGCTCAAGCAAGGGAAAGATGAGTCACTAAAGAAATACTTGGGGAGGTTCGGCCAGGAAGTGTCAGAGATCGGGAGTGTGAACGATGAAGCCACCATCGCAGCATTCATAAATAACCTTCAGAATGGTCAACTATCTTTTGATTTAAGGAGAGCTCGCTTAACCAGTTATACCGATATGATGGACATGGCTGGGGGTTATGCCTTAGCCGAGGAGGAATAAATTGCGACATGAGGTTATTTCGTGCATGGTGGATGCCCGGAAGGATCTAAGGCGAAAGATCAAGCCAAGACGCAGGATACAAAAGGTGACAAGCAAAAGAACAAAACACGGGATGGTTGGGACGGCCGTCGGGCTTATGACCCAAAAACAGACTAGCTGCACCAAAAATTCCAGGGCAGATGCACAAATTACACCCCGTTGAAGAAAGATCAGGAAGAGGTATTGGCAATCCTGAAAGAGAAGAATTTGTCCAAAGAACCTCCTAAACAGTCGTCTTATGCCCGGAGGGACACCACGGAATATTGCAGATTCCATAAAGAAAATGGACATGAACCATCCAAGTGTTTCTAGCTCAGAGATCACATTGAAACCCTCATCAAAGAAGAACATTTAAAAGACATTGTCTTAAAGAAAGCTGACAAGGCAGATGGACAGAAAGATAGCCGATAGGAGGGGTGAGGGAGGATGCAAAGACCCAAGAAAACTGAAGATGAAGGAGCAATTAACACCTTTTTCGATGGACCAGCAACTGGTAAAAGCAATAGGGAGAAGACTCAGGAAATCCAGGAAGCCTAGGAAGCCCGAAGAGACCTCGATGTTAATTCCATTGAACCTGACCCAAAAAGGATCAAGGAAGGCTGGGAGCCAATCATATTCATAGAGGCTAACTCACATGGAATAGATGTAAGGCCGAACGATGCACTGGTCATTAGTGCTCGGATCGGTCACAGGGAGGTCCATCGGATTTTGATCAATAATGGAAGCTCGATAGATATTTTAAATGCAAAAGTGTATGATCAGCTGAGACTGGATAGAAAGGACTTGCAGCCCTTTCACATCTCGCTCCGAGGATTTGGCAGAGTAGAAGTAAGGTCGCTTGGCACGGTAAAACTACCAGTGAAGATCAGGAAAGCCCCTTGCCAGAAGACAGTTCTACTTGACTTTGTTGTTGTGGACACAGAAAATTGGCCGTACAACGCTTTACTGGGCCGACCGTTCTTGAATAAAACTAAGGTAGTAACAGTTACGTATGCCTTCATGATAAAGTTCCCAACGAAGTATGGAGTATGAGTAGGAGTGGTCAAGGGATCACAAGAGATGGCGCGAATGGCGAATCTATCGGTCTACAAAGATAGGGAGGTACACCAAGTGTGTGCAGTATTAACTGAGCAAGCCACTAAGGAATCTAAGGAACAAGCAAAAACACCGAAGGAATTCAAGCTTGATCCTAGAGAAGAGCCTGAAGCTAAAAAATATGAGCCAACGGAAGAGGTGATGTTAGACCCAGATGAGCCGAGTAAAACAGTCAAGATAGAGGTAAACCTAAGCGAACACATCAAAGCCAAACTTACTGCGCTATTGAGAGATTGTAGGGATGTATTGCGTGGAGCCATGAAGATATGCCCGGGATAGACACGAAAGTGATATCACATTATCTTTCCGTCAATCCGGAGTTCCGACCAGTGGTACAAAAGAGGCGTCTGTTCAACCCGGAGAGAAGCATAACTATTAAGAAGGAAGTAGAGAAGTTACTCTCTACAAGATCGATAAGGGAAGTCAATTACCCGGAATGGGTGGCCAATGTAGTGCTGGTAAAAAAGAAGAACAATCAATGGAGAAAGTGCGTAGACTTCACGGATCTGAACAAAGCATGCCCGAAAGACAGTTTCCCCTTGCCAATGATTGATCAATTAGTAGATGCAACAGTGGGACACGAGTTATTAAGTTTCATGGACGCTTACTCGGGATACAATCAGATCCGGATGAACAAAGCAGATGAAGAATAAACAGCTTTCACCACGGATCAAGGGTTATATTGCTACAAGGTAATGTCGTTCGGGTTAATGAATGTTGGGGCAACATATCAGAGGTTGGCGAACAAAATATTTGCTCGACAAATTGGGAGAAACATGGAAGTCTATGTGGACGACATGTTGACCAAGAGTGTCACAGTGGAAAAACACTAAGAAGATTTGAAGGAAACTTTCGATGTCCTAAGAAGGTATAAGATGAAGCTTAACCCGAATAAGTGTGTGTTCGGAGTACCGTCGAGAAGGTTTTTGGGTTTTCAAGTACATCAGAGAGGAATCGAGGTAAACCCTGAAAAGATTAAGGCATTAGAAGAAATGGCTTCACCAAAGACACTGAAGGATGTGCAGAGACTGACAGGATGTCTTGCCTCGCTCAATCGGTTCATTGCAAAATCAATAGACAGGTGTGCCCCATTTTTTAGAGCAATAAAAAAGGGGAAATGACTCGAATGGAGCGAATAATGTGAAACAGCCTTCCAAAAGTTGAAAGAGTATTTAGGACGAGCACCTATTCTCTCGAAACCGGTAGTCGGAGAAACCTTGTACCTGTACTTCTAGGTCACAGAGGTGGCGACAAGTTCAGTACTAATTCGATTGGAGGAAGGAGTGCAAAAGCCAGTGTATTACACAAGCAAGGCATTGGTACCAGCCGAAACCAGGTACTCACTAGCTGAGAAAGTATCATTCGCTATAATCACAGCAGTAAGGAAATTGAGGCCTTATTTTCAAGCACATACGATAGAGGTATACACTGACTGCCCGCTGAAACTCATCCTACAAAAGCCAGAACTGTCAGGAAGGCTGACCAAATGGGCGGTAGAGCTAAGTGAATTCGACATCAAATACACCCCAAAAGCAACAATCAAGGGGTAGGCGGTGTCAGATTTTGTGGCAGAATTCACCGAGCCGAATGTCGAGGTAAGAAGAATGATGGAAGATGAACAGGTGAATAATTTTCAGTGGAAGTTGCATGTAGACGGGTCATTAAACACCCATAGCAGCGGGGCAGGAATAGTCATAACAACCCCAGAGGGAGACGTCGTGGAGTGTGCCATGAGGTTTGATTTCAAGGCAACCAACAACCAAGCCGAGTATGAAGCTCTATTGGCTGGCTTAAGAGTGTGCATAGCATTGGGAGCGGATGAGTTGGAGATTTTTAGCGATTCACAGGTAGTGGTTAACCAGGTACTGGACGAGTACTGGGCGAGAGATAAGCACATGATAACTTATCTAGACATTGCAAAAAGATTACTCAGAAGGTTCAAGAAGTACAAAATCTCTCAGATCCCTCGGGAAGAAAATGAAAAGGCAGACGTCTTATCCAAATTAGCATCAGCTACCACTTGTATTAGGTCCAAAGCAATACCGGTGGCACACCTGACTAAGCCAAGCACAACAGAACCCATGGAAGTCATAATAGCAGAAATCCGACCAAGCCTGGGTGACTGGACGACCCAACTCAGGAGATACTTGGAAGAAAACATACTACCGGAAGATACTGTGGAAGCCAAGCGCATCAAATACAGGTCAACCCGGTACACAATTTTGAATGGCGAATTATACATGAGAGGGTTTTCAAAGGTATTACAAAGGTGTGTTGCTGGTGAATAGGCCAATCGGATCCTAAAAGATGTTCACAGTGGGGTGTGTGGAAACCATATTAGGGGTAAGAGCCTAGCACATAAAGTACTTAGGCAAGGATTCGATTGGCTGACCTTGTTTGCCGAAGTGCAACGATTTGCAGAGAGTTGTGAAACATGCCAAATGATGGCCATCGACATTCGGCAACCCCCAGAACTACTCAGAAGCCTAACCTTACCCTGACCCTTTGCCATGTAGGGCCTCGACCTTATAGGGCCAATGCCTACGGGGACCAAGGGAGGAGCGAAGCACTTTATTGTGGTGGTGGACTATTTTACCAAGTGGGTAGAGGCGGAAGCACTCGTACACATCACCGAGGCAAACACCACTAATTTTGTCAAAAAGAACATACTGTACAGGTTCGGGATCCCGAGTATCATCAAAACAGACAATGGGACCCAATTTGACAAAAAACAAATTCAGGGAGATGTGCGAAGAGTACAAAATCGTAAACTATTATGCCTCGCATGCCCATCCTTAAACCAATGGCCAGATTGAGGTGGTAAATAAGGTGATCAAGCATACACTGAAAGTAAAGTTGGAGGCAAAGAAAGACAGCTGGGCAGACAAGCTGCCTGAAGTCCTATGGGCATACCGAACAACTGTAAGGTCGTCCACAAGGGAGACCCCTTTCTCACTAGCATTTGGAACATAAGCCGTCATCCCAGCAAAAACAACTTTTACCTCTCCCAGGGTTCAGTTATATAACCTAAAGCACAATGTCAACATGTTGCTACAGAATTTAGATGAACTGGAAGAAGTAAGAGACAGAGCACAAGTAAGGAACGCAGCATACCAGTAAAGGGCTGTAAGGTATTATAATTCTCATGTTCGCGTGCGTGGATTCCAGCTCGGAGATTTGGTACTGAAAAGAGTGTCCCCAAACACCAAGGATAAATTAGCAGGATCCTTCGCCAATAAATGGGAGGGACCATACATCATTAATGGAATAGCAGGACACAGAGCCTACATGATAGCCCGACTAGAGGGTGGCTTAGTGCCCCGACCATGCAATGCACAGTACTTGAAGATCTTCTATCCTTAAGGGACCTATCCCATTCCCCGTTTATTTTTTGTTTCAATTTCGCATGTTTTTAAGTATTTCCAGACTCAGTTGTTTGATTGTTTGAAAGTTCAGTTTCTAATAAAAGTGGAGATTATTCGCTGAATTCATGTTCAAATCAACTATGTTGAATCGAAGAGTAATAATGGTCATCCAAAGGCCGATCAAAAATTCTTAAAACAGAAAAATAGCGTGCAGATAGTGCTCGAAGGGCGAAAAAGCGGACGGATAGTGTTTGAAGGGCGAAAAAGCTAAAACAGCGTGCTCGCCTAGTTAAGACGGTGCAAATGTACCCCTTAGCAAAAAGGTAAAACCGATGCACCAGAATAACTGGAAAACTGCTTGGGGTGCCGCCAGAAAGGCTGGTGAGATGCGTAGCCATGTTGGCCAGTACATGTTACCCCAACGATTCGGTGAAACTTTGCACAGATAAAACCGGGAGACGTCCTAGGTGACATGTGCAAGGACCCTAGTGTATGGTCGTGGCGAGCCTCGACGTAACACCGGGGTAAAATAGCTTAAACAAAAAGATTAAAATCCAATCGCCAGTTAATAAGATACTCGGTAGAATTAATTATCCTGTTAACCAGAAATTTAGGTAATTAATACAAGGAAGAGCTTTTCCCACTAAAGAACCAAACCGCTTCACTCCATACCACGGTGGCACTCTTAGTCAGTCCGACCCGCTTATTGGGAACAAGGGCCCGGCCCTCTTTTAACCGCACCTTCTCACAGACTTCCTCCCATGAGAATGCTTGCGAAGAAAGGGTGCCTGACCCAGAAGGGAGCCCGCCTCCAGCACCCCGATCCATCTGGGATCCGGCTTCCGCTCCGTCACCCAATAAGAAGGATCGCTCCTTCCAGCGGCGGACCTGCCTCAGTGGCCATGCTCTCCGTAAAGACCACTACCTTTTCCCCATGGCACCCTTCTACGATTCAAGCGGTCCTCTTTAGAAGAACCCTTAAGAGCTCACTAGCGTATCCCGCTCCGTGAGGGCTGACGCCAGCCCTTGCCTCCAGCTCATATGGGATAAAAAGGGTACTGGGAACACCTGCAAGGCATCAATCTCACCTCATTAATAAGGAAGCAGTAAGCATGACTGGGGAAAGACAACACCCAACGTTCGAGATCGCCTACTAGCCAGACCAAGTCGACGACTGGATCATGCTCCATCTCAGCCCTAATTGAAGGTTAACTATCCCTTACATGCAAGAGGATGCTGGTTTCCTCAGCAAAATACTTGCAGAAACGCAGCAAGCATGAAGAAGGAAATGGTGGAAGAAAGCGCTTGACAGGGTGTAGCGGGACAGGCGCTGACACTGTCCCCTATCAGGCCAGAACCTTGATAATGACTTCCCACTGCCACGAAGGCCCCTTACGACCAATCAAAACTCATGGAAACGCCACCTTTTCACAACATCAGCCCTACATAAGCTTTGATTTGGACCTGAGGCCTAGGTAGAGCGATCGGAGCCCTTCAAGGCGTGTGGTAACCCCGTTTCTTCCCCAGATCAGTGGCCGAGATCAACCCCGCCAATTGCGCCCGAGGAACTAGGGCCCCCACCTACCAAACCGAAGCCTCCCGCTAAGACAAAGCCAGCAGGGCGCAATCCTGATCCTTGATTCCTTGAAACTGCCCTTGTGGATAGGAGGGAACGATGGAGATTTAACCGGGGGTTCTCGCCTAAACCGATGACCTCCACCTACCCCCTACCAGAGACACTATAAATGCCCTTACATCCCACAGAGGAAGGGGTTGGCCCTTAAAAAACAAAACCTCCCACTTGGCCTAGTCAAAGCTCCTATGTGTGTGTGTTCTACTTGGCTACTGTCTCGCCTAGTCAAAGCTCCTATATGTGCATGTGTTCTACGGAGCTGAATCCTCCGAAGGAACCCCAACTCAAGGCCCTCTGCCGTGGGTGGGAGGACAGGTCCAAGCCAACGCAGCCGCGGTCGAAGCTCTTCCCTCTCTTGGATCGCGATAGCAAAGTGCTTTCAACCGCCATGTTACCAACTTTCTAGAAGGACTGCGGCAAGAGCTACTGGGCTCACATCACGGTGAAGTAGGACCTAGCAACCGGGCCCACGTTTTCAACAGATTGGGTCTCGCTAAAGCCGTCTTCGACCAGTTGGGGCCAATCAGGACCACACCTCGGACGGTCACACCTGGACCACAGAGAGCCCGGTCAGAGGTCGACGCTTCCCGTGCCTCGCTGCCTTCAGCAGGTTACCCAGCTCGCCCCTCCACGACGGGGGCAAAGTAGAAATCTGGCATCGGGAGCAGGACTGAGGCTACACATAACCGTAGCAGGAACCAGAGCCCACCCAAACGAGGTGAGGAGGCCCGGCATGAAGCATCAGCTGCTTCCGGGACCGCAGCCCGGGAGGAGGGAACTGAAACCCAATCAAGAGAAAGAGGTTGAGACCACATGGAAGAACAGATGAAGAAGATGGCAAAGCGCCTAGCGGAGCTGGAGAAAGACAAGGTCAAGTATAAGGGGATGAAGAAGGACCCCCTCGGGGAGATGAATGCCCCGCTGTCAAGGGAAGTTCGACATGCTACCCTCTCTCCAAAGTTCAAAATGCCCGAAAAAGTGTATTCAGGCATGAAAGATCCCTTAAGCCACCTGGAGTCTTTCGTGTAGCAGATGGAGGTGCAGAATGCCTCCCGAAAGGCCATGTGCCGAATGTTCCCCTGCACTCTCACGTATTTCACCAAGACATGGTTCAGAAAATTCCCCGTGAGGAGCGTTAACTCATTCACCAAGCTGTCAAGGGACTTCTGCACTCAGTTCTAGGGTGTTAAGCCGCCCCCCCCCCAAAGACCCCATTCTGCTGCAATACATAGTCCAGGAGCGTGGAGAGAAGTTCAAATCCTATGTGGAACGTTTCCACAAGGAAGTCATTCAAATGGGGGTGTTCGTCGAGAAGGAAACTCTCACCAACTTCAGAAAGAACCTCTTGGTGGGGAAATTATGGCGTTCCTTCAGTAAAGATAAGCCCGAAACTTATCAGGAAGCATACAGCCGGGCTCTGGAGTAGGTGCAGCTAGATGAGCAATACCGCATCAAGATAGAGCATGACGAGTCACGCTCAAGCAAGCGATAAAAAGAAGACACCAATAACCAAAGAAAGGAAAATGAGCCGGTTCCCAAGTTCAGAAACAATCCTCTAAACCGGTCCACCTATCGCTTGCCTCCGCTACCACCTAGCAGACCGCGCCCCTTTAGAAGGATATCCCCACCAAGGAAAATTCGAAGGATGCCATCGCCTGTGAGAGAGGTCGCTAGAATCGCCCAATCAGAAGAAGAAGAATACACCAACTACACCTCGCTCAATGCCCCGAGGGAAACAATCTACCTAGCAATCAGGGACAAGGGGCTCCTGAAGAAGCCCAACCCTATGAAGCTCCCAGCAGACAGAAGGAACAAATACAAATACTGTAACTTCCACCGAGACATAGGACATAACACTTCGGAGTGCTTCAGATTACGCAACCAAATCGAGAACCTGGTAAGGGGCGGCCTACTGGTGGAATTCCTCCAACAAGTAAGGGATGGGATTGAGACGGGGAAACATGTCCAAAGAGAGATGAAGGAGCTGGAAGAATGGAGAAAGGACCAAGGAAGAGACCTGATGGAACAAATCCAGATCATCAACACTTTCAGTGGAGGCCCCACTCTCGCTGGTACCTCCAATAACTCCAGAAAGAATCACACCAGGAAGATTCCTCGGCACGATACCGGGGGCCAGGTGCTAAAAGTTAGCAGGGACGCGTCACCCCGTCCCAGCTCTGCTCAAATCATATTCACTGAAGACGACGCCTACAACACGGTCCAGCCCCATGATAATCCAATGGTGGTCACTGTCCAGGTGGCAAACAACCGAGTGGCCCGGGTCATGATTGACACTGGGAGTAGCGTAGACATCATCTTCAAGGAGACCCTGGACCACTGCCAACTCCACCAACCGTGCTTTTACAGTTGCACCACCCCCCTCTATGGGTTCACCAGGGACTCCTTGTTGCCTGCTGGTTCTATCATACTCCTGGTAGCCATAGGAGAAGCGCCTTGACAAGTTAACAACATGGTCAATTTTATGGTAGTAGACATTCCAAGCGCCTACAACATGATTCTGGGACGACCCTTCCTTTCAAAGATTAGGGGAGTCCTATCAATCTACCACAATGTCTTGAAGTTCCTGGTAGGGAAAGAAGTTGGAATCCTGAAAGAGGACCAACAGATGGCACGGAGATGCTATGCCGTATCATCCAATCCCTCGGCGCTAATTAAACAATGCTCCCAGATCACCACAAAGAAAGACCAGGGGGAATCGGGCGCGAGAGGCATCCCCCAACAGACAGACCCCATGGTTAGCACGGAACTACCAGGCACATGAGGAGAGCACCTGGGAAGCGTGACGGGACAGGTGGAGGTTGAAGAAGATACATTCGAGGAAGAGATGTCGGAGGAAGAAAGAGGGGGACCGGCTGAAGAATTGGAGGAGGTCGTGGTAAGGGAAGAAAACCCTCCCAAAACAGTGAAGATCGGATCCACCTTAGCTGCAGAACACAAGGTTGTGCTACAAAAAATGCTCTGGGACTACAATGATGTATTCGCCTGGTCCCATGAGGAGATGCCAGGCATCCCCCCTAACCTCGCAGCGCACCGACTCAATATGGATCCTACCTTCAAACCAGTAAAGCAGAAGAGGAGGTACTTCAACACGAACAGAAACACAGCAGTACAAGAAGAAGTGGACAAGCTCCTCCATGCCAGATTCATTAGAGAGGCACGGTACCCGGAGTGGATCGCCAACGTGGTCATGGTCCTGAAGACCAATGGGAAGTGGCGAATGTGCGTAGACTACACTGACCTAAACCGCGTCTGCCCAAAGGACAGCTTCCCCCTCCCTAAGATTGATCAGCTTGTTGACTCGACTGCGGGCAACAAGACCTTGAGTTTCATGGACGCCTTCTCCGGTTATAATCAGATCACGATGCACCCCTCGAACCAAGAGAAGACCAGCTTCATCACAAACCAAGGTTTGTACTGTTACAAAATGATGCCTTTCGGGCTTAAGAATGCCGGAGCCACTTATCAGAGGCTGGTCAACAAGCTATTCAAGGAGCAGATTGGTCGCACCATGGAGGTCTATGTGGATGACATGATAACCAAGTGACAACAGGTAGAGCAGCACCCGGACCACCTCAGAGAGACTTTCGAGGTGCTTCGACAAAACCAAATGCGACTGAGTCCGAACAAGTGTGCATTCGGAGTGTCAGCCGGGAAATTGTTGGGCTTCATGGTCCACGAGAGGGGGATCGAAGCAAACCCTGAAAAGATCAAAGCAATACTTGAACTCCAGTCCCCCACTACTCTAAAGCAGGTGCAAGGATTGACTGGCTAACTCGCTGCCCTCAACAGGTTCATATCACGGTCCACCGACAGGTGCCTCCCGTTCTTCCAAGTCATCAAAAAGGGGAGAGGGATGAACTGGGATGAGGAGAGCGAGCGCGCCTTCAGGGAACTCCAGAGCTACCTCACCAACCCCCCGTTACTCGTTAAACCACTACCGGGGGATATCTTGCAGCTCTACCTCGCCGTATCGGGTACAGCGACTAGCGCGACCCTTGTGAAGGAGTGTGAGAGAGGGATCCAGAGACCTATATACTATGTGAGCCGCTCTCTCAGCAAGACCGAAAAGAATTACAACCAGATGGAGAAGCTCGCTTTCGCTTTGGTCATTGCGGTGCACAAGCTACGCCCCTACTTCCAAGCCCACTCAGTAACGGTACTCACAAGCCTCCCTCTCCGACAGTTTATGCAACGACCTGATGTATCGGGTAGGCTAGTTCTGTAGGCCCTCGAGCTGACCCAGTATGACATTACCTTCAAGCCCCGTGTTGCAATCAAAGGACAAGCGCTGGCAGACTTCGTAGCGAAATTTAGTGGGAAGCCCCCCTCGGCATGCATTTGGACACTGTTCGTCGATGGAGCCTCCAACCAACATGGTTGTGGGGCAGGTATTGTGCTAGTCGACCCGGAAGGGGTCGAGACATCTCACTACATAAGGTTCGAATTCAAAGCTACAAACAATGAAGTGGAATATGAAGCACTCTTTGCTGGCTTGACTGTAGCCCGAGAATTGGGAGCCCAGTTCCTCACCATTAAGAGCGATTCACAGTTGATCGTGAAACAAGTGGCTGGGACTTATCAAGCGAAGAGCGACAATATGTTTGCCTACTTAGAGAAAGTACAACAAGCGAGCAAGGCATTCCAGATGATCAAGATGGAACAGATACCCAGGGGGGCTAACCACCGAGCAGATATCCTCGCCAAGATCGCGACATGAGGAGGGCAAACCCCCCAGGGGAGTTCGATTGTAGCTCTTAAGTCGATCGAGTATTGCTAAAATCGTCGAGGTCCACCCTGTTGACCGCCTCCCCTGTTGGATGGACCCGATAGTGGAATACTTTCATAGCCAGAGATTGCCTGATGACCCAGCAGAAGCCAAGGCAATAAAAAGAAAATCAACCCGGTACTGTCATGTGTAGGGATACTTATACCGAAAGGGGAAATCCTTGCCTCTCCTTAGATGTCTTCACCCTGACGACGCCAAATGGGCACTGAAAGAGGTTCACTCAAACAACTATGGCAATCACTCATGGGGAGATGCCTTGGCTCACCAAGTTTTGAGAATGGGATACTTCTGGCCCACCCTCCATGAGGATGCACGCCTCTTTGCCCGCTCATGTACACCATGCTAGAAAGTGGCAAACCTCTTGCATTAGCCTCCAAAGAGACTATCCACCATCTCATCCCCTTACCCCTTCGCTGTATGGGGAGCGGACTTAATTGGGCCATTGCCCGCTGGGGCAAAGTAGGCCAGATACGCCGTTATTGCCATAGACTACTTCACCCGCTGGGTGGAAGCAGAGCCGCTTACGAACATCACCGAGGTAAACACGACAGCTTTCATAAAAAAGAATATGGTATGCCGCTTTGGGGTGCCTAAGGCCATTATCACCGACCTAGGAAAGGAATTCGACAATTATAGTTTTAGGGACTACTGTGAAGACCTGAAGATTGAATGCCACTTCGCCTCGGTAGCTCACCCTCAAACGAACGGCCTGGTCGAAGCCACCAACAAGACAATCAAGAAGCTGTTGAAGAAGAAGCTACAGGAAGAAAGAGGGGCTTGGGTGGAACAGCTCCCTAACATCTTGTGGGCCTACCGGACCACAAAAAGAACCGTGACCAGAGAGACTCCTTACTCGCTGGCTTTCGGAGTTGAAGTGGTCCTCCTCATTGAGCTAAAGCTTCCCACCTTCCGCGCCCATCTCTATAACTCAGAAGACAATGAGGATAAACTCAAAGCCTGCCTAGATCTCCTAGAGGAAAAACAGACTGGGGTGGCACTGAGGGTCGCAGCCTACCAACAGAAAATTGCCCGCTGCTTCAACAAAGGAGTCAGAATCAGGAGCTTCAAGGAAGGCGACCTAGTATTGAGAAAGGTCACACAGAATACTCGTCGCCGTTCAGATGGTGTCCTCGCTCCCAACTGGGAAGGACCGTACCTTATCAAGGCGAAGGTGAGCCAGGGAGGCTACAAGCTAATAGACCTCAATGGGGACCCCATCGGGCATACTTGGAATGCGGATTATCTAAAGAAGTTCTACCCCTAGTAAGTCAGGAATGATTGAAGGGGATAATTCTACTGTAAATAGAGCTGGTTCTCTTGTTTCCTTTTTGTGTAAACGTGACCCGACAGGCACTTTAGAGCCGGGGTTAAGCAAATGGATGAAGCGGCCTTGACCGCTTGTACTTGGGGTGTGCCCCACCCTCTTTTGAATTAATGAAAAGCTATTCCTCTCAATTGATAGCCTTCTTTTTACTCGCATATAATTACCGGGTACCTTGGACGAGCTACCGCGATGCCTTGAGCATGGGTATTGTCCCATCAAGAAGGGACTTGGGCTTAAGTGGCCCTGGTTGCCTACCAAGTCCAGAAATACCGGGTACCTCGGACGAGCTACCGCGATGCTTTGAGCATAAGTATTGTCCCCTCAAGAAGAGATTTGGGCTTAAGTGGCCCTGGTTGCCTACCAAGTCCAGAATTACCGGGTACCTCGGATGAGCTACCGCGATGCCTTGAGCATGGGTATTGTCCCCTTAAGAAGGGACTTGGGCTTAAGTTGCCCTGGTTACCTACCAAGTCCAGAATTACCGGGTACCTCGGATGAGCTACCGCGATGTCTTGAGCATGGGTATTGTCCCCTTAAGAAAGGACTTGGGCTTAAATGGCCCTGGTTGCCTACCAAGTCCAGAATTACCGGGTACCTCAGACGAGCTACCGTGATGCCTTGAGCATGGGTATTGTCCCCTCAAGAAGGGACTTGGGCTTAAGTGGCCCTGGTTGCCTACCAAGTCCAGAATTACCAGGTACCTCGGACGAGCTACCACGATGCCTTGAGCATGGGTATTGTCCCCTCAAGAAGGGACTTGGGCTTAAGTGGCCCTAGTTGCCTACCAAGTCTAGAATTATCGGGTACCTCGGACGAGCTACTGTGATGCCTTGAGCATGTGTATTGTCCCCTTAAGAAGGGACTTGGGCTTAAGTGGCCCTGGTTGCCTACCAAGTCCAGAATTACCAGGTACCTTGGATGAGCTACCGCGATGCCTTGAGCCTGAGTATTGTCCCCTTAAGAAGGGACTTGGGCTTAAGTGGCCCTGGTTGCCTGCCAAGTCCAGAATAACCGGGTACCTCGGATGAGCTACCACGATGCCTTGAGCATGGGTATTGTCCCCTCAAGAAGGGACTTGGGCTTAAGTGGCCCTTGTTGCCTACCAAGTCTAGAACGTGCTGGGTACCGAGTGTGAGCATTAATTCTGCCCCAGCAGACATTCAAGCAGGAGCTTTACTCCTGAAGAAGCCAGAATTAGGAGCGCAGGTTATTAGGAAAGAAAATTCTAAGTCAAAACCTCACCTAACGTGAAGCCATCCAGTCCACACCAGGTAATGGCTACACTATCTCAAAGGACGCGAATTCTACTTAAGGAAAACTAAAGCTGGAATCACAAGACCTTTCTCATGCAAACGGGAAGCACACAGAGCCATATCAAGTTAAAGCTAGAACGAGAAATGAGGATTCTCACTTCATTGATAAAAAGTACTTATGGAAGACCATGGCACCTGACCAAGCTCCTCAAACAGAACATGCATGGCAAAAAGAAAAGAAAGAGACAAGCAAAGGGTGCACAAAGCACTAGTTCATACTTATATGCCAAGAGGAGGATTGGGGCTCAGCAGGCCCAACCTCCCCACAAATACAAACCACAAGTACCAAAGCAGAAAAATTTAAAAGGATGCATAAGCACCAGTTCAGGGTTACATGCCAAAGGAAGGCCGAGGCACAGAAGGCCTGACCCTCCACAAATCATTAGTAAAAAATGTAGAGCAACAGAAATAACGGGACCAAATGATGATAAGCAGGCATTGGTTACTGTTCTTGCATAGGATTGGCTGGCTCGGTGACAGGTAAGGTGGGCTCGATAGACGGCTATCTTGTTGGGACCTCTTGGGCTGCCGCGATAACCTCACAGACTCTATAGGTGGGGACCCTTGCTGTTCCTCAGTTGCATGGATCTCCTTCTTGTCGCTCAAAGCTGGATCATTGCTACTCGCTGCATCCCCGCCTCCTGGGAGTCCCGCTGAATTGGGCAGCGTCTTAGACACTCCATCAGCACCCGCCATGATTTCTTCCCTGCTCCACCCGTGGATTTTATGAAGGTCGAAGTCAGGAGGAGCATGCTGGGCCACATGCAGCTGTGCAAGGAAGTAACCCTCTCCGAAAGATTTATCGGCTCCCGCTTCCACCTCCGCAGCCCTTGCGATCGCAGCTACAGCCCGGTTCTCCGCCGCAGTAAGCTCCCCCCTTAAATCGTTCCGCTCCAAAGCTCGACGAGTTGACCGGGTAACCTCAGCATCCAGCTCCTTTTGCACATGTTCTAGGTCCTTTTTCGCCTGGGCGGCCTTCGTGTCCAGCTCCTTTTTCTCCCTCACAAGACGGATGATAGTCCTCTCCGTTTCAATCCTGAGCTTATCTGCCCTAACACGGCCCTCCTCCGCCAAGCGGTGCTCCTCTTGAAGCGAAATAGCCTGCTCCCCCATAGCCAAGATATAGCGGAACGCCTAAAACAAAAAGAGGAAAAGAAATACCACAAAATGTGCAGGCCTGACACTCAACAGGGCCACCTAAAAAAATAAAAATAAAAATAAAAATAAAAATAAAAAGGGAGGATGAAGTTACCTCAGCCACGACCACGGAACCCTTGGAGGAGAGTTCATGGACAGGAAGTACAGCGAGCTGTGATGAATCCGCTTGGGAGCACGACTCTCTGAAAGCGCGGAGGATATTGTCAGAACCAGAGGATGGGCCCTTATTTTCTTTGGGAGGGACCGGTGCCGCCTTCTCCGAAATCATCACCCGCCTTCCTTTGTGTGAAGAGGGACGAGGATGAGGCACATAAGACCGTGATGGGGTGGAGGTAGAAGAACCTGAAGGGACCACCGGAGGAAGCTTAGCAGCGGAAGAGCTGGGTAAAATGCGACTCCGACCCAAGTGCGCCTCGAGTTCTTCCAACCTTGAAGTAGGGGATAGCATTTTTAGCGGTTGGGGGGATACCGAGCTTGAGGCGACCCCTTTCTCCTTTTTGACCTTCATCTGTGTCGCTCGCTTGAGGGGGGGTGCGCGAAGTAGCCTGCCCACCAGGGGGAGAACCCAACCTTGTCTGTGCCACGCCTGAATCATTGAGAGGGGCCTCCTCCTGATGGACGCCTGCAAAAGAAACTACCAAGGGAGTATCAATTAGAATCCGCATCAGCCTCTCCACAGTGTCTAGAAAAACAAAAGAGAAAAGAGGAACGAAGAATAAATCACATTGGACTGCGTCTATCGCCAGATTTGATTTATTAACAATTGTACAATATTTATATATAATCTATATGAGCTGTTAGAACTATAAAAAAAAAAATAATAATAATAATAAAATAAAATAAAAATTTAAAAAAAACTTGTTAGATAAATTTAAATTTATTCAACTAATCAAAATCATAATTTCTACGACAGACATATATTAAAAAAATATTTATTGGAACATTTAATAAAATTATATTTTTTAAAACATATATAGTCGAGTTATGAGTATATACTCTATAGGAGACTAGTGACATCAATTGTAATCAGCATGATTTGAAATACAACTCTCACTACATGGGAGATATTTCTCTACATCTTGCAATTTAATGAACAAATATAAAACTCGGATTCCTAATTTATATGGGTAATTGAATTATTAACGTGTCTCTTAGTATGAAACAAGAGGGTGTAAAATAAATAAACATTTTTTTTTAAAATTCGTTTTTTGAAAAATTTTAAAATAAATGATTAAAAAGTAAATTTATTAAATTTAAAATTTTAGTTATCCAAAAAAATAATAATTTTAATAATATAACTACCGGTAATTAAATTTAATATTTTAAAATTAATGATATTTGACAATGTAAAGACATTGGTTATTTAAAAACTATATTACAAATTAAAACTTATACATGTCTGTTTATCTATAATCGATGTGGTAATTTTTAATTTATTTAAGAGATTAGTTTTGTATGAACCGATGTCTAAACGTTTTTTTTTTTTTAATATCGGTTTGTCCAAAAACTGTTGTTTTTTCAAATTGCAATATTTAACACATCATTTTTTGTATGATCCGATGTCTATTTTTTTTTTAAAAAAAATCGGTTACCTAAAAACCGATGTTAAGCACCGATATTTTTTAACATTTTTGTAGTAGTATGTGTTGTTGCCGTGAAAGCAAAATGGTTAGACTATTATATTGAGATTCCAAATATTTATTTGTTTGTATCGTGTTTTGATCCACGTTTTAAATTAGAAGGTTTGCAAGATCATCTAACTCATTATTACACTTGTTTAGAACTGGAAGTTGATGTTCTTAATTTTTGTAATTCAATTAAAACGTTACTTTATGAATTATACGATGGATATCTTAGAATTTTTTGTCAGTCTCAGAACATTGATGTTTCACAAAACCAAACCGCATCTCATGCTACTTCCTCCACATTCAGCTTAAAGCGGTTAGGGGATCAATTGTTATCCAAAAAAAATAAAAATTATGAACCTCTTCTTCTTCTTCATCATCGGGTTCAATTTTTGAGCTTGGCCGTTATTTACAAACCTCTCATGCGATTTTAGAAGATAGTGAATTTAATATCCAGTAATGGTGGGAGGACCATGAACATATTTTTTCCAATTTTGGCTATTATTGTCAAACAAATTATTGGAACGCCCGTTTCTACCGTTGTTGTGGAACAAGAATTTAATGTAGGTGGAAATATTTTGGAACCAAAGCGTTCAATAGTGTGTGTTGATGATTGGACTAAGGTGAAATACAGACAACAAGAAATCAATTAGAAGATAGTAAACGATTTCTTCGAAGATGACCAAACCACGAGAACCGAATGCATCGATTAGTTACTGTTCCAACTTCAAACCTCCAACACCGAGCCTCGAATTAAAGGTAAGAGAACTGCGTGGACTTTGATTCCTCTACACAGTAAGAGGATACGCATGCAACTTAATTGTGGTAAAAATTAAGTTCAATGCCATTTTAATATTTAGGTTTTTTTTTTAAAATAATGAATATCATTTTATTATTATTATTATTATTATTTAAGTTGGAAGTTATTTATTAATTTGTATTTTTATTTATTTTTAAAATTTTGTTTTTTTTTTTTTGTCAAAAACCTTAATGTAAAATTGAAAGAAAAAAAAAACACAAACCGACCTAAAACCGGAACTGATAATCGGCGATTGAAACCGCCCTCATGAACCATAATCCACGGTTCCGGTTGCGATTCATGTGACCACGGAACCAGAACCGAACCGTGGCCAAACCTATTTAAGAGTCTTCAGACATGAAAATTAAAACATTAAATTTAGGCCCTTGATTCATTAAGAGGACACACGGCAGTGGATTGTAGAAAGTTGAGGACAATGTGAGTATATAGGAGGTAAAAGGTGAGGATCTTTCAATTTTCATTCCATTCAAGACAAAATAAAACAGGATAAACGACACACTTGGCCTCTTGCCAATGTGGTTGGACGCTCTCTGGGAGCCTCCACCACCACGGTTCAAAGCCAAGTGAGTGCATATATATTCGTATATATATTCTTTGTCCCACCTTGACCTTTAAATCCCAAGTGTGGGTTGCCCTCTCCCGGTTCTGGGAGCTCTTATCTCTCCAATTGTGAGAGTAACTGTATTCCACTTGTCTCCTCTCCTCAATAGTGGGAGTAGTATTCCGGGAAAAAAAAAAAAAAAAAGGGATAAAACGGGATAAACGGGAAATGATTTCCTACAGCGCGACACACACCGCTTAATTCTAGACCCTCAGGCAACCAAACGGTGCCGTTTTAATTGAACCCTTGAAACCCTACTTAACTGATGCCTATAAAACCATCTCTTCGTTAAGAAAAAAACCCTAGCAGCTTCTTAACTTCCAACTCTCCTTCACTCTCTTCAAATTTCAAAACACAACTCTTTGCTGCGACACAACTCTCCTCTTTGCTGCGACGCGCCCTCTTCCTCGCACGACACGGTTTCTCAGGTGTGAAAGATTATATATATGGGCAATGGAAAATTTTGCATAAAAATTCATTTTTTTATCATCAAAGCAGTTTCATTCTCTGATTTCTCTGGAAAAAAATATTAATGTACTAGAATAAATATTGAAGGCTTGTCTTCATGTATTCACTTATAGATGGAGAACTTAAATCCCTTGGATTTCTACGAGAAGATTTTAAAGGATATTTTGAGGAAGAAATATTATTCGAAACCTGGTCGGTTGCTATGTTTCGATGTTAGTGATAAGTATGTGTCGTTGGCCGTGTCAGATTGGAAGAACAAAACTGCTGCGCCTTTAAGGTATGGAATCTCTTATTATATTATGTTTGTATTTATGTTCTCAATATGTTGTAATGTGATTTTTCTTCAACATAGCAGAGTTTTGGATAGGCAGCAAAATAATCTGACTTCCAGTGTTGCTGATCTTTTTCAATCTTTGGTACGTAAGTTTAACTAATCTTATATCTTAGAACATATCTAATGTGTTACTGTTACTAATTTTGAGCCTTTTTCATTTCTTTTTATGCAGATCTCTGAATACAATATAGTGGGTTTCGTTGTTGGCACTAGAAATATTAATTCCATTGTGAGTCTTTATGTCATGATTGTTCAAGATTATCTTCTATTTGCTCTCATGTGTGATTATGTTATTTTCTTTCCTTCTTTTTGTTAGGATGTACAAACGCAGATTTTTATTGACGACCTATGCGAAGCAGGAAATTTCAATGACTTTAAGTATTCGACCTCCATTACACCGGAGGTATATATGTACATGTCTGTAAACATATACAAAAATGATTTGTGAAGTACAACCATTACACTTCATAACAGTTCAAACATGATGAAGATAATAGTTCTAACATGATGAAGGCCTAGAGTGTATTCATTTGTAGTGTAGCTTATTGGAAGCTTTTTCAAGTAGATGTTTGTGACTATTAAATAAGCTTAATTTTCTGTTAGAACCGCTTATGACAATTATTTTGAGTGTGAAATTGACAAATATTATAAACCATTAGCGATGCACATTGTAAGATCTATTCATTATGTTGACAGAATGGAGAATTTATATTCAAGCAGATTCTGAATTTTGTATTGGAGAATTTGAAACTGTCTCCGCCCCAAAAAATTATGGAGATGGCGTATGCTGTTTGTGCACTACAGGTAATTGTCTTGGTTCATTTTATGACAATAGTTTGTATTCCAATGTTTTATTAATTTATTTGGAATCCTGAAGAAAATGAAGAAATGGCCGATTAACACTCGTAATATTGGAGAAAATCTTTGGTGCAACTATGTCGATTATTTGTCTAGGTTTTTAACTTTTCACACATTCTCTTTCCTGTTTTTTCACTTTTTCCACCCACTGAGTTTTTTTTTATAAGTTAAAATTATTCATGTGTCTTATTTTTCTTGGTTTTCACACACTATCTTTCCTGTTCTCACTCTCTTTCGTCCTAAAGAGTTTTGTTTTTAAGTTGATGGTGTTGATGCGTCAATTTTTCCGTGGCCGGGTGCAGCCAGTGCGCTGTAGATCTTCACATTGATATAGGAGATTTAGCATTGACCATTTGGTTATTTAGAATGAGCCAAATGTAATTTGTTATTTCTTAAAACTTTTATTATCAAGTTATTTCAAAAATTTTAACATTCTTTAATTTTAACCTCCTTTGACCTATCAAATTATAACATTTCCATTTTGACTTCTGAACCTTAGCTATTTGGGTTTTTAAGTGGCCATTGTTACTTTGACATTTGACAGACGTACCTGGATGATATGAACAAGATGGTAGATGGATCGAACAACAAATCCATCATGCGCGGCACCTCCGCCATGCCTTTTGCTGCGATGCTGCCCTCTTCTTCGCACGACACAGTTCCTCAGGTGGGTGAAAGGTTACCTGGGTACTTTTTCTATATATATGGGCAATGGAAAAATTACAATATAAATTCAATTTTTTATCATCAAAGCAGTATAAGTTCATTCTCTGCTTTCTCCAGAGAAAATTTAATTTACTAGAATAAATATTGAAGGCTTGTCTTCATGTATTTACTTAAAGATGGAGTACATAGATCCCTTGGATTTCTTCAAGGAAATTTTCAAGGATATTTTGAGGAATGGATATGATTTGAACTCTGGTCGGTTGCTAGGTTTGCATGTAAGTGAAAAGTATGTGTCATTTTCCATGTCAGATTGGAAGAACAAGACTGTTGTGCCTTTAAGGTATGAAATCTCTTATTATTTTATGTTTGTATTTATGTTCTCAATATGTTGTAATGTGATTTTTCTTCAACATAGCAGAGCTTTGGATAGGCAGGAAAATAATCTGACATCCAGTGCTGCTGATCTTTTTCAATCTTTGGTACGTAAGTTTAACTAATCTTATATCTTAGAATCCTTTACACATTTTGAGCCATTTTCATTTTTCCTTTTTTTGCAGATTTCAGAACATAATATAGTTGGCTTCGTTGTTGGCACTTCTAAAGCTAGTTTCATTGTGAGTCTTTATGTCATGATTGTTCAAGATTATCTCCTATTTGCTGTCATGTGATTATTTTATTTTATTTTTATCATGTGATTATTTTATTTTATTTTTAATTTTGATTAGGATACACGAACGCAGAGATTTATTGACAACCTATGCAAAGATGGAAAATTCAAAGAATTGAAGTATACACTTTGGGATTATTCCATTACATCAAAGGTATATGTCTTTGAACCTATAAAAAAATGATTTGTAAAGTACAACCTTTATGCTTCATAATAGTTCAAACATGATAAAGGACAAGAGTGTATTCATTTGTTGTGTGGCTTATTGGAAGCTTTGTCAAGTAGATGTTTATGACTATTATATAATCTTAATTTTCAGTTAAATCTGCTTATGACAATTATTTTGCGTGCCAAATTGCCAAATATTATTACCCGTTAGTGATGCAAATTGTAAGATCTATTCATTTTGTTAACAGCATGCAGAATTTGTATTCAATCGGCATCTGGAATTTATACTAGAGAATTTGAATCAGCCTAAGAATTTGAATCAAACAATTGTGGAGATGTGTTATGCTGTACCTGCATTACAGGTAATTGTTTCAGTTCATTTTATGACAATAGTTTGTATTCCAATGTTTTATTAATTTATTTAGAATCCCAAAGACATTGGAGAAAATCTTTGGTGCACCAGCCGATTAGTGCATCGACAATGTGTCAATTATTTATTGAGTAATGCTAGAGGACCCAAAAAAGTGACCTAAATTTTGGACCCAAACCTATGTGGTAACATCACATGGGATCTTTGGGAAAAGTGATGTGGGCCCATGTTGTGTGTGATGTTGTCACATAGGTTTGGGTCCAAAATTTGGATCACTTTTTTGGGTCCTCTAGCATTATTGTTATTTATTCAGGTTTTTACATTATCTTTCCTAATGAGTGCTTTTTTTTTTTCAAGTTAAAATAATTCATGTGTTGGTTATTTTAACATTGGAAAATGCTACATATCCCAACAAAACATCCTAAAAAACCTTACACATATTTTGGTGGGTCCCATGGGTGCCACATGGGATTGTAAGTTTTTTTGGGATGTTTTGTTGGGATGTGTAGCATTACCCTTTAACATTCTTTAATTTCAATCTCCTTTGACCTATCAAATTTGAACATTTCTATTTTGACTTTTGAACTTTTGCTATTGGATTTTAAGTGGCCATTGTTACTTTCACATTTGGTAGGGGTACTTGGATATCACAAACAAGATGGTAGAAGAGGACTGGAAAATATAGGTGGATAATATTTGCACAATTCCATCTCCATGGATGCAAAAAATGTCCTCACTTGAATTCCAACCTTTTGCTAAGACATATTCCTTTAATAATCACCATTATAGACATTGAATTAGATATGTTTTCTGATGACGTTCTTTTATTTATCATCATTGATCAGTCATGGTGATCAATCATGGAATTATATATGTTTCTCTAGTGTTGGAATTTGTTTAACTAATGTTTTTTTTTTGGTATTAGAGTATCAAGGGTTTCAATGGATATTACATAAGATCTTATGCCATGTTTGATACAAATCCAACCAGACTCATCAAAACCCCCATGTGTTAATTACATTTACAATAATCAAGTTTCTTCACATTAATCTTCACCTTTAACCAAAGCGTTGAGTTATTATACATTGATCAAACTGAGAACTTTTTTTTTTTTTTTTTTTAAAAATCCAATTTTTCTTATTTAGGACCATATGAATTATGATCTTGAGAAGTTTGTTTTTGAATTTGTAACACCCAAATATTTTGCAACAAACAATAATTTATTAGGGCTCGTTTGACACCGTATTGTATTGCATTATATTGGACTCTATTGGATTGTATTATTGTTAATACAAACCTGTGTTTGTTGATATATTGTATTATATCATATTAAGTTATCCTGACTTTATTGTATTTTATTATATTATAAAAATATGTATATATATATATTTTTAAAATAGTTAATAAATCAATAAACATTTTTATATAATAATCAATAACTATTTATTTTAACTTTAACAAAAATTTAAATAAATGATATTTTTATAAATAAAATAAATATTATTTTTATAATTTCTATTTTATATTTGTCGGAAAAAAAGAGAAGAAAAATGTTTTTTCTAATACAATACAAAAAAGTGTTTTTTCTAATACAATACAACTAAATATAATGTATTAGTTAATGCGGTGTTTACTGTATTAGACAATTAAAGTGAAACAAATAGGGCCTTAAGGATGGTAATAAGGGCACAAAAAAATTATTGTCTTAGTTAATGCAATAAAGATATTTGTGTAATAAATATTTTACTATTAAAGTTTCTTTTTATTTGTTAATATGTGCATTTAAAGTGCATGTTAACACTACCCTTTTATTAATTGTGTAAGTGCATTTTCATTCCTCAAATCACCACCTCCCCCCCCAATAAATAAATAAATAAATAAATAAATAAAAAAAGGGTGGAGATCCATCGTATTCTCTGAGGGGGGGTTCAAGCTCTTCTTTCCGTTGGGTTTTTTCTATACAGTAGAATGCATACAATAATAGATATTACGGAAAAGGAAAAGATGATGAGATTCTTTGATCTTAGTAATGAGATGTTAAGAGTCTTCTTAATTTAGCTATCATGGATTCATGGTAGATGCTCAACAATTTGATCATTGTATCAATTATCATGATGTAAAATACGTAAAACTTGCATATCACAGTTTAGACAACCAACTACGTTGTTCATCTTATTATTATCACAATTACAACTGTTTTATTAAGTTTTTAGATTTGGTTCAATTTGATTCGGTTTTGATTCACAATTTCTGCTATATTTATGCAGATTATTTGTTTTTGTTTTTAAGAGGTTGATGCAAAAATTGAAGTCAAGAAGATTTGGGAGATTATATCCAACGTCACTGGGAAATCTAACGTCACTGGGAAATCTACCCCACAGTTGATTTGAAGCGAAACCCAAATGAACAGGAGAAGACATGTAAATGGAAGAAGGAACAGAGCCAATAAGATAGTTAATGGTGAGATCAATAAATTTCAAGTTCTGGAAACGGCTTAAGTCACTTGGTATTGTGCTTATAATGTTATTGGTTCCCAAGTTCAAGTCATTGAGGGCGCGTTTGGTACGTGGGACGGGACAATTTTTTGTTGTCCCACGTTTGGCGCGCTATTAGCATGGGACGGGACGGGACGGGACAAGGTGGGACAATAACCACCAAATTTTGTCCCACCCAAGACCTTAGGACAAGGTTGTCCCATGACATGGGACAAGTACAAAAAGACTATTTCACCCTTTAAATTTTCAAAACAATTATAAACATGTTTAATAATAATAGTATTATAATATATATTAAAATATATATATTATATATATTATAATAATATATATTATTATATAATATATTATATATTATATTATATCCTATATAAATATATAATATATTATATATATAATATGTATTTATATATATTAGTAATATATATTATTATATATATCATAATATTATATATATAATATATATCATAATAATATAGAATATAATATTATATATATTTATATACTATATATTATATATTATTATATTTTTTATATAATATATTATATTATATTATATCCTATATAATATATATATATATATTATATAATATGTATTTATATATATTAGTAATATATATTATTATATATATCTATATATATTATAATAATATATATCATAATATTATATATATATATATTTATATATAATATATATTTATATATTATATATTATATATAATATATTATTTTATTTTATTTTATTATATATATATATATATATATATATATATATATATTATTACGTATATTATATATTTTATAATATATTATTATATGTAATAATACATATAATATTATATATATTATTATTATATATATTATAATATTATCTATATCATTATATATATATATAATAATAATTATAATATATATATATAAGAGGGGCACTCTAGTCATTTTAACATCTTGTCCCGTCCAGTCCCAGTCATATCAAACGCATAACAGTACAGTTAACAATTCTGTCCCAGACCTTCCAAACACAATACAGAACAACTTGTCCTGTCCCGTCCTGTCCTGTCCCGTCCCATCCCGTCCCGTCCCACCTTGTCCTGTCCCATCTCCGTGCCAAACGCACCCTGAGTGATGATATATTGCCTATGTATGGTAAAATTTCAACCCACTGAAGATTTCTGGCCAAGTTCAAAACCCTAAGCTTTTCGAGACGGCCGAGTTTTTTAGGAATTCTTCCTGAAAGCTAACTTCTCATCAACTCTAAGCTCTAGGCTATGTTTGGGGTTTCTTTTGCTTGAGAAAAAAAGTGATTATTTCTCAAGCTTTGAGCAAGTGAGTGTTTGGTAAACTTCCCCAAAACAATTTATTTTACAATTTGTTTCCCAATAATTAGCTTTTAAGAACTTGGGTGAGACTGTTTTTTTGGAACCAGAAGCTGAACTTTTGTTTAAGAAATGTTTAAAGGGAGAATTGCACAAACAGCCCTCGAGGTTTGATAAAATTACACAGATATGACAGTTTTGGTCATATACACACAAATTTCCCTTAACATTTTAAAATTGTTGCACAAACTTCCCTTACCATTATATGGATCCGTTAGTCAATGGTTAAAAGTGTAAAAAGTCTAAAATATCATTTATTTTTATTTTAAATAAACTAAAAAAATTAAAAAATAAGATAAAAAATATTTTAGAAAATATGAATATATCTTAAATATGAAATCTGGAAAAATAAAATTCATCTTTACAAATAAAAAAAATCGTTTTTTAAACAATTTAATAATAAATACATTTTAAATTCATTTAAAATCAAGGGGGAATTGCACAAACTAATTTTTTTTTTTTTTGAAGATGAATTTTTTTTTCCAGCTTTCTAATTTAAGATACATTCATATTTTCAAAAAAAAAATTAATATTTATTTTTATCTTATTTTTTATTTTTGAATTTTATTTAGAATAAAAATATAGAGTATTTTGGACTTTTTACACGTTTGACCATTGACTAACGGATCCATCTAACGGTAGGGGATGTTTATGCAATAATTTTCAAATGTTGAGGAAAGTTTGTGCATATATGGTCAAAACTGCCATATTCGTGCAATTTTATCAAACCTCAGGGGATTTTTGTGCAGGGGATTTTGTGCAATTCCCCCATGTTTAAAATATCCTCACTATTTTAATAAAGGGGGAATTGCACAAACATCCCCTAAGGTTTGATAAAATTGCACAAATATGGCAGTTTTGACCATATACGCACAAACTTCCCTCAACATTTGAAAATTGTTGTACAAACATCCCCTACCGTTAGATGGATCCGTTAGTCAATGGTCAAACATGTAAAAAGTCCAAAATACACTATATTTTTATTTTAAACAATATTAAAAATTCAAAAATAAGATAAAAAAATATTAAAAAATCTTTTAGAAAATATGAATGTATCTAAAATAAAAAAGGTAGAAAAAAATTCATCTTCAAAAAAAAAAAAAAATAGTTTGTGCAATTCCCCCTTGATTTTAAATAAATTTAAAATTTAAAATTTATTTACTATTAAATTGTTTAAGAAACTATTTTTTTTATTTGTAAAGATAATTTTGTTTTCCAGGTTTCAAATTTAAAATACATTCATGTTATCTAAAATATTTTTAAATATTTTTTTTATCTTATTTTTTAATTTTTTAGTTTATTCAAAATAATAATAAAGGGTATTTTAGACTTTTTAGACTTTTGACCATTGACTAACGGATCCATCTAACGGCAAGAGATGTTTGTGCAACAATTTTCAAATGTTGAGAGAAGTTTGTGTATATATGGCTAAAACTGTCATATCTGTGCAATTTCATCAAACCTCGAGGGATGTTTGTGCAATTCCCCCTTTAATAAAAGACAAGAACCCCTACATTTAATAAAACTAGTAAATAATAATAACAATAAATCACGATTGGAATGGTGGCCATTGCCGCGGTTGCCACCTTCAGATGTTGAGACCAGAGGAGGACCAGTATTCTCCAGAGACAAACTCCTCCGACAGCAGAGGAAGCGGCCTCGATCAAATCTTCAAATCTAGAAAAGGCAACCTTTGATCTTCAAATATTCGAATCTGGAAAAGGCCAACTCCATCAAATCTTCGAATCTTTTTTGAAAAAGAAATCTTCGAATCTAGAAATGGACGAGTCGCCTCCATTTCAAAACCCTTTTATAGAAATTATAAAATAAATTAATCAATTTCAAATATATATCTATATAATATATCTATATCTATCTATATATCTATATAATATAGTAAAATGGAACTTCACCTTGACACGTGTCGTTGTGTGGTAGCTTTATCATTAATTTTTTTTAATTATTAATTATAATCTATTTAATAATATATCTATATCTATCTATATATCTATTGAAGTCATTAAATGATAAGCTAAATTTCAATGGATGGATCCAATGTATGGTCATTGGAGTACTCTACGGTTTTTAATTTCAACATTTCTATTCTAATTAATATTGTGAGATTACTGATATTATACTGTACAACATTCTTCAGATACCTTATATGCATAATGCATGCATTCATGAATATAATGACCATTAAATAATCATAACTATATTATATCAATTGTTTTATTTTCCAACAAATTAAATATTAATCAATTAATAATATAATATAATATATCTATATCTATCTATATATCTATTGAAGTCATTAAATGATAAGCTAAATTCCAATGGATGGATCCAATGTATAGTCATTGGAGTATTCTACGGTTTTTAATTTCAATATTCTATTCTAATTAATGTTGTGAGATTACTGATATTCTACTGTACAACATTCTTCAGATACCTTATACGCATAATGCATGCATTCATGACTATAATGACCGTTAAATAATCATAACTATATTATATCAGTTGTTTTATTTTCCAACAAGTTAAATATTGAATGACTAATCAATTAATTAATAATTTAGTAAAATCAAAATCAAAAGACACTATATTAATAAATTTTGTCCATTAATTATTTTTTATTTTTAAAAAATTATATTTAACTAATTAATTAATAATTTGCCAATTTGGTCAATTCAAAAGACACAATATTAATAGTTAAAAAAATACTAATATTAATTGATTAATTAAAATAACTAATCTATATCTATATAATCTCCTATAATGGAGCCTCTCCATTGACACGTGATGTTGTGAGAAACATTGTCATTAAATTTTTATTTATACAGTATCAAGAGGCAATCAAGAGATTCTTTCAAAAAAAAAAAAAAGGCAATCAATGGACAATCCCAGAATTAATGGGATAATGAATAAAGTATCAAATTAATTAAAATAATAATTAATTATGGTAATAATCCCCTAACATTTCATAACACATAAACTCTTCAATTTTCAGCCAATTATTTTCTTTTGTTTGTCTATAAATTCAATTCACATAGACTCTTCATTTTTTGTAGATAATCCCATAATTAATGGGATAATGAATAAATTATCAAATTAATTAAAAATAATAATTAATTTTGATAATAATCCTCTAACATTTCATATCCCATAAACTCTTCATTTTTTAGTTAATTAATTGCTTTTGTTTGCCTGTAAATTCAATTTACATAAGCTCTTCATTTTTTAGTCAATTAATTGCCTTCGTTTGTCTATAAATTCTTTTTATGTTCTTTTCAGACAATTATTCACAAGTATATTTCGGGTGTTGCCAAAACCGGGTCTGGGAAAACATTTGTTTTTTCCATCATAGCAGGCGGATTTTTTTTTGTTGGTGATTTTGTCGTTTTTTTTTTTTTGTGTGATTTTGCATTCAATCCCTTTTTGTTTAGTTTTTTTTGTTGTTGTTGTTTTGATACGTAGAGTTCATTTTTCAGTCGATTTTTTTAAAGGAATTTTTGTTTCATTCAATTATCTGTTTTTTTTTTTTTTTTTTTTTTTTTTCTTTCTAGTGGCATTATGCTATATCTATGGCGTTCGGTGAAGGTGATCGAATTAGCTTGCTTAGAAAAAAAAAAATTCTAACTTTATCAATTTTAAAATTTTATATTATTGAGAATAGACTAACAAAACTTTTGGTGAATTGAAAGCATCGTTTTAGAAATACATATAAATCAACGTACTCTTTTGGTGTTCAATTGTATTATATTCTTTATTTCAGGTTTTGCACCGTCGAAACTTTGACTGTTCACAGTTTCAAGCCACCATTATTTTCTTCCTTAACGCTTTTGCTTTCTGATCCCGCTCCAAATGTTTACATTTAGCGCTCCCTTGCTTGGCTTTTGTAACCGTTTTCCGAGCCCTTTTTGGTATTTAATATTGTAAATAAGTGTTTTTCAGGTATTTCAACTCATTAGGGGTATTTTGGACCAAACTGGAGAAAAGTAACGAAATCAGGGCAAAAGAGGGCAAATATGTCATTTGGGAGAATCAGGGGTCAAAGTACAATGCTGGAGGAAATATTGCAGATACGGTGATTAAGGAAGAATACAGGGGTTCATTGTGATATTTGCCAGTCAAAGCACAGCAGTCAGCGCCACGTCAGCCCCTGGACGACGTCGTTTTGGCAATCGCTCACGTCAGCGTGACGTTAGAGATGACGTCATCGTCTTCCTCAGCCAGACGGGTCGAGCTGACCCGCGTGACCCGACCCAACGACCCGTTGACCCGTTGACCCGGTGCAGACCCGACGTTTGACTCGACGATTCCAGCCCATTTCCGATGACGTTTTCGGCGGCTCTCTGCCCAGAACGACGGCCGACATCCCTCCGGTCCGTTTTCCACCCATTCCAACCTCCCATGTACGTGTTTGTCATCTCCACCAACTCCTTCAAGGTTTTCAAACCTCCATGGCCGAGCTTGAGCTCCAACCTCCTTCCAGCGGCTTCTTTCTCGCCCCAAACACGTCCAAGCCCGCGAGAAGTCAGCGGTTTCATGTGGCGGGAACAAGCCCGTAGTCCCGAAGGTTTGAACTCACCGAAAACCTTCCGTTTTCGTGGCGACTTCACGCCGGCGGGAATAAGGTCGCCGTCCAGAGTGCATGAAGTCGCCGGAATGCCTGGAAGAAATGCAGCTCGTCCCACTTGCTATTCAATCAGATTACTTGCCCAAAAACTCTTCCCACTTAGATATTTTGAGATATTTTTCAATATAATTATCTTAGATAAAAATATCTATTCTATCTATCTTAGTTAAAAAATTACTACATCACATATACTACACACTACACTTAGTCATTAGTTACCAATTAGAAATTATTAGATTTTATTAGTTCTGTAACTTACTTTAGTGTAGAATTAAGAGAGAGAATAACTCTCTCAACTTTAGAGTAGTTTTCTCATCATTTCCCATCACTTTCTAGGTAGCCAAACACCACCTTGAGTTACCTAGACTTGATCTCTTGAAGTTGCTCTAGAAGGATATTGTGCTTGGATTGCTAGGAGGAGCCTTCTTGCGCAAGAAACGATTCCGGATGGGTTTGTTTAGCTCTTCTTTTGTATTTTCATGCTTATATAATTCTATGTGTAACTAAACTCTTTTGTTAAGGGATTGATGTAATTCTTGTAATTATACCATAGATGTAATCAATCAATTTGTTATTTCACTCTTTAAAGCTTGTATGTGTGTATTATGAACTCTAATGATTATGATATGTGGATGATAAGTTTGCATGTACATCTATGTATACACACTTGGTAGTTGATTTCATGCATAAAGTGCCTCACAATATGTATGGATGTTTAACTAACTATTTCATAGAGATATATCTAAGTAATTCTTGATTGAGTTAATTAAAAAATCTCTACATCACTATTCCTAAAATTCTCTCTTGATCACTTATCTATGATATTAGATTATGTGTAAGATGATGGATTTTGTGCTTAACATTATTGATAAATGAAATACATGCCTTAGAATGTTGTGAATGTGCTTAATGAATGATTGATTAATGATATGGTAGTTACTTGAATGAGTCAATCCCCTAACATCTTTAGTCTAGCTTAATCATCTTAATCTAGCTTTAATCATTATTTAATTGCAAGCTTAGAATAAGTGCTTTAGAAAACATTAACTAGTTAACTTGTTAGACATTAGAAATTGGTAATTAATGATAACCTAGACTCACGTAGCTAATCATTCCTCGTGGGAACGACCACCCTTACTCGTTACCCTTTACTACTCACACGACTCGTACACTTGCGAAGGGTGAACCACCCATGCGCCCCTTTAGAATAACCGTAGTAGAATAGCGTAATTTAGTGTAGTTAATTTGGAACCGGTTTGGTGCGGTCACTTTCAACATATTATGGTTTGCTATTGGTGGTTTGGATCAAAGTAGATATGAATTCGTGGAGATCCATATCTCCACCATTTTTGTTTTTATTTTCCTTTTCACTTTATTTGTAACTTTTTTTTTTTTTAAATGGAAGCATAATATATTATGGATTTACCCTAAGGGGTGGTGCCGCTTGTCACTGAGGCAAGCCGTAAACTCGGATGTCCTGGGTTCAATCCCTAACAACCACGTTTCTCTTAGGGCCACTGGTGGTTTACCTAGCTGTTAACTTCAGGGCGTTGTGGGATTAGTCGAGGTGCGCAAAAGCTGGCCCGGACACCCACGGATACCAAAAAATATATATAATATGGATTCAACACAAGTAAGTTTAATGGTTCTTATTTAAAAAAGAACGAATCATGAGGTTTCATATTTGTCTTTTTAACAATCTTTTAAATCATACTATTCATTAATTTTTTAAAGAACTTTTTTTTAATAGAAAAAACCCCAAAATCTGATCTTATTTTTTTAAAAAAAAAATCCTTTAATTTTGAATTTAAATTAAAAAAAAAATATCTCCCTATATATTGTGTACTAAAAATTAGAGATGCGAAATTGGGGAATGAGGATGGATATATGTTCCTCTCATCCCCATCCCCACTCCCCAGACCCTTCCCATTTCCCCATTTAGAGAAAATGGGGATGGGGAATTTTGGGGGGAGGTATATTCATCCCCAACCCCAGTTCCCAGTTTTTCCCATTTTCCCCGTTTCCTCGTTTCCCCTGTTCCCCCATTTCCCTATTTGATTAAAAATTATAAATTAAACTAAAAAAACAAATATTCCATTACAAATACAAAATAAAATCCATTAGTGCATTACAAACACAAAATAAAGTGTTTCAAATAATTCAAAGTTTCAAACTAAGCCAACTTCATATGTGAAGTAACACAAACTGTATTTAAAAAAAAAAAAAAAAAAAAAAAAAAACTTCACATAATAGATTAACATCAAATTCATTGCTCAGTAATTTGAAAAATCTCCACCCAATTCACTTTGAAGTCTACAAACAACAGTATAATACAAGAAGATGATTATATATTATAAAAAAAATTAAAGAATAAAAAAATAAAAAAATATATATTATAATTATATTTATATATGTTTGGGGGAAATGGGAAATGGGCCCATCCCCATTTGAATATATTTGTGGAGAAAATGGGGAAATGGAGAGGGGTCCCCCCTTTCACATCTACGTACATTCACGAGGTTGAATCATATACCCATCTTCCAATTCTGAAATATTGTAATAGGTTAAAAAACTGTACTCTAAGGGCATATATTAACACTTTTCTTTTTATTAAAAGTTTTTTTTTTTTTAATACCTTTTGAAGTTTTTGGTAAATATAAATGTTATATTTCATTATACTCTTTCTTCAATTTAAATGTTGGTCAATGAACCAAAATCCGTAACTAATTAATTTTTGTTCACATGACAGGATTCATAAATTAATTATGCATACTTCAATTCTGTTAGATTTTCGCAAGACTTTTAATTTATAATTAAATTTTAGGGATAATTACCCCGGTAGCCATCGAATTGATGACACTATTAAAAAGGCCACTGGATTGGAAAGTTATTCCAAAATGGTCATTTTTGACGAACTTTGTGACACTAATGGCCATTCCATCCAATTCCATCTAATTCCATCCAATTCCATCCAATGAGTGACATTTTGGTAAATAAGGGATACCATTAATTTAGAGATTTTCTCCTTACAATCCAAGTTTTTTTTTTCACGGTTTTTTTTTCTAAATAAACTTCATTATAAAAACTTAAATTTAAAAAAAAAAAAAAATCTAAATACACTTCATTTTTTTCCAAAATTATCCTTTTTATCTTTTGACACTCTTTAAAAAAAAAAAATCATCATAAAAACCTAATTTTTTATTAAAATCAATTTGTTTCAAAATTATTATTATTATTGTTTAATTGAATATTTCAATGATCATTATTTGAGGGAGAAAATCATTCATTCATTGTCTTGTTAAAAAAAAAAAAGGCAAATAAAAGGGCTGTTAAGTTTTTGAATTTTTTTTCTTCATTTTACTTTTTTTTTTTTCAAAATTTTTAACAGTCAACAACACTTGAAAAAAAAAATTTGCAATTTTTTTTGTTCTTGTTGTCTGTGTATGTAAACAAAAAATCAACAAAAGTCACACTTTAAAAAGATTTGTTTGTTTCTTGTTTTAAATCATTCTCATCACTTCAAAATCAAATAAAACTTTAATGGTATTGAAAAAAAAATGTTTTAGGGTTTGAGAAACACAGTAAGATTAAAAAAAAAAAAAAAAAATTCGAACTTTAGCAAAATTGTTCCATAGTGTATTTAGAATTTCTTTGTAGTTGTTAGTAATTTTAATTAGGATAAATTTGTCATATAATAAAAATAATTTAAAATGGAGTGTAATAAAAAATTTAATGGATTGTCAATATCATCACTCTTATTTTATTTTAGATATTCTTTGGAAATCAATTTTTTTAATGAGTGACATTTTGGTTAATAAGTGGATGACATTAATTTATTTTAGATGTCTTTTGGAAATCAATTTTTTCTTTTTTGAAAAGAATAATTATATTTATTCCCTAAATATAATTATTCTTTTCAAAAAACAAAAGAAATGGTTTAGATCAATACACGTGTCTCTTCTTTGTTTTTTAGATTTTTTAGATCACACACACACACACACACACATATATATATATATATATATATATATATATATATATATATATATATATATATATATATATATATATTTACACACACTAAATATAATTATTCTTTAAAAAAAAAAAAAAATTGATTTCCCAAAAACATCTAAAATAAATTAATGTCACTCATTGAAAAAATTGATTTCCAAAAAACATTTAAAATAAATTAATAGCATCCCCTTATTTACCAAAACGTCACTCATTGGATGAAATTGGATAGAGTTGGATGGAATGGCCATTGGTGTCACAAAGTTCGTCAAAAATGGCCATTTTGGAACAACTTTCCAATCCAGTGGTTATTTTGATAGTGTGTCATCAATTCGATGGCCATCGGGGTAATTATCCCTAAATTTTATAACTATAGACTGAAAGTTGTTAATTGTATCATGTCAATTGGAATTCAAATATTTAATCTAAATCTGATCCCTAAACCAAATTTAAAAGTTAAATAATTCTCGTTTTAAATATTTAAAGCTCCACATTCTTTATATATAGGCTGCAAACTTGATGAAAGTATACATTTGTAGTCATGCACCTGCCTCCTTAAACCCGTTGAACAATACCATTCAATACTTTCAAACACTCGCAAATTTCGGTAGCATTAATTAGCCCACTCCTCATTTGATGGGTTTAATTTGAATTCTGAATCAATTACACCTAACAGATGAAATGTTTCCTTGAGATCTAAAGCCCTCTCAAGCAGCTGGATGCTCCAACGTCCTGGAATAATACATTCGAAAGACACTTCCTTACCTTCAGACTTCAAGTGCTGTACAATAGAATGAAACCTGTCATAACAATCATGTGTAGTATTCACATATGTAATGCACCCTATGATCTAATGAAAAACACTTTGTACTTTCTGAAACCCATCCTCAACAAGAAGATCAAGAATGTGTGCAAAGCAACCAGCATGCAACAATTTTCCTCTAAAAGGAAGTGCATATTCATTAGCAAACCACAATTTTAGATTTGCAACTTGGTCATCTTCCTTTATGTTTTGTATAGATACGGAGCATACATTTTTTCTGATTTTCCAATGTAGTAGCATATGTTTAAAAGCTAAAAACGGGTCCCAAGAACTGTTTCAAGAAGCTAGTTGTCTAAAACCAAGAATCTTCTTCTTCAATTCCTAGTTCCCATCTATAAAATGTAAGTTCAAACAGGGAATTCCATTTATAGCATGTGTCCGGACTGGTCATAAATTATCACTAAATAATTATATTGAAATTACTTGCTTCAATGTTCTAGTTCTTATCATATATTTTGTTGTTATATCATTTGTTAGGAAATTGATCTAATTGAAAACTATGGTTAATGCATTAAGCATATGTTTGTGACATATTTTGTATGAAGGATAAATATGTGTTTTTTGTTGCTTATCAATAGGAATTTGGAATTGAAGAAGATTCTTGTTTTCAAAAAACCAGTTTCCTAGAAAAGTTCTTGGGACGTGTTTTCTTATGGGTATAGTAAATGTGATCATTATGTAGTGCAACCTTTGAGGTCTGAGGACTGAGGTAATGAACTGATTTTGGAAGGTATTCTTGGAAGTTGGAGTTTCATCATCCAACTACTTGAAAAAGTTTTATGGCTTAATTAGGAAGCATTTGATCTATTAGAGGTCAATGATCTGTTAAAATTTTTGTAACCAAGTTGCCAAACGAAACTCACATTTTCATTGTTCCTGATCACATCATTGATATCGAGGTCTTCTTCTATAAGTTCTTTCGTAAATTTCTAAAAAATAAAATAAAAGTTAACAAAACTCAAAATACAAAAACTAAGTAATAACAATTCATTTTATATCTCGGAAAATTTGACGGCGGAGAATGAATCGATTAGACCTTTTCTCAACTTATGAAAGTCATTTTTATATTCATCATCATTACCGTAAACTCTATTGAGCTCATTATACTGATTCTTGAAATTATCAAAATAAAACCAGTGTTGATGGTTATCCTGGATTCATATTTCAGAGATAGTGCAAATAGATTGAGAAGAGAGTGTTGAAGTGGTGATTGGTGAATGGTGAGTCGGTGATGGAGAGTGAAGCTATCGATTGAAACTCGAAAGGCGAAGAACCAGTGAGCCAGTGAGATGTGGTTTGAGTCCTTGAGATTTTGAGAATAAGCTACGACAGCAAGAAGACAAGAATCAAAAATGAAATTAGGTTTATAGATTTATATATAATATCAAAATAGTCGGGTCCACATGTTCGGGTTCGATTTTTTTACAATACCCGGACTCGAAGTGGGTCTAAAATTATGGACCCAGACTCGACCTGCGACCTAAATGAAAGGTTGAGGATGGTGATTGGGAATCGTCAAAGCACAATCTGCCAGTACTTTCGTGTGAATGCAAGTTGTTACAAAATAAAGGAATTCCCTGCTGTCATATGTTTTATGTTATGAAAGTGGAGAACATTACAAAGATTCCAGAGTCCTTGATATTTAAGAGGTAGACGAAGTCAGCTGCAGATGACGTTCGTATCCATCTCCAGCCCGACGATGACTGTTCGAAGAGTGTTGATATTGCCCGGTTCGCTTCATTGAGTGCAGAGTGCAGAGTGCAACTATATCTGTCACCGTGGGAGCCAAACCGAAGAAGGTTTCAATTTGATTAAAAGGGAACTCAATATTCTGAGAAATACTCTGCAAGGGTTGGATGATGAGTTCCGAAATAATTGCAACAAAAATGGTGATGATTCTAGTACAAAGAGCCAAATTTTAAAAGATCCAAATGTTGTGAAGACCAAAGGCAGACCCACTGGTCCGACTGCACCTACTACACCAGCAGGCAAGCCGCAGAAGCGTAAAAGACCAAATCAGTGCCGTATATGCCACATTTCTGGGCATGACTGGCGTAATTGTCTAAAAAGAGAATCAGACAGTTAGTCACTTTCATTAGTGTTTTGGGTTTATGATGCATTTGGATTTTTTCATTTGTCTTGTTTGTTATATGTATTTGGTTGTCACTGGGTTGTTATTTAATTCTCATGAATGTTAGTTACTTTTGTTATTGTTTGTTGTGTTGATAATTCTGTTTGAGTTGTTTGTTGTATGATTTTAATTGACATGTACTTTCTTTGATTTATGGATTTTCAGCTGGACCACAAGGACACATAATTTTCTATATGCAAATTATGTGTCCATGTGGTCTAGATGACTTCCATTGAAATTTAACTGGGCCACAGTGAGCCATGTGGTTTGCATATTTTGTACTAGGCCACAATGAGCCAATATGTTTAAAGAGGTTGTTCGTAAATGTAAAAGTTTTAGATTATGTTTAGAGAATGACGATCGAATTAAATAATTATGTGTCTAAAGCCGAACATTTGCTTCAAAGACGCCCTAGAAGTTTTTAATGATTATAAAAGTTGCCATATGCATAGTTAACCAAAATTATCCTCCAACTGTTTTGTGGTGTTCTCTGCTCGTTTTCCTTTGCTTTTCTTTGTTTTATCATGTTTTGTTTTTCTCCTTTCCCAGCTGTGTCTGGTTTTTGCCGGCTTGTGGCGCTTTGTTTGGGCTTTTTCAAAAAAAAAAAATTATCCTCCAACTCAAAACCTGGACTTACCTTACCTCTGATTGCAATTAATAAGGTACAACATAAATAACCTAATATGAAGAACACGGTACTATGAATCTATAGAAACAATGCGATCACGTTAAATAAAATGAAATTACAGGAACCATAGTAATTTTACGTTACAGGGTATATAACATTTGATATTTTTCGATTACTCCACACTACACATTGTATGGGAATTTACAAAGCAGCCAAAGAATGGCAATCGAAGATAGAAATATAAAAGCCCTAGTTTTTTGAATTGTTACCCTCTTCTTAGCCAAATCAAACTCCAACACCCGAACACGATTTGTTAAGCCCATATTTTCTCTTTCGTAGAACCGATGAAGTCGTTCCGACCTATGAAATTCCCTTTGTAACCTCTGCAATTCTTCATTCAATGAGATATCAGCTGAGATAATTGTAACCGGTACTTCAGGACCCAACCATTTGAAGTAATTGCATCCACCAAATTCTTTCTGTAGTTTAAAACCAGAAATGTAAGCTCTATTAGTTCATAAATCAATCTATATAAGTATAAATTAAAAAAGTCACTTATAGTTCACTAACATTTCCTTTGGAACACCCTTCGAATAGTCTCTTATAGTTCCAAGGTGTTATGGCTAGATATTCTCTCAATGGTAGCCCACATTTGCATTTTCCCTCCCCATACCCACGTACGTTTGAAGAAGAGGAAGATGACATTAACAAAACCTTTTATTGTACAAGTGAGAGAATATGAATAAAACCTTCCCCAACTAAACAAACAAATTGCAACTACTACTATTTTTCAATAAAAAAAAAAGCTATCATAATAGCCGGATTTATCTAATTTTCAAAAACAACAATCTAAAAGTCAGATCAAGTACATGCAAACACTAATTACACAAGTATAATATCGGGGAATAAGATTATATATAAAATTTAAACTAGTTCAAACTTAGCTGCAGCTATAAATTAAGACAATTTTTTTAAATACATTAAATACAACAGTCAGGTTAACTTTAAACAAACTAAAAATCATGAAAACGTGGCTACACCATCTAGGTATGAACGCGATAAACCAGCACACCATTATCAGACATAGTCGAGTATAAATTTTCATCTTTGCTTCTTCTAATTACATATGAAAACCAATAATCATCACAACAAATTGTAATATATTAAATCGAAATTATTAAATTACAAAAATATTAATCCAAAGTTATGAAATAACAGAAAAAAAAATGTAACCAACCTGGCGGGTTGTAGATTGTTTGAAGATTGTTTGAAGATCGATGGATGTACACAGCATACGTGAGAGAGAGAAAGAGAGAGAGAGATAGACAGTGAGAGAGAGAAAGAGAGAGAGAGATAGACAGTGAGAGTGAGAGAGAGAGAGAGAGAGTTTTAGGGTTTCTAAATGTTTTATTTATGTTGTTTAGAGTTTTAGGTTTTTTTATTGCACCATAAAACATAAAACATTATCTCAAATGATGCATTTATTGCACATGTTTATTCCTCTTTCATTTCTTTAATATCCCGAATCCATTTAAGAATAAAAATAAAATAAAATAATGTTTTATCTTCCCTATCATATAACTATCCAATTATTGTCCTCATATGCAAATAAAATGTTGAATGCACAATCATAGTGTAATGTTTATATCAAAGGATATTAATGTTATACCTATATCATATGATTCCCCTCCCACATGCACACAATGACGAGTTAACATATATTAGTTACCGAATTATTCGCACATGTGTACAATAGGTTAAATCATTTTCTCATATAGTCATTCATATTAATTGAAATTTATTAGTTATAACGGTAGTACAAATTGTTGTCCGACTATCCAATTGTTGTCCCCATATGCAAATAAAGTGTTGAATGCACATTCATAGTGTAATGTTTATATAAAAGGATATCAATGTTATACCTATATCATATGATTCCCCTCCCACATGCACACAATGACGAGTTAACATATATTAGTTTCGAATTATTCGCACATGTGTACAACAGGTCAAATCATTTTCCCATATGGTCATTCATATTAATTGAAATTTATTAGTTATAACGGTAGTACAAATCGTTGTCCGACTATCCAATTGTTGTCCCCATATGCAAATAAAGTGTTGAATGCACATTCATAGTGTAATGTTTATATGAAAGGATATCAATGTTATACCTATATCATATGATTCCCCTCCCACATGCACACAATGACGAGTTAACATATATTAGTTACCGAATTATTCGCACATGTGTACAACAGGTCAAATCATTTTCCCATATGGTCATTCATATTAATTGAAATTTATTAGTTATAACGGTAGTACAAATCGTTGTCCGACTATCCAATTGTTGTCCCCATATGCAAATAAAGTGTTGAATGCACATTCATAGTGTAATGTTTATATGAAAGGATATCAATGTTATACCTATATCATATGATTCCCCTCCCACATGCACACAATGACGAGTTAACATATATTAGTTACCGAATTATTCGCACATGTGTACAACAGGTCAATTCATTTTCCCATATAGTCATTTATGTACGTTATCAGTAATGTATATAATTGTTCAATTCATGCATGGTCCCATGTTAAACTCACAATATAATATCTTATATTTGCAATCAAAGTTGAATAAGATTGTATACGGTAACACATTACTGAACTATAATCTTAAGTTGTATGAAATTATGTCACACCGGTTTGGATTCCAAAGGGTCTGATTGGCACCAAATGCCAACAATTATGACTTATATATTATATATTTACTCTGACCGTTTTGGATTCTAGGTGTTTGGCACCGAATTGAATGCCAAAAATTGTGACTATTCTTTATGTTTACTCTATATTTATATTCACCAAATAACGTTTTGTCTCCATATCTACTCTTTCTCTCTACTTTTTCTCTCTGTGTATTTTAAATTTGATTTTTCTTTGTTTCTCCACCATGGAAAACCCTTCACCAACTTCGACAAAGAAATTGAAAACTGACTCCAACTCCGACCATGATAATCAAGAGAAGATGGTTCGTGACATACAGAAACTGGAACGCGATATAATTGCAGTCAACCGTAAGCTTTATCGCCACTCTGCTGTTGATCAAATCGATTTCAAACGTTTTACTGGAAATGATGTATCTGGTGCTTACAATCTACGTATGGAGGACAGGTTTAAGCTTTTTAAGGATTATATGAAGAAGGTTCATCCGAAAGGTAATTGGGATGTGGTTGACCAAAGTCATGCAAAGGATATGTTGAAGGACTGATGCAGTTTTTGGTACCTTTTTTTTTTTCTTCACTCTTTTGTTATGTAAAGTGCTTGTTAAAGTGTTTTTAATCACACCTTGGATTTTTTTTTTGGATTCATGATCATGTTTTGTAAATTTCTTTTGTGTGTTTCTTCGTGAGAAGAACAAAGGTGTGTTTGTTTTTATTTCTAATAATATAACGTCTTTCTTACTTGTGTTTATTAAACTGATCTGAAGTAATTCTGGAGCGGTTTAGTTGCGTTTCTAAAACATATCTATTGATTGATCGATATCTGGGTTGATTGAATTCAATGAATTTGAATTATTATTTCAGGACTAATTGATAAAGTTGAATTAACTTGTACTTTTGTAAACGTAATTATAATTTAAAACAAGATATCATCAGCTATTAATAAAAAAGATATCATCAACCATTAACGTTTACAATTTGTTTTTGTTGAAACCGTAATACGATTTAATATTGCTTAATACAATTTTCCAATGATTATAATTTTGTTTAAATAATTACTTGGAATGCAGATGAAGTAATCATGATCCCGATTTCCCATTAATCATTTCAGATGAACCACCGCAATAAATTTTATAAATATTTATGTATTTACTACATCTTTTTGAGTGTAACTTTAAATTACCAAAAAGTTAATGTAATAGTCATCTCGTTTTCCCATTAATCTTTTCGTGTGAACCAACTTATTTAATTTTTTTTTTAATTCAATTGATTTTTTTGATGTGGAAACGAATACGAAATGTTTAAATAATAATATTTTTACTTAACTCGGCAAATCCCTACAAAAACATTTCATTCAACTGTAATTCATCAAATCTATTGGATAGAGTGAAGGCAAATTTATTTATTACTGCATCTTTTGTAGTACAAGTTGATATTACCAACAACTATTAATCATCATTTCATTTTCCAATTAATCTTCTCGGCTGAACCAACTTATTTAATATTTTTTTTAATTCAATTGATTTTTTTGATGTGGAAACGAATACGAAATGTTTAAATAATAATATTTTCACTTAACTCAGCAAATCCCTACAAAAACATTTCATTCAATTGTAATCCATCAAATCCATTGGATAGAGTGAAGGCGAATTTATTTATTACTACATCTTTTGTAGTGCAAGTTGATATTACCAACAACTATTAATCATCATCTCGTTTTCCAATTAATCTTCTCGGCTGAACCAACTTATTTAATATTTTTTAATTCAGTTGGTTTTTGTGATGTGGAATTGAATTGAAATTGTTTTAATTATTATATAGAAACTGTTGTCAGCAAATCTTAGAAGAATACTTAATTCCGATTGCATCTATCAAATCCATTGGATATTATGATGACGGTTTGAATTTATTTGCTTCATTTTTCAAAATCATTAAATCAGTCCATCAAATCAACAGATTGACCATATCCAACCAGTTGATGGTGTTAATAAATTATTGTTGTCAATTTAAGATTTGTTAAGGTTACTTGTGTAATTTTACCATAAGTTTATCAATAAATAAAATGGAACCCTAATCCCATTTGTTGCGTTCACAGATAGAGAGAGAGAATGAGAGAGGTATGTTTGGTTTAAGTGATGAACGACGTACAAATGGATTAGGGTTCCATTTTATTTATTTATAAATTGATGGTAAAATTACACAATTAACCTTAACATTGACAAATCATAACTACATTTACACAATTTTCTGAGGATGACAAATTTGTACAGGTCCAATATCAACTGAATCATTTCCCTACGAAATTTGTTCAATGAATAGTCTGAAAACATCATGATCAGTATTTAAACTCAATTAAATCTTTATGTTTTGATAACCCAATAGGCTGTAATTAATTGCCCAATGCATAATCAGTATTTAAAATCAATAGGCTGTAATTAATTGCTCAATGCGTGATCAGTGTTTCAAATCAATTAAAATCTTCATGCTGTAATTAATTACCCAATGCCCAATGCATTGCCCAATGCTTTACTGCCCAAGGTAGTTACGTTAGGCTTTACTTAACTGCCCAATGCATGATCAGTATTTAAACTCAATTAAATCTTTATGTTTTGATAACCCAATAGGCTGTAATTAATTGCCCAATGCATGATCGGTATATGTTTTGATAACCCAATAGGCTGTAATTAATTGCCCAATGCATGATCAGTATTTAAAATCAATAGGCTGTAATTAATTGTCCAATGCGTGATCAGTGTTTAAAATCAATTAAAATCTTTATGCTGTAATTAATTACCCAATGCCCAATGCATTGCCCAGTGCTTTACTGCCCAAGGTAGTTAAGTTAGGCTTTACTTAACTGCCCAATGCATGATCAGTATTTAAACTCAATTAAAATCTTTATTTTTTGATAACCCAATAGGCTGTAATTAATTGCCCAATGCATGATCAGCATTTAAAATCAATAGGCTGTAATTAATTGCCCAATGCGTGATCAGTGTTTAAAATCAATTAAAATCTTTATGCTGTAATTAATTACCCAATGCATGATCAATATTTGTATTAAATAGGAAGACAAAAAGATAGTATTGCTTTCTCCAAAACCCAATATAGGTATTTATTGCTTCGTATTGTATGGCCAGTTAATGTCTCCTTACTTGCCAAGCCAATTGCACACTTTCCACTCGAATTTTTAATGTTACTTTACAAGTTTACATTGATGTTCATTTAAAATTAATTTCCAACATTTAATATCATTGCATTTTCTCCATTTAACATCATTAGAAATCATGATTCTGTATTCCCATTAATAATAGTTATTATTTACTCTACACAGTGTAATATTTAAATGAGTAATGTATTTATATTTATATTTCCTAATCAATAATTTTGTTTAAATAATTAATTTATTTAAGTGGTCAGCATATCCTGAAGAAAAATTTTGTAATTGCAAACACCAAATCCATTGGATATTGTGTAGACAGTTTGAATTTTTTATTTTCAATGATGAATTTTTTTTTTCAATGAATCTATTTGATTCATTGAAAATAAAAAATTCAAGTATCATTACTTTTCAAGTATAAAAAAACAAATTTACGATCTGAAAATTTGTTCAAACACCATTACTTTTCAAGTATAATTTATACGATATTATATTCCTTAAGGTCATCTGCAATTACCTCCAACCCTCATGAAATCACCAGAAATACAATGACAATGATCAAACATACGATATTACACAACCAGTCAACCACACCATAAATGGTGAGAATAAAAACACCTAAACATCTTCAGAGATGTCAACACAAATTCAACAACACCTTTCTGGTGTGATTACAGACAGAAACCATTAAAAAAAAAACAGATACAAAAACATATAAAAATAACAAAAGAGTCATCACTTGTTGAAGATAAAATAGTCATCACTTGTTCAACATTTCTTTTGCATTATTTCCACAAACCTCATCCCAATTACCATCAGGTTTAATCTTCTTCAAATAATCCTTAAGCAACTTGAAACCGTCCTCCAGACCAAGCTGGTAGGAACCAGCAACATCTAAACCCGAAAATGATTTGGACTTGATTTTCACAATAGATGGACAGCGATAAATGGTGGTGGACAATTCATCTTGACGGTCCTTAAGACGTTGTATACCTCGTAGCAAATGTTCCCTCTCCAAACCCAGATTGTTGGAATCACCAACATCTGACCTTTGATATTCGCTACTGGCCAATGCTTCTAGACGATTATGAAGATGTTGGATAGTGCGTTCTAACTCTTCCCTAGTGTAGATAATGACCTCTGCCGTTTCTCGTTAGTTGCGTTCACAAATAGAGAGACAGAATGAGAGTGGTATGTTTGGTTGAAGTGATGAACGACGTACAAATGGGATTAGGGTTCCATTTTATTTATTTATAAACTTATGGTAAAATTACACAATTAACCTTAACATTGACAAATCATAACTATATTTAGGAGATATAAAGAACTGTTTTAAAAATTAACATACATTAGTTATAAAATTAACAACATACATAATGTGTCATGTTCACATAATCATGTATATAGATTGAAATGTATTAGGTATAACGGCATTACAAATATATTGTTGTATAAGTATAAAATTAGTACCACATTTTAAAAATTAACACACATTAGTTATAAAATTAACATACATAATGTGTACACTAGCTCAATTCATGTTCACATAATTATAATCATGTATATAGATTGAAATGTATTAGGTATAACAGCATTACAAATATATTGTTGTATAAGTATAAAATTAGTACCACATTTTAAAAATTAACACACATTAGTTATAAAATTAACATACATAATGTGTACACTAGCTCAATTCATGTTCACATAATTATAATCATGTATATAGATTGAAATGTATTAGGTATAACGGTATTACAAATATATTGTTGTATAAGTATAAAATTAGTACCACATTTTAAAAATTAACACACATTAGTTATGAAATTAACATACATAATGTGTACACTAGCTCAATTCATATTCATATAATCATGTATATAGATTGAAATGTATTAGGTATAACGGTATTACAAATATATTGTTGTATAAGTATAAAATTAGTACCACATTTTAAAAATTAACACACATTAGTTATGAAATTAACATACATAATGTGTATACTAGCTCAATTCATGTTCACATAATTATAATCATGTATATAGATTGAAATGTATTAGGTATAACGGCATTACAAATATATTGTTGTATAAGTATAAAATTAGTACCACATTTTAAAAATTAACACACATTAGTTATAAAATTAACATACATAATGTGTACACTAGCTCAATTCATGTTCACATAATCATGTATATAGATTGAAATGTATTAGGTATAACGGCATTACAAATATATTGTTGTATAAGTATAAAATTAGTACCACATTTTAAAAATTAACACACATTAGTTATGAAATTAACATACATAATGTGTACACTAGCTCAATTCATGTTCACATAATCATGTATATAGATTGAAATGTATTAGGTATAACGGTATTACAAATATATTGTTGTATAAGTATAAAATTAGTACTACATTTTAAAAATTAACACACATTAGTTATGAAATTAACATACATAATGTGTACACTAGCTCAATTCATGTTCACATAATTATAATCATATATATAGATTGAAATGTATTAGGTATAACGGCATTACAAATATATTGTTGTATAAGTATAAAATTAGTACCACATTTTAAAAATTAACACACATTAGTTATAAAATTAACATACATAATGTGTACACTAGCTCAATTCATGTTCACATAATTATAATCATGTATATAGATTGAAATGTATTAGGTATAACGGCATTACAAATATATTGTTGTATAAGTATAAAATTAGTACCACATTTTAAAAATTAACACACATTAGTTATAAAATTAACATATATAATGTGTACACTAGCTCAATTCATGTTCACATAATTATAATCATGTATATAGATTGAAATGTATTAGGTATAACGGTATTACAAATATATTGTTGTATAAGTATAAAATTAGTACCACATTTTAAAAATTAACACACATTAGTTATGAAATTAACATACATAATGTGTATACTAGCTCAATTCATGTTCACATAATCATGTATATAGATTGAAATGTATTAGGTATAACGGCATTATAAATATATTGTTTTATAAGTATAAAATTAGTACCTATTTAATGTCGATATCAATATATCATACCACATAGTAGTAATTTTTTTTTTATGCATGTGGTAAGTCATTTAATATGTCATCAATGTGCTTCCCACCACAAAGCAGCAAACGAATTTTTAATTGAAACTAAAAAAGGCTCCCACATGTCATCTGTATTAATAAAGATGGCAGCTGAACAGTCAAGATGAAGAGTGAAATTGCAACATTCCTTATGTATGTTTCACTGGTTAAGTAAGTGCAACATATTTTTCATTATCAATCAAGATGATATATTGCAGAAACTGTGGAGATTACCGATTCCAACTCCGGACAGTGGAACATGTGGATGATTCGATTGCAGTTCCGGAACAACAGATAAATCTGGCACAAGGTTTTTTCTTCACAGTGCAATTCTACTACACCACTAAGCTTGTTTATCCGAATCGCACTTTAGCAATTGAAGACGACGCAATGCAATGCGAGTTTCACGTCCAATTTGATAATCTTTACGCAGAAGATGAATATTCATTGTCAGGTAAGTTGCGTGGATGCTTTTCCGGTAGTGACCTGCCAAAAGACGTTGAACAGACTATGACGAAAATAATTGTGGATATGTCAATGTCTATAGCCTGTACTATGCCAGAGTACAAAGTTGTACCAATTTTGGTGCAAATTGGGATTGTGCTTCGACTCTCTATGAAAGAAGAAAGTTTGTTCAAGTCAGAATTAATAAAGATGGAAATTGATAAGGGTTCGTTACCGGGAGAACATTGTGTGATTTGTTTTGAAGATTTTTTTTCATCGGGAGGGGAAATTGTTTTGATGCCATGCTCCCATATTTATCATCATACTTGTATCACCAAGTGGTTCGAGAAGGCACTCAACTGCCCAACCTGCCGTGAGCAACTGAAACTTTCCTATGAGTAAGCTATGTTCGTATTTTTCCATTGCAATATTTTGGGTTGATTGGACCAGGCCATGTGCAATCACTCCGTTCAAGTGTGTAAGATTTGTCGATCATAGCTTTTTTGGTTTGTTTGTAATCTGTTTGACATCAGATATAGTGCGCTTGGTCATTGTATGAACTCTTTGAGGAATTCCCTTTAGTTTAAAAAAACCTGGAATGATGTGTTCTATTATTTCATAATTGAATACATTCATTATTTAGACCTCGAAGGACATTTGCTTGAATTTTCGGTAATTTATATGTTGAACCCTTGATTTAATCTATGAACAATACTAGTTTAAAAATATATCCGTATAAAGATTATATCAGGGATCACCAATAGACGTAAATAATTATAAGAAAGAGTGATTCCATTTCCAATTTGTCGATCACAGATTTTTGGGTTTGTTTGTAATCTGTTTGACATCAGATATAGTGTGCTTGGTCATTGTATGAACTCTTTGAGGAATTCCCTTTAGTTTAAAAAAAACCTGGAATGATGTGTTCTATTATTTCATAATTGAATACATTCATTATTTAGATCTCGAAGGACATTTGCTTGAATTTTCGGTAATTTATATGTTGAACCCTTGATTTAATCTATGAACAATACCAGTTTAAAAATATATCCGTATAAAGATTATATCAGGGATCACCAACAGACGTAAATAATTATAAGAAAGAGTGATTCCATTTCCAATTTTTGTTGTCAAAAATAAAAATTAAAAATAGCATAATCATCCAACCAAAATCCCAATCGTGTATTAAAAGCATCAATAATGTGTCCTTGGATAAATAGATGCAGCTAATTCAATATCTACTTTAAGTAATTGCCCAATGCATGATCAATATCTATATTACTTTCTCGAAAATGCAATATAGGTTATTATTGATTTCTAGTTTCTGGTCAGTTAGTGTTTCGTTAATTACCAATTGCACACTTCCCACACGCCTTATTAATTGAAAAAATTCAGGTCAGTCTTACTCCACTGCATGTGAAACCTATATTGGACCTGGGCATCTTATTGTGAATTTGTTGTTTGTTTTTAAATATACTTTGTCTTCAAATATTTTAGTTATTTCGATCACAGTTTAGGTAATCAACTATTAGATGCTATGTTCACGGAAAAATGATGCAGTTTTTGTTGGTATGATCACGCCAGAAAGTGTAATAGCCCGCTTGACCGGACCCCAAACTGAATAGTGACTTCTCGTTGTATTATACGTGATAGAAGATTTACTTATAAAAAATCTTCTACCTAAAACGAAAGCAACTCCTTAAACAAATATTGAATTCACCGAATGTATTTGTTGACTTTTATATATTAAAAAAAAAACAAATAATAGTAATAGTGAATCTCAATTTTAATCTTAGTTTATTAAAATTTTTAAAAAATAGCAAATACCTATGACAATAGATCAAGATCAGTGAAGAGTGCAATTTTGCTCACCCACATTAACTAAAGGTAAGCATTACCCCCCACCTCAGGTGTTGGGTTAAATTTGGAGTTTGGGTTAAGTTTGGGACACGTGGCAACACCTGAGGTGGGGGGTAATGCTTACCTCTAGTTAAAGGGGTGAGCAAAGTTGCACTCTATCAAGATATAATTAATTAAAAAAAAAAAAAAAAAAAAAAAAAGAGGGATTAGACACAACATTTAATATGTATACACTCATCAAATGACAACTCAACTACCACAAGTGTTGGGATTTGTAGCATTAATCTTTAAAAAAAAAAATTAAAAAAAAATTTACTGCACAAACCTAAACCTAATTTTTTTTTTTAAAAGTACCAAATGGGTGTAAATGTCGTTTAGAAAGTTGGTTTCACAAAAGTTATTAGGAAATCCCCAAATATAAACCCTAAAAACTCATCAAAAGAATTCGAAGTTGGTTGATGTGAGCTGCGCAAAGACTGGAATTCGTCTCTTCAGCAACATTGAAGCCTTGCCACACATCTATAATCCTGACTCCACGCTACTACGGTCAACGCACATTCTCTTCTCAACCTTGTTTTGTAATGTTTTTTTGTTTTTGTTGTGTTTGCTGAAGGAATTCGATATGCTTTATCTTGATTCTTGTTTCAAGAATAATTTTGCATGCCGAGTTAGTAACAGGTATCTTGTTTCTCGTTTGTTGAATAATACTAGATGCCAAGTTTAGTAAAAGGTATTTTGTTTATTGTTGTTAAATTTGCCGATTTCAGTAACAGGTATCTTGATTCGTGTTTATTGAATAATTTTGCATGTTCGTGTTTATTGAATAATTTTGCATGTAACAGTTATATTGATTGTTGTTTGTTGAATGATTTTGCATGCCGAGTTTGTTCATTGTAGTTTGTCCATTGTCAATTAGGGTTTTAAATGGTATACCAATGAACCCTAAGTCACTCTTCTATAATCTTCTTTGCAATGTGTTTGTTCAGTGATATCTGCTTCTAATTTTTCCACCGGTTTACCTCCGATGATACCGTCTGACTGATTTCTCTATATTAGTGATTTCTAGACGTTTCATATATATTATAATGGAAAATGGTGGAAAGAGAAAGCACCATAAGATGACAGAACAGGACAGTGGAAAGGGTAAGCAGCAGATTACCAGGAGACAGCAGGATTCCGTGTCGACCGTAGCGGAAGGTTCAGGTGGAATGTTCCCAGCGAAGTATGGAATCAAGTCATGGAAGCCGTGTGGGAATCGGGACATTAGGAAGAATCAACTCCACATTGATCCTCACATGCACATAGTGATCAATGTAAGTATGGCTATCTTTATGTATGATTACTTGTTTTAATGTTTAGGAAAAAAAAAAAACTTTTGTAACTATTGTCTTATAACTATTGTATGCATATACAGTATACAATTTTAATTGAAAACTTTGTCCGTTGTTAGTAATTGTTTAATTATTCCTTACCAATGTCTTTTGCTTGCAGCCTATAAGTGGGAGACTAAGGGGATGCAGAAACAGGATACTTTGTGATAAGTGGTATAAAGAATTGCCCGCTTCTGTGAAGTTAAAGGTTGCAGAAGCTGGTTTTGGAGAATTTGTGAAGCTTTTAGGAAATGAATACAGCTACCGAAAGAGAACAATACTGAGAGCCCTAGTGGACCGATGGTGGGATACGACCCATACATTTCACTTTGATGAAATTGGGGAGATGACGATGACGATGACTCCATCGGATTTTAGCGCAATAACTGGCATACTTGTTTTTGGAATGCCGATGGAGTATGACGTGTATGCTTACAAGAAGGTGGATGAGCTGGTGAGGTGGTTTGGAGAGCCTATGGCCAATTTAGCCAAGATGAAAAGGGTTCCTTTTGTGGATATCTATGCAGCTTATAAAGGTTTTGGTGGGAACAATATGACTGTGGAAGACATTGACAGACTGACTCGGGTTTTCATCTTGGCATTGCTATCAGGCACATTACTGTGTGACAAAGCTGGAGTTGTCAACCTTTATTACCTGCCAAGTCTTAAAGCCATATCATCCATAGGTCAGTACAATTGGGGCGGAGCCGCCTTGTCTACTCTGTACAAAAATATGGATGCTATTGTGAGAAAGAATCAAAGCACCAGTGGATTTTGGAGGGCCTGGGAGGTATTGTGATTTGGACATGTATTTTGAAATGTACATTTGCTGATTAAGTTTGTGGTATTTTAACAATTTTCGTGTGATTGATCTGTTGCTTGCTAACTAGATTTGGGCTTGTGAATACATAAAACCTATTGCAAGATTGGTGACATGCTTGACAGATAAGAAGCCGTTTCCTCGGGCAAAAGGATGGGGCTCTTTGAAGAAGAAATTTGATTACGATGATTTAAAGGATATGTTGAGGAAACTTAGACGGAAGGAGGTAAACATGCACCCATGGGGAACGGACCAGGACAAGTTGCCGACCTATGTACGGCAATCTTCACAGTACACAAAGAGTAGGGTTCTTTTGGATGGGCCTTGCGGCCCAACATGGTACCTAGAAGAGCGTGTATCTGTTCAGAGCTTGGGATTGATATCACCACGTGTTCCGAAGGTGCCACCACCATCCATGCTTGGGGACTACCCAATAACAAAAGAAGTGGCCAAATCAGGTTTTGTGGCCGTGGATGCGCTTGAGTACCTTGAACCTGATGGTGGTCCAAATAGTTACAGAGATTTTGTAAAGCGGCACATAAGGTTTAAAAAGTACCTTGATGATACGGTGAGTTTATCCGAAAATTATCAATAACCAATAGTACACCTGAAATACCACTAGCATGCTGTAATTGTTCTTGATTTGTTATGTTTATCTATGGGCAGGAGGATACACTAGACCAGAATTCTGTCGGACAATTGGAATTGCCACCTTGGCAACTCCCCATGATGGGCCGCACAAATTCCGGATTCACTTGCAAATATCTACAAATTCCTAAGAACAATCACCACTTACCAGTGCCTGATCGAATAAAATATGTGAGTTGTTTATTACACTTATGTGTAATTATTTGTGTTTTTTGGTTAACATAAGTGAGCCTATAGCTTAATTATTGGTGAGATAGGTGTCCATTGCCCAAGTGAAAGAGCTGCTCACTATGATTTCTGGATTGACACAACTTGTGATAGAGGGCCAGGTTAATAAGCTCCATACCACTGATGCTGCGGTATGGTTACTGTTATTAAAAATGTGTTTGGTTACCATTGTTTGAAATTAAGTTTACAGAAATACAATCCACTTTTTAAAATTATGATTATCAATATTGGTTTGTTTTTAGAATCCGGTTGTGGGTACTTTGAACGAACAAGACTCTAAAATGTCTGGTCCGTCATCAAAATCGGTACCGGATGTTAACATTAGTTCAAGCAGTAGATCTCATGATAGTGAGGATGGGGATGATGGTAGTGAAGATGGAATAACACACACAGATGGTACGACAGACAAGAGGACACCAGGTGAGTGTATACAAGCTGTTTTGTGTTTAAAAAATATTGTAAACAAAATTAACAAGTCAACTTATTTCATGAATGCTTCTAAATTACTATATATACTTAACTGTGCTTCCCTGTATGTTGCATGTTAAACTTATTGAATTACGTTTCATTTTTTATGAATAATGTACACAGATAATGTAGCAGAAGCAGATGATGTAACGGAGGGTGTGCAGGATGAGGAGGAATCAGGAGATGACAGTGTGAAAACTGATAGGGGCGACAATGTGATGTGTTTGAATAGTGGAGATGAAAAAGTGAGTGAGGATATAGAAGATCAAAAAAGTGTGAGTGAGGAAACAGGAGATCAAAAAAGTGTGACTGAGGAAACAGGAGATGAAGAACAACCTTGTGATACTCAAGTGAATCAGCTAAAGCAATCGAAATCCAAGAAGGGAAAGGAAGCAATTGGCGCCAGTGATGCATCCGAAGGGAACAACAGTCGATCTCCTAAACAGAAGAAGAAGAAAGACAACCTTCACAGTGTTACACTGAAGGATATCTCGGAGCAAGCTGTACATAACAAAAAGAGAAAACCAACCGCAGATGGTGATCAACCTAACAAGAAGGCTAAGGAAGCAACAAAACTCTCAAACAGTGGAAAGGAAAAAGTGCCAATTGCTGAACCAAACAAAAACGTGCAGAAAGCTCCTAATACCAAGAAGACAGAGGTTGTTCTTCCAATTGTTCAACCCAAGGACAAGGTGAAGTTAGCAGAGAAAAAAGATAAGAAAAAGACATCAAAGAAAGCATCGACAAGGAAGTCATCTAGAATAGCAGCAAGGTGATTTGAGTACGTTGGTGTAATTTAATGTTTAACCTAAGCAAAACTGAATTCCTGTTTGTGATCTAATATGGACTTGTTGAACATATAAATGTATATTTAGGTAATATGACTGCAACAAAATATCATGTCAAGTAGAACTGGTAGGATGAAATGACTAAGACGTTTTTTGTTTGCTGATCACACCTTGAAGGTGTTGTTGTATTTATGATCACAGGGTAATGATGTCAAATAGAACTGGTGGGATGAAATGACTAAGACATTTTTTGAATACTGATCACACCTTGAAGGTGTTGTTTATTTGTGATCACACAGTTATGACGTCAATTAATCTTTGAACTCAGTACGTTTGTAATGGTGATAACAATATTACGTATGGAATATGACAACTACTTAATATTATAGTTAGTAAATCTTGAAGTGATCATATTGTTATTATGAAGTATGTACATCATTATCCTAATGTGTCCTTCCTTGCCAATTTTCACCTTACCAATGTTATTAGAGGAGTTATAGTCAAATATTTCGTTTTACAACTTTACACTTCTTTCACTCTAACAAAACTCAAGTAATCATTTAAAAATTTTATTAAAGACATATGAAAGATGGCATCTTTTTTAAAAATAAGAAGATTGAAATTATTCATTAAACTATTGTTTTTAAAAAAAAAAAAATTTTAATTTTATTACCATAATTTGTTCACACACATGGGTTAGTTGAATGAAATGAAACATCATATTGTTCAATGAAACATCATATTGAAACAAATTAATTTGCATTCCTTTAATAAGGAGAACACTACTACACTTAAAGTAAAGGAAACATATTTTCATAACATCCGATGCAATTACAAAAACAAAAGGCAGCACCCACACTTCGCCAGGACAAATAAAACTAAACAAACAAACATAACGCTACTTTAGACGTTATCAAGGTCTGCCAGACGTGTCCTTAAACGGGTGGATTGGTCTATCAAAGAGTAAATTTGATCTGCAAGACCATCAACTTCCATTTCCAGTTGCATGACGCGCTTCTCTCTATCGTTGACTCTAGCATTCTCCACAATCCACTCACGATACAGATTCCTACAACGACGACGCTCGTGCTCGAGCGCTTTCTCAACCATGGCTACCTTCCCTTTCAAAAACTCCAAAGTCTCTCTATCTCCGGCATCCATCCTTTGCATTTGTTAGAACAGTTTTCTTGAAATGAATTGAAAACGCATACTTATAGAACAGTTTTCATTACGAAGGAGTATAATAGTTGTAGTAATTTATGACTTATGAATAGATTTTTGACTTACATAGTGGTAACCAGTTGTAATTAAGGATAAGGATGTGAGCCAACACCAAAATGACCGTCAGAGTTTATGAATAAGGAGTAGTTAGAGTGAAATAAGTGTAAATAAATGTTTATCAACCATATCCATTCATATATCGATACACACCTCTTCGTAATTAACGTTGACATTTTGTTTTTATCGAAACTGTGATTTAATATTGCTTTAATAAAATTTTCAATGATTACTTGAGTTTTAATATTGTTTTAATATTGTTTAAATAATCAATTGGCATTCAGATGAAGTAATAATGATACACGATTTCCCAGCAATCGTTTCAGCTGAACCACCGCCATTTGACGAAAAACGTATACAAATGGACCAATTGGTTGAGTACACACAAATTGAGACACCATTTTTTTAAAGATGATTTGAATCCTGGTGAGATTGTAGGTAGGTTGTCTAGCATTGATTAAAGTACATGAATGTAAGTGGTAAGTTTAAACGATTAATTACAAGATTGGAATAACATTTATTTACGAGTTCAAGCAACCACCGTCATTATATGGTGTCCAGTTAATTAACTTATCTACTTTTTAATTACAAATCATGCAAGTAATATATAAAGGGTGTTCGAATCAGATAGAGCATGTACTTGAGTTTCTCTCTTTATTTATGAAAAATGGATTCCAACACCAATGGTTTCATCAATCAAGCCATTTTTGATTTGTGGAAGGAAAAACACAATATTCTTGAACGTGCGCTGGAGAACGAGCACATACGTTGCAGGAACCTGGTAGAGGATTGGAGACAGGAGAATAAGAAGGTTGAAGATGCTGATATTTGCATCATGAAACTGGAGATGGAGGTCGAAGCAAAAACCACTGAAGTTAACAGCTTGATGGAGGAATGCAATCGTTTGATTCTCCTTATTGAACAACGTAGTTGTAATCCATGATGTTTCTGTTTTGTCTTTGTTATTCTGTTTCTTGTGTTTTTTTTTTTTTTGTTTATCCTGAACTGTTTGTAATCACAACTTATGAAGCGTGGTATTTTGTAATTACATCAGAAATGATGTGGTTGTTCATATAATGAACTGTTTTCTATTCTGTGGATAATTGCGCTCACTGAAACTTATTATTGTATGAAACTGTATGGATGGACGAGTTATGTAGTAGTTATAAGGATTAAAAAATACTCACTGAACATGTAACAATTTTAAAGAAAAAACAAGGTCCACAATCGATTAACACTTTAAAAAACAAATAATCAAAATGTGTGCTATCAAGCAAACAATCATGGAGAGAATTCATGGTCCGCCGCGAGGTCGAGAAATGTATCACTATGAAGACCTTTTTAATAATTTGCAATCTCATTTTTTGTTATCCCATTTCCCCGGTCCACCACGACGTCGATAATTTTTACCAATATTAAGACCTTTTGAATAATTTGCAATCTCACTCTGTGTTGTCCCCTTTCCCTTGTTATATTTTTTCAGCAAGCCACGTTGCTTGTCTGATTGAATTTGTGGGGTTTTTGGAGAGGCTGCAATGAATCTTGGCTTTCCTCGTACTGGCGTTTCTAAAAGTTCTTTCAGCATTTGATTTCTGTGATGGTTCGCCAGATCTAAAGCAATTTTCATCCTGTGATACTCAGAGTTGTACTGCAATCGATGGAAGTATCATAAGAGTTAGAATATTTTATTTAGTTACCACAGGAAAAACAAATAATAATCTAGTGTTTTTTAATAGGGAAGGAAGACGTAATCCACGTACATTACTCTGATCAAACCATGTAATGGAACCATGCACACAATTGTTGATCAGGAATACACCACAATCAAAACTATTAGGCTGTTTTGGACATTCAACATATGCTTCGACGAGAAAGGATTTGAACTCAAAATTTAAAGCGAGGATTTCAGAAAAGTACCGGTCCAGAAATGCAAGTTGCATATAAAAAAAATTAAAAATAAGAAACTCATTCTTGAGTAAAATTCAATACTTCAAGATACACACAACTTTTTTTGCTGACAGCATTCTTTGTTCATTGTGCTCATCCGTGGAAAAGCTATCCTAGACCTGCTTTTTTCATCGAAACATTTATCACCAATGCACACTCCCCTCGTTCATGGGAATATAGATCTGTACATGGACTAATATAGTTCAGTGATTTCACCAAGTTACACGTGATAGACTCATATTGATTTTTTTTTTTTTTATTGTTGTGTATTGAAATTAATAATATTTCTGTATTTAAATAATGTAACCTTGTCGCATTCACGCTCAGACCCATAGTAAAATGTGAGATAGCTCAGGCATCCAACCAACCTCAATTCTGCCAACTGACTTCTGGGTGACGCAATTGCACAAAACTGCAATCATGAATGGGCAGGGTATGAACGTCTACATATATATTGTCCACAAGTTTTGTTTAAGGAAGAATTAAAAATAATAATGTTGGGTTTAAGCAGCTAACCGAAAAGTATGTCGACAGATACCACACCCGTTTTGAAGAATCATGGGATAGATTGTACATGGCCATATCAATGAGCTGCACAATTGATGATTAATTATTTAAATTAAGTGAGTACGTAAACAAAAAATAATTAAATTAAAAACAAAAGGAATGTATGTATGCTCACGCTATCATTCAACCAGCCATGAGGTAAAAGATTGGCCATATCATCGCGAGTTAGATGCAGATCGTCATTAGTAATGACAGAGAGACTGAAAGGAAAAACGGTTAACAATCACGAGAAACATAAATCGTGATTTCTAGAATAAAATGTGTTATTGCTGAACAATTTTCTGAACGTTAAGTTATATGTAAAACCGCACATATACATCGCAAAGCATAAAAGATTATTACAGAGGAAAGTGATCAACAACAATGCAATAACAGTTTTACCTTCCATTTTTTGTTGTTGGGTGACTAAACAATACGTTCAATAAATGAAGTTCTTCTTTTGAAAATGACGACAGAGGGTCGTTTGGGGGAAAGTCTAGTGTTCTCGTGGAAAATCTGGTATTTGGTCTCGAAGGTGTCTCAACCTCAGTTTTACAGGTTGATCCTTCTTCCCTTGCGGTGGATTTTGCCTGCCGACTGTTTAGTCCAGTTAAAATCTTGCTTTGTGAGAAAGACTCCGTACTGGAGCTGATTATTTCAACGGTTTTGCAATCTCCCTAAGTGATACATGTTGACAAGTAATATCAACAAATAGTAAACATGGGGCCGGGGTTAATTAAAACATGCAGAGTGAAACTTTAAAAAAGTTAGTAAGTAACCATACCATATCATTGCAATGGACATGCTCAGCTCTCAATTCTTTGTTTGGAAGCAATTTCAAAATTTCAAGCTTGAAACTCTCCAGTAAGGGTTCGACCATTCTTCTCACCATGTCAGGTACTTTGACTTTTTTAAAATAATCGAGTGAAACTTCTATGGAATCGAGATTTTCTGTCATTGTTTCTATCCTTTGTTCCAAACCCTGGTGCATAACAGACCAGTATGGCTCGTCGACCTCTACAGTGCTGTAGAAACCACCTATAACGTCATCATTGTCCACCAACCTATTGACTGCTTCAGCCTTGTTTTTGGTCCAAGCAACCAAGGGAACATTAAGTCTGTTCACGTACACTTTATTCTGCGAAAGACATCCCCAATAAAAGATCTGAAGAAAAGGAAGGCACCCTTGGAAAAATGTTGTACCTCGGTTTCTGATGTTTCTCACACCATCCATTAAATACTGAAACGAAAATGTTGCCCATTTCTTGTGTCTGATTAATTTTGGATTCTTCAGTTGGGTCAGCAATGATTCGTCAACATTAGGTGATGCAGGTGGGCATAAAAGTATTGAAATAGTAAACAAAGCAAATGAAATCTTGAAATCATCATCTGCAGCCCTCATACTCTGTAGTTTTTTTTTGCAAGGAAGAGAGTGTAATCTTGTCCTTAACAGTACTACTCTGTAGAAGTGCTTTCATTCTAATACAAGTTTCGTCAAACTCTTCAGATTCACAGTTGACTTCATCAATGCCGTCTGCCAAGCCCATCACCTTAGAGAAACCCTTATTGGGATCCACTTACCGTGGAGCACTACAGACTGTGTGCCAGGTTGGATCACTGTAAGCAACATATTGCATACATAACCAAATAACTGAAGACAACTCATGTTCATTAACACCCCGAATCCCATATCCTCCACACATTCTCTTTGTTCTTCGGTCAAATTGTCCACTACTTCGCGAAACTTTACAGGGCTGCACAAAGTTTGCCAATAACCTAGGATTTCTTCACTTGAAGACATTGTTTATAGGCTTCAAAAGTATATATGAAGAATTTAGATATTTTAAAAAAATCTGAAGGATTTTATGCTTCTGGTTTAGAATGGAGTAATTGGGACAGAGAGATCGTATATATGCATGGAAGGTGTTATTAGTATATAATAATCATCAATCATTAATCATTACGTAGGGTGGCTGGCTATTTGATATCTCTTACGTTTTTCCATGCTAATTTTGTAGGCTTGTTGACAATAATTGATAGTCCATTTTTGCTCAACCTCCTACAAGGGGGGTAAGCATTACCCCCATCCCAAATATAATTACCTCCCTGGACACATGTCATCCATTTGGGAGGGGGGTAATGGTTACCTCCCTTGAAACGGGGTGAGCAAAAATGTTCTCTAATTGATATTTAGATGTTAATTTTGTAGGCCGATTGGTAACATTGAGGTAACCATTTACTGCAACTAGTGTGAAGCTATGATCATTATATTAAACAAACCAACGGCTGAGATCAATCTGAAAGGAGCTTATAAAAAAAGTATATTACATAAACGAAATGTTGTTTACACTTTCCAACGAATAATTATAACGGGATTTTTTATTTAGGTGTGTACATACGAACTACGTAGGGCATAAAATATGTGCAGAGTTTAGGGCTTCCCAAAAATATAATGATGTAGCATCTGCTTTAGATTTTGTTTTATTTATTTTATAAAAAGAGTGGCCAATTGGGATACAGGCTTATCCAAACCTCTTACGCTCTTCAATAAAAATTTAGTTTACTGGTTGATATTTAATTTCTCAATAACATAGATTGTACTCATTGATACTCAACTGATTAGGTGGGAAATCTCTTAACTTCAAACTATTCATTTTCAAGTTTTTAAAATATTTTCTTTCTATTGGTTGTTTTAGTTGAAATGGGTTGGTCCGAATTTAAAACAAAGCCATGTGTAACGCGCATGCACAAACTGAAATTTATTATTACAACAATTTCCCATGTAAAGCCAAATTATAACTTCAAACTATTCATTTTCAAGTTTTTAAAATATTTTCTTTCTATTGGTTGTGTTAGTTGACATGGGTTGGTCCGAATTTAAAACAAAGCCATGTGTAACGCATGCACAACCTGAAATTTATTATTACAACAATTTCCAATGCAAAGCCGAATTATAATTTCATTTTTTACCCTTATCAAAACACATTAGCATCTCTCTGTCTTGGATTCACGATTTAAAACCCTAAATACAACTCTTTTCATCACGCCGCTGTTGTTCCTTTCACTAAACATTGTCCATCACGCAACTATTCTTCTGTTAACGAGAGGCTTATGTGATAAGATTGACAGACCTATGAGGTTTGTGAAAATCGCACGGTCTGATCTTTGTAAATGTTTATATTTTTGTTTCTTGTAGGTTTTTTCAAGCTTTTGTACTGAAAGTTTGAAGATGTTTTGATTGGTTTCGTAAACTCAACATGTGTTTGTTAAAGGGTTTTTGGGGTAATTAGTGTTTGAAAAATGTTTTTGCACACACTGAACATAAAAAATATGTATGTCTTATTCTTTATAGAATCCACATTCGAAAAGCATTTATTAGTGTTACTTCTTCTTTGATCTGTTATGTGTTGGATGGATGATTTATAGTGATAGTACCTGTTTGTTCAATGGCCAATGTTTCATATGATTGCAATGGTTCAATACGAATATGATTACCTTCGGCACTCAAGTTTTGAAAATGAAACCAGATTTGATTAAACATGTTTTGACGGATAATTTTTGCTCTTCTAAGAGAATTTATCTGTTGCTTATTCTTTGATCTGCAATGTGTTTCATTAATGGCCAATTTTAGATTTGATTGCAACGGTTCAATATGAACATGATTACATTCTGGATGAAAGTTTTGAAATGTACAAATATATTTGCTTGAACATGGTTCGATGGATAATTTTTGCTCCCCAGATTTATGTTTTATTGTCGTTTATTCTTGTATGATGATAATTGTTGTTTGGTCACTAGTTTATTCAATGTATCAAGAATCGCTGGTTAATGTGTGGGTGGTATCCCACCAACAGTCTGTTATGCACACTATTGAGCTGCATTGCACGCCGTTGGTGGGTTACCACCAACACGTTGGTGTGATAGGTTATATGCATCAGTTAGAATCCATATTATCTATGTAATGTGGTCACGATTTTATTTAATGCATGACAACATATTCTAAAGATACCAACTACAATACAATTTACAAATATTATGTGTTTGAAAATATATAATAATAATTACATCTTTATATGTATAAACACTTTTAATGAGAATCCATATTTACATAACTAGTATGATTGACTATTTATTTGATAATATTGTGTGATTGACTATTTTATTGGATAATAATTCAGTAAACAGTATAAGCGTAAACAGTAATTATAGGCTTTGGGTCTTGGAGTTCTTGGGCTTATCTCCTGACCAGCTAGAGCCCTTTGAGGCTTGGGCTAGTCATTAGAATACAATTTACATATATTCTGTGTTTGAATATATTAATTTACAATTACCATTAATAAAATATAATTTCAATAACAAAGTCGATATAAACAGTTTCAATCAGAATCCATATTACATATGTTATGTGATTGACTATTTATATATATAATCACTTTAGAAGACAGTATAATCGTAGATTGTAATTATGTGCTTTGGGTTTTGGGGTTCTTGGGCAAAATACCGACTAGAATACAATTTACATATATTTTGTGTTTGAATATATATAATAATAATTACATCTTTAGATGTATACAAACTTTCAATCAGAATCCATATTACATAACCTACGTGATTGACTACTTATATTGATAATCATTTATTAAAAAGTATAATCGTAAACAGTAATGGTGGGCTTTGGGTCTTGGGGTTCTTGGGCTTGTCTCTTGACCAGCTAGAGCCCTTTGAGGCTTTGGCTAGTCATTAGAACACAATTTACATATATTCTGTGTTTGAATATTTGTTTATACAATTATCATTTTAAAAATATAATTTCATTAAACAAGTCGATATAAACAGTTTCAATCAGAATCTATATTATATATGTTTTGTGTTTGACAATTTATATATATAATCACTTATTAAAAAGTATAATCGTATAATGCAATGATGTGCTTTGGGTCTTGGGGTTCTTGGGCTTTTCTGGACGAGCTAGAGCCCTTTGATACTAGGGCTAGTCAGTAGAATTCATTTTATAGATTCTGTGTTTGTAAATATATTATTACATTTACAATTTAAATATTATAATGACATTAAAAAAGTCGATATAAACAGTTTCAATAGAATCCATATTACATATGCTATGTGATTGACAATTTAATTATATAATCATTTAGAAAACAGTATAATCGTAAATAGTAATGATGAGATTTGGGTCTTTGGGTTCTTGGGGTTGTCTCTTGACGAGCTAGAGCCCTTTGATGCTTGGGCTAGTCATTACAATACATTATAATTACAATTACAATATATTAAGTATAATTACATGTAAAATCATCGATAACAATTATTTCAATCGAATCCATGTTCCAAATATGTTGTGATTGACTTTATATTAATATAATCAGTAAATAAACAATATAATCATAAGAAGGAACCATGAGCTTTGGGTCTTAGATTTCTTGGGCTCGTCTCTTAACAAGCTACAGCCCTTTGAGGCTTGAGCTAATATGAGTTTAATAAGGTTTTTTTAACTTAAATAGGTATTTGTGATCGTAATTATTTTGGTACAATCACAACATTATTTTGTAAATATCAGTCGTTGCAGAGGGTGGAGCCGTTTTATTGAAACACTGTGTAATGCGAATACCACATCGAAAAATAAAAAGGGATTAAAATGGTTTATAAGTAGTAAAGTAATGCCTAGACATTGAACAATAGGCCTCCCAACTGGGCCTAGCATATAAACCTATTGAAGTAACGATGGGCTTGGGTCTTGGGGTTCTTGGGCTTGCATCTTGACGAGCTAGAGCCCTTTGAGTCCTGGGCTAGTATAACTTTAATAAGGTTTTTTTTCTTAACTTAAAACGGTATTTGTGATCGTAAGTATTTTGATACAATCACAACATTATTATGTAAATATCAGTCGTTGCAGAGGGTGGAACCGTTTTATTAAAACACTGTGTAATGCGAATACCACATCGAAAAATAAAAAGGGATTAAAATGGTTTATAAGTAGTAAAGTAATGCCTAGACATTGAACAATAGGCCTCCCAACTTGGCCTAGCATATAAACCTATTGAAGTAACGATGGGCTTAGGTCTTGGGGTTCTTGGGCTTGCATCTTAACGAGCTAGAGCCCTTTGAGTCCTGGGCTAGTATAACTTTAATAAGGTTTTTTTTTTTTAACTTAAAACGGTATTTGTGATCGTAATTATTTTGATACAATCACAACATAATTATGTAACTATCAGTCGTTGCAGAGGGTGGAACCGTTTTATTGAAACACTGTGTAATGCGAATACCACATCGAAAAATAAAAAGGGATTAAAATGGTTTATAAGTAGTAAAGTAATGCCTAGACATTGAACAATAGGCTTCCCAACTGGGCCTAGCATATAAACCTATTGAAGTAACGATGGGCTTGGGTCTTGGGGTTCTTGGGCTTGCATCTTGACGAGCTAGAGCCCTTTGAGTCCTGGGCTAGTATAACTTTAATAAGGTTTTTTTTTAACTTAAAACGGTATTTGTGATCGTAATTATTTTGATACAATCACAATATAATTATGTAAATATCAGTCGTTGCAGAGGGTGGAACCGTTTTATTGAAACACTGTGTAATGCGAATACCACATCAAAAAATAAAAAGGGATTAAAATGGTTTATAAGTAGTAAAGTAATGCCTAGACATTGAACAATAGGCCTCCCAATTGGGCCTAGCATATAAACCTATTGAAGTAACGATGGGCTTGGGTCTTGGGGTTCTTGGGCTTGCATCTTGACGAGCTAGAGCCCTTTGAGTCCTGGGCTAGTATAACTTTAATAAGGTTTTTTAATTCTTTTTTTTTTTTTTTTTTTTTTTTTCTAAGAGAGATGTATGTGGAATCTATAAAAAAAAACACAACAAGAAATGAAGTTTCTGGATTATACTACTGTTGTTGTTCTTATGAATGATGTAAGTACAATGGGTATGTATGCCTGGTGTGGGACTATTGTCAATTATTTCATTGCAAAAAATAAAACTTCTCTTACTAAACAAAAAAATTAAATATATCAAACTCGAACACTCGGACAAGGGGGTTGTAAACCTGTACCCAAAGCTCTATCCATCCTCTTACTTTGTTGGACATTAGATTCACCAGCCCCATTATATTTTTAACTATTCACCTATATCGACTGTTATCAAACATTTTTAATGATGATTACCTTTATCTAATGTAATCACATATTTTAAATGATGTTTACTCATATCGAGTGTTATCACACAGTCCAAATGCCAAACGAATGACGGGAACAGATTTAATTTTAAAAATAAATGATTGTTGTTTAAATTTGAAACGCATTTATTGTTATTTGTCAGCTGCATTGATTGTTTTTTAAATTTGAAAAGAAATGATTGTTTTACCTAGGGAACAGTTAATAAAGCAAAAATTTAAATTGCATTGGATTAAATAGTAACCTACTCAACAAGTTTATAGGTAAACAACAGGTAGCGGTGTTTAGTACACCGTTGTTCTATAGACAACCCCATATTGGCTCTCGCCCTGTCATCTTTGTCGCGGATCGTTCCCTTGCTCACAAGGCCTTGGTCCAAAAGGGTGCTGTTTTCGCTGAACGTCCAAGCGCTCCTGCCACCAACAAAGTCAGTAGCAGCAACCAGCATAACATCAGCTCTAGCTTCTACGGTCCTATGTGGCGGGTTCTGCGACGTAATCTCGCATCAGAGATTCTCCATCCTTCGCGTGTGAAATCATACAAGCATGCGCGCAAGTGGGTGTTGCAAATCCTCATGGACTCCATCAAATCAGAGTCCAAAAGAAATGGTGATCACCACCCAGTTTGTGTAATTGATCATTTTCAATACGCAATGTTTTGTCTGTTGGTGCTTATGTGTTTCGGGGACAAACTTGATGAGAAACAAATCAAAGAAATCGAGCAAGTTCAGCATCGAGTTTTATTTGGTTATGTCCGCTACAGTATACTCAATTTCTGGCCGAGATTGACCAAGATTGTGCTTCGCAGCAAGTGGGTGGAGTTCCTTCAAACGCGCAAAGATCAGGAAAACGTATTGATTCCACTGATAAGAGCAAGAAAGAAATTGAAAGAAGAAAATTTAAGCAAGGCTAAGGAGGACGACCAGTATGTGTTATCTTATGTTGATACTTTGTTGGAGTTACAGCTCCCAGAACAGAAGAGAAAACTTAATGAAGAGGAAATTGTCACTTTATGCTCAGAATTTATCAACGGTGGCACAGACACCACCTCCACAGTGTTGCAATGGATCATGGCGAATTTGGTAAAATACCCAGAAATCCAAGAGAAGCTGTATATGGAGATTAAAGGGATTATGAAAGAGGAAGATGAAGACGGAGACCAAGTAGAGGAAGATAAGTTGCAGAAACTGCCATATCTTAAAGCGCTAATTTTGGAGGGTTTTAGGCGACATCCTCCTGGATATCTTGTGTTGCCACACGTTGTGACAGAAGATGTGGAGCTAGGTGGATACACAATACCAAAGAATGCAACTATAAATTTCACGGTGGCTGAGATGGCGTGGGACCCCAAAGTCTGGGAGGATCCGATGGCGTTCAAGCTTGAAAGATTTTTTAACGGTGGTGATGGTACCGATCGTTATGATCATGGTGATAAGAAAATTGGGGAAGTGTTTGATATAACAGGGAGCAGGAAGATAAAGATGATGCCATTTGGGGTTGGGAGGAGAATTTGTCCTGCAGTTGGCCTGGCTATGCTTCATTTGGAATATTTTGTGGCCAATTTGGCTTGGAGTTTTGAGTGGAAAGCCGTGGAGGGAAATGAAGTTGATTTGTCAGAGAAGCAAGAGTTCACAGTTGTTATGAAGAATCCATTGCAAGCAGTGATTTCTCCAAGGATTACGAAAGGATTCTGTACGTTAGTTCTCTGTAATCAATACATGCAGACATCCTAACACAACCCACATCTCAACCGGTATCCCAACTTATGATATGACAATGTATCTTTAAAATAGAACAAGTATTGAGTACACAAATTATATATAAATCAATATACATAGCATTAAATATGAAATTTGTTGAATTATAGACCTTTTACTACTCAAATTTTCCAGAAAACAACTATATATTCAACTAAAGCTTGGTAAATCTATCTTGCTATATATTTTCTTAAGGTTACTGGCTACAACTTGAATTCTTTATCATAACAGTACATTTGGTGTTTCGTTTAAATGGATTTGTGTAATATTGTGGTCCTCTTTTAAAAGAGAATCACATGGTTTTGGTTTGATACGTATGACCGGCAGTGTATTGATATCGAGATATCTAGATCTTATCCTAATTAAATATAATAAGAGGTCCCTTAACATTCCCAAATAATTGACTCAATCTATCTAATACCTTTGAAGTTGTGCGTTCGAGTCCTTACCCTCTCCCAAACCCCGAATTAAGTTCAAAATAAAAAAAGAGTATGAACTATACTAGGGAAAAGTTAGATGTATATATCGTTAACAATATTTATTGGACAACGAAAGTTGAGATGATCCAATGGTAACTCTATGGTCATAACTCAACTAAACTGACTCAGAAGTTCACGACTAAACAGAAATATAAAAAATCTTGAAGGGTTGAGATTCAACAAACGTCCAGTTACCAATCACAGGAAGCAAGTCATCTCCAATTAAGTTACTTCAAAACTTGTCTCATGATCGTAGGCCTAGCTTTTGATTTCTAATGGGAACAAAACAACCCTGATCCTATAGAAACCAAACTCGATCCATTTCTTCAACAACATAACTTGAACCCAACTTGGATCAACAACATCTTATTGAAACTAATATGCACTAAATTTGCTCCAGGGTAGCTACAAAATTCCAACAAGCCAGGACATCAAGACATCAATGGCTTGTTACCTTCACAATCACTAATACAAGGCTTGACATCTCAAGGAAATCAAAACAATAATTAACAAATTGCATTTCATGATATAAAAGTTTAAATGCCCAGTTGAAAAACGAAATGGAGATACTTGTAAACATTGAAATAAACAAGAAATCACATAACAAACTATCTAGCAGCTTTTTTCGGTGTAAAATGTTTTGTCTTAATACGATTCACCCAGAAACCGAACCTAATTCTATTAGTTTGTGCAAATCAATCGTTTGTTTCTTTTCACAGTAAACATGTAGAAAGGAACAGTTTTTTACTTCCCTCTGTCGAAAGAAAAGCTGCATTTTCCTGGAAGAATTTCCTACATGTTTTCTATCGAAACAATCAGGCTATGGAAATTTGTTATCTTGAGAGGAAGTGAAAATCTGTTCCTTTTCTAGATTAAAGTTCATTGGAAGGAAAAATAAAAATGGATTGATGACGGTTGACTCTCCCGGTCAGCACTCAGCACTACATGACACGTCATGACGTGTATGGCCACGTAAGCCAATATGTACTGACGTGTCAAAATTTGATCTGGCACGTCAGCGAGGCATGGGTGACGTCTTCAGTCACTGTCACGTAAGCAGGATATGGGTGACGTGTCCGACCACGTCATCGGTCATGCGTGACGTGCCTCAGCCAAACATGGTGACGTGCGTGGACACGTCAGCAAATCAAGGGTGACGTGCCTGAGCACGTCACCAGCTTAGAAAAACTGTACTTCTGCAAATCTTCGTCAACAATTCCATTAAATCTATTTGCAGCGAGAAATCGGAAACTCGAAACTGATTTGAGATTTGTTTGAGGAAACAAAAATAAAAAAATCGAGAGTGACAAGAGCTATTTTTTTAAAAGAACGAAAAATAGATGAAAAAAATACATACCACAATCTCTAATGATCCGGTCGGAGCTCTCCAAACCACCACCGTCTCCGCCCCGATCCCCGCCATCCCACCATCGACACTCGCATATCGAAGACGACAGTCTGCTACTCTGCTCTGGCTTTGTTTTCTTGCCCAACATAAATATTTTTGGTCCAAATAAAGCAAATACTTACTGGGCTAAGCTAATTTTAGGCCGACTAAAAATAATCAAACAATGGACCCGAATCCATTTAACAATTTAGGGGCCGTTTGGTAACGTTTTCGTTTTTCAGTTTTTGTTTTCTTGTAATCTGAAGTTTTTGAAAAACTGATTTTTGGATTTTTTGAATTCAAAAACGCGTTTGGTAGCAATGGTTGAAAACGATATTCGGAGAATCAAAACATAAAAAACGTGTTTAGTATAATATTTTTAAAATCATTTTTAAAAGATTAATATTATAAATAATGAAAAAGTGATATTAAAATAATTAAACATTAAAACTAAAAAAAAATTAAAATTAAATAATAAATAAATTTAATTTTCATCATCAAACCTATCGAAATCATCATCATCTTTTTGATATAGATCAATAAAGATCCAAAAGATGGATTTGGTTTGATGAAATTTTATTGCTAAAAAAAAGTTTTCAAAAATACTGAAAACAACAAATTGTTGTTCTCAGAGTTCTCAATTTTTTGTTCATTAAAACTAAAAACTGTTCTCAATGTTTTATAAAACAGTTTTTTGAAATCATCCTACCAAACGGGTTTTTCCTGTTTTTGTGACTCAGAAAACAAAAAACAATTTCTGAAAACGTTAACAAACGCGCCCTTATTGATCCGTTTCTCTTGTTTCTCGCTTACTGTGGGCACGTCAGCCTTCTTTGCCGACATGTTTTAACACGTCACTATTTTCTGCTGACGTGTTTAGACATATCAGCACACCAATCTTGACCTCACTGATGTGCTTGTAACATAAGTTGTTCGGATGACATGGTTGTCCACGTCGGAACACAAGTCGGTAGTTTCCTCTGACGTACCCACAATAACCCCGAAAATCCAACCGGGTCAAGTCTTTGCATTTTTAGGTCGTTCCTCCGATAACAAAATATGTGGAGAAGGTTGAGTCTTCTACCGGATGACCGGAATTTTCTACCGGCCTCTTCTCCGGTGTGGTCCTACACCGCTCCACCTATGCTGCGAATATTTTATCCGAATTTGAATATTTTTAAGAGTAAGATTTATTTTGTCCACTTTTTTTTTTTTATAGTTTCGATACGAAATTAGGATTCTGCGATTGATAATTTTTTCTTTCTTCCATTAATTTAACAATGCCCAACCTCTTAAATTTATTTACTATTATATTTGTAATTTTTGTCAAAATAACTTGAAAAGGATTCTATAATTCCATAATTCAACTATTTTTCCAGACTTGTGTTGCTGCACATGCGTGGACCACAGTTGCATACAAGTCTTAAGGTTTTTATTTATCAGAATCAATGGAACAAAACGAGATTGGATGTAGAAACAATAATATTAACTTGAGAGATCATTCAAAAAAATGAAATCATTATCAAGAATTGATCTAGTACTACTATCTACCAGATTCTAAAGAACTAGAAGATAAGCCACCATTGGAAAAAGAAAGATGTCTGATACTATCTGCAGACATTATTTCCAAGAATCTTGAGTTCATATCGGAACGTTGAGAATAATCAACTGAGCTCCGGTTATCAATTGCCGGAAGCAAATCATCCTCGTTGAGATACTTCAAAACTTGTCTCATGGTAGGCCTAGCTTCAGGTCTTTGATGGGAGCAAATCGACCCTAGTCCTAGAACCAACTCCATCTCTTCAACTACATAACTAGAACCCAATTTTGGATCAACGACATCAAGAATTTGACCCAATTGTTTGAATTCAAGTACCCAATCAATTAAAATGAAGTTTTCTGTATCGAGAGGCCTTCTTCCGGTAGCTATTTCAAGAAGCAAGACCCCGTATGCAAACACATCCGTGCAAGCTGAGGCCTTACCAGTACGAGCCAATTCAGGCGCGATGTAACCAATCGTGCCCATAACATCAGTAGTGTGTGATATTTTTCCATGATCAAATAGTCTTGCGAGGCCAAAGTCACCTAACCTCGCGTTAATGTCGTCGTCTATTAGTACATTACTTGACTTGATGTCTATGTGAATCACAACTTGCTCCCACTCCTCGTGAAGATACAATAGCTCAGATGCAATGCCTTTGATGATATTGAACCTCTCTTCCCAGCTCAATATCGAGCCTTGTTGTCACGTTGGCATATTATCGAACAGGAGAGAATCTAGGCTTCGATTTGGGATGTAATCATAGACTAACAAGAGATCATTTTTTCTCTTGCACCAGCCTTGTAGATTGATCAAATGTTTGTGCCTTAATCGTCCCAAACTCTCAATCTCCGCGGCAAATTCTCTCATTCCTTGAATCGAATTACGAGAGACTTTCTTCACAGCAACTTCAATACCACTTATAGGCAACACACCTTTATAAACAGCACCAAAACCACCAACTCCAATCACTTCACTCTCTTTGAAACCTTTAGTTGCTCTATAAAGATCTCTGTATCTGAACCTGTGAGGACAATCCAACTCCCAATCTTCAAGAATCTCAAACTGGGTAAATCTTCTATACATCTTAAAACAAATCAAAAACCCCAACAAAACGATTGTCAAAGCAGATAATTAAAACTGCAATGAGAATCTTGATATGGGGTTTCAAAGAAGATGATCTAGTACTCTAAATTCCGGTATTGGAAGCTTTGAAAGATTGAGTGGTGGAGCTGATCCATTCATCGTAAAACTCCAACCCAGTATGTAATGAGCGCTTGATGCTTTGCTTCCTGTAGAAGCTGAGAAACCAACATACATGGATTCCAAGAAAACAATCGACAAATCATCCGAATAAGTCAATAATGGTGTTGATGGTTTCTCTGTGACGTTGAAAGGAGAAATAGTTGCATTAACAACTTTATTTGCACCATCATAATCAATCCAAGCTTGGACTGGATTTCCATGACCTTCCAATTGCATTTCATCCTTGCCCGTGCCGTCGCCTTTATAATAAGCAGCCGGTTCCAACTTCTTAGAAACCATGCCGTTGACGTTGATACCAACATGGTTTCCTTGAGAGTCAGTCTTTTCGTTAAGGCCATTGACGGTATCGAATTCGACTGCGAAGACACGGTTGGAGGACTGTCCATCGTTGGAGGAGTTGAAAATCCCCGTGTAGTGCTCGCTCGCTGCGCCTGGGAACTTCGTTGAAGGAGCTATTGTGAAGGCAAGACCAAAGCCTCCTTTGCCTGGAGATGGAGTGTGTATTGCAAATACAAAATGTGTGCTGAAAGAAGAAGCGTTTTTGGAGTTGTTGTTTTTATCCAACATTTGTATTTTGTCAGGATAAAATGCATGGCCTATGACACCATTTGACCTGTCGGTGAGCCTGAGTGCACCATATGATTTGAAAATGGAAGCTCCCTCTAGAGTGAGTTTTGTGCTATTGTTTTCGGTTTCGTTGAATCCATTGTAGATGAATTCAACGTTGTTTTCAGATAATTGAGATACAGAATCAACAGGAAAGAAGAAGATTAGAAACAGAAGCGATTGAAAAGCTAAGGAAAGTGTACTTGTTGATGAGGCCATTGGAGGATGATAGATTATTTTAAAGTGATTTGTGTGAGTAGTCAAGCAAAAACTGTGATTATATATATATATATAACAATTAAAGACAATATAATGAAGACAGAAGACGTACTTGAAATTGTCTAATCAAATAGAGCATACGATGTAGATTAATTGCGTTGATGGGGGCAACATAAGTTTGTCAAAGTCTTTTAAGAGTTTTCCATGTAAATGGGAATATATATAATTATATATACACTTATGGTGATAATGATCATATGCCGTAGTTTATAGGGTTTGAAATTTTCCATTCCTTCTAGGTTTATTGACCTATCATGCAGTTGAAATAATTAGTGAGTGCATAAACATATATGAAGAAGAAATTGGTTTTAAAGAATCTTTTTTATCAACAATAATTAATGATAATTGATAAATAAGTATAAGTCTTTGGATTCATGTATAAATACAAAAAAAAAAAAAAAAAGACCGGGACTAATAGTGACAATTCGAAATCTACCCCAAGAAAAATTAAGTTATTAAGAATTTTAAAAAGATCTTTTTCTAAACATGCTCAACAAAATAAATTGTATTGACTATTTTAGTTCCAAAAAAAAAAAAAAATTGTATTGAAAACAAAAATCTATGCCAAAAGTTATTAAAATATGAAAATACCTTTTAAAAAAGAAAACATTGAAAAATGAATGTCAAAACAACGTAATTTTGTTAAGGATGGCAAAATAACTCGAGGGGATTCGCACTTATGAGGTGGGGATGAGTTTCAATTTGGTTGGGATAGGGTGGGGATGGGGATAGATAATAAAACTCGCGATGAGTATAGGATAGGGATGTGTTTTATAATCCCCGCCCCTCTTAAAATATAATATTTATTTATTTTATTATTTAGTTCAATGTTTATGTTTTAAAATAATTGAATTTATTTGTTCAGTTTTGACATTTATATTTATGGGATGATTTTCAATAGTTTTTTAGAATTACTTTATATTTTATATCATATTCATTTTGCTATATATATTTATTATTTTAATAAATATTTTTTTGACATGATTTTAATAAATAATTTAGATAAATGGGTTAAATGGGGTAAAGTGGGTGGGGATAGAGAAAACATACCCTTCGCTGCTCCATTTATTAAGGGGTTTTATACTTTTATGAGGGGAGGGTTTTTAAAAAATAAATGGGGTGGGGTACGAGGAGGGTCACTTTGCCCCGAACCCGCCCTATTACCATCCCTAAATTTGAGGAAATTACAGCACATCACAAGGTTTCTCCATGGCTTTTTTAGGGCTTGTCAAGATGATTCCAATAGTATATTATGGGCTCAAATGTTACATCGATTGTCTCTTTTGTGGGCTTCTACAAAAGTCTTACGTTAAAAGATGCTTAGATTCGCTCTTAATTATGATTATGAAAAGTTGATATGTATATAGTACAAACAATGAAGAATTACTTTTGTTTATAACAATCTTAATGATCACCGATTAATGTCAAAAGGTGGATTTTAATTAATAGAATAAATTATAAATTATATAGAGTATTCTAGCTCAAATGATTAGCAAACAACAAACTATTAATTAAGTTGAAATAATTTGCCAGAATTTACGGTCACAGTTTTATGTTTTCTAGTTATCTTCAAATTAAATTGAAATACTATATTATAAAATATATAATAGCTTTTGATTTAGACATAAACTCTAATTACTTCTTGATATTTTAGGATATATATATATCACCTCATATATTTTTTATTCGATAAAATATAAATTCTTAAGTGTCAACTGTCAAACTTTAATGGAATGGATGTGTATATATCACCTCATATATTCTTTATTCGATAAGACAAATTCTTAAGTGTCAAACTTTAATATTGGAATGGATGTATGAATAGTTGAATAAGTGGTACTACACGCATATCACTAAATAATTTCATCGTCAAATACGTACCGACCATAGGAGATCACATTAATTATACATTTATAAGCTCATTTTTTTCAAAGTTTGGATCGTTTCACCAATATATTGACTTAGAGCTACCAAAAATCGACAAGTCAATGGAACTCATCAACAACGTCTGCAAGGTTCTTCTTTGATGTCCTCTATGACTATGCATGACTTCCTCTTCCTCCATCAACTTGTCGTCCAGGTTAATTAGAAATAGAAAAGGAATTTATATATAATTATAAAAAATAAAAAATAAAAATAAATAAATAAATAAAAATAAAAACTAGAAAAAGACTTTAATTGGGCTGGAAGATCATGGCCTCATGGGCTTGGATATTATGAAGATTTGTGTACTTGTCTTTTTTTGTTGTCAAAAGCATGTTGACCACATAATCATCGAATATATCTTCATTTAAATAAAATATAGCACTTTATTTAAATAAATAAATAATGACACGAGAAGGGTCAAAGGGCTGTCAAGACCAATTGAAATTAAACATTACAGCGCAGTTTAGATGTCTATTTTAATAATCAGAAGAAGCTGTCTCCCAATATCGGGAGAGGCAGTCTCTTACCACCGAACCACATTAGAGTGTTAAAACAAAAAGGTAATGTAATTAAAAAGAAAATGCATGAATTTTGTTGTGTACATGTAACATGTTCATTCTAATAATGGGCTCAAAAATTAAATAGCACCTTTTGGGTTGGTTTTTGGGGAATAGGCACCAAGTTAATAAGTTAAGTTTAAAAGGCACCATTTAATGGGACCAGACGAAAATACCCCTTTGTTGTCTGTTTCTTTGTTTTGAAACTTTGAAGAAAAGCTCTGAGAGAAAACCCCGACGGCGCAACAGTCGACCAAATTGTGACGACGAACCACCGTCGACGGAGCTACAGTACCGACGTACCGGCGAAGTCAATACCGACCACGGTATGTCTTTATCTCTCACGCATTTGTTGTCCATTATGTTTGTTTGATGAGTTTAGGTTAGGGTTTTAGTTTAGGAAAAAATTTCGAGCCTTTTGGTAGTGAAAACGATGAAGTTCTGGGTTTCCAAGAGTTTTTGAAACTGAATCGAGCCTTTTTGCAGTCTTATCGAGCCTTTTAGAAAGGTTATCGAGCCTTTTAGAAAGGTTATCGAGCCTTTAGAAAGGTTATCGAGCCTTTTAGAACCTTTTAGAAAGGTTATCGAGCCTTTTTAGAAAAGTTATCGAGCCTTTTGAAAAGTTATCGAGCCTTTTAGAAAGGTTATCGAGCCTTTAGAAAGGTTATCGAGCCTTTTAGAACCTTTTAGAAAGGTTATCGAGCCTTTTTAGAAAAGTTATCGAGCCTTTTGAAAAGTTATCGAGCCTTTTAGAAGAAACTTTTGTCGAGCCTTTTAGAAAGGTTATCGAGCCTTTAGAAAGGTTATCGAGCCTTTTAGAACCTTTTAGAAAGGTTATCGAGCCTTTTTAGAAAAGTTATCGAGCCTTTTGAAAAGTTATCGAGCCTTTTAGAAGAAACTTTTGTCGAGCCTTTTAGAAAGGTTATCGAGCCTTTTAGAAGAAACTTTTGTCGAGCCTTTTAGAAAGGTTATCGAGCCTTTTAGAAAAGTTATCGAGCCTTTTGAAAAGTTATCGAGCCTTTTAGAAGAAACTTTTGTCGAGCCTTTTGAAACAAAATCGAGCCTTTTAGAACCTATATGTTATCGTGCCTTTTGTTACTGTTATCGAGCCTTTTGAAAAGTTATCGAGCCTTTTAGAAACTTTTGTCGAGCCTTTTAGAACCTATATGTTATCGTGCCTTTTGTTACTGTTATCGAGCCTTTTTGAACTGTTATCGAGCCTTTTTGATATGTTATCGAGCCTTTTTAAACATTGATGTTATCGTGTCTTTTTATACTTTTATCGAGCCTTTTTGAACCTTTATGTTATCGTGCCTTTTTGTAATGTTATCGTGCCTTTTTGTAGTGTTATCGAGCCTTTTTGAATTTTATCGTGCCTTTTTGCACTGTTATCGTGCAGTTTTGAATTTTACCGTCAGTTTTCAAGTCTTTTCAGTAACTTATTTGCTTTTTTTCCGTCAATATGCAGATGGCGAATCCGAATGATTTCCTTAAAACCCCGGTGGGAGAATGGTTCAATGGAAAAATTATTCGGCATGACCATTTTGATGACCTTAGAGATATCGACAATGCACTTGAAAGAGTACCTGAAAATCTAAGGATCGAAGACCGACGTCGGTTTACTGAGTCATGTTTCGGTCATTTCCTCCGGATGCATCGTGAGATTAATTTTTCTGGCGGCATTGTCCATCGGCTACTTTTACGTGAGTTGCATCACAACGGGCCGGAAGATGAGATGCGATTTCTGTTAGGGAACCATACGGTCCGGTTCTCGAAGGTTGAGTTTTGTCTAATCACCGGATTGAAGTTCGGAGTGATTCCCGACACAGCGAGTTATGATATGGTGGTACAGAATGGCATACACGACCGGTACTTCCAGCGTCGAGTCATCGAGTTTCAAGAGCTGAGAGGGGTGCTTCGGATTGGTGTTTTCCATTCGCAGTACGATGCAGTGAAGCTGTCATTATTGTTTTTGCTGAACTGGATACTGATGGGGGTGGACGAGAGATTTAAAGTTCCAGCATGGCAGTTTCGAGTAGTCGAGGACTTGGACACTTTTGATGCGTTCCCATGGGGCGCATACGTGTATAGGCGGTCTATTTATGGTTACATGCATGCTTTGGATAGTCCACGGGAGGCAGCACGACAGGCAGGACAGGGCGTTGACACCATCGAGTCCTACAACATATACGGTCTAGCGCACGCACTATTGGTTAGCATTTACAATTTGCATCCGTACTTTAATTGAGAATTTTTTATATGACTGATGTATTTACTTGTGATCGTACTTGTCTATTACGCAGGTATTTGCTTTTGAGGTTATCCCCTCCCTTGGCATTAAAAAATGTGGGATCCGCAGGGTTAACCCCGAGCTACCCCCTCCACGTATTCTGAAATGGAAGTTGACTAAGCGACCGCGAGGGAAAAAGCTGGATGAGATTTTCTCTGAAACTGTAAATATTGTTGTTGTTAATGTTTATAATTTTTAGTATGTGTATAATTACAATGATGTAATTACAATGATGTAACTCCAATTGCAGATGTCTGCGCGGTCTAAATTGGTGGCGACAGCTGTTGAGATGGGTCAACGGTATTACGAAGGCATAGATCAGGGACCCACTATGTATGATCACTATGCTGTAGATTTATCTGGAGGCCTCCCGGATCCGGAACTACATAGGACTGGCGGACCCAGTCATACGGAGGATTCTTGCGGACCTAGTGATATGGATCCTTCGTACTCTGGACCCAGTGATACGGAGGGCTCAGACCCGGATGTCGGCAATGGCCGTGGGAGTCCCACGAGGTCTAGGCGGGTACGCGTGACTTTGCCCAGACAACCTACAGCTGGACGTGATTCAGAACCGGAGGTTGGCAGTCCTACTCCCGTGAGGCGTAGGCGGGTACGATTCAATTTGGACAGACAGCCTGGACCTCAAGGTCATTCACGGGGAGGCGTCGGAGAGCGTCCACAGGTACGTAAGCATTTTTAGGACCACATGATTTAATTTCAATTGACTTAATAGTTTTAGTACTGACAGAGTCCGAATTCCTTTCAGGCTTGGGAGCATAAATTGGCAGAGGTGATGGATGCTGTTCGAACATTACGTACGGATGTCATGGAGGCTTTCCGTACGAGTGAAGAGAAAAGAGCTGCGCAGCATCAGGAGTTGCTGGATTTGATCCGGGCCCAACAGGGTCCGACGTCGCAGCACCGTATGGATGGTCCACCATTCGATGACCAACCATTTGATGACCATGACGGAGCATTTACTCCCACAGGTACAGGGTGGACAGACCGAGGGACCAGCCATAGGCAGCCACGTACCACAGACACAGTCTCAGATCCGCAGGGTCATGATGTGACAGCACGAGAGGAGGTGCGCGGTGGTACACAGACAGCAGGTGATATAGAGCCAGCAGTCTTGGAGCAGGTATTGCCTGAGGACATCACCACAGTCCGCTCATCACAGCTGCTGGATGATCCTGTTCACTCCCAGGAGCAGGTACTGCCTGAGGACATCACCACAGTCCGCTCATCACAGCTGCTGGATGATCTTGTTCACTTCCAGGAGCTCACACCTATACATTTCCAGGAGGTCACCCCTGACGCCACAACCCAGCGCGATCGTCCAGTCGATCCCAGCGTACGAGGTTCCTCCTACGAGCATAGACCTTCGGTCGACCCGAGTGTAGCCGACCCCTCCAGCTGACCTCCGGTATGTCATTTGACACCCCACCGATCGATTTCAGGTGATCAACAGGGAACGAGTTCCTCCTCACACCACCCCGATCACCCTGATTTGGACCGGAGTCCACCACCCCTGAGGCGTGGAGACCGGATTCGACGTCGAGGTTGGATGGAGCGGAGCCCATACACAAACCCCTGTGAAGCGAAGAGGCCACGGACGATGCCGCATCCGCAGCCAGCACATGAATGGATGCCACACGAATTGGTAGATCCTGACCAGCTTGCGGCGTACCTAGCCTACAAGAGGAGCATGACAGGGGAATTGTAAGTATAATCTAAAAACTTACAATCTGTTTATAGTTTTTTCGTCCACAGGTACAAGTAAGTATTATGTTAAATTTGTTTCCAATTATGCAGACGTGATGTGGATCTGCACCACCCAGTTGGTGTCAATGTGACTTGGTTCCACCGGTTTCAAACCAACTTCATGGAGTTGGACGATTCGGTATGTTCCTCACTTGATTCACCTGTAGAAGTTTCATTCACAAATGGTTGAATCCTAACAATACGAATTATTGATATTTGTCAGCACATTGACGCATACTGCAACGTTCTCCGGAAACGTCAACGAGCATTCCCCATTGTGTACGATAGGAGGACCAACATACTAGATTCACAATTCTATGTAAGTGTTTATTGAGTACGGTTTTCTCTTCTACCTTGATGTGTTCAAATATTTTTTGCCTGACGTGTCGGTTAATTTTCTATGTACAGACATTGGCATATCATAGCTGGCAGAGAATCTGCATGGGTGAGGACAAGAGACCCCCAGATGGTTGGACTGTGCTGGATCGCCAGTATCCTCGTGATGAGCTTGAGGTGGTATGTGGCCTGCTCCCGCAGGCAAACCTGCCATGGCACGACTTTGACACGGTCAGTGTAAATTTGACTTTGCGTCCATCTGTATAATAAAAAAATTTGCTAACACTTTGGAGAAACACCTGCAGGTTCTGATTCCTTGCAACCTCGGAGGTTACCATTGGGTCGTGGCCAGCGTCAACCTTGCGAAAGGGCACATTTTCGTGTTTGACCCGTTCAGACAGAAGGTCCGATATAGCCATAGGAATACCCAGTTCGCGTGCTTAAGGTGGTTGCTACCCTCGATGCTGGATGCGGTACACTTTCACCGGAACAGACAGAGAGGTGATGCGACGTACAAAAGGGAAGAAAAGCCGTTCCGGATGTTCTACGTGCACGCCAACCGTGTGCCGCAACAGGAACGGGGGTATGACTGTTTGAAGTTCTTATTCTATCACAATCGGTTTTAATAGCATCCCATTATAATGTTTGTTCACGTGGTTAATTGCAGGGGAAACTGTGGGGCCCATACATTGAAAATTATTGAGTACCTGGTGGCGAACACGGATACCTTCGACTGGTCCGAAGCTGATATGGCCACCATCCGGGAGAAGATGGCCGTCGAGGTTTTTTGTAACTCGAAGCCCATATAGTTGATGTAGATGTAGTTGATGTACATAACATTTTTTGAGTAATGAAATGATGAATTTTTTTTCTTCAAGTGTTTGAAGTGTTTGCAGTTCAAAGTTAAACACACACATTTCATACATTGAAATCCATAAACAATACAGCAAATTCAATAAAGCATCTAGTATGACATTAGACGAACAACTAAATTCTAATATATTTTCGAACATAAAATCAATCACATTAGTTCTACATAAGAACCAAGGGTCTCACCAAACAACTGTATCGAGCATGGTTGTGAAAGTTTGAACGATGTTGGAAGACATCAGGTTGGAGACATGTTCCTCATAAAACAAAGGTACTATTGCGGAAGTTGATAAGCATCTAAGGATTGAGAAAGCAGAGTATCCCACACGGATAGTTTACTGTCTTGGCATTTCTCATGAGCATCCGGGAACATTCATTCTAACTTATATACGAAGTACAAATCCCCATCATGAGTATATTGGTCTATATCCCAAGGGATTTAAGTTCAGTAAAAGGATGTTTGAGGACATTGATCGGCTTGTGGCATATTTCCAGAGGCATATCGACGATCCTCAGCATGAGTCAGCACCATCAATTAGATCAGTTGCTGCTATGGTACCAATGTGAAGCCCTGCAACTGGGGGCTCCTCTATAGCTAGAGGTGGCACGGTTTCGGTTCCAAGGTTTGGTGGAACCGAAATCGAAACCGAAATCGGAACCGGGTCCCCCGGTTTCAGTTTTGGTTTTGGTTTCAGTTCTGAAACTGGCGGTTCATTATTTGCCTCAGTATCAACCTGTTCATGGTTCGGGTAATTGCTCTGTTGATTGTACTGCGCATCGTACTGTTCATTGTCCTGTGCATCGTACTGCTCATTGTACTGCTCATTGTACTGCTCATTATACTGCACATCGTACTGCTCATTGTACTGCACATCGTATTGCTCATTGTACTGCTCAATTCGACTGCCAAACACATCACCCACATCACCCAATTGAATTTCAGCTGCATGTGCATGGTCGACCGCAACTTCTGGGACACCACACATGTTTCCCACACCTTCGCTGGGACCCCCTTGGGTGAACACTTGGTTGCTACCGCTAAAGGATCCAAACTGTTGGGTATTTTCAGGAGGAGGAATATTATTCCCTACCACATCTCCAACTGTCCGCTCAGTTAGACTGACACATACTTGAGGGATCACTCGATCTTCCCCTAGCATAAACTGGACATCGTCGTCATTCCTTATCAATGTGCGACACGTACTGCCAGGAACGAGTGATATTGATGACAACTCAAAATTGTATTTGTTTACATCATAGTTCACAATAGTATGCACGATCGTCACCAATTCTTCGTAAGTCATATTGTTTGACACATACATTCCCCGGTTATCGGATCCAACAAACCTCTGACTTCCGTCGGGTAACTGGTCCCATCGACCGTTGTAAGATATTACTATTCTAACCCGATTCATGAGGCTGTCAAATTAATAATCACAAACCATTAACAAAAACCCATGATTACACAATGTCTTCAAATATTACATGAAAAACCTCGAATATTTTTTGAAAAAGGCTCGAATTTTTTTTCAAAAAAGCTCGAAATATTTTTGTCAAAAAGGCTCGAAATCAATTTCGAAAAGGCACGAATATTTTGTTAAAAGGCTCGAAACTTTGTTCAGAAAGGCACGGATATTTTTTGAAGAAGGCTCGAAATCAACCAAAAGGCTGGAAACTTTTTTCAAAAAGGCTCGAAATATTTTTGTCAAAAAGGCTCGATAATAACTACAAAAGGCACGATGACATTGTTAAAAGGCACGAATAAATTTGAAAATCAATCCAGCCTTTTAGAAAGGTTATCGAGCCTTTTGAAAAGTTATCGAGCCTTTTGGAAAAGTTATCGAGCCTTTTACAAAGGTTATCGAGCCTTTTACAAAGGTTATCGAGCCTTTTGGAAAAGTTATCGAGACTTTTCCAAAAAGGCTCGATAACAATTTCAAAAGGCACGATGACAGTGTTAAAAGTTATCGAGCCTTTTGGAAAAGTTATCGAGCCTTTTACAAAGGTTATCGAGCCTTTTGGAAAAGTTATCGAGACTTTTCCAAAAAGGCTCGATAACAATTTCAAAAGGCACGATGACAGTGTTAAAAGTTATCGAGCATTTTGGAAAAGTTATCGAGCCTTTTAGAAAGGTTATCGAGCCTTTTAGAAAGGTTATCGAGCCTTTTGGAAAAGTTATCGAGCCTTTTAGAAAGGTTATCGAGCCTTTTAGAAAAGTTATCGAGCCTTTTGGAAAAGTTATCGAGACTTTTCCAAAAAGGCTCGATAACAATTTCAAAAGGCACGATGACAGTGTTAAAAGGCACGAAAATATTTCAAAAAGGCACGAAATTTTTTTCAAAAAGGCTCGATAACAACTTCAAAAGGCACGATGACAGTGTAAAAAGGCACGAAAATATTTCAAAAAGGCACGAAATCATTTTCAAAATGGCTTCAAGTTTACATACTAAAATGTGAACAACTTCAAAGAAGCAAGTTCAAGAAATATTACCTTATTTTACTGAAGAAGAAAGTCGGGGCAAGACCTTGAACTTTTATTTGTAGAGAGAGAGTAACTGAGTATTTCAAGCCTTCGTTTGAGTTGCAGAGAACAACTCAAAGAGAATAACATAAATGTTTAACTAAGGGCAATTTTGGTAGTTCACCATAATAGGTGCCTTTTAAACTTAACTTATTAAACCAGTGACATTCTCACCAATTCACTTTAAAAAGGTGATATTTTGGACCAATTCCACTTCTAATAATAGTACATACAATATTAATTTAGAAGTTTTAATTGTACAATATTCACGTACAGTTGCTCTATTACAACCGATAATAATCAATAATTGTACAATATCCATAAAATCAAATATAATTAAACACAAAAACAAAATGAATGCATATAATATAACTAGTATTGTATATGTCAATGTGGATTTACTCTGATTTCTGAATCCTAGCAATGTTGTTGTCATGATCTCCATGCAGAAACCCTAACCAATGGAGTCTCTCTCCACTCCAACACCAGCTCATTTGAATTATTATTTTCTCCTTGGGGGAATTGCACAAACATCCCTTGAGATTTGATAAAATTGCATAGATATGGCAGTTTTGGCTATATACACACAAACTTCCCTCAACATTTGAAAATTATTGCACAAACATCCCCTGCCGTTAAATAATTCCGTTAGTCAATGGTCAACAGTGTAAAAAGTCTAAAATACCCTTTATTTTTATTTTAAATAAACTAAAAAAATTAAAAAATAAGATAAAAAATATTTATAAAAAAAAAATTGATAACATGAATGTATTTTAAATCTGAAACCTGGAAAAAAAAAATCATCTTTACAAATAAAAAAAATAGTTTTTTAAACAATTTAATAATAAATAATTTTTAAATTTTAAATTTATTTAAAATCAAGGGGGAATTGCACAAACAATTTTTTTTTTTTTTTTAAGATGAATTTTTTTTTCCAACTTTCTGATTTAAGATACATTTATATTTTCTAAAAGATATTTTCTAAAAGATTTTTTAATATTTTTTTATCTTATTTTTGAATTTTTAATAATGTTTAAAATAAAAATATAGGGTATTTTGGACTTTTTACACATTTGACCATTGACTAACGGATCCATCTAACGGTATGGGATGTTTGTGCAATAATTTTCAAATGTTGAGGGAAGTTTGTGCGTATATGGTCAAAACTGCCATATTCGTGCAATTTTATCAACCCTCAGGGGATGTTTGTGCAATTCCCCCTTTCTCCTTCAACCTTCACACTATACAAATTCTCTCCTTGTGGTCTCACCATCATCATCACTTTGGCCTCCATCAATCTCTCAGAGCTCACTTTCAACCCAAACCCACCTGGTTGAAAATGATCATCAAAATCACCCCAAACCGATAATTCGACTTCTTTCATTTCCCTCCACATATCATGCAAAGCTCGAGAAGATACATATGGCGCCACAAACAAGCTATCAATAGCTAATCTCGCCACTGCAAGTCGTGGTGGGAAGTTACGTTCCATCGACTCTAACAAGGCCTGATAATGCTTCATGTAACTTTCGAAAAACAATACGAAACAAGAGCAGCTCCTGATGATTCTCTGCAAATTCTCTCCATCCCCATAAGTGATCATAGCACCATAAGTACTCTCATGAGAATTTTCTTCTAGAAACCCTTTCGCGGCATTTAGAAACTCCATAGCTTTCTTTGTACTTCTTCTTCTTACCATGTGAGGAAGAGCCCACATGGAATTGAAAGCCAAAAATTCTCTTGATCTTTTCTTTGTTGTCATCTTTATTTCCTTCACCAAATCTTGAAGTTCAATCTCTTCAATTTTCAACTTCAAACCGTGAAAATTTGCGTAGTCTTGGAGCCTCTTCTTTGTTTCTTCAAATCGCCATTGTGAAGAATCCGTAGAAATCTCCTCCTTCCACTTGATTGATGTTATTTTTAATGACAATTGTTGAGAAACAAGACCGAAACTATGTTGTTGCATCAATTTGTGTTGTTGTGAAAGAGCGACGATCAAAGAAGACCATTGAATTCCTTCTCCAATGTCGAAATCAACTACGTGAAGGACCTCAATGTCACGAGGCATAGCTTCTAAAATCGCTGAATTCGCACCAGAATGAGCAAACATTCCATTTACTAAGACTCGATAAATCACTTCGAAAGCTACATGGAAGACCTTGCTAGACTCATGCTTGATGTTAGCCGGTTCGAGCCAAGTTGGTTCTCGATCTCCATATCTTCCGTTGGTAAAATAAGAGATGATTTGATAGAAGAAATAATTGCTGTTTCGTGATCGTCATCATCTACAGCCAACCAGTCTCTCACCTCTGCTTCCATTTCGAAAATGTTCAAATCCTCTAAACTATCGAGCGAGGAGTTGGAAATATTATTATTTTCACGAGGAAGCGTGAATTGGGAAACGATTTCATTGAAAGGGGGAGAAAAGGGTTCATGAATGTGATCATTAAACACAAATCCCTCCATTTCTTCACCGTAATTGATGTACTCGTCAACCGATAAATATTCGAACAAGTTAGAATTATGAGAGCTTGAATGTTGATGATCAAATCGGTCTGGTTGTATCATTTTCTCAAAAGGGCTTTGATTTTTTTTTTTTTTTGAAAGAATGCATATATATGAAAAGATATATAATGTTTTTCAAGATAGTTGATCAAGTCCCGTAAAACTTGTTTTCTTTCTTGTCATTTTCTATGGAAATTTTTTGAGTTTGAATCAAAGGAAACTCCAATCCCCATCTTTAAAATGAATTTATTAATTAATTTAATTATATAATGTTTGTGGGACTGTGGTGATGATTTTCAACCTAATTGTATACCTTTAGAGAGAAATCGATATTTTGTGCCATTGGTTGTCATTGAATAAATAAATTATTTTAATTTTCATGCAACGTTAATCAATCTAAACCTACACATATGTTGATTCATGATTTGGCTGTTTCTCTCGTTCATGCATGCACCAACCAAATTTCGAATATAGAGAGAGTACTCGAAATTCCAATCTCTGCACTGTAATTAATGATAATCTTGATTGTTTTCTCACTTGATCATTATCCATTCCCATTATTCAAAAATTTAACTCCTTCTCATTACCACTTTATGATCATCTTAATTTATTAATTAACAATATAAGAGTTTTTTGAATTAAAACTTTTGTTCCAATTAAAATCAATCTAAATAATATCGAAAATGAGTAGTTCTACTTTTTAAGTCCATTTTTTAATTAATTATTTTGGCTTATATAGCATTACAGCTGATGGTATGCGAAAATAATTGTTATTCTTTAAGTACATCATATGCATCTCCAGAGAGGTCGATCAAATCATGTTCGCATTATCCATACATTATCCATAAGAAAAGATTTGCCAGACTATTACAAGACAATGATAGGAAAATATTTGAGATTTTGAAATCTTAATGGAACTTGATACAAATTAAGTTGATAGATTGATAACGTGTAATCGAAAAAATTGTCTTGTTTCGGTACTCTTTTTTCCTTAAGAATCCAGAATTCAAGATATTTTTTTACCAACACCATTTTAATAATTAGTAACTATATATATTGAGTGTTGTTCCAAAACGTACGTGATTGGTATATCTCTTAATTTTGTTTTGATTCGTGGACTAATTATAACCAGATTATTTTTTCTTCCAAGAAAATGTATAAATCCGTTCACAAACAAGAAGATCCAGATTTCCAACACAAGAATACAAAGATATATTAATTAATTTTCACAATGTTTGATATCAGTTGATCATATCAAACAATATCATGTACCTATCATTAATGTTTTGTTAGATTTGCAGGATATCAATACGGGCCATGCAAAAATGAAAGAGAAATAATGGTCTTCCTGATTAATGTTCAAATTAAAATACCAAAAAACGTTTTTAATAAAACAAATGTACTGAGTTATTCATACAATCATATGTGAATAAATAAGGTTGATTAAATGATATATTATTTACACTTACACTGAGTTTGTGGATTCTAATCATAGTCCCCTCACTCAAACCTTGAATTTATTGTAATAGTTTTTTTATATAAACAAAAATATTAGTACATTCTTTCGATAAAAGCTTGTTCTTAATTAATTAATGATCATGGGGATGTGATAGGTCATCTCTCAGATTGTGTTATTAATTCGATAAGACTCAATCTGTTGTTTGTTTTCATATACACAAAGCTATAATAATTTTGGAGATAAGAAGCAAAGATTACCTGTGATTATACTGTATTATATATATAATAATAAAAAAATACAATTACTATAAACATAGCAATGTGTACTCTTGCAAAGCAAACATGCAGATAGTTTATAAAAGCATTTTAATAGTATAAGTAAATTTGAATCCTCTAAAGTTGTCACCCTACCATTTGAGGATTGTTTTCAAGGATTGCTAAAATTGATGATTGTGTAGTTCAAAATAGTACACTTTATCTAAATCAAAAATCTAATATATTCTCAGTGAAATCTCGGTTAATAAATATTTTGCCCTAAAATCAACCTGTAGTTACAGAATCCTAATAAAAAATTTCCTTCAATTTATCATTAGCCAAACATGGTAAAAAAAAAACAATAAAAAAAAAAAAAAAAAACTATAAAAGACAAGATAAAGTATATGATATGGGTATTGATCCATTCGTAATGAAAAGACAAATTTTACTTGATTGAAATTTTTGGGGCAATCAAAGAAAAAAAAAAGAGAAAAAAGAAAGAAAAAGAAAGTCTCAGATGAAAGAGAAAGAATAAAATTATAAGAGTAGTTATTTTGGGTTAAGTTTGTATTTGATAATTGAAAGTCAATCTTCAAATTTGATTATTGAATACACAATTTGATTATTGATTAAAGCTATTGCTAAATTTTAGTAACTCTATTGGATGATGTTTTTGGTATAAATAATTAAATTTTGATTACTCTTTTACTTTTGAGGATACTATTAAAAATGCTTATTATAAAAAAGATACGCATACTGTTGCCTTGGAAATTGGAATGCATGAGATTTTGCAATCCAAACATTATCTTAAACAATTATAAAGAATCACTAGAGACGGCACAAATAAATAATCTTACTATCCAACTCATATATATTGTCGACTTGTAACTTCAAGAAGTAACAAGAAATCAAAGTTCATATTTCTTTCTTTCTTTCTTCATATATAAGGTTTTAAATGATAAATTTCTCACACGTTTCTTCATCTGGATCGACTCTGTAATATTACAGAATCACTCGGTTATATTACATAATATCATAATAACTTTTAAGAAAAAAAATAAAATATATATATATATAAGTCATTTTGTAACGTGCAAACTCATCACTTTACATATATTTGGGATCTGATGTAGAAATAATTAAAGAACTAATTATATATCCTCATAATATTGATAAAGTTTGGCATGCTTATCCATTCAGAGAACGGAAACGAGAAATAAAATGTTATTATAAAAACAGGATTAATAGAGATCAAGAAGAAGATCCAATAATATATTTGTGTGGCCTCCAAAGCTGGAAGAAGAAACCATATATAAGTCCATAACAGTCGTGAATCTTCAAGTTGTCTAAAATTCCAAGATTATATTTGTCTGACCTGATGTGCATGGCAGTACTTAAAACGATGACTTACTGAGGCTATCCTCCATCTCCTTCTCCTCGTCTGAATCAAGTTCTCGATCATCTTTCACTCGATTCAACAAAGAAAACATGTGAAGAGGCTCTGCTCTGCTCTGCTGTGGCACATCTTGCACCGCTTCTGCAGTAATGGAAACAAATCGAACATAATTTAAATCAATAACCATTCATCATAATGCACCTTTAGGAATCGGTTTGTGGAAAATAAGACTGTTAGTATTGATGTATATGTCTCGTACTGAGGCTATGTAGATGTCTTATTGATGTATGTACCTTTCTCTCCCTCTCTCGGAATCCACCCTCCCCTCGTCTTTTGCCTCAAGTATTCAGCCCCATGTAGGGTTTTAAAAACATTTACAAATGCCTGCCAAATGTCAAAAAAACAATACAGGTGAGATTTTAAATTCAACGGCAACTTGAAAGTGTGTCGAAAAGTAAAAACGAAAATGTTCTCTATTTGAACACTCTAAGGAGTTTGAAATTAAACAAGGTCATATATTTTGTATCAAATCAATGAATAAAATTTTAAACCTTACCAAGTCTTACATTAGCTCAATTTATAAGAAGTTATGTTTGTCATAAGGAGGAGTGTTCATTTGCCATTTATTAAGTAGTTTCACTTTGGACTAAAAACATACTCATAAAACATTAAAACACTAAATACTGTCTCATAGTAATAAAATAATAAAATATTGCACATTTGCAAATGGAATGAGAAGACTTGCCCCTATCATAAACCGAGCTGAAAATATTTCCAAGTCTTCCCGTTCTTCAGAGCACACTTCGGAGTCGGAGCCATCTATAGGAAATGTTCTCCACCCGGATCCACAACTTTCAAATAATGCACTCTGTCAACACAATTACAATGACACTGTATAATTTGTAGAATAGTCAATAAAAAAAAATATGCCTAACAAAAATAGTAGCTGATTATTATGATCGGCGGTTTTAAATGAGAGACAACAAGATTTCTTACAACTACACACAATGACAAATGAGAGAAACAGAATTAAGATTACTAAAACACACACGTACCCTTGATGCAATGTCGTCTTCCCAACGAGTATACTTTAAACTATTAAAAGTTTCGATTTCGCACAGGTGGTCCATGAGATCATCAAGTGGATTTTCCTAATAAGATAAAATGTAAGCTAAGGAATATAAATAGACGAAAGGGAATGAATGAATGAGAGAATCGATGAAAACTCACCTTGGAACTGCGGTTGGCAACAACTATGCCCAACAAATCATATTGCTTAACCAAAACATAATTGCCGTCAGACATATTTATACATATATTGCCGTCAGACATATTTATACACACACATATATATATGCGAAATTAAGAAAATAAAGAGAAATCAAAATAACTTACACCATTTATTTCTAATAACTTATCCAAGATGCTTTTGTAGTCTATTGGGCATATACTGCAAAATGGTCAAAATTCAAATGGCATAAATAGTTAAATACAATAAGACAGAGATTTAAGAAATCATAAACACTAGTTACTAGTGTATGCATACCCATAATGACATGGTAAGGAATAGCGACTGTTGGGATAATCACTGTCAGACATCGCCAAGCTCACAATCTTATCAGTAATACTCAAACCTAGAAACACAGCCGGTCGCATATCATAAGTCCTCTTCATACTCTCCTGAAACAGCTGCCACGGCTCCAGGTACTGGACCATCTACATACCACTCAATTCAATTCAACTGTTAAAATTGAATAAACAAACAAAACATGTGAAGAGGAATATTAATTACCTTGTGCGGATTTGGGGCGATTAGGGAATTGAGAGAAAGGTTCGAATTTTGGGCGATCGGAGAAATTAGGGCAGCAGCTGGTATGAAGGGGGTTTATATAATCCTGGTAATTATGTGGAGAGGCTGCAATGAAATAGGGTTGGACTTCAATTAAATACTTGCGAGCCGAGTTGGGTTCATATGGGCTCAACCTGGAACTATACATTTTAGGCTGTGGGTTCGAGTAAAATTACTTTGTTAATATGGGCTCAACCTGGAACTATATATTAGAGTCAACATTTTAGGCTGTGGGTTCTAGAACCCAATCCAAGTGTAAACTTATAGGCCCTAAATAAAAACAATAAGGCCCAGTTTGGCATATTACTGTGCTGGGGGGAATGCAATTTCAATGTGTTTGGTAGACTAGAAGTAAAAAGTGTTGTAACTATATAAAATTACTAAAATGACACAATTGTAATGAAACTTGTCCACTGTAATTCTCTGATGAACTACAACCGAAGTTTTTCATAAGGATTTTAATAATTGAAAATGAAGGTTAATATTTGAAACTAAAATAATAATTAATATTTATCCTTTTCTGCAAAATGCAATAATAATATAATAAAATTATCATTATTATTTCTCGATATTTATATGACCAAAAATTTAATTTTTAATTTAGCCGCCTATAAAAATAATTTTTTTTTGTTTTATATAAATATTAAAACTTTAAAAGAATCCTTAGATGCATATACATATATATGGTATAACCACTAACCGGTACTTTTCACTAAAAAAAAAAAAAAATTGAGCAAAAAAGATGTTATATATTAAAGAGAGGGAGAAACATACAAGTAATACAAGAATCCAGCCAAAGATACTCCTTAGAAGAGGAGAAAGCCAAAGAGGTAAGGTTGTGAGCTAGAGAATTCCCTGACTTAGAAGAAACAAGACAGTTAGTAGCTCTAACCTCACCTAACAAAACTTGGATATCACAAACAATGTAAGAAGCATCTCCTAAATACATAGAAGGGGAATTTAAAATTTTAACAACATTAGGAGAATCCACTTCAGCAAACTTCACCGGAATGTTGTAGAATTTAGCTAGCTGGAGGCCTTCCCTAAGAGCAAGGAAATTCCCAATATCAGCTTGAAATGTTCCCCTGATAGTCCTAGCTCTAGCCACAATCACTTTCCCCTTATCATCTCTAATGGCAGCGCCGAGAGCTATCAGATTGGAATTACTGCATGTTGCTACCCCCTGTATTCAGTTTCAAGCACCCTGGAGGAGGAGGAATCCACTCTTTACTAATATTCTCAGAAACCAAGGTGCTGACAGGAGATGACTGAGCTGCCAAAGACCGATGAAATTCGGAGAGCATGTCTTCTGCCCAGGACGCCACCAGCTCTGGAGGTTTAACCTTGCCCGAAGAAGAAAGAGAGTTCCTTTGTTCCCGGATGGCCCAAGAAGTCATACAGATGAGAGATAGATCCTCAGAGCTGAACTTGGGAAGGAGAAGAAGAAACAAATCCAAGGCTGATAGGTTTCTTAAATTCGCTAGGAGACTATCAAACCGAGTCCAGCCCCAAACCTTCCTAGCTTCAGAGCACCAAAAGAGAGCATGATCAATGGATTCAGCAGTTACACCACACTGAGGATAGAGGGGATGATCCACAATTTTTCGAGACCATAGATTAGTTAGGGAAGGGACAGCATTAAGACACACACGCCAAATAAAAATTCTGACCTTGGGGGGGGACGTTTAGCTTCCATAAGACAGCCCACCACTTCTTTAGAGATGAAGAATTGGAACCCGAGTCTCTGAATTTGTCTTTCAAAGCCAGGACACACCTACTCTTGACTGTGAATCTGCCACTTTTCTCATAATGCCTACACAGAGAGTCTCTGCCCCCATTCCAACTCAGGTATTTTGCTGACCGCCTCTCTATCAATTGGCAGCAGGAACTGCTCCAGCTTTCCAGGATCCCAACCTCTTCGATGACTATCCATAAGGTCCCTGACCCGAAGGTCAATGCCAAGATTTGGTGTGATGGTCTTGAAGGTATTAGGATGAGAGAGCCATTTGTCCGAGAAAACTCTGATGCCGGATCCATCACCCACCTTCCATCTCACCCCAGCTTCTAGTAGAAATCTTCCCCAACCAATACTTCGCCAAATATGGGAGCAGCCCGATTTTATAGGAGCATTCAGGAAGTCAAAACCTTTGAAGTATTTCGCACGCAAAATTTGAGAAGCCAAAGCATTAGGATTCTTGAGAATTCTACAGGCTTGATTGGCGAGGAGAGCCCGGTTAAAGAGGGAAAGATCTCTGAAACCGAGGCCCCCGCAGTGCTTCGGACGGCAAAGATAGTCCCACTTGATCCAACTGATTTTCCTATTCCCATCATGAGAGCCCCACCAGAACTTGGAGATCATTGCTGCCATTTCCTTGTAAAGACCAGTCGGAAGCTTAAAAATGCTCATAACATATGAGGGAATGGCTTGAGCTACCGCTTTAATTAGCACTTCTTTGCCCCCAAAAGAGAATTGGTCCCCTTTCCAGCCCCGGATTTTCTTCCATAATCGCTCCTTTATATCGTTGAAAACCTTACGCTTATTCCTCCCCACAAGAGAAGGGAGACCTAAATATTTATCCCGAGTGTTATTTGCCCCAATGTTGAGAGAATTCAGAATTTCTTGCTTGACCACTGGCTCCACATTAGGACTGAAGGTGACCAGAGATTTCTGGATGTTAACTAGCTGACCCGATCCTTGCTCATAAATGCTAAGAATGCTTCGAATGCGATCACAACTGACTTATGAGGCTTTGCAAAATAAGATGCTATCGTCTGCAAAGAGAAGGTGGTTGATTAACGGGCCTCCCCTAGCACACTTGATTCCCAAGAGTCTGCCATTCTTTTCAAATTTAGAGATAAGACTTGAGAGATTTTCTGCATAGAGAAGAAACAAATAAGGAGATAAGGGACAGCCTTGCCGTAGGCCCCTAGATGGTGTAATCTTACAGGCAGCTTGACCATTAAAAAGAATGGAGAGGTTAGAAGTTGAAACACAGTCCATAACTAGGCTAATCCATCTGCTCGGAAATCCCATTTTCACCAGGATGGCATTGAGAAATGGCCACTCCACCCAATCGAAAGCCTTGCTCATGTCCAATTTTAATAAAACTATAAATCCTAACTAAATGCATTGTGCAGTAGTCAGTACCACTTGGAACTGGAATTGCTTTTTTTTTTCTTTTTTTTTTATCTATTGCCACATATATTGCGAATATATTAAGAAAACTCTTTGAAATTCCTTCCATAATTTTTTTCTGAATAGCAAAATATGTTTCAAGGAGTCATGAGATTGCACAAATGAAATGGACAACAAAAAATCCCAAAAAGCAAAATATATTACGGGGTTGAGAGTGAATTGCAAATAATTGCTATCGTATCTATAATCCGGGAGAAAACTCATGACACGCGAATATGTCCTCCATTGAAAACCATTTGGTGCAATACTAAAACACACCTTTTAGATTACAGGACTTCAAAAACTGCATAAAAGTGCAGCAAAAATTCTATCCATTGATGTCATTCAAGCAAAATTTTAAATTTCTATCCATGAGGTCATAAGACCCGAAAAACTTCACTCTCACTAAACCAAATATGTGATTTGTGAAGTAATATCAGGATAGTGAGCAAAATAGAATGAAAAGGTAAAACAAATGTTTCAAATAATGATTACAAAGCTGTAACATTCTAATGAGAATAGCTTATTACTCATGAGAATAGCTTGAAGCAAGGAACATTTTATAGCTGTAGATATTAGAATTGATGTAGTTGATATGTCAAGATAAACAGAAATGGAGACCAATGGACACACTAACCATATAGTTCAAATGCAAGGGCGAAAGAACACAACAATATAAGTCAAATTGCAGAAGGTACAAAATAATTCATAAAGAATAATCTATTGGCTTACATGTCCTTATAAGTTAATTTCAGTTGTGCATTATGCTATGGAATTCCTTTAAAGGAAAAAGATGGGCTTAAAAGTAATAATCACAATGAAAACCTTCCAGAACTATAAAACACATGAACTCAAAACTGACAACGTGTTCAGCAATCTTTGTATTGATTAGAGAGAGTACAACAAAACAAGATTCAAGAAAGCTTAGAAGGTCAAACTCTTAAGCCTTCACTTCCACTTGTTTTGGAGCATATTGTGGGAACATGTAAGCAAGCTCTTCCTTGTTATCAGCATCCAAATATGCTTTGCTTTTGTTCTGATACAATGGGTTCAAAGTCAAAATCTGCAACCCCGAATTGCCTTTAATCTCCAAGACCTCAGGCAACCCATTAATGCACCCCTTTGACATACCCACATCAATCCTTATCGCTCTATCATCACAGACGCCATTAATCCCAACCTCCTGAATAGTATGACCCATAATCATAGCAAGAACATGTTCAAGAGCTGAACAATCGCAATCCTTGGCCAACTCATTCAAATACTTCCTCAACCAAATCAATGAATTCCTCCCTCTACAATAAGGTGGAGCGGGCGCAAACTTCCCCATCAACCCATTAATCCAATCTCTCACTTCCTCATTAATCCTATCGAATCCGTAATCACGTGGTACTTCAACAACCCTCCCTGAACAAAAACCGAATCACCTAAAACTAAAAAAGTGACATTTTGAGATAAAAACCGCCTACCGATTGGACCATCGGGTCTCAAAGCAGCAATCCTGGCTCTGGTAGCATGTTGATATTCTTGTGGAACATTTTTACAAACAAGTGGAATGCCATAAAAAATATCACTAGGCTTTTCCAAACCAACACATAAACTTTTGATTTGACTACCAATAGAAAACCAATTAGCCCTATTTTCAAACTCTTTCAAGCCATTTCGTGTAACATATCTAAAATCAGCTTCTATATTCATTATTTCATGATTCCCATTCATAGTAATGAGTTTACCTCCAGCTTTTTAAGCCTCGCGCTTCAATTTCTCCAAAAAATAAAGGATCTTTATCTCATCTTCGCCTCGATCAAGTACGTCACCGATTTGAACGACGTTAGAGCAGACACCAACCCATCGATCGGAGTCGTCGATGAGACCAGCCATCTTGAAAGCTTGCTTGGATTTCTCCAAGTCACCGTGAAGATCGCCGATAGCAAATGAATCTCTATTGAACAAATTATTGAAAAAAAAAAAACATCAATATAATAGCAAAATGAAAGTTACAGCAAGTTAACAAGTTCCAGCAACAGAACAACAATTCACGAAATCCCACCAAAATTCTAATAAAAACGAAACTAAAATCACACCAACAACTCATAATCCAAAAAAAAAAAAAAAAAAAACATAGAAATTAAACAACACAAAACATGATTAATTTAAATTGGGAATAATCAATGAGAATCAGAGAAATTACGTGCGAGAAGAGGGACCGAAAAGTGGATTCTCTCTGAGAGGCTCGAACGAGAACCGCCCAAGAAACCTAGCCACACAGTTGCCTTCAAATTATAACGGAGATAGACGGCTACTGTTAGTTGATTGAAGAAGAAGATGAGATGGACGACGACTGTTGATGGAGATGATCAGCGGGAAGGAGATGAGCAGCGTAGAGTTGAGTGAAGAAGAAGATGTGATTTTGGTAAATGTCATGAAAGGCTAAGGACAAAATAGGAAAGTTGGGTAAAAATTCATTAAAAAACACTGCAGGGCGAATTTAGTGTTAAAATTGAAAAAGAAAACAACTTAAACTTGTTTTCCATTTTTTTTTTCCTTTTTTTTTTTTTCTGACAAATGGACATTATTGTTTTTATTTATTTTTTATTCTTCAAAGGGAACGATTTTTATCTTTAGACTTATAGTTACATTTTCTAGAATTTAATTGCATGTTTTAAGAACTAGAAATATTGTTTGTGATTTTCACAAAAAAAAAAAAAAAAAAAAAAATATTGTTTGTGATTTTATAAATATAAAATCTAATTCTTCATGGAATGTAATAGATCTATGCATTTCATATGAATATTTGTTTCATATTTGGTGATATATTGCATTTTTTTTATTAGATCATAAACTAAAAAAATATAGTTAAATTGTGCAAATAGTAAATACTTTCACCGTAGCTATACAGCATTCAACACCGTGTAAGAGGCACCAATGCTAGAAAAATAGGTACGCTTCTTAACAAGATTGTCATTAGAAAAGGCTTTGGATTGTTGACGGTACTCAATTTTGAGGGCATATGCAAGCAGTGAAGGCTGAACGGTCCTAAATTTTTCTGAATTTTTGAATAGGGACTGAAATCGAATGATATGTTTGATTGTTTGTTTGTTTGTTTTTTTTCATCACATCTGAATGCACTGTTAACTTGTTTGTTTTTTAAAAAATAAAATCGTCTAAAAATAAATAATTTTACATTTATACCCATATTAAAACAAGTATACATATAATATGGAATAAAAACAATCCAAAAAGAATAATTATACATGAACATGAACAAGTACAACCACATATGAGCATGCTCTTCTTTGATTGACAAACAAACTTCATTTTTACTAAGAAAACAAAAAAGTTTTTTTTTTTTCTAAAAAAATTAAAGAGGCAGCACGAAAACTCACACAAAACACTCTAGAAAAACAATATATCAATACATCACCCTAATATCATAATAAAATATTGATATTAAACACCAATATAGGAAGTAATTACTGATTAGGGTTCTTTTTTATTCTTTAAGGAGCTCAAATCTTAAGGAGCTCAAATCAGCTGTCAAATTTTGGTGTCTCAAATTGTGTCCAACCAACCAAATTGGGGCATGTGTGCACATTTATTGAAGAAGTTGAAACAAAATAATTAAATTTGCACACATGTCCCAATTTGGTTGGTTGGACACAAATTGGGACACCAAAATTTGACAGCTGATTTGAGTCCTTCTTTAAGTTATTTAAAATAAACAATATATTAAAATAAAGAAATATGTACCATATATAATTAGGATGAAATTAGAAATATGTTATATCTAGGAGTAATTGCATAAACGTCCCCTGAGTTTAGGTCTAATTACACACATACAAACTTTTTACCAAATATTACACAAACATCCCCTACCGTCAGTTGACTTACATCTAAACTAACGGTTGACCAGATTTTTAGTATTAAAATTCCAAAATACCCTTAGTTACTTATTTATGTTTTATTTTGTTCCCCTTAAAATAAAATAAATTATATAAAAATGCAATAAAAAAACTTTTAATTATATTTTTTGCAATCAAATTTTAAAAGACAAAAATATATAAAACAAAAAATTTAGAATTTAAAAAAAAAAATAGAAAAAGGAATAAAGGAAAATTTTTAAGAAAAGAAATGGAGAACAGATCTCAAACACGTAATTGCTGGGACTTTGATCCATAATCATGTAAAACAAAACTAGATTTTAAGTTTTTGACATTAAAATACAATCATTATTGATGACTAAAAATTGAATATAATTGTGGAGTCCCATTTATTGTTAAAAATCTTGTAGCTTGGATGGAATCCTATTGATGATTGAAAATTGAATATAATTGTGGTTTGTTGGTTTATGAATCATCAATAATGATTGTATTTTAATGTTAAACTTAAAATCTAGTTTTGTTTTTCATGATTGTGGATCCAAGTACCAGCAATGGCGTATTTGAGATCGATCTGTTTTCCATTTCTTTTCTTAAAAAAATTATTTTATTCTTTTTTCTAATTTTTTTTAAAGTCTAAATTTTTTGTTTTATTTTGTCTTTTGAAATTTGTTTGAAAAACATATAATTAAAAAAAAAATTATTTGCACTTTTATATAATTTATTTTATTTTTAAGGGGAACAAAATAAAGTATAAATAAGTAACTAAGGGTATTTTGGACTTTTAATACTAAAAATCTGGTCAACAGTTAGTTTGGATAGAAGTTAACTGACGGTAGGGGATGTTTGTGTAATATTTGGTAAAATGTCCATATGCGTGTAATTAGGCCTAAACTCGGGTGACGTTTGTGCAATTACTCCTATTTAGGAGGATACTGTTTGAAGAAAATATTTAAGATTGCATTTAATGCAATCCAATGATTTGCAATTAAGAGCATCTTCAATGCAAGCGTGACTTGTGAAAAAAAAAAGATGCCACGTAGGATAAATAGACATTATGTTAATAATTGTGTCTCCAATACAGCCATGCATATTCAACCTCAAACTGACGTGGCAAAAAAAATATTAGACATTATCAACATGACTGTCCACTTTCAGACGGTCTGTTGCACAACTATTTTTTAGGTCGACTTAACAAACATTTAAAACTGACATTAATTTTTTATATATTTTTGGTAAGGAAATAAAATAGAAAATAAAACAGGAAAAAAAGATAGACATGTCATTAAAAAAAGGGATAATTGCACAAACATCCCCTGACATTTGATATAATTACACACATATGGCAGTTTTGACTATATTAACACAAACATCCCCTGACCTTTGAAAAATATTGCATTAATATCCCCTACCGTTAATTTTCTACAGTTAACACTTAATGGTTAGGGGTAATATGGTCATTTTTACTAAAAATATTTTAATTTTAAAATAATAATAATAATAATATGAAGAATTTTTTGTTTGATGATTTAGAGATCTTTTGTTTGATTATTTGAAGATGAGGAAGATGAGGAAGATGGAGATTTGATTTTATTAATATTTTAATTTTAAAATGTAAAATAGGGGTATTTTAGTCATTTCGCCCCTTTGACCATTGTTTAGTAGTAAAAAGTTAAAGGTAGGGGATGTTAGTGCAATATTTTACAAAGATCAGGGGATGTTTGTGTTAATATGACTAAAACTGCCATATGTGTGTAATTATATCAAATGTCAGGGGATGTTTGTGCAATTACCCCTTAAAAAAATTGTGTTTTAGACCAAAGCATTGGAGACCAAATTTTGAATTGATTGTTTATCAAGTCTATTTTTTTGCCACATAGGAAGCAAGTCTCTTGACATTGTTGTCATATCAACAATTATTAGTATGCAAGCCACTTTTGCATTGGAGATGCTTTAAGTAAAAAGTCATAATTTTTTACTTTTTATTTTAAGTTGTTTGACCACTTAAAAATTCAAACTCGTTAAATTTTAAATGGAAAAAACAAATGGCTCCTTACTCTTAAGTACCTAGGCCTTAGATCAACTTTCATCAATGAACTTCCGGCTACTGCATGTAACCGATCTTGCATGTTTAGAGACTCTAGATTTGAAGCATACAAACATAAGAACAAAGTACCTGACATTGAAATCAGAGAGAAACTGCAACATGTCTACTTGAATTCACATTTCAATTTTGAGTATTTGGAGATGAGAAGTGACTCAAAAATGCAAACTTTGTGGGGTGTTTACTATATAGTTCAAACAAACTTTATACGAGATGGGTCCAAAGTTTCACAAAGCTGAAGCTAATAGGTTGGCCAAACACTTGAATCAGAGGAAATAGCTGAATGGATTTCTAAACTGACCAACCTTGAAACATTGATAAGAATTGATGACCATTGCAGTAATTATATTGAATTTCCATCTTTGCAAAAACTGCAGATAAATAGATGTCCGGAATAAGGGAGTTCATCTTCAGTGACATACTTTTCATGGTTTTTTATTTTTGATTCTCTCATTTTACTATCTTTGATCACTTCTATGTTCTCTACAGGTTTCATTTCCTACCTTACAGGAAATAGAAATTTCTCTCCTAAGAAACTTGAAAATGATATGGCAGAACCAACTCATTGTTCAGTACTGTACTAAATTATGCAATGTGGAACTTTGGGACTGTCGAAGTCTGATTACCAGGAGTCTTTTGCAGCTTGAAAAGCTTCATGTGTCAAGATGTGGAATAAAGGAAATTGTTGCCAAAGAAGGAGTAGTAGAAGAAGAAGCCGCTAGGTTGGTGTTTCCAAGGCTAGCCTATCTGAATTTCTAGTCCTTACAAGAACTTAGATGTTTCTACCCTGGTAAACATATTACGGAATGGCCCTAGTTAAAAGTGTTGATTGTGAGAAAATGGACTAATTGCACAAACGTCCCTAATTTTAGGAATAATTGCATGCATATGAAACTTTTACCCATAATTGCACAAACATCCTCTGCTGTTAGTTGACTTCCGTTACCTCCAACCGTTGACCACAATGATTGTCTCCTCAATTCGTCTTTATAGTTATTTTGCGTATTTTTAATATTGTAATTCCATTTTTTGTTTGAATCACATAATTCGTTTCCAAGAATCAGTAATGGACAACATTGGAGGACCACAAATTGTTTGCTTCAAATATATTGATTGATAAGTGAAAAAAATCAAAATACACAACACAGTGAAATTTTACATCATCTAGAGTCTTTACTTTAGAATCTTGAAACTGACCCAGCATTACAACACCAAACTAATTATAAACATCAAACTTTCCCTAATCATGGATTATTGAATGAATTAGAATGGACGCCTCATCGGTTGTTGGAGCTGCTCGATCATCTGCAAAGTTTATATAAACACATTAAAAAAATCATCAATCTCTGTTTAAAAACAAACAAAAAAAAACAGATCTGTTATATATATACCTAGAAGAGACGCAGGCAAGTGAGAGACAATGTTATCAATAAATCCTCCGCCGCCACCGCCACCCTCTTCTTCTTCCGTCTTCACTTTTCCATTTTCTTCAACAACTTTCACCACCTCTTCTTCTTCTTCTTCATCTTCATTATTGTTCTTCTTCTCATTTTGTGCTTCATTTGAGTGGAAGAGGTTTGATATCACATTCTTGATGACCCCTCCAGTGCCATCACCACCCACATGATCTTTCTCTGTTTTGGTCCTTTTGGAGCTCTCATTTTCACTTCTTTCAAAAACTTTTTCTTCTTCATCAACCCTTTTGTGTACTGTTTTGGGACTCAAAGGAGAAACCAAGTTGTGAATAAGATTATCCAAAAGCCCACCTGATCTTCTCTCCCCACCACCGCCATCTTCAACTTCTGCTGTTTCTCTCTTCTCTTCAACATCTTCATCACCTCTTAAACTCAGATTTATGTCTTGCAAACCGTCTTCCATTTTTTTTGTTTGTTTGTTTTCTCTTTTGGATTTCTTTTCAGTTTAAAATATTCATAGTTATTTATAGTGAAGAGTGCAGATATGTAATTGCATCAAGGGGACAAACGTCCACGTTCAAAGCAGGCATTCATGATTTTATTACACGTATTTCGTAGATGTTGTCTATTAAAGTTTAATCTGCCACTACCAGTTGGACACGTGTCCTATCCCTGAGCCGTCCACTGTTACAATCTCAAGAAAGTCGGTGGAAACGTAACTCCTCTCTGAAATATAATCCTAATCTGTTTCTTTTGAAAACTGACCTGTCAAGACTACACATATTACTAATGCCCATGAAAAAACTAGCTTATATTCCTTCGTACTGGCTATCGGTTCAATGTGAAATACAAAGTGTATCTTGCTCTCAGTTTCTACATTGGTCACAAATTACAGATTCGATAACAGACTACTACCATGATTTTGAAGATTTCGAAGAACTCGAAACCATCCATCTCTTGTTTCGAACAAAAGATGATTGGTTATCTATGCAAAAGTTGCCATTCAATTACCAGTCAAGCTTGTAAAACTCTGATATTGTAGGTTATTCTACGGATTGCTCTAAGGTCTGCCATATTTCTTTTTCTGCAGTTCCTCCCTCCTCTTCCTTTTAATGGCATTTCTTTTAACAAAATCAGCCTTAACTTTGTCCATTATAGTATCAAAACCGGGAATTTTCTCCTGCAGCGTGTTGTAAACTTGTTCACTTAGGTCGTAGAAAGCTTCAAATATTTCCTGCAAGCACAGAGAGCGAAAAAGGTCACATAAGGTATATACATCAACAAGGTTAATAATTTTAAATTTATAATGCACCCCATTTTGAGGAATCTAAATTGAGTCATAGAGGTTTAGGAACAAATGAGAAGATACTGCAAATCAAAATACAATTTTTATTTTGTTGGACAAATATGTTCTCTAATTCTTTTCCGTTTCAGGATTTTATCTAGGTAAAATAAGTGGACAAAACATAAGAAGAACCAGAAGAAGCAAGACCATACCATAACGTCATCATTCCATTCCTCGAGATAATCAGGGCCTGTCGTGTACGAACCAAGTGGGTCGCGGTACCACTCTCCTCCATATGTGATCTGATCCATAGCTTGCTCAACGCTTAGAACCTCCCATGGCCTTAACCCAGGGATAACTTTACACAATTGATGCCTGTCTCACACAAGAAACCAACACATTCTTGTGATTAACATTCTCATATATGCAAAATTGTTTCAGGTGGACATATCAAGATTGAAAGTCATCAAGAATGTGTTATGCTTCACCCATAAAAGCTATTATCATCATTTAATGACGACGACAAAGTGGCAAAGCAGAAGAGTTACCTGAGATCTTTTGGAATGAATTTGTTTGGCATGTGGTCAGCTTCCAACATTGTTGTTAGTTCAGAGCCACTAGCCCAAAGAAATAGAGCGTGACTAGGAATTCTAACTCCAGGCCAAACACCATCATTAGCTTCCAGCACTGCTTGATCACGTCTCCTGCCCTCTACGGCTTCTTCTTGGAGCTGCTTGTAGGTTTTCTTTTCACATCCCTTAAGAGGAACCCAAGGAGACATACCTTTTTGAAGTTTGTGAATTAAGGCAGTTGCTGCAGCACCAAACCTAACTGAAGGATACCCAACCATGAGATTAAGAATCAATTACACTAAAAGACAAATTTTCATATTTCAAAAGCAAATAATAGACTAATAGACAAGGACAGAACATGGCTGCAAAATACTATGGCATTATGCACGTAATAGGTGGTATGTAGTACGTTCATATACTAACTATAAATCAGGATGTCTATAACAATATCTTTGAGGTAAAAAGACATCATGGTCACTAAAATAATTGTAGTATATCTTAGCTCTCATGCATCTTCTACCGAATAGCACACTTTCGTCATTCAAAATACTCCAAACATGATATGGTTGGAAGTTGAATATATGTTTTCTTTACAAGACTATTAAGCTATCAATATTTTCTTTTCATGTAGATTTAAAGTTTGCAAAAAAAGTATCCATTAAAAGCATTCAATCAAGTGGATTGGAGTAATATAACCAAATTCGTTTCACTAAGAATAACAATCAACCAATTACTTCTTCCATATACAGGTTAACTTTCACCAATATGTTGTGAGACAATCAACAAACACTACTTTTTTGTTCTTTATAGGAAATCGTCAAACAACTAAACTAACGAATTGCATCTTTACAGAGCTCATCCTTTCTACAGCTTACTGCAAATAACTAAATAATCATAACATGAAAATCCAACTGACCTTCCCAAGTAGCAATGGCCTTCTCCAGGCCGTAAACCATGTGAATTGGTGCCCATTCGTCCATGTCCTCGCCCCATATGAAAGTATCCTTATCAATAATCCCAGCACCCCAAGCTGTTTTGAGCGTTATCAGTTCCAATGGCCCCCTAGTTCGACCCAAACGATCCTTATAGTACCAACCACCACTCCTCATGATAACTACATCAACCAACAACAACATTATTCAATCAAACTATATACAACTAGAAGTCACACAATGATATACATTTATCTAAGATCATAAGCATGTTATATACTATAAACAAAAATAAAAAATCAAACTTAAATAGATATTATTACATAGTTGCTTGATTATTAAACATGTTTTCGAATACTTACAGTCATAGTACCGCTTCTCAAGCCTCTTGTATCCAATAGCCTGTGCAACGTCAATGGGCTTGCCAGGCGGGTACGGTCGCTGCCTGAAACCCCAGAGACCGAACATGAACTGCCTCATGAAATCCCAAAACTTGTTATCACTCTCTTCCTTGGTTCTTATAGCTTTTCGCGGCATGGGCCGCCCATCCGGCCCGATCACGTGCGGCAGAGCCTGCCACAGCTTCTTGTCCTCGTTCCTGAACGGCCTGTCGTTCTTCTTCAGCTCCATTTCGTTTATATGGTTGGCTATCTCCTCGGACCGAGCCAAAAACTTGATAACCGGGTTGGCCCGGAAATCTCTCCACCATTTCTCGTTCTCTCTGATCTCTTCCTCTGTTGGATTCTCTTTCTTCTCGAAAAGTGGGTCGTCGTTTAGTATTTTTTCGACTTCTGGTGCGTGTCGATAATCGGGCAAGTTCTCGCATTCCCAGTAATACTGCTCCAGCATTTGCGTATAGTACCCGGGTTTCTCGGGTTCTTCTTCTTCGGGCTTCTTGGGTTCTAATGGGGTCGAATTCGTCGTCGACGATGAAATCGAAGCGAAATTCGCGGCGGTGGTGGGTTTTCTGCAGATAAACGAGAAGGATTCGGTGAGCGAATGGAGGTTGACTACAGGAAGTGGGTTCGTGGGTTTCTTGAACCAGTTTTCAAAGGGGTTGAAGTTGATGGAAGCCATTATTGGATGATGAATAGTTTAGGGTTTTCAGGGTTTTGGGTTGGTTCTGTGCTGCACTACGAGACACAACACGTTGAAAATGGAGGACTCAACAAGGATTGAAGATAGTGTTCAGTGTGTGAGAGACACAGAGTAGAGTGGAGATGGATTGGGCTTATAATTGGGCCGCAAAATTTTGGACTGTCGGCCCAACAACTAAGGAATCGGGCCGATAAAATACATAAAGATATTATCTACACACCAATTACAAATAATTACAAATCAATTCATTTCACGTAACTTTGTGTACCCGGTTACACGACGTAACTTCGATCCCGAACCTTTTTTTTGTAGGACCGACCTGACTCATCATTTCATATTCATGATACACATGAGCCACCGAAAGTGAACTTGTTTTTGTTTATGTTATGATATTGTTGTAGAGGCAAATCTTGTAGGACCTTGGAAATAATTCTTTTGTCAGCCTTATCTTATCTCTCAAAGCAGCCTAAAATAATCCCATCATCAATGCTTTCTTCTTGTTAAAATGCTTGTGTTTTTGATGCTTTAGAAAGTGATATATATAAATACTATGAACAATGTCTTTGATTTGATATGTTCATTTCACATTTTCATGCCCTTCAAAAGCTTTGTATATTAATAATGGATGATAAAGAGAAAAAAAAAAAAAAAAGCTGAGAAAAGCTAAAGTGTAAAAGTGTTTGTTATACTTTCAATGCTTTTTGATAACTTCTGAGCTAGCCAAAGGGCATAATAAGTATGCTTCACAAAAATCCCAGTCAGCTTCACAAAATGGCTTGTAAAAAGCTGCTGCTCATGTTCTCTCTTCTGGTTTCTCTGTTGCTTCTTCTCTCCATCTCTCCATGTGCTACTGAAAATGTTACAGTGTCTGTTTACTATGAAACTCTCTGCCCATATTGCGCGGACTTCATTGTAAACCATCTAGTGAAGCTGTTCCAGAATGGTCTGATCTCCATTGTTAATCTTCGTATGATTCCATGGGGCAATGCTTTCATACAATCTGATGGCAATTTCGCTTGTCAGGTCTTTTGTTTTTCACCTTTTTTCCAATCGTAAATGGCTGTTTTCTTGGCCAATGTTTTGAATTGTATGTATTAGCTCATTAATTTCATATTTTCAAACTTTTTTGGTCATCTTTGCAATGTTTTTGCAGCACGGTCCAGATGAATGCTTGCTAAATACTATTGAAGCCTGCACTGTTGCCGTCTACCCTGATGTGGTAAGCCTCTTATGTTCCCAAAAATCACCATAAAACCTTGATCAAGTCAAGTGAAAAACTAGTCACCAACCAGTTCTGATACCAATTGTCAATAAAATTCCAATGCAGGTCAAGCATTTCAATTTTATCTACTGTGTTGAGCATCTCACATTGCAGAGAAAACAAGCTGAGTGGATGAGTTGTTTTGACACAGCAAGGTTGAGTGAAGTACCAATAAATTGCTACAAAAATGGATATGGAAAACAGGTTGGTTTTTAATAATTTTCGACAGATTTGATCTCTTTTAGTACTATATTTTCTCCATCGATTAGTAATTAATTAGATCGATTGCCTAACAACGAGCAGCTGGAACAAAACTACGCAACAGAAACTGGTCAACTTAATCCACCGCATAGATTTGTGCCATGGGTGGTTGTGAATAATCAACCATTACAAGAGGTAAAAAAAGTCCATAAATATGTTGATATATTTTCATATCCATTTCAGTTTCAAGTCTCATTAATGTTTCTGTGGATATACAGGACTTCATGAATTTTGCAAGCTATGTCTGCAAAGCTTATAGAGGCACAAAGCTACCACAAGCCTGCAGGTCACTTTCGAAAAGCGAAAATTTACCGAAGAATTCAGATTCTACTAATTCAGTTTGCTATGCAGGTGAGGATACTTGAACTAAATCCTGAAAATGAAAATTCCAAGATCAAAGATTGCTTCATAGTTCATACACTCATTTGATGCACATGGTGGTGGTTAATTAGCTTCAGTATTTGCTTGGATCGTGTCGTGGCTGCTCAACTAATTGGTCATTAGAATCAGTAATTGCTGGTCACATTGTTCAGATTGGCTTGTTAGCTTGGAGTGTAGAAACTGATTTCTAGATTCACAATGCAAATTCATGTTAAATTTTGTTTATGGGTACAGAGGCAATGTGCTGCTGATGATTATGTTTTGGGTAAATGTTGTCGAGAAAATCTTGAATGGGACATTATTTTTCATCAACAAAGAAATCTGACCTAACCAGTAAAAAAGAAAAACATATGGGGTGCAAATGGGACTTCATATTAATTGTCAATAATACAAATTCATTATCAATTCAACCACCCTATGACAGAAATACAGACAAGGCAAGAATACGACTGCACAACTAGAAAATGCAATAAAATCATCACCAAACCACAAGCCTCGTACATGTACATATGCTCTAAATCAACATTGATTCGAAGATACCCATATCCGAATCTGCAGATTTTCCAAATTCGATCCGGATTTGAATCTGGTCTGAGTCTGACTTCAGACAAAATCCGAATCCAAATCCTAGTTTTTTAAAAATTAGGATGATGTATTCAATCTATAATAAGTTGGAATTTAAAAGATTTTAAATGGGTGTTCAATTTAGATTCGTAAAGAATCGATCAAAGTCTAGATATAAATCCAGATTTGTAAAGATTCCATTAAAATCCAAATAATTCTAAATGTATTCAATTAAGGCTTTTAAGAAAGGATAATGCTTCAGTACCCAAGAAACTGACCCACCAATGGGGTGTTAGCACGTGTCATTTTTTCTTTCACTTTTTATATTTATCTCTTTTTATTCTTCAAAATGGGTCATGTGCCAATATCTCATTGGTGGGGTCAATACATTAGGTACTGACCAGTCAGTACTCTTATCGTTTAAGAAATCCAAATAAATCTAAGCGTATTCAAAAAGTCATTGACTTTGTAGATTTGTATTAAACGATGGAATTTGATGAATTTAAAAATTAAATTTATAAACAAAAAGGTTCTATAACAAATCTTGCCCAATCATTGTAGATTTCGATGTATTTGACTTTTATAATGTATTGAAATTAACAAAACAAAAAAATTATCTAACAAATTAAAATTAATAAAAAAAGTTTAGTAATGTTAAAAAAATGTCAATTTTTTTTATAATATCAAATTTTTATTAAAGTGATTAACATAAACAAAAGTCTCATATTAATATAAATTTATTTTTTTAAAGAGACAAAGTCTTTCGGTATGAAGGACTTAAATGTATTAAAAATTATATATATATATATATATAATATATAACAATTGGCTTGATAGTTAGAATTTAAAAAGTTAATTATTCTTTTTATAATATCAAAAATTCATTAATTTGATTAGTATAAATAAAATTCCCTTATAAACTTGTTGGTGATCAATAAATATATATATTTATTTTAATGTCTCAAACTATTATAGGATTAACAATCATTTTTTTTTTTTCAAGACCATCAATAGAAATCCATCCAATTCCATGTAATTGTGTAAAAGTCCAACAAACTTTGTTGAGAATTCTAACAAAATATATATGAAATATGTGGAATTCATCAAAATGCATCACTTAAATCTATCAAACTCCAACGAACTCTAGATTGAATACACCATTAATAAAAAACTAGTAATTTTTGTATAGTTTATTTATTAATTAGGTTATTTTCAATGAATAAATTTGGTCCTCCCGACAAATAACTTTAAATGGAATTTATTATCAACATATGTATAAATCCAATCAAAAAATGTCCAAATCCAAATCCAAATCCAAATCCAAATCTTATTCCAAAAAATGTCAAATCCGAAATATACAAATTAACATATTTCATAAAATTTAAAAGTAGTCCAACGAGCCATTTCATTCTTTTTGTCTCACTCTCCTGGTACACACACGTGTGCCTATAAATCAAACTGTTTGTCACTCACACTTGCACTTGCGCTCACACTCACACTAAGAGCTACATATTACACGCTCTTGCATATATATACACATCCCGGGCTCACTATTTTATGTTGCAAGTAAATTTCGAAGACACGGAGACATAATTGAACTAGAAGGTATGATTATTTGCAAATTGTTGTTTGCTTTACTTGAAAGTGCCAATTTGTATCCATTTTTAAAATAAATATATGACCATTATTTTTGTTGTTTAGCTAGATTTGCTTGTCTGGGGAAGAGTTATAAGTTGAAAATTATTTGTTCTATCCGTGTTGTTTGTGCTTTGACATAGTCAGATTAGCTTGTTAATTTATAAGTATTTAAAATATAGAATATTTTATATAGAGCAAGCCATACATCACAATAGTGTAAGTTCTTATTTTGAACTTATGATGTGTCCCACCACATCAACACGTCATTAATAATTATTTATAGAGCTATGGAAATAGAACCGCATTCTTAAGAGACATATTAAAAGAACTACTAGCAAACTAAGTGTTAACATTTTACTCTCAATGCTCTTCTTGCTCTGACAAATATTTCCTTGAATTATGGAAATCGTAACTGCATCTCACTAATTCTAACAGATTCCTAACCTAACTTTGGAAATCAGCTAAGGCTCTATTGTTTTTGTCATGAATTTAAAATATACTCGTGGTATGTATGCATTGTTCATGGGTCATGAATTTAAAATATTGTAATAAACAATATAAAAGATTTTAATGACAATGCAAATCAATTTGAAATCAAAATCCAATATAAACTTTTCCAACTTCTTTAAAAAAATAATATGGTATAAATACCCAAAATACATTTATGTAATGCATTGAAGGTCAATAGATAAAAACAAAAAATGAGCTGAAGTTGAGTAAATTTATTACCATATATCCCTCTATGGTACCCTGCATCATAAGTATAAATTCTGCCGGAGCACCTGCATCTGCTTCGATTAATAAGAGCTGAACAAATGTGTGTCTAAGATTTGCATCACTTTATCTTGCTTTTGCTGATCAGTTGATCTTATACTCCTAACATCTTCCTCTATTGCAGTGATATGGTGCCTTTTTCTCTTTGCATACGGATGTGTTACCTTTCTGTTGGCACGAACTCTCAACCGTAACAAATATTTTTATTATATATGTGTTGAAAAATAAACTTGCCTCCAGTCAGCCATTTTCCAGCAGCTTCCCACCGAATTCTAGAAGCCACCATTGTTGACTCCTCCCAACTGCCACCGTCCAGAATTCTTCAACCAGCCAACTCCTAACTCCCAACTCCCATCTCCCAACTGCGAGCTGATCAGTTTTATTGCTCTGTATTTATTTTGTTTGTTTTTAACTCATCTCATTTCCCTATATAAAGGGATTCTGATTATGTTGTAAGTAAGTGGAGTGGTGTAAGAAATATAGAGTGAAATAAAATGCTAGAGCTTCTTCCTTCTCTTGAGTGTTCGAATTTCTTACAGAGGTGCACCACAAGTGACCTCAACAATTGCCATTCCACCAACAGTGGTATCAGAGCCCAGGCGAACCAGAGATTCGAAGAACAGAGGCAAAACCATATTTGCCCAAAAATCAAAGTGCTCAAAATATTATTTTGAGGAATTCAGTGTGTTCTACTCGTCAAAAGGAGTGCACCGGTGAAACTTTCACCCAAATCGGAGCTACAGAGAGGCTGAACGCACCGCCTGAAGTTGGAGAGTGAAGTCACGCGCCGTCCACGCGCAGCCAGTCCACCAGCGCGTCACCAACACGCGCCAGTCATCTTCCTCGCCCGATTTGCAGGGTCCGACCCGAAGATCCGACCCCGTTACCCCTGTCCAAGATCCGACCCGGATCCGATCCGCCAACCCGGTCCGTCATCCTGACGTCAGTAACGCCTTTATAACGGCTAGAATATTCCGTCAACATAAAGAATATTCCTTTATCTTGGTTGACTTTTGCCAAAAGTTTGACCGCAAGTTTCGGACGCTTCCGAACTCGTTTTTCAACAAACTCTCTGGTTTCCAAGGTTTTGGACCATTTCGGACGCAACCGTCCACTCCATTTTTGCAAATTCAAACTCCAGATAAGTGTTCTAAGCACTTCAAGTCTCGATGGCCAATGGAAATGCGCAAGTTATCATCCCGAAGCTCACCAAAGACAACTACGACAATTGGTGCATACAAATGAGAGCTCTACTAGGCTCTCAAGATGTGATGGACATTGTGGAAGATGGATACACCGAACCCGCATCCAAAGAAGCTGAAGGAACCTTGACAGAAGCTCAAACAACAACTCTCAAAGCAGATCGAAAGAGGGATTGTAAAGCAAAGTCCATAATCTATCAAGGACTAGACGAAGCAACGTTCGAGATCATAGCATCGTCTAAGTCATCAAAAGAAGTCTGGGACACCCTTCAGAAGACCTACAAAGGTGTTGACAAAGTGAAAAGGATCCGTCTTCAAACTCTTCGAGGTGAGTTCGAATCTCTACGAATGAAATCTAATGAATCCATTGCTGAATTCTATACACGAGTTATGATTGTTGCGAATCAGCTAAGAAGAAATGGAGAAGTGCAATGGATGAAGAGATTCGGTCTATTGAAAAGAACAAGACATAGGAGTTGACTAATCTCCCAAAAGGCTGAAAAGCTATCGGAGTGAAATGGGTCTATAAGACCAAGAGAAATGCAAAAGGAGAAGTCCAGAGGTACAAGGCAAGACTTGTAGCAAAAGGCTATAAACAGAAGGAAGGAGTTGATTATGGAGAAGTCTTTGCCCCAGTCGCCAGACTAGAGACCATCAGATTGCTAATATCATTGGCAGCTCAGAAAAGTTGGAAAATTTACCAACTTGACGTAAAGTCAACATTTCTGAATGGCTTTCTTGAAGAAGAAATCTATGTGGAACAGCCACCTGGATATGTGAAGAAAGGCAAAGAAGATAAAGTATGCAGACTGAAGAAAGCCTTATATGGTTTGAAGCAAGCACCTCGTGCATGGAACATGAGGATTGATGATTACTTCCAAGAGAACGGATTTGAGAAATGTCCATATGAGCATGCACTATATATGAAGAAGGAGACTGATGGAAGCTTGTTATATGCATGCCTATATGTTGATGACTTGATCTTCACCGGCAACAATCCAGCCATGTTTGAAGATTTCAAGAGAAGAATGGTGAAAGAATTTGAGATGACTGACATTGGTCTGATGGCTCATTTTCTCGGTATTGAAGTTGTGCAAAGCGAAAGAGGTATTTTCATCTCTCAAAGTATCTATGCAAAAGAAATTCTGAAAAGATTTGGTATGGAAAAATGCAATCCTGTCACAACTCCAGTGGAAACAAGATTAGAGTTAAGAAAGAATGAAATGGGAGATGTTGATCCAACCTATTTCAAGAGCCTGGTTGGAAGCTTGAGATACTTGACATGTACTAGGCCAGATATACTCTATGGAGTTGGACTAGTCAGCAGATACATGGAGACTCCTGACCAATCTCATCTGAATGCAGCAAAGAGGATACTCCGTTATATAAAAGGTACTATTAATTATGGTATTTTATATACCAAATGTGAAGATTGCAGGTTGATTAGCTATTCAGATAGTGATTGGGGAAGAGATCTAGATGAACGTAAAAGCACGACAGGTTTTACGTTTTTTATGGGAGATACAGCGTTCACATGGTCATCCAAGAAGCAAGCCATTGTGACATTGTCATCATGTGAAGCTGAGTACGTTGCTGCATGCTCAGCTGTTTATCATGGTATCTGGATCAGGAATGTGTTGCAGTACTTGGGATTTCCACAAGTTAATCCCATAAAGGTCTATATCGACAATCGGTCAGCGATTGCACTAGCAAAGAATCCAGTATTCCATGAAAGGAGCAAACATATTGATACGCGGTATCATTTCATCAGAGAGCATGTGAATAATAAAGAGGTGGAACTAGTCTCCTGCAGGACATATGATCAAGTTGCTGATATTTTCACCAAACCGCTCAAACAAGACGTGTTTACAAGACTAAAGACAATGCTCGGTATGACGAAACACGGAGAGTCAAGTTTAAGGGGGGATGTTGAAAAATAAACTTGCCTCCAGTCAGCCATTTTCCAGCAGCTTCCCACTGAATTCTAGAAGCCACCATTGTTGACTCCTCCCAACTGCCACCGTCCAGAATTCTTCAACCAGCCAACTCCCAACTCCCAACTCCCATCTCCCAACTGCAAGTTGATCAGTTTTATTGCTCTGCATTTATTTTGTTTGTTTTTAACTCATCTCATTTCCCTATATAAAGGGATTCTGATTATGTTGTAAGTAAGTGGAGTGGTGTAAGAAATATAGAGTGAAATAAAATTTTAGAGCTTCTTCCTTCTCTTGAGTGTTCGAATTTCTTACAGAGGTGCACCACAAGTGACCTCAACAATTGCCATTCCACCAACAATATGTTCAAGCCCCGATTGGAGTTGTTCACCTCATCTCATCTCTTGTGTATAGGGTATTTAAATATTTTATTTGGTTGGATTCTTTAGGTTGCTTCAAACGGTCATTAATGTTTAAATTTTTTTTATGCAATGAGTGAAACTCATGAGATCCCAAACTATTCACAGCCTTTTTAGAGACATAGAAAGGATCTCATTAATAGTAAGTATCTTGTATTTGACTATTATAAAATTCCCATATTCAGGTTTTTGTGACGGCTTTTGACTAAGTTACTGGATCGGTTAGACGAGTAATGCCGAGCTTTGCAGTTGGAGCCATTATCCTTGTAAGATATACTTCACATATTTTTGTTAATTTTAAAATGAAATATTATTATATTTATATTTTTTGTCTATGTATTTTTTTTTCCAGAGCTGCTGCATTCACTTTCGTCACCGGCTCTTGTCCGTGATGGACACTATCAGTTACTCATGGATCATACTGCAACACCATACTGTGCTACTTTTTACTAGCTGATAACCCCTAATTATCATAAACTAACTCATTTAATTATTATTTTACTAGCTGATAACCTCTAATTATCATAAACTAACTCATTTAATTGAAGCATATGCAGTACCATAGAGGGATATATGGTAATAAATTTTTCCGGAGCACCTGTATCTGCTTTGATTAAATGAGTTAGTTTATGATAATCAGTGATTATCATCTGGTAAAATAATAATTAAATGAGTTAGTTTATGATCATTAGGGGTTATCGGCTAGTAAAATAATAAACGTACCATAGTATGGTGTTGCCGTATAGGGAATGTAAATATTTTATCTGGTTGGATTCTTTACGTTTCTTCAAACGATCATTAAGAGTGAAACTCATGAGATCCCAAACTATTCTCAGCCTTTTTAGGGACATAGAAAGGATCTCATTAATAGCGAGTATCCTTGTATTTGACTATTATAAAATTTTCATATTCAGGTTTCATTTTATAAAATTTCCATATTCAGGTTTCTGTGACGGCTTTTGACCATTCAAAGCTGTTTGACATGGTTCATTGGAAAGTTTTGGTAAGTGATTGCATTTGTTTTATTTGGTACAGTTTATATGTTTGCCAAATTAATTGTATTCTGCTACATCTTCTGCACCTACATCTTTTGCAGACCATATTTGCATTGCTTATCATCACATGGATGAGATCTTTTATGGGAGTAAGACTTTTCTGGACCTATTTTCTTCATAGAAATGGGAGGGTGAGAAGTGCAGTTACTGGATCGGTTAGACGAGTAATACCGAGTTTTGCAGTTGGAGCCATTATTCTTGTAAGATATACTTCACATATTTTTGTTAATTTTTAAGTGAAATATTTATTATATTTATATTTTTTTGTCTATGTATTTTTTTTTTCAGAGCTACTGCATTCACTTTCGTCACCGACTCTTGTGCGTGGTGGACACTATCAGTTACTCATGAATCATACGGCAACACCATACTATGGTAATTTATTATTTTACTCTTTTAATTGAAGCATATGATGTACGGCCTGTACCATTGAGGGATATATGGTAATAAGTTCTACCGAAGCACTTATATCTACTTCGATTAAATAAGTTAGTTTATGATAATTAGGGGTTATCGGCTAGTAAAACAATAAATTACCATAGTATGGTGTTGCCGTATGATCCATGAGTAACTGATAGTGTCCACCACGCACAAGAGCCGGTGGTGACAGCAACTCTGAAAATAAAAAATACAAAGACAAAAAATATCAATATAATAAATACCTTATTTAAATTAACAAAAACATGTTAATTATATCTTACCAGGATAATGGCAACGGATGCAGAGCTCAGCAATACTCGTCTAACAACTCCCGCAACTACACCTCTCACTCTCCCGTTCCTATGGAGTAAATATATCTTGGCAAATTTGACTCCCATAAAGCAACCCATCCATGTAATGATCAGAAATGCAAACATGGCCTGCAAAATTTGTAGCTGCAGAATAATACAATTAATTTGGCAAACAAATAAAATGTACCTAAAAAAAATGTAATCACTTACCAAAACTTTTCATTCAACCATCTCAAACAGCTTTGAATGGTCCAAAGCCGTCATAGAAACCTGAAGAATGAAGATGGAAAATTTATAACATGAAAACTGGAAATTTTATAATAGTCAAATATAAAAACACTCACTACTGATGATATTCCTTCGATGACCCTAAGAACGCTGAGAATATTTTGGGATCCCATGAGTCTCACTGCCTGACAAAATTTAAACATTGATGATTTTTTTGAAGTAACTAAAAGAATCAAACTAAATAAAATATTTACATACCCTATGCACAAGAAAGGAGATGAGGTAAACAACTCCAGCCGGGCACGCACAAATATAATAAAAATATCTGTTACAGCTGATGGTTCGTGCCAACAGAAGGGTGACACATTCGTATGCAAAGACAAAAAGACACCATATCACTGCAATAGAGGAAGATGTTAGTTGGTCAATGATCCTAGTTGGTACTGACAGTGGTCCTACCGACCACATTACAGCCAATCTAAACTATTTAGCTATAAGCTTAGGGGGGGTGTATTCAATTAAGATTAATTAGGATTCTTGAAGACATTTTTTAAGTGACAGATTTTCATGGATTTCTACAGATTTTTATAAATCCACATGGACTTTCATGGATTTGTTTAGACATCCATCTCAAACTTTTATGGATTTGTTTAGACATCTATCTCAGACTTTTATGGATTTGTTTAGACATCCAAGGATTTTCATGGATTTGTTATCTCTAACTTATATATCAATAGTAAGCTAATTATAGCTAATTATAGCTAATTATAAAAAAAAAAACCTTTGAAGTTGGAACGAGCAAAATTTGATACACCAGTCAATCTATATTTGCGTATATATATATTTTGAGGTTGTTGCTGATGAAAACAAAGCGATTGAATTGAATTCAAAATTGGCTAAGGCTTTTATGAATTTGTTATCTCTGACTTATCAATAGTAAGCTAATTATAGCTAATCATCAAAAAAACATTTGAAGTTAGAATGAGCAAAATTTGATACACCAGTCAATCTATATTTGTGTATATATATAGTCTGAGGTTGTTGCTGATGCAAACAAAGCGATTGAATTGAACCCAAAATTGGCTAAGGCTTATCTGCGTAAAGGCACTGCTTGCATGAAGTGTAGATGAATTATTTTTCTTTAAAATAAAATGCTAATAAAGAGTTTTTCAAAAAAAAAAAAAAAAAGAATCTAATAAAGAGTGAGCATTTTGGTGTTTGATTGAAGGCTCTACAGATTAATTTGGTGTTGTTTTGTGCAATTCTGGCACGTAGTGAGTTTTGTACTTGTTATACTGTATATAATTATGTGACTGCAACATATTCTCACATATATAATTATGTGCAGCTTTTTTTTTTTTTTTTCCTTTTTAATTCACAGAACATACTGGGGATGGAAGCTTATTATTCTCACATGCATCGGTTTTTTTAATTTTTACATATTAGTGCTTTTCGTTTCTGATTTGAGAGAGAGGGGGAAAGCAAAATCCACCAAAATCTTTGGAGAGAAAGCTGGACATGTTATGACATTTGATATTTATATCTTTCACCATCAAGTCCACCAAAATCCATCAAAATCCATGACTTAAGAAAATCCTTTAAAATCCAGTCCTAATTGAATACACCTTGATTCTTGTAGACATTTTTAAAGTCTCAATTCAATACACCTGGATTTGGAAGGATTCTTTAAAAGTCCATATAAATCCTAATTGAATACCACTGGATTCATATGGACTCTTTTAAAGTCTTTAAATGTCCAAATTGAATACACCAGGATTTATAATGTCTTTAAATGTCCTCAAGAATCCTAATTGAATACACCCCCCTTAGTATACAAAGGGAAAGACAAACTTGCTGTTGGTAAGGGTACGGGAAGGTTTTGTACCAACCAACAAGTTACTGCTTCGGTGGCATATATAGAAATTCAGAATCTCTCAACCATTTCCATTATTCTATATAGGTTTTGATGAAATTCAAGCAAACAACTCTTTTTCATAAACAGAGAATTTAGATCAGAAATCAATCCACCCTTAGAGTCATGAGATCCCAAACTATTCTTAACCTTTTTAGGGACATAGAAAGGATCTCATTAATAGTGAGTATCCTTGTATTTGACTATTATAAAATTTCCATAGTCAGGTTTCATATTATAAAATTTCCATATTCAGGTTTCTCTGACGACTTTTGACTATTCAAAGCTGTTTGACAGTGAGCCTGGCGATATATGACCATGGCTATTTGACATCACCTTTTTATTGGTATGCATATACTATAAATGCCCCAGAGACGAAAGCCTTTTGGATTATTTGTTAGGTTATGTTCAAAGCCTTCAAAAAGATTTCGTAAGTTTTTTTTTTATTTCTCTGGATTCTTTAGGTTGCTTCAAACGGTCATTAATGTTTAATTTTTTTTTTTTATGCAAGGAGTCATGAGATCCCAAACTATTCTCAACCTTTTTAGGGACATAGAAAGGATCTCATTAACAGTAAGTATCCTTGTATTTTACTATTATAAAATGGGTTAATATTATAAACCTCCCCTCACCTTTGAACTATTATTGGATGTATAGTTATAAATGCTTTTATTTTAGAAACCTCCCCTATGGACTAACACCGTTAGCATCCCATTTGTATTGACTGAGTTTGACCGTTAAAAAAGTCCAAAAATATCTCTATTTAAACTTCAATTGTATGAATTGACCATTATACCCTCATAATTTTACCAAATAAATTAGTTTATAGGGGAGGTTTCTAAAATAAAAGCATTTGTAACTATACATCCAATAATAGTTCAAAGGTGAGGGGAGGTTTTTAATATTAACCCTTATAAAATTTCCATAGTGGAGGTTTCATATTATAAAATTTTCATATTCAGGTTTCTGTGAGTTGTTTGACAGTGAGCCTGGCGATATATGACCATGGCTATTTGACATCACCTTTTTATTGGTATGCATATACTATAAATGCCCTAGAGACGAAAGCCTTTTGGATTATTTGTTAGGTTATGTTCAAAGCCTTCAAAAAGATTTCGTAAGGTTTTTTTATTTCTCTGGATTCTTTAGGTTGCTTCAAACGGTCATTAATATTTAATTTTTTTTTATGCAAGGAGTCATGAGATCCCAAACTATTCTCAACCTTTTTAGGGACATAGAAAGGATCTCATTAATAGTGAGTATTCTTGTATTTGACTATTATAAAATTTCCATAGTCAGGTTTCATATTATAAAATTTCCATATTCAGGTTTATGTGACAGCTTTTGACTGACAGTGAGCCTGACGATATATGACCATGGGTATTTGACATCACCTTTTTATTGGTATGCATATACTATAAATGCCCCAGAGACAAAAGCTTTTTGGACTATTTGTTAGGTTATGTTCAAAGCCTTCAAAAAGATTTTGTATGGTTTTTTTATTTCTCTGGATTCTTTAGGTTGCTTCAAACGGTCATTAATGTTTAATTTTTTTTTTTATGCAAGGAGTCATGAGATCCCAAACTATTCTCAACCTTTTTAGGGACATAGAAAGGATCTCATTAATAGTGAGTATCCTTGTATTTGACTATTATAAAATTTTCATAGTCAGGTTTCATATTATAAAATTTCCATATTCAGGTTTCTGTGACGGCTTTTAACTGACAGTGAGCTTGGTGATACGTGACCATGGCTATTTGACATCACATTTTTATTGGTATGCATAAACTATAAATGCCCCAGAGACGAAAGCCTTTTGGATTATTTGTTAGGTTATGTTCAAAGCCTTCAAAAAGATTTCGTAAGGTTTTTTTATTTCTCTGGATTCTTTAGGTTGCTTCAAACGGTCATTAATATTTAATTTTTTTTTATGCAAGGAGTCATGAGATCCCAAACTATTCTCAACCTTTTTAGGGACATAGAAAGGATCTCATTAATAGTGAGTATCCTATTAAGTATATTTATTAAATATAAATATAATAAATATTTTATTTAAAAATTAACAAAAATATGTGAAGTATGTCTTACCAGGAAAATGGCTCCAACCGTAAAGCTCATCATTACTCGTCTAACCGATCCAGCAACTGCACCTCTCACCCTCCCATTTCTACGAAGAAAATATGTCAAGACAAATCTTACTCTCATAAAAGTTCTCATCCATGTGATGATAAGCAATGCAAATATGGCTCGCAAAAGATGCAAATAGTGAAGGGATTAAATAATTGAAAAATAAATATGCACATAGTAGAGAGACATAGTGAACCTTGCACAATACAATGTATATTTAAAATAAAACAAAATAAAGTAAAAAACAAAATAAAGTAAGAAAGAAATATGCAATGCAAATATATCAAAATGGACATCCCTTTTTAGTAAAATTAAGCAACATATTGATCTAAGGTCTTGCAAGCCAAATATATTGGTGAAAATGTGAAATCACCAACACTCATTAAAGTCTCTTTTATTTCAAGTGGTGGGTGTGGGTCAAAATTAAAAATAAACAAGAGAAAGGAATGTTAGGCGTGCAACAACGAGAAGCTGGATATTTATTTGTTTAGTTGATCTGAAAAGATAATTAAGCAAATTTCAAGGAATATTTTGCAAATTTATAATTTTTTAAGATGGGCCAGGGTGGGCCTGTTATGGTCCATCATACTTTGGTTTGATATCTTGCAGAGTTGCAGTGAGTTTCTGGCAAATGGAGTGGCAAACTTGTTTCAGCTCCCTCGGATTGCCATTGAAACCTGTCATGGATTCCTACAATAGCATAAATGGAACCAAGGTCAGATTCATAAATCATAATTCATTGTTCAAACATCATTAACATTGTAACAGATTTTATATATCTTTCAAGAATCTAAGATTTTTTGAATTTAAATTGACAACAACATGCAGCTTGAATTACAATATGGGTAACACATTGTTACAATGGGTGGTGGTCAACAATCAACCAATCAGAGATTTGAGTCCTCAATCAATCAATCAATCAATCTCTCTCGTTCTCTCTGTTTGTCACTTCTTCTAACAACAACAACAACATTTTTGATGCAGGACTATGCAAATTTTACAACATGTGTGTGCAATGCTTACAAAGGCAAAAAAGCTGCCCCCAATGCCTGCAAATCCTCTCTACTGCCTTTTGCTTAGTTGTGAAATTGTTTGAACAATAAGTTTTATTATATATGTATAGATTTGGTTATCTATAAATAATACCCTTTAAATGAATATGATGAAAAATGGGTTCCAAAATTCATAGTTGGGTTTACGGTTTATGAGTTTAGCGGATATTAATATGATAAGAGAACAACTTTGGCTTTGACAATTTTAAATTTGAAACCTATAAACTCCACCATTGTAATTACAAATTTCAAACTCAAATTTACAATCCCATTAATTTTCGAATTCTAAATTTTGTTGTATATACATATAAACTTTTTATATGAATATGATGGGTTAATTTGCATCAATGAGAAAGCTTTCCACTTCAATATCAATTGGTCCCAAATGCAAAAAGGAAATTTATATATACAACAGTAACATAATGGTTCAAAATAAATGATAAAATCAAGGTTTAATAGAATTAAAAACTTGTCATTTTTAAAGCTTTAATATTGAAAATACCACATAGATTTAAGAAAAGAAGAGACATCAAGAGCACACAACACAAGTTTGAAATAATTGTGTGAATTTGAGTAATTTTGAGTGAGAGAGTTACCAACTTCTCTTCTATTTTCTATTTTCTATATTATGCAATTTATGTGATTGGATTTGATTCAGTTCGAATGAAGGTCTAAAATGATAAAAGATGATAAATATACAAGATGACTTAGATGAAAACAGCCCTAGATTCAAACTGAGTGGGCATGTCATCACTATTTATTGACGTGGTGAAACACATCATCGTCTAATTGTCGAGTCATCACCTTATGATGACATGCCCGGTCACGTAATAACTAATAACCCATGTGATGATGTGCCCGGTTTAGTCCTTAACCGTTTTATAAAGGAGTAATTACACAAGCCTCCCTTAAGTTTAAGCCTAATTGCAGCTAAATGGACCTTTTACTCAAAATTATATAAACCTCCCCTAACATCGGTTGACTTCCGTTAAATTAACATTTGACCAAACTTTTAGAGTAAAATGACTCTAATGCCCCTATTTGTATTATTTTAAAACCTAAAATAAATAATCAAATAAATCTTATATAATAAAATCAATTTTAATAAAAATAATGTGGATAATGTTATTATTATTTTTTTATGATATTCATCACCCATTTTCAAAGATATATAATATAATATATAATAAAAATATTGAGGATAAGTGCAATTAACCCGAAAAAAAATAATAACAACATTATCCTCAACATTTTTATTATATATTATATAATATATCTGTAAAAATAGTGATGAATATCTAAAAAATTAACAACATTATTCTCATTATTTTTAATGAAATTTTTAATTTTATTATATAATATTTATTTAATTATTTATTTTAGGTTATAAAATAATACAAATAGGGGCATTAAAGTCATTTATCCTAAAAGTTTGGTCAAAGTTAATTTTAATGGAAGTCAACTAATACTAGAGGACGTTTGTGTAATTGTGAGTAAAAAGTCCATTTAGCTGCAATTAGACTTAAACTTAGTGAGGTTTGTGCAATTACTCCTTATATAAATTATAACATTTCAGTGTCATTTGGGAAATTGGGCCTGTCTTGGGCTCGGCCCATATTAATATATTTTAAAGGGATTTAGGCCAACCAAACGGCCCAGGCCCAATCTGAAGTTAATTATGTAATTTGTTCACGACGTGCCCGGGCACACGTCACGTGATGATGGCTTACAACCGGCAAGCCGAGTCTTGGTAAAGTTAACCACATCAGCACCCAGTAGATGACATGAACTGCCACGTTGGCAACAAGCATTGACGTGGTTAGTCACGTCATCATTTCGGTGTAAATTTCTCTTCCTCTTTTCTCGAGAAACCGAACCAGGAAAAAAAAACAAAATTTCCAGGATTCCAAACACCACCGTTTTTGACTTTTTTCTCTCAATGCTCGACAATGGACTCTCTGATCTCCTCCTCTCTGTCGACGCAATCTGTCTAGAAGCTTGAGAACTCTCTCTCTGTCTCTCAAAATGCCGCCTCTCCAGTTCCGCTCCCGTAAAACGCCACGTTTTACTCGGCCAACGTTCAAATTAGAGAAAGAAAAGAAGAGTTAATTGTTCTATTGTCAAGTTTTTGAACAATTTCCTCCCAGATTTATCAGCGTTTGAATGATTCCGGTATGTTTGGGGTGTCTGATGCGGTAGTGAACGAGAAGGTGAGTTATATTATTTAACTTTCATGAATATGTTAAGCTTCAACTTTATTGATGATTATGATTGCATATGATAGCAGATTCTAATAATTTACTGTTTCAATTCAATCCTCCACATCATTACATTTGTATCTTTATTTGCTTGTTCTGTATATAGAGTATCTGTATATGTATTTTCCCTTTCTTCATGAGTTGACAATTGCGACATGTTTGATGAACCCTTTTTAAGTTTTTCTTAGCTGTGAAATTGTTTGAACAATAAGTTTTATAACATGGTGGTGGTTAATTAGCTTCAGTATTTGCTTGGATCGTGTCGTGGCTGCTCAACTAATTGATTGGCTTGTTAAGGGAGCTCCTTCAAAGTACTACAAATTGTGTGGTGGTTTTTGCATCTAGGATTCTAGGAAGCCCAGAATCTTTCGAAACTCGGCTTCTCTCTTGTTGAGGATCGTTTTTGGATGGAGTCTTCTCCTCCCTACGTGGAGAGACTTGTCCTGACGGATCATCCTTTCTAGCTGTATTTGTTTCGTTTGTCATAAAAAAATAATAATATATATATATATATATATATATATATATATATATATATTAAATAGGGAAATTATCATTCTCCCCCCTTAATTTTCCATATTCTTCAGTCTCCCCCCTCTAGTTTCAAAATTCTCCAATTTCTCCTCTCCCATGTCTATTTTTATATGGTGAAATTGGTTATATTTATGCATGGGAGGGGGGTATTGAAGAATTTTGAAACTAGAGGGGGGAGACCGGAGAATATGCAAACTACAGGGGTAGAATAATAAATTCCCTATAATCTATTATTTATGCTCATAACTTATGATATAAATATTATAATTATATTATTAACATACTCGATAGGATAATTATCATATTGTTTGCGCACTGCCTTCTGAGTCTTTACAAAGACTTGGAGTCCTTACAGTTTTTATTATTCTCAACTATCCAATCTCATAAGGTAGAATTGCTCCATAATTTCAGAATCAAACGGTAACCAAATACCACAAACAAAACCAGCACTGTGACTGTGATTCTTCATCATGCAGCATCGCCCTCGTGGAGGAGCATTTGGTCGAAGTGCCACTCGCCTACAAAACCCCACAAATAACTTCAAATTAAACCCAAGAACATATTGAATGAAACATTGAAGTAGGTGGCTAGATGCATTGGCTACAAAGACTATATAGTATTGAATGCAATACGGGCAGCTGAGTGAACGAAAATACGGTATATATATATATATATATATATATATATATATATATATATATATATAGTTCAACTATGAATTTTGATTCATACCGTGGCCTTTTCCAACTCTCCTCAATTGAGCAACATATTCTGATATATTTTTAATGGATTCAACCTGTTAAAGAAAACGAATTGGACAGTCAGTCACCCTCAAACACAAAAATATCTTTCAAATGATGTAGAAAATATGTTTTCTTTGGACCAGTTGTTTGTTTGATGCTTTCATCTGTTAATTTTTTTCATTTATTTTTTTTGTTTGTGAACAGAACAAATAGTTAATTAGCTAAAAACAAATATAATAGACAACTCTTAAAAGTTTAATTAAAGAAGTTTTCATTGACTTAAATGAAAGATCATCAATTAAACACATTTAAAGTACACTAATTAATGATATAATTTATGAAAACATAATATAAGCTAACCTGCTTGGTTAAAAATTCACTCTCGATAAAATGTGTCATTTGGGGATCATTGTGTCGATCTGCTACCTATTATTCATCATCAAGAGCAGAAAATATATCTCATCATCAGGACAATTCTGAATTCTAAAGCCACCAAATAACAATTTAGTTCTGTTGCACGCTCAAATACACTAAAATTTATAAGATTTAAAGTTAAAAGAAACTATAAGAGGACAAAAAGATGTATTACACTGTGCAAGTTGAGTAGCTTCTCATTTACTATCTTCTCTAGAGACAAAGCTAACTCCATAGCTGAATCAACAAACCCAACAAGTTCAAATCAACAAAATATGTGGTATGTACTATCTAATAATCACTTTCAGAACAGAAACATCTGATTAATCACTTTCAGAACAGAAACATCTGATTTTGGCCCGGAAAAAAAGAACAAACGAATTACTTCAAAGGCAATATTGCAGACATGAACATTAAACAAATGCATTAGATTGTGATCAGAAGCAACAATATTGGAAAAAGATTACATGACAATCAATCAATGTACAAATAGAACAAACATATATGGAAGCAGACAGACTCACTCACCATACAATGCATCTCCTTTCTCGACATGTTCAAAATCCGAAGGGGGCATCAGAATGGAGTGTAGTTTCACTCTTCCTCCACGTATGTTCTAATTCAAACAAAATTTGATGAGAGATTTTAGTTTTTAGACATCTATGTGCCCATTTTGTCAATCTAATTATAAAATACAGATAAAGAAGATTGTTTATCTTATTTTAACAAGTAAAAAAGGAAGCACCTGATATTCCATCAGTTTTTCAGCATGTTCTCTTTCTTCTTCACTAGACTCCTTGAAAAATCTGATAAAATAAATAAATAAATAAATAACAAATTATTCAATCAATTTATCCAATTAAAATCTGTGAAAATACAAATGAAGATATTGGGTGGTTTTTGTGTGTGTTTAATTTACTTGGCAAGTCCCTTGAAAGTAATATTGTCTCGATCGAAATATGCAAACAAGGCGTGGTACACATAAGACGCATTGTACTCCACACTACAACACAAAAACCAACAAACAAAACAAAAAACGATTCAATTAAAAGAAAAACAGAGAATTTTCAAAAGGGTATTATGAACAGATATCGAAAGCGAACCACCCACTTGATCTGCTCGTTAATGGCGGCCTCACACTCATCAGAGTAGGTCTGTCGAGCTATGGAGACGTGAGGAGTGATGGGTACTGCGAGATACTCCTTCTTGAGCTCCTCAAATGGCTGGAAAACCACACCAGTGAGTGCAAAATTATTGGCTTCGATGCTAGTTGCAGAGACCTTAAAGCTTCTCGTTTTCTGCGAGAAAGATAAAGATTTCAGCTTTGAAAATGAAGACCCATCAAAAGCGCTTTTGAATGTGTCCCCTCCTTTTGTTGTAAGAGAAGAAGCAGAAGCAGAAACTGTTTTCGAAAACATTTTTTTTTTCTTTTTTTGTTTTTGTTTTTGAGAAAGCAGAGAAATGGAGATCGAAGAAGCAGAGGAGGAGGAGCTCTGTTTATATAACCTAGTAACATGAAGAGAGACTATTAAAAGAGTTCCAGAGTGGATGGGCTCCATTCTGGACCGTTGGATTACTTACACATGTACGTTCTCAATCTGACCACATGGGCAGGCGTGTGGCGGTCTCGTGGTTCTTATCCAAAAAGCATTGTGGAATCTTCACAAAAACCTATCCCATTCACATTTCAAGTCATTTTAATATCTTCAAAATCTCAACATCTCTCACTCGCTCGGGTATTTTATAATCTGTACTCGCGTTTTGATGCCTTATGTTCTATGAAAGTACCAGAATACCCCTCTAGTTGTGGCGAGTTGTCTACGTTTGTAACGCTCTGCAATTTTGGGGACGTTAATCTTTGACGATTAGTGAAAATAAGACGACAAAAAGATTGAACTTTTTAGTATATATCGGTGGTGTCTTTTTGGATTTTCTAATTTTTTAGGATATGTTCTGAGATTCTCAACAAATGACTCCTAAGTTAACGGTTCGAATCCTAACAATAATAAAAGGTTTTAAAAAAATACTTGATATAGATAAGTGGATAAATAATGTAAAAAAAAATAAAAAAAATAAAAAAGGATATGTTCTATGAAAGTACCAGAGTACCCCTCTAGATTGAAGTTTAACTGACTAGAGAATAATTTGGTAGATTCTAATTGGTTGTTACTGTCGGTCACTATGTGAAGAATTATAAGCCAAGAAAAAGGGCAATGTAGTGACATTACAACATTCAAAAGAGCAATCCAGCTGTATGTATATATTCACACACACACACACACACAAACACCGTCTAGATTGCTCTAAAAAATGGCTTCATGTGAATCAGTCTTCAGAATTTCAATCACCTGGCTCTTTTTCTTTTACTTTATCTTCTTCATATCTTCTTCATATGTTGCTGCTGCCGCTTCTTATTCGAACTTCAATGGCAACAAGGTTTCATCTGCTCCTGATCCTCAAAATGTTAATCTCTCGATTTACTACGAAACTGTCTCTCCAAATTGTTCAAAATTCATCGTTAAGAATCTCGAGAGTGTGTTTAACAATGGTCTTATCTCCATCATCAACCTCAGGCTGGTCCCTATAACTGCTATTCTTGAATGAATCTAGAACGTTGGATTGATAAAATTCTATTTTTCGGTCTTTATTATTCTTCGCAATGCAGTTGATGTTGCAGAACAAGTGCTTCGGTTTGATATCTTGCATTGAGTTTCTGGCAAATGGATTGGCAAACTTGTTTCAGCTCCCTCGGATTGCCATTGAAACCTGTCATGGATTGCTAACAGCTTGAATTACAATATGAATATGAAACTGCTCATCTTGTTCCACCTCACACATGACACATTGTTAACAATATGGGGTAGTATATAACTATATATATAATGTTTATATCAAGAATTTAATTTCAACTATGTAAAAGTTGATGGTAGATTTATGGTTGTAAGGTCTCAAAATAGGTATGGAATCTGAGTAGCATTCTAGTGTGGCAAATTGTCTTCTGGTCATTTGCATTCATATATTTACTTGTCCAATTGAAATAGATATAGCCTATCAATTTTTTTGTAATCTTAGAAACTTTCTTCTTCATTGAAGCATTAGATTTCAACTCAATGTTCATTGAATTTCCGGTGACGTACTATAAAGATTCTGAATAGTCTATAACATCACAACAACTTTTTGCTTATATATCAAATATATCTGTTTTAGAGCTTTACTAATTAATATTCAGATTTTCTTTACAGAAAATTGTAGTAATCATCATCCTGTAAATTTGATTCTTTAATTTCATCAACCTTGTGATGATCATCAATCAGTGGCGGTGGTTGCAGTTTTTTGCGTGCCTCTGATGACTTCCTTAGTATATATGCATCGCAGACATAATACTTTTAATTTAATACCCACAAAAGTTATACAGACAGAGAGAGAAATGAAATGAAGACGAATAAATTATATATTAGTAGCGACTAGGGACTAAACTAACATCTCCAATTGCAAAATTTGATGGAAATACAATCATGTCTTGATGTAACGCCATTATGTTACACCTGATTGATTCTGTCACGTGACCCACTACACTCCCATATCACAATTTTTTTGTTCTGCTTCTCACATTTTTTCTCGACAAAAAGATTTCAATAAAATTTCTAAATTAATTTTGCAACACACTTCTCTTTCTTCTATCTAAACCTTACAAAAGTTTACACTTTAGCCCATAAAAAATATTACTAACCACTAGACCCAAAAATGTGAATTGGTTTTTAGAAATTATTTTACTTTGAAATTACAATGGTCGAGTTCATAGGTTTTGAATTCAAAACCGTCAATGTCAAAGTTGTTCTGTTGTCATAATAGTATCGACTAAACTTAAAAGCCGTAAACTCAACGATGAATTTTAGGACCCATTTTTTATCATATTATAAAATTTGATATAATTTGACTAACAAGCAACAACAAGTGGTGGGTGTCAATTTTAGATAAAGTTGTTTTTAGGAATAAGAATGCAAATCTCATGGAAAAGGTTGGCGTTTAGTACGATTTGCTCTTATATATAGATAACATATTTTTAAAATATGAAATTATTTTAATAAATACTTTTATTAAGAAAATAAAAAGAAACATTTTCCACCCACTCATCAGGTCATTACCAACTGTCCCAAAATAAATAAATATTTGGCGTTTTGTTCTTTGTTTTTAACAAAAAATGTTTGGCGCCCTTAAAAGACTTTCTTATTAAGTGACGGACTCCAACACACGATTTTACTACATTTAATAGACTCCCTTTGAGGTCCGGTCTTTTTGTTATAATTGGATGGACTCACTCGGTCACTCCAATACATGATTTTACTACATTTGCCCTCATAGATAACATATTTTTTTAATATGATATTTAAAAATATTAAAATTTTAAAAATATGAAATTAAATTAATAAATACTTTTATTAAGTAAATAAAAAAGAAAACATTTTCCACCCGCTCATCAGTCATTGTTAATCGTTCCAAACATTTTCTCATTCACAGTCAACATTTCGTCACTTCCATTAGTTTGACTTGATATGTTGTTGGAAATGGCTATAATACCCTAGAATAACAATAAAATATAAAATAAATAAATATTTGACTGGTCTTAAAAGACTTTCTTATTAAGTGAGGACTCCCAACACTTTTGTTACTACATTTAATAGACTCATTTAGGTCCGGTCTTTTTGTCTTTTGTTATAATGAAATTGAGAGAATATGGTCAATGATAGAAACTCAAAGAGCAATTAATTATGATTGAGTGTATAAACTCCTAGAGCAAGAATCACACCAACCTTTGTGGACTCCTCTGATGCTTTCACATGTGTTTTCAAGTGTATACAGATTTGTCGAGATCAATCACAACATGTACGGTCAGAATATTTACTTTCACAATATTGTAAAAATACGCATTATAAAACTCAAATCCTAGGATTTGCATATCACTTAAATTAAAAGGGGATATGTACTCTTCGATCACATGTGTTGGTGTTGATGGGAGCTAAATGTTCTTAATTAATGAGCTTAAATCGAAATCAAAATCGTATAGAAAATAAATATTTTATATTACATAAACCATCTTTAACCTATTCAAAACTTTCTATGAAGTTTTCTCTTTAGAGTATATGCCAAATTGCCAATTAAGTGACTCTGACAATGATTTTATAACAATGCAATGTTTTTCAAATTTAATTCACCCATCCAATTATAACTCAGAAATTAGTGGATGCCAATTTTGGAGAGCTAAGTGTCTAATTCGAGAAAAAGTTACACATGGTACTTAATAGACTGTCTAATTAAATACAGTCATGTGACAACTTTTTCAAAATTATTTTCTCTCATCTAATCTTACCACATAACTGGTTTATTAGACTATCGTATGGGTGACTTGGTGAAATTGTTCCATGGACGATTGATTTTGTCCTCGAATCCATTGGTTTTGCATAAATTTGGAAAATCAAGCGTTTATTTTTTTATTTTTTTAAAGAAAAAATCAAGCATGCATATATATATATATATGACTCAAATCAGTTGTATATATGTGCATAAACAGACATTTTATTTATTTATTTTTTATTTTTTTACAGTATTACAGTATTACTAGAACTATTACAATAGACTGTCAGGACCTGCCGAGATCAAACAATATATGTGTGGGCCATATATCTACTCCTATAACGGGAGATGACTACTCCCACAACCCTGGAAGAAAACTTCTCACATATGCTTGTAAAATGTGTATGGTGGGATTTAAACCCCTCACCACTTATGTGGAAGGGAGGTATACTATTAGCTCTACTAAGAGGCGATGTGCATTTATGGTTGAAAGTTGAAACAATAAATTCTCTAAAAACAACACAATTATTTAACAATTTCACTAATTAATCTTTTATTTTCATTTTTTTTAGAGGCTTAATTGAATGTCCTTTCTTAAACGAGGTTGATTTATATTTATTTATCCTTAATATAATTAAATATAAATAAGTGTGTAATTAAAATATGTTACAAGCTAAATTATCTAAAACCAAAAAAAAAAAAAAAAACTTTATTGATGATTTTACTTTGGAATTTGGATTAATTGTTATTTTTCCAATTAACATGAGTAGAAATATTTAAAAATAAAAAAAAAATAAAAAATTAGGTGAGTTCACCATTAAATAGTATTCATATATAGCCCCACCAGAGTCAGTAAATTACCCTGGTGGCCACCATTTTTAGGCATAAATACCAGTTTAGTAATCAACTTTACCCAACGCACCAAAATGGCCACTTTTGGCAGACAAGTCGTTAACGGTGGCCATTCCATCCATTTTTTAACGGAATTGCTGATGTAATGCTGATGTGGCAAACAGAAATCACTATTTGCCACATGAAAAGCCATTTTTGCCCTTACAAACAATTGGTTTCTTATTCTTATTGTTTAAAAAAAAAAAAAAAAAAAAAAATCTTATTCTCTATCTTATCAAATCCAAACCCATCTCCATCCAATTGATTTATTCTATTTTATTTGGAAATGAATCTCTCGATCTCACTCAATCTACAAACCAAACATAACCCAGTCCCAAACTAGACGAGTTCAATCACGAGTTCAATCTCCTTTCATTGAGCAAGAGGGGTTTGTTTGTTGATTATTGATGTATGAAGATGATGGCTGAATGATGTTTGAAGATGATGATGTTTTCAAGGTTTGTTCTTTAATTTATTTATTTTTTCTGATCTGGGTTTGTTTGAAGAAGTTGAAGAAGCTTGTAGTTTTTTCTGGGTTTTTTCTGATCTGGGTTTCTTTAATCTATTCCAAAAAAAAATACAATCGAAAAATCGATCGGGTCTCCATCGCAGATGGAGTTCCATCGAATATGGTGGTGTGTTGATGATGATTGGGAAGAGATGAATTTAGGTTTCCATTTACAGATCTTGTGTTGGATGATGGAGATGGGTTTTGAAATCTGAAAAATTGTTGTTTGGGATGTGAGAAAATGAGAAGAAGGAAATAATTTGTATGAAAAAAAAAAAATTCTGCAGAAACAAAATTCTGCAAATTTGTTGTTCTTGGATGAAAATGGGTGATTTTTGGATGATGGAGATGGGTTTTGAAATCTGAAAAATTGTTGTTTGGGATGTGAGAAAATGAGAAGAAGGAAAGAATTTGTATGAAAAAAAAAAAATTCTGCAGAAACAAAATTCTACAAATTTGTTGATCTTCGATGAAAATGGGTGATTTTTGGATGATGGAGATGGGTTTTGAAATCTGAAAATTTGTTGTTTGAGATATGAGAAAATGAGATAAAATTTTGGGTGATGAAGTTGAGTGATTTTTGGATGGACGAGATGGCTTTGAAATCTAAAAAATTGTTGTTTGGAATATGAGAAAATGAGAGAATTTTGAAGATGATGAAGTTTGCTGATGAAGATGATGAAGTAAGGGCAAAAATGGGTTTTCATGTACAAATAGTGAAAATGGACGGAATACATCAGCATTACATCAGCAATTCCGTTAGAAAATGGATGGAATGGCCACCGTTAATGACTTGTCTGCCAAAAGTGGCCATTTTGGTGCGTTGGGTAAAGTTGGTTACTAAACTGATATTTATACCTAAAAGTGGTGGCCACCAGGGTAATTTACTCTCAAATATATTAAAAGAGCAGTTATTTTTGATGTAATATTAATATATCTATTTCATTTTATATTTTACTTGATCAACTTCTCCATATTTGTTTGTTTCCAAAATACAAATCTTTTCTTACACAAGAATGCTAGTTTTGGGACCTTACAAGAGATGGATGACCGTAAACAGTAGAGAAAAGCTTCGGTGCACCCGGCAACTGAGAATGAGACACGTGGTAGGAAAAGATTACGTGGCAGCAGCATGTCTCATCGTTAGCGTTGTTAGGTGACAGGCATGAACCAACACAGTGAGTGGTTGCAACCTGCAAGAGCTATAAATACACCACACACACACACACATAAGAAATTGTAGCAATCAAGCTCTGATCAGTTCAGACGAATTATTCAGAAATGGCTTATTGTGATAATTTTCTACTCTCCTTGTTTGTTCTCACTACAACTCTTATGTTTTTCTTCATCTCTCCATCTAATTCCATCCTGGAAGGTAAAAATAATGGTGATGTTGTACATGCTCCCAAGGTTTCATCTCCTCCTCCTGTCAAGCCTCGGAAAGTTGATCTTGTTCTGTACTACGAATCGCTGTGTCCGGCATGTGCTGACTTCATAACAAATGATCTTGTGAAGGTTTTCCAGACTGATCTCAACACCACTGTCAATTTCAGGCTGGTCCCATGGGGCGGCAATGCTAAGGTCATCAATGGTACCATCGTTTGCGAGGTGACATTTCCATCTCCAATATTCCTGTCAGGATTTCAGCATTGTTATAGATTTCACTGATTTAACCGTACGTTTTCTTTATTCTCTTGCAGCACGGTGAAGATGAATGCTACTTGAATAGTATACATACTTGTGCCATCAAAGCCTGGCCTGAAGCGGTGACATTTCTTTTCTTTTTTTCTTTTCTTTTTTCTCTTAGAATCTAAGGATTCATAAAATTTTGGAAAGCTGTCTCTATATACTTGATGTTTTACCATTTGTTTGATTATGTTACAGAGAACACATTTCTCGTTTATCAGCTGCATTGAAGCTGAAATCTCTGCAATGCAAGTGAAACACAGTCAATATGTGGAAACAGCTTGGAGGAAATGTGCTGATGATCTGGGGCTTCCTCAGGAATCCATTGACAATTGTTACAATAGCGGAGGAGGAACAAATGTTCTTTTCTTCTCTCTGAAAATCAGTTGCTTTTTCCTGTACGTACTCTCTCAATTACCTAGCTCTGACATTGATTCAAATTCATATGCAGCTCACACTAGCTCGGATACGGTGAAGAAACATATAGCTTAAAATATGTACCGTGGGTGACAATGAGTTTCAGTTTAGCTTCAGGGATTCAATAATTAGTAGGACTCATTTTTGGTGCAAAATGCATCATGATACACAAACTAAGAACAGTATCGATGTTTATGATGATGAAAATGAACGCATCAAATGTCCTTCAACTTCGAATTGCTATTGGTTGGTGGATCAGTATGCCTTCTTTTTTAGTCAAGATCAAGAATACTGGTCTATTGTCTCTTATTGGTGATCATGATTAATCGCATTCTAGTTTCGTGATTTAGAAATAAAATTCTATTACGTACCTAAAAGGCTACCTTCAATATAAATTAAATAAATATTACTCATGTAATTTATATTGTGAGTGGTATAGTTTAATGAATTGAATGATTTGCTTTTCATATTATATAGCAAAAATCATTTTATGGAGCCCTCAACTATTTGATCACGTTTGTTAATTTATTTTTTTATTTTTTTATTTTTATCTGATATGGTCGGGCTTTGTCAAGACTTGCATGGATTAATCTCACAAACAGGAAATATATGCTCGATCCCACGACACCATAAAGAAAACTCCACACATATTCTTATAAAATTCGATTCGAACCCAATATTAATGTGGAAAGGAAGGTGCGAACCACCTAAACTAAGAGGGAATATGTAGTTTACTTTTTTGATCACATGTTCTTAATTAATAAGCTTAAATCGAAATAAAAATTGTTCAGAAAATAAATATTTTATATTACAGAAACCATCTTTAATTTATTCAAAACTTTCTATGAAGTTTTCTCTACCATTATTTTCTCTTTAAATGAGTATATGCTAATCAAGTGACACTGACAATAATTTTGTATCAATGCAATATTTCTAAAATTAAAAATAAAAAATCAAGAATATATTATTTGAAGGTGTCTCACTGTCTCCATAACTGGCCACACATGCATTTAATTCACCAATCCAATTATGCAAATATGACTCAGAAACCGTAGTGGATGCCAATTTTGAATGGTAGGCGTCTAGCTAATTCGAGAAAAACTTAAATGGGACGCAATACATTTGCCTAATTAAATACAATTATGTGACAACTTTTTTCTCTTGTATAATGATATATAATCTTAGCACATGACAGGTTTTAATTAGATGGTCACATTGGTGATCGACACGGTGAAATTGTTACATGCACGGATTTGTCATCTAATTCATTAGTTTTGCATAAATCTCTAAAATTAAGCATTTATTGAATAATGACTGTCACAATTGAAAAAAATTATTAAAAATCCTATATATAACAGGAAATATTCGCATTAATTGTATTTAAAATAACACTTCCTATAATTTGCCCAATTTTATATTGTTCAAACGAATAAAAAAAAACTCCAATTATTCACCTAATTTGTCCAAAAATATGTGCATAAACACATTTTTATGGTTGAAACTTGAAGCATCAAATTCTCTAAAAACAAGACGAGATGAAGTAGGTCCGGTGTAAACCCCTCACACCTACACCACGAGATTGTGGGTTCGAGTCCTCCCCTCCCTAAAAAAAACCTCAAATTTATATAATAGTGTAATACTTTAAAAAAAAAATTAAAAAAAAATCTCTAAAAGCAACACAATTATTTAACATTTTCACTAATTAATCTTTTATTTGCATTTTTCTATAGAGGCTTGAATGTCCTTCCTCAAACGAGGTTGATTTATATTTATTTATCGTTAATGTAATTAATTATAAATAAGTGTGAAATTAAAATATGATCACATGAAGATTGATACATCTACTTTTACTTGATCATCTACTACAATATTTGTTTGTTTCCAAAATACAGTTTGATGCCTTTCTTACACAAGAATGCTACTCAGACTCCATTCCTGTTTTGGGACCTTAAGAAAATCTTTTTCAGTATTGACCTAACAACCCATAAACATTAGAGAAAATCTTCGGTACACGGGTACGGTGAACCTGACCACTAAAGATAAGAAAAGCTTATGAGGTTCACATATGGCAGCCACATGTTTCATCCTAAGTGGCTAAGTGTAAATGTGATAACCACATGTCTTATCCTTGACGGTCGAATGCACCACTCAACTGTTCACATCTGGTGTAACGAAGATTTTCCCATAAACAATAAATGATCATCACATGTCTAATTCAAAAAAAGAAAAAAAAAGGGTGAGAGAAAAAGATTCCACCAGCAGTTTCTATTCAACAAGTAAAATATTTACTGAGCATTAACATGTTACCTGAGGACATTATTGGTGAGAGACAACCAACACAGTGAAAGGTTGCAACCTGCAAGTGCTATAAATACACCACACACACACACACATAAAAATTCATAGTAGCAATCAAGCTCTGAGCTCGATCAGAATTATTTCAGAAATGGCTTATTTTGTTAATTTACTCTCATTGTTTGTTCTTACTACTACTCTTATGCTTTTCTTCTTCTCTCCATCTCATTCCATCTCTCCATCACCTCCTGTCAACCCTCCATTTCCTCCTGTCAAGCCTCAGAAAGTTGATCTTGTTGTGTACTACAAAACGCTGAGTCCGCGCTGTGCTGACTTCATAGTAAATTATCTTAAACTGGTTTTCCAGACTGATCTCAATACCATTGTCAATTTGAGGCTGGTCCCCTGGGTCAATGCTAAGGTCATCAACGGTACCATCTATTGCTGGGTGACATTGCCATCTCCAATATTCCTGTCAGGATTTTTTTGCATTAATATTATAGATTTCACTGATTTAATCAATCACTTTCTTTATTCTCTTGCGCGCAGCAAGGTGAAGCACTTGAATGCTACCTGAATTTCATAGAAGCCTGTGTTATCAAAGCCTATCCTGAAGTGGTGACATTTCTTTTTTTCTCTGAGAATCTAAGAATACATAAAAATTTAGAAAGCTATCTACTTGATATATATGTTTTATCATTTGTTTGATCATTGTGCAGAAAACACATTTCCCACTTATCAGCTGCATTGAAGCTGAAAATTCTACATTAATGCAAGTGAAACGCAGTCAAGATGTGGAAAATTTTTGGAGGAAATGCGCTCATAACCTGGGGTTTCCTCATGAACCCATTGACAAATGTTTCAATAGTGGAGAAGTAATAAAGGTTATATATCATATCATATATGCAGTACAATGATTTTGAATTGTCTCTCTGAAAATCATTTGCTTTGTCCTGTCTCTCAGTTGTCTAGCTCTAACGTTGGATGCAAATTAATATATATATATATATATGCAGCCCTCACATCTACCTCTTGGATATCTACCGCGGGTCATAGTGAATAATGTCCCACTTAAAGAGGTTATTTTCGACCCCCATATTTAGGAAAAAGTTGTTTCTACATCGGATATATATACATTCATCTAATAAAATAATATATAGGTGACATGGTCTTGATGGATGAATGTGTTGGAAATTTTGTGATAAACTCTTAATTTGAGAGCACAAATTGAGTATGATAAATTCCATGAAAATGGAAGATTAAAGTGGATTCGAATTCTCCTCCGTGAGAGCTTCGAAATGGTATACTCAAATTCACAAAATGGTTAATGGGTGAATGAGAAATTGAGTCTCAAAGTGAACCCATTGTGCAGGGATCAAAGTGAATCCCACATTGCTTAGGGAATTCATTTATATGTAGTATATAAGTGAATGTGTGATATGAGCTATCAACAGTGTGTGGCATAGAGGCTCTCTTGCGCGCAGGGGGGGTGCAAATCATGGACCTCGAACCTTCGAATGCACGACTCGTGTGTAGGCATGAATGCCACTCCGATTGGACCGTGAGAGTACAGTTGACCTTTTGCCACTTCCCTAAGTCAACGTTTTTGAGTTTGATAAGGAAAGGATTAATTGTTTGGATTCTAATTTCTTACTTGATCACTAAGAATAAAGAATCGGTTTTAATTAGAAATAAATCTTTTTAAATGGAAGATTATTTTCTAATTAATTGAATTTCCTTTATCATAATAAAAATGTGTTAATCAAGGATTTCCAACTAAACCCTAGTTTCGGTTTTCTATAAAACCCTAGCTTCTCTTCACTGAAAAACATTCTGAAATACACTGATTTACAGCAGCCGAATTTCTTCTTCTCCTTTTCTGCTCTTTGGTAAGTTTGAACCTGGTTTGAGTTCGCTGAGAGTGGCTTGTGCTTCGCACTTCCACTGTGAAACCGTTGTATCCTGGGAGACGATCGCTATACACATACGGTGTTATATACGGCGAAATCGTCTTAAGGACACCGTGTGAAACACGGGCCTCGGTTCTCCCTAACCGGTTTTCTAACGTGTTGGTTGTGGTGTTTTGCTTTCCGTTTCTACAGGTTATTACCAGATTGTTGATTTACAAATAACAGAATGTACGTGCATTCGATGTCTATCTCTTTGTAAATAATTCCGGTTTTGGATATGCAGGATTACCTAAATTATATAGATTATGTGTGCAAAGCATACAAAGGGACCGAACCTATTAAGGCTTGCAAATCAAGTTTGTCCTCATCAACTTTGAAGGAAACATCAGTACAAAACTCCTTGTCCTTTTTCGCAGCAGAGAATTCGGAGACACAGGGGACGAACTTAAAACCAAGCCCACCCAGGCAGGCCACCTACAGACTAGATGATTTTTTTTATTTTTTTTTCTGTTCTCTACATCAGCTTTTGCCTGTTAGATCATGAGCAGAACCAGCAGTCCAGTACCATTATGCAATAATTGACTGGCTAATCAATGTGTAATAATGTTCTATTTGTAATTTAGTATAGTTATAATTAATTGAAATTAGCAATTTACTTTTCATATTATTCATGTCCTTCCAATCTTCCAAGACCATCTACACATTGATGTAATATTGTGGTGTTTTGGGTATAATGACATGGTGTGTGATATTGTGAGAGACATTTTAGATGAAAGAAAGAAAATTGCAGGTTGATAATTACTACAAAATATTATAAAGAAAACATGAAAAGTAAAGCTCAAGGACAGATTTGATATATAAAGCAAATGATTGTTGTTGAAGAAGAAAGTTTTTAAGATTACCAAAAAAAATTGATAGGCTATCGATTGCAATTAGACTAGTACTCTGTATTGTATGCAAATGTTGAGGAATATTACAGTATTCAATAAATGAAATTGAGAGAATCTGATCACAATAATAGAAACTCAAAGAGCAATTAATTAGAGTGCATAAACTCCAAGAGCAAAAATCATTTTGTGGAGCCCTCAACCATTTCATCAAGTTTGTTTGTTTATTTTTATTTTTTTAAATCTAATACCAAACGGGTCAGGCTGCCCTTGTTAAGAACTTACAAAGATTAATCATTCAAACATGAGAATTTAACGGGGACGGACCCACCTTTAGACTAGGTGGGACCTGTGCCCTACCACAAATATTTTAAAAAATTAATGATTTTGCTTTTGATTTTGCTTATATATTAATTAGAGTGCATGAACTCCAAGAGCAAAAATCATTTCGTGGAGCCCTCAACCATTTGATCACGCTTTTTTTTTTTTTCTTTTTTTAATCTGATACCAAACTGGTCAGGGCTGATACCAAACCATTTGATCATTCAAACATGAGAATTGAGAAATATGCTCCCACAGTCTCATGACACCACAAAAAAAACTCTACCTATATTCTTGTAAAATTCAATTTGAGCCCAGCATTAATGTGGAAGGTAAAGTGCAAACCACCTTAATGAAGAAGGAATGTGTAGTTAACTTTTTTATCATATATATATATATATATATATATATATATATATATATATATAAGTATTATGTTATTACATAGATTCAGGATTTTTTTTTTGTAAAGGGGAATGAATCGAACCTGTAACCTCGTGGTACATATATGAGAAGTTTACCATCGGATCAACCCCACATATTCTTAATTAATGAACTTAAATCGAAATAAAAATTGTTCAGAAAATAAATATTTTTAATTACGGAAACCAGCTTTAATTTATTCAAAATTTTCTATGACGTTTTCTCTACCATTATTTTCTCTTTAAATGAGTATATGCTAATTAAGTGACACCGACAATAATTTTTTATCAATGCAATATTTTTCAAGGAAAAAAAATAAAATTCTAGAATATATTATTTGTAGGTATCTCCATAACTGGCCACGCATACATTTAATTCACCAATCCAATTACGCAAATATGACTCAGAAACATCTAATTTTTTCTCTTGTATAATAACATCTAATCTTAGCATATGATGGGTTTTAATTTTTTTTTTTTTTTTTTTAAGTACAACTACTGCCGGGATCTGGTGAGATTAATTAGACTCTATAAGTACGGCCCAAAATACTACTTCTACTATCGGGGAGCGGTTACATATGAACTACAACTCTCACAATCAGAGAGAGGATTGCTCCCACAAACCGGGAGAAAACTCCCCACACATACTTGTAAAATGCGCATTGTGGGACTCGAACCCCTGATCACTAGGTGTGTAAGGGAGGTGCACAACCATATCTACTAAGAGGTGATGTGCAGGTTTAATTAGATGGTCACAACGGTGACACGGTGAAATTGTTCCATGCACTAATGACTCTAATCCATCAGTTTTGCATAAACCTCGAAAATCAAGCATTTATTGAATCATGACCGTCACAATTTGAAAAAAATTATTAAAAATCCTTTCTATAACAGGAAATATTCGCATTAATTGTATTTAAAATAACACTTCCTATAATTTGCCCAATTTATATTGTTCAAGTGAATTAAAAAAAAAAAAAACTCCAATTATTCACTTAATATGTGCATAAACAGACATATTTCTGGTTGAAACATCAAATTCTCTAAAAACAACAAAATTATTTAAAATTTTCACTGATTAATCTTTTATTTGCATTTTTTTTTTATAGAGGCTTGAATGTCCTTCCTCAAACGCCGGTTGATTTATATTTATTTATCCCTAATATAATTAAATATAAAATAAGTGTGAGTCTAAAACCACACAAAAAAAAGCAATTTTATTGATGATTTTACTTTGGATTAATTGTTATTTTTCCAATTAACATTTGTAGAATTTAAAAAAAAAAAAATTATTAATCTGCACATGTGCATACCATAATCTGATTAAGTGAGTTCACCTTTAATAGCATTCATAGCTCCACCAGAGACAGAGAGAGAGATAAGAGCAATTATTTTTAATTTGCATCTAAAATAACAATTAATGACACGAAGATTGATAATGATACATGATATATACATCTACTTCATTTAATATTTTACTTGATCATCTACTGCTATATTTGTTTGTTTCCAAAATACAGTTTGATGCTTTTCTTACACAAGAATGCTACTCAGACTCCATTATTCCTCTTTCGGGATTTGACCTAAGAAGAGAATAACCCATAAACATCAAAGAAAATCTTCAATGCATGGGTGCAGTGTATCCGGCCACTGAGGATGAGACATATGGCAAGAAAAGTTTATGTGGCGTATATATGGTAGCCACACATCTCATCTTAATTGGTTAAGTGCAAATGTAATAGCCACATGTCTTATCCTAAGTGATCGGATACACCACTCAGCAATACACAAAATGTAATAAAGATTTTCTCATAAACAATAAATGATCCGAACTCTAAATCATCAAATAAACAAAAGGGGTGAGAGAAAGAGATTTCAGTAGTAATTTCAATTCAACAGGAAATATTAACATAGGACTTTTTGATGACATTAGTGGTGAGAGACATGAACCAATACACTGATACAGTGAGTGGTTGCAACCTGCAAGTGCTATAAATACCCCCACACACACACACACACACAAGAAAATTCATAGTACCAATCAAGCTCTCAGCTAAGAATTTTTCAGAAATGGCTTATTTTGCTCATTTACTCTCCTTCCTTGTTCTCACTACTGCTCATATGTTTTTCTTCATTTCTCCATCCCATTCCATCCCTTCTCCTCCTCCGCCTGCCAAGCCTCCAAAAGTCGATCTTGTTCTGTACTACGAAACGCTGTGTCCGGCCTGTGCTGATTTCGTAACAACTGATCTTGTGAAGGTTTTCCAGACTGATCTCAACACCATTGTCAATTTCAGGCTGGTCCCCTGGGGCAATGCTAAGGTCATCAACGGTACCATCGTTTGTCAGGTGACATTGCCAATTTGATAATTGCCATATATATATCTTCAGGATTATTGCAGCTGTCAAGATTTTTACATTGTTGTATACATATTTCACTAATTTAATCATCATTTTCTTTGTTCTCTTCGCAGCACGGTGAAGACGAATGCTACCTGAATACTATTGATGCCTGTATCATCAACGCCTGGCCTGAAGTGGTGACATTTCTTTCTTTCTTTTTTTCTCTCTGAGAAACTATGTATACATAAAAATTTTGAAATCTGTTTAATTTGCTACTTGATTTTTTACCATAATTTGTTTGATCATTGTGCAGAAAAAACACTTCCCGTTTATCAGCTGCATTGAAGCTGAAAACTCTGCAATGCAAGTGAAACACAGTAAAGATGTGGAAAAATCTTGGAGGAAATGCGCTCATAAACTGGGGTTTCCTCAGGAGCCTATTGACAAATGTTACAATAGTGGAGAAGGAATAAAGGTTATATATATCATATATGCAATACAATTATTTTGGTCTCTCAATTTCTCTAGCTCTGACATTGGATGCAAATTAATATGCAGCTCTCACTCAGATATGGTAATGAAACTGATCGTATAATACCACCTCATGAATATGTACCGTGGATCACAGTGAATGATGTGCCACTTAGATTGGTTATTCTCGACTCTCATCTTTAAGAAATTAAAAATCGTTTCTACATCGGATATATGTACATTCATCTAATAGAATAATGTCATGTGCGTAATTTTATATACGTAACATGATCATGACAGATGAATGTACATGCATTTGATGTCTATCTCTCTCTCTCTGAATAATTTTTTTTTTCTTTTTTTGGATATGCAGAATTACCAAGATTATATACAATATGTGTGCAAGGCATACAAAGGCAAGCCTGTTGAGGCCTGCAAATCAAAGTTGTCCTCATCAACTTTGAAGGACACATCTACCAATCCAGTCTGCTACACAGAAAAATCATGAAACTCGTTGTTTTTCGCAGTAGATGATTCGGAGACATAGGGGACGAAAAGACCATGCCCACCTAGATGATTTTTTCAGCTCTCCGCATCAACTTTCGCTTGTTAGATCATGACCAGAACCAGTCCAGTATCATTATGCAATAATTGACTGGCTAATCAATGTGTTATAATAATCTATTTGTGTTTCGGTATAGTATAATGAATTGAAAGCAATTTGCTTTTCATATTATTCATGATCCTTCCAATCTTTTATTTGAAAGCAATTATATATTTATATGCAGTTGTTTAGTTGCATTAAATGATTTTGTGTAAACTAAGATGATAAAAAAACATAACATAAAGTGAAATCAAAAGCTATTTTTACTGGAAAAATCTTAGCTACCATTAGTTTACAAGCTCAACCACTCAAACTTTTACTTCATAGATGTCTGTGTTTCAACTTTCAACGTTGCCTCTACCACCCAGAAGGCCTGAACTCTCCAAGTACAATACTCCAAACATCTGGCCTCCCATTGAAGACAGACACTAGACATCTGTTTTCGTAACCAAACCAGTGTTCGGTTACTGAGCAAACTAGGTTACCAAACCAACACTACACACTGGCAATGGAACATTATGCTCTACAATAAGTTACCATATGTCGTATTGAAAGGTCATATATAACAAATGCAAAAATGGCAATATCCTGTAAACCACAAGACAAACAGAAGAAATTACAAGAAGCGATGATCACACACGGAGTTACTTTATGTCATCTTAAGGAAAGAAAGTCCGGTATTTACGAGGAATTTATCGCCTTCCAAATGCTTTGACATATATCAAAATCTGTCATTTTTGCTGGGTCATACTCAAACTTCTCAACCACATTTTTATCCCTGTCCACGATATCTGTAAGTGTCACTGAGTTAAGATGAATCCACATTCCACAACATTAAACATCGTTGTATATGAACATAAACCAGAACAAATGATAATTAATGAAAATGAAGTGAGTCATAACAAAAGGATACAGCCTGAGACTTTGGATTGTTCATTCAAGTCTGGGATAATTTTCGTGACTGATGCGTACATTGAAAGCATCATCCTGCAATATCAAAGAAAAACACTTTTACTTCAGTAATCAACTCCTTTGAGAAGGGAAATCAACCCAACACAAGATGATTCAAGAAAGAATATTTTCATGGCTGCTACAGAGCATTTCACAAACGCAAATGATTTTCCACATATCATGAATTTGCTGAATGAAGCAAAAGACCCAAGATTACCAAAAATGTAAAACATAATTACACAGACATGAATATCACGATACACATTAATACAATTGCTGCGTATTTTTATGCTTTTCCAAGCAAGAGATTTAAAATGTTTTGAGCTACTTAAGCACGATATATCATCAATTACTCTACGGACATAGATACAATTATACAAATACACTGATTGCACAGATATACAAACTATAATTGCCGAGGGCATATACAATTCTGTCAATCCACTTACTCTGTCCTCAGATCGTCCTTTTCAGATTTTTTCAAAGCATGCTTTCTTTCTTCAATGGAGATCCTCTTAAGTTCCAGATCATTCATCCCGTTCGTGATAACTGTGTTGATGTAAAAGGCAAGAACCAATCAATACCATCGATATACGAAGAAAACGATCAAAAACCAATAAATTAATACCAATCATATACTTATCTAAGCTCCTCCTGAAGTGCACGTTCTTTCTCAAATTCTTCTTCTAAATCTTTTTGGAGAAGGTCAACTTCAGCTTCTGCAGCAACTTCGTATTTCGCCTGCTCGGTTTTCTGCTTGCAAACATCTATCTTCCTTTGATAATCTGCTTCGTATAAAAACTCATCAACTCTACGAAAGTAGAATCAACATATCTAAACAACACCCGAGGACAAAAAACCCATCCTGATCTAAACATCATTTCCATTAGTTAGTCAAATTATCAATCCCACCCCATTAATCCAGTTAGAAAATTTTCCATTCTGGGAGTTGAACAATTCAACTGTAAAAAAATGTGTTTTCGCGAGTGCTTGAATGAGTACATGGTATATTATCAAATTCAACAGTATAAATCCTTGAACTTGTGCTACTTTTCGGACAAACCTCCAAAAAATATATATATATCTATATGACCCCAAATTTTCAAAAAATGCAACTATTCAATTCACTTTCTATAGCCACAACAAAAGAAGCATCGTCTATCTCATGAAAGTATAAAAATATTACCTTGAATGGAGCTCAAGAGCTGGTTGAGATCGGCGTCGCAAGAGGAATGGAGCGACTTGGAGTGATCGAGACACTGAGTCAAGGTGTCAATGTCTCTTTTGTCCTTCAACACCTTCACGAGATCGTCACTGTACGAAAAGAGTTTCTCCATATCGATCCGTCCAGACAATTCCGCCATTTTTTAGGGCAAAAAAAAAATACACTATCGTTTACTCTGAACTCTAGGGTTTTCAACCTGTGCTTCTTTTTTCTCACAATTGAACTGAAAATAAAAATAAAAAAAATAAAAAAAATCAACAAAACGAGTTTGGGGTTTTGTTATTGAAAGCAAATTGAATGAAAGCTCGGATGTGAAAGCGTGAGATTGGTTTTTAGCGATGTGGTGAACACTGAACAGTGAACCCAGTGAGAGACTGTCAGAGAGGGAAAATGTTGAATCTATTCGAATGGAAAATGAAATTAAAAAGCTTTTCGTTCTTGTAGTTACAATATAGTGTTATATATAATTAATTTGTTTGTGTTTTACAAGCGTCGATATGTCCGAGTGGTTAAGGAGACAGACTCGAAATCTGTTGGGCTATGCCTGCGCAGGTTCGAATCCTGCTGTTGACGATTTTCTATTTCTTGAAAACCTCTTTTTTTTTTATTATTTTTTTTTTATTGCATAAAAATTAAGAAAAATACCCATTAGTTAATTGTCTAAACTTGTAAGCTGTAACATTTCTTTTAATAAAAAAATTGAATCTAAAAAAATGTTCAATATTTAGTTTAGCCTACTCTAATAAAAAAATTATCGATTCGCCATAGAGTAAGATCAAATTAGGATATTATTATATGGGATTTTATGGGATTTTGAATAAAGAACAAAATTGCTTGTTGCTTTGTTTACATTGGTCAAACTTTAATATTGTTGTGATTAGGATTTATTAATTGAGTCGTACGCATTCACGTTTTTATCTATTATTCAAATTCAAAACTTATAATAATTTGAATAAACAACAACATTACATAGTTATATGTATATATATATATATAAAATTTCAAGTCAGTACATTCTGATATAACTTCGTAAGAATATTGAATGTGAGTCACTCGTTTTACATACATTGACTCAAGTGTGTATGCATTTGTCAAAAGTAGTGGCTCACATTCAATATCTTGATAAAGTTATATCAGGATGTACTGACCAGATCATGACTGTATATATATATATATATATATTAAAATATTATATAAATTTAGGTAATTTTTAAGGAGGGGGATAACTCGAATCCACGATCTTGTAACATATGTGTGAGGGGTTTTATCACTTGACCAACCACATATTGTCTACATAATTACATGGCGATTAAGAAATTAACTATGGAGTGCACATTTTTTAGATTTTAAATTATGTAGTTATGTCAATTGGAATGCCCCTTCAAGTTAGCTGAGAGTCTTAAATCCTGTTCTTATAATCAAAAGGAGTGGTATTAATTATCAACTTTATTGATTGAAGTATAGTTTAGAAAATATCAAAGCCGAATTGAGTTTATTAACACCTACTTAAATATTCACACCACTTAGTGAATGATCCATCATGGAATTCATAAGTCATAACCCATTTATCGATTTGATAAATTTTGGTTAGGTTTATATCAATTCAAAAAATGTATATGTGTATCAAATCCAACCCCCCATTATATATATAAACCTTATCTCAAGTTTCTGGTCATCATTGATAGATTTAAATTATTATTATTATTATTATTATTTTTAATTCACGTGAGATAGATGATTGTAATTATAATCATTGTTATTCATGAACATATCTAAAAAAATAAAAAATTAAAAAAAAAATTAAAAAAAAAAGATTCCCAAAAATCTTAATAGTCTTAATAACTTTTTAAAATCCTAAATATCACCCACGGATCTCTAACTAAATCCTCTACCGATATTCCATTGGATCCCTCATTGGATATTCTCATTGGGTCTCCCCGGATCTCACTCACACTCTCTGATGTTTACATGGTGTTCAACTCCACACAAATAACCTAAATACAAGGTCTATTTATATTAGTTACAGGGAGTTTAATATAAAAGGAAATCCTACTCCTAAACGTACAAGACTTAGTTGTTCCACATAAATACTATTTCCTTTTATGACAAGTCTTCTTGTAGGGAGTAAATCATTTTCCTTTAAGCACAAGAACTTCTAGAAGAATACATTTTCCTATTATGTGCAACATTCCCGATCTCAGCAATACATCGTCTCTACCATATTAGTCACGGTGTGCACCCTGCTCCCAACATGTCGAAACACGTCAGCTCCTGACCGCTCTTGTCGCCGCTGTCCAGCCACGACCGCTGCTGCCACCGCTGTGGCTTTCGCAGCGCCACTTGCAGCGATCTTCATTGGACTTTGAAACAGTGCCCGACCGCTCCCACAACCGCTGCCAACGCCGCAGCGGTAGGGAGAGCGGTCATCTCCTTTCTTCCATTCTTCTAGTCTTCAACTTCCCTCAAACACCACCATTCAACTTCCAAATGTTATCCCACGTCTCCAGGAAGTAACACATCACTTGAGTCTTGTTTGGTTCATATTTGGTTCACTTAGGAATACAAGTCAAAACCTAACACAAGGAACTGATATATCTTTTATCAGTTCGAACCGATAATAGAAAGACTGTATATATATATACATAAATTTTAAAGTTAGTGCATCATGATATAACTTTGTAAGGATATTGAATATGAGCCACTCATTTTACATATTTTGACTCAAGTGTGTATGCACTTGTCAAAATTAGTTGCTCACATTCAATATCCTGATAAAGTTATATCAGGATGTACTGACCCAGATTGGGACTGATATATATGTATTTGTTGAATTTGAGACCTCGATTTAGTTGAAAGAAAAGGAAACCACCAAGCTATACATAAGGAGGTAAAAAATGGAGAAGTCCATTTTAAAGAATGACTCCATAGACTTTATAAATTCAATAAACTAGTATTCTTTGCCGTGCACACAAAGTTAATTGTGGGAGATACCTATCATAGTCGCGCTTATAGTGATTAATATAAGTAGGTATTGGTAAAACTTTGATAAACGTATAATTATCGGTTAGAGTATGTGCACTTATATTGTTTGATCTACGTAACTTATGACAAAAGCCTAGACTAATAAGTAGAATCAGTCTTAAAAAAATTAAGTGTGTAAGAGACTCATCCCTTTATCATTACAATTGTTATATTGGTGATGTTTGTGGTGTCTGATCTAAATTTATATTGTTAGATCGATTTAGGTTTCGACAAAACTCTAACTCAATATCAACTTATTATATAGTAAATTCTTCTAACTCTGTTATGTTACGGAATCTGATTGGCTCCAAAACTCACTTATATTACATTATTTTTTTTCACCAAGCAAGAACCAGCATATGCAAATGTGAATCTCGGTAGGGACATTATAATCCCAGCACAGGAGCTCAGTACTTAAAGTAGCCAACCAAACATGTTATGAGGAAAAAACAAAAGAAACATCATTTGCCCCATTTTCGCACTCTTTACCTTCCTTTATCCCACACCCAATACCGATACCAATAAGACAAAATGAGATAGGTTCGATGATAAATCATTCACAACTACTTCCAAATAATACTAATACGACAAGATGAGGTGGGTTCGATAATAAGCCTTTCGAAACTCTATCCAAATACTAATACGACAAGATGAGATGGGCTCGATAATAAGCCCTTCACAACTACGTCCACTAGATTGTGAATTTGATTCGATGATAAACCTTTCGCGACTATATCCACGGAATCGTGGATTTGAGTCGTGTCTCATTTCCCAAATTTCGAAATGCGGTAAACAAATGCCTATAGCATTATAGCAAATACCAATACCAAATTATCAATACGCAACCGTCTTATATACTCTTTCTCTCTCTCTTCTTGGTCTCTCCATACAAAAAGAGAGGTTGGAATGAAACTCACTGACCTCACCACTACCATCGCATCTCATCTCAAAACCCTAATCGAAACGCAAACCTAAAAATCAATTATTCTCTCTTCCTCTACTTTTCTTCTCAGTTTTAACTTGGTATATCTTCCTCTACTTTCTCTTGAATATTCTTTGCTGTTTTTATTTATTTAGTTTTGATTTGGCTTTAAATACCTGAGAAACGATCGATTTAATTCAATATCATCGTCACGGTTTCGTTGTTTGGATGCCGAGAAATATCTGTTAAAATTTGAAACGGAAAGGAAAAATATAATATATATATCTGTTTTAATTTTTTAATTAAAAAATAGTTGGATTGTTGTTTAGTGGATATTTGAAAATTAATGAGTGGTTTTTGATGGTATATATGTATATATTTGATGAAATGAAAATGCATGTGAACAGTTCAGAGCTCTATATGCTTCCTTGCAAGAGAGCTGGTGGAGGAGAGGTTACAGTAGTTGAAGAAGAAGGATCAATCCACTCACCGGAGACTCTGATTAAAAAGCCAAGGAGGACCGATTTGCCTCCTATCGCTTCGGCGACCACCGCCACCACGGGGAACGCTAGGAGCACCGATAACTCCTCTGCCACTACTACTACTACCTCTACAAACAGCAACAGTCACGGTAGCAGCGGAGGCGACAACGGTACCGATTCACTGATCATGGCTCTAGGTAATGGAAACTCTGCCGATATCGATGAGGATCTCCACAGCCGCCAGCTGGCGGTGTACGGTCGTGAGACAATGAGGCGGCTCTTTGCGTCCAATGTTCTGATCTCTGGAATGCAAGGCCTTGGTGCCGAGATTGGTACGTAGAGAAATGGATGACCTTATTGCTTTGGATGCGATTTTGACCAGATTATTTTATCTATATTTTGTTATGATATGGATGTTGTATGAAATTGCTTGCTTGAGTTGTTGTATTGAGTAAGCAGAGAGAGCATTCTCGTAAATGGGTGGGGGTCTTGTATGGAATTGTTATTGGGATGGTGTTATTAATTTTATTTTAGTATTGATTTTGGTTCACTGGTTTCTTTTTGAATATTTTTGTGTTTGTTGTTGCAGCAAAGAACCTTATCCTTGCTGGTGTCAAGTCTGTGACATTGCACGATGAAGGAGATGTGGAGTTGTGGGATTTGTCAAGCAATTTCATTTTCTCTGAAGATGATGTGGGGAAGAATCGAGCACTTGCCTCTGTTCAGAAGTTGCAAGAACTGAATAACTCTGTAGTCGTTTCTTCTTTAACTGCTGAATTGACTAAGGAGCAACTCTCTGATTTTCAGGTAATGTGTGCTGAGTTGTAACAAGTAGCAACTTACGGCATCTGTTTGTTTTGTTATCTATTGTCTACAAACATTGATTTTATATACTTAATTTGTTTTGGGTCATTTAATCTTTATTTAAAGTTCTTCAATTATGTGCTAAGAGTCTCATTTATATATTTCGTATTCCAAATAATTTGGGTAAAAAATAGCTGTAACTTGTGCATAAACACAATGTTCACATTTTGGAATCTTGTTCTCAACTCAATGTAGAAGGTACTTAACTATGACGCATCTATACCGGTGGTGTTATGCATCCCAAATTTAAGCTGTCCAAAATTTAAACAAAAGGCTCATTGACTACCATGCTTTTATGCTAAATGGTGTTTACCATGCATGTTGGTGCTGCTATGCTAATGTTCTATTCTGTGAATTTTCTTGTTAATAAGTTGAAGCCAAAGAGTTTACATGCATGATAGTGGGACCTGGAATTCTGTGAAGTAAATATTCACCACTGTCCAGTCTAATTTCTTGAATAAACATTTTTGTGAAAACAAGTGATTATATTAGTAAGTGAGATATCATAATGGTTATATATATCATGGTTTAATAAATTTGAAGTGTCTTTACATATTCAATTTCCGTCACTCTTTAGAATTTTTGTCGGTCTTCAATCGCTTCAGCTTATAAAATTCTGATACTTTATTTTGGCGTTTTCACCACTCTTTAGTTGGTCATAGCTTTTGAAGTTTTGACTCTTTATGTTACATTTGATATTTTTCCCATATAACTTTAGCTGCATCCTGTAATGCTGCTGATAGCTTTTGGGGTGCTGATATGAATAATTATGTGCGTTCTTTGACTGGTATCTGGAATTGTACATTGCACTTCAGGGTTTTGGGCCTTTTCTTTAGTAATTTTATACTCCTAAACGCTGTTCAATATCTACTTTTTTGGTGCAAAAAAAATGGTAGTAAAGAATGTCCTTATTTTTAAATGAGTTTAATTCATATTCTTGCTTTATTTAATACTTGAATGCTTATGATTCAATCATTTGACTTTTGTTGCTCAGGCTGTAGTCTTCACAGATATCAGCTTAGAGAAAGCAGTGGAGTTTGATGATTACTGCCATACCCATCAGCCTCCAATTGCTTTTATCAAATCTGAAGTACGGGGGCTTTTTGGTAATGTGTTCTGTGACTTTGGCCCCAAATTTACAGTCTTTGATGTTGATGGGAATGATCCACATACTGCTATAATTGCATCTATCAGCAATGACAACCCTGCTCTTATATCGTGTGTCGATGATGAGAGGGTTGAGTTTCAGGATGGGGATTTGGTTATGTTTTCTGAAGTCCATGGAATGACAGAATTGAATGATGGAAAGCCAAGAAAGGTTAAGAACGCTAGACCATATTCATTCTCTATTGATGAGGACACTACAAATTATTCTGCATACGAGAAAGGTGGTATAGTCACTCAGGTGAAAGAGCATAAGTTGTTAAACTTTAAGCCATTGCGGGAAGCATTAAAGGATCCTGGTGATTTCCTTTTGAGTGATTTTTCCAAGTTTGACCGTCCACCTCTTCTACACTTGGCATTCCAGGCACTGGATAAGTTTATTTTAGAGTTGGGACGCTTCCCTGTTGCTGGGTCAGAAGATGATGCGCAGAAATTAATATCTCTGGTCACTAGCATCAATGACAGCTCAGCAGATGGGAGGATTGAAGAGATTGACCTCAAACTTCTCCGTCATTTTGCATTTGGTGCTAGAGCCGTGCTGAATCCCATGGCTGCCATGTTTGGCGGTTTAGTTGGACAGGAAGTTGTGAAAGCCTGCTCTGGGAAGTTTCATCCTCTCTTTCAGGTTAGTCATCTTTGTTAGGACTTTGTTCTAGATGGTCACCGAAGCTTGTTATACACATGATGCTTAAATTTCTTTTTATGGGTTGATATTAGTGCTGTTTGGTTCACATATGATGTGTCGAAATGGAAATTGCTTATTATTAGAGTTATACTAACATGTGTTATATTTTGTTTTGGACAGTTTTTCTACTTCGATTCAGTTGAGTCACTCCCCACGGAACCTTTGGATCCCAGTGACTTGATGCCCTTAAATACTCGTTATGATGCACAAATTTCAGTCTTTGGATCCAAGCTCCAGAAAAAAATGGAGGAAGCTAAAGTATATATTGTAGGATCTGGTGCACTGGGGTGTGAATTCTTGAAAAACCTGGCTTTAATGGGAGTTTCCTGTGGTAACCAAGGGAAGTTGACAATCACAGATGATGATGTCATAGAGAAGAGCAACCTTAGCAGGCAGTTTCTTTTCCGTGATTGGAACATTGGGCAAGCTAAATCAACAGTTGCTGCTTCAGCAGCTGCTTTGATAAATCCACTTCTCAAAATTGAGGCATTGCAGAACCGTGCAAACCAAGAGTCTGAGAATGTATTTGATGATACATTCTGGGAGAATCTGAATGTTGTTGTCAATGCTCTTGATAATGTCAATGCTAGGCTTTACATTGACCAGAGATGCTTATATTTCCAGAAGCCACTTCTGGAGTCAGGCACCCTAGGCGCAAAGTGCAACACTCAGATGGTTATTCCTCACTTGACTGAAAATTATGGTGCCTCACGAGACCCACCTGAAAAACAAGCACCGATGTGCACAGTTCATTCGTTCCCACACAATATTGATCACTGCTTGACTTGGGCTCGATCTGAGTTTGAGGGTTTGCTTGAAAAGACACCAGCTGAAGTGAATGCCTATCTGACCAGTCCGAGTGAATACACATCCGCAATGAAGAATGCTGGAGATGCTCAGGCCAGGGAAAACTTGGACCGTGTTCTTGAGTGTCTTGACAAGGAGAGATGCGAGACATTCCAAGACTGCATCACCTGGGCCCGTCTCAAGTACTATGCTTGCTTATTGGCTACATATGTTTAAGTTTCATTACAGCATCAACTTTCTTATTTCAGTTTCTGACATTATGCTTTCAATTTAACCAGGTTTGAAGATTACTTTGCTGATCGTGTTAAGCAATTGACATTTACTTTTCCTGAGGATGCTACAACCAGTAATGGGACACCCTTCTGGTCTGCCCCCAAGCGCTTCCCCCGCCCTCTGCTGTTCTCAGTTGATGATCTCAGTCACCTTCACTTCGTGATGGCAGCATCCATTTTACGAGCAGAAACATTTGGCATCCCTATTCCTGACTGGGCCAAGTCTTCTACGAAGTTGGCTGATGCTATTAACAAAGTGATAGTTCCCGATTTCCAGCCCAAGGAAAATGTGAAGATTGTGACAGATGATAAAGCCACAAGCATGTCCACTGCATCAATAGATGATGCTGCAGTAATCAATGAATTGACAACGAAGTTAGAAAAATGCCAGAAACAGCTACCGCCTGGTTTCAAGATGAACCCAATTCAGTTTGAAAAGGTATTTCTTTCCCTTTTCTTTTACCTGGCTAGACTTAGGTTTGGTTTGGAAGGGGATAGGCTAGGGGACCTATTCTTCTTGATTGTATTGTTTTTGCCATCCCGTTGAACTAAGCTTGAAGTTTGTGAAGTGTTCTGTGAAGGTGGACTAAATGAGGGGAAGAAAATTATCACTTCTCATCTAGTGTCCTTGATCATAATTATTTTTTGAAAAATGAATTCAATGATTTCTTATCTTCTAAATATATAGGTTAGCTATGCTCAAGTATGTTGTTCATGATTCATTGTACAATATAGTTATCTATGTACCATATGATATTCCAGTAGTTTCATTGACGTGATAGCAACATCATTTAGACTTTTTTTTAAATGTTTGAAAAATCTACTTGCATACTTTTTCTTTATAGTACTTTCACTCTAATTTTTGTTTGCTTTCTATACATGCATCTAATTTAATTTTTGTTACTGTAAATGCATCTCTAATTGTCCAGGACGATGACACAAACTATCATATGGATTTAATTGCTGGACTTGCAAACATGAGGGCTAGGAACTACGGAATCCCTGAAGTCGACAAGCTTAAGGCCAAATTCATTGCCGGGAGGATTATCCCAGCAATTGCAACCGCTACTGCTATGGCTACTGGTTTTGTCTGCTTGGAGTTGTATAAGGTTCTGGATGGAGGGCACAAACTGGAGGACTATCGAAACACCTTTGTCAATCTGGCGCTCCCTCTGTTTTCAATAGCTGAGCCGGTTCCACCTAAGGTGGTCAAGCATCAGGATATGAGCTGGACAGTGTGGGACAGGTGGATATTGAGAGACAATCCAACGTTAAGAGAGCTTCTTCAGTGGCTGCAAGACAAGGGCTTAAATGCGTACAGCATTTCTTTCGGGAGTTGCCTGCTTTATAACAGCATGTTCCCAAGGCACAAAGATCGCATGGACAAGAAAATGGTGGATCTGGCCAGGGATGTGGCCAAGGCTGAACTCCCCTCATATCGACAACACTTTGATGTCGTAGTCGCTTGTGAGGATGAGGATGACAATGATATTGACATCCCACAGATCTCAATTTACTTCAAGTAGGTATTTTGATCAACTTAGGCGGATTACATCTTTGTAGGATGAGAAGCGGCAGTCATGTCTTTACTGCAATCTTTATGGATTTCTGTTAAACTGAGCAGTTGTATGCGATTATCTATTATGCTTTACATATTTAAGTAGAAGCTGCACCGATGCCATTTACATATCGTTTTGTGCTGCTTGTTTGTTTGTTTACATGCCCGAGTTTTTATTTTTTTTAATCGATTTGTGCTACATGTTCTGTGACTGACTGTTGAGGATGAGATCTATGAGCTTCTGTTATCAAGTAAAGTAAACGAATCATAACTTTTCGAGTTAAAAGGGAATGACATTTTGAACCATGTAAAAACTAGGCTTTGATTTGATTTTACATCTCGTTTAGATTCTAGTTTGTATCTAATTAGTGATATTTGCTAGGAAGGTTACATTAACGTGTTTTATTAGAACATTAGAACGGCTCTTTAATGTAGATAGTTGAATGGATTAACAAGTTAAAGAGTTGTTTTTAATGAAAGAATAAAATTTGAAAATTTAATCTAGAGAGAAGTACATTGCTTTTTACAATGCTTATATTCAATTGTCAATTTGACCAATAATTTCCTATGGAGGATACATTTGATCTATACAACAAAGAAAAAAAAAATGTATGTTTCTATGTGTCAAATCAAATTAACTTTTGATCGCTTTTAGCTTTAGTTTCTCCAACTAGACACTCTGACTAACGGTGTTTTTCCCCATTCAAGAACAATCTCGTTCTCACTTTGTCCTCCAATTGTCACTCCAAATAAACTGTCACCGTTCACTATTTCTCTGGCTTCCATCAAAATGTCTCTGCTAAATTTACTTTCCTTCAATCCAACTCCAGCCCGGAGATGGTAACCTTGCCTCATCTCCTCCCATTTTTCGAACCAAACTTGGGAAGAGACACAAGGCATTACAAACAGAGTCTCCATTGCCATTCTTGCCTCTGCAAGATGCACTGGAAAATTGTATTTCATTGATTCTAAAAGGGCTTGGTAATGCTCCAAATACCCATCGAAAAACGACCCGAATCTGGAACAATCTGTCAGCTTCTCACAGGCATCTCCATCACCTAAAGTTACAATCCCTCTGTTTTTTGTAACATTGCTTCCTCTACTTGATAGCAATTCCTTGGCTACCTGTAGAAACTCCTTCACTAGCTTTCTGCTTCTCACTCTCCCCGCCATGTGTGGAAGCCCCACCATGCAATTGAAAACCAACCACTCTCCGCCTTCTCCTCCTCCACGGCCACCTCTCTTCTTTGTGTTCTTGATCTCTTTCACCAAATCCTCAATTCCCATCTCCTCCATCTTCAACTTCAGTCCAAACGATCTAGCGTAATCGCTTAGTCGCCTTCTTTTCTCCTCAAAACTTGATGACACAGAGGCACAAGCAAAGTCCTCCTCCTCCTCCTCCTCCCTCTTCATTGCTGTCAATCTCAACATTTTGTTCTTCCTTGCAACAGCCTCAATCAGTGAAGGCCATTGAATTCCTTCTCCCAAGTCGAAATCCACTATGTGTACAATCTCAACATCATCAGGCATTGCTTCAATGATGGCTGAATTCGCCGCGAAATGAGCGAATCTACCGTAAGGAAACATCTGGTAAAACGTCCTGAAAGCTGCCTCGTAGTTTTTGATGGACTCTTGCAATAGATAGTCTCCTTGTTTTTCAATATCAGGCGACAATTTGAATGCAATTCTCTCCAAGGTTGTCTCACTAGCTGGACTCACTTTCTCGCTCAGGCATGTCATGATCACCTCCGCGAGTTCGCTCTGCTCACTCTCCTGATCCTCCATGGCCTCTCCATAGGCCTTGAGAAGATGAAAAACACCCAGTTGGTTGTCTATTTCCATGGATTCTCCTGGAAGTGTCAGTGAAGTGTCCATCGACCCTAATTCGCTGGATTTCATCGACTGGCTCGGACTACAGACATCGTCAGTACTGTCTCTGTTTTCGAAAACTTTGTCACTCAAAACAGAGTCCAATCCTTCCAACTCCATACTACCAAAATCCTCCACTGCTGGTAAAATACCTTGTAGCTGTTCCTTACAAGGTGGAAACTGGAGAAATTCATTGGAAAAAAAGGAAGCAAAGTTGGAGATGGAGGGGATTTTGGAAAAATCATTTGACATGGTGAATGGAGCAGAGAAATCGCAGCTACCCATATAAGCATCAACGTTGAAATCACCATAGATGGAAACTTGATCATCATCATCATCATCATCAGGAGATGGGTTCATGTCTTTGTAGAGTGGTGTCCAAGAAGGATGAAAAACTTCTGTTTGCATCATGGTTACTTTTTTGGATGTTGATTTTGTCTTACAGAGAAAGGAAGAAGAAGACTTTGATATTGAACTCTGCTAACAAGTCTTCATGGTCCTATTTATACCTGAAATTAATATTAAAAAAATCTTTAAAAAAAAAATAAAAAATCAAAATGAAAATAGAGAGAGAAAAACCAATCACTATCACCAGCCCCTTCTACAGAGTTTTATTCCTGCAAGGTTCCCTAATGAGTCGTCTTTGCATTTTTTCTTGGAAGCTTCTTGGAGATTATGCATGCAATTTCCATTTTAAAGCTTATTTTAATAGGTTATGTTAATATGTGCTTGAAGGTATTTGTTAAGGTGGTTTTTTAATTTTTAATTTTTTTAATTTTTTTTTTTAATATACCACCACCTACGGTGGTGATTCGATTAAAATATTATCTAACTGAATGAGTATTCTTATCGTTTAACTACATTTAACGATCGTTAAAGTCACTTATTGGTACGGATAATTGACATAAAAAATAAATGATGTTAATATATGTCCTAAGGATATAAGTAGTAAATAATTGTCTATATATCTTATCATCCATAACCGTACAAATTATATAATTGACTTTATGCTGTATACATGTTAAGGTAATCATGTCTTTAATCCAAAATTAGGTAGACTAAGTACTATTCTTTATTCATGTCAATTCAATGTAAATTACCTTCTCTTTCTCCTTCATAAGAAATGTAAAAATAATTATATATATATATATATATATATATATATATATATATATATATATATACAGTCTTTCTATTATCAGTTCGAACTGACAATAAATATATCAGGACGAAGAATGTGGACCACAGATTATGGAGAAGTTTTGACAAGTGCATACACTTTGAGTCAAAGTATGTAAATCTAGTGGTCCATATTCTTCGTCCTGATATATTTATTGTCAGTTCGAACTGATAATAGAAAATCCGTATATATATATATATATATATTTCTAATTTAATTTTAATAATGGACAAACATATAAAATTAAATGGGTTGCATGAAAAACTTAATGAATATATTAATGATTGATAAGGTCAAATTTACCTTTCAATCTTTTTTACTTTCAATATAGAATTGAAAAAGGATGCCAAAAGCACATGTAATATTCCATGAACCATGACTTTAATTGTAGCACAGGATTGGTCTAAGATAAACATATTGCATTGGACCAATTAATTTGATTCAAATAGAATGATTTTGATGAATCTTGATGATTGTGACATATTATATTAGATTTATAATTAAGAACTTATTTGGTTAATTTTATTTTATTATATAAACGATTATCCAATCCAAATGTAATTTAAAATTTTTAATTAGAAATGGTGTGTATTATATTGAAAATTTTACAAACCAATTCAAAATATTGTCAATTCACACATCAAGACCTGAGATGTTTAGTATTACTAGTTAATAATAGGGATAATATCATTTTAGTCCCTATGGTTTACCATATTATACGTTTTGGTCCCTGTCGTTCTGGTTTTGACCATGCAGGTCCAAACGTTTTCAATTAATTTCTCTTCTAATCCCTACCGTCCAATTCCGTCAGGAATTTTGAAACTGACGTTAATACAGCAAGGGTAAAATGGTAAAATCATCCCTACCCCTTCTAGAATGTTGTATATGAAGGGCAAAACTGTAACTTTATTTAAATTAAAATTTGATTAAAAAAAAAAAAAACCAAAAGCTTGTCTGAAAAGCTGACACGTCATACATCACTTTACAAAAACCTAACTATCGTGGTTAAACTTTACAAATTTTCAATTGCTGTAGTTTTTCTTCAGAAACTACCACACCATAAGCTTCAACCTTCGCGCCAAAAAACCATAAAGAACCCACCTTTTCTATCTGTTTTCACCTTATTTTCACGTTCGTCTCCAAGTTGTGTGCAACGTCTTGAGTTCTAGACGTTCGTTTTTGGGAATAATTGCAGAAGAACGCCTTTTGCGAGTACGATTTGAAGGTTGTTGAGTCTAAGGTTAGTTTTTGAAAGAATGATGGATGATTTAGCTGTTTTTGATTGATATTTGTTGCCTGCAGTGTTGTTATATCTAGATTCTTTAAAGCTTTCATCTACCTAGGGTTCTAATGTATGAGAAATTGGGGGTTTTTCCATTGAAAGGCAATTAAGTGTAATTCTTGGTTGTTGAAGTTGTTTTCTGTGTGTTATTACCTAAAATAGAGGAAATCATCGAAAATAATTGATTTTCTTTTCTTAAACTGTCAGGTTCGAATCCTTTAGGGTTTATCCTACTCTTTTATGTTTGGTTGGATTATTGTTTCATATTGAGTTTTCTGTTTCATAGTTGCATGTGTTGTTGTGTTTCCAGTTTTCGCTTGCATTTTTGAACCTAAGTATCTTTTTTGCTTGTTCAAAGTTTCATGTTTCGTTTTGTTTTGAGGGTTCCAGTAAATGTGTTTGTATACATGAGAGTGTTTTGGTGCAATGTGAATGAGTTTGCATGAAAATGGATTTTTATGATCGGATTGCATTCCTATATCTTTTTGTGATGACCTGATACCATTTTTTTTTTTTTATGATCTGATTGTATATATATATTTTTGTGATGATCCGATGCCTTTTTTTTTTTTTCCTGATGATCTGATTGCATTATTTTATACTCTTCTGATTCTTTTTTTTTTTTTTTTTCGCACAGGTGACATGGATATTTTCAAAATAAAGGTGATATTTGGGACTGAGGTGGTTGATGTAGGTCAGTGTGATTCTGATCACATAAGTCTTATTCTCTTGATTCGTGCAACAATTCATGAGGTTAGTGGAAAAGATGAAGTGCCTGACGAAGATTGCCTTGTTTGGATACACTTACCTTGGTGTGGTGAGAGAGTTCAGGTGAATAGTGATAGTGAGTTAATTGAGTTTTTTCAGGTGTTTAGGGATCATGGGTTAGGAGAAATAGTTTTTGAGTTAGAGAAAACATGTAATGTTCCAAGTCCTCCAGAAGGGTCAACTTCTAGACCCAATGAAGAGGCTGAAGTGTTGGATCAACATGGTGGTTACCAAGCTTTGGGTTGGTGTGATTCTGAGGCTGAAATGTTGAATTATGATGGTGACAGTGAGAAAGATGATGATAAGGATGTTGAGGATGTTGAGGATGGTGAGGAAGAGGGTAGACAGACTAATGAGGGACAGAATATGCAGTATGATAAGGTCCCAGTATTTGAGGAAGAATTTGTTGATGGGGATGATGACATAATAAAGGAGTGCATGGATTTATTTGAAGGTTATCAGTCAAAGTCTAATGATGAGTACTTTAGTGATTCAGAGCTTGAACCTGAACAAGTTAGGATTGCCAAGTTGATGAAAGGTATACCTTTCAAGAAAATGGTGGGTGGTGAGATTAAATTTGAAGTAGGTCAAACATTTGACAATGCGAAGCAAATGAGAGAAGTATTCAGGGAGTATGCAATTCAAGAGGGGGTAGCTTTAAGTAGAGTTAAAAATGACCTTCTAAGACAAACCTACAAGTGCAAAGAAGCTGGTTGTCCTTGGAGAGCACATGGATCACGCCTCCTTGATAAAATGACATTCATGATTAAGACATTAGTTGATACACATGAATGCCATAGGATTTACAACAGTAAAGAGGCTAAGGTATCATGGATTGCCTCTAAGTTTGAAGACCTTGTGAGGAGAAATCCTAGTATTTGTGTTAAAGTGATAAGTGATCTATTAAGGGAGAGGTATAAGGTCTCGGTTGATAGTCAAAGGCTGTATAAGGCCAAGAGACGAGCCTTAGAGGGGTTACTAAAAGACCATGCTACATGTTTTAGTAAATTGAGGAGATATGCTTACATGGTCAGCCAAAGTAACCCTGGATCAGCATTTCATATTTCCACCCAACAACCACAACCTACATTTCATAGGCTGTTTTTAAGCTTTAAAGCTCAAAAATTAGGTTTTCTGGAAGGCTGCAGGCCTTTTATTGGAGTAGATGGGTGTCACTTGAAAGGCCCATATGGAGGAGTGCTACTTTCAACAGTGGCATTGGATGCAAACAGTGGGTTATTCCCACTAGCTGTTTGCATTTGTGAGAAGGAGACGCAAGATAGTTGGGAGTGGTTTTTACACAATTTGAAGATTCATCTCAAGTACCCATCAGACAGACCCTTGACTTTCATGTCTGACAGGCAGAAAGGTGTCATTCATGCATTGCAGGAGCATTTTCCATTGGCAAATAGAAGGTAATTTTCTTTTTCATTTTCATTTTTGAAGTTATGTATATATCGTAATTGGCTTTTGGTATATACTGTTGATCTGGGAATCTGATTGAATTGAAGGATCCATTTAGGTGGTTGATTTGGTGGGTGGCATATTAAGAGCTAAACATCTCTTATTTTTATCCATATCTTGTGATGTGATATTTGCAATTGGAAATGTTTTTAGTTCAATTTAATAGATTGCTCAAAAAGCTCATTTATTTTTCTTTAGATACAGTTACAAAGTGATACCAATTTAATTGCTGTTGTAATGATTTTCTTACTTATTTAGGGGATATCCAATTTAAATTTGCAAACCTATCGAATTTGTCATTTTATTTTATTTCTTGTTATTCCATATTCCATTCTTCATTACTTTTGAGAGCCCTGATATAGCTGGCTTACAAAGTAATAGAAAATAAATTAAAAAGGGGTTGTTGGCATTTTATTAAGGCAGTTTCTATAGTCTTTAAAAATGATATTAACTTGAACACAAATGAAGCCATCAAATATGCATGCATATATCTGTCAACTATTCCCTTTTGTGATCCATTTTTGCATCAACATTTATTCAACTTTGAAAAGGAATAACATGTGATTCACAGTTCAAAATTTACATGTGATTAATTAGTTCAATGATGAATAGCAATTACATCTGTAATTTCCATATGCCATAGGTACTGTGCTAGGCATATATATGCCAACTTCAGACTAACCTTCAAGGGTGACCATTTCAAAAAACTGTTTTGGAGAGCTAGCCGAAGCTCCAATGTGTTCGACTTCAAAGAGGCAATGGATGAGATTGGTGGTATAAATCCTGCTGCCAAGAGTTGGTTACAAGAAATTGAACCAAAGCATTGGTCTAGGCATGCTTATGACCAAACAATTAGGTGTGACCATGTCACCAATAATATGACTGAAGCCTTTAATAGCATGCTAGGTACCCATAGAGCTTCTTCTTACTTAGAATTGCTTGAATTTATTAGAAGGATGGTTATGAGGAAATTCCAAGATAGAAAGGAGGAGTGTGAGCAATGGAATTCAGCTTTGCCACCAAGGGTGAATGCCAAAATATTGAAGAATAGTAAAGAAAGTAGGGTGTTGACAATTATAGCTGCTGGGAACAAAGAGTATGAGGTTTTAGGTCCAAATGAGGGATATGTTATTAAACTTGGTGAGTATAGTTGTCAGTGTGGTAGTTGGCAAGTGAGTGGGATTCCTTGTAGGCATGCAATGGCTGCCATAAGCCACCATTGTGGGAAGGCCGCAGTGAAGGATAAGATAACTGCATATGTCCATCAAAGTTTGACTAAGAGTGCCTACATGCAGACTTATAATGGAATGATCCACCCAATTCTTGATCAAAATAGGTGGCTAGAAGTCCCTGCTTGTATTCTAGTTGAAGGTCAAACGGAACACATAGATCCACCCCCCCGAACTGTGCAACCTGGAAGGCCTAAGATTCTGAGGAAAAGGGAACAGGATGAGGGCCCTAAAGGAGGAAAGTCTGGAACTGTGACATGCAAAATTTGTAACCAAGTTGGTCACAACAAAAGAACATGCAAAAGTGAGAAAAAAAATGTATGGTATAACAAATTTCTTCATCTAATTCTTCTAGATTCATTTTTTCTAACTTGTTAATCTACTTCATTTTTTTTTCTTTTCTAATTTGTTAATCTAATTCATTTTTTTTTTCTTTTTACAGAATAATGGAACCTCCACTACAACCTCATCTTCACATCAACCAATCCAACAACAATCAACCTTTGAAGGGTCTTCTTCACGAACATGCAAAAGGAAGAAAAAAAAGGTATGGCATAACAAATTTCTTCATCTAATTCTTCTAGATTCATTTTTTCTAACTTGTTAATCTACTTCATTTTTTTTTTCTTTTTACAGAATAATAGAACCTCCACTACAACCTCATCTTCACATCAACCAATCCAACAACAATCAACCTTTGAAGGGTCATCTTCACAGCCACCACCAACCCAGACTCAAACGCAAATGGACTTCGACTGATGGAAGATAGCACCACCACCACCAGCACTTCTTGGTTAAACAAACTCTAGTTTTATTTTGAATCTTTAAAACTGCATTCTACTTTATCTTGTCACATGCCTATTTTTTTGTTTAAATGTGTGGTCTTGTTGCTAGCATTTCTTAATTATGGTTTGTAAACCATTAGATATGCTGATATTTGATTTTTGAATGTGCTAGCACACACACCATGTAGATAGTTGGTAGTTATTGGCTGTGATTTTGTTATGCAGTGTTTTGCAATATAAGAAAATTATGAACTCTAAATATTTTTTATTTATGCTTATGCTTTACTAATAATTACATTCCATGATTGCTTGTAATACTAAATACAAACACTGCCATTGTTACACCAAACAACACCATGTTAACTACCCACATTAGCCTTGACCCTCCTTGTGTAGACTCTAGGGTATGCATTCTCCCATGAATGTTAGTTTCCAAATTATGCATCCTTACATGTAAGCTTTCTAGGTGCTGCACCCTTTGCCATAAAATATCCAACGTCTGCATTACATTTCTCATTTCCTGTTGAATCTGAAAATTTTCTCTACCATCATACCTTTGTGAATTGCTTCCAATGAATTCAGTTTGGTTGAATTCTTCATTGTCAGGATCCCAAAATTTATAGAAATTGCATTTTCCTTTCTCACAAAAGAAATACAATTTCTTTGGATTGTTTTGAGATTCAGATATCTTAACAGCAGCTTTAATCCCGCATGAGCATTTTCGGTTTTTGAATTTGATTATCCCGCCATTGATGGCCATTGTTGAGCTTGATGATGTCTCCATGATTGTGCTTGATGCTCTTGATTTGTGTTGTTTGTATTTGCTTAATATTGCTGTGGTTGGTTGACAGTAGCAGAAAATTAGAAGAAAATGTATGGATAGTAGAAAATTAGAAGAAAATGTATTAATAGAGTGAATGAGTTTGTTGAAGCAATGTGAATGAATTGTATGAAATGAGAGTGTGGAATTTATTGTGCAGGTGCAGGGGTTTTTATAAGGAAAAAATGAAAGAGCCGTTGCTAGTAAAGCAACGGTCAGAATTTTTGTAGGGAAAATAATAAGGGCATAATGGTCATTTTAGTTTCTGCACATGTCAGAATTTATGTAGGGAAAATAATAAGGGCATAATGGTCATTTTGGGTTCTGTACATGTCAGATTCTATGTTTTTAACGGGAAATATAACAGAAGGATCTGTATGGCTAATACTGGAACGACGGGGACCAAATCGTATAATATGGTAAACCATGGGGACTAAAATGGTATTTTCCCTTAATAATATTGTATCGAATTGAATTGATTTACAGTTTATTTTTATTGTTTTCAAATTGATAGAGCAGCACCCTTAAGAGTCAACATTTTCTTTTTTTATATGTAAAAAAATTCATTGCACATGTTAGCGGCGAGTGTTTGAATCTCACCGTATATATTTTACAAGTCTCGTTGTTGTGAGAGTAGATTTCTCCCGTTATAAGAGTACATATTTAGACCGCACATTATACTGCTCTTGATCCGATTATTCATTGTCTAAATTTATTGTAATATTTTTTTAAATGTAAATATTTTATTATATTAAATATAAAAGTAAATCCCTCTAAATCTGGATGAAGTCATGAAGATAAGAGTTGAACCCTTGTAAAGGTGAGTGAGATTTGGACCAAAAACTTCTTCCACATTAACAAAGAAATCTTAGGATACATTTTTTTTTTCTTAAAAAAAATTATTACAATAAATATAAACCAAATCCATTCCCACAGAGTGTGAACAATATTTGATTAAGTTAAATTAAGACCATAAAATCACCATCACAATCTGAATTATGCCCATATTATATATGGACGTACAGATTGGTGTAAAATGCAGTGAAACATACGTAGAAGGCAAAGAGTTTGAAAACTTCATGCAATTTACAAAAAAAAAAATTATAAAATTATCTTGTTGTCTTTTTGTTGTTCACGAATGACGATTGTCATGATATATACATACCATTTGGATAATAATATGTATCTTTCCAAAGATCTTGTAATTAAAATTATAATATAATTAGAAACCAAATCTTCTATGTACATTGTACATATCTATATTAACCATTTATCCAATTGTGGGGGACACCATCCTATACGGTATTCAATCGATAGATAATAAATTAAAATACAAGAGGATTTTGTAGGACCGTATCTAATTTTGTATAATTATTAACTCCTAATTTATCTCAAATATTGTTTAATTATCTCATCAATTAATTAATTCACGTTCCTTCAAATTTATCAACTATATATGCCTTTGATTAATTATTCATGTCAATATTCTAGGAAGACATCACCATACTGTTTCAATAAAATTCAAGTTAAATTATATAATAAATTTAAGGTTTAACTTCACAAATGTAGGTTTACTACATATATATATATATATACTATACTTGCTTACAACTTCATATAATTCGTAAATTTATATTCAAACTTAATAGATTTTACGATCAACTATACAATCTTGACTTGGATACAAGTGTCTGAACCGGATTGATAACGAAACCCTTTTATAATTTAAAGTAATTGTATGAAATATTCCAGGGAATATATAGCTGCTTCCTTGCAAGAAACATGGGAACAAAGTTGAAGTTTTTTCTTGCTAAGTCATCGTTTTAAGTACTGCCATGCACATAAGACAAATATAATCTTGGAAGTTTAGACAACTTGAAGATTCACGACTGTTATGGACTTATATATGGTTTCTTCTTCCAGCTTTGGAGGCCACAAAAATATATTATTGGATCTTCTTCTTGATCTCTATTAATTCTGTTTTTATAATAACATTTTATTTCTTGTTTCCGTTCTCTGAATGGATAAGCACGCCAAACTTTATCAATATTATAAGGATATATAATTAGTTCTTTAATTATTTCTACATCAGATCCCAAATATATGTAAAGTGATGAGTTTGCACGTTACAAAATGACTTATATATATATATATTCTTAAAGGTGATTATGTTATTATGTAATATAATCGAGTGATTTTATAATATTACAGAGTCAATCCACATGAAGAAACGTGTGAGAAATCTAGCATTTAAAACCTTATATATGAAGAAAGAAAGAAATATGAACTTTGATTTCTTGTTACTTCTTGAAGTTACATGTCGACAATATATATGAGTTGGATAGTAAGATTATTTATTTATGCCGTCTCTAGTGATTCTTTATAATTGTTTAAGATAATGTTTGGATTGCAAAATCTCATGCATTCCAAGGCAACATGTACAGTATGCGTATCTTTATTTTAATATGTTTAGAGCATTTTTAATGGTATCTTTAAAAGTAAGAGAGTAATCAAAATTTAATTATTTATCCTAAAAATACCATCTAACATAGTAACAAAAATTTAGCAATAGGTTTAATCAATAATCAAATTGCCTCATCAATAATCAAATTTAAAGATTGATTTTCAATCATCAAATACAAACTTAACTCAATTTTTTTTTTCTCTTTTTTTCTCTGATTGCCCCAAAAATTTCAATCAGGTAAAATTCTTTTCTTCATTACGAATGGATTAATACTCATATCATATACATTCTCTTATCTTTTATAGGTTTTTTTTTTTTTTTTTTTTTTTTAACCATGTTTGGCTAATGATAAATTGAAGGAAATTTTTATTAGGATTCTGTAACAGCAGGTTGATTTTAGGGTAAAATATTTATTAACTGAGAATATAGTTTTGAATATAGTAGATTTTTGATTTAGATAAAGTTTATTATTATGGATTACACAATCATCAATTTTAGCAATCTCTGAAAACAATCCTCAAATGCCGATGTGGCAACTTTTGAGGATTCAAATTTACTTATACCGTTAAAGATGCTCTTATAAACTATCTACGTGTTTGCTTTGCAATAGCACACATTGCTATGTTTATAGTAATTGTATTTTTGATTATTATATATATAATATAGTATAATCACAGGTAATCTTTGCTTCGTATCTCCAAAATTATTGTAGCTTTGTGTATATGAAAACAAACAACAGATTGAGTCTTATCGAATTAATAACACAATCTGAGAGATGACCTATCACATCCCCATGATAATTAATTAATTAAGAACAAGCTTTTATCCAAAGAATGTACGAATATTTTTTTGTTTATGTAAAAAACCTATTACAATAAATTCAAGGTTTGAGTGAGGGGACTATGATTAGAATCCACAAACTCACAGTGTAAGTGTAAATAATATATCATTTAGTCAACCGTATTTAGTCACATATGATTGTATGAATAACTCAGTACATTTGTTTTATTAAAAACGTTTTTTGGTATTTTGGACATTAAACAGGAAGACCATTATTTCTCTTTCATTTTAATTTGCATGGCCCGTATTGATATCCTGCAAATCTCACAAAACATTAATGATAGGTACGTACATGATATTGTTTGATATGATCAACTGATATCAAACATTGTGAAAATTAATATATCTTTGTACTCTTGTGTTGGAAATCTGGATCTTCTTGTTTGTGCCGATTTTTACATTTTCATGGAAGAAAAAATCATCAGGTTATAATTAGTCGACGAATCAAAACAAAATTAAGAGATATACCAATCACGATTTGGAACAACACTCAATATATATAGTTACTAATTATTAAAATGGTGTTGGTCAAAAAATTTCTTGAATTCTGGATTCTTAAGGAAAAAAAGTACCGAAACAAGACAATTTTTACGATTACACATTATCTATCTATCAACTTAATTTGTATCAAGTTCCTTTAAGATTTCAAAATCTCAAATCTTTTCCTATCATTGTCTTGTAATAGTCTAGCAAATCATTTCTTATGGATAATGTATGGATAATGCGAACAGGATTTGATCGACATCTCTGGAGATGCATGTGATGTACATAAAGAATAATTATTATTTTTGCCTACCATCAGCTGTAATGCTATATAACCCAAAAATAATTAATTAAAAAATGGACTTAAAAAGTAGAACAACTCATTTTCGATATTATTTAGATTGATTTTAATTGGAACAAAAGTTTTAATTCAAAAAACTATTATATTGTTAATTAATAAATTAAGATGATCATAAAGTGGTAATGAGAAGGAGTTAAATTTTTGAATAATGTGAATGGATAATGATCAAGTGAGAAAACAATCAAGATTATCATTAATTACAGTACAGAGATTGGAATTTCGAGTACTCTCTGTATATTCGAAATTTGGTTGGTGCATGCATGAACGAGAAACAGCCAAATCATAAATCAACATACGTGTAGGTTTTGATCGATTAACGTTGCATGAAAATTAAAATAATTTATTTATTCAATGACAACCAATGGCACAATATATTGATTTCTCTCTAAAGGTATACAATTAGGTTGAAAATCATCACCACAATCCCACAAACATTACATAATTTAATTAATTAATTAATTCATTTTAAAGACAGGGATTGGAGTTTCCTTTAATTCAAACTCAAAATTTTTCCATAGAAAATGACAAGAAAGAAAACAAGTTTTACGGGACTTGATCAACTATCTTGAAAAACATTTTATATCTTTATGCATTCTTTCAAATCTATATATCCTTAGAATTCCATTAAAAAAAAATATAAAATAAAAAAAATTCAAAGCCCTTTTGAGAAAATGATACAACCAGACCAATTTGATCATCAACATTCAAGCTCTCATAATTCTAACTTGTTCGAATATTTATCGGTTGAGGAGTACATCAATTACGGTGAAGAAATGGAGGGATTTGTGTTTAATGATCACATTCATGAACCCTTTTCTCCCCCTTTCAATGAAATCGTTTCCCAATTCACACTTCCTCGTGAAAATAATAATATTTTCAATTCCTCGCTCGATAGTTTAGAGGATTTGAACATTTTCGAAATGGAAGCAGAGGTGAGAGACTGGTTGGCTGTAGATGATGACGATCACGAAACAGCAATTATTTCTTCAATCAAGTCATCTCTTATTTTACCGACGGAAGATATGGAGATCGAGAACCAACTTGGCTCGAACCAGCTAACCGAGGCTTATAGTGAAGCCATCGAAAAGGAACATAGAGTGCTCGCGAAGGTGATCGCGAGACGCATCAATGAGAAGGTCAGTCCCGTTGGTGAGGCTCGAGAGCGGCTCTTGTACCACTCATTTCATGCCTTGGATGGTGGTGGCTACATCAAGCATGAGTCTAGCAAGGTCTTCCATGCAGCTTTCGAAGCGATTTATCGAGTCTTAGTAAATGGAATGCTCGCTCATTTTGGAGCGAATTCAGCGATTTTAGAAGCTATGCCTCGTGACATTGAGGTCCTTCACGTAGTTGATTTCGACATTGGAGAAGGAATTCAATGGTCTTCTTTGGTCGTCGCTCTTGCACAACAACACAAATTGATGCAACGACAGAGTTTCGGTCTTGTTTCTCAACAATTGTCATTAAAAATAACATCAATCAAGTGGAAGGAGGAGATTTCTACGGATTCTTCGCAACGGCGATTCGAAGAAACAAAGAAGAGACTCCAAGACTATGCAAATTTTAACGGTTTGAAGTTGAAAATTGAAGAGATTGAACTTCAAGATTTGGTGAAGGAAATAAAGATGACAACAAAGAAAAGTTCAAGAGAATTTTTGGCTTTCAATTCCATGTGGGCTCTTCCTCACATGGGAAGAAGAAGAAGTACAAGAAAAGCTATGGAGTTTCTGAATGCTGCGAAAGGGTTTCTAGCAGATAATTCTCATGAGAGTACTTATGGTGCTATGATCACTTATGGGGATGGAGAGAATTTGCAGAGAATCATTAAGAACTGCTCATGTTTCGTATCGTTCTTCGAAAGTTACATGAAGCACTACCAGGCCTTGTTAGAGTCAATGGAAAGGAGCTTCCCACCGCGACTCGCAGAGGCAAGAGTAGCCATGGAGAGTTTGTTTGTGGCGCCATATGTGTCTTCTCGAGCTCTGCATGATATGTGGAAGGAAATGAAAGAAGTCAAATTATCGGTCTGGGGTGATTTTGATGATCATTTTCAACCAGGTGGGTTTGGGTTGAAAGTGAGCTCTGAGAGATTGATGGAGGCCAAAGTGATGATGTTGGTGAGACCACAAGGAGAGAATTTGTATAGTGTGAAGGTTGAAGGAGAAAATAATAATTCAAATGAGCTGGTGTTGGAGTGGAGAGAGACTCCATTGGTTAGGGTTTCTGCATGGAGATCATGACAACAACATTGCTATACATTAAAGATTCAGAAATCAGAGTAAATCCACATTGACATATACAATACTAGTTATATTATATGCATTCATTTTGTTTTTGTGTTTAATTATATTTGATTTTGTGGATATTGTACAATTATTGATTATTATCGGTTGTAATAGAGCAACTGTACGTACGTGAATAATATTGTACAATTAAAACTTCTAAATTAATATTGTATGTACTATTATTAGAATGAATATGTTACATGTATACAACAAAATTCATGCATTTTCTTTTTAATTACATTACCTTTTTGTTTTAACACTTTGATGTGGTTTGGTGATAAAAGACCGCCACTCCCGATATTGGGAGACAACTTCTTCCGATTATGAAAATAGATCAACATCCAAACCGTGTTATAATGTTTAATCTCAATTGGTCTCGACAGCCCTTCGACCCTTCTCGTGTCATTTTTATTTATTTATTAAAATAAAGTGCTATAATATTATTTTATTTAAATGAAGATATATTCGATGATTATGTGGTCAACAAGCTTTTGACCAAAAAAGAAGACAAGTACACAAATCTTCATAATATCCAAGCCCATGAGGCCATGATCTTCCAGCCCAATTAAATTCTTTTTCTAGATCTAATTAACCTGGACGACAAGTTGATGGAGGAAGAGGAAGTCATGCATAGTCATAGACGACATCAAAGAGGAACCTTGCAGATCGACGTTGTTGATGAGTTCCATTGACTTATCGATTTTTGGTAGCTCTAAGTCAATATATTGGTTAAACGATCCAAACTTTGAAAAAAATGAGCTTATAAATGTATAATTAATGTGATCTCCTATGGTCGGTACGTATTTGACGATGAAATTATTTAGTGATATGCGTGTAGTACCACTTATTCAACTATTCATACATCCATTCCAATATTAAAGTTTGACACTTAAGAATTTGTCTTATCGAATAAAGAATATATGAGGTGATATATACACATCCATTCCATTAAAGTTTGACAGTTGACACTTAAGAATTTATATTTTATCGAATAAAAAATATATGAGGTGATATATATATATCCTAAAATATCAAGAAATAATTAGAGTTTATGTCTAAATCAAAATCTATTATATATTTTATAATATAGTATTTCAATTTAATTTGAAGATAACTAGAAAACATAAAACTGTGACCGTAAATTCTGGCAAATTATTCCAACTTAATTAATAGTTTGTTGTTTGCTACTCATTTGAGCTAGAATACTCTATATAATTTATTATTAGGGGTCATAATTTATTCTATTAATTAAAATCCACCTTTTGACATTAATTGATGATCATTAAGATTGTTATAAACCAAGTAATTCTTCATTGTTTGTACTATATACATATCAACTTTTCATAATCATAATTAACAGTGAATCTAAGCATCTTTTAATGTGAGACATTTGTAGAAGCCCACAAAAGAGATAATCGATATTATATTTGAGCCCATAATATACTATTAGAATCATCTCGATAAGCCCTAGAAAAGACATGGAGAAACCTCGTGATGTGCTGTAATTTCCTCAAATTTAGGGATGGTGATGGGGCGGGTTCAGGGCAAAGTGACCCTCCTCGCACCTCGACCCATTTATTTTTTGAAAACCCGTCCCCTTATAAAACCCTTTAATAAATGGAGTAGGGTAGGGTATGTTTTCCCTATCCCCACCCACTTTACCGCATTTAACCCATAATATAAATTATTTATTAAAGTCTTGTCAAAAAAAATATTTATTAAAATAATAAATATATATATATCATAATGAATATGATATAATATATAAAGTAATTCCAAAAAACTATTGAAAATCATCTCATAAATATAAATCTCAAAACTAAACAAATAAATTCAATCATTTTAAAATATAAACATTGAACTAAATAATAAAATAAATAAATATTATATTTTAAGAGGAGCGGGGAGGGACGGGGATTATAAAACACATCCCTACCCTATACCCATTGCGGGTTTTATTATCTATCCCTATCCCCACCAAATTGAAACTCATCCCCACCTCATAAGTGCGGATCTCCTCGGGTTATTTTGCCATCCTTAACCAAATTTCGTTGTTTTGACATTCATTTTTCAATGTTTTCTTTTTTAAAAGGTATTTTCATATTTTAATAACTTTTGGCATAGATTTTTGTTTTCAATACAATTTTTTTTTTGGAACTAATATAGTCAATACAATTTATTTTCTTGAGCATGTTTAGAAAAAGATCTTTTTGAAATTCTTAATAACTTAATTTTTCTTGGGGTAGATTTCGAATTGTCAATATTAGTCCCGGTCCTAATTGGAAACCGGTTTTTATTTTTTTGTATTTATTCATGAATCCAAAGACTTATACTTATTTATCAATTATCATTCATTATTGTTGATAAATAAGAGTATCTCCAATGCAAATATACATTTTTGAGTTTCTAAATAGTGCCACATCAGCATTTCTATTTATTATGGACCCACTTTTGAAAAAAAATTAGAGAAATCCATATTTATATCTCCAATGCAATTATCTAAAGTCAAATATGCATCCATTTTATGTCCAATCATAATAAAACAATTATTACACTCTCTCTTTCCTCTTTTATTTTACAATTAAATGAGATTTAATCTTATTGGTGGAAAGAGTTGAAAGCTTTAATCTTATTGGTGGAAAGAGTTAGAAAGCATTTCTAAGAGAGTTTCTAGAATTAGAAACTCAACTCCATATTCTCTAATTTTTTTTTGGCCACATCATCTCCATATTCAACTTAGATAATAGCATTGGAGAGAGTTTTTCTAACTTTTTTAATATCTATCCTATATGGCACTCCATTTTCTCCAAATACATAATAGCATTGGAGATGCTCTAAGATTCTTTAAAACCATTTTCTTCTTCATATATGTCTATGCACTCACTAATTATTGCAACTGCATGATAGGTCAATAAACCATAAGGAATGGAAAATTTCAAATCCTATCAACTACGGCATATGATCATTATCACCATAAGTGTATATATATTCCCATTTACATGGAAAACTCTTAAAAGACTTTAACAAACTTATGTTGCCCCCATCAACGCAATTAATCTACATCGCATGCTCGATCTATTGACTTAGACAATTTCAAGTACGTCATTGTCTTTAATTAGTGATCTTAACTGTTATATATAATCACAGTTTTTGCTTGACTACTCACACAAATTACTTAAAAATAATCTATCATCCTCCAATGGCTTCATCAACAAGAAGTACACTTTCCTTAGCTTTTCAATCGCTTCTGTTTCTAATCTTCTTCTTTCCTGTTGATTCTGTATCTCAATTATCTGAAAACAACGTTGAATTCATCTACAATGGATTCAACGAAACCGAAAACAATAGCACAAAACTCACTCTAGAGGGAGCTTCGATTTTCAAACCATATGGTGCACTCAGGCTCACCAACAGATCAAATGGTGTCATAGGCCATGCATTTTATCCTCACAAAATACAAATGTCTGATAAAAACAACAACTCCAAAAATGCTTCTTCTTTCAGCACACATTTTGTATTTGCAATACACACTCCATCTCCAGGCCAAGGAGGCTTTGGTCTTGCCTTCACAATAGCTCCTTCAACAAGGTTCCCAGGCGCCGCGAGCGAGCACTACATGGGGATTTTCAACTCCTCCAACCATGGAAAGTCCTCCAATCATGTATTCGCAGTCGAATTCGATACCGTCAATGGCTTTAACGAAAAGGCTGACTTTCAAGGAAACCATGTTGGTATCAACATCAACGGCATGGTTTCAAAGAAGTTGGAACCGGCTGCTTATTATAAAGGCGACGGCACGGGTAAGGATGAAATGCAATTGGAAGGTCATGGAAATCCAGTCCAAGCTTGGATTGAATATGATGGTGCAAATAAAGTTGTTAATGTAACAATTTCTCCTTTCAACGTCACAGAGAAACCATCAACACCATTATTGACTTATTCGTTTGATTTGTCGACTGTTTTCTTGGAATCCATGTATGTCGGTTTCTCAGCTTCTACAGGAAGCAAAGCATCAAGCGCTCATTACATATTGGGTTGGAGTTTTGCGATGAATGGATCAGCTCCACCACTCAATCTTTCAAAGCTTCCAATACCGGAATTTGAGAGTACTAGATCATCTTCTTTGAAACCCCATATCAAGATTCTCATTGCAGTTTTATCTGCTTTGACAATCGTTTTGTTGGGGGTTTTGATTTGTTTTAAGATGTATAGAAGATTTACCCAGTTTGAGATTCTTGAAGATTGGGAGCTGGATTGTCCTCACAGGTTCAGATACAGAGATCTTTATAGAGCAACTAAAGGTTTCAAAGAGAGTGAAGTGATTGGAGTTGGTGGTTTTGGTACTGTTTATAAAGGTGTGTTGCCTACAAGTGGGATTGAAGTTGCTGTGAAGAAAGTCTATCGTAATTCAATTCAAGGAATGAGAGAATTTGCCGCGGAGATTGAGAGTTTGGGACGATTAAGGCACAAACATTTGATCAATCTACAAGGCTGGTGCAAGAGAAAAAATGATCTCTTGTTAGTCTATGATTACGTCCCAAATGGAAGCCTAGATTCTCTCCTGTTTGATAATATGCGAACGCGACAACAAGGCTCGATATTGAGCTGGGAAGAGAGGTTCAATATCATCAAAGGCATTGCATCCGGGCTATTGTATCTTCACGAAGAGTGGGAGCAAGTTGTGATTCACAGAGACATCAAGTCAAGTAATGTACTAATAGACGACGACATGAACGCGAGGCTAGGTGACTTTGGCCTCGCAAGACTATTTGATCATGGAAAAATATCACACACTACTGATGTTATGGGCACGGTTGGTTACATCGCGCCTGAATTGGCTCGTACTGGTAAGGCCACAGCTTGCACGGATGTGTTTGCATACGGGGTCTTGCTTCTTGAAATAGCTACCGGAAGAAGGCCTCTCGATACAGATAACTTCATTTTAGTTGATTGGGTACTTGAATTCGAACAATTGGGTCAAATTGTTGATGTCGTTGATCCAAAATTGGGTTCTAGTTATGTAGTTGAAGAGATGGAGTTGGTTCTAGGACTAGGGTTGATTTGCTCCCATCGAAGACCTGAAGCTAGGCCTACCATGAGACAAGTTTTGACGTATCTTAACGAGGATGATTTGCTTCCGGCGATTGATAACCGGAGCTCAGTTGATTATTCTCAACGTCCCGATACGAACTCAAGATTCTTGGAAATAATGTCTGCAGATAGTATCAGACATCTTTCTTTTTCCATTGGTGGCTTCTCTTCTAGTTCCTTAGAATCTGGTAGATAGTAGTACTAGATCAATTCTTGATAATGATTTCTTTTTTGTGAATGATCTCTCAAGTTAATATTATTGTTTCTACATCCAATCTTCGTTTTGTTCCATTCATTCTGATAAATAAAAACCTTAAGGCTTGTATGCAACTGTGGTACACGCATGTGCAGCAACACAAGTCTGGAAAAATAGTTGAATTATGGAATTATAGAATCTTTTTCAAGTTATTTTGACAAAAATTACAAATATAATAGTAAATAAATTTAAGAGGTTGGGCATTGTTAAATTAATGGAAGAAAGAAAAAATTATCAATTGCGGAATCCTAATTTCGATCGTATTGAAACAAAATTTATTTCCACACTTAAAAAAAAAAAAATAAGTGGACCAAATAAATCTTACTCTTAAAAATATTCAAATTCGGATAAAATATTCACCGCATAGGTGGAGCGGTGTAGGACCACACGGAGAAAAGGCCGGTAGAAAATTCGTGTCATCCGGTAGAAGACTTGACCTTCTCCACATATTTTGTTATTGGAGGAACGACCTAAAAATGCAGAGACTTGACTCGGTTGGATTTTCGGGTTATTGTGGGCACGTCAGAGGAAACTACCGACTTGTGTTCCGACATGGATGACCATGTCACCTTAACAGCTTACGTTACAGGCACGTCAGTGAGGTTAAGATTGGTGTGCTGATATGTCTAAACACGTCAGCAGAACATAGTGACGTGTTAAAACATGTCGGCAAAGAAGGTTGACGTGCCCGCAGTAAGCGAGAAACAAGAGAGGCGGATCAATAAATTGTTAAATGGATTCGAGCCCGTTGTTTGATTATTTTTAGTGGGCCTAAAAGTAGCTTAGCCCAGTAAGTATTTGCTTTATTTGGGCCAAAAATATTTATGTTGGGCAACCTCTTCCTTTTAAATCAGAAATCCCCAAGAAAACAAAGCCAGAGCAGACTGTCGTCTTCGATATGCGAGTGTCGATGGTGGGATGGCGGGGATCTGGGCGGAGACGGTGGTGGTTTGGGGACCTCCGACCGGATCATTAGAGATTGTGGTATGTATTTTTTTCACCTATTTTTCGTTCTTTTAAAAAAATAGCTCTTGTCACTCTCCATTTTTTTATTTTTGTTTCCTCAAACAAATCTCAAATCAGTTTTGAGTTTCCGTTTCTCGCTGCAAATAGATTTAATGGAATTGTTGACGAAGATTTGCAGAAGTACAGTTTTTCTAAGCTGCCTGAGCACGTCACCCTTGATTTGCTGACGTGTCCGCGCACGTCACCATGTTTGGCTGAGGCACGTCACGCATGACCCGATGACGTGGTCGGACACGTCACCCATATCCTGCTTACGTGACAGGGACTGATGTGTCCGGGCACGTCACCCATGCCACACTGATGTGGAGTCCATTTTTGCTCATCCTCCAACAAGGGGGTAAGCATTACCCCCTTCTCAAATGGATGACATGTGTCCATGAAGGGGTAAATTTGTCCAAACATAATTACCTCCTTAGACACGTTAAGGGTCAAGATATGGTGCTGCGGTCAGAACAAGGAATGCTTTAACCATTCAGCCACAGGTTTAGTACGAAAGCCCTCCCGCATCAAGTAAAGGGGACGATCCATCCATTTATTTGTATTTGTCCAATGCTTGAAGATCTATCCAACATGCTGAAGTTTTAGACTTTTCAAACCTCGATAACTACCCGCCCCTCTTTGAATGAGGAGCTTCACTCTTTATACTTTAGAAAAGACTCCCACTCCTAAACACGGAATAATCAGACGAGTGAAATTCCACGCTGGAAGCCCCACTTACTGATCTCAACTTGGCGGTTCATTTGTCATCCATTTGGGAGGGGTAATAGTTACCTCCCTTGAAAGGAAGGTGAGCAAAAATGTTCTCCACTGATGTGTCCTATCAAAGTTTGACACGTCAGTACATATTGGCTGACGTGCCCGAATTATCAGATGACGTGTCATGTAGAGTTGACTGCTGAGTGATGACTGGGATAGTCAACGGTCGTCAACCCAATTATTATTTTTTTCCATTCCAATGATTCAATGAACTTGAATCTTAGAAAAGGAACAGATTTTCACTTTCCCTCAAGAAAACAAATTTCCATAGCCTGTTTGTTTCGACAGAAAACAACATGTAGAAAAAAAATTCCAGAAAATGCAGCTTTTCTTTCGACAGAGGAAGTAAAAAACTGTTCCTTTCTACATGTTTTCTGCGAAAAGAAACAAACGATTGATTTGCACAAACTAATAGAATTAGGTTCGGTTTCTGGGTGAATCGTATTAAGACAAAACATTTTACACCGAAAAAAGCTGCTAGATAGTTTGTTATGTGATTTCTTGTTTATTTCAATGTTTACAAGTATCTCCATTTCGTTTTTCAACTGGGCATTTGAACTTTTATATCATGAAATGCAATTTGTTAATTATTGTTTTGATTTCCTTGAGATGTCCAGCCTTGTATTAGTGATTGTGAAGGTAACAAGCCATTGATGTCTTGATGTCTTGGCTTGTTGGAATTTTGTAGCTACCCTGGAACAAATTTAGTGCATATTAGTTACAATAAGATGTTGTTGATCCAAGTTGGGTTCAAGTTATGTTGTTGAAGAAACGGATCGAGTTTGGTTTCTATAGGATCAGGGTTGTTTTGTTCCCATTAGAAATCAAAAGCTAGGCCTATGATCACGAGACAAGTTTTGAAGTAACTTAATGGGAGATGACTTGCTTCCTGTGATTGGTAACTGGACCTTTGTTGAATCTCAACCCTTCAAGATTTTTTATATTTCTGTTTAGTCTTGAACTTCTGAGTCAGTTTAGTTGAGTTATGACCATAGAGTTACCATTGGATCATCTCAACTTTTGTTATCCAATAAATATTGTTAACGATATATACATCTAACTTTTCACTAGTATAGTTCATGCTCTTTTTATTTTTTAAAACTTAATTCGGGGTTTGGGAGAGGGTAAGGACTCGAACGCACAACCTCAAAGGTATTAGATAGATTGAGTCAATTATTTGGGAATATGAAGGGACCCCTTATTATATTTAATTAGGATAAGGTCTAGATATCTCGATATCATTACACTGCCGGTCATGCATATCAAACCAAAACCATGTGATTCTCTTTTAAAAGAGGACCACAATATTACATAAATCCATTTAAACGAAACACCAAATGTACTGTTATGATAAAGAATTCAAGTTGTAGCCAGTAACCTTAAGAAATTATATAGCAAGATAGATTTACCAAGCTTTAGTTGAATATATAGTTGTTTTCTGGAAAATTTGAGTAGTAAAAGGTCTATAATTCAATGAATTTCATATTTAATGCTATGTATATTGATTTATATATAATTTGTGTACTCAATACTCGTTCTATTTTAAAGATACATTGTCATATCATAAGTTGGGATATTGGGTGAGATGTGGGTTGCGTTAGGATATCTGCTTGTATTGATTACAGAGAACGTAACTAACGTACAGAATCCTTACATAATCCTTGGAGAAATTATTGCTTGCAATGGATTCTTCATAACAACTGTGAACTCTTGCTTCTCTGACAAATCAACTTCATTTCCCTCCACAGCTTTCCACTCAAAACTCCAAACCAAATTGGCCACAAAATATTCCAAATGAAGCATAGCCAGACCAACTGCAGGACAAATTCTCCTCCCAACCCCAAATGGCATCATCTTTATCTCCCTGCTCCCTGTTATATCAAACACTTCCCTAATTTTCTTATCACCATGATCATCATGATCGGTACCATCACCACCGTTCAAAAATCTTTCAGGCTTGAACGCCATCGGATCCTCCCAGACTTTGGGGTCCCAAGCCATCTCAGCCAGCGTGAAATTTATAGTTGCATTCTTTGGTATTGTGTATCCACCTAGCTCCACATCTTCTGTCACAGCGTGTGGCAACACAAGATATCCAGGAGGATGTCGCCTCAAACCCTCCAAAATTACCGCTTTAAGATATGGCAGTTTCTGCAACTTATCTTCCTCTACTTCGTCTTCCTCGTTCATGATCCCTTTAATCTCCATATACAGCTTCTCTTGGATTTCTGAGTATTTTACCAAATTCGCCATGATCCATTGCAACGCTGTGGAGGTCGTGTCTGTACCACCGTTGATAAATTCTGAGCATAAAGTGACAATTTCCTCTTCATTAAGTTTTCTCTTCTCTTCTGGGAGCTGTAAATCCAACAAAGTATCAACATAAGATAACACATACTGGTCATCCTCCGTAGCCTTGCTTAAATTTTCTTCTTTCAATTTCTTTCTTGCTCTTATCAGTGGAATCAATATGTTTTCCTGATCTTTGCGCGTTTGAAGGAACTCCACCCACTTGCTGCGAAGCACAATCTTGGTCAATCTCGGCCAGAAATTGAGTATATTGTAGCGGACATAACCAAATAAAACTCGACGCTGAACTTGCTCGATTTCTTTGATTTGTTTCTCATCAAGTTTGTCCCCGAAACACATAAACACCAACAGACAAAACATTGCGTATTGAAAATGATCAATTACACAAACTGGGTGGTGATCACCATTTTTTTTGGACTCTGATTTGATGGAGTCCATGAGGATTTGCAACACCCACTTGCGTGCATGCTTGTATGATTTCACACGCGAAGGATGGAGAATCTCTGATGTGAGATTACGTCGCAGAACCCGCCACATAGGGCCATAGAAGCCAGAGCTGATGTTATGCTGATTGCTGCTACTGACTTTGTTGGTGGCAGGAGCGCTTGGACGTTCAGCGAAAACAGCACCCTTTTGGACCAAGGCCTTGTGAGCAAGGGAACGATCCGCGACAAAGATGACAGGGCGAGAGCCAATATGGAGAGTGACCAGTGGGCCGAATTTCGCATGGAGATTGCCGAGGAGGACAGCATCTGTTTCGGAAGAAGATCTGCGAAGCCATAGGAAGCCATTGCCGAGGATGGGGAAGTTGGCCGGTCCTGGAGGGAGGTTTCTGGCGGCAGCTGGGAAGAGAAGGTTGATGAAAGCTTTGAGGAGAGCAGCAATGGATATGGAGACTATGATGATGAACCAGGCTTCCATTTCCATAGTCACAAAAAATCTTAGTACAATGGTGTTCTTTTTTTTTTTTTTTTTTGAAATGAGTACAATGGTGTTCTAAATGGTAACAAGCATATATATATATCCATGGTGTGGTGTGATTTATGATTATTTTGATTTGTTTAATTTTATATTAATTTTTTTCTTGACCCAGTTTAATTTTTCTACTACAAACAATACTTGTAATCTACCTAATGATGTTTGAAACTTGATTTCCAAGTTTGGTTTAAATATTTAACTGAGCCATCAATGACATATTACAAAGATGATGCTAATAAAGATAGTAAAATTGAGAGATTGTTGAATCTGGCCGGCAACTAGAAAATGTTAAAAAATAAACTTGACCAGCAAGCAAAATAGGGATCCAATTTGGATAACTTTCAAAATATATAAGTTTAATATGTTAAGTGAACTGTTCCCTTTTAATTGCATAGTCTAATAATTTCCTGTGTTTGATTGGTGTCATACTTTCGTATCCTTCCAACGATAAATTTAAAGAGATCTTCTAAAATAAAATATTTAAATTGTAATTTTGTGACCTATATGGCTATATGTCATCTAGCCAATGAAAAAATTCCATATTATTCAAAGGGTTTGATACTTTCAAAAATCGGTTTGAATAAATAAACTATCGATGAAGTAGTTATCATGATTACGATCATGAAGAGTAGTTATGTTAACGGCCAAAAGATTTGTCTCCACTCATTTACTCAATAAGCCTATCCAATAAATTTAAAAATTAAAATTATATTCTATAAATCCTCAAACATTACGAAATTGACCTTAATACAATTATACGTTCAATTTTTATTCCTTCCTTGATAACTTATTCTACAAAATAAGTTTCTAAAGAAATGTATGGAATTCTCTTACAAATTATAGAGCAGATTATGGAAGAATATCAAAATATTAAAAATGATTTGTAATCAGTTTATTGAACCAACCCAAAATTTGTTTTTTGTTAATAGTGGGTGTACTTAAAAGAAATCTGGGCTGTATTTAGCAGATCATTTGAACAGCAGATTTCTAAATATAGCCCAGCCCAGTAAGTATATGCTTTATTTGGGCCCAAAAATATATATGTTAGGCAACCTCAAATCATAAATCAGAAAAGCCAGAGCAGACACCAGACAGTCGTCTTTGATATGCGAGTGTCAATGGCGGTGGGCATGGCGGGGATCAGACCGGAGACGGTGGTGGTTTGGAGAGCGCCGACCGGACCATTAGAGATTGAGGTATGTTTTTAGTTTCTATTTTTCGTTCTTTAAAAAAATAATAATAATAAAATATCTCGTCACTCTCGATTTTCTGATATTTGTTCTCTCGAATCTGAAATCAGTTTTGAGTTTCCATTTCTCGAATCTCAAACGATTTAAGGGACTTGTTGATGGAGATTTGCAGATGTACACTTTTTCTAAGTTGGTGACGTGTCCTGACACGTCACACATGTATTGCTGACGTGCCCGTCACGTCGGCTTGACTGGATGACGTGGCCGGTCAAGTACTATCGTGTCCGTACTTGCATGCTGACGTGCCCAGACAAGTCATGACTTACCTGATAGAGTCAACCGTCGTCAATCCAATTCATTTTTTTTTTTTTTCTTCATTCCAGTGAACTTGAATCTTAGAAAAGGAACAATTTTTCATTTCCTCTCTCGGAAGCGTTTTTTTTTTTTTTTTTTTTTTTTCCCTAGCTTGTTTGTTTCGACAGAAAATAACAAGTAGAGAAAATTTCCCAGGAAAATGCAGTTTTTTTTTTTTCTTTCGACAGAGGAAGTGAAAAACTGTTCCTTTCTAGACTCTGTTTTCTGTGAAAACAAGCAAACGATGGATTTGCACAAACTAAAAAACCAGTAGGATTATCTTCGGTTTCTGGGTGAATCGTATTAAGACAAAATATTTTACGCCGAAAACATTTGCATAGGTAGTTAGTTGTGTGCTTTTGGTTGAAGAACCGATCATTTCTGCTCCTTGTGATTGCTTTTTCTTGATGCTAGGTTTTTATTGTTTAATTTGTATGCTCAATAAGGTTTTAATCATGGAAGTATTGTGTTTGTTTTGTGATTTGTTTTAAGCATGAATTATCTATTAGTTATGTGGTTGATCCAATGGAGTTTGGTTTTATTAATGTTTTTCTAGTCATTACACCTTTGTTTTGTAATATTGCATGGACGGCTTTACAAAAATTACATTAACAAAAGCTTCGTTAAATTATTTAGTTCTATAACGTTACCCATCATGCTTCTTCGATTAGTTCGTTATGGTCCGTGTTATTGACACCCCACCAATGAAAAAAAATAAAAATTTAAGCCTAAGTACAGCCTAATATATTGTCGAAGGTTGGTGACTGTTTGTTGAATTTAAAATACTCGACATGAAGAGGTTATCTAATTTAAATAAAATTACACATTCTTATTCAACAACTAATTAATTTAATTAAAATTAAATTAACATTATAACATAAATCATTATTATCCCATTACCAATAGAAAAAAAAATTCCCTTAACAACTCAATAAAAATCCAATTAAAAATTAACACGTTTCACTTGAGATTGGCAACTAGCCAACTAGCAACTTGGCAACACACGTGGGGCCCACAACCTTGTTTTCCGATTGGTTGATGTGTTTGACTTTTCTAGGTCAACACTTAGGTAGGAACACAAATGTGTTTTCACATGGAATGATACTATCATATCATTCAAACCTTTTATATTATTCACATTTTACAATGATTCGATAGATATGTTAGTGTGCGATTGAGTTGTATTTTTAAGTAGGGATGTGCACGGTTTTACAATCCGAGATAAATCGAATCGAACCGAATATAAAATATGTATTTGGATTGAGTCATCTTGTTAATATGAGTCAATCCAATTCAAAAAAAAAAAAAACGTATAGAAAAACGTAGATGTACTTACATGTTGTTTTTAGACTTAGGCAATTTCTTCGTGGCTAATATTGTTTCAAACATGAATAATACATAATTGATCACATTTGTCTATGATAATGAACAGAGCCTCCCTTGCTACCACAACTTCACAGTAAACAGTCTCACCACGCACCCATATTCATAGACTTGTTTTTTTGACTCTTGTTGTGTTGGAAATTTATTTGGTGATTTTTGATTATTTTCCTAAACTTTTCTAGTAGATTGTGATTTGTTTCAAGATTCCTGGTCTTAGAAGTCATATAATGTAATCCTTTTATTTTGATTATAGTGAAAATTTATTTACGGAATTTTATCCACATGGACGTAGACATTAAATCCGAACCATATAATATCTTAGTGTTCATGTGTTATTATTTATTTGCTTGCTAAGTTTGGTATTGCATCATAATCCCATCACTTTGACATGATTATATATATACCAACTTGCTTGTTTTCTCTTCTCTTGAATGTGAAAACTTGAAGTTTTATTTGTATACACATGTTCTTCTTTCTAATCAAACCATGATTGTTTTTACAAAATAAATGCATACAACAGGTTACAACAAATAAAGTCAAATCTCTACTCTCATGGCAAAAATGAAGAATTCTTTGCCTTTCTTTCTCTTCTTCTTCTTCTTCTTCTTCTTCTTCTTCTTCTTGTTTTTCTCTGCTTTTGCTGATGAATCTAATGAAACCAGTTTCAGCTTTGAAGGATTTGATGAAGATGGTGAAAATCTTACTCTAGAGGGAGCTTTGATCATGAAGCCTAGTGGTGTACTTAGGCTCACTAAGAGGTCAACTAATGTTACAGGGCATGCATTCTATGCTGAATCAATACAAATGTTTGACAAAACCAATACAAATGCTTCTTCTTTCAGCACATCTTTTGTCTTTGAGATCGTACCTTCAGGTTCAGACTCCGGCGGTCATGGACTGGCCTTCGTGCTTGCTCCTTCTGCAGAACTTCCTGGAGCTGAACCCGGGCACTACCTCGGAATTCTCAACAGTAAAAACGATGGTAAAGATTCAAACCATATCTTCTTTGTTGAATTCGACACTGTTAATGGTTTCAATGATAACACGAATGCTCAAGGAAATCATGTTGGAATCAGCACCAATGGAATGTATTCACTTGTATCAGAACCAGCTTCTTATTATGTCAATAACACAAATCATAAAGAGGAACTTTTGTTAGAGAGCAGTCAACCTATCCAAGCTTGGATTGAATATGATGGTGTTAACAAAATTGTGAATGCCACAATAGTTCCCGGAGGCATGAAAAAACCTGTGAAACCCCTCATTTCGTTGCCTATCGACCTCTCTAAAACTGTCAAGGAAGCCATGTATGTTGGTTTCTCCGCGTCTACCGGAGCAGATTCAAGCTCTCATTACATTCTAGGATGGAGTTTTTCATTGAATGGATTGGTTGCTCCTCCAATCAATTTTACTAATCTTCCTAGATCGCCAAAGGAGAAACATTCGACAGCTGATGATCCGAAAACTATAGCTCTGATATCTGCCTTGTGCATTGTTACTGTTCTATTGCTGTGCATAGTGGGTTGCTTTCTGTTTTTTAGAAGGAGAAGGAATTCTGAAACTCTTGAAGATTGGGAGATAAATAGTCCTCACCGGTTACGATATAAGGATCTTTATGCAGCAACAAAGGGTTTTAAAGAGAGTGAAGCGATTGGAATTGGCGGGTTTGGTGCAGTTTACAAAGGTGTTTTACCAAATGATGGAAGGGAAATTGCTGTGAAGAAGATTACCCGTAATTCGCTTCAAGGAATGAGAGAATTTGCAGCGGAGATCGAAACTTTGGGATGTATGAGACACAAGAATGTGCTCAATCTCCTTGGATGGTGTAAGCAAAAGAATGATCTACTATTAATCTATGAATACATGCCAAATGGAAGCCTTGATTCTCTTCTCTTCAATCCGAAAAATGGGTTCGTGTTAAAGTGGGAACAAAGGTTCAATATCATCAAAGGCATAGCAGCTGGGCTGCTATATATGCATGAAGAATGGGAGCAAGTGGTGATTCATAGAGATGTGAAGCCTAGCAATGTACTAATAGACGCTGAAATGAATGCTCGGTTAGGTGATTTCGGTCTTGCCAGGCTCTATGAGCCTGGAAGAGTTTCACACACCACCAATGTTGTTGGCACAATTGGTTACATTGCGCCTGAAATGACTCGCACAGGCAAGCCCTCGACAAGTTCAGATGTATATGCATATGGGGTTTTGCTGCTTGAAATGGTCACTGGGAGGAGGCCTACCGATGCAGGCCACTGGCTGCTGGTGGATTGGGTGAGAGACTGTCAACAACTAGGCCAAGCTCTCAATGTCATCGATCCCTTGCTGGGTTTAAATTACGCTGTTAAAGAGATGGAACTGGTCTTGACATTGGGTCTGATTTGCTCTCACCACGTACCAGAATTTAGGCCAACCATGAGACAAGTTATGCGGTACCTCAGTGGGGACGATGATCTTCCTTTCGTGGATGATTGGAGCTCTGCAGATCGTTTTCAACCAGGTTCTGACCACGAGAACAGATTCCTGCTAGGATTGTCCCGCGATACGCTCCAATCGTACCCTCAACATTGGAATTCTCTTCCAGCTGGTAGATAATTAATAATCAATCAAATTACATTCTTTCTTTTCCAATATGTTCTTTGTTAAGTGAACTTACACTTGTATGAATGCTCTTCCAATTGTGAATCTGTAGCCTGAGTACTCTTTATTTATCGAATTGGATACACTTTTGGATTAGCAGATTATACAAATGTTTGATAAATTTGTGGTTGGTTTTATGCATTGAAGTAATGAATTTGCTTTGTTTAACTGATATTTTTTCAACTGTTATATGAAACACAATTTGCTAAAGTGATTGCCAATGTGCACTGATGTGTTGGCTTGTTGGAATTTTGTAGCTGCCCAGGAGCGAATCTAGTGGTGTTGGATTCTAGCGCAAAAGATTAGTAGAAGATGATCATGTCATGACTTGCTTCCTGTTATTGATAATTGGAGCTATGTTGATTCTCATCATCAACTCAACCATTTGAAATGATGAGCTCAAGATTCTTGGAAATTGTTTATTTCTGGAGATAAATTTATCAAAAGTTCATGTCTTTTTTCGTCCAATTGTTGGCATCTTTTTCTACTTCTAGAATTTGGTAGATAGTACTTCTTCAAGTCTTGATTTTCTTCATGTGGTATAACAAAAACAACGTCCAGTCAATGGAGAGCTGATCAGTTACGGGATCTCGTACGTTTTTATTTTACCAATATCAGTTCATTTTACACTGATACCAATTAAGATTCTATATAATAAAAACATGTAGAATTCTCTCATCCGATAATTTTTAGCTAGCTTACGAGTAATAAATAAATAAATACATGATGAATTTTAGAGTTTACCCATATGTAATTGTGTTTTTAATCAAAGAATTACAAAAAAAAAAAAAAAAAAAAAAAAAAAAAAAAAAAGGTCCCACAAGTTTTAATCTTCCCTATTTGAGTGTTGTATTGCTTTGAGAAGGTTGGGCTTTCACTTGACAGTTCTCTTCAAAGACGGACCTAAAATTAAAAACTAGCCCACCTCATTATGCTTTACTTGGCCTAAATATTTGACAGTTCTCTTCAAAAAACCAAAACAAAAGCTTTTGTCACTCTCTCTCAAATTTCTAATTTTGTTCTCTCAATCTCCTACTGATTTGAGATTGTGGAAAGCATATTATTTTCTCAATTTCTTGATTTTCAACTTTAAATTTTATACTTTTAAGTTTAATATTGTTCGTTTGTTCATTTGGGTTTTGAGGGTATAAGGCATTCGATTCAATTATTCCTTCCATTATGATGTAGAACAGGTGGCGGAGTCCTTCATGACTTTGATGGACCGACGGAAATTCAAGCATAAGTGATTTCTGGCGACGGAGTCGAAATGGCGTGAAACTTTCACGGTTGAAGAGAAACGACGATTAGTTATTAAGTCACAACCTTTGGCAGTGAGGCACAACCTTTTTCAGTCAAATTTCATCGTTTAAGCCTTGTAATTGCCATTTTTACTATTTTAGGAAACTTTTGTTTTGGTAATAATTCGAGTTTTAAAAGTCAGAATCATCTACTGTCAATTCTGCCTTGATTTAGGACTTGATTTAGGACTTTAGTATTATTTGTTTCCTCTATTATCTCAATTTTGCTATTTTTTGTAATTTCCCTAAATTTGGCTTGTTTCCTTGCTCAACAAGGATTAAGGTTTCGTTTTTTTTAAATAGGCTTGTAAGTTGAAAGGCAAATCAACTTTTATCTAATAGAATTCATATTTTCTCTTAAGAGTTTTTCTCTTTTTTGGTGGATTCCAATTTATTTTGGAATATAGACATTGGTCTTATTCCTTCACTGTTTCACGCTGCATCACATTATCAATGTATTCTACAAAGTTAAGATGTGTTTAACAGGTTACTTTAACTACGAATCAAAATGCTAGATAAAGTTGACTCAACAATATGCTTTTTATGAGAGAATCTTTTGTGAGATGATTTTACTAAGAGAATTTTACTCAAAAAATGATATGTGACACATCCAACCAATCATATATTATATTGTTTTATGTGTTGTTTTCTGAATGAAAATCTCATAATGAAATCGTCTCACCGAAGATTTTCTTATATCTTGCACCCAAATCAATAAAATTATATGTGTCAATCATGTTCCTCTCTTTAAACTCTAAATTACAAATCACATCGTCTCACGGAAGATTTCCCTCGCACAGAAGATTATATGCTTTGCAAACACTTCCATTTCGTTGTAGGAACTTTAATAGAAAACAAATTTTGACAAGCTTAAGCCAAGTACAAGAACAGCCAAATATTGTCAAGGATTTGTGATCTTTGACATAGAAAAATGAATTTAATAACACACTTTGTCTCCTTTTAAAAAAATTAATACACTTTGTCTGATATAAATAACATGAAGAGGTTATCTAATTGAAATAATTACACATTCAATTCAACAATCTAGCTTAATCAATCATTAATTAAATTAAAAATGAAATAAAATTGAAACATAATCATCATCCAAATCGGTAGGAAAACTCAATTAATAAAGATCAAAGATCAAAGCCCAAATGTATCCAATCAAAAGTCAACACGTTTCACTTCAGTTGCAATCTACACGCGTACGGCGTACTTACGGTAGTTGATGTCTTCAAGAACTCATCTAGTTTGATTTTTTTTTTTTTTTTGATATTACAACAATTGACGGAATCCTAAGAGAATTGGACTCTACTAGCATAGCCCGGACTACTACTCCCATAAATGGGGAGAGAGCACCCACACAAAAGGAGAGACAAAGAATGAGTATATATATATACATGCATGCCGGGCATTGAACCGTGGTGGTAGAGTCTCCCACTAGAGAGTCACACCACATTGGTAAGAGGTCATTGGCATTATATAGTTTTATTTTTATAGGTCAACTCTCTGGTGCTTCTTTGGACCACATTGAAAAATATTATTTTATCATTTGAATAAAAGTTTATTAATATCTTATTAGTAGTCATCTTATTAACTTTCTATAAATGGTGAAAATATAAGTAAACTTAAATTGTATTATTTGAATAAATGGATTATAGCAATACCATATCATTTGGACGCCGATATCAAATTTAGACAAAGTAGTATTACTACAAAAGGATAAAAGTTGCCATTCATTTTGACGAAAAAATGTGAGGAAAATCACTTCTAAAAAATTGGAGTAATACTAAACATTACAAACCCCAAGGGGTGGTGCCGTTGGTCACTAGGGCAAGCCGTAAACTCGGACGTCCTTGGTTCGATCCCTGGCAACCACGTTTCTCTTGGGGCCACTGGAGGTTTACTCGACTATTAACTTCAGGGCCTTGTGGAATTAGTTGAGGTGCGCGTAAGCTGGCCCGGACACCCACGAATACCAAAAAAAAAATACTAAACATTACAACCACTACCATTGTCACAACTTTTCAATCACAATACATATGGCAGTTGAGGTGTCAATTGGTAAGTGGGTACACATTAATAATGATTTATCTCATTTACCTATGTATCCACTCCCCAACTGACATATCAACTACTACATGTACTGTTAATGAAAAATTGTGATAGTACTTGGGCCTCTTGCCAATGTGATTGGACCCTCCCTTGGGAGCCTCCACTACCACGGTTCAACACCCGCTGTGTGTATGTATATATATATATATTATTTGTCCCCCTTGGTCATTAATCCCAAGGGTGGGTGTTGTCCCACCTATTGTGGGTGCTCTCTCCCCACTTGTGGGAGCTACAGTCCAGGCTGCGCTAGTAGAGCCTAATCTTGTCGGTCCCGGCAGATGTTGTATATTAAATAAAAATAAAAATAACATTACTAAAAAAAAATTGTCACAAAAGTTTGGTGGGTCAATGCACAATGTAGTTGCTATCCTTTTGAAAAACACATGTACTTACTTGCAGGTATTATTCTCTGTAAGACTTTCTAGATAACTATCAATGTGGCCACTATCAAAACAATCAACAAAAAAACGCTCAATTTGTCTATGAAAATTAAATGAGTGGAACAGGAGCCTTCCTCGCACGGCAAGTAGTGCATGATTAACAATCCCAATTCCTATCACCACCCACATTCATGGACTTTGTTCTCATTACTCTGACATCACAATCACACCCTCTCAAAAGTAGAATTAGACGTTCAATCAGTTTAACAATATTCTAATTTGAGTTGCCATTACTGTATGTCATATATAAAATTTTAAAAAAATGGAATTACTATCGCAAGGAGTGAAGTGAAGAGGAGTCTCCTCCATCAACCTCTATTTTTTTTTCTTCAGTAGTGCTACACATCTCACCTATAATCCCACAATTTACATCCCAATACACGTAGCAGTTGAGGTGTCACTTAATGAGTGGACAAACGTTAATTGGTGAGTGAATACATGGGTAAGAGAGATAAGTATCAATTAATGTATGTCCACTCACCAAGTGACACATCAACTGCCACGTATGTTGGGATGAAAATGGTGGGATTGTAGGTGGGATGTTTAGTATTATTGTTTTGTTTTTTTTGTTTTTTTTAACTTGATTGTTTGATTGTTCTCTAATTTTCTCTTAACTTTGAAAACTTCCAAGTCTCCCTTCCATCTCTTGTTTATTATATATATATATATATCAGTTTACTTTCTCCTTCTAAATTCTAATCAATCCATGACTGTTTACAGTTTATTATAATACTTGCATCATGTTATGTTATATATAGATTATATAGCAAACTAGTGTGTCAACTCTCAAAATCTTCCATGCCAAAAATGGGGTCTTTCTTGTTCCTCTTCTTCTTCTTCTTCATTTTTCCTGTTTTTAAATTTGTTCAATCTCAAAACACCAGTTTCATCTTTGAAGGATTCATTGAAGCTGCTAATAATCTAACTCTAGAGTTAGAAGCTTTAGTTATGATCAATCCTGGAGGTGTACTCAGGCTCACTAACAAGTCAAACAATGTTATGGGCCGTGCATTCTATAACAAACCAATACAAATGTTTGACAAAACATCTTCTCCAAATGCTTCTTCTTTCAGCACATCTTTTGTCTTTGAAATTGTACCTCCAAGTTCAGGTTCCGACGGGTACGGACTAGCCTTCTTGCTAGCTCCTTCCACATAACTTCCGGGAGCTGAACCTGGTCACTTCCTCGGAATTCTCAGCGACGAAACCGATGGCAACCCTTCAAACCACATCTTCATGGTTGAATTCGACACCGTTAATGGGTTAAATGAAGGTGTAGAGTACATGCAGGGAAACCATGTTGGAATTGGCCTCAACCAAATCTTCTCAGATGTATCAGAACCAACTTCTTTTTATGTCGGCGACACGGATCACAAAGAAGACTTCCCGTTGGAGGGCTATGGACCAATCCAAGCTTGGATTGAATATGATGGTGTACAAAAAATTGTCAATGTAACAGTGAGTCTAATAAACATGGAAAAACCAGTGAAGCCTCTAATGTCCTTGAAAACTGACCTCACAGTTATTATTAAAGAAAATATGTATGTTGGTTTCTCCACGTCTACCGGAGATAAATCAAGCTCTCATTACATTCTAGGATGGAGTTTTTCATTGAATGGATTGGTTGCTCCTTCACTCAATTTTACTAATCTTCCTAGACCGCCAAGGGAGAAATATTCGACAGTTGATGATCCAAAAACTATAGCTCTGATATCTGCCTTGTGCATTGTTACTGTTCTATTGCTGTGCATAGTAGGTTGCTTTCTGTTTTTTAGAAGAAGGAGGAATTCTGAAACTCTTGAAGATTGGGAGATAAATATTCCTCACCGGTTACAATACAAGGATCTTTATGCGGCAACAAACGGTTTTAAAGAGAGTGAAGCGATTGGAATTGGCGGATTTGGTGCAGTTTACAAAGGTGTTATACCAAATGATGGAAGGGAAATTGCTGTGAAGAAGATTACCCGTAATTCGCTTCAAGGAATGAGGGAATTTGCAGCGGAGATCGAAACTTTGGGATGTATGAGACACAAGAATGTGCTCAATCTCCTTGGATGGTGTAAGCAAAAGAATGATTTACTATTAGTCTATGAATACATGCCAAATGGAAGCCTTGATTCTCTTCTCTTCAATCCAAAAAACGGGTTCGTGTTAAAGTGGGAACAAAGGTTCAATATCATCAAAGGCATCGCAGCTGGGTTGCTATACATGCATGAAGAATGGGAGCAAGTGGTGATTCATAGAGACGTGAAGCCTAGCAATGTACTAATAGACGCTGAAATGAATGCTCGGTTAGGTGATTTCGGGCTTGCCAGGCTCTATGAGCCCGGCAGAATTTCACACACCACCAATGTTGTTGGCACAATTGGGTACATTGTGTTAGGAAATAAATCCGGCTTAGGGGATATGCACACAAACAAAAGAAAAAATAAGAGACACAAGATTTTACGTGGTTCAGCAAAAGCCTACATCCACGGAGCGCACCCGCACTCAACTTCCACTATGAAATCAATAATTACAATAGTGAAGCAATATCTCTCTCAACTCTCACTATTTTATTTCTTCTCTACTTGCACACACACACTTTTACAATGAAACTATAAGAGTATATATAGTACTCAAGGTTCACCAAAATCATCAATGAAGCCAACTTGCCATCAACCCAACAATAAATTTATGCAAGCATTGTCAAAGGTTGGTTAGTTGCTAGGTGGTGGTGGCGGTGCATTAATGTGGGGGACGGTGCAAAAGTTTCCAGGCTTCACACTTAACAATCTCCCACTTGAAGACTGAAACTCGAGTGGACTTCTTCCTCCTCCTTCGATGACTAGTGGATAAGTACGGTGCGCTCATCCTTCTCTGTCTTCAACCTTGAAGACCCACTGAAGCTGCGCACAGCTCCAGTTTCTCCGTAGTGACTGGTTTGGTTAACATGTCAGCCGGATTCTTGCTCCCTGCGATCTTCACAAGCTTCAATACCCCATCCTTGATTAACGACCGAATGAAATGATAATGCAGGTCTATGTGCTTGGTCCTAGAATGGAACGCCGAATTCTTTGCCAAGTGTATCGCACTCTGACTATCACTGTGCAACACATTTATCTCTTGCTCGAATCCTAACTTTGCTAATAACCCTTGTAACCATATAAGCTCCTTGCTAGCTTTAGTGACAGCCACATATTCCGCTTCAGTTGTAGATATTGTCACTATCTTCTGCAACTGAGAAACCCAACTAATAGCAGTACTTACCAGTGTGAACACATATCCTGTGGTGCTCCTCCTATGATCTACCTCTCCAGCAAAATCAGAATCCACATAACCTTCCAGCTTTAGCTCATCTTTTCTGAAGGTCAGACACTTTTCTGAAGGTCAGACACTTCTCTGTCGTACCCCGCAGGTACCTTAGGATCCACTTCACTGCTTCCCAGTGTTGCTTGCTTGGATTAGACATGTATCTACTCACAACTCCCACTGCATGGGAAATGTCTGGTCTTGTGCAAACTATGGCGTACATCAGGCTTCCAATGGCTGAGGCATATGGTACTCTAGCCATGAAGTCCTTCTCTTCGTCTGTCTCTGGACACTGTTCCTTGGACAATCTAAAGTGACTAGCTAATGGTGTTCTGACCGGTTTTGCATCACTCATGTTGAACCTCTGTAACACCTTACGAATGTACTTTGCTTGAGACAGCTGCAAAGTACCTCTCTGTTCGTCTCTGCTAATCCTCATTCCAAGTATTTGCTTTGCTGCACCCAAATCCTTCATTTCGAATTCACTCGACAATTGCTTCTTCAATTTGTTAATCTCTTCCAAATTTGCACCAGCTACTAACATGTCATCAACATAAAGTAACAATATTATGAAACTCGATTTAACTTTCTTGAAGTAGCAGCAATGGTCAGCATTGCATCTGAAGTACCCATTCCTTTGCATAAACCCATCAAACTTCTTGTACCACTGTCGGGGAGCTTGTTTCAAACCATACAAGCTCTTCGTCAATCTGCAAACCATCTCTTCATTGCCCTTTTCTACAAACCCCTCTGGTTGCTGCATGTATATCTCTTCCTCCAAATCTCCATGAAGAAATGCAGTTTTGACATCCAACTGCTCAAGATATAACCCCTTTGCTACGACAATGCTTAACACTAACCGTATCGTAGTTAGTTTAACAACAGGAGAAAAAATATCGGTGTAATCAATACCTTCCTTTTGCTGAAAGCCTTTGACCACCAGTCTCACCTTGTATCTTTTGGAACCATCATGTTCCTCCTTGATTCGAAACACCCATTTATTTTGTAGAGCTTTCTTTCCTTCATGCAACTTGGCTAACTCCCAAGTTTGATTGGATACAAGCGACTTCATTTCATCCTTCATTGCAAGCTCCCACTTGCTCGCATCTTCACCCTGACATGCCTCATCATAGCATTCAGGTTCTCCCGCATCTGTAAGCAACAAGTAATGCAAGTACCTTTTATTCGGTATGTGTGGGCGAGTGGATCTTCGCGGTATACTCTGGGCCTGTGGGAATCTTCTCAAAGCATTCCCAATTTGTGGATTCAGAACTCTCTGACCGATCGGACTCTGTGGTGATAGAACTTCATCCTGTGGTATAGGTTTTTCAACCTGGGGCTGCACACCTTGCTCTTCAACTTCCTGATTACTACCACGTTCCACAATTTCACCACCCGATACATCATCTGGCCCAAAATAGTCTGGTTCTCTCTTCTCAAACGTCTCTGTGTTTCTATCCTTGTACATGACCTTCTCGTTGAAGACAACATCTCTACTTCTGATCATTTTACGGTTTTGGTCGTCCCAGAGTTTATATCCAAACTCGTCTACGCCATAACCCACCAAGGTGCACTTCACTGATTTGGCGTCCAACTTCTCCTTGCATGATCACTTACATGTACATAAGATACACATCCAAACACTTTCAAATGAGAAAGTTTTACCTCTTTCCCAGTCCAGATTTCTTCTGGTATAGCGAGGTCCAAAGGCTTTGATGGTCCTCTGTTGATCAAGTACGCTGCTGTATTGACTGCTTCTGCCCAGAACTGCTTCGGCAACCCTGACTGTAGGCGCATGCTTCTGGCTCTCTCAGTCAATATCCTGTTCATACATTCTGCTGTACCATTCTGCTGCGGTGTATCTGGCACTGTCCTTATGAGCTTTATCCCGCTTTGGTAGCAAAACTTCTTGAACTCGTTGTCTTCGTATTCTCCACCATTGTCTGAACGCAACTTCTTGATCTTCAAACCCGTCTCATTCTCAACCATAGCCTTCCACTTCTTGAAAGCTTCAAACACATCAGACTTGTGTCGTAAGAAGTAAACCCATACCTTCCTAGAATGGTCGTCGATGAAAGTGACGAAATACTGTTTACCTCCGATCGATGAGACTGAAGCTGGACCCCATACGTCGGTGTGCACTAGTTCCAGCTTCTCCTTTGCCGGTGCTCTTCCGGTCTTCTTGAAGCTTACTCGCTTCTGCTTCCCAAGAATGCAACTCTCACAGAAATCAACCTCAACGGACTTTAACCCTGGCAGTTTACCTCTCGAATGCAGACATTTTAGCCCCTGACTACTCATGTGCCCAAACCTTTGGTGCCACAAATTTGGATCCTCTCTACCTTCCGCCACTGCGGTCAAACCATACCCATCGGTAGTCGTGTAAAGAGTCCCATTCTTAGTTCCTCGGGCGATTGTCATTGCTCCTTTCGAGATCTTCCACTTATCACCTGTGAAAGTCGTCACATAACCATCTGAAGCTAACTACCCAATGGAGATCAAATTCTTTCTTAAGTCCGGTACGTGTCTCACGTTGTCGAGTTTCCAAACTGAGCCATTCAGCTGGATCTTCACATCTCCTTTCCCGGTAATGTCGCATGCTTGATCATCACCAAGATACACCTTACCAAAATTTCTGGAGACTTAGTTCTCGAACAAATCCCTGTGTGAGGTGGCATGGAATGACGCCCCTGAGTCTAGCACCCAAGATTCCGTCTTGCTTTCCAATGCGCAAATAAGGCAATCGTCTGCCTCCTCTGAAACACAATTTGCACTGCTCTTGCCATCGTCCTTCTTTCCGGATCTACACTCACTAGAGTAGTAACCCATCTTGCCACAATTCCAGCACTCGATGTCTTCCTTGCTTCGCTGCTGATTACCTGAATTGTTGCCCTGACGATTCCTGGACTTTGATCTTCCTCTTGACTTTGATCTTCCTCGTTGATTTCTGTTCCGATTCTTGTTTCTGCTTTCTCTACCTTCCATGTTCAGTGCTGAAGATGATGCCCCTGATCCCTCTTCACGCATCCTGATTTCCTGGGTCATAATCATGTCTACGACCTGTTGAAAGGCTAACTTTTCTTTTCCAAACGAGTTGGCGATCGATTGACACGTTGTACTCCAACTCTCCGGCATCTGGCCTAGAATTATGCCTGCCAACACCTCATCATCAAATACTATGGAAACCGAATTTAACGCATCTGTTACCTCGTTGAACACATTCAGGTGCTCCTTGAAGCTTTGATTTTCTAACATCTTCATATTTACTAGCTTCTTTATCAGATGGACCTTCCTTGCCGCAGAAGGCTGCTCATATAAATTCGATAGAGCCTTCATGAGGTCTGCCGCTGTCTCTTGACCCTTGATGTTGAAGGCAACTGATTTCGACAAACTAAGTCGAATTGCTCCTAGCGCTTTCTGGTCCAAAACCATCCACTGCGCATCGGTCATGTCTTTTGGTTTACGTTTGACCACTCATTCTTCATCGGACATGTCCTTCGGCTTTTCTACTATTGGCAAATACAAGTCCTTCTGGTACAGATAGTCCTCCATCTGCATCCTCCAGAAGCTGAAATTCGTACCGTTGAATTTCTCTATCTTGTATGTATCCTTCTCGGACCCCATTGCTCCAACTTAAACTAAGAACGGCAAGCAATCTGAGTTGGTCAACGAAAAAGTCAAACCTGGACGGAATCCAGCCGAAATCTGAAACTTTCTGTTTCAATGTCAAAGGAACCGGATCTGGAAGATTTCACCACGCTGAGTTTGCTGGTGGTGTCGGTTTTCTCAGATTCACGACGAATCGGCGTAGATCTGACGATAACCGTTCGGTTTAAAAAACTTTGACGGCCGATTTGAGGATTTTCCGGTGCTCGATTGATGACGGCCCAGAAGACAATCTTGAAGATCGTCTCTTTCCGCTTCTTTTGGTGGTGGTGGTGTCGCTCAACTCGCCGGCGGCAACTGGGCAGCGAAATGGCTCCTATTCAACCTTCGTCGGCCGTTTTGATCACTTTCCGGTGATCTTTTGACGACGGACCAGAAGGGAAACTTGTTGGTCGGATCTTTCTGATTCTAATGGTGTGGGAGGTGACAGCTCACTCTCCGTAGCCGGCGGTGACTTCTCCGGCGGCTACTGTTCCGGCGGTGGCTGCTCCGGTGGCGCGTCAGCTGCGTGGCTGCAGTTCTGGACTCTTGGAACCTTGTGCTACAGAATCCTCAACTCTGGATCCTATACACCCTAAGCCTTGAAACCAATGCTCTGATACCAGTTGTTAGGAAATAAATCTGGCTTAGGGGATATGCACACAAACAAAAGAAAAAATAAGAGACACAAGATTTTACGTGATTCAGCAAAAGCCTACATCCACGGAACGCACCCGCACTCAACTTCCACTATGAAATCAATAATTACAATAGTGAAGCAATATCTCTCTCAACTCTCACTATTTTCTTTCTTCTCTACTTGCACACACACACTTTTACAATGAAACTATAAGATTATATATAGTACTCAAGGTTCACCAAAATCATCAATGAAGCCAACTTGCCATCAACCCAACAATAAATTTATGCAAGCATTGTCAAAGGTTGGTTAGTTGCTAGGTGGTGGTGGCGGTGCATTAATGTGGGGGACGGTGCAAAAGTTTCCAGGCTTCACACTTAACACATTGCGCCTGAAATGACTCGCACAGGCAAGCCTTCGACCAGTTCAGATGTATATGCATACGGGGTTTTGCTGCTTGAAATGGTCACTGGGAGGAGGCCTACCGATGCAGGCCACTGGCTGCTGGTGGATTGGGTGAGAGACTGTCAACAACTAGGCCAAGCTCTCAATGTCATCGATCCATTGCTGGGTTCAAATTACGCTGTTAAAGAGATGGAACTGGTCTTGACATTGGGTCTAATTTACTATCACCACGTACCAGAATTTAGGCCAACCATGAGACAAGTTATGCGGTACCTCAGTGGGGACGATGATCTTCCTTTAGTGGATGATTGGAGCTCTGCTGATCGTTTTCAACTAGGTTCTGACCACGAGAACAGATTCCTGCTAGGATTATCCCGCGATACGCTCCAATTGTACCCTCAGCATTGGAATTCCCTTCCAGCCGGTAGATAATTTATCAAGAGTTCTTGTCTTTTCTCTAGAATTTGGTAGATAGTACTTCTTCAAGTCTTGGTTTTCTTCATGTGGTATAACAAAAACACTATCCAGTCAATGGAGAGCTGATCGGTTACGGGATTCTGTACATTTTCATTTTACATGGATGTCGGCTCATTTTGCACTGGTGTCAATTGAGATTCTGCATGAAAAACGTGTGAAATTCTCACATATGATATTTTTTATTTATTTATTTTTTGCGGTCAACAACGAATGATAAATAAATAAATATATGATGAATTTTAGAATTTACCAAATGTACTTGTGTTTTTACTTTTTAATCAAAGAAACAAAAAAGTCTCAAGTTTTTAATCTTTCTATTTTAGTGTTGGATTGCATTGAAAAGGTTGTTGGGATTTCACTTGATAGTCCACTTCAAAGACAGACCTAAAATTTAAAAGTAGCCCACCTCATTATTCTTTATTTGGGCCCAAATATATGCCGGTTGTTTTCTCTCCAAAAAAAAAAAAAAAAAAAAAAAAGCTTTTGTCACGCTCTCAAGTTTGTGATTTTGTTCTCTCAATCTCATACTGATTTGAGATTGTGGTATGCATATTATTTTCTCAATTTCATGATTTTCAACTTTAAATTTTATACTTTTAAGTTTATTATTGTTCGTTTTTTCATTTGGGTTTTGAGGGTATAAGGCATTCGATTCAATTATTCCTCCATTATTAACTTATTTTACGAAGTTGAGATGTATTTAACAGATCACTTTAACTACGAACTAAAATACAAGATAAAGTTGACTCAACAATATACTTTTTAATAGAGATTCTTTTGTGAGATGGTTTTACTAAGAGATTTTCACTCAAAAAATGATATGTGACACATCCAACCAATCATATATTATCTTATTTTATATGTCGTTTTTAAAATGAAAGTATCATAAAGAAACCGTTTCACAGAAGATTTTCTTGTACCACACAACCAAATCAATAAAAATTATGTGTCATCGTGTTCCTCTCTTTAAACTCCAAATTTTTTCGTTCCTCGCACCAAAGATTTTATGCTTTGCATACACTTCCATTTCGTCATAGGAGCCTTTAAAAGAAAACAAATTTTGACAGGCTTAAGCTAAGTACAAGAACAGCCAAATATTGTCAATGATTTGTGTGATCTTGGACCTAGAAAAATGAATTTAATAACACACTTTGTCTCCTTTAAAAGAAAGTAACACTTTATCTGATATAAATAACAAGATTAGGTTATCTAATTGAAATAATTACACATTCATAATTCAACAATCAAGCTTAATCAATCCTAAAACGGGCCCTTAGCCTTGGTGGGAGAGAGTCTTTCTAAGACTCTCTCCCACCAAGGTTCAATCTATGGCCCAAATGTGTATTTAAGGAAGTTGTTCCCTCCATTGTATGAGACTTGTCCCACCTAGGTGTGGGTAGTCTCTCCCCTCTAGTGAGAGTCGATTTCCGGGCTGCGCTTGTTGAGCCTCATCTCGCCGGTCCCGGCAGTTGTATGTTATTAAAAAAAAAAAAAAAAAAAAAAAGCTTAATCAATCATCTTCCAAATCAACAGTACTTATGTTAGTTGATGTCTTGATGAGCTCATCTAGCTTGACTTTCATAGGTCAATTCTCTGTGTGTTTCTCTGGAGTCTGGACCACATTGAAAAATATTATTTTATCATTTGAATAGTATAATATTCTCTAAAGTTTTACAACGATTTATAAAACAAAAATTTATTAATATCTTATTAGTAGTTATCTTATTAACTTTCTATAAAGGGTAAAGTTTAAGATTCTTGATCAATTGGATGAAAATATAAGTAAATTTAGATCAATAATATTACTTTGTCCAAATTTGATGTCCAAATGATGTGTCATTACTGTAATCCATTCATTTAAATTGTATTAGATTTGCATGATTTGAATGAATAGATTACAGTGATACCACATTATTTGGACACCAAATTTTGACAAAGTAGCATTACTTTTTGACGAAAAAATGTGAGAATAATCACTTCTAAAAAATTGTTACACAAGTCTTTCTACAAAAGTTTATTGGATTATTCATCACACAAAAGTTTGGTGGGTCAATGCACGATGTAGTTGCTATCCTTCTGAAAAACACATGTACTTACTTGCAAGTATTATTCTCGGCAAGACTTTCTAGATAACTATCAATGTGGCCACTATCAAAACAATCAACAAAAAAAAATGCTCAATTTGTCTATGAAAATGAATGGAACAGGAGCCTTCCTCGCACGGCAAGTAGTGCACAATTGACAATCCCAATTCCCATCACCACCCACATGTTAAAAATTGGAAAAAAAATTGTATGTTATTTGCTTGTCTAGTTTCAGCTGTATGAAACTAGAGGAGTTGTCTATCTCAACTAGTTTCATACATGTGAAACTAGAGTAAAATTTTGTATGTTATTCCAAATTGTTGGATCAGAACATCTCATCCATAACAATGAAAAATATAAATAAAATAATCTATAAAATAACCATAAAAACCATTTTGTAAACATAAATAACATAAAATCATAAACCATACAACCATATTCTAATATCTCCTTTTATGAGATATCAGTACATCCATACATCATGGCTGCTATGTTTGAGACATGCTCACCATGGGTGATGCCTCTTTTGGACATTCTCACCAAAAGGATTTACTATTACAAGAGTGAAGTGAGAGGAGTCTCCTCCATCAACCTCTAGTTTTTTTTTTTTTTGTATTTTTTTTTTGTATTTTTTTTTTTTTAACTTTAATTGTTTGATTGTTCTCTGATTTCTCTTGACTTTGAAAACTTCCAAGTCTCCCTTCCATCTCTTGTTTATTATATATATCAGTTTACTTTCTCCTTCTAAATTATAATCAATCCATGATTGTTAACAGTTTATTATAATACTTGCATCATGTTATGTTATATATAGATTATATAGCAAACTAGTGTCAACTCTCAAAATCTTCCATGCCAAAAATGGGGTCTTTCTTGTTGCTCTTCTTCTTCATTTTTCCTGTTTTTGTTCAATCTCAAAACACCAGTTTCATCTTTGAAGGATTCAATGAAGCTGCTAATAATCTAACTCTAGAGTTAGAAGCTTCAATTATGAACAATCCTAGAGGTGTACTTATGCTCACTGACAAGTCAAACAATGTTATAGGCCGTGCATTCTACAACAAACAAATACAAATGATTGACAAAGCATCTTCTCCAAATGCTTCTTCTTTCAGCACATCTTTTGTCTTTGAAATTGTACCTCCAAGTTCAGGTTCCGGCGGGTACGGACTAGCCTTCTTGCTAGCTCCTTCCACACAACTTCCGGGAGCTGAAGCTGGTCACTTCCTCGGAATTCTCAGCGATAAAACCGATGGCAACCCTTCAAACCACATCTTCATGGTTGAATTCGACACCGTTACTGGGTTCAATAAAGGTGTAGACATGCAAGGAAACCATGTTGGAATTGGCCTCAACCGAATCTTCTCAAATAAATCAGAACCAACTTCTTTTTATGTCAACCACACGGATCACAAAGAAGACTTCCCGTTGGAGGGCTTTGGACCAATCCAAGCTTGGATTGAATATGATGGTGTACAAAAAGTTGTCAATGTAACAGTGAGTCCAATAAACATGATCAAAAAACCAGTGAAGCCTCTCATGTCCTTAAAAAGAGACCTCACAGGTATTCTTAATGAAACTATGTATGCTGGTTTCTCCGCGTCTACCAGAGATAAATCAAGCTCTCATTACATTCTAGGATGGAGTTTTCAATTGAATGGCGAGGCCCGTCCATTAAATGTGTCTAATCTTCCTAGACCACCACCAAGGGAGAAAATTTCAACATCTTATGATGGAAAAACTGTAGCTCTTATCTCTTCTTTGTGTGTTGTTACTGTTATATTGATGGGTCTGCTAGGGTATTTTTTGTTGCATAGAAGGGAGGAGGATTCTGAGATTCTTGAAGATTGGGAGATAGATTGTCCTCATCGGTTTCGATACAAGGATCTTTATGTAGCAGCAAATGGTTTTAAAGAGAGTGAATGATGTAGCGGAAGCTCTGTCGAGAAAAACCTGCAAGATACAAATCGAAAACAACCTACTAACGCTCCATTGATTCGCGCACGAATACCGGATTATTAGGCTTCAAATACGATAATCGACTTCGCGCACGAAGGATAATGTAATTGGATAGTTGAGAAACATCTCTGAATTTTTATTAATCAAAAGCTGTCTTTCAAACCCTAATACAATCTACTTAAATAGAATTTCAAAACTTGACTAACAAGAAAATCCTAAACAAACGGGAAAGAATCCTAAATGGAAAAGATATCAAATCTCCTAAAATCAAAAGAATTCTAAAACATTAAAAACCTATCTAAAAAGGAAATAATTAATAACCTAATTACATATAAACTAAAAGGAAATAAAATAAACGTACGGAATCATGACGGTAATTAAAAACCATAAAACAAGAAATTGCTGTCTTGGTGCGCCAGAAACTAAACGGCCAGATTCGGATATGCTGTGGCCCTTTATAGAAGACGGAGTCTTCATAACATTTGTAGGGCTCGTCTTGGGCTTTCCGGAAACATATTATAATAGACAATCCGACCTCATATGCCCTCTGTAGAGGTCCACGAAGTTCAGCCCGGATCATCTCGTCCAGCTCACGGCATCCAGCTCTCATCCAGCTCAAGTCTTCGCGCAATAATCTAGATGGCCGAAATTGGATATTCTGCAGCCCGTTATAGAAGACGGAGTCTTCATAACATTTGTAGGGCTTGTCTTGGGCTTTCCGGAAACATATTATAATGTTGATTTTGATTTCGTTTGCCCTCTGAAAAGACCCCCGAAATTTGCCCTTCTGATAGGGGCTGATCCAAGTCATTGAGCTGACCATTCCGAGCGGGCTGACCAAACCGTCCAGGCTGACCATTCTGATCGTTTCGACCATTCCGAGTGCTTGCCGTATCATCTTTGCTTGCTGCACCATTAAGTGATTGGAACTGGTGGTTTTGGTTCAGTTTACAAAGGTGTTTTATCAACTAATGGAAGTGAAGTTGCTGTCAAGAAGATTACTCGTAATTTGCATCAAGGGATGATGGAATTTGCAGCGGAGATCGAGAGTTTAGGACGTTTGAGACACAAGAACTTGGTTCATCTCCTTGGATGGTGTAAGAAGAAGAATGATTTACTATTAGTCTATGAATACATTCCAAATGGAAGCCTTCATTCTCTTCTCTTCAAACCGAAAAGCGGGTTCGTGTTAAACTGGGAGCAGAGGTTCAATATCATCAAAGGCATCGCCTCAGGGCTGCTATATTTGCACGAAGAGTGGGAGCAAGTGGTGATCCATAGAGATGTCAAGTCTAGCAATGTACTAATAGATGCTGAATTGAACGCTCGTTTAGGCGATTTTGGGCTTGCCAGGCTCTATGATCACGGAGGAATGTCGCACACCACCAGTGTTGTGGGCACAATTGGGTACATTGCGCCTGAACTGACTCGCACAGGCAAGGCCTCGGCTAGTTTAGATGTGTTTGCATTCGGGATTCTGCTTCTCGAATTGGCTACTGGAAAAAGGCCTATCGGTTCAAGTGACTTCCTGCTGGTGGAATGGGTGCGAGATTGCCAACAACTGGCTCAAATTCTAGACACTGCCGATCCATCGTTGAATTCGAGTTACAGTGTTGAAGAGATGGTACTGGCTCTGACATTGGGTCTGATTTGCTCTCACCAAAGAATAGAAGTTAGGCCGACCATGAGACAAGTTATGTGGTATCTCAATGGAGATGACATTCTTCCTTTCGTTGATGATTGGGGCTCTGCAGATTATTCGCAACAAGGATCCGAATTTGGCTCCAGAACATTTCAGATTTCGGATGGTACGTTCAAGACATCTCATCGTTCTCATCATTCATACTCCTCCTCGGGATTCTCTTCCAGTTCTATATACTCCGGTAGATAGCATTCAATACGTAGCAATTTTCCAAATTTCTAATTTGTTATAATTCATTCCATTTGCATTTATGTGAATACTCTTCCACGTCAGAATTTGTGGCATGACAGATGTACTTATTTTAATAAATTGATTACTCTTTATGCAATCATCCATGAGAATCTGAAACAAACAAATTCAACATAAACCATGTAATAAAACACTAACCCAGAAAGTTGTGCGAGAGAAATGCATCGGTGAAGAGAATATATGTAAATTTGCAAGCAGAAAAATACGAAACGTAACATAAGAAGTGACTCGATAAACCACCGATTCGTGGTTGGCATTAAACAGAGTTTCAAAAGTAGCAGACCACCATTTCTATCCGGTGACCTTAGACATTGTAGTAGCTTCCTATACCACAAAATGTGGATCAGCAAAAACCCTGAAATTTCGGAACTAACACCTGCAAATACAGAAAAGATATTGATACACATGACTGTCACCAACTTTGTAGTTTACCAGAAAATTTGGAAAAAAAGAAAACTACGTTTAACAAAGAAAAGGAAAATGCCACTCATCCCAACAAACTGTCCCAAAAATATGTACAATACAATCCTATGTGGCACACCCAAATATGTACTATGTATTTCTGCCTTGTGCATTGTTACTGTTCTATTGCTGTGCATAGTGGGTTGCTTTCTGTTTTTTAGAAGGAGAAGGAATTCTGAAACTCTTGAAGATTGGGAGATAAATAGTCCTCACCGGTTACGATACAAGGATCTTTATGCAGCTACAAAGGATTTTAAAGAGAGTGAAGCGATTGGAATTGGCAGATTTGGTGCAGTTTACAAAGGTGTTTTACCAAATGATGGAAGGGAAATTGCTGTGAAAAAGATTACCCGTAATTTGCTTCAAGGAATGAGGGAATTTGCAGCGGAGATCGAAACTTTGGGATGTATGAGACACAAGAATGTGCGCAATCTACTTGGATGGTGTAAGCAAAAGAATGATCTACTATTAATCTATGAATACATGCCGAATGGAAGCCTTGATTCTCTTCTCTTCAATCCGAAAAATGTTAAATTTTTAGGCCATCGGTGACATTTGATAAGGCCATACCATCCAACATAACTAGTTTCATACATATAAAACTAGAGAAATTCCAACATAACTAGTTTCATACGTATGAAACTAGAAGAAGAGGCTTAACTTGCCTACTTTCATACACATGAAATTAAGAAGAAATTCACTCAATATATACATAAACATACAAAAACATACCATAAACAATAACTTCCATTAACCATCCATACTTTAACCATATATCATACTCCATCTCTTACATTTACAATGACATAAGGGGGTTTAAATACAAAATACATGAGTGTAGAACAACTAAGAGAGCTTTCATAACAATGAGTACATTAGCCATACTTGACAGTGTATAACCATTGCTACAAGAAATATCACCTAACACCACTAATTATAGAACTTAGTTACAACTTAACTAAACTAACATAACCATACCATCTATAAAGAGTATTTAGAAAAGTTTCACATAGTTCAACAAAAAACGGGTTAGTTTTAAAGTGGGAACAAAGGTTCAATATCATCAAAGGCATAGCAGCTGGGCTACTATATATGCATGAAGAATGGGAGCAAGTGGTAATTCATAGAGACGTGAAGCCTAGCAATGTACTAATAGACGCTGAAATGAATGCTCGGTTTGGTGATTTCGGTCTTGCCAGGCTCTATGAGCCCGGAAGAGTTTCACACACCACCAATGTTGTTGGCACAATTGGGTACATTGCGCCTGAAATGACTCGTACAGGCAAGCCCTCGACAAGTTCAGATGTATATGAATATGGGGTTTTGATGCAGCAGCAGCTAAGGCAATGGAATACTAGGAGCGGGTGGCGAATTCGTATTTGGGTCGCGTGGACCAACCAAATCCGGGCTGAACTTCGTGGACCTCTACAGAGGGCATATGGGGTCGGATCGTCTATTATAATATGTTTCCGAAAAGCCCAAGACGAGCCCTATAGATATTATGAAGACTCCGTCCTCCGTAACAGATAAAACAGGCCCAAATTGGGCCATCTATCTTATTGCGCAAATACTTGAGCTGGACGAGAGCTGGACGCCATGAGCTGGACGAGAGCTGCAGGGCTGAAATTCGTGGCCCTCTACAGAGGGCATATGTGGTCGGATCGTCTATTACAATATATTTCCGGAAAGCCCGAGACGAGCCCTACAGATGTTATGAAGACTCCGTCCTCCGTAATAGATCATAAAAGGCCCAAATTTGGACATTTATCTTGTTGCGCAAAGACTTGAGCTGGACGAGCTGGATGTTTTTGAGTCCTTGTTAGTTTCATTGTTAGTTTCCTTTTTAGTTTAGGATTGAGTCTTGGAGTCCTTTTTATATTTATGTTATTTGAGGAGTCTGAATCCGTTTAGGATTCAAGGTTTTGGATCTTTTAGGTTTAGTTTATTTTCCTATTTAAATTCATTGCAACCAGTTGTTTGTTTTTTAGTTTTTGATGAATAAAAAAATATAGAGAATTATTTCTCAACTATCCATATACAACATTCTTTGCGAAGATTGAAGTATTTGAAGCCTGTTAACAATCCTTCGTGCGCGAAGTTGAATGTTATCAGTAGCCTGTTATCCTGGTATCCTGGTATCCGTGCACGGATCAACAGCATAATAGTAGGGTTTGTTTCCGGTATTCGTGCGCGAATCAATGGATCCGAATCGTTTATCCTATCTTTTATCTATTGTTGTTTTGCGTTGAATATTCCGCTGCATCAGTTGGTATCAGAGCCATCGAGTCTACCGTTGTGCTAGGCTCAACATCCACGACCACAACCAACTATCTTCCTCAACGCCAAAAATTCACCATCCATATTTATCCCAAAAAAAAAAAAAAAAAAAAATCTCATGAATCTCCAAAACAAAATTTCCTCCTACCATTCATTGTTTTTCGATGAGGATTATGTGTCGGACTCGGTTATCGTTGACTTCAATAAGCCGCCAATTTTTGATGAGGAATATGTGACGGAACCTGTTATTGTCGATTTCGATAAGCCATTGGTTTTCGATGAAGATTTGTTCCAGAACGAGCAGCATGAGAGGGACTCAATTTTTGAGGATTATTTCTATGATGTTGCCGTGTTTCATCATTCAACAACATCTCCAACTTATTTGTTCCTCAAAACAGTCAAAATTCGAGGACGAATTTTCTCCAACCTGAAGAGAATGATGCAGCAGCAGCTAAGGCAATGGAATACTAGGAGCGGGTGGCGAATTCGTATTTGGGTCGCGTGGACCAACCAAATCCGGGCTGAACTTTGTGGACCTCTACAAAGGGCATATGGGATCGGATCGTCTATTATAATATGTTTCCGGAAAGCCCAAGACGAGCCCTATAGATATTATGAAGACTCCGTCCTCCGTAACAGATCATAACAGGCCCAAATTGGGCCATCTATCTTGTTGCGCGAATACTTGAGCTGGAAGAGAGCTGGACGAGAGCTGCCGGGCTGAAATTCGTGGCCCTCTACAGAGGGCATATGTGGTCGGATCGTCTATTATAATATATTTCCGGAAAGCCCAAGACGAGCCCTACAGATGTTATGAAGACTCCGTCCTCCGTAATAGATCATAAAAGGCCCAAATTTGTACATTTATCTTGTTGCGCAAAGACTTGAGCTGGACGAGCTGGATGTTTTTGAGTCCTTGTTAGTTTCATTGTTAGTTTCCTTTTTAGTTTAGGATTGAGTCTTGGAGTCCTTTTTATATTTATGTTATTTGAGGAGTCTGAATCCGTTTAGGATTCAAGGTTTTGGATCTTTTAGGTTTAGTTTATTTTCCTATTTAAATTCATTGCAACCAGTTGTTTGTTTTTTAGTTTTTGATGAATAAAAAAATATAGAGAATTATTTCTCAACTATCCATGTACAACATTCTTTGCGAAGATTGAAGTATTTGAAGCCTGTTAACAATCCTTCGTGCGCGAAGTTGAATGTTATCAGTAGCCTGTTACCCTGGTATCCGTGCGCGGATCAACAGCATAATAGTAGGGTTTGTTTCCGGTATTCGTGCGCGAATCAACGGATCCGAATCGTTTATCCTATCTTTTATCTATTGTTGTTTTGCGTTGAATATTCCGCTGCATCAGGTTTTGCTGCTTGAAATGGTCACTGGGAGGAGGCCTACCGATGCTGGCCACTGGCTGCTGGTGGATTGGGTGAGAGACCATCAACAACTAGGCCAAGCTCTCAATGTCATCGATCCATTGCTGGGTTCAAATTACGCTGTTAAAGAGATGGAACTGGTCTTGACATTGGGTCTGATTTGCTCTCACCACGTACCAGAATTTAGGCCAACCATGAGACAAGTTATGCGGTACCTCAGTGGGGACGATGATCTTCCTTTCGTGGATGATTGGAGCTCAGCTGATCGTTTTCAACTGGGTTCTGACCACGAGAACAGATTCCTGCTAGGATTGTCCCGCGATACGCTCCAATCGCACCCTCAACATTGGAATTCCCTTCCAGCTGGTAGATAATTAATAATCAATCAAATTACATTCTTTCTTTTCCAATATTTTCTTTGTTAAGTGAACTACTTACACTTGTATGAATGCTCTTCCAATTATGAATCTGTAGCCTGACTCTTTATTTATCGAATTGGATACCCTTTCGGATTAGCAGATTATACAAATGCTTGATAAATTTGTGGTTGGTTTTATGCATTGAAGTAATGAATTTGCTTTGTTTAACTGATATTTTTTCAACTGTTATATTAAACATAATTTGCTAAAGTGATTGCCAATGTGCACTGATGTGTTGTCTTGTTGGAATTTTGTAGCTGCCCAGGAGTGAATCTAGTGGTGTTGGATTCTAGCGCAAAAGATTATATTAGAAGATGATCATGTCATGACTTACTTCCTGTTATTGATAATTGGAGCTATGTTGATACTCATCATCAACTCAACCATTTGAAATGATGAGCTCAAGATTCTTGGAAATGGGGGAAATAAATTTATCAAAAGTTCAAGTCTTTTTTCATCCAATTGTTGGCATCTTTTTCTCCTTCTAGAACTTGGTAGATAGTACTTCTTCAAGTCTTGATTTTCTTCATGTGGTATAACAAAAACACCGTCCGATCAATGGAGAGCTTATTAGTTACGGGATCTCGTACGTTTTCATTTTACCAATGTCAGTTCATTTTACACCGATACCAATTAAGATTCTATATAAAACAAACGTGCAGAATCTTCTCATCAAAAATATATAAATAAATAAATAAACTAGTCTCACAAGTTTTTAATCTTTTCTATTTTTGTGTTGTATTGCTTTGAGAAGGTTGGGCTTTCACTTGACAGTTCTCTTCAAAGACAGACCTAAAATTAAAAACTAGCCTACCTCATTATGCTTTACTTGGCAAATTTATGCCGGTTGTTTTGTCTTAAAAAACAAAAACAAAACAAAAGCTTTTGTCACTCTTTCTCAAATTTCTAATTTTGTTCTCTGAATCTCCTACTGATTTGAGATTGTGGAAAGCATATTATTTTCTCTATTTTATTTTTTTTTCAACTTTAAATTTTATTCTTATAAGTTTAATATTATTCGTTTGTACATTTGGGTTTTGAGGGTATGAGGCATTCCATTCAATTATTCCTTCCATTATCGATGTATTCTACAAAGTTAAGACCTATTTAGCAGATTACTTTAACTACGAATCAAAATGCAAGATAAAGTTAACTCAACAATATGCTTTTTATGAGAGAATCTTTTTGTGAGATGGTTTTACTAAGAGATTTTCACTCAAAAAACGATACGTGACACATCCTACCAATCATATATTATCTTGTTTTATGTGTCGTTTTCTAAATGAAAATCTTATAATGAGATCGTCTCACCGAAGATTTTCTTGTACCTTACACCCAAATCTATAAAATTTTATGTGTCAATCATGCTCATCTCTTTAAACTCTAAATTACAAATCATATCGTCTCACAGAAGATTTCCTTGTCCCTTGCACCGAAGATTTTATGCTTTGCAAACACTTCCATTTCGTCGTAGGAACTTTAAAAGAAAATAAATTTTGACAAGCTTAAGCCAAGTACAAGAACAGCCAAATATTGTCAAGGATTTGTGTGATATTTGACCTAGAAAAATGAATTTAATAACACACTTTGTCTCCTTTAAAAAAAATTAATACACTTTGTCTGATATAAATAACAAGAAGAGGTTATCTAATTGAAATAATCACACATTCAATTCAACAATCAAGCTTTATCAATCATTTGAAATAAAATTGAAACATAACCATCATCATCCAAATCGGTAGGAAAACTCAATAAGTAATGCTACATTGTCTAAATTTGGTGCCTAAATCTGGTGTCCAAATGATGTGGCAACACTGTAGACCATTCATTTAAATCATACAAATCTATTACAATTTAAATAAATGGTCTACAGTGTTATCACATCATTGGGCACCAAATTTGAATAATGTAGCATTACTCAAACTCAATTAATAAAGATCAAAGCCCAAATATTGTATCCAATCAAAAGTCAACATGTTTCACTTCAGTCGCTATCTACACGCGTACGGCATACTTGTGGTAGTTGATGTCTTCATGAGCAGATGAGCTCATCTAATTGATAAAATAATATCATTTGAATAAAATTTTATTAATATCTTATTATTTGTTATCTGTCAATCAGGTGAAAATATAACTAAACTTAGATCAATAATGTTATTTTGCTTAAATTAAATGATGTGACATCACTGTAATCACGTCCACATTCATGGACTTTGTTCTCATTACTCGGACATCACAATCACACCCTCTTAAAAATATAATTACTTGGCAAGTATTAGCTTTGTTTAACTGATAAATTTTTGAACTGTTATATGGAACACAATTTGCTAACTAGTAACTCTGTATAAGTGATTGACAAGGTCCACTGATGTGTTGGCTTGTTGGAGCGAATCTAGTGGGGTTGGATTCTAGCTCGAAAGATTAGTAGAAGATGATGAGCTCAAGATTCTTGGAAATGATTTATTTCTGGAGATAATTTATCAAGAGTTCTTGTCTTTTCTCTAGAATTTGGTAGACAGTACTTATTCAAGTCTTGGTTTTCTTCATGTGGTATAACAAAAACACTATCCGGTCAACAGAGAACTGTTTAGTTACGGGATTTTGCACGTTTTCATTTTACATGGATGTCGGTTCATTTTGCACCTGTATCAATTGAGATTTTGCATGAAAAACATGTGAAATTCTCGCACCCGATAATTGTTTTTTGCTAGTCAACAACAAATGATAAATAAATAAATATATGATGAATTTTAGAATTTACCAAATGTACTTGTGTTTTTACTTTTTAATCAAAGAAACAAAAAAGTCTCAAGTTTTTAATCTTTCTATTTTAGTGTTGGATTGCATTGAAAAGGTTGTTGGGATTTCACTTGATAGTCCACTTCAAAGACAGACCTAAAATTTAAAAGTAGCCCACCTCATTATTCTTTATTTGGGCCCAAATATATGCCGGTTGTTTTCTCTCCGGAAAAAAAAAAAAAAAAAGCTTTTGTCACGCTCTCAAGTTTGTGATTTTGTTCTCTCAATCTCATACTGATTTGAGATTGTGGTATGCATATTATTTTCTCAATTTCATGATTTTCAACTTTAAATTTTATACTTTTAAGTTTATTATTGTTCGTTTGTTCATTTGGGTTTTGAGGGTATAAGGCATTTGATTCAATTATTCCTCCATTATTAATTTATTCTACAAAGTTGAGATGTATTTAGCTGGTCACTTTAACTACGAACTAAAATACGAGATAAAGTTGACTCAACAATATACTTTTAATAGAGATTCTTTTGTGAGATGGTTTTACTAAGAGATTTTCACTCAAAAAATGATATGCAACATATCCAACCAATCATATATTATCTTATTTTATATGTCGTTTTTTAAAATGAAAGTCTCATAATGAGACCGTTTCACAGAAGATTTTATTGTACCACACAACCAAATCAATAAAAATTATGTGTCATTGTGTTCCTCTCTTTAAACTCCAAATTTTCTGGTTCCTCGTACCAAAGATTTTATGCTTTGCATACACTTCCATTTCGTCATAAAGAAAAACAAATTTTGACAAGCTTAAGCTAAGTACAAGATCAGACAAATATTGTCAATGAATTTAATAACACACTTTATCTGATATAAAAAAAACAAGAAGAGGTTATTTAATTGAAATAATTACACATTCAAAATTCAACAATCAAGCTTAATCAATCATCATCCAAATCAATAGGAAAACTCAATTAATAAAGACCAAAGCCCAAATGTGAAATGTAATCAAAAGTCAACACGTTTCACTTCAGTTGCAATCTACACGCGTACTTATGCTAGTTGATGTCTTCATGAGCTCATCTAGCTTGACTTTCAATGTGGTCCAGAGGATTCTCTATGTGTTTCTCTGGAGTCCGGACCACATTGAAAAATATTATTTTATCATTTGAATAGTATAATATTCTCTAAAGTTTTACAACAAAATTTTATTAATATCTTATTATAGTAGTTATCTTATTAGCTTTCTATAAAGGGTAAAGTTTAAGATTCTTGATCAATTGGGTGAAAATATAAGTAAATTTAGATCAATAATGTTATTTTGTCCAAATTTGATGTACAAATCTGGTGTCTAAATTATATGTCATCACTGTAATCCATTCATTTAAATTGTATTATATTTATATGATTTGAATGAATGGATTACAGTGATGTCACATTTTTTGGACACCAAATTTTAACAAAGTAGCATTACTTTTTGACGAAAAAATGTGAGGATAATCACTTCTAGAAAATTGTTACAAAAGTTTTTCTACAAAAGTTTACTTGATTATTCATCACACAAAAGTTTGGTGGTTCAATGCACAATGTAGTTGCTATCCTTCTGAAAAACACATGCACTTAATTGCAGGTATTATTCCATGCAAGACTTTCTAGATAACTATCAATGTGGCCACTATCAAAACAATCAACAACAAAAATTGCTCAATTTGTCTATGAAAATGAATGGAACAGGAGCCTTCCTCGCACGGCAAGTAGTGCACAATTGACAATCCCAATTCCCATCACCACCCATATTCTTGGACTTTGTTCTCATTACTGGGACATCACAATCACACCCTCTCAAAAATAGAATTACCGTTCGTTCAGTCTGATAATATCCCAATTCGAGTCGTCACTACAGTATGTGGTATATAAATAAAAAAATAATAAAATGGAATTACTATTACAAGAGTGAAGTGAGAGGAGTCTCCTCCATCAACCTCTAGTTGTTTTTTTTTTTAACTTGATTGTTTGATTGTTCTCTAATTTTCTCTTGACTTTGAAAACTTCCAAGTCTCCCTTCCATCTCTTGTTTACTATTACTAGAGTGAAGTGAGAGGAGTCTCTTCAACCTCTAGTTGTTTTTTTTTTTTTAACTTGATTGTTTGATTGTTCTCTGATTTTCTCTTGACTTTGAAAACTTCCAAGTCTCGCTTCCATCTCTTGTTTATTAAATATATCAGTTTACTTTCTCCTTCTAAATTATAATCAATCCATGACTGTTTACAGTTTATTATAATAGTTGCATCATGTTATGTTATATATAGATTATATAGCAAAATAGTGTGTCAACTCTCAAAATCTTCCATGCCAAAAATGTGGTCTTTCTTGTTACTCTTCTTCTTCTTCTTCTTCTTCTTCATTTTTTCTGTTTTTGTTCAATCTCAAAACACCAGTTTCTTCTTTGAAGGATTCAATGGAGCTGCTAATGATCTAACTCTAGAGTTAGAAGCTGAAATTATGAACAATCCTAGAGGTGTACTTAGGCTCACTGACAAGTCAAACAATGTTATAGGCCGTGCATTCTACAACAAACAAATACAAATGATTGACAAAGCATCTTCTCCAAATCCTTCTTCTTTCAGCACATCTTTTGTCTTTGAAATTGTACCTCCAAGTTCAGGTTCCGGCGGGTACGGACTAGCCTTCTTGCTAGCTCCTTCCACACAACTTCCGGGAGCTGAACCTGGTCACTTCCTCGGAATTCTTAGCAAAAAAACCGAAGGCAACCCTTCAAACCACATCTTCTTGGTTGAATTCGACATCGTTAATGGGTTCAATGAAGGTGTAGACATGCAAGGAAACCATGTTGGAATTGGCATCAACCGAATCTTCTCAAATAAATCAGAACCAACTGCTTATTATGTCAACGACACGAATCACAAAGAAGACTTCCCGTTGGAGGGCTTTGGACCAATCCAAGCCTGGATTGAATATGATGGTGTACATGTCAATGTAACAGTGAGTCCAATAAATGTGACAAAACCAGTGAAGCCTCTCATTTCCAACTGGAAAATTGACCTCACAGGTATTCTTCAAGAAAATATGTATGCTGGTTTCTCCGCGTCTACCGGAGATAAATCAAGCTTTCATTACATTCTAGGATGGAGTTTTCAATTGAATGAAGTGGTTGCTCGTCCATTAAATGTGTCTAATCTTCCTGAACCACCACCAAGGGAGAAAATTTCAGCATCTTATGATGGAGAAACTGTAGCTCTTATCTCTTCTTTGTGTGTTGTTACTGTTCTATTGATGGGTCTGTTGGGGTATTTCTTGTTGCATAGAAGGGAGGAGGATTCTGAGGTTCTTGAAGATTGGGAGATAGATTGTCCTCATCGGTTTCGATACAAGGATCTTTATGTAGCAACAAATGGTTTTAAAGAGAGTGAAGTGATTGGAACTGGTGGTTTTGGTTCAGTTTACAAAGGTGTTTTATCGACTAATGGAAGTGAAGTTGCTGTCAAGAAGATTACTCGTAATTCGCATCAAGGGATGAGGGAATTTGCAGCGGAGATCGAGAGTTTGGGACGTTTGAGACACAAGAACTTGGTTCATCTCCTTGGATGGTGTAAGAAGAAGAATGATTTACTATTAGTCTATGAATACATTCCAAATGGAAGCCTTGATTCTCTTCTCTTCAAACCGAAAAGCGGGTTCGTGTTAAACTGGGAGCAAAGGTTCAATATCATCAAAGGCATCGCCTCAGGGCTGCTATATTTGCACGAAGAGTGGGAGCAAATGGTGATCCATAGAGATGTCAAGTCTAGCAATGTACTAATAGATGCTGAATTGAACGCTCGTTTAGGCGACTTTGGGCTTGCCAGGCTCTATGATCATGGAGGAATGTCGCACACCACCAGTGTTGTGGGCACAATTGGGTACATTGCGCCTGAACTGACCCACACAGGCAAGGCCTCGGCTAGTTCAGATGTGTTTGCATTCGGGATTCTGCTTCTCGAATTGGCTACCGGAAGAAGGCCTATCGGTTCAAGTGACTTCCTGCTGGTGGAATGGGTGCGAGATTGCCAACAACTGGCTCAAATTCTAGACACTGCCGATCCATCGTTGAATTCGATTTACAGTGTTAAAGAGATGGAACTGGTTCTGACATTGGGTCTAGTTTGCTCTCACCAAAGAATAGAAGTTAGGCCGACCATGAGACAAGTTATGCGTTATCTCAATAGAGATGGCATTCTTCCTTTCGTTGATGATTGGAGCTCTGCTGATTATTCTCAACAAGGATCCGAATTTGGCTCCAGAATATTTCAGATTTCGGATGGTACGTTCAAGACATCTCATCGTTCTCATCGATCATACTCCTATCATTCTCATCATTCATACTCCTCCACGGAATTCTCTTCCAGTTCTATATACTCCGGTAGATAGCATTCAAAATGTAGCAATTTTCCAAATTTCTAATTTGTTATAATTCATTCCATTTGCATTTATGTGAATGCTCTTCCACATCAGAATTTGTGGCATGATAGATGTACTTATTTTAATAAATTGATCGCTCTTTATGCAATCATCCATGAGAATCTGAACCAAACAAATTCAACATAAACCATGTAATAAAACACTAACCCAGAAAGTTGTGCGAGAGAAATGCATCGGTGAAGAGAATATATGTAAATTTGCAAGCAGAAAAATACGAAACGAAACATAAGAAGTGACTCGATAAACCACCGATTAGTGGTTGGCATTAAACAGAGTTTTAATAAGTAGCAGACCACCATTTCTATCCAGAGACCTTAAACATTGTAGTAGCCTCCTATACCACAAAATGTGGATCAGCAAAAACTCTGAAATTTCGGAACTAACACCTGCAAATACAGAAAAGATATTGATACACATGACTGTCACCAACTTTGTAGTTTACCGGAAAAATTGGAAAAAAAGAAAACTACGTTTAACAAAGAAAAAGTAAAGAATTTTGATCCCGTTGACTATTTTCTCGTCACAGACTGACTGTGGGTTTTGAGGGTATAAGGCATTCGATTCAATTATTCCTTACATTATTAACATATTCTATAAATGTAAAGCGTATTTAGCAGGTCACTTTAACTACGAATCAAAATATAAGATAAAGTTGACTCAACAATATACTTTTTATGAGAGAATCTTTTGTGAGATGGTTTTACTAAGAGATTTTCACTCAAAAAAGGATACGTGACACATCCAGCTAATCATATATTATATTATTTTATGTGTAGTTTTTTAAATGAAAGTACCATAATGAGACCGTCTCACCAAAGATTTTTTGTACCTTACAGTTTTACACCCAAATCAATAAAATTATATATGTCAGTTATGTTCCTCTCTTTAAACTCTAAATTACAAATCACATCGTCTTATGGAAGATTTCTTGGTACGAAGATTTTATGCTTTACAAACACTTTTGTTTCGTCTTAGGAACTGTAATAGAAAACAAATTTTGACAAGCTTAAGCCAAGTACAAGAACAGCCAAATATTGTCAAGGATTTGTGTGATCTTTGACCTAGAAAAATGAATTTAATAACACACTTTGTCTCCTTTAAAAAAAATAGTACACTTTGTCTGATATAAATAACAAGAGGTTATCTAATTGAAATAATTACACATTTAATTCAACAATCAAGCTTAATCAATCATTAATTAAATTAAAAATGAAATAAAATTGAAACATAATCATCATCATCAAAAGCCCAAATGTACCAATCAAAAGTCAACACGTTTCACTTCAGTTGCAATCTACACGCGTACTGCCGTACTTGATGTCTTCATGAGCTCATCTAGTTTGACTTTTATAAGTCAACTCTCCGTGTGCTTCTCTGGAGTCTGGACCACATTGAAAATTTTATTAATATCTTATCTTATTAACTTTCTATAAAGGGTAAACTTTAAAATTCATGGTCAATTGGGTGAAAATATAAGTAAACTTAGTTCAATAATGTTATTTTGCTTAAATTTGGTATCAAATCTTGTGTCCAAATGATATGGTATCACTATAAGATCATCTCCAACCCATTGCACCAATTTATTGCAACTTTGCAGCAAAATGCAGTAATTTCCACTCCACCATCTCCAACTATTGCACCAAATCTTACTCTAAAAATAATATTCTCTAAATATTCACTTTTTTATTATTTCTCAACAATTAATGTTTCACCCCCTATTTAACATAATATTAAGATAAGTTAAGAAATTAACAAATTAGAAAATGAAGAAATTTAGTAACATTAGTGTTTTTTTATTAATATTTAGTAATTTTGTATTATATACTTAATTTTAGTTTATTATAAATATTCATATAAATAATAATTAAATTAAAACAAATATAATTTAACCAAAAGCATTAGATAATTAAAAGGATACAATTGGAATACATTTGATTTAATAGGGGTAAAACTATGATTAAACAAAACTTTTAAAAAAGGATACAATCACAATAGATATTCATTAATAATGGTCATTATGTGATTACATAAAAACGGAGGGACTAAAAAAAATCAGCAAAGAGGCGCTGAAGGCCAGCCATCGCCAGATCTGGCGATGAAATTGCTGGAGCTCTACTCTAGCGCAGAGATTGGCGCTCGGTTGGAAGGATCTTCTGCTGCAATCTCTATTTTGCCGCTCCCGTTGGAGATGCTCTAATCCAGAATAAATGAATTATAGAGATGCCATATCATTTGGACACCAACATTAAATTTGGACAAAGTATCATTACTACAAAAGAATTAAATATACCATTCATTTTTGACGAAAAAATGTGAGGAAAATCACTTCTAAAAAATTGGAGTATTGCTAAACATCACAACATATGTGGCAGTTGAGGTGTCAATTGGTGAGTGAGTACACATTAATAATGATTTATCTTACTTACTCATGTATCCACTCCAGCAATTGACATATCAACTGATACATGTGTTATGATTGAAAAATTGTGATAGTTGTTGTGATGTCTAGCATTACTCAAAAAATTGTTCCAGTAGTATTTCAACAAAAGTTTGATTGATTATTTATCATACAAGAGGTTGGTGGGTCAATGCACAATGTAGTTGCTATCCTTCTGAAAACATGTATTTTTCTCTGTAAGACTTTCTAGATAACTATCATTGTGGCCACTGTCAAAACAATCCAACAAAAAATGCTCAATTTGTCTATGAAAATGAATTGAACAGGAGCCTTCCTCGCAAGGCAAGTAGTGCACAATTAACAATCCCAATTATTCTCTGTAAGACTTTCTAGATAACTATCATTGTGGCCACTGTCAAAACAATCCAACAAAAAATGCTCAGTTTGTCTATGAAAATGAATTGAACAGGAGCCTTCCTCGCAAGGCAAGTAGTGCACAATTAACAATCCCAATTCCCATCACCACCATATTCATGGACTTTGTTCGCATTACTCGTACATCATAATCACACCCTCTCAAAAATAGAATTAGACGTTCATTCAATATAATAATATCCCGGTTCGAGTCGTCAGTTATGTATATGGTATATTAAAAATAAAAAATAAAAAAATGGAATTACTGTTACAAGGAGTGAAGTGAGAGGAGTCTCCTCCATCAACCTCTAGTTTTTTATTTTTTTTTTATTTTTTTATTTTTTTTAATTTTTTATAACTTGATTGTTTGATTGTTCTCTGATTTTCTCTTGACTTTGAAAACTTCCAAGTCTCCCTTCCATCTCTTGTTTATTATTATTTTTATTATATATCTCAGTTTTCTCTCTCCTTCTAAATTCTAATCGATCCATGACTGTTTACAGTTTATTATAATAGTTGCATCATGTTATGTTATCTAGCAAAGAGTTAATTGCACTAACTTACCCTGACATTTTACAATATTACAACTATATTCAACTTTTGCATTTATTAACAAAAACATACCCTTGACCACTTTGACTAACTATAAAAGTCTAAAATGCCCTCAGTTATTATATTAGCATTTATATATTATCAAGACAAATTCAAATTAAATTTATAATTAATTAAATTTAAAAATAAAACTAATTAAATTTATAATTAATAATTAATAAATATAATAAAATTAAATAAAAACAATTAAAATAATAAAATAAAATTAATATTTTAAAAGAAATTTATTATACAAAATGTTTTAATAAAATATTAATACCCTTCCTTATAATAAATATTTAATTTGTTTAAAAATAACAAAAAATTAACTTTTGATTCCACCAAATCAAAAAAAAAAAAAAAAAAAAAAAAAACATTTCCAAAAACCACCATTTCCTAATCCAATATTTAATGGTTTTTAATTTGGATTAGGAAACGGTGGTTTTTGGAAATGATTTTTTTTTTTTTTTTTTTTTTTTGATTTGGTGGAATCAAAAGTTAATTTTTTGTTATTTTTAAACAAATTAAATATTTATTATAAGGAAGGGTATTAATATTTTATTAAAACATTTTGTATAATAAATTTCTTTTAAAATATTAATTTAATTTTATTATTTTAATTGTTTTTATTTAATTTTATTACATTTATTAATTATTAATTATAAATTTAATTAGTTTTATTTTTAAATTTAATTAATTATAAATTTAATTTGAATTTGTCTTGATAATATATAAATGCTAATATAATAACTGGGGGTATTTTAGACTTTTATAGTTAGTCAAAGTGGTCAAGGGTATGTTTTTGTTAATAAATGTAAAAGTTGAATATAGCTGTAATATTGTAAAATGTCAGGGTAAGTTAGTGCAATTAACCCTCTAGCAAAATAGTGAGTCAACTCTCAAAATCTTCCATGCCAAAAATGGGGTCTTTCTTGTTGCTCTTCTTCTTCATTTTTCCTGTTTTTGTTCAATCTCAAAACACCAGTTTCTTCTTTGAAGGATTCAAAGAAGCTGATAAAAATCTAACTCTACAGTTAGGAGCTTCAATTATGAGCGATCCTGAAGGTGTACTCAGGCTCACTAACAAGTCAAACAATGTTATAGGCCATGCATTCTACACCAAACCAATACAAATGATTGACAAAGCATCTTCTCCAAATCCTTCTTCTTTCAGCACATCTTTTGTCTTTGAAATTGTACCTCCAAGTTCAGGTTCCGGCGGGTACGGACTATCCTTCTTGCTAGCTCCTTCCACACAACTTCCGGGAGCTGAACCTGGTCACTTCCTCGGAATTCTCAGCGATGAAACCGATGGCAACCCTTCAAACCACATCTTCATGGTTGAATTTGACACCGTTACTGGGTTCAATAAAGGTGTAGACATGCAAGGAAACCATGTTGGAATTGGCCTCAACCGAATCTTCTCAACTAAATCAGAACCAACTTCTTATTATGTCAACGACACGGATCACAAAGAAGACTTCCCGTTGGAGGGCTTTGGACCAATCCAAGCCTGGATTGAATATGATGGTGTACAAAAAGTTGTCAATGTAACAGTGAGTCCAATAAACATGCTAAAGGAAAAACCAGTGAAGCCTCTCATTTCCAACTGGAAAATTGACCTCACAGGTATTCTTCAAGAAAATATGTATGCTGGTTTCTCTGCGTCTACCGGAGATAAATCAAGCTTTCATTACATTCTAGGATGGAGTTTTCAACTGAATGGAGTGGTTGCTCGACCATTAAATGTGTCTAATCTTCCTAAACCACCACCAAAGGAGAAAATTTCAACATCTTATGACGGAAAAACTGTAGCTCTTATCTCTTCTTTGTGTGTTGTTACTGTTCTATTGATGGGTCTGTTGGGGTATTTTTTGTTTCATAGAAGGGAGGAGGATTCTGAGGTTCTTGAAGTTTGGGAGATGGATTGTCCTCATCGGTTTCGATACAAGGATCTTTATGTAGCAACAAATGGTTTTAAAGAGAGTGAAGTGATTGGAACTGGTGGTTTTGGTTCAGTTTACAAAGGTGTTTTATCAACTAATGGAAGTGAAGTTGCTGTCAAGAAGATTACTCGTAATTCGCATCAAGGGATGAGGGAATTTGCAGCGGAGATCGAGAGTTTGGGACGTTTGAGACACAAGAACTTGGTTCATCTCCTTGGATGGTGTAAGAAGAAGAATGATTTACTGTTAGTCTATGAATACATTCCAAATGGAAGCCTTGATTCTTTTCTCTTCAAACCGAAAAACGGGTTCGTGTTAAACTGGGAGCAGAGGTTCAATATCATCGAAGGCATCGCCTCAGGGCTGCTATATTTGCACGAAGAGTGGGAGCAAGTAGTGATCCATAGAGATGTCAAGTCTAGCAATGTACTAATAGATGCTGAATTGAACGCTCGTTTAGGCGATTTTGGGCTTGCCAGGCTCTATGATCACGGAGGAATGTCGCACACCACCAGTGTTGTGGGCACAATTGGGTACATTGCGCCTGAACTGACTCGCACAGGCAAGGCCTCGGCTAGTTCAGATGTGTTTGCATTTGGGATTCTGCTTCTCGAATTGGCTACCGGAAGAAGGCCTATCGGTTCAAGTGACTTCCTGCTGGTGGAATGGGTGCGAGATTGCCAACAACTGGCTCAAATTCTAGACACTGCCGATCCATCGTTGAATTCGAGTTACAGTGTTGAAGAGATGGAACTGGCTCTGACATTGGGTCTGATTTGCTCTCACCAAAGAATAGAAGTTAGGCCGACCATGAGACAGGTTATGCGGTATCTCAATGGAGATGACATTCTTCCTTTCGTTGATGATTGGGGCTCTGCAGATTATTCTCAACAAGGATCCGAATTTGGCTCCAGAATATTTCAGATTTCTGATGGTACGTTCAAGACATCTCATCGATCATACTCCTATCATTCTCTTCATTCATACTCCTCCTCGGGATTCTCTTCCAGTTCTATGTATTTCGGTAGATAGCATTCAATATGTAGCAATTTTCCAAATTTCTAATTTGTTATAATTCATTCCATTTGCATTTATGTGAATGCTCTTCCACGTCAGAATTTGTGGCAGGATAGATGTACTTATTTTAATAAATTGATCACTCTTTATGCAGTCATCAATGAGAATCTGAACCAAACAAATTCAACATAAATCATGTAATAAAACACTAACCCAGAAAATTGTGCGAGAGAAATGCATCGGTGAAGAGAATATATGTAAATTTGCAAGCAGAAAAATACGAAACGTAACATAGGAAGTGACTCAATAAACCACCGATTAGTGGTTGGCATTAAACAGAGTTTCAATAAGTAGCAGACCACCATTTTTATCCAGTGACCTTAAACATTGTAGTAGCTTCCTATACCACAAAATGTGGATCAACAAAAACCCTGAAATTTCAGAACTAAAACCTGCAAATACAGAAAAGATATTGATACACATGACTGTCACCAACTTTATAGTTCCCCGACACCCTTTACCGGAAAAATTGGATAAAAAAGAAAACTACGTTTAACAAAGAAAAAGTAAAGAATTTTGATCCCGTTGACTATTTTCTCGTCACAGACTCTGGCTTGCTTGCTTTCTTGATCATGAAACCATAACTCGTCCAATCATCCCCTGGGTCCAACCAGCAGTCTCCTTGAGCTGTTCATCGTCGGATTGAAGACACTCGCCCAGAAATTCAGCACAGAAAGAACAGTCTTTAAACAGTATCTTCGTGTTTGGACCGAGTGCATCTGCAAGATCACCCATCACGGCAACTGCAGCTTTCATTACACTCTCATCCCTGCAAGAACATAGAAAATAAAAGCAATTAGGACAACAACAGAGGAAGAAACCAGACACATAATATCACTGGGAGGCAGCAAAAAGAATCTTGAGATATGTGAAAATTAGCAAATGTGCAAATTAACCATGTTGGCTATATTGATAGTGACTTAGCAGGAAGTGTTGGCTTAGCAGGAAGTAATGAATTTGCTTTGTTCAACTGATATTTTTTCAACTGTTATATGAAACACAATTTGCTAACTAGTAACCCTGTATAAGTGATTGACAAGGTCCACTGATGTGTTGGAATATTTTGTAGCTGCCTAGGAGCGAATCTAGTAGGGTTGGATTCTAGCTCGAAAGATTAGTAGAAGATGATGAACTCAAGATTCTTGGAAATGATTTATTTCTAGAGATAATTTATCGAGAGTTCATGTCTTTCTCTAGAATTTGGTAGATAGTACTTCTTCAAGTCTTGGTTTTCTTCATGTGGTATAACAAAAACACTATCCAGTCAACGGAGAGCTGATCGGTTACGGGATTCTGCACGTTTTCATTTTATATGGATGTCGGCTCATTTTGTACCGGTGTCAATTGAGATTCTGCATGAAAAACGTGTAAAATTCTCGCATATGATATATATATATATATATATATTTTTTTTTTTTTTTTTTTTTGCGGTCAACAACGAATGATAAATAAATAAATATATGACGAATTTTAGAATTTACCAAATGTACTTGTGTTTTTACTTTTTAATCAAAGAAACAAAAAAGTCTCAAGTTTCTTTCAATTTTAGTGTTGGATTGAATTGAAAAGGTTGTTGGGATTTCACTTGATAGTCCACTTCAAAGACAGACCTAAAATTTAAAAGTAACCCACCTCATTATTCTTTATTTGGGCCCAAATATATGCCGGTTGTTTTCTCTCCAAAAAAAAAAAAAAAGCTTTTGTCACGCTCTCAAGTTTGTGATTTACTGATTTGAGATTGTGGTATGCATATTATTTTCTCAATTTCATGATTTTCAACTTTAAATTTTATACTTTTAAGTTTATTATTGTTCGTTTGTTCATTTGGGTTTTGAGGGTATAAGGCATTCGATTCAATTATTCCTCCATTATTAACTTATTTTACGAAGTTGAGATGTATATAACATATCACTTTAACTACAAACTAAAATACGAGATAAAGTTGACTCAACAATATACTTTTTAATAGAGATTCTTTTGTGAGATGGTTTTACTAAGAGATTTTCACTTAAAAAATGATATGTGACACATCCAACCAATCATATATTATCTTGTTTTACATGTCGTTTTTAAAATGAAAGTATCATAATGAGACCGTTTCATAGAAGATTTTCTTGTACCACACAACCAAATCAATAAAAATTATGTGTCATCGTGTTCCTCTCTTTAAACTCCAAATTTTCTCGTTCCTCACACCAAAGATTTTATGCTTTGCATACACTTCCATTTCGTCATAGGAGCTTTAAAAGAAAACAAATTTTGACAAGCTTAAGGTAAGAAAAATGAATTTAATAACACACTTGGTCTCCTTTAAAAGAAAGTAACACTTTGTCTGATATAAATAACAAGATGAGGTTATCTAATTGAAATAATTACACATTCAAAATTCAACAATCAAGCTTTATCAGTCATCAATTCATCATCCAAATCAATAGGAGAATTCAATTAATAAATACCAAAGCCCAAATGTCAAATGTATCCAATCAAAAGTCAACATGTTTCACTTCAGTTGCAATCGTACTTATGTTAGTTGATGTCTTCATGAGCTCATCTAGTTTGACTTTTATTGGTCAATTCTCTGTGTGTTTCTCTGGAGTCCGGAGTCCGGACCATATTGAAAAATATTATTTTATCATTTGAATAGTATAATATTCTCTAAAGTTTTACAATGATTTAAAACAAAATTTTATTAATATCTTATTAGTAGTTATCTTATTAACTTTCTATAAAGGGTAAAGTTTAAGATTCTTCATCAATTGGGTGAAAATATAAGTAAATTTAGATCAATAATATTACTTTGTCCAAATTTGATGTCCAAATAATGTGTCATTACTGTAATCCATTTATTTAAATTGTATTAGATTTGCATGATTTGAATGATTTGAATGAATGGATTACAGTGATGCTACATTATTTGGACACCAAATTTTAATAAAGTAGCATTACTTTTTGACCAAAAAATGTGAGGATAATCACTTCTAAAAAAATTGTTACAAAAGTTTACTTGATTATTCATCACACAAAAGTTTGGTGGGTCAATGCACAATGTAGTTGCTATCCTTATGAAAAACACATGTACTTACTTGCAGGTATTATTCTCTGCAAGACTTTCTAGATAACTATCAATGTGGCCACTATCAAAACAATCAACAACAAAAAATGCTCAATTTGTCAATGAATATGAATGGAACAGGAGCCTTCCTCGCACGGCAAGTAGTACACAATTAACAATCCCAATTCCCATAACCACCCACATGCATGGACTTTGTTCTCATTACTGGGACATCACAATCACACCCTCTCGAAAATAGAATTACTATTCGTTCAGTATGATAATATTCCAGTTCAAGTCGTCACGACAGTATGTATGTGGTATACTCCAGTTTATTATATATATCAGTTTACTTTCTCCTTCTAAATTATAATCAATCCATGACTGTTTACAGTTTATTATAATAGTTGCATCATGTATATAGCAAAATAGTGTGTCAACTCTCAAAATCTTCCATGCCAAAAATGGGGTCTTTCTTGTTACTCTTCTTCTTCTTCTTCTTCATTTTTTCTGTCTTTGTTCAATCTCAAAACACCAGTTTCTTCTTTGAAGGATTCAATGGAGCTGCTAATGATCTAACTCTAGAGTTAGAAGCTGAAATTATGAACAATCCTAGAGGTGTACTTAGGCTCACTGACAAGTCAAACAATGTTATAGGCCGTGCATTCTACAACAAACAAATACAAATGATTGACAAAGCATCTTCTCCAAATCCTTCTTCTTTCAGCACATCTTTTGTCTTTGAAATTGTACCTCCAAGTTCAGGTTCCGGCGGGTACGGACTAGCCTTCTTGCTAGCTCCTTCCACACAACTTCCGGGAGCTGAACCTGGTCACTTCCTCGGAATTCTTAGCAAAAAAACCGAAGGCAACCCTTCAAACCACATCTTCTTGGTTGAATTCGACATCGTTAATGGGTTCAATGAAGGTGTAGACATGCAAGGAAACCATGTTGGAATTGGCATCAACCGAATCTTCTCAAATAAATCAGAACCAACTGCTTATTATGTCAACGACACGGATCACAAAGAAGACTTCCCGTTGGAGGGCTTTGGACCAATCCAAGCCTGGATTGAATATGATGGTGTACATGTCAATGTAACAGTGAGTCCAATAAATGTGACAAAACCAGTGAAGCCTCTCATGTCCTTGGAAAGAGACCTCACAGGTATTCTTACAGAAAATATGTATGCTGGTTTCTCCGCGTCTACCGGAGATAAATCAAGCTTTCATTACATTCTAGGATGGAGTTTTCAATTGAATGAAGTGGTTGCTCGTCCATTAAATGTGTCTAATCTTCCTAAACCACCAAGGGAGAAAATTTCAGCATCTTATGATGGAGAAACTGTAGCTCTTATCTCTTCTTTGTGTGTTGTTACTGTTCTATTGATGGGTCTGTTGGGGTATTTCTTGTTTCATAGAAGGGAGGAGGATTCTGAGGTTCTTGAAGATTGGGAGATAGATTGTCCTCATCGGTTTCGATACAAGGATCTTTATGTAGCAACAAATGGTTTTAAAGAGAGTGAAGTGATTGGAACTGGTGGTTTTGGTTCAGTTTACAAAGGTGTTTTATCAACTAATGGAAGTGAAGTTGCTGTCAAGAAGATTACTCGTAATTCGCATCAAGGGATGAGGGAATTTGCAGCGGAGATCGAGAGTTTGGGACGTTTGAGACACAAGAACTTGGTTCATCTCCTTGGATGGTGTAAGAAGAAGAATGATTTACTGTTAGTCTATGAATACATTCCAAATGGAAGCCTTGATTCTTTTCTCTTCAAACCGAAAAACGGGTTCGTGTTAAACTGGGAGCAGAGGTTCAATATCATCGAAGGCATCGCCTCAGGGCTGCTATATTTGCACGAAGAGTGGGAGCAAGTAGTGATCCATAGAGATGTCAAGTCTAGCAATGTACTAATAGATGCTGAATTGAACGCTCGTTTAGGCGATTTTGGGCTTGCCAGGCTCTATGATCACGGAGGAATCTCGCACACCACCAGTGTTGTGGGCACAATTGGGTACATTGCGCCTGAACTGACCCCTCATCGATCGTACTCCTATCGTTCTCATCATTCATACTCCTCCACGGGATTCTCTTCCAGTTCTATGTATTCCGGTTGATAGCATTCAATATGTAGCAATTTTCCAAATTCTAATTTGTTATAATTCATTCAATTTCCAGTTTTATGTGAATGCTCTTCCACATCAGAATTTGTGGCGACAGGTGTACTTATTTTTATAAATTGATCACTCTTTATGCAATCATCCATGAGAATCTGAACCAAACAAATTCAACATAAACCATGTAATAAAACACTAACCCAGAAAATTGTGCGAGAGAAATGCATCGGTGAAGAGAATATATGTAAATTTGCGAGCAGAAAAATACGAAACATAACATAAGAAGTGACTCAATAAACCACCGATTAGTGGTTGGCATTAAACAGAGTTTCAATAAGTAGCAGACCACCATTTTTATCCAGTGACCTTAAACATTGTAGTAGCTTCCTATACCACAAAATGTGGATCAACAAAAACCCTGAAATTTCAGAACTAACACCTGCAAATACAGAAAAGATATTGATACACATGACTGTCACCAACTTTATAGTTCCCCGACACCCTTTACCGGAAAATTTGGAAAAAAAGAAAACTACGTTTTACAAAGAAAAAGTAAAGAATTTTGATCCCGTTGACTATTTTCTCGTCACAGACTCTGGCTTGCTTGCTTTCTTTGATCATGAAACCATAACTCGTCCAATCATCCCCTGCGTCCAACCAGCAGTCTCCTTGAGCTGTTCATCGTCGGATTGAAGACACTCGCCCAGAAATTCAGCACAGAAAGAACAGTCTTTAAACAGTATCTTCGTGTTTGGACCGAGTGCATCTGCAAGATCACCCATCACGGCAACCGCAGCTTTCGTTACACTCTCATCCCTGCAAGAACATAGAAAATAAAGCAATTAGGACCACAACAGAGGAAGAAACCAAACACATAATATGACAAAGAGGGCGGGAAGATACCTCTGTCTGTCTCTGAAGACCAACTCAATAAACTGCAATAGATGTTGGGCATACGGCATCATGACCTCAGCCTTTGCATTCTTGAATCCCTGTAGAATACCTGAATAAGCTTCAAAGATGCTACGCCTGAGCTGGTTCCCATAATCCATCAACTCCTCATCATCGACATCCAAATGGGCGCAGGCCTTAGCAGCATCCTGCATCATTTGAAGAGCATGGGGGACATACTTCTCAAAGTGCTCTCCAATCGCAAGAGCAATGTCCCCAAAGCAAGAGAAAATGGGAGGCTTGACAGACCGGTGTAGTTGACTACTAGAGAGATCAGTGAGAAGAAGGGTCATGATCCCATCACAAAACGGTAAGATCTTGTCATCCAAGGCACGGCAAATGTCACCAACCACCCCAACTGTGATAGAGCAAACCTGGTATTCCTCAGAGTTCTGCAATCCCATCTGCAGATACTGGAAGAACTCAGGCATATACTTTGCAAATTCCGGTCCAGTGGCATAAGCCAGAGCACCAATTGCAAGCATTGCTTCCTCATGCACTGTAGAACTACGGCAAGCAAACACCCTGAGGAACAATAGCATAATTTGATCCGCAGCCTGGAGTATAACGGATTTTGTGTCATCTGAACTGCTAAATTTCTGGATAATAACCTGGAGAACACCGCACAGAGCAGCTTGCAAATCTCCTTGCTTCTCTCTATCTTCCGTTGATACAATCTGAAGCTCTAGAGTCTGACTTAATCTACTCATGATTGCAGGAATTAGTTCTGCTATGATCTTAGATGTTTCTGCAATATTTGAACACCTCACAACTTCATTCAATGTTTCATATGCTGAAGATCTGAGCTTTGAGTCACCACCATCTGTACGATCGGCAGTTCTAAGAAGTTCAGTAATGATGCTCGTTAAATATGGCGTAAGAAGAGAAGAGCTCGGTCCAGCATCTTCGTATCCCTGGGCAAGGTAATAGATAGCCCCACAAACCTTCTCAGCCACATTTGGAGCATCCTTGATGCTCTCCAATAACACTGCCAAAATTCTCTGGAGGTTCTCAGGGGATGTTATCACTGAAAATCCACTAGATGGGCAGTGCAATAACTCAAAAATCCGGCTAAGAGTCCAAGCAGTTGTGTCTTTCACATGATTGTTTTCATCCTTCATTGCGTTAAGCAAAAACTCCAGGCCTGCTTGAACCAGCGGGGCCAGCTTCTCTACGGTGGGACCTTCAAGGATTGAACAAAATGCATAAGTAGCTGCCTCACGACGATGCCAATCCGGCTTCACAATGTTCTCCTCCACAAACGGCATTACAAGGGGAATAATCTCATTCCCAACAGTTCTAGCAACAAGACAGAGACACGTCCCCCCAGCCATTGATATATTCCAGATGCTGTCGTCCTGGTCCTGATCCTCTTCCTGCTTCAGCAAAGTTTCGAGCAACATAGGAACTAGAGATGATTGAGCCTTCTCTATAAAGTGGGAATGGGGAGGACTAGAATCCCCAGTTTCAGGGGTGTCAAACTCTTGAAGCTCTATCTCTTCATCACAGATTGAACTCCAAAACTCGATTGCTTGGAGAGCAACAGCTTCTTCATCTCCTTTTACTGCATTTGAGGTAAGCTCAAAGAGTGTCTGCATGTATGGTTCCAGCACCTCATAGTATGTTGATGCTATTGAGACAAGACACTCAAAAGAAGCCTGTCTAATCTCCACCTCTTTGGCTTTGGCCGTCTCGCATACCATCTTCATGATGTAATTCCTCTCCATCTCATTTTGGAAGTTAGTCTGAGCAAAATCCAAGGCATTATATAAAGCCCTTGTTGCTGCAAGGCGGACTTCAACACTATGTTCGGCAAGGTTCATGCCTTGGACAACAGCAGTAAGAACAGCATTAACTTCATCTTGCACAAGATCCTCATGGGAAATCTCTTCACAAACATATCCAAGAGTTTCCAAGGTTGCCTGTTTCACTACAGCATGACTTTCTGGCTGGGTCACATTGTTAAGCAACGATTGAATAAGGTCAGGCCACTGCTTCTGCGGAATCTCAATCGAGGCGATTTTTGCAATAACTTGTGCAGAAGTGTGCCTTGCCTCTGGCACAGGTGAACCCAGAGTTCTCAAGACCAAGTCCTTGATTTGGGACTTAAAAGAAATATCTATTGCCATCCATTGTTGAACAAGAGTTTCCTTTGTACTAGCATCTTTTGCATCCAAAGAGTTTTTAAGCACGATACCAGCCAACCTGCGGGATTCAGCCGGTTTATCATTGTTTGCAAGCTCAACTGACAATGATAAAAGGAAGACAGGTAAATTTTGCTGTTGCAGCTGCCTAAGGTTAGCCTCTGCCTCATTTCGGACGTTTGCATCCGCTGATTGAGCAGCCAATAGAAACTGGGTGATCTCCATAGCCATTTTCCCGCACTACCAATATTAACATCATGAAAATGATTAAAAACAATGAAGATGATAAATTGATAATATCAATACATAAATGATCTACCAATAAAACTCCATAAAATTATAATACACTTGGAAAACTAAAAACTGTAGGAAACAAACAGATTAAACATAAACGGCACCAAGGTCCACAACATCTGCAAAAGATAGACACAAATGGTACAGTACAACAACTATAACATACACAAAAATATGGCAGTTTACACATTCAATCAACCTTTTCACATAACCCCCTCGAACACACTAATCCAATGAATAAACACAACTAAGATGAAACTGTATCAAAATCATCATCTGATATCAATACTACATCCAATACTAAATCAATAAAACAAAAATTACAATCACTCACAAGTATAAAAAAAATCATCATACTCGAATTCGAAAACTATAACCAATTTTATCCTGATATCAACAGACATTCAAATTTCATTTTTATATATCAATGAGGCGTATAGAAATGAAACGAAAATTCTAAATTACTTCATTTTCACAACTTTCAGGAAATAATAGATGATAATAACAATAACATATATCTTACCAATAAGACCTATATACAGTCGAAAACGATCGAGAAATAAACAAAAAGCTCAAACCAAAACAAAAACAGCAATCGGCATATAAACTGAAAGCAATCACAAGTGAGATAGATCTACAGATCAAAAAAACAGTAACATACGAACAAGCAAGAAACCACGAAACCCTAACTACCGCAAAATAAATAAATAAATAAATTCCTCCGACGAAGAAAAAAAATCACTTAAAAAATGCACAAAAAACCACAGATCTAATCGTAATACTAAAAAGGTGTTCGAGAGTACCTGAAATGGAAATTATAAGTTAAAACCGTAAACAGCACTCTGAAAACCACCACAGGAAACCGAAACCGAAACCGAGCTAGGGTTTCTCTCCCTCTCTCTCTAAAGAGAATCGAAGTTAGAAGAGAGATAAGTAGAGATGGTTATTGATTTTTGAAAACAAAAATCTGAGAGAGAGAAAGAGAGAGTCTGAGATTTTATTTCGAATGTTTAGAAGAAGCGGGAGGGAGGAGACTTCTTTGTTCGCTTGAAACGCTTGAAAATAAAAAGAAAAACACACAAAACGGGCAGGGGGGTTTGGGCTGCCCGTGCTTGCCCGAATACACCGACCCCAAAAACCCTAGGATTTTGAAATCTCCCACGTGTGACGCGGCTCCGCACGTGTTGGGATATGTAACGTTGAAACTTTTGAAATTGAATTGAACCGACTTTGTGACTTTTGGGCTCTGAATTCCAGATGGGCTCTTGGGCGACCCAATCAGATTTTAAAAATGAATTTAACTCAAATAATTAACCTAAAATTTAAACAAATGAGTTGTCGTTAACATATAAACATGGAATGACGTGGTTAATAAAAAAATAGATAATTACTCGGTGGCCATCAACTTATGCCACTAGTCACCACTATCAAAATAACCACTAGATAGGGAAACGGATGGAAAATGGCCATTTTGGCAAACATTGTTACACTAATGGCCATTCCATCCAATTCTATCCATTTCCATCAAATTCCATCTAATAAGTGGTATTTTGGTAAATATAAAGATGATATTAATTTATTTTAGATATTTTTTGGAAATCAATTTTTTCTTTTGTTTTTTGAAACAAATAATTATATTTAGTGTGTACATATACATATAGCATATCTCAAACATATATATATATATATATATATTTCTTTTCAACTTATCTCAAATATATTTTATAGAATTTTTAAATTTTATAACCTTAATCTTTTCAAAAAATAATAATAATAATAATAATAATAATAATAATATATATATATATTTTTTTTCAACTTATCTCAAATATATTTTTTAGAATTTTTTGATTTTACAGCCTTAATCTTCTGATTTTACAGCCTTAATCTTCTCAAAAAAGAATATATATATATATATATGTGTGTGTGTGTGTGTGTGTGTGTGTGTGTGTGTGTTTGAGATATGCTATACGTATATACACACTAAATATAATTATTTGTTTCAAAAAACAAAAGAAAAAATTGATTTCCAAAAAACATCTAAAATAAATTAATGTCATCCCCTTATTTACCAAAATGTCATTCATTGGATGGAAATGGATGGAATGGCCATTAGTGTAACAATGTTTGCCAAAAATGGCCATTTTCCATCCATTTCCCCATTTGGTGGCCATTTTGATAGTGATGGCAAAAGTCGATGGCCACCAGGGTAATTACCCCATAAAAAAATTTCTTACCATATTATTTGGGTTGGTTTTTGGACTAATTTTTTAGTTTATGTAGCATTAACGAAATTATAGATATATAATCCAGTTATAAATTTGAAAATTATGTATTCAGATTTTAAAAATTACAACCTACCGGTGTGGCTTGAAAATTTGAAAATGGTTGTTCTTGTTGAAGCTTCTCCACTTTCTAAAAACAAATCAAATACACTAAATTATTACAGATTAAGAAATTAAAGGAATTGGACATCAATAGAACTAATAATCTCTTTAATGTGGATGTGAATGGCTTATTACTGGACGATCTCAACTTCCGTCTAATTAATAATTTGAAACCGGGAATAATTAAGAGTCTACAATATGACAAATTGACAACTATAGTATATACATCAAGTGTGCTTCTTTATATTTCCAAAATGTCTAACTAAGCTGCTACTACTACCTTTGTTTTTGTCACCACATTGAGGCTTCAAGTGCACATTTGCAGTTGCAGAGCCATGCCTGACAGGGCTCTTTACGCCGCAAATCTTGTGTTTGATCCTCCATGGAAGTAGCATTTCAAGGCCACAACCTCCCTTTGTCAGAGAGTAGGAACGCTGGAGGCCTCCTCCACCTCCTGGAACAACATTACATGCATCTGGGTGGTTGCATACATATGGTGGGAGTTTCCTGCTCAGGTTTTTCGAAACATTTAGAGCTGATGATGCAGCCAATGCAGTTGCATCCGGAAGAAACCTTTCGATAATGTAACTTGGAGATATGCTGCCATTATTAGTCCCTAGAGTGTCTAGATTGAACCCATCTAATCCATGATGACGGTGATGATTTTCGGCTTCTTTTTCGACTATGTCCATTGCTTCTGTTAATGACAATACCTCCAAAGCATCTGAGAAAATATCATCATAATTGTTGTCGTCCTCATCATCATCGTCATCATCATTATCAACATCTGCATCGCAACCCTCGTCTATCTCATGATCAAGATCAAGACTATAATCATCAATAACTAGTTCTTCGTTGGGCGGATGCCATCTGCCAGGCGGTATCTTTAGACGAGGAGTGTCATTGTCACTATCGGCGTATATGTTGTCAGTAATACTCCTCTTCTTAGGCTTGCCAGGAGCTTGTTCCCAACAGAATGGAATCCTCTCACTTGTGTCCTGTAACTTGCCTTGTGAATTACTGGAGCAACAAGCTTCTTCACCACCACCACCAGGAAGCCGCCTTGTCGACAAAAGTGGTGCATTGAAGTCTAGTTTTCTGGGGAATTTGAAATCTGTAGAAGCCCTTCTCTTCCGTTCTTCCATGGCGATTGCTTGATTGATTGATTGATTACAAATTTTCTATAACTTGAACCCTGCAAAAAAGACCATCACTTGGAAAAGTTGAACCAAAGTAGTTGAGTGAGATTTATAAATCACAGTTGGAAACTACAGGTTTCTCGTGTAGTTCATTAAAAACAAAGTTCTTTTTTCACTTTAAAATGCTCACACGTGAGGTCATATGGAGTTGAAATAAGGACCAGGAGGAGCCTCACCACTGCCTGCCCAGCATTGCTGGAATTATCAATTGACACAACTTCTATGGTAGATATAACAAAGAAACAAATCCCAATTGTGGGTTTTGACCATCAAAACTTCATTAACAGATATTGTAAGAGATGGAGATCTGAATTGGTCATATCACAAGTAGTAATTGTAAGAATAAAGGCCCTTTCTGTTCAGGGGAAAATTTTAAGCTTTGTAAAACAATACAAAGAACAATATGAAAAAGTTCCAATACATAGTGTAACCATTTAGCAAAACGCATTACATCATACAATCTCTAAACTGAGGGCAGACTATATATATAGACTTCATCACAGGCTGCCACTTCATGTACATGATTCTTTTTTATCTGTGGTGCCGTAATGGGGCAATGCAATGGCAGAAGCAGTAGTACGTAGAACTTAAATCATCAGTTCAACCCGGAAAATATATTTACATTCTAACTTGATCCTCTACTCTCTCTTTTCTTCCTTTTTTCCGCTTTTTTCCTTCTCAAGATCCACACACACTCTTGTTCTCTCCCAAATGCCTGCTCTTGAAAAGACTGAAGCGGATTTGCAACTAAATGTTCTAGAGACAATATCCAAAGATTTAATTTAGCCAGATTCGCATTGGCCAACCTTGTAATGGGAAAAAAGAAAAAAGAAAAAAAAAATGTGGCTCCAATGGAATTTCCCCCCCATAAATAAAGACAATGTATAAATAACGGCATTAATGTAAACTGGTCTCTCACGTGTGTTGTTCATTGACCTTTTCCTTTGCTTTATTATAGAGATCAAGAGTATCGGCATGGCTGGGGTCAAGACAGAGAGCTGCTTCACAGTCTCTGCGGGTGGAGAGGGGATCACCCATTGAGTCGTGAAATGCTGCTCTGAGATGTAGCAGTTGTAGGTCTGGCTTGAAAGATATGGCCTTCGTGAGCTCTACTATGGCATCAGCTTCTTTGTGATCATCCATTAGAACTGATAAAACACAAAACATTATGTTAAGAAGGCCAAAAGTTACACCCAGATTGAGATAAGCTAGTGATGTTCAAGTATCTAAAACAACATTATAATTTTATAATAATGTTCTGATTTGAAACTAGTAACAATTAGTGCCCGTAATTTTCCCTATTTCTCAAGTTAATATAAAGCATAGATTGAAAATAGACATATCCACTTCTCTAGCTGTAAGTTTCGTACTTTGGAATGAATTTCACAACATAAGATAATACCACTTCTGTTTCTATCATAGGAACAAGATAGCGGGTAAGCTAACATAATCATCTATTCCCTCACTCCGTTTATCACGGTAACATAATCATCTATTCCCTCACTCCATTTATGATGGTTTCACACTGAAGCCAACCAAAAAAGTCTCTGAATGAAATGAACTCAAAAAATTATTTTCCAAGGATCTCAGACACAGCATCCCCCTGTTTGTCCAATCTTCAGCACACAAAACTCTAACCGAAAATGATATATTATACCAAAGCAAAAACAGTCTGCAAATTATAGAAATACAAATGAAACAGTTGAGCAGCATGCAACAAGATTACAAGAAGTACCCGATTGTATATGCTTATTCCAGAACTAAGGAGGTCCGAATCATAATCAAATGGCAAGGCTCATGTCAACAAAACTGGCAGATTAGTTTTGACAAAATAACCCAGCACAACTTAACCACCACCTTGACTTAAGATTCCATAAAGAGTGACACCCAACAGAAAAACAGGAAGAGAAATTAAGTTAACTGCTGAAAGATGACTCAAGTAACAATCTGATATTTTCGTTAACTAGGTTCGAAATCAACTATTTCGAACCCACATGAAATGCATTTCAATCAACTACTTCCTAGAGCAACATCTACCATCCTTCAACAAGTAATTGCTTCAAAAAATTATAATGCCCAAATGACCATTCTTCATTCAGAAGTGATCCACAAATATTTTAGACTTCCCAAGACTATACGGAAACAAACATACCAATTACAGTTCAAATAATCCTAGCAAAATGCACAAAAAAAACAGCATGAATGGTTGCCAACCTTGCACATTGTATGTGTCATCTTACTGTTGCAAAACGCCAAAACCAGTCAAACTTTACTTGGTACATCATGTGTCTACATAGTATGTGCACATGGCATGTACATGTTGACATGTTAGGGGAAGAAGCAAAGGTTACATAGGCAACCAAATAACCTCCTTCTTCCATGTAGTTAATGGATCTCATAACAGCATATTTAATTGTTAAATTATGGTATTAAACTAAGAAACACCACAAAAATTTATATCAACCCCTCATCATTGATAGAAGTCATGACAAAAGGTAGACTAGAATCCAATGATAGACAAGCAAACAAATGAAAATCAGGACAAACATGTCATATATTATAAAGGTAAAGAAAAAGATATTAATCGCGGAGACAAATAGAAACTTTTTACAGTAGGGAGGATAGCTTTCATCGTTAGAATGGAACAATGCAGTGGTTAAATATGAAAAGAGTTTCATTCTTATTGCTTAAATATGAGAATTGATGGATCAAGAAGTTGAGTTGATTTCATTGGAGGCTAAAATAATGATTATAAGAGGAACGAAAAAGGGAAAAAGAAAACTCTTCAAAGATGGATCACTAGGTAAATTCATCACACAAGATGATCTAACATTTATGGTCTACAGATCTTGAGTTAGGAAGACAGAACCACCATAACTAAATCAATTTGTAAACGCTCTAGTGACAATAGCATGTTTGTATTGCCACAACAAAATCTATTAGGTAGACAGAGACTATAATTAAATGAATAATGAAACTATAACTGAAGTTATGGAATTTACCTGCTGCCCTGTAACGGTATGGATATGTCCTCATTGGATCAAGTTGTGTTGCCGTACTAAGATCATTCTTAGCCATGTCACGATCGCAGTATTCTGAACGCTTCTCATAAGCTGATGCATTATTCTGGGCCTTCTCTATCAACTTTGTCATCTCATCATATGCAGCTTTCCGTTGATTTTTCAGATGATATACTCTTGCAAGACCCTGATGAGCTCGTGTATGCTTGATGTTGAGCGCATTCATGTAGCAATCAGCAGCCAGATCCAGCTTTTCACAGTCTACATAGACACTACCTAAATTATTCAATGCCTGCAAAATGGCAAAAAAAATCACCCAAAAATAACAATACATTCTCATATAATTCTGAATTCTCATATATGACACAGTCAACCAAGATACTAGAATTGCTACCAAAAATATAAATACCTGTCCTTTCCGAAGGCCATCTGAAGGACATCTAAGAGCTTCCTCTAGAAGTTGAATTACATATGATGAAGATTCAGAATCAAGACTTGAATCTGCTAAAGCATATGCCTTAAGGAAAAAGGCTTCAAATGATCTCTGAATAAAAATGGACTCTTCGGCCTTAGCTAGTGCTTCTTCACGGTGGCCAGTGTCATACAGTATCCAACCTTCATAAACGAGCCTTTCATGCTCCGAAGTGGAATGATTTCTAGCCAAACGTAGACTACGCATTGCAGCCTTCTGACAATTTAACCTAAAATATCCAAGGAAAATAGTATGCAGTTGGACAACTATATTAATTTCTGAGGAAAATCACACCTAAAGAGGACAAAACCTTCTTTTGTATCTAAGACTAAAAGCATAATGCACTATTAACACTCATACATTGAAAAGAAAATCTAAAAAACAGAGTTAGAAGCATGCCTCATGGAATATATAATACATAAAAAGAGGCAAAAAGGATGTCTAACTGAAATTTAAAGTCATGATCAACATTCACCCAGAACTAGTGAAAATTCAAATGAAAAGCAATAATTTATCTAAATAGAACAAGATCATAAATTTTCAATTTTTTATCATAGGGAATGTGCTGAGGTGAGGGTTATTCCCTATAGTCAATCCTCTTTTTGCTATGTTGTTACATACTTTTAACTTATTCCTTCTATTTTCTTCACATATGGAGTGGTAAGGAGGTCATGAAAAGGAGAGAAACAGGAGTAATTTTTTGTCTCTCCACTAGTGGCAACTAATTTATGCACATTGTAATAGAACAGTTGCCTGTAGTGTAAATTTACTCTATTCAATTCATCACCATTCACCCGTAGTTGATAATCACACAAATCTCTGCCAAACAAACAATAGAAGATTATGTATAATTCCTTAAGCAATACCAAAGCTCAACATTTCAGCATGTTATATGATTAATTCTAGGTTAAAGCATCCCTATAGAAACAAATAAATTTTGTACCCTACAAAAGCAAGTTTATATTAACAACAAAACTCTAAAATTGAAGTTTAGTAGAGCTCAAAACCACTTTTAGACCATGTAGACAGAATTGGATGCAAAAGCATGCAGTAATTCTAAGTATTGCTATTTTAATAGTTGAACTACAAACATAATTCATAATTACCGTAAAAGAAGTAACGACTGCCTGAACCAGAGAAGGCTCTTCACAGGGTCATTTGCTAACATATGGTGTACAACAGCCAGAGAACCAATATCATCAACAGAGGACCATCGATCATACAGCTGCATCCAGCAATCAGCCTGACTCCACTGCTGAACAAGAGGTTGGAGGATCTCTACTAAGTGGTCACCGGGCAAATGCCCGTAAAACATCATGTAATTTGGGTCCAAAGTCAAAAGTGCCCGGACATCTCTGAGAGCTCCTTCATAATCCTCCAAGGCAATAGAAATCCAAGCTCGCAATTCAAGGCAATCAGGGGAGACCTTGAAACCAATTACTTTGTTGATTTCTGAGATAGCTGCCGCAAGCTTGTTCTCCTCCACCAACATAACAGCCCGATACTTGTACGGAAAAGGAAGAGATGGATCCAATTGAGTAGCCGTGTTCAAATCCATTATCTTCTCCCTTCCAACACAGTACAAAGAACGTTCCTGATACATCCATCCGACTGGACTGTAATCAGAAATGAGCGAATTCATGAACTTGTAGGCTGCATATTTGTGGCCACGCTTGAACTTAGTCCTCGCAACACCCACCAACGAATATACATGACCAGCTTCAACAGCTGCTTCAAACCAATTCTGGGCATCTTTATACTCTTGCCTTTCGAGCATCACAACACCTAATTGATGAAACGCGAGTTGTTTCTGCCAATCTTCAGTTGCGGACTCCCCCAACCTCTCCAAAAGCATAACCGTTGTGTTTGATTTTATGTCTTCCTCCATAGCAATCTGGCTTAAGAAATAATACAACAGAAAAGAAGCATGCCCAACCATAGCCAACTTTTTTCTCGCTTCTGAACCACAAAAGATTTTCATCGCATCGGGATAGTGCATTGAGCTCGGTAGCTCTCTTAAAAGCACCTGTAAGCAAGCAGCCACGAGAAGATAGGCATGCTCCTCCAATCCATATTCGATAAACAAAAGTACATTCTCCATGTCACAAACTATAGATGACAAATAAGAATCACAAGCAGACTTCATCTCGTCACAACAGAACCTGTTTGCAAAAGAAAGAAGCTCTAAAACCACACGAGGATCAGAAGAACATAACCGTTTTGTCCTGCTAAATATCTCAACAGCTCTCATCCCCTCCACCGAAATCCCACTCTGTGACAAATTTATCTTCTCCCTTTTTGACTCCATGAAACCACCATACAACATTGCCTTAAATGGTCTCGACAATGAAGCAATATTGTATCGCACACACCTAACCTCATTCTCTCCAATCCAGAAAGACATATCCCCATCTTCGTCTGAAGTTGAACATTCCTCATCCCCCATCGAATTGTCATCCTGCAACTCCCCTCTAGGCATCCTCGAACACATACACGAATCATAAACTGACTCTGGATCATACCCAGACACCAAAGCAGCTTTAGGGCATTCAAGATTTCTTCCACAGCAGTCCATTGAAGAAGTGCCAATAAGTTCATCCTCTCTCCTCTCGTACCTCAACCACGCAGCCAGCACAATCTTCGAATGCACATCAACCGCGTGCTGTCTGGCAGCCCGGAGGCTCCTCCGGAACATTTTGGGATCAGACAATCCCCTAAATATGGCACATTGCTCTAAATACATTCTTGATTTCTCAAATTGGGGACATTTCTCAATCCTCCTATACACATCAGCTAAAGTCTCGATGAAATCAACGGATTTAAGGCAGGACTCGATCTGGGGTTCGACTAGATCTGTAATAGGCAGTCCATATGGGAGTACCTTTCCGGGGACAACATTAGGGGTCTGGTTTGGGGTTTGCTGGGTTCGATTCGATTTTGATCGAATCGAATTGGCTCTCAAATGGTCATGAAGGTTAAGAACTTTCTTATCTCCTCCACCACCTCCACCACCGCCGCCACCGCCACCGGTGGTGGTTCCAGTCGTATTAATGGCATACACCTGAGTGCCTTTACAACCATCTATGAGCTTTAAACTACGCATTGTTGAGAATATATTATGCTGCATCCTCTATATATGTAATTTTAATGGGTCCAAAATCAAAACTTGGACAAAAAAAGAAAGAAAAAAAACTCTCCACAACAATTAAAAAAAAAAAAGCTTATATATATATATATATATATATATAAATGAAAGATCTAGATATCAAACGAAAAGGGATCAACAAATCAATAAAAACAAACCCAATTTACCTTTTGTGGCCTGCAAACACCACCGTTTTGGTTGATGATAGAATTTGAACACGATGGTGATGCAAGCTAATGGTGGGGGGGTGGTGTAAACAAAAAAAAACTAAAAAACTAAAAAAGAAACAGATGAGAAATGAAAAATAAAAAATATCTTTCTAATTTTTTTTCCTTTTTTTCTCTGGTGGGGTTTTCTAAAAATGTTCGATGTTAGAGAGAAAAGAAAAATAAAAAATTACGTTGAAGACCAACCAGAATTTTTGAGGTGGAGGTGGCCGTTGAAACGGCCACTCTCTCTCTCTCTTTCTCTGTATAATTTTTCTTTTTTTCTCTCTCTCGCTTTTTACGTGTGTTTAAAATCTAATCTAAAAACTCTCTTGTGTGTCTGGTCTCTGATAATTAAGGTTTTAATTGAAATAAATGTCTTTATGTTGTGTCTCTGATCATATCATCAAAGGTTGATGTTGTGTGGGCGCGTGCATGCGTGTGAATTTTTTTATTTTATTTTATTTTTTTACAAAAGAGATCCTATAGAAGAGGAGAGCCGCTAAATATTTTCGCTTCATCAGCCCCCGCATCTCTCGCACCTATCTCACCAAGTCCAGTCCTTTGATAGTTTGATGGCCTTTTCCATGCGTCGAGGGCATGTTTAGTCCGTATCGTGTCACATATGATAAATTTATTATTGAATTATCCCAACTTTAAACCAAAATGATTAAATATCAATTAGTTTAATGAAACATTAGTATTGATTTGTATTCGTCAATTGTTATGAGTCCGACTTTGGTAACAAGATTTATTTTGTATAAAATGTATTGTTTTTTTTTTTCAAAGTAATATACTATTATGTAAATTTAAAAATAAAAATAAATTGAAGAGATAAAATGACTCGAACTTGCAACTTCGTGGTACAGTCGTACAGGTGTAAAGAGTTTATTACTGGACCAATCTCTTATTTTACTATACCAATGTTACTATTCTAGGAAAAAGAACTATATTATAAAAATAAATAGAAAAAAAAAAAAAACTAATTTTATCCGTTTATTAATGCAGACGGAAAGTATATTTTTAGTCGCAGAAAAGGGCGCGTGGAGATGGATTGTCTGACAAAGTTTCAGAGTGATCTGGTGCTACACTTATATACGTGGAAGTGTACACTTATATGATGCACGACATCAATCATATTTAAGGTGGGTCCTGCTTATTCAGTTTCTTTATTAGGTTAGCATGCTTCGCGATTGATAGAGATGGCGATGCTTAGCTTTATCTTTATCTTTTCTTCAAGAAGATCTTGGTTGCAGTGGATGCACCATTAGATCTTATCGCATGACATTTATGATTGCAGAGGAAATGAGTAATGCTAGACATCATAACCACTCAGTGCCGGCTCAACACTATTGGAGGCCCTAAGGCGAAAATTTTGAATGAGGCCTTATTTTATATTTATCATAAAATCATTTTTTCAGTAAAAAAATTACTAAAGATTTATTTTTCTTTCTCTATGTGATACAAAAATATTAGTTATAGAACCGGAAAATACCAAAGTGGAAAAAATGATCATTCTAAACAAGTTGCCTTCAAAGAACTCAAAATATTAAGATTTGATTTTGAAGAAAGTTATTGAAACAACTTGGAGTTAAGTTAGGGAGAAAATAAAGTTATAGATAATGAATACAAAATTAGTAGAAAATAAAATAAATTAATAAAATAGATGTAAGACAAAAAATTTAACAACTTTAAGAAGTATGAGTTCTAAGGAAATATTAGGATCATTAAAAGAATTTTTTTTTTCTTTGTTACTATGTTATTTATGGCCGTTTAAAGTAAAAAAGTGTTAAGAGTTTTTTTGGAACCAGGAAATAATTAAATTATAAATAAAGAGTTTTCCATAAAAAAATATATATATAACGAGTTGTTTTGGAATTAGAAAACAATTAAATTTTAAATAAATAATAATTTTTTCTAAGAGAAAAAAAAAGATACATATAATAAATTGTTATATAAAAGATATTAATATATATTTAAAAAGAAATTGTATCTTTAACTTTAGAAGATATTTATTAGGAGGCATTTTAATTTAATATTATCTATAAGTAAAAATTGAAAATAAAAATAAAAACTGAGGCCCTTAAATTTTGGAGAATTTTCAGAGGCCCTAAGCAACCACCTAGCTTGCTTTGTGCTTCAGCCAGCTCTGTATAAACCACCATCACAACTTTTCAATCAAAACACATATAACAGTTGATGTGTCAATTGGTGCATATTAATAATAATTTATCTCACTTACATATGTATCCACTCATCAATCGACAGTTGATACATATTAATAATAATTTATCTCACTTACCTATGTATCCACTCATCAATCGACACATCAACTGCCGTATGAGTTGTGATTGAAAAGTTATAATAGTAGTTGTAATGTCTAGCATTACTACACGGTGTATCTATGTAGGAAATGTTAACATATGTTATTAGGATAAGTTTTCTTATAAACCTACATTCGGCATACGGCATACCACTAAACTAATCTATTTTCGTTCTCTAAGAATACGTTTGGGATTTAAGAGAATATAACACGACCCAAACTCTCAATCTGGTGTAAGTGTGAGGTCTTTAGACATATGTTAAGGATTGAACAGATGAATAAAAAAGTTATATATATATACAGTTCCGATCTAGTCAGTGCATCATGATATAACTTTATCAGGATATTGAATGTGAGCCACTAGTTTTGACAAGTGCATACACACTTGAGTCAAAGTATGTAAAACGAGTGGCTCACGTTCAATATCTTCACGAAGTTATATCAGGATACACTGACTTGAAAATATATATATATATATATTTAAAGATATAAAAAGTTTTGCATTGATGTATCAGGAAAAAAAAAATATTAATTGTTTATCAAAGTTATAATTTATGATTATTTTATAAAAGGATTCATATATAACATACTTGGTCAAATGGATTTACTTTAACCCATACGTATCAATGTTACGTGCTTAAGTTATCACCATACTTAATAAACTTCTCTTTTATTGTGGGAGTAACTATACAATCCCGTACTCATATACATTGAATATTAGAAGGTTAAATTAAATTTAAAAAAAAAAAACTAAATACTATTATAATTTTGGTGGCATTTAGTAGAACGGCATGGACTTGATGGGATGAGAACTTATCATGATATACTTCATGAGGTGGGAACTTGAGAATGGCCAATAAAGATCTAGACACAGACCACCAAGTCAGATCACCATACCATTCAAATCCTTCTCTCTCTCTCTTTTTCCCTTTCTTTTTCCTGTGGTTTTGAAAATTGCAAAGGTGATTAGTAGATGGAAGATTCTATTCTACAATTCAATTATTTATCAGCTAATTATTGAGATCAGTCAAATTTGTAGCATTTTTTTTTTTTTTTTTTTTTTTTTAAAGGAGTGTAACACGAGGACTTTTCAGGAGATCACCCATCCTAATATTGTTCTCACTCAAACACGTTTAACTTCAGAGTTCTGATGGAATCCGATGCATTAGTACTAGTATGGCCACACCCTCAAATTTGTAGCATCTTCAATTGCATACAATTCCAAGAAGATAAACTTAACATTCTTGTCTCGAAAAAATTTGACAATCAATCAATCAAAACACAAATAAAAATACACGAATTAAATTCAAATGTAGTTATTAAAATCAGTATAAACTTTTTTTTTTTTTTTAATCGTTATGATTCATAATTATATCCCAAAAAACTGAGATCCGGTGGTAAACATCTCACACCTACATGACTATGTCATAATATCATGGGTTCAAGTCCTCCCTCCAAAAAATACCCCGAATTTATGTAATATTAAAAAAAAAAATTAAAAAAAATTAAAAAGTATTATAAGGAGGATGATCAATCGCAATCTATTATTGTGCCCACCTTGTGTTTAGACAGCTACTAGATCAATCATAATTATAGATAAAAAGATAAGTTCAAAATAGAAAGCATTTATATATTGTTCAATCTCGAAAGATTTCGGTAGATTTTTTCGATCTATTCGGTATTACGTCTCAAGCAAAAAATTATCTTACACTCTTGATTGAATATTTGTACGTATTCCTTTTCGTATTTAAAATCAGAGTTTTAAGTTCTTCGGTGCTTAGCTCCCCCTCGTCACCTCGTGTTGTGAATCTTCTGATATCGTGATAGTAATTATCCATACTGTGTATTCAATCTTGCTATATCTCGACGTACTTTTGACCGTCTTTTATATCAATTTTTTTTTCCGGCATATCCAAATCCAACAAATGAATCAGAAGTATACAAGTGAATATATCAGATTTATATATATATATATATATATATATATAGATATATATTGGATTTGTTGTTAGCTAGGCAGGCGGCAGCAAGAAGCTCTGCGATCCACGTTGAGACTTGAGAGGAAAATTCAGTGTCAACTGTCAACACGGTTTTTAACATTTTCTGATAATTCTGAATCTGCTTAACATGATCACGCAACTATCATTTTATATTTATTTATTTATTAATTAATAATGTTAAGTTTTGTAGAGACAGCTCAATCACAGTGCGAGTATTTTTTTTCTTCGTTTTGCACGGATTGTACTCTCACTACGGATTTGTACATACAATCTGCTTATTTCAGATTTATTAATTCTCTATTGATTCAAATAGTTTGATTCAACCCGATATGATTTAGTGGTAAAATACATTTATTCAACATAACAATGTCTCAATATTGAATCGTCTACATCACATGTGATATATATATAATTGATTCAACTATAAAATGAGTCCGAAAATAGTTGTGCATTTCCCTTTCATATATGTGATCAATAGGAGTTCAAATCTCACTTTTTATCTGTGAAATTATAAAGTGCGGCGAAACCCCTCTTTTGAGTCTTGCTTTCCAAACCATACTTAGGACGGTTGATATTGATAAGTCTCGACAGACCCTAAACTCGACCGGTGACAGACTTTAAAAGAGAAAAGAGAAAAAAAAACTAGAAATGATGTTTTATCTTGGGCCAAAACACTATGATGGGTCTTCTAGAATGGGCTATTTTGAGTGTTGTTGGGTCAGTTTGGGCCAAAGTAAAAACACAGTTTCAGAGTTTGCTTTATGGGCTTTGAAAGCCTTTACGAGTCTCTTCTTTTGAAAAGCAAACCTAATAAAAATTCCGTCCATGTTAATTTGCACCCCACCATTGCTACTTTAAAACCCCTTTTATAATTGCATCCAAATAATTTTCCAACATTTTTCTTGATGAAATAAAATGAGTCGAGAGATAACATTTGTGGGGTTGGGCCAAATGTCCATGATTCTTCCACCTTAGCTGTTTTGTGCTAATATCTTTTATGCAAGTTTTTGGTTGAAAGGCTTTGATGATGACACATCTAGAATTTTCAACGACATCTGAAAGTTTACTTTTTCCGAATTAGCAAGGCTATACAACGACATTTGATGACGCGGCATTTGAGATGTGATCACCGTATAAATCATGAGACGACATAGTTGATAATGTATTAGTTGCAACTCATTTGCTATATTTGGACAGTCTAACAAATTAACAATAGACAAATGACTTGACATCTGAGTTATAATCACCATATAAATCATGATGTAACGTAATGAATAGTGTATTAGTTACAACTCATTTGCTACATTTTGACAGTTTAACAACAGATAAATGATGTAGCATATGGGTTGTAATCACCATAAAAATCATTAGGTGACACGGTCAATGATTTATTAGTTTAACATTTGGGCAGCCCAATTGACGTGGTCTAGTACCCGAATTGATGAAAAAGTTGAACACTTTATTTAGAAAGTACGACGTGATTGTTATCGATATTTAGTAGATTATTAGATCTAAATATCCACTAACATTTTATTTTTGTTTTTAATTAATCTTTGAACCATTCATGATCACATGAAACTAAATAGCATTAAATCCATCTTGTTGTTTCAAGTCAGAAACAAAATCACGTGCCCTTGTTTTCTACATATTGAGAAAAAATAAATAAATTAGCCTTTAGTTGCTATGCTTCATTGCTTCAATGGTCAATTTAGTCCCATTTCATTGTATTTTCTTCTCTATTTTTATATTTTTTACTGGCCCAATCAATTGACTTTGAAGAATAAAGACATTGGCAACAATCAAAGTTAATGTTGCTTGAGAAAGAAAACTTGTAGAATTACTAAAAGGAAGTAGTCAATTTATATGTTTTTTTTTTTTTTTAAGAAGTCTAATGAGTCTATCGAAATTTGATAAAATCAAAAGTGTGACATAGAGATGGGTCTTTTCACGTTTTGTGATTTTATAATTCGAACCCTTATCTCCAATATGAAAGAGAATCACATAACCGTTTGAGTTATGAGTGAAATGTGCGATTTTTATGTATAAGTAACAATGAAAGAAAATGAAACGGTAGAATTTTTATATATTATAAGAACACAACTAACACATAAATTACAATATAACGAAATCATTCTGTCTACACATTTTCGTAATAAGTGAGCAAGTGAAATTATTTTAATTTAAAACATCTTTCAATTGTAAAGATCTGAGAATACTTTTAATAATTACGTGAAGAGAGAGGAAGAATAATTTATTTAAGACATCTCCACACAAGCAAGTATCTATGGATATCTTTCAAAAAAATTTGTAATACGTACTGACTTGGATGGTTTGTTTTTCTGCTAATAATAATTAATTAAGAGATGAGTCATTATAGAATAAAATAACAATTCTGGTAACATGTTTGTGGCATTGACAGCCTATAAACCTCTGCAAATGTCTGAGAGGATTTCTTGTAAGAAATTAATAAGATTTGTACAATCAAGAGGTTCTAAAAAAGAAAAGAAAAGAGAAAATAATAATAATAATAATAATAATAAGATTTCGGTTAATCTATCACAAATCACAAGAGTTTGGATTATATCCTAATTATTCCATCTTTATTACATTATTTAAAAAAAAAAAATGTTGCACATGAACAATATTTTTAGTAAGTGGTTAGGATTTAATTAATTTTTGTTACTATTTAATTTGTTATATATTAACAGCGCGCCAATCACTAAAATGTTACGAGGTGAATTAGAATTTAAATTTAACCCTAAAAAATATTTTATTTCCCTTTAATTTTGCATTTTTGATATATAATATGACATAGTTGGTAAGTTATATAGTTGAGTGAGTCTCTCGTGAGGGATCCCTTATTTTAATTTCGATAAGAATCATGATGAAAACACATCGATTTTAATAAATTTTAATATGAAATTTTTTGTGGATGATAAGTTCATTGAAATCTACCTATGAACAAAATTTGAGAATTTTCCGAACACTAGAACTATTTATCCAAATTTTGTTAAATATGAAGGCATCAAAAAATATGCGAAATATAGGAAAATTCAAGAAAAATAGTTCTAATATTCGAAAATTTTTAAATTTTGTTTATAGGTAGATTTCAATGAACTCATCATCCACAAAAAATTTCAGATTAAAATTCATTAAAATCGATGTGTTTTCATCATGGTCATTACCGAAATTAAAATAAGAGATCCCTCATGAGAGACTCACTCAAGTTATATATATATATATATATATATATTTGTTTTCTCACAAGGGAGACCTTGATGAAATCACTTCAATTTCTATGAATTTTGATCTTTTATATATATATATATGATAAGATCAATGAAATCTACCTATCAATAAAATTTAAGAATTTTTCAAGTACTATAACTATTTATCCCTATTTTGTTAAATATGAAGACATCAGAAAATGGGAGAAATATAGGAAAATTCAAGAAAAATAGTTGTAGTGCTTGAAAATCTCTCAAATTTCATTCATATGTAGATTTCATTGAACATATCATCCACACAAAAATTCAGATCAAAATTCATAAAAATGGATATAATTTCATCAAAATCCTTACCGAAATTAAAATAAATAATCCCTTATGAGAAAACCACTCTATATATATATTCAATTAAGATATAATAATAAAATAAAATAACATATATGACATGGGGCCGGCTAACATATTATTATATACAATGCAAATTGTAAGTATATAATGAAAGTCCAGTTGAACTTTTGATGGTTGGAATTTGAATTTGAATAATTGGGCAAAGAAAAGCTTAATTTATTTGTATCTATACACAGCAGTTGAATTGACTGATCAATCACACACATACTTAAATGAAATAATTAGCAAGTGTAATTCAATTTAATATTATATAAACAGGAGATAAGGAGAGTCATTTGTGTTTTGACATATGTAGTTTTCATCTATATATATATATATATTATTTTCTCTCTCTCTATATATATATATATATATATACAATCCATTAATTAATTAGGTGGACAAACTTAACTTTTAAGTTCTAGAATCCAAGAATATTCAAAAAGTGGTTTACTTGTGTTAATATATCTACTTTTATTTATTTATTTATTATTATATATACTTAATTGTAAATTATTGCCAATAGCCTCTTGCCAATGTGGTTGGACTCTCCAAAGTGAGCCTCCACCACCACGGTTCAACGCCCAAAGGCATACATGTATATATATACATATATTCATTGTCCCTCCTTGGTTATTCCCAAGTGTGGGTGCCCTCTCCCCATCGTGGGAGCAGTTATTCCGGGCTGTGCTAGTAAAGTCTAATTCTCGTAGGGTCCCGGCAATTGTTGTAATTTCAAAAAAAAAAAAAAATTGTAAATTATTATTATTATTATTATTATTATTTTGACAGGATCATAATTGTAAATTATTGTTATAACTGATATATGCAGTTTGAAATAAAAATACATTTTGTATTATTTTATAATATAAGATCGATCGTTTGTATCATTCATGACAAGATTGTTTTTAAATTTGTGACCTAAATATACATATTAAGATAAATCCGATATTTATAAATATTTGTAATTAACTAATTAATATGGACACATATTAATTTATAGATAAAGTGATTGTGTGTACGTACTTCTCATCTACATTCGTAATAGGGTTTCGAATCTACTTTATATGTAAAATCATAAAGTGTGAGAAGTTACTTTTTGAAATGTGCTTGTATCAATCGATCATACCTTTAGGTCCCTACAAACTCTTGACTGGATTAATATCAAATATTAAAAAAAAAAAAAAAAAAAAAAACTAATTAAACTTGGGATATAAATGAGAATTGAATGATTAGAGGATATATAGGTGATATGTAACATGATGTGGGGTCTAAATTAAGCCAAACATGAGATCGAAGAGAGACAAAACATACCTTTGACGTTGATAAAATAAATAATATTTTTATTAATTTATATAATAATAAAATATATGCTCTTCCAACAATGCTTACGTACAGCTTAATATAAAAATATTTCCAAGAGAAGAAATTCTCATGACCCCCCACCCTACGTCCCTACCCACACCTATATACACATAAACATTTAATTTAAAACAATATGAACATAAAAACATTCCTCATATTAATTCAACAGCGGTGGCTAGCTACCTATCTATTCTCTTTCGTTTTCAAAATTAGGAGCCTAGGATTACCATATACTATTTATATTGTATAAAAATTATGAATATTTATTAAATAATTCTAACCGGCTAATATGATTTGGTCATAAAAAACGTTTATTTATCTAGATAATATTGCAAATTAATTCGAGTCACTTCATCAACCGCTCTCTCTATATATATAATATAATAGATAAATTTTATAAGTCAGATGCATTTTACAACTTAAAATGTAAGATTTATTCAAATCACAACATCTTGTCATTGAGAATTTCTATGTTTGGATTTGTAAGAAAGTCACCACATTACTAATCCACGTTTAAAAGGCATCAATTTAGGTAACCAGACAAAAATACCTCCATAGTACTTCCACGTCATCTTTCTTTCATTCAATTTACAATAACAGAGTTTTGAAATAGAGAGAGAAAGTCACGTTGAAACCGAGGTGATCACTCGAACGGCGACGGAGTGGTGCTACGCTGACGCACTCTGGGGTCGAGCTCCTCGCTGAGCTTGCTGTGGTCCAGTTGCCTGGTCAACTCGGGTCGGGGGCAGCGCCCTCAGAGCTTTTTTTTTTTCAATTTAAAACCTTCTGGTTTTGTTGAATTTTGAATCTCCGAACATTTCTAAGCTCTGTCCGAGCCTTTCTAAATACTGTCCGAGCCTTTGTGAAGTTGTGTAAAAGGCTTGGGCAATTAAGTAAAAGGCTCGGACAGTTCATTAAAAGTCTTAGAGATACAAAATTAACAAAAAAAAAAATGATTGTTAAAAAAGGCTCGGACACAGTGTTAAAAAGCTCGGAGATTTTAATTTTACAAACCTATTCATAAAAAAAACTCGGATTACAAGTTAAAAGGCTCGAACAATGTTTCAAAAGGCTCGGACACAGTGTTAAAAGGTTCGGAGATTCAAATTTGACAATCTATTAACATTCATAAAAAAGCTCGGATTACAATTAAAAAGGCTCGAACAGTGTTTCAAAAGGCTCGGACATAGTGTTAAAAGGCTCGGAGATTCAAATTTAACAAACCTATTAATATTCATAAAAAAGCTCGGATTACAATTTAAAAAGCTTAGAAAGTGTTTCAAAAGGCTCGGACACAGTGTTAAAAGGCTCGGAGATTCAAATTTGACAAACCTATTAGTATTCATAAAAAAAACTCGGATTACAATTGAAAATGCTCAGACAGTGTTTCAAAAGGTTCGGACACAATGTTAAAAGGTTTGGAGATTCAAATTTGACAAACATATTAATATTCCTACAAAAGGCTCGGGTAGTTCATGAAAAAGCTCAGGAACTGATTAAAAATGCTCAGAAACTATTTACAAAGGCCTAGAGTTTCGTTGATGGCCTAGAGTTTCGTTGGTTTCCTATCTCTGTTTCCATTTTGCTTTTCCTTGTATGAATTTTGATATTCATAACCTGATAAGATGAGTGATCTTATGTAACTATATGAATGTCAAACTTGTTGGAGAAGAAAATAAACTTGGATTTCAGTTTACAGAGCTTTCTACTTTAAGACAGTTAGAGAGATTGAGAAGTAGAACTTAGACAACTTCAAAGTATCTTCCAAAAGTTAAAGTAAAAATAATAATTAAAAAATGTGTACAGGACATTTTTGGAAGTCACTTACTTTGATGCCTTTTAAACTTAAGTTATTAAAGTGGTGATAGTCTTAAAACACCAACTCAAAAAAGTGACAAACCCACCATTTCCACCCGTATATATATATATATGTTGATTTTGATCGAATGAAGTAAATATCGATGCTTTATTGAAATATCTCTAATAATTGTCATATTTTGTGGGTGATTGATACAAAAATATTGTATAATATCTTTAATATTTTGAGAACATTTGCGATATTTCGATATTTTTATTAAAATTTCCAAAAATTTGGATACCTAAATACACTTAGTTAAAAGATACATATGGAATATTTTTATGATGGTCAATATATATATATATATATATATATATATATATATATATATATATATATATATATATATCTGTTTTTTTATCCTCATGACGAACTGATTTTATTTATCACCCATTAGATTTACATACTCCAAAGTCTTCTTAAACTTAATCAATGACTCACAAGTTTTGTTCTAATCTTAAAAGTTCAATAACTTAATCAATGGCTCACAAGTCTTATTATAATCTTAAAAGTTCAGTTTAGTCATGAGAAAAGAAAATCTTTATATATATATATATATATTATCTGAGGTACGCCAACTTGAATCTAAGGCATTGATAAACAGTATGAGTGCCTTTCAACATATCAGACAATGTTGAACACTTGAACCCAACAGTGTTGAACACTTGAACCCAACATCAAGTCTCAAAACTGAGATTATTTCATCGATTACTTGCTTAATTTCAGGTACAACAGTAAATTTATTTCAAACCTACACTTGGACAATACTAATATCAATCGGTCTTGAATACATTCTCATTTATTTATATATAAAACAATTATTAACAAGAAATTAGAAAGAAAGAACAAAATGGGAAAACCCAGAATATTCTTGCTTAATTAGGTGAAATGAAATACAAAAAAATAAAATTCTTGAAAATATCAGTCTATCTACTTTATTCTAAGCTATCCTTTTCTAATTTTTATAAATATTTGCATGACAATTTTTTTTTTAATTAAAAAAAGTCTAGATGGGAATACTTTCACCAACCGTATAAAAATAAATTGAGAGCAGTTGTGAAGCTTCTTTGAAACTCGAACCATGACTAATAATTTGATATATAAATTAAATAAATATATTCAAGGCTGGCTATCATGGATGCATGAGCATGTACATCATCACATACATGTTTCATGACAATTACATGTGTAATGTATATAACATTGTTGATATGACATAACATGTTCATGTTATATCACATAATTGAATTATGTGATGGATGATGATTCATGGAAGCATGCATGATTCACGACAGAGAAGAGCAAAATTGTATAAAACGACAGACATGCCTCATTCTGAAAATGTATGGTAGATCCGCATTAATAGGTTCACGTATTCTCATGCAAATAAAATAATTGAATAAAAAATATATAAATACAAGAAAAAGGTTACAAAACACACTGTTGGGAGTTGACTTCACAGGCTAGGTGTTGGAGTGAATCTTTTCAGACCTCTGTTTTTTTAATGACCATTTGTTCTCTCTCTATCTTTATATGTATATATCGATTTGTCTTACATATATATTTCCTTAATAATAATAATATATATATTTTTAACTCTTACACAAATACACAATCCTCTTCGAATATGCTCTCTTTTCATGGTAAATTAATTAATTAATTAATTAATTAATTATATATTTGATTGATGGTTAAAAATTGTGAAACAATTAAGTAGATTTAAGTAATGTTACATGGTCGATTCCGTATGAAAAAACGACTCAAAATCTCACGCCCAAACTCTATAAAATCCTCCCATGATATATGATAACATGAATCGATAAAAATATATATTGATGTACCAAAGACATTCCCTTCTTCACAACATAGTTTACAACTAACAAGGAAGCCAATAATTACAGGCGAGAAATCAATGTTAAAGTCCGCTGAAATTTTGGAGCACACTTTTAGTAGGAGTATTAATTTGGCATGCCCACATGAGGCATAAATTAAAGGTTGAATCGTGCAAAATTTCACGTGTCTCTCGCAAGTTGATAATACAAGTAAAAAGATTTGCAGCTGGGTTTATAGGTTGTTTCTTGTTCGTGAGTTGCTGTTCTTGACAGCTCCTTTTTTCTGCAATTTTTATTAAAATAAATTAAATACATATATCACCTCCTTATATTTGTACATATTTAAATTGAAGGAAAATAGACACATTGACCAGCACTTCAAAGTCATGAAGATTGAGATACCCTTCACATCTTTAGAATATATTAAAAGATGATTGATGTGTGAAATTATTAAAAATTAATTACTCATCCGAAGTTGTAGATCCTATGCCACAACTTGTAAGATAAACAAATGAGAAAAAAATCACATTAGATATAATTGGTGAACTCGTATGAAAAAAAAAAATCAGGATTGAGTTCATTTGTGTTTAAAGATACTGACCAATTTAACGAGCCTTTATAAATATCCATTAATTATTTGGAATGTCCAAATAAAATTTTATCATCCATAAGATAGCAATATGATAACAATTTAATTGTTACAATTCAATGTTACCATAATGTGACCTAACGAGACTCTCCACACTCGGGTTTGAGTTAATCCAATTTCATCTATGCATTTATTGGAGATTTGATTTAGAGGGAGGATGTGACCTAACGAGACTCTCCACACTCGGGTTTGAGTTAATCCAATTTCATCTATGCATTTATTGGAGATTTGATTTAGAGGGAGGATGATATGACTCGAACCCACAATCTTATAGTGTAGGTGTGGATATCCTATCACTCCACCAATGCATGTCATTTTGTCACCAACTAAATTTATACATCGTATTTACAGGATGCATCGAATAATGAGAAAAAAGTTAGAAAACTTTAAAGAAAGAAGAAACGCCAACTGATCTTACAAGTATGGTGGCAAGATCCATGTGATTGATTGAACAGGAGTTATATAAAGGGAAGAAAACGTTGATTTGCTTTATCTTGGGTGTCAATTAATTTCACGGCCATGCACGTGGGAGGAATGAAAAAGTTTCAATTGTTGCAACTAAAACCTAATTGGAATTAGACCCAATATTTGATTTTCCATAGATTTAATTAAGTTATTAATAACATGATGAGATTTTGGCTAGGTCTAGATGAGTTTAAACAAATAATTTAAGAAGAAAAATAATTAGGAAAACATGAGTCATACCTGGTAGGAATAATAAGTGTTTGATGGAGTAGTCATTTAATTAATTTCTCCCGATCGAGGAGGAACAAACCCCGTGATTCCCGATGGAAAAGGCATTATCAAAATCTTTCTTTTGAGTCTGGACCTGCATCAACTACAGCAGAGCATCACACACACTCACAGCCACAGTCACAGTCACGTACAGACTCACACAACATAAGTGCTCTGTGCTAGCTTCAACAAGATTCTCATATATGTAATTAGGTGATAATATTAGTTACTGTGACTTCAATACTCATGACAACCCAAATTTGCTCGGAGATTTTATGAAAAGTTTCTGTGCCAATGTGAGTATATTGTTAGTATGTAAGACATGAGATTTATGGTAATACGCTAACACGCGTCTTACCTGTAATGCGAATATAGATATATTGTAAACATACGTGTCTAAAAAGGGATTTGAACCCCTTGGTTTATTATGTTAATAATCATTAGATCAAAAAGGTTAAGTTAATATGTAAGTTAAGTGTTAAAATATAAGATAAGATAAGGTTGATCCAATAGTATTCTTGTCACACCTACGGTATTGAAGTCGAGGCTTCAAATCATGTCACCCTTTCTAAAATCCTGAATAATAATATATTTTTCTTAAAATACAAGTCATTTTTATTATTTTTATTTTCTATCGTATGGTGTGTCTACCTACATGAACAGACGATCGAATTTCATCTGAAATTTTCCCATATTTTAATTGAGTTTTTTAAGAAACAATTGCTTGAATTTAGAGTAGGGACAATTCATTCAGTCTTGAATTTCTACAATCTTTGATCATTTAGCCAAGGGACAAAATAACAACAAAAGTCTACTTCAAAGTTATTCAGCTCTAATCTCATGAGTTCCGACAGAGAAAATATATATATATTTTTTTAAGTAATAAGTTTTAAACTAATTATATATATATATATATATGAATGTTCAAGTCAGTGTGCATTGATATAATTTCGTCAGTGCGTATTGATATAACTTCATCAGTGCGTTAGATATGGACCATTGGATTTACATACTTTGACTCAAAGTGTATGCACTTGTCAAAGCTTCTCCATAAGTAGTGGTCCGCATGCATTGACACTGATGTAGTTACATCGGTGCACATTGATGTGAACGGGACCGTATATATATACATATATACAATTTTTCTATGGTCAGTACGAAGAATGTGGACCATTAGATTTACATACTTTAACTCAAAGTGTATGCACTTGTCAAAACTTCTCCATAATCTATTGTCCACATTCTTCGTCCTAATATATTTTATATCAGGACGAACTGACAGTAGAAAGACTATATATATATATATATATATATATATATATAATCTGACACAACTCCATTTATCATTTCATTCTAACATTTAATTTCAAAGGAGAAAAAACAGAAAAACAAACAAAAATGTAAAAAAGAAAAAGAAAAAAGAAAAAAGAAAAAAAAAGATGAAATCTCACATGAGTGGTTAGTAAATTTATTATCACACATGTGACATCCCATATATATACATACATATATAGCATAATGACATTACACAATATACAAATCATATATGCACAAAAATTTAGGTTGAAGAATAGTTTACACGATTCAAGAGAGAGAGAAAGAGAAAGAGAAAGAGAGACATAGCTATTCCTTCTTCTTCTATCTTTCATTTTCTATCTAGGTCAAGTATAGGCTCATGACCGAGATCTAGGGTTTCCCATCTCCATTTTTGTACATGGAACTGTAGCTGATCATCACGTGTACTGTTTTCATGTTTTTTCTTTTTTTGCATGGTAATTAAAAGATCAATGCTTCTTTTCTTCTAAAACAACAGTAGTTTTTTTTTTCTCTGTCCTTCCATAGAGAAGACAAAAGGAAAGAAAAATCTGTCAATTGTGTGTGTTCTTCTTCTTCATCTTGAATCTTGATCAGCCTTGTAGAGCAGATAAAGAGAGAGATATGGAAGGAAGCGGGCGGTCGGAGTGTTCGAAAACAAGCCCTTCTAATGAAATTCTCGATGATGAGAGTGGGAGCGAAGAGAACGACGACGAAAGCAAGCAGAAAAATGGAGGAAGCAGCTCAAGCAATAGTACGGTTGAAGAAAATGATAAGAAGCCGTCGTCTTCGTCAGTCAGGCCTTATGTTAGATCCAAGATGCCTAGGCTCCGGTGGACACCCGATCTCCATCTTCGCTTTGTTCATGCTGTTGAACGACTCGGTGGACAAGACAGTGAGTTCATGATGGCTTCACTTGATCTTCGTTGATGATTTTTCTATTTTCTTTCCATTTTTTTTTCTTTATATATATGAGTAGAATTTAATTAGTGGTGGAATTTTAGTTTGATCGATTGGTTGTGGACCTGTGGTGCAGGAGCAACACCAAAGTTGGTTCTTCAGCTGATGAATATCAAAGGACTTAGCATTGCTCATGTCAAGAGCCATTTACAGGTTTGTATATATATATATGAATTAAATTTTATTAATTAATCCATCAATTACCCAATTAATTTCTCATGTTTTTGTTGGTCATCATGACTCTAACAATCTAATTACCTTCTGGTTTTCCTAATTATCTTATATCAGATGTATAGAAGTAAGAAAATCGATGATCCCAATCAAGGTAAACTGCTACTAATTTCTCTATTTAATTAATTTCTTCTTCTTTTTTTCCATCTTCCCAAACAAATTAAAAGATTAGGGTTTTCCATGTCTAACAATTGATTTTTAAATTATTTGACAGTCATAGGTGATCATAGGCATCTTATCGAAAATGGAGATCACAATATTTATAATCTCAGCCAACTTCCAATGCTACAAGGATATAACCAAAATCATGTCTCCAATTTCAGGTATGACAATTTAATTATTCCTGCAATACCCTTTTAAATCTCGACATTTTTAAATTTGATTAAGCCACTCGTATCAATTTTCGAGGAGTTGATTAAATCCTTTTATTTTATTTTTTTGACACTATGAGTCTAGTTTAATTTCACCAATTTTTTTTTAATCTTTTCAAGATATGGAGATGCTTCTTGGAGTGCTCGTGAATTCTTAATGCGTACTAGTACTACTACTCCATGTATAAGCCGGAGTTTAATCGATGAAACCAGTACTAGACCTAGATTATATGGCTCGGTGGCTGAAAAGATCCACGATAACAACAACAATAACTGGAGTAGTAGTACTAATTGCAACTTTCGTATGGGAGGTAGTACATCTTACGACACGAATTCTATGTGGAAAATGCGTGAATTCAAAGACAATTTCCAATCATCACCTCGCAATCAAGATAATTTCAACCATCATCATCAACAATCAAGATATCTACGCCCGTTTATTGAACGACTCAACCCCATAACGTCCCAAATCGGTACTACTTCAGGTTTGAACTCAACAACAACAAAGGTCAGTTATGCACAAGAGAGTAGTAGTAACAAGACTACATTATTGAAAAGGAAGGCTTTGGATTATGATAATTGCAAGCTTGATTTGGATCTGTCGCTAAGGCTGACTCCGGGTAATGTTGTTGATGAGAATAAACAGCGAAGTTTGAGGGAGGATAATAGCGAAATCGACAGTGAGTTGTCATTGTCTTTGTACTCACCATTATCATCATCGTCTTCAAAGCATAGCAAGTTGGTCAACAAGGAAGGACAAGATCATGGTACAAAAGTGAATTCTAGAAGGGCAAGTACTCTGGATCTGACTATATGAATGACAAAAAATATCACATTCTAAGTGAGATCTTGAGGTACTTGTTCAAAATGTTGCATTATCTGATTTGTAATATTCTACCAATAATATTATACAAATTAATTCCATCTTAGTTTCATTATGATTATATTCTTATAATATATATATATATATATATATATATAAATTTTCAAGTTAGTGCATTGTGATATAACTTCATGAGGATATTGAATGTGAGTCACTGGTTTTATATGCTTTGATTTAAGTGTGTATGCATTTGTCAAATTAAAGCTTAACGTCCTGACCAGATTGAGAATATATATATATATTCTCTTTGTAGGCATTGATTTGAAAGAAAATTCAGCTAGAATGTTGAGCAAAATAAAATTCCCAATTATAATCTCCAAACAATAATGGACTTATTATTTCATAATACGATGAAAAGGAAAACAAACATAAGAGTTTGCAGGTGCTGCTGCTGCAATAATACTAGATAGGTGCTGCTGCAACCTTTCTCTGTGCATCATCATAAAGGCCTCAATCTCCCGATTCATCGCTTCAAATTTAGCTGCGCATCAAAACATACACACAATTAGCATATTCACAAATTATTCTTAGGTGCCTAAATTGCAGATTTTTCGTTTATTTGTAAACTTTTAAAGTTCCGAACCAACTAATCAGTTTTTCCCATAAAAGGTATATTAAAAAAACAAACAGCACAGAATTATATGTCTAGATATGTGAATAATCCAACGACCGAAATTTGACTTCATATAGAATTGCGGACGTGTACGTAGTGACAAAAAATAAAAATAAAATATTGGAATGTGTTACCATCTTTATAAAGACAAGTAAAATTGACGAGCAGCCAACCCCTTCCTCATTTCATTGTTCTCCCATGCAAGCCATTTGTTGATATTCCGATAGTTAGCAAGCAGTAGTCATCAGAGCCACCATTTTCTGTACATAATACAAACATATTAGAAGCTGTTTAACATCTAAAAAAACACTTAACGTGCATGAGAACCTATATATATATATATATAGGGACAGATTATATAGAAACCAAATTGAGTACCTCTAGGAGGTCTAATTTTCTCTTAATTAGTTCATAGTATTCCTTCGAAAATATATATATATATATATATATATATATATATATATATACAGAAATTCTATTATCAGTTCGAACTGACAAAAGTTATATCAGTTCCTTGCATGTGGGCCACTGGATTTAAATACTTTGACTTGGCTGTATGCACTTGTCAGTCAAAGTATTTAAATCCAGTGGCCCACATACAAGGAACTGATATAACTTTTGTCAGTTCGAACTGATAATAGAAAGACTGTATATATATATATATATATATATATATATATATATATATATATAGGGACAGATTATATAGAAACCAAATTGAGTACCTCTAGGAGGTCTAATTTTCTCTTAATTAGTTCATAGTATTCCTTCTTTCGAAGGTAGGACTTGCGTGCCGCCTCTCTTTTAGCAATCACTCTACAAAACTAACACGAAGATTAATATATTCTATGTTAAAAAAATAAAATAAAAAACTTGACAAACGAACATAAGAAAGAAAAATTATATAGAGAAAGGGAAAAATAAATAAATATATATTTTTTCCAAACCGTTTCATCAATATCGCCATAGGAGGATGTGAGTGATTAGGTATAGAAGAATCACTTGCAATTGTGTGAAAGGCTTGCATATGTAGCTCTATTTATCCAAGAATTCTGAGTTTTGAAATAGATTATAGATGGCATTTTTTTATTTATTTTATTTTTATTTTATTTTATTGCTATTGGCCATATTAAGCAATGCATTGCAAAAATTAATTGCTATTGGCCAAACTGGTATCTCTAACGATTTAATGATATTAAATATAACAGTTGACTTTAACAATTTTAGTTAAAGTACGTAAATACTTTTTATTTGTTATATTATAGCAACGTTGTTTTGTCTTTTGTGCATTAAATTCACCGTTATAATTACAATAAAATCCAAAAATATTTGTAATGAAACACCACTTGTACCTTTTTTAATTAAAATTTTCTAAAAAAATCTAAAAACATTTTAATAAGATAATATCAATTATATTCTTATTTTATAAACAAAGTAACTATCCATTTCCAGTTCAATATTTTACTATTTTTATATAATTGTTTTTCTTATTTTATTAATATTATACAAGCATTGTTGTTAAAATTATTTAAAAATCAAAACCCACAAATAAAATAATAAAAAATATACATGTGTTAAAAAAAAACCCGTGCATATGCCATTATTATATTGTTTAGGAGTAAAGTACAATTTTACACATACACAATTAAAGTTGACTAAGAGCATCTCCAATGGTATCCTCAAAAGTAGGGGAGTGATCAAAATTTGATTATTTATTCAAAAAACACTGTCCAATGGAGTCACTAAAATTTAGCGATAGCAGTTATCAATAATTAAATTGCATCTTCAATAATCAAATTTGAAGATTGACTTTCAATCATTAAAATTAGGGATGGCACTTTGACCCGCACCCGCGGGCACCCGCCTGAACCCGACCCTGTAGGGTCGGGTTTGGATGGTCAATTTACGACCCACGAACCCGTGAACCCGTATAAATTAAAATCCGGCGGGTATGGGTGCGGGTGTGGATTGGGAGAAAAAACCCAAACCCGCACCCACGAACCCGTGTTTTTTAAAATACAGGGCTTCAAAAACCCTAGTATATAATATTCTCTTCCTTCAAAAACATTATCTCCTTCATTTTCTTTTCTTTTTTTCGATCTTCATCTTCCTTCTTGCTCTTTATCGCCGTCGCTCATCTGGTCACTTTTTGTCGCCGTAGATCAACTCAACCGCATCAAGCTAGCACTCAATCGGTCAACTGCAAGTAGTGGTGGGTACTGGAGCGTTGGTGGAGGAGGCTACCAGGATTTGGTCGTTGTGGATTTACAGGTCGCTGATGAGTGGAGTGATTTTCAAGCCCTTGAAACCGGCCAGATCTAGTATGAGTTGAAGGGAGCGATTTTTTTCTGGAATTTGGTTGCTATTCCATTTTTCCAGATTGAAGTTCTATTTGTTTGCTTTTAATTTTTGAAATAGATTTGTTTTTTTGTCTATAAGTTATTATTGTTTATATAATTAAAAAGACTCAAATCTCGAACTCTTATCAGATCAGAAGACGAAAATAAAATTTAGACAGAAAAGACACAAATCTCTAACTCTTCACTTATTGTAGAGCGAAACAAGATCAAGTCCAAAGCTCTTGCGAAAATGAAGCACTGTAGCAACATTTCAAAAAGCATTCTAGATCAGAGAGAAAGGTAGCGTAGCAATTTACCAACTGCTCTCAAAGCTTTTTTCATTTTGCAGGTTGGTGGGTGTGGCCCGTAAACCCGTGAACCCACATAAAACCTATGGGTGAAACCCGAACCCGAACCCATTTATTTTCACGGGTTCGTGGGCGGGCGTGGGTGTAGATAATTTTCATGGGTGCGGGTTTGGATTTTACAAATCCCGCCCGAACCCGACCCGTTGCCATCCCTAATTAAAATACAAACTTAACCCAAATTAACCGTTATAATTTTATTTTTTCTCTCTCTCTCTTCTATTGCTTCTTCTTTTTTTTCCTCTTTTTTTCTCTGATCATTTATGTATTTCAACATTGTTTCAACATCAAAAATTTCAATCGGGTAAAATTCGTCTCTTCATTATGAATAGATCAATACCCATATCATATACATTCTCTTGTCTTTTATAAATTAAAAAAAAAAAATTAGCAAAAAAAACTAATATACCATTGTCGTACCATTACAAGTGTACCATTGTGGACTATACAATCATTAAATTTAGCAATCCCTATAAACAATCCTCAAATGCTGAGGTGGCAACTTTTGAGAATCCAAATTTACTTATACCATTGGAAATGCTCTAACGGAACTTAATTAGAGGGACTAATTTGGCACTTGAGAAAAATACAAGTACCAATTTGATCACTATTGTAAAAGTCGCAAATAACTTGGAATTTAAAAAAAAAAAAAAATCCAAAACCTAATTGGTAATTACCCTTAATTTTAAATGAAATTTTTTGGGAATTTGTTGGAGGTTTGGGCAGCACATACCTCCATTAATATAGGTCTATATATATATATATATTCAACAGAACTCTATTGATCAAGCAATGGAGGTTTGTACCTCCAATTTATTTATTAATTTTTTTTAATAGACCTCCATCAATCTCCATTGTACCTCACACTATATATTTTTTTAATTTTTTTTTTTAAAATTCATTAAGATATTTTCTTCAACCTATGAATATATGTGTTGATTATTGTTTTTTTTTTTTTTTTTTTTTTTTTTTTTTTTTTTTGTTAAGACAAAAATATTTGAAAATAAATAATTTTACGTTTATAACCTTATGAGTACAGCAGCGAAGTTGACTGTGAGTTGTGATCATTATCTTTGTACTCACCATTATCATTATCGTCCTCAAAAGAGGGTCATCAAGGAAGGGCAAGATCAGGGTACAATAGGGCATATGCTAGAAGGGAAAATACTCTAGATCTGACTATATGAATGGCACAAATATCAAATTCTAATCGAGATCCTGAGGTATTTGTTCAAAATGTTACATTAGTATCGCATTTGTAATATTGTACCAATATTATACAAATTAATTCCATCTTTGTTTATTATTTATACATCAATCTATACATGTAATTCATGTATAATTCTCTTTGTAGCTAGACATTGATTTGAGAGGAAATTCAACCACAATGTGAGCAGTGAGCAAAATAAATTTCTCCAATTTTTATTTTTTTTGAACGGTAAACTTTATTAGAGGCCAAGGAAGCCAGGAAAAGGAAACCAACAACAGGCGAAACAGGGCCAAGCGACCCCCTACAGAACAGACGAGGGGAAACCAACCCAAAAGAGCCGAAGAGAAAACAAAGAAAGACAACACCAGGCAAACAAAGAAAAAAGAAAAACGCAGAAATGACTGCAAGTCTGTAACCCAAACGGTTGACTTATTTCATGAAAAGAGAAAACAAAATACATAAACTAAAAACTTTCATAACATTTTTATTACAAACTAGCCAGTGCTTGCAACATGCTGCTTTTATTTTCCATTGCGCATCATCCAGGTCCTAATAATCGCCTTACGCTCTTCCATAAGCGCTTTGCATCTAGCTGTCATCAAAACATGCACTCAATTAGCATATACAGTATCAATGGGCGAAGCTATGAGTGGGCCTGCAGGGGCCATCAGCCTTTTGGAAAATTTACTTTTAGTCTTTATAATGAATTGCATTTTTTTTTTCTTTTATTTCTTTAAAATGAAAATTATAGAGTTTGACCCTCCAAACTTGGCGCGCGAAATTTGAAATTATGGCTTCGCCTTTGACAGTTTATACCACAAGTTAAGTTCAAAAAATTCTTGAGCATGTGAATGCTGATTTTCATTTTTTTGGGTAAACTTTTAAAGTTATGGATTAACTTTTTTTCATAAAAGGTATATTATAAAAGCTACGCAGATTTATTTGTTCTAGTCGTTGGATGTGATTAATTCAATGGCTGAGATTTGATATCAGATAGAATTGCAGACGTGTGTACACAATATATATATTTGGCAAGCAGTTCATATTACCCTCCTCATATGCAATGTCAATTTCAGCAGCCGCACAAAACTCCATCATTTCATTGTTCTCCTTTTTCAGCCTTTTGATCTCATTCTTATAATAAGCAGTCTTTGCATTCATTAGATTCATTATCTTCTGTACAAGCAAACGTATTATAACTTATAAGAAGTGGTGTTTCAAATATCTATAAACAATAAGGTTCATGAATGCGAATATATAGAGCAATAATCCAAGTACGTACCTGTATGTAGTTCATTTCTTTCTTGTTTGCTATCAATCTACGGAAAAAAAACACAATGAATCTATGTTAAAAAAAAAAAAACTTGACAACAAACAAGAACGAAAAATTATATATATCTGGAAATATAAATATATATTTTTTCCAAACCGTTTCATCTTCTTGGAATCCAACAGGCTGAAATTGTTTCCTGCCTTCATTAAATTTTCGCTCATGGTGGTAAGAGCTATAAAAATAAAAAGGATTACTTGCAATTGTGTTAAAGGCTTGCATAGGTAGCCCTATTTTATCCAAGAATTCTCAGTTGTGAAATGGAATATAATACATATGGCATTTTCTTGTCATTAGCCATATTAAGCAATATGCACTGCAGAAATTAATTGAATAAAATCCAAAATTAATTATTATGGCAAGTAAATCTAATAAACATGGAAACAACACCCATCCCATTAGTTGTCAATGGTTAGAGTTAACTTTTGACTCTCTTGTGTGAATAAATGGGTCCAAGATGGCCATATTTATTATTTAATTCAATTTTTTAAAAATGGTTAGACATCCTCGATCAGATTTGATGGAGGAGATTTATCCTTTATTTCATCTGATAGCGGAGATATGATCATGATACAGATTGATTTATCCTCTATATCAGATGGAGGAGACGATCTCTTCTGTCAAGAGATCGTACGATCTCCTCTTTCTCATGGAAGATATCACGGTGGACATTGGTGGAGTCAGAAAATTTATTCAATGGGGGCTTGATTCAAAAATACTAAAATTTACCACCGTTCAATGTAACTTGGTGGTTAGGACGTTCATTCAATCCAACAATGTCTCAAGTTCAAGTCGCTGCGTATATATAAAAAATACTAAAATTTTAAAAAATAAATAATAATAAGTAATAATAAAAACAATTGAATTTGGAGTATAACATAACATTGTTTATCACAGCCTTTAAACTCAAAAGGTAAATTTTGCCCACAAACGTCAACAAGACGATAAAAACAATCGATATAAATAAATGAAACATAATTCAGTTCAAAATAAAGTAATAATTTTAAAACACCACTACCTATTAATTACAATTTACCACAAGTAGATAATTAACGATCATAATTCACTAATTACATATATACTATATTGTAATTCAAAAGAATTTCAAGAAAATATGTTTTCTATATTTAAAGTTGTTAATTTGAACTAAATAAAATAAAATTACCTTGATAAATTGAGAATTCTATACAAGAGTGTGAAAACACGTGAGTTATTAAGACCATTAAAAAAGATCAAGCTCAATTATAAATCGATTAAAAAAATCAAATCTTAAATAAGATATATATAAAAAATTAATATTTGAGCCCCCAACGGCCACACGCTAGCTCTGTCCTTAACGCAAGTTCCTTATTTGTCACTTTCATATAGGTGGTAGTAGCTAGATTTTTTTATTTTTTTATTTTTTTTTTATTTTCAAAAAACGGTGTCCAATTTATGTCCAATTAATCAAATTGATTAATGTGTACACTCTTTATTATTATTATTATTTTTTAATTAAATGTAAATGTTAGTAGTTGGGATCAAGATCCTCTCCTTGGTCTTTGTTTTTTTTTTGGTATTTTTCAAGTGTAATTAAAACAACAAGTTGCATGAGAGAGAAAAAAATGATCAAATCTTGACAATGTATTTTTTATTTTACTTATGTGTCATTAGATTATGAAAAGTTAAGGAAAAACAAAACAATGAAAGGATCCTGATCCAGTTGACATGACCTAATTTGATTGGCTTAACGTAAATTGAGACACCATTTATTGATAGGTGATTTGAATTTTTTTTTATTTTTTTTTGGTGGTTTAATATAAAATTGATATGGGCTGGGCTGGGCCAGCTCCGCCTCAGTATGACAAATTCTACATGGAAAATGCATGAATTCACCTCGCAATGCACAGGCTAATGGAGGTCTGTTCCTCCACAAATTTTCTTTTATTTTTTATTTCAAAAGTTAAAAATTCATTAAGATGAGAAGGAGATTTAGGGCTTGTTTGGTTGAGCTTTTAAAAAATGTATATTCGCAAAAGGTCTATTTGTAGTAGATCTAATTGAAATAGAGCTTTTGAAAAAAAAAATATAGTTGTTTGGTTGGTAATCAAAAAAGCACTTTTATAGTAATATACCGTTTGGTTGTAAAATCTCAAAAAGTCTATTAAGATAATAAATTACTGAAAAAGACATATTATTTATTCACTCTAAAAAAATTGAACTTAAAAGATTTTCTACATATTAACTACATTTTCTATTGTACAATAATAATAAAATTCAAAACTTTCACCGTATAAACTTAAAAGATTAAAATAATGACCAGAAAATATTAAATTTTCAATAAAGTATGCCTTCTTGGTTGTGGTGTTTCTACTAGTCTTGGAGCAGGTTGGAACACTGCAAAAGTTGAGCCTGGGTCCATTGTTGCTGTTTTTGGCCTTGGGACTGTTTGCCTTGCTATTGCAGAGGGTGCAAAAGCAGCTGGAGCTTCACGTATTACTGGCATAGATATTGACAACAAAAAATTTGATACAGCAAAGAATTTTGGAGTCACTGAATTTGTAAATCCAAAGGATCATGATAAACCGATACAGCAGGTCCTTGCTGATCTCACTGATGGTGGGGTTGACTACAGCTTTGAATGTATTGGAAATGTCTCTGTGATGAGGGCTGCTCTGGAGTGCTGTCACAAGGGCTGGGGAACATCAGTTATTGTGGGTGTTGCAGCATCAGGTCAGGAGATATCTACTCGGCCTTTCCAGTTGGTGACTGGTCGTGTTTGGAATGGAACTGCCTTTGGTGGTTTCAAGAGCCGTACACAAGTGCCCTGGCTTGTAGAAAAATACATGAAGAAGGAAATTAAGGTTGATGAATACATAACTCACAACCTGACACTTGGGGAAATCAATGAGGCATTTGATTTGCTGCATGAAGGTGGCTGCCTTCGTTGTGTGCTTAAGGTGGATGACTGAGGTGATAATTAAAACCCATATCGGGTTTGTATTGGTGGGCATATCTTGTTGCTGCTATTTAGGCTAACATTCTTGTCATAAGTGGAAAATGGATTGTGTGAATAAAACTAATAGTATGTTACTCCTACGTTCTTATAAGAAATTTTGCTTTGAACTTTTTAAAAATAAATAAATAATAATAATGAAGAAATATTATACATACCAATGTAGAGAGTAAAGAATAAAGAATATAAAAATGTTCTAGGGTTTTATTTTATTTTAATAAGGGTATTTCATGTCAATAATAAAAAGTTAGGGATATATAAGTCAAATACTTCTTTTTTTAAAAGGTCTATTTAGAAAAGCTCATTGGGAGGTGTTTTTGCCTAGTAGAGGTTTAAACTCTACTGACCTCTACTAAATTTAAAATAGACAATTTTAAAAGCCCAAACAAACAACTTTAAAAAACTCAAGTAGAGGTTCGTAGACCTTTTGAGCCAGTAGAAAGCCCAACCAAACAAGCACTTATCATTTGTTTCATTTGTACTGTTGGAGGCCGATATGATCTCTTTCATTTGATCAGGATGAGATCCGTTAGATGAGAATGAGTAGGGATGGCTATTGGGGAAATAGGGATGGATATAGATTCCTCCTCCCCAATTTCCCTATTTGGGGAAAATGGGGATGAGGTAGTTTTGGGGGGAGGTCCCCCCATCCCCATCACCATTTTCCCGTTTTTCCCGTTTTTCCCCATTTTGTCCCGTTTCCCCGTTTCCTCATTTCCCTTGTTTAAGTAAAAATTATGTACTCAATAAAATAGAAAAAAAAAATAAGAAAAAATATATATACTTAGTAAAATAGAAAGAATAAAAATATTAAGAATATATATATATATATTATATATAAGGTTTGGGGGAAACGGGGATGGGGGCACCTTCCCCCATTCCCATCCCCATTTCCATAAATTTGTGGGGGAAATGGGGTCCTCCCCATCCCCACCCCCGATTTCCTTATTTTTCCCCAAAAAATTTCCCTCAAATGGGGATGGGGGAGTAGGGATTTGGGTCCCCGGGTATAAATGGCCATCCCTAAGAATGAGGAGATGATCACTTCCATGAAGAGATCGTACAATCTCCTCTTTTTAGTGGAGGATATCTAGTGGAATTGATTGCTCATTCATGGACGAGATTCAGATCCTCCACCATCGGTGATCACCGATCTCACTGACGATAGAGCTTTTTATTTTTATTTTCTTTTAAAAATTTTAAATTTTCAAAAAAATAATTATTTTCATCTGTGATCTATTTAATTCATTCTTTATTATTTTGTTTTTTTTTTTTAAAAAAAAATTAAGCATTTTTTAAATAATTAATGATGATCTTGTTTTATTGACAAATAAAAAGACCTTCTTTTTTCCTTCATTCGATTCTTTCTAGCAGGGTTGGAATACTACTAATGACTTGAGATATTTCTTATGTAATTTCAAGCAAAAGTTTCATATTATTGCACGCAATGTGGGGTGATGTCTCTACAATATACCTTTAATATTTTGCCATACAATAAGTTAATGGTTTTTACTTGGAGAATGAGTACAGGGTAAGAGGGTCGTTTGTTTTATTATTTGAATACTAAATAGACATGAATTTTACTAAAGACAAAACAGAAAGTTTTTTTTTTTGGAAGGCTACAAAACAGAAAGTTGAATGACATGTTTGCTTATTTTTTCTTCTACCTTCCTAATATATGTCTTTAATTATTTTTGTTTTCAAGACAAAAATATTTGAAAATAAATAATTTTACGTTTATATCCTTACATGGTTACTATAGCCAAGTTCGAGAAAATCTTCATTGGGACGGTCTCATTGACGTGGCAATGAGACCGTCCATTAGAAGTGTAGCTTTTTTAAGTTTTAAAATATATTTTGATGTTTTCGATAAAAATGCTAAATTTCTATTAGACGGTCTCACTACCTGTCAATGAGACCGTCCCACTAAATATTTTCTCGCAAAGTTGACTGTGAGTTGTCATTATCTTTGTACTCACTATCTTTGTACTCACCGTTATCATCATGTTCATTAAGGACAAGATCATGGTACAAAAGAGCAAGTACTCTGAACATGACACAAGTATCACATTCTAAGTTATATCTTGAGGTAATTGGTCAAAACTAGACCTGGCACGGTTCCGGTTTCGGTTCTAAGGTTTGGTGGAACCGGTTTTAACCGGTTTCGGATCAGGAACCGTCGGTTCCGCCGAAACCGACGGTTTTGAACCATAATTATTTTTTATTTTTTTTATTTTTTAAAACCCATATCAGATCTCTGGATCAGTCATAAATCTGCAATTCCAACCACAAAATCAACCACAAATCAACCCAAATCACTCCCAAACCACTCCCAAATCAACCCCAAACAGCCACGGCACCACCAAATCAACTTCGTGAATCGAAGATGAAGATTAGAATCGAAGAAGAAGAGAAGAAGAGATCAAATCGAAGAAGAGAAGAAGAGAGAAGAGTCGAAGAAGAAGAAGAAGAAGAATCGATGAACAGAAGAGAGAAGAAGAAGAATCGATGAAGAGAAGAGAAGAATCGAAGAAGAAAAGGAAGAAGAGAAGAAAGAGAGAGAGAGAGATCAGAAATTAGGGATTAGGTTTAGGATTTAGGAATTTAAGATATATATATATAATAAATAAATAAAAAAGCATGAACCGTCGGTTCAAACCGGAATCGAACCGGCTGCGAAAACTGGAACCGGAACCGAAAAATCCAGTTCCGGTTTTTACGGTTCGGTTTCGATTCGGTTCCACGGTTCGAACCGGAACCTTGCCAGGTCTAGTCAAAAATTTGCATTATCTGATTTGTAATATTGTACCAATATTATACAAATTAAATCTATCTTTGTTTATTTTATTTATAGTTTCATTATAATATTAATATATATATATATAGTGGAATATATATATCGATTTATATATGCAATTATCGCAATATTTAAATAAAAAATCTCGCAATATAATTCTCTCTACAGTACTAGGTATTGATTTGAGAGGAAATTCAACTAGAATATTGTAAGCAAAATAAAACTCTCAATTAAAATCGTTCACCAAATTGACTTTAAGTCTGTAATCTTCAAACAATATTGGACTTATTCCATGAAAAGGAAACAAAACATAAGGTCTTTAAACAGTAGCTAGATGGATGCTGCTGCAACACTAGATAGCTATTGGCTAGTGCTTTTCCTTTCCTTTGTGCCTCAGCCCGATTCTCCTCTTTGAATTCATCTGCGCATCAAAACATACACTCAATTAGCATATTCCACAAATTAAGTTAAAAAAATTCTTATGTGCCTGAATTGCGGATTTTCGTCATTTGGTATATAAACTTTTAAGTTCCGACCTAACTTTTTACATAAAAGTTATTTTAAAAAAAACAGTGCATAAATATTTGTCTGGTTTCTAGTCGTTGGATATGTGAGTAATTCAACGACTGAGATTCGATATAAGATAGAATTGCAAACGTGTAAGCTCAAAAAAAAAAAAAAAAGGAATTGGTAAACAGTTCATATTAATTACCATCCTTGTAAGCCTTGTCAAATTCAAAGGCCGCCAACCTCTCCCTCAATCGAATGTTCTCCATTACCAGCCTTTTGTCCTTGTCAAAGTCAACAGCCGCTAAGCTCTTCCTCAGTTGATTGTTCTCCATTAACAGTCTTCTGTGTTCATTCTCACAGTAAGCACGCAGTTGATACATGTTTTTTTTTTTTTTGAAAAGCAAGAAGAAACTATAAAAAAACCAAACCAGATGCCCAGAGAAGCACCAAGAACAGAGAGAGCAACAGCCCCAAACAGAACCATCAAAGAGCTGCGACATGATCAGAACAGCCCACTAGACCCCTGTCGCAACACTTTGACCCAAACCAAACAAAACAGAGGAAGAAAAGAAAACAAAGAGAAACATATCAGAGGAAAAGAAACAGCTGGAGAAGAACACTGCCAGACGACACCCAAGCAAACCAACCGCAAACAGAAGAAAGAGAAAAACGAAACCTCCCATCTCAATGGATAGACCAAATAACCATATCCTCCCCACCTACAGAGGCTTTTTTGGCCAGCTCATCAGCTAGCAAATTAAACTCCCTGGAAATGAAAATGAATCTCGCCTGATTCAAAACAGCAAGGTTGCGCCGAGCTTCGAACATCAAGGGCACCAAGTCTGGTCTGTCAACACTGCTACCATTAAACCAAGAAACAACCTCCCTCGAATCACTGCTGACAGTAAGGACTTTGTTGACAACATCTGGTTTTGAAATGCTTAAATCAATGGCTTTAACTATGGTAAAAAACTATGCAGACACAGCATCATGGGCATCCACACCAGCAGAGAACTGACAGAGAATCTTGCCGGAATGGTCTTTGAGGACGCCACCCACACCAGCCTTGCCAGAAGAAGCTCTCCAAGAGCCATCCACATAAAATTGCAGGGTCCCTAAAGCTGGAGGGTTCCAGACCAACGAGGAATGGTTCTTTTTACTTTTTGTCTCCACACAATAATCTTTTAAATTCAAAAGCATGACAGAAACAGAATCAATCTAACCTCCTCCATAATTTTTGAACCACCAAGCCACTTTGAAGTTCACCGTATCCATCGCCTGAGTCAAACTAACCTCACCATTGTTGAACACCTTGTTATTCCGCGATTCCCAAATCGTCCAGACAGTCGCTAAAATAAAGACCACCAGGCTTTAGCATACTTCCTCCTGGGACACAGCCCACCCCAACCCTTCCACCAAAGTGATACATGTTAGACAGTTTGAATATTTGTGCATGCATGCAATCGTATTAGAAGTACTCTAGTGTTTCAAATATCTAAAAACACTAGCGTTCATGAAAATCTATAGAAACCCTAATACGTACCTGTAGTAATTCCCTCTTTATCTCTAGTTGTGCAGTGTGCTCCTTCTGTCGAAGCCATGACCTTCGGGCAGATTCTCTGTTGGCAATCAATCTACAAAACAAACACAAAGAATCTATGTTAAAAAAAATTAAAAATAAAAGAACTCGACAACAAACAAGAAAGAAAAATTTTATATATAGTGTTTCTATTGTTAGTTCGAGCTGATATAAAATATATCAGTTTTTTGCATGTGGGTCATTTGATTTAAATGTTTTGACTTGACTACATACACTTGTCAAAACATCTTTTAAATCCAATAACCCATTTTGCCAAACCTTTTCATATTCGTCATAGGATCAATTTTTTACACTCCGATTAAACCTGCAAAAAATAATTTTTAAAAAAATGGTTGCAACCATTTTAGTTGTAGTAATTCACAAAGATAAATCAGAAAACAAGGGAAAAAAAAAAAAAAAAAACACCTTCGGTTTTTTTTTTTTTGGTTGAAGTATAGAGAAGAGCTCAACATGATTAGGTAGAAAAGGATCACTTGCAATATTTGTGTGAAAGGATTGCACAGGTAGCCCTTTTTATTCAAGCTATTCTCAGTTTTGAAATAGAATATAGATGGCATTTTTTTTATTGTCATTGGCCAGGCAATATATTGCCAAGAAAATTAATTATGGTTAGTATATCTCATCTTCAAAAAAAAAAATAATAATAATAATATGGTAAGTATATATAAGTTAATAAACATAGAAATCGTACATGTACATACAATATCTAGGAGTGACAATATGAGTTATCATGTTGTATTTGTATCAACCTAAACACGGTCTATTAATTTTTTGTTCAACCCAAATACTGTCCGTTAACCTTATCACAAGTCAAAACCAAAACACGGCCCATTAAATTAACAGAATATTCGATAAGACTTTTTTTTTTTTTTTTTTTTTTGAAACAATAGATTTTATTGAAAGGACCAAAAAGGTCAGAAACAAGGTAAGAAACACCAAAAGGCAGTACAGAGCAACCAGCCACAAGAAACTACATAAAAAACCATAAAGAAAGCCCCCAAATAACGCAGAAAATAATTATAAATCACCCCATTCCAACCTATCACCGGACCTGCTCGATCCCATCTTGGCCAAACTATCCGCCAGAGAGTTGGTACCTCTTGATCTGTGGACAACCGAGACTTTTTCATGCTTCTGAAGACAGGAACGAATGTCGTAAATCAGATGGACAAGATTAAAAAAAAAAATTGAATAGCAAACTTTATTAAACAAAGCCAAACCAAGGCACCACCAAACAACAAACAGGAACGCAACCCAAGCAAAAGCAAAATAATAGAAGAAACAAGAGACAAAAAACCACCAGAACCCAAAACAAAAAGAGCTCAAGAGTCACCTCATTGCACAAAATCACCCATATCACTTGACCCATTTTTGGCCAATAAGTCAGTAAACGAATTAGAGGCTCTTGAAAAGAAGACAACAATAGTATTGCTCAACGAAGACAACAAAACACGGATATCCTAAATCATCTGTGTTAGGCTGCTGTTAGTCTAATCACCCTCATTAATCCAATCCACTGCCACCTTCGAATCACTCACAATCGAAATACATCTGCTTCTCAACTCCTCATTCGTGACACAAAGCGAGCAAGCCATATGAATCGCACCAACCTCATCAGAAGTAGCATCGGAATTGCCCAAGAAAGAAGAAAACAAGCACATCACTTTACCATTTGAATCTCTCAACACACCCCCCATACCAGCTGAGCCAGGAGAGCCTTTTGCCGAACCGTCAACATTGAATTTAAAAGAGTTCAAAGGATGGGGCTTCCAGAGATCAGAAATTTTCTTTTTACCAAGGGAGGAATCCACACACCGGTCTCCCACATCTAGTAATAGAAGAGATAGAGATTCTGAAGATCCTTTACCATGGTTTTTAAACCACCAAGCAACACGAAATATCACTATGTCAATGCATTGCTCAACCGACTGCTCTTTGCCATTGAAAACCATTTGATTCCTAGCTTCCCAAATTGTCCACAACACTGTATAAAACAGGGTAAGCCACGCTCTCTCCTGTCTCCTCCTTAGGCACAAGCTCATCCATCCCTTCCAATAGTCCGTAATCGAGCCCGAAGAACAGCAAGACACTCTCCAGTATCTCATACATCCTTTCCAAAGATGCCAAGCCCAATGACATTTAAGAAGAAGATGATCAACTGTCTCTAAACCAGCATTACACATACTGCATTTAAACTCACCATCCACATCACAGCCGAAATTCATAAGAACCTTTTTTACAGAGATTCTGCCACTCATAACCTGCCATACAAAGAACTCCACTTTCGGAGGAACATAGCCCTTCCAAATATCTACATGATTCTCAACTACCATCGAATCCAAACTTTCCAATCTTCTATTAAACGAGCTAACAGAAAAACGGCTGTTGGAGTCAAGAGTCTAGGTTATCGTGTCTTAAATGCCTCTTCGAACCACAATGTTATCCAAGAAAGTCCCGAAGCACTACCATTGATAAAATTAATCTTGACCACGGTTCAATTTCGATTCGGTTCAGTTCGATTTCAGACCGAAACAGGCGATTTCAGACCGAAACAGGCGATTTCAGACCGAAACCGACGGTTTCAGTTTTGTGGCCACCCAAAACCGAAACCGAAACCAAAACCGAAACCGAAACCGAAACCGTACGGACCAGTTTGGGTTCGGTTTGTAACCGCCGATTTTACAATTTCGATTTTGATTTCGGTTAAAAAATCATCGGTTTTATCATGGTTTCAGTTCGGTTTTCAGTTTCGGACGATTTTTCAAAAAATGTGCCACGTGGTACCTTCTGATTGGTCTCTTTTTTATTAATATTTTTTTTTTAAAAAAACCCGACGGTTTAACCGAGGTTAAAACCGCCGGTTTTAAAACTCCCCAAACAGAAACCGAAATCGAAACCGAAACCGAAACCGAAATTGAAATCGTACAGACTGGTTTCCAACCGGTTTCCAAACCGATGGTTTCGATTTTCGATTTTCGGTCCGGTTTGGTCCTTAGTCCTTACGGTTTTGGTTAAACCGCGGACAAAACCATCGGTTAACCGGAACCGTGGTCAACTCTAGATAAAATTACCAAAACCTTCACCATTAATCCAAGAAATCGCTGATTTATAATCACTAATAATCAAAACAAAACGATCAGCTAGTAACTGGCTTGAATCAATCAGAAAACAAGCCTTGTGAATAGCAAAAACCTCAGTTGATATAGAATCAAAAATGCCTAGAAAAGAAGAAAATAAACACAAAATTTTTCCATCAGAGTTACGGAGAACACCTCTTATACCAGCCATCCCCAAGCTACCCAGAGCCGAACCATCCACATTAAAATATAACTCAGCACCCAAAGGAAAAGACCAATCCATTTTCACTGTCTTTTTCTCAGCTATCTCATCCACGCACCTTTCACTTACATCCAGCAGAAGCATTATCAAGGACACACTGGAACCATTGCCATGAAACTTTAATCATAGAGCCACTCTAAACTTAACCATATCCAAAGCCCAAACAAAATCAGTTTTTTTACCATTGAACACCAAGTCATTACGAACCTCCCAAATAGTCCACAGAACAGCAAAAAACAACGTGTTCCACGCTTTTCTACAAGAAGACCTAAGACACAAGCCATTCCACCCAAGCATCTAACTCAACACAGAGCTATTAACACAATAAAACACCCTCCACCATGCCATGCAACCCAACCACAGCCTCCAAGACCACTAACAATGCAAAATAAGATGATTTACATGTTCATTCCCTTGATTACAAATAGGACAGAGGAGAGAAGTAAGTTGAACGGATCCAAAATGATGAACAACATCGCGCACCAATAATCTACCCTTCAACAATTGCCAAGCAAATATCTCTACCTTCGAGGGAGCAACGCCTTGCCACACCCATCTAATGAAATCCTCACCAGAACCATCCATATCCTTGAGGCATCTCCTAAAAGAACAAGCTGAGAACATGCCATTAGGACAATGAGACCATCCTAATGCATCAGGAATATCCTGCCTGACAGATAAACTTTCCAACACAACCAAAAAACACCTTCATTCAGCTCATGCATGGAAGAGTTTTGGTTAATTAGGTTTTGAGTAAGTGTGGTGTGAATGTGAGCGGTAACCTGGGCTGTCATCTTTGCACTAATAATGTGGAAACTGTGAACCATATAATTTTACATTGCAGCTGGGCTTAGAAACTGTGGCTTAGATGTATGAATTGGTGGGAGGCTAGCTGTTGTCCTTCGTCATCTCTGGTGGAGTGGTGGAGATGGTGGCTGGGACTATGTCCTAGGAAAAAATCTGAGAGAGTGTGGAAGTCATTATTTCCGACTGTTGTTTGGACCATATGGGAAAATAGGAACAATAAAGTCTTTAAAGATGGTGAGGTTTCCCTTGTGCAGGTGGAGGATATGATTCGTTTTAGAGTGGCGTGGTGGTTCAAGTATTTAGGGAAAGGTGCTTCGGAGCCCATTACCACTCTTATTTGGAACATTAGAGATAGTTGCACTAATTCCATTATCTCCAAAAGCAAGAATTCGGTGACTTGGATCCCTCCTCCTATTGGTTCCCTTAAATTTAACGTAGATGGGTCGATGAGAGGTTCTCCTGGTCAGGTCAGAATTGGTGGGGTCTTAAGGGATCATAGAGGGAGAGTGTTGTGTTTATTCTCAAAGTTGTTTCAGCAGAGATTATGGCCTTAGTAGAGCCTGCAATCTGTGCAAGGAGTTTCATGAGCTTAGAGGCAAGAATATTAAGTTTTTAAGTGACTCCAAGGTTGTTGTTTCTTGGATTAATGGTCGAGGTCTCGGTAGCTTTAAGCATTGTCAATCGATTTATGATATTCGTAGTTTTCTGAACTCGCGGGGGTAATCCAATATGGTGTATTGTTCGAGAGCATCAAATTCTTTTGCGGATATAATGGCCAAATTCGGTTCTAATGGGGGTAGTGATATTTTATGGAGTTACCTCTGATTCTTTGTTGTTAGATGGTCTGTTCTTATTTAGCTGATGTTTGGTTGTTTGGGTGTGGCTTTTGCTCTGTTTTGCTGTCTGCTTTCTTTTTGTTGTTGTGGTTTCTTGGTAGGCTTTTGTCGCCTTCTCTTGGCTGGGTTGTATACTTACTGTTGTTTGTTTTTTCAATATTTGTCTTTCAAAAAAAGAAAAAAAAAAAAAAAAACCTTCATTGATCAAGCTCACAATCAAATAATCGTCTCCTTAAAAGCACTTCCCAAGACCATGAAGACCCATCCCATCTACCAAAATCATTGATCATTCCCATTTTGTTCGAAGCCAACGCAAAAATACGCGGGAAAGCATACCTCAATGAAAACATGTCACAGTTTATGTCCCCCACAATCTCAGCCTCTCACCATTACCCACTACCACCCAAAAACCATCTATAATAACTAAACTGAAAATACTGTCATCCTTGAATAACCTTCTAACCGCCCTAACAAAGTGAGAAGTTTCCTTATGAACAAACCAGTTCCAATGAATACACTTGCTGTCAACCCCATACTTAGCGCATATGACTGACTTCCACAAGGATTTTTCCTCCCTACCGAATCGCCATATCCATTTCGCAAGCAAACTGGATCCTTTGTCTAACATTCTACCAATCCCCAATCGACCATTCCTTTTGCTTTTGTAGACTGAATTCTAGCCAACAGAGTGTATTTTCCTTTTAGAAACTCCATCATTCCAAAAAAATTCCCTTTGATGTTTCTCAATGATCTTAGCCACACCTACAGGTATATGAAAAATTGACATAAAGTATGTCTGAAGGCTGGACATGACAGATTTGATCAATACCAAATGTCCACCTTTTGACAAAAAACCCCTCTTCCATGGAGCGAGCCTATGTTTAATTTTGTTTATAATCGGATTCCAAGTAACTTCCCTATTCGGATTTCCACCAAGAGGAAGGCCAAGATAAGAAATAGGCAGCTTGGACTACACATACCCAAACGCCGCAGCCCACTCCTCCTCAACCTGCCATTTCCTTCCCACTTTGACTAAACAAGACTTATGTAAGTTTATCTTCAATCCAGAAGCTAACTCGAAGACACACAATATTCTCTTCATATTAACTACATGTTCTACCTTCGGATCAATGAACATGACGGTGTCATCCGCGAACTGGAGGTGAGATATATGAGTGGTACCATTGCCAAACAAAACACCTTTAACCAACTGAAGATCCTTAGCCCTCTCTATCAATGTACTCAACACTTCCACCACCAAGATAAATAAAAAAAAAAACTAATTCAACTCGTTAATTTATAGTTCATATCAAACATGATATTTGATAAATCACAATTCCATGAATTCATTTACATATTTAAAATTTTAAAGTAATTTAAATATTTTAACATAATTACATAATTCTTTATGTATATAGTTTTAGTCTTCAAGATCAATTGTCTAAAGAAAATGTATAATCCTTAATTTTTACATATAACAGAGAGTACCTTTTCTTTAGATAATTGATCTTGAAGACTAAAACTATATATATATATATATATATATATATATATATATATATATATATATATATATATATATATATATATATATGCATATTCCAAGGATAAAAACAGGGCCTTGATATTTAGTTTTATTGTATGTACATGAGACTTTTGCCTAAAATTGCAAAAATTACCTTTTCCATTAGTGGTCAATGGTTAGAGTTAACTTTTGACTATCTTGTCCGAATAAAAAGTCCAGGATGCTCCTATTTATTATTTTATTATTCTTTAACTAATTTATTTCAATTTTTAAAAAAATGGTGAGAACTCCTTCATCATATTCGATGGAGGAGACCTATCCTTTACTTCATCTTATGGTGGAGATATATATGATCTCGATCATTTATCCTCCATCAAACCAGATAAAGGAGACAATCTCTTACATTAAGAGATCGCAGATCTCCTCTTTCTCGTGAGGGGTATTGTGGTGGAGCAGGTTGCTCCTTCTTGGAGGAGATCTCCCACCACCAATGATCTCACCGAAGATGAAGCTTTTTTCATTTAATTTTTTTTAATTATTTTAAAAAATAATTATTATTTTTTTAATCTCCTCCATCAAGGATAGAGGAGATCTACTCCATCCATTCTCATTTTTTAAGAAATTAAGTATTATATAAATAATTAATGATGATTGTCCCATTGACATGTGTTAGTTGCAACATTTTAATGCTTGATTTTGATGATAAAAACATTGATGAATAACAATGTTTGTTTGAATGTGTTACAGTAAAGCTTCAAGTATATTGGAAATATAGCAAAATGCACCATGCGAATATATAGTAAAGTTTCAAAGGAAGTTACTCTTAAAGCTTGAAGTTAACAAACTAGTTTATGCACGTGTTGGTTGCAATTAATTCGAATGGTTTGGCTCAAATGACTTAGATCAGACATTAAGATCCATTGTTCATATTTATCTTTTAATCCTAAGTGTTCTCAGACCCAATATAGATTAGTTGAGATTTAAATTTGTCATTTAGACATGAAAAACAAACCTAGAACTCATTTTGGTCGATCAAGGGTATAAATGAGCTGTTTTAAAACTTTGGGATCTAAAATGTAATTTTATAGGGACCTAACAGAAATTTTCACTGACTTTTTTTGGCTCCGGCGTTGCCCTGATTTTGTCTGTTTTTCTGTGGTTTTCGTTGGGTTGCCCTGTTTCTTAGCGTTGTTCGTGTCTGTTGTGCTGTTCTGCTTGTTTCCCTTTGTGGTGTTTCCTTTCTCTAATATATTTTCCTTTCAAAAAAAAAAAATACAGAAATTTTCACAACTATATGTGCGAAACCTAATTTTGATACACATTAATTCCATATTGTTTATGTTATATACAAATTAATTTTACAAATATCACATTCTAAGTGAGATATATATCTTGAGGCACTTGTTCAAAATATTGCATTATCTTATTTGTAATATTTTACCAGTATTATACAAATTAATTCCATCTTGTTTATATTATATAATTTCATTATTATTATTATTATCAATCTATATATACAATTATCGCATTATAATAGTCTTTGTAGGCATTGATTTGAGAGGAAATTCAACTACGAATCTGAGCAAACTAAATTTCTCCATTAAAATCATTCTCCAAATAGACTGTAATCCAAACAATTGACTTATTGCATTAAAAGAAAATAAACATAACTAAAAACCATCATTTGAAGTTCTTGTAATAGAAATTTGGATTACAATCTAGTGCTTGCAATACTAGGTAGATGATGCTTTTATTTTCCTTTGCGCAATTCTGATAGTAAGCAATATGTGGAGAGATCATAGCCAGATCCATCTGTGTATGCAAAAATATTAGAATTAGAATTGTGGTTTCAAATACTTAAAAACACTACCGTGCATATGAAAATCTACAGATACCCCAAGTATTTACCTCCGCGAAGCTTATGCTTCTCTCTAGTTGTTCAACGTGCTTCTTCTTACGAAGCCGGGACCTACGGGATGCCTCTCGATTGGATTCCATTCTATAAAACAAACACAACGAATCTAGGTTTAAAATAAATAAAACTCGACAACAAACAAGAAAATATATATATATATTTATATTTCCAAACCTTTTCATCAGTTTCTCTGTATTCATTTGTGAAGCCTCAGGGACAGGGTGAGGACTCCGGTTTCCAGCCTGAGCAACGTTGGAGGACGACTCGCCAACATGTGATTGGATGTCCTGATTTTTTGGGGAGAAATTTTCAGTGAATTTTTTTTCCTTGATAACTTTTTGGCTCCCGGCCATGAGAGCTTCACAGTCGATGGCAGCTCTTGACTGCACAATTGGTCGAGCCTCATGACGCGATGAAGATGCCATGGACGTGAGAAAACTTTCAATGCTACACTCCGATTAAACCTGCAAAAAAATGGTTGCATATATCCCATTTAAGTTATAGTAGTTACACACACACATATATATATTTCCACTATATATATATATATATATATATATAAAGTTGAAGCTACAAAAATAAACTTTTGAAGTATAGAGAAGAGCTCAACTTGATTGGTCTGAAGGATCAATTGCAATTGTGAAAAAGGCTTGGACATGTAGCTATATTTATACAAAATTCTAGGTTTTGAAATAGAATATAGATGGCATTTTCTTGTCATTAGCCATATTAAGCAAGATGCATGGCCAAATTAGTTGAATAAACCCATAATTAATTATTATGGCAAGTATATCTAATAAACATGGAAACAAGTCAACAACTAATCACATTCCAAAGATAAAAATTTGGCTTCCATATTTAGTCTGCACATATGTGAGACTTTTGTCTAAAATTGCACAAACCACCCCTACCATTAGTGGTTAATTATTAGAGTTAACTTTTGAGTGTATTGTCCGAATAAAAGGTCTAAGATGCCTCTATTTATTATTTTATTATTATTATTTAAATTAATTAAATTAAATTAAATTAAAACGGCAAGGTCTCGTCCATCAGATTTTATGTAGAAAATTTATCAATTTCATTTGATGGATTATATATATGATCTCCTTCATTTAATCAGATAAATGAGGTTTATCCTCTTATCACATCAAACTCTCATGATTTACTTGTTTGAGGGGTATTTAGAGCATCTTCAATACAAGAGTAGCTTGTGAAAAAAAGAGATGCCACATATGATTAATAGACATTCTATTAATAAATATTTCTCTGATGTTGTTGTACATATTCAGCCTTAAGCTGACGTGGTAAAATAAATATTAGATATTGTCAACATGATCGTCTACTTTCAGACAGTCAGTTACACAACTATTTTTTTGGTTGACTCAGCAAATATTTAAAAATGACAATAATTTTTCATCTATTTTGGTAAGGAAATAAAATATAAAATAAAACAGGAAAAAAAAAATGGACACATTATTAAAAAAAAAAAAAAAATGTGTTTTAGACAGAAGTATTTTGTGTTGATTGTCTATTGAAAGCAGGTCTCTTAACATTGTTGTCATGTCAACGATTATTGTGATATAAACCACTTTTACATTGGAGATGCTCTTATAAATCCACTTTCGACTCTCTAAATGAACATCAAAATATAGGACCCCAGAGGGATACTTATCATCAACAAGAATTATATAAATAATTAATTATGATTTTGTCATATCGATAGATAAAAATATTTTTTTTGTCCCCCAACTAATAACGTCCAAGTTCTATCAGAACACTACTAAGATATGTGATGTTTGCATAATTTCAAACAAAAGTCTCATATATGTGTATATTTACACGGAATGTGGGGTGATGTCTGTACAATATACACGGTAATTATTTGCCAGACAAAAAGTTAATGGTTTTTACTTGGAGAATGAAGAGGAAATACAAGGTAAGTGATCTTTTTTTTCTTTATTTATCTAGAATGTATACACTTGAATTTTACTCAAGACTAAACAATGACTGATTTTTTTTTTCTTTTATTGTTTGAATATCACAATATATGTGTTGATTGTTTATTTTTTTTTAAGACAAACGTCTGAAAATAAACAATTTGAAGTTTTTTAAGACAAATGGATACTTATTGTTTGTTATGTACTTTTATTTGAAATTCTAAAAATAGATAAAAATGAATAATTTCGTAAATATTACACCCATATTATCTAATTATCTAAATATTGATAATAATTCATAAATTAATTTTTAACTTTTTATTCGAAGTTGTTTTTTTAGCTAGCATTTTTAAGTTGTTTAACCATTAAAAAAATAATAATTAAAAAGTCTAATTCAGAGTCATTAAGTAATTAGTGAATAGAGAAAAGAAAAGGAAAAAACAAATAAAAAAAGGACTATAGAGTATCCATAAAGAAACCAACTCAACTTGTCATTGTTTTCAAAAGTTGGACTTTATAAGATAATTAATTTTAAAGGGTTTCTTATTTAAAACTTCCGTACGGGTGGTAGTACTACTGCTTATTTCACGAATTCAATGTGGAAACTACATGAATTCAATGACGATTTCCAATCATCACTTCACAAATGATGATAATTTCATCATCATATTAACAATCAAGAATCCAAGATCACTAAGCCCGATTGAACGACTCAACCCCGTAGGCCTGTAACGTACCAAAATTCTATACTTCAATTAATAGAACTATAGAAGTAAGCTGTGTTACACTCCATATTTTGAGGTAACACGTGTCTAACACTGATACATGTTGGACACACGTGGGATGCTCGAGGGCTCATATTGGAGAGAAAATCTTGGCTGGGACGGTCCCATATACATGGCCATGGGACCGTCCAATGAGAGCGTGCCACATATACATTTGGAGAGTATGTGTAGAGTATGTGGCGCACTTGTGGCACATTCTCATTGGACGGTCCCATGGCCACGTGTATAGGACTGTCTCAGCCAAGATTTTCTCCATATTTGATACGTTAAATAGCATATACATCGCATTTTGGTTGGGATACATAAAAGGATACGGCAATGATACATCTAGGGTAATTTTTTAATTATTTTAGTAAAAACGACATTAATTTACAATTTTAAAAAGTAATGGGTCGAAATTGATTTTTTTAACATCTTATTACATCAACATTTTAGGGTTTCTTTCTTTCATTTGATACCGTAAGGATTGTGTTTTATTAAGAATATATTTTTGATTGAATTATTTTTTCATATATTATTTTTGAAAATTTACTGTATCTCTATATCGTATTCTTGTCATATCCGTGCAATGGAGGAAGTAAGTACCATAGTTCCTTCAGGTTTGAACTCAACAATAACAACACAATGTTGAAAAGGAAGGCCTTGGATTATGAAAATTGCAAGCTTGCTTGAATTTGATCTATCGCTGAGGCTGATACCCGGTAACAATGTTGATGAGAATAAACAGCGAAGATTGAGAATTAAATAGCCAAGTTGACAGTGATATTCGTTGTCTTTGTGTTTGTACTCACCATTATCATCATCATCATCTTCAAATCATAGCAGGTTGGTCAACAAGGAAGGACAAGATCATGGTACAAAAGTGAATGCTAGAAGGGGTTACGTACTCTGGATCTCCCTATATGAATGACCCAAATATCAAATTCTAGTGAGATCTTGAGGCACATATTCAATATGTTGCATGTTATATATCTGATTTGTAATATTGTGCAATATATATTTATATATATATATTTGAACTGCTTCAATTTATAAAACAAATGAACGAAGGCAAGAGCCCTACAAAGAAAGCCAAGGCATAAGCAAGCAAAGCCACAAAGAGACCCCAGAACAGGAAAACAAGAAACCAACAACCAAACACACACACATGGGAACACAAACAACGCCCGCAACAAAAGCCCACAAAAACAGAGCTACAGCTAAAGAAAAACAGAGCAACAGCAGAACAAAAGCACAAGACAAAACAGCAGGCCACAGCACCGGAGCAACTAGAGGAACACCTACGACCAAACAAATCCTCAAGCAATTTTCCACATCAGATTGTCTTCACCCGAACTGGAACCAGAGACTTCACGAGCATGTCAGCAAAGGAGTTGGTTGATCTGCGATTAAAAATGATCGACATTCTACCCATCACCTGTAGCCAGCTCTGAATATTGTAGGTGAGATTCACTTGTTTGACACTTCCTATGCCATCTCTGTCATTAACCCAAGAGAAAGCCACCGTGGAGTCGCTAATGATGGCAATATCTTTGTTACGAAAGGCAGAGCGCTTGCAGGCTTTGTGAATAGCCAAAATATCTGCTGTATTTGAGTCTTGGATTCCTACAAACAACGAGAAGGGACCTAAGACTTGACCCCTCCAATCACAAAGAACGCCCCCAATCCCTGCCGGACCCGGCTTTCCTCTAACAGAGCTATCCACATTAAATTACAGGTCACCAACAGAAGGGTGGATCCAGACCTCAAAGGTAGGCTTACTATTGTTGAACGATTCTGCACAAACATCGATTAAGTTGAGCATCAAAGAAGTGATTGGGACTTTTGAACCTCTTTCTAGATGCTTGAACCACCATATAGTCCGGAACTTAACCATATCCTCCGCCAAACTGAGATCAATCTCCTTATTTTCAAACAACTTTTTTCTAGTTTCCTATATCATCCACAACATGGCAGAGGAAATTCATATATATATATATGAATTTCCATCTTGTTAATTATTTTATACAAATTTATATATATTATATATAGAAATTCAACTAGATTATGTAAGCAAAATAAAATTCTCCATTAAAATTATTGTCCAATCTAACTGTAATGTAGACAATTAATTGACTTGATTCAAATAAGAAAAGGAACATAACTAAAAAACATTAATATGAAGTTTTGAACATAACTAAAAACATTAATATGAAGTTTTTGTAACATATAATTTTATTTCAAGCTAGGGCTTGCAACCCTAGAAAGATGCTGCTTTTACTTTGAGAACACTTTTGCTCACCTCCCTTCAAGGGAGGTAACCATTACCCCCTACTAAATGGATGACATGTGTCAATAGAGGGTTAAATTTTTAGACAATTTTACCCCTCTATAGACACATGTCATGTGTTTAGGAGGGGGGTAATGCTTACCCCCCTTGAAAGGGAGGTGAGCAAAAATGGACTCTTTTACTTTCCTCTGAACTTCATCGGATGATTCAGATTGGCCGACATTCGCTCTTCCTCCCGAAGTATCTTGTCTCGTATTTCCACAAGCACCTTGTATTCAGCTGCGCAGATATATATATACACTCAATTAGAGTATTCCACAAATTAAGTTTTTTTTTTTTCTTTTTTAAAGAAAAAAAAAAAAAAAAAACCTTAGATGCATGCCTAAAATGTGGATTTTCGTCATTTGGTAAACTTTTAAAGTTCCGAATTAACTTTTCGATAATAGGTATATTAAAAAAAAAAAAATACTCAGAATTACTTTTCTCGTTTCTGGTAATTAAATCCAACAATAGAGATTTAATATCAGATAGAATTGTGAACGTGTACACGAAAAATAGGAATATGTACATAAAAGGTATATTTAAAAAAACGTGGAATTATTTGTCTCATTTTCGGTTCGTTGGATATAATTAAATCTGACAGAGATTTGTTACCATCCTTAGAAGCTTTGAGAAATTCAAGAGTCGCCATCTTCTTCTTCAATTCGATGTTCTCCATCACCAATTGACTGTAATCATTCCGATTATAAGCAACCTGTCTAGCTTTGATATCGACTTTCATCTGTATATGCATGTAAACATATTAGAAGTGGTTTCAAATGCCTAAAAGCACTGACATACGTGCATGAGAATCTATATATATATATATATATATATTGGGACAAATATATAAACCCCAACTACGTACCTGATCAAACTCTATTTTTCTCTTGATATACTCAACGTACTCCTGCTTTTTGGCTCGGGACTTCTTTGCTGACTCCCTGTTTGCAAGCAATCTACAAAACAAACACAAAGAATAATCTATGTAAAAAAAAATAAAAATAAAAACCTTGACAACAAACAAGAAATAAAGGGTTCTAATCAGGAGGGTGATAAGCTGATTTGGGAGTTGTAGTTTTTTGGTTGGTCATCTTTTGTCTTTCCTGGCGTCGCTCTGCTTTGTGTTTTGTTCTGTGGCTGCTCTGTCTTTCTTTTTCCTTGGGCTCGTTTGGGGGCTGTTTTTGTAGCGCTGCTGTGTTTGTTCTGCTTGTTCTTTCGTTGCTGGCTGATTGCCTTTAATAAAGTTGTGCTGTTTCAAAAAAAAAAAAACAAACAAGAAATAAAAATAATATAAATATAAATTATTTTTCCAAACCTTTTCATTCTTTTCGGATCCATTTCTCGAGCCTGATCAGCAGGGACAACAGGGTTAGGACCCCGTTGTACATCCGGATCGACAACATCGGTGGATGATTCAGCTTTGAATAGAATCACTTTATCGCCAAAGCTGGGATTGTTGGAATCATCTCCAACATCTCCATCAATAAGAGAATCCAAGTGATCATCATCTTCTTGGCTGAAATCATCGTCACGAATTTCTTTCTTGACATTCAGATGCTTTTTGTCGGTGATGAAAACTAAGGAGTCACTGGCAGTTCTTCGGTGCATAACTGGATGTGCCCTAGGTGGCAGTGAGGCCATGGACGTGAGATTATTCTCCATGCTATAGTACTCTGATTAAACCTGCAAAAAAAAAATGGAAAAAAAAATAGTTGCATATATACTATACTTGAATTTGATTAACTAGAATTCGATCTATAAAAATTATAAAAGAACAATTTTTTTGGAAGTATGGAGAAGAGCTATACTTGAATTTGATTAGCTACTGTTCACTTACAATTGTGTGAAAAAAGGCTTGCACTAGAAGAGCTATAGATGGTATTTTTTTTTTAATTTTTTTTTATTGGCAATATTGAAGCATTGAATTGCAAAAAAAATAAAAATAATAATAATTGAATATACCTAAAATTATCATGGTATGTAAATCTAAGATAAACATGGAAACAACTTGGGTATAGAAATAAACCATACCTGTACATTTTGGAGATAAAAATTTGGCATCGGTATTTCGTACACACAGCGCGCATATGATTCTTTTACCGAGCACACTATGTCGTTAGTGGTCAATAGTTAGAGTGCATATGATTCTCTTACCAAGCACTATGTCATTAGTGGTCAATCGTTAGAGTTAACTTTTGATTTCTTGTTTGAATAAAATTAAAGTCCAAAACTATTTCATTATTTTGTTAAAAAAAAATTATTTCTTTATTTCAATTAAAAAATAAAAAATAAAAAATAAAAGGTGAGATCTCCTCCATCAGATTTGATCAGACCGATGAGCCCATTTGAGAAGATGGAGGAGACAATCTCCACTATCAAGAGATAATACAATCTCATCTTTCTAGTGGAGGACATGATCTCCTCCACAATGGAGGAGATTATCTATCTTTTACCGGTGATCCCACCAACAATGAAGCTTTTTCAAAAAAAATTGAAGTTTTCTTTTTTTAATTATTTCTAAAATTATATTTATTTTTCATTTGATCTCCTCCATTGATTGAATAGAATGAGAAGATCTCCACCATACATTTTGTCTTTCATTTTTGCCTCTCAACCGTTAATTTCTAAATGAGCACCACTAACAGAAGGGGCTGTTTGAGCAATTTCAGGAAAAGGACCCATATGAGTGCAATTAGACTAAATATCAGGTTATCTTTATGAAATAAACCAGACCCATATGAGTGCATTTATAATTATACTTAATATTATGCCTACCAAGAAATTAATGGTTCCTACCTGGAGAAGAATACATGGTAAGTGTACAACTCATCTTGTTAATGTGTTGTTAGAAGTTGGACTTTATAAGTTAATTATTTTAAACGTTTTCCTTTTTTGTTGAGTAAATAACCTATTTGGGAAATTATATATATATATTTGGAAAATTTGGATAGGATTGAGCACACATTGTAATATTTTCCTATTATAGTTTATTTCCATAAAAGAAAAAGGAGGTATATATATATATATATATATATATATTTATTGTTATAATATATGTGGCTTTTACCGTATGTTATACACACAAATATCTTCCCCTAAATCCACCGCCTCTCTCTCTCTCAGTCTCTCACCTGCTATCACGAACTTGTGCACCCTATCTTTGCCTATATATATATATATGTTTGTCTCACTTGTAAATGTGGCAGAAAAAATCACTGAAATATCAATTCTCAACATTTCAAAGTAAACTCTCACTCTCACTCTCTCGTATCTCTTTCTTTTTATTACTGATCTCCCTCATCTCTTTCTTTTCATTTTATTGTTTATTTATTCATTAATATGTTCTTCGATTATTCCTCATATGTTCTTCATTCCTTTTTAGGGATAATTACCCCGGTGGCCATCGAATTAATAACACACTATCAAAATGGTCACTGGATTGAAAAGTTATTCCAAAATGGCCATTTTTGGCGAACTTTGTGACACTAATAGCCATTCCATACAATTACATCTAATTCCATCAAATTCCGTCCAATGAGTGACATTTTGGTAAATAAGGGATGACATTAATTTATTTTAGATGTTTTTTTGAAATTAATTTTTTCAATGAGTGACATTTTAGTAAATAAGTTGATGACATTAATTTATTTTAAATGTTTTTTTGGAAATCAATTTTTTCTTTTTTTGAAAAGAATAATTATATTTAATGTACGTAAATATATATATACACACACTAAATATAATTATTCTTTTCAAAAAACAAAAGAAATGGTTTAGATCAATACACGTGTTTCTTCTTTGTTTTTTAGATTTTTTTTAAATTTTGTAGCCTTAATCTTCTTAATATATATGTGTGTGTGTGTGTGTTTTTTTTTTTTTTTTTTTTTTTTGAGATATATATATATAACATTTGAACTTATTAAAACATGTGATTGTGATTGGACGTCCTAACTAGGGAACTATAATATATATATATATGAGATATGCTAATATGCTATACATATATACACACTAAATATAATTATTCGTTTCAAAAAATAAAAGAAAAAATTGATTTCCAAAAAAAATCTAAAATAAATTAATGTCTTCTTCTTATTTACTAAAATGCCACTCATTGGATGGAATTAGATGGAATTGGATGGAATGGCCATTAGTGTCACAAAGTTCGCTAAAAATAGCCATTTTGGAACAACTTTCCAATCCGGTGGCCATTTTGATAGCATGTCATCAATTCGATAGCCACCTGGGTAATTATCCCTTTCTTTTATAACATATATATATATAATTATACACACACGTGGCCCATGCAGATTTTTAAAAATTATGTGTACCCTGTAAGTACCCTTCGTAGGTAGAGGTGACTGCAGTTTGAACCGAAACCATTAATGTGCAAACTAGATTGGGATCGGAATTTTTTGAGAATCAGTCTGAAACCGCCGTCTCCACTTTTTTTTTAAAAAAAATTATTATGTTTTGCACCGTTGGGCCACAACGGTCATGTGGCCCAACGGTGCTCCTTTATTTTATTTTTTCTTATAATTAAATAAATAAATTTAAAAAAAAAAAAAAAAAAAAAAAAAAACCAGAACCAAAGTCACCACTACTCATAGGATCGATGTGTTGGAGACTGTCATGCACTTGAAGTTCCTGTTGAAACGGGACAGCAAACAATTAAGGTGGCCACGACGGATGTAGGCAACCACCCTTTGATGCCTAAGTCAATCCTCGGTATTAAAGTGAAGTTATATCCTTAGTTGTTCTGTTTCAACAGGAAAATAAGAGCGCAGGATAGTCGACACTTCCCCCGACGGATACTTAATTACCTATTAACTACACACGTACGTATCATTTTTACCTATTACCTGTTAACAAATGGATAAAATCTACTTAATTTAAGACTTAAGACTTAATTGGTGAAAACAAACGCCACCTAGTCTTTTGGGTTGTAAGTGAGAACCAACAGAAAACTAAGCTATAAATAAATAAATAAATACAAGTAAAAGTTTGGAAAACTCCATTGAAGAGCCAGAGATAAAACAGAGAGAAATAGTCAAATAGAGATCGAAGACTTTTCTGCTTTTATTACTCAATGAATCAAATACAAAATCCTTAAAAAAACAGAAAATGATTCAAATACAAAACAAGAGAGAGAAAGCGATTTTATATTCTCTCTCTTTTTTTTAACATTAAAATTTATTCAAAGAGGGAAGAAAATCCACAGAGAAACAGAGGAAAACAGAGGGGGACAAGCCCCAAAAACCACGAGAAAAGAGCATAGGCAACAAAATAAAATAGAAAAAACGCAAGCAGCAACACAGAGGAAACGAAAAGAAAGCAAACAAAGCATCAGAAGTTGTCGCGAGATTTTATATTCTCTCATTAGTCATTACAGGCTTATTATTAATTCACGGAAAAATCACATGCCAATTCCAGCTAATTTTGTCCACATCAGCATATATATTCTGAAGCTTTTCCCGCCAAAGCAAGATCGACTTCACTAAAATCAGACGGTCATTAGCCATGTGATCATGATTGATCTTTGATCATCATGATCTCAGTATCATGTGTGGACTGCTCTCAACAGTGTTCCTGTTGTTCTCAACAGTAAGGCTAACCATCAATATGTACATAAATTCTAGAAAAACACATAGAAACATACAAGTATAAAAATTTAACAGTCATTCATGAATTCAAAGACCATTTCCAATCATCACCTCACAATGAAGATAACGTCAACCATGAATCAGCATCAGCATGATCATCAACAATATATCAAGATCAGTACGTACTACGCCCAAATTGAATGACTCAACCTGTAACGTCACAATTCCTTACTTCGATTTATAGAACTAGGTGTTGTTGTCCCTTCAGGTTTGAACTCAACAACTGTTAATTATACACAAGAGATCTAGCAGTAATATAACAACACAATATTCATGAAAAGGAATGCTTTGGATTATGATAATTGCAAGCTTGATTTGGATATATCACTAAGGTTAGGTAAAGAAGCCGATGCTGTTGATCATGAGAATAAACAGCGAAGATTGGTGACAGTGATCGAGTTGCCATTGTGTTTGTACTCACCATTATCATCATCATCTTCTTCAAAGCATAGTAGTTGGTCATCAAGGAGACAAGGAAGGATAAAATCATGGTACAAAGTGAAAGCTAGAAAGGCAATTAAGTACGTACTCTGTATCTCACTCTATATATGAATTAATGACACAAATATCACATTCTAAGTGAGATATGATCATGAGGTATTTGTTCAAAATGTTGCATTATCGATCTTATTTTTAATATTATACAAATTAATCCCATCTTGTTTATATGCAATATTCTCGCTATATATATAATTTTCTTTGTAGCTAAGCATTGATTTGAGATGAAATTCAAAATAAAATTCTCCATTAATTGTCCAAAGTCCAAACTGACTGTATTATTCTTGACAATTGACTTATTAAACCATAAAAAAGAAAAGGAACAAAACAAAAAACTTCAATATGATGAAGTTTTTGTAACATAGATTTTTATTTCAAGCTAGGGCTTGCAACCCTAGATAGATGCATGCCGCTGCAACACTAGATAGATGCTGCTTTAACTTTCTCAGGAGCTCCATCAGATAAGCCCACTTCGCTAACTCCAGAAGGATCATTTCTCGCCTTTCAAGCATCTCAGCTCGCTTTTCCTCTAACTTCTAAAGCATCGCATCTCGCTCTTCCACAAGCATTTTGCATTCAGCTTCCTTCCGAAGCATCACATCTCGCGTTTCCTCATACACCCGACGCATCACATCTCGCTTTTCCTCAAGCATTTTGTTTTCAACTGTGAATCAAAACATATATACACCCAATTAGCATATATATTCTGCAGATTAAGTTTTAAAAAATTCTTAGGCGCTTGCTTTTCCTCAAGCATATATTCTGCATCGCATCTCGCTTTTCCTCAAGCATTTCGTTTTTTGCTAAACTTTTAAAGTTCCGAGAACTAACATTTCCCATTAAAAGTAGATTAAAAAAAACGTAGAATTATTAGTGTCGTCTCCGATCATTAGATATGATTAAATCCAACCACGGAGATTTGATATCATATAGAATTGGCAAACATTTTAAATATTACCATCCAATGCAGCATTGCGAGCTATTTTAGCCGCCAACTCCTCCTTCAATTCAATGAATGTCTTCATCATCAACTCTTTTTTTTTTTTTCTTTTTTTTTTGAACTGCATTAAAAGGGCAGAAGGGTGCCCAGCCAAAGAACAAACACAAAACAACACTGCCTAAAGCAAGGGAACACAGAAACAACAGGAAACAGAACAGAGAACCACAACAAAACGAAAAACAACAAAGCTAAAGCCAAAACAGACAACAAAATAAAACAAAGCCAGCCCAAAACCTCAATTAAAATCCCACACCAGCTTTTCTTCACCCGAACTAGACCCCATCTTTGCAAGCCTATCCGTAAGCAGGCATTGTGCTGATTCTGTAAGTCTTCATCATCAACTTATTGTGCTGATTCTGTTGATAAGCAGGCATTGATGTCATACGATCCTTTTTCATCTGTACATGCATGCAAACATATTAGAAATAGCTTCAAATACCTAAAAACACTAACGTACTGTGCATGAGAATCTAAATATATTATTGGCATATAAAAAACCCCAACTACGTATACCTGAAGGAACTCAAGTCTCCTCTTTAGATAGTCTACGTACTCCTGCGGTACATCATCGTCGTCAGAGCTGGGATTGTTGGAATCATCTCCAACATCTTCATCCATAAGATCATCATCATCTTCTAGGTTAAATTCATCGTCAAACATTTCTTGCTTGACCTTCAAATACTGCTCCCTCTTACTGCGGTTGAAAGCAAGAGAGTCGCTGGCTTTGGTTTGGTTTCCTCTTTCAATACCTAAGCAAGCTTTCATCACTTGGTTAGCAATGAGGGATGCTTTGACCACCAGGAGGAAATTGTTGATTTGGGGGCTTCAAGGGGATGTGAAATGCATTTTTTGTAGTCATATAATTGAGGATAGAGATCATTTATTTTTTGTTTGTAGTTATAGTAGCAGAATTTGGCAACAGGTTATGAGTTTGTGTAGTGTGCTTAATCCACCTACTTGCTGGGAAGATGTGGTTTCTTTTGGGTTGGAGGAGTGGAGGGGCAAAACTATGAAGGCTTATTTGTGTAGGCTAGTGTTTGCTTCTACAATATATAATATTTGGAGGAATCGTAATGCTTTGCGGCATAACAATAACCCGTGCACTGAAGAGAAGCTTATCCAACGTATTAGATGGGAGGTGAGGATTCGGTTTGCTACAAAAGGTAGATTTAAAAAGACTAGAGGAAATGATATTCTTTGTAGTGCTTAGGGTATAGATAGGATTTTGGTTTAATCTTGTGTTGTTTCTTTGCTTGTTTAGGTGTTTTGGCTTTAGCCAGGTGCTTTAGCTTTTCTCTGTAATGTGTTTTGTTGTTGGTTAATGAAAGTTACTCATTCATCCAAAAAAAAAAAAAAGAGTCGCTGGCAGTTCTTCGGTGAACAAGTACTGGATGTGCCCTAGCAGCTGGTGAGGCCATGGACGTCAGAATATTCTCCATGCTATAATCTGATTAAACCTGCAAAATATACATGGAAAAAATAAATAAAAGATGGTTTCATCCCATTTTATTAGTTATAGTGAATAACAACAACATAAAATAAAATTAAAAATGAAAAAAATTAAAATAAAAAAAAATAAAAAATAAAAAAGAGAGCCTGAAGCTATAAAATTACAAGAGAATATATATATATATATATATATATTTTTCTTCTGAAGTACGGAGAGAAGAGCTCTGTACTTGATTAGCTACAAAGATCACTTGCAATTGTGTGAAAGGCTTTTAGAAAGGCTTTTACATGTAGCTCTATTCAGGGGCGAAGCCAGGATTTTGGCTTTAGGGGGGTCAAGACAAAAATTAATGTTGTAGGTCACACAATTTTCAAATAATATCAGTAGAAATCCTGTACAAGAAAAAATGTGGAATCCCGTACCTCATACTTTTCAACAAAATGTGATACAGTTCGGTGTTAAAAGTAATGATACAAATAAATAAATAAAATAGACATTAACTAATTAAAATGTAACACGTCTATTTTATAACTAGAAAATTATTTATAACCAAATCAATCTAAGGGGGGTGTATTCAATTAGGATTAATTAGGATTCTTGAAGACATTTAAAGACATTTTTTAAGTGACAGATTTTCATGGATTTCTACAGACTTTTATAAATCCACATGGATTTTCATTGATTTGTTTAGACATCCATCTCAGACTTTTATGGATTTGTTTAGACATCTATCTCAGACTTTTATGGATTTGTTTAGACATCCAAGGATTTTCACACTACAACAAATATGACTTTTTATAGCGTTGCACTATAGCATTCTTTTTTAAAATGCTATCAAATGTACCTATATTATTGCATATTATAATAAAATGCTATAAAAAGATGTTAATAGATAACACTTTAGTTTAAATAGCATTTTGATTCCAATAATATAGCACTTTTAATGCTATTAAACTATATAGCTCAAATGTTAATTATTTTTTTTAAGAAAATAATTTAATAGCATTTTAAATTTGCTATGATATGTCATGAAATCATATAAACTATTATAATTTATTTTTTAAAATTTCAACCTATTATTATTATTATTGTGCTTTAAATTTTTATTAACAAAAACAAAATTTAACGTAAGTAAAATATTAAATATCAATTTTTTTAAAAAAAAAAGTAAAGTAATTTACAAAACTAATTATATAGCATTTAAGAATGCTATAATACATGTTAAAAATATCTCTAAATATTAGGAGGGAAAATGAATTCTTATCCCTCTATTTGTTTTTTCAAAGATAATGAGGGAAAACAAATTTATTTCCTTTTTCAAAATTTGAAACCCTAGCTTTTACTTTATATTCTCTTCACCTATTATTAGAGTTGTTTTACTGCCACCAAACCATCCATTCAAAATCCCTACTTTTACCACAAAGCTCTCAAGCATCCATAACTGTCTTCATCTTCTATTTTCATTAAAAACTTCATATTTTTTTGGTAAGTTGTTCTCTCTTTCATTCCATTTTTTTTTTTGAAACTCATGTTTAATTCTTGTTAATTATTTGATTAACTACAGATCTGGTTATTTGATATATATATATATATATTTCAGTCAGAAAATCCAGTTATGAATCTACATGTGGAAGTATTATATGTCTTCCATTGTGAAGTTATATTTCTTGGTAAGAGGCTTTTTTTTTTTTTTTTTTTTTTTTAAGTTTCAATATTTGATTTCTTTTCCATCCTAGATCATTTTAGTTACAATCTCTATGATCTCTATTTCATAATTGTAATGGCTATGTAAATTCATATATGTTTATTCATTTTTTTTATTAAATATAACTTTATTTTATTGATTTCTTTCAGGTTATGAAGATGAAGGAGTGTTTTATCAAAAGTAGAAGATGAAGATTGGTGGAGCAATCATGTTGTTGTAATTAGCTAAAAAAAATCATGTTCTTGTAATTTTTTTCTTATAAAACTAAATTCAAATTTTTGCTTATAGAAATTTCCTTGTACGTTTGATATGTTTTGTGAATCATGTAATTATTTTGATTCATTAATAAATATTTATATTTTTTCCTTTAATGTTTGTATAAATATTTATATTTTTTCCTTTAATGTTTGTATTTTTTTTTTCTTTTTTTGTTTTGTGCACAATTAAACTTTTTAAACGAACAATTAAGTAAAAATTAAAAATATACAATTTTTATATTAGGTACAATTACAATAGCATTTTTAAGAAGTTATAATAACTACAATAATAACATTTTTTTATTAATGATATAACATCACTTAAATGCTATAAAAGAATAATTATAGCATTAAAAAAAACTGAATTTATAGCATGCAAATAATGCTATGAAAAGATAAAACTTTTAATCACACTGGCTGTCATGACATGTAACTAAATGCTATTGTTTACTTTTGATAGCATTTTTCTACTGCTATTATATGTGATATTTGTTGTAGTGTCATGGATTTGTTATCTCTAACTTATATATCAATAGTAAGCTAATTATAGCTAATTATAAAAAAAAAACCTTTGAAGTTGGAATGAGCAAAATTTGATACACCAATCAATCTATATTTGCGTATATATATATTTTGAGGTTGTTGCTAATGAAAACAAAGCGATTGAATTGAATCCAAAATTGGCTAAGGCTTTCATGAATTTGTTATCTCTGACTTATCAATAGTAAGCTAATTATAGCTAATTATCAAAAAAACCTTTGAAGTTAGAATGAGCAAAATTTGATACACCAGTCAATCTATATTTGTGTATATATATAGTCTGAGGTTGTTGCTGATGCAAACAAAGCGATTGAATTGAACCCAAAATTGGCTAAGGCTTATCTGCGTAAAGGCACTGCTTGCATGAAGTATAGATGAATTATTTTTCTTTAAAATAAAATGCTAATAAAGAGTTTTTCAAAAAAAAAAAAAAAAAAAAAGCTAATAAAGAGTGAGCATTTTGGTGTTTGATTGAAGGCTCTACAGATTAATTTGGTGTTGTTTTGTGTAATTCTGGCACGTAGTGAGTTTTGTACTTATTATACTGTATATAATTATGTGACTGCAACATATTCTCACATATATAATTATGTGCAGTTTTTTTTTTTTCTTTTTAATTCACAGAACATAGTGGGTATGGAAGCTTATTATTCTCACATGCATCGGTTTTTTTAATTTTTATATATTAGTGCTTTTCGTTTCTGATTTGAGAGAGAGAGGGAAAGCAAAATCCACCAAAATCTTTGGGGAGAAGGCTGGACATGTTATGACATTTGATAATTATATCTTTCACCATCAAGTCCACCAAAATCCATCAAAATCCATGACTTAAGAAAATCCTTTAAAATCCAGTCCTAATTGAATACACCTTGATTCTTGTAGACATTTTTAAAGTCCTAATTCAATACACCTGGATTTGGAAGGATTCTTTAAAAGTCCATATAAATCCTAATTGAATACCACTGAATTCATATGGACTCTTTTAAAGTCTTTAAATGTCCAAATTGAATACACCAGGATTTATAATGTTTTTAAATGTCCTTAAGAATCCTAATTGAATACACCCCCCTAATTTTCTTCCTAATTTTCATTTCAATTACATAATTAAAGAGTGTATGAAAAAAAACATCTTTTATTTTGTTGCAAAACCTATGCCTATTCTTAACGGTATACATAACTAAAAATAATATTTTAATAGTTCCCGACTTATAAAATATAAATTTCAATAGCTTAATTAAAATATCATTATACCATTGATATATTTAAATCACAATTATTTACATACTTGTAACTTAATTTTATAATATTCATGTCAAAACAAAATAACTTATAATAATTTTGAACAAAATTTAAATAATAAACTAATAAAATAAATTTATCAAAATCATATTAATAATTAATCTAACAAAATAAATAATATAGGTAGTTGTTATAAAAGTTCAATATTTACTTAGTTTGTTCTAGTGAGATCTAAAAAAATAAATATATATTATATATATAATACACACTAGATTAGGTAATAATGTATGAAATAATATGAAATTAAATATTAAATGGATTGATTTTGTTTCCTATTTTCATGGTCAATAGAATTATGGAAACAAAAATTATTTGTTAGTTTATATTATTAAAATAATAAAGGGACAAAATAATATTATCACTTACTTTGGATATATATCATATTTTATATACAAAGGTATTTTTTTTTTTAATTAGATTACGTTTTAATTTTTAAGATTTTTTTATTATTATTGGTTGGGGGGGCCATGTGGGCCCCCCTTTACATTTGCCTCTGGCTCTATTTATAAGAGAATTCTCGGTCAGAAATAGAATATAAATGTATTTGGCCCCGGTATTTAGTGTAATTGCATAGTGCACATAGGAAACGTCTACCAACAATTATGCCATTAATGGTCAATCGTTAGAGTTAAATTTTGAATGCTTGTTCGAATAAAAGGTCCAAGATACTCTTATTTATTATTTTTTTATTTTTTTAATTTGATTATTTCTATTAAAAAATAACAGTTATTGATATTTGTTTTTAATTTATTTCAATTTAAAAAAATAGTGAGATCACCTCCGTCATATTTGATGGAAGTATCCTCCATTTGATTTGATGGAGGAGATCATTGGATCAAACCGATAAGATTTGTCCTCTGTCATATAAGACAGAGGAGACAATCTCCTCTGTTGAGAGATAGTACAATCTCATCTTTATTGTGGAGGTCATGAATTCATGATCTCTTCTATGATGGATGAGATCGTCTAACGCCAACTTTTTCATTAATTTTTCTCTAAAAATATATTTATTTTCATTTGATCTCCACCGTTGCCAACTTTTTCATTTTATTTTTCTCTAAAAATATATTTATATTTTTCATTTGATCTCCACCATTGATTAAATAGAATGAGTAGATCAGGAGTCAGGACCATACATTTTTTCTTTCCTTTTTTGCCTCTCAGCCGTTAATTTCTAACGGAACACCACTAACAAAAAGGGATGTTTATGTAATTTCAGTAAAAAGATTCAAATGAATACAATTAGACTAAATTTCAAGTGATGTTTATGAAATATACCAGTCCCATATGAGTGCAATTATACTTGATATTTTGCCAACCAAGATATTTAATGGTTCCTACCTAGAGAAGAATACTTGGTAAGTGTACAACTCATATATATTGTTAATGTGTATTCAGAAGATGGATTTTATAAAGTAACTATCTTAAAAGTTTTCCTTATTTGTTGATTATATGACCTGTTTGGGAAAATACATGTTTGGAAAATTTGGATAGGGTTGAGCAAACATTTAATATTTTTCCTATTATAGTTTCTTTCCATAATTAATTATTAAAGAAAAGGATTTTAAAAAAAATTAAAGACAAGGCGGCAAAAAAAAAAAAAAAGAGAATACATGGCCCATGCAGGTTTCGAACCTGCGACCTTCGCGTTATTAGCACGACGCTCTAACCAACTGAGCTAATAGGCCTGTTTGAATCCTAGGTTACTTACTCTATATAAAAACATATAAATAAATGTCTAAAATGATAAAAATACGCCCACCGTGGGGCTCGAACCCACGACCACAAGGTTAAGAGCCTTGCGCTCTACCAACTGAGCTAGACGGGCTTGGTTGATGATGTTCATTGACCGTTAATATATTTGAAGAATAGTTTTGGAATAACCGAGTTGACTTTATGAATTGTATTAAAAATTAAAATAAGTTGAATCAAATCACGATTGTTCTTAATTTGTAATGAACTGATTTTGCAAATTAACCTTAATTAAAAGTCTATGGACAAAATATCAAATTAATTTTTTATATTTGTAATTAAATGTCCTTACAAATCTTTGATCATTTTTGCATATGTATGTTTAAAAGTTGGCGACATTTGAATGATTATACTTAACACTACTACAATATCGCAAGTGTTTATTTGTTAGATCTTTAATTTGTTAATTATAAGTTGTTTTGTCTTTTAATCCTCTAGCTTACTAGCTAGACTCAAGTTAAGTTTTAAGCTCAGAGCATTTCATGAGTAATATATATGCGGCTTAAACAAAATTAATATTACAGCTTTTTTTTTTTTTTTTGTTTACTTAGAACATTAAATTTCAGGACCATTTCATTGATCGTAATTACCATTACCATTACAAATTAAAATTAGCTAGTTATCTATAATCCGATCATTTTCCCATTTTCGGGTGCCAAAATATATTTTTTACACTATTATACATTCTTAATTACAAATTTACAATCCAGGGATACAAATACACAAAAAGGAAAAATTGAAAAAAAAAACATAAAAACAAACAAACAAAGATAATTTTTATTTCATGGACCGATACCAGCACATGCTTCATGAATTGACATTGTACTAGCTAAACGATAGATGTGAATACATACAAGAATACAACAACTTGCAAGTAGCTGAATCCAAATAATATCTTCGAATTTGAGTCGCGTTTTCTTTAACTCTCAACTCTTAAATTTGTAATAATTAGGAAAAAAAAAATACTTATGGGGATTTAATTATCTGCTTGTACCAATCATAAGCTAACAACACTTCATCATTTTCTCATCGACTATCATGATGTGTCAAAAACTTACTGGTCGATTAACGGAGTCATCCATGGAAATCCAATCATGCATGCTTTGATACAGTGCCGTGCGATGAACATGCATATCTAAACTGCGTCGTATTGCTGCTGCTGCAACTTGGAGCCAGTACTGTCTAGCTGAGCTTTGTACTGCTGGACTACAGGCGGCGGGAAGTTCCCTGGATAAAACTGATCCGGCAAGCTTTGTATCGGGTGCCCACCACCGCGACGTCGTTTCATATAAGAAAAAAATACAAGACAAAAAAATAATACGACGAAAAGGAGGACTAGAACAAGTAACATGATCTCACCGTGGAGAGCGTAGTTGGGATCGTCGGAGAAGAGAAGCTGATGATTATTACTATTGTTATTATTATCAGGCGACATGGAAGCAGCAGCTGACAATAATGGAGTAGTATTAGTACTACTATTATTATAAATTGCCATTTAGAGAGTATTCAATGGTTCTCAGGAGGTGGAGGTGGATTTTGTGAGGAGTTATATACATCAAACAATGATAGAATTGAAAGATGATTAGATATAAAGAGGGATTGGTGTGGCGGTGTGGTGGGGGCACAAGAGGATATGCGATAAGATTGGTTAAACTCGTCTACTTAAATTACTTTCTTTCTAGGAATGTCGGCAGTTTAAATTATGAGATGAGGTTGATTTAATGGTTCATATATAGTTTAAATTAATTTACAACCGAAAGAAAAGACAGTTTACATAATTTACATTAATTTATATAAAAAATATAGTTTAAATTTTACATATTTCACTTTCAACTTGATATATATGTACAGAACTTAAGATACAATTTTATAATTTGATCGCAGTAGAAATCAAATTAAACAAACTCGTAATTAATTACAAACATGTCATTTTAATTTAAAGATTGTTAGAGAGCTAGCTTTGTCTTTTGTAATTCTCTTTTGAAGAAGTTAATGAAAATTTTCCATTACCACCGTGAAAAAAATCTGAGATAGAAGAAGAAGATAATGCCAAACAGCCAAAGTGAAAAATGAAGATATGGAAGGAGACAAAAGAATTGAATAGAAATTGTGGGGGATGTTTTTTTTATTGTCATGAAGTAAGTGACAGAAGCCGTGTATTCATAATTATTGATAAAATCACGAATGTCCTTTTCATGTATCATGACATTGGTGTCAATAATTATATGAACCAATTTGGTATTCTCTATTCTATTATTAATTGGTTCTGTCACTGTCCCTCCTCACTTCCTTGAAGCAGCCAAGTAGGTCCTATAACTGCTTATAATAATAAAAATAATAAATAAAATAAAACAAATTGATCGATTATTTATCTTGAGGAAGGTAAGCTAGGTTGAACATGGAATTGGTACATTTCTGTGTCACGGACCTCTATTGAATCACTTACAGGCTCCTAAATCTGGGAATTCATTATGAGGTGAAGCTTTTATATATATATATATTGAATATACAGTATTCTCTAGTTTAGGGATGGCAAAATAAGGGTCCAGACCCGTAAAAATTAATGGGTCTGGATCCAAACCCGAATAGCAAAACAAACAGTTGGTTCGGGTCTAAATCCGACCCGGTATGAGTCTGGGTTTTATTTAGATCTCGATCCAAATCTGATTTTTCAGATGGAAAAAAAACATGTGCATGATTTTGCGCAGAGTAATGCTAGAGGACCCAAAAAAATGACATACATTTTGGACCCAAACCTATGTGGTAACATCACACACAACACGGGCCCACGTCACTTTTCCCAAAGATCCCATATGATGTTGCCACATAGGTTTGGGTCCAAAATTTGGGTCCTCTAGCATTACTCTTTTGCGCAAGAGAATTTGTACGTGTACAGATAATCCATAATATGTTTTATTATAAAAAATTATTTTTCTCTTTAAAAAAAATAAAATTATTTTCTATCCATGAAATTCAACATAAAGTTATTCTCCTAAATCAATTAACTCTGAATTGAGATCACCTACCAAAAGAATATTTATACTCCTTTAATATTAAACCATTCCTCTTGCATATCACCTCTTAGCAGAGTTGGTAGTGCAACTCCTTTCCATATGAGGTTCAAATCATACCATGCATATTTTACAAGTATGTGTGGGGAGTTTTCTTTCAAGTTGTGGGAGTAGTTATCTCCCTTTATGAGAGTAGACATCCGGGCTACACATGCATTGTTTGATTTCGACAGGTTCCGACAGTCCTATTGTAATAGTTCTTATAACACTTAAAAAAAAAAAAACCATTTCTCTTTATTTGATTCTAATTTTTTTAAATATATATTTGCAAGAATAACCTTACTTTTTCAGTTCATCCATATAAAAATCTTAGGAGAAAATACAATGAAAATTAGGGTTGATCTTAAATTTAAAAAAATAATAATAATAATAATAAAATAAAAAAAAACAAAAAACAAAAAAAAAACACACACATATATATATGAAAAAATTCCAAAACTTTTTTTTTTTTTTTTATGGGTTACAGAAGAATCATTTTTATTGTCAGTTTAAAAAAAAAAAAAAAAAAACCTTGAGTGCATGTGAAAAAGATCTGCTAAAAGAAGCATCGGGCCGATTTCTGTTGTGGCCCATTGAAAGTAACGTCATGTATGAATTTCCACAATGTCGGACCCTGCTGTTTCTCATCATGATTGATCATGAGATCAAATTTTAGGTAAGATATCTCAATTAATTTAAGAAATTAAACTGTGTAATTTAGTCAAAATCGAAAGCGATTAAAGTAGAATAAATCATAAAATTATTTGTAATATATGTTTTGTGTTGTCGTGACCTGGTAGCTACCAGCCTGAATAGAAAAAACCTGTCTCACATACTCACATTTAATTAAATGGCTTCTTCTTTCTTTATTTATTTTTCCCTGTCCAATGGATTGCATCCACGTCTCCATGTGATGATCAATCATATAACATAGTACTTGTAGTCTTATCTTGTCGATCTTTAACATTTTCTTGGACTAGTAACATGTATGTAGGGACATTATCAGATGGTGGGCGGTGATCGATTTAACATTTACTTATTGTCTTATTAAATAAGTTTTGTTTTAGTTTATTATTATCTTAAGGAAGATAAGTGTTTTGAAGTTAACGCGACAAAATTTTAGAGTGTCCTCATTTACTTTATCACGTAAATCACGTTACATTACATTGTTTTAGCATTAAACCTTACAAATTAATATAATTACATGAAGCTGAAATGTGGGGGTATTTTGGAGGGTATCAGGCTTGCGTGGAAGACTGGTTATAAAAAATTGATCATTGAAACTGATTCAATGGATGTTGTGCAACTGATTAGTGATAATCCCCCTCAGAACCACCAGTTGTTTAGCATTGCTCAAGCCTGCAGAAATCTCTTGGAAAAAGATTGGAAATGCCTTATTCGTCATGGGTATAGAGAGAGCAATCGGGTTGTTGATAGCCTTGCAAAGCTTGGACATTCCATGGACCTTGGAACTATCCTGTTTCAGAAGTCTCCTCTTCAGATTTCCAAACTTCTTGATGAGGATTCAAAAGGCCTGTCCTTTCCTAGGATTGTGCCTAGATTTTAGTTGTGTTGTTTTTCTTTTTCTGTTCTGGGTTTAGTCACTCCTGTTTACCCAAAAAAAAAATATATAATTACATGAATCAACAATTTACCTATTTATATGGTAAAGTTAAAGTTTAACTATAGATTTATGGGGAATGATATCTACCTTTCTTATTGCTTTTCTCACTCATCACTTGACACATATACATTCTTTAATTTAATAAGAACGCATACCCCACATCACAGAAGGAGGACTACTAGCAGTCACCTCTATTGGAGCGACATATTTGTTTGTTTGTTTGTTTGTTTGTTTGTTCTTCTTTTTTCAAAGTTTGTTAGAGCATCTCAAACCCAATACATCCATTTGTCATAAAAGAGCATCTTTTTTACATCAAATTTTTTTCCACTCCAATGCATCCACACCAAATTTTACACCAAAAGAGCATCTTTAAATAATATTCTCCAAATAAATATTTATACAATATAAATTAATTTCTATTAGTTAACTTTTACAATATTCAATAATTTTATTGATATAAAATATATATCAAAGCGGGTATCATTTTAAAGATTTCAAGATTTTAATGAGATCTTTCCAACGTTATATTTTTTGGGAATAAATATTGTTATAATTAAGCATGAGAGGGTTAAATTAGTAATTATAACAAATATAATTGCTAATGTGACATTTACCAAAAAAAACAAAGGGGGGGGGGGGGGGGGGGGGGGGGGGGGCGGTGTGGTTTTGGGGGTGGGGGTGGGTGTTGGTTGGAGATTATTTTTTGGTGTGTTGGTTGGAGATGCTCCAACTAGAACTGGCACGGTTCCGATTTCGATTCCGAATCCGAACCAACGGTTCTGGTTCCATAGGAACCGGCGGTTTTAAACTTTTTTTTTCTTTTCTTTGTTAATAAAAAAAATAGACTTGTAAGTTGTAATTGTAAATAAAATAAAATAAAATATATAAATGGCAAATTACAAAATAAAATAAAATAAAATAAAATATATAAATGGCAAATTACAAAATAAAATAAAATAAAATAAAATTCATTGGGTTGGGTCACCCGAAAATAAAATAAAATAAACAAATTACAAATTACAAAATTAAATAAAATAAAAACTAAACAAAATGACAAATTACAAATTACATTTCATTGGATATTTGGGAATTGGGTCACCCAAAATTCGAAAATAACAAAAAATAAATAAATTACAAATTACAAAATTAAATTAAAATAAAACTAAAAAAAAATGTAAAGTTATTAGTCTTGCACTTAATTTTTACCACAATTAAGTTGTCTACGTATCCTCTTGGGGGGTTTAGAGGAATCAAATGCCACGTATTTCTCTTACCTATTATTGCAGGTTTCATGATGATGTGGACTAATTGTTGTCGTGATGACATGATCCGCATATGCTATTCCTAAGGATGGCAAAATTCCCCGCAGGGACCCGCACTTTTAGGGTGGGGATGGGTTTCAATTTGGTGGGGATAGGGGTAGATAGTCTTACCCGCAATGGATATGGGGCGGGGATGGGTTTTATACTCCCCATCCCGCCCTGCCCCGCTTAAAATAATACTTAGTTAAACTACATAGTTTCAAAGAAAATAAATAAATAAATAAATATATATATAAATACATTAACCCTAACTTTACATCTCTCCACTTTTACTTAACATAAAATGACAAAACAAAATACTATTAAAAAAACCCTAGCTACTAACTTCAACTCTAAGTCTCTAATCCTCAAACAACTCGAAGTTCACCGTTCAAGCTTCAACCTCAAACACAAGAGGACATACAGTAAGTTTCTTTCTCAAATAACTTTTAAAATTAAAAGTTTAATAACAACGGTTTTTTTTATTTATTATTATTTCAAGTTTATGACTTTAATAACTTTCAACTCTTGAATTAAATTTAATTCGTTTATCACTACTTCAGGTAGGCACAAATATGTCTACAGATGCACTAAAAAGTGAAGACTCAATACTGGTGTTATTAAGAGAAAATTATGTAAACATACAAGATTCAAGAACAACATGGGGTGGAAACAAACTAAAGAAGAGAGAACTAAAGAAATAAATGCAACTATTAGATGATTAGAGTTACGATTTTCGAACATTTTGACTTCATACTTTATGTTTATGTTTGAAAATAATTGAATTTACTTGTGAGAATTATGTTTATGAGATGTGTTTTTAATAGTTTCTTGTAATTATTTACTACTTTATATATTATATCATATTCAATGGTTATATGTTTATTATTTAAATAATAATAAAAATTATAAATGGGGTAAATTGGTGAGGATGGGGAAAGCACTCCCCGTTGTACCCTGTCTCGCCCAACTCGCTCCATGACTCCATCTATGGTGGGGTTTTAAGAGGGGATGGGTTTTCAAAAAATAAATGGGGTAGGGTGCGAGGAAGGCCACCCCGCCCAGAACCCACCCCATTGCCATCCCTAGCTATTCCGGCTCCGTTGCTCCAATTTCAGGTTCGTCATCTTTGAAGAAATCGTACGTTGCCTCATGCTCGATTTCTTGTTGTCTATATTGCGCCTTTGTCCAATCATCTACACAAACATGTATCTGTAGTGCTTTTGGACTCAAGCAATAATGCTTTTCATCCAGGATATTTCCCTCGGCATTGAACTCTTATTCCACCCCCACCGTAGAAACCGGTGTTGAAAATTTTTTTTTGGCTATCATAGCCATGATTGGAAAGTACCTTCGATACCCTTTCCAATATTGTAAGATATCAATTTTTTTCCCTGGTGTATCTTCTATAAACTCAAAAGAGGTACTTAGATAAGATTCAAGCTCGGAATACTTGTCGGAGCCTGATGAAGAAGAACATCGTGGTTTTTTGGTTTTTTTTTTTTTTTTTTTATAACAGACTATACTCTAAATTCATAAATCCGAAGGATGATGGGGGCTGAGATACAGTTTGTGTTCGTGTAACATCTAAGTTCAGTGAGGATCCATAAAATGTAACATATTTATCATATAAATCATACAATAATTTTTTAACTCTATCATAACCCGCATCAACATCATATTCAATTTTTAAACCTTGGTGGCCATAATAACCATTTAGATAATAAGACAAATATTCTAATTTACAACGTGGATCAAAAACCATGGCAATCAAATAAATATTTGGAAACTCCCTATAATAATCTAACCATTTTACCTTCATAGCATTAACGGCTTCCGCTAATTCTATGTTGGATTCACAATGAGCAAAGACACCATCAATATTAAGACTCTCAATAATAAATAAATGAGTTGTAGAGTAATAAACACCAGATAAATTGTTAGTAGCATTATAAAAGACTTTTAACAAATTGAAAACGTTGTAACAAACATCTCAATGAGTTTGATAAAGATCAATGTAACTAACATGAATTTGAATAAAAGAAACTAATAAATCCCTATAATCATAACTTTGAGCAAGCAATTTATAAGTAGAATTCTAACGTGTTGGAACATCACGAGAAATCTAACGACACGTCTACCATTTTGTTTACAAAATGTTGACCATGCTTTCAATATTGTAGAAGAATGTTTCCACAAAAACATTAGGGCTTTTTTAATAGATAGAATAAAATGTTCAAGAGTTTCTAATTCTTTTTGAACACATAAATTTAAAATATGGCGTGCATATCTTTGATGAAAAAATGTACCACCAAGATGAGGTTTGCATAAATCAAGTAAAGATGGAATAACAGCTGTATTGCTAGAAGCATTATCAAAACCAATTGTAAAAATTTTGTTTTCAATTTTATACTCTGAAAAAATAATTCTAAACCGTCTAAAAATATTATGAGCAGTGTGTACATCATCAAAAACTCTAAATGCAAATTTTTTTTTTCTGGATATTCCATGCATCATCCATATAATGGCAAGTGACACCCAAGTATAAATGTGATAGCCAATGGTCACTCCATATGTCGGCATATATGGAAACATGACCATTATATTTTTCAAACTTTCTTTTTTCTTTTTTCTTTTTCATAAATCTTTTCAAGTGTTGCTGTAAGCGTGGCTCTAGGAACAAGGCTTGCAGCAGGGTTTAATGCTCATCGACAATAATTAATAAAACTAACCCTTTCACCAAAACTAAATGATAAGTGTTCTACTGCTACCATTCTAACTAATTCTTCTCTATTTTGTTCATCAATATAACGAAATAATTGTTGGTTAGGAGTAGCATACTTGGGAATTTGTGATTGTGATTGTGACCTCGATCTAGTCTCTGCTTCTGGATGTTTGGTTAAAATATGTTTCCGATAAGTGTCATATCCTCCGGATTTGGTCAACTTATATACTTTTTCGCAGCAATTGCAAGCGGCTACATAGCTTCCATCTTCTTGCCTAATTTTCTTCATATGTTTTACAAAGAGATCAGATTTGCTCTGCTCCTGTATCAGATCTTCCTGCTCTTCTGGTTCCAGTGGGTCAAATTCAAAATCTGGAGGTGTATCAACATTAGGCATATTTTTTGACTGGCTTGTCAAATTTGGGAGGGTGGGGGTGGGGGTGGGAGTGGGGGTGGGGGGTGAAGAGAGTTTAGGCCTAGGTCTTCAGCATAGGTCCGGCGTTGCAGATACTCGTGATAGGTGGTGTCGTCACGATCAAGATTATCGATCATAAGACCCTTACCTTTCATCAAAATGAAACGCCTAGGACCGTCACGACCGTGACCCCTTCCATTTCCACCACTTGCCATTTAAAAATTAATTTGGGAGAGAATTTGAAACTTAGTAGAATAATAGTAGGTAGTAATTGCAAATAAATGAAATTGAAAACTTAGTAATTGACTAATTGCATATTAAATAAATTGGAAATAAGATAAATTGCAAATAAAACAATTGCAAAATGAAATAAATATTAAAAACTCAGTAATTCAGAATGAATTGGAAACTTGGAGAGTTGGAGAATTGAGAGAGAAATTACAATTAGAGAGAATTGGGAGGAAATTGGTGTGAGGAGGGGCTTATAAATAAGAAAAAGAGAAAGAAAAAAAAAAGGGTAGTTGTTGGAGACCCCAACGGCCTGCTGACGTTTGGGCCTCCAACGGTGAGCCCAAAAAAAGGAAAAAAAAAAAAGGAAAAAAAAAAAAAAAACCTAGAACTGCTGGTTCGAACCGGGTTGTTCCTCGAACCTTAGAACTGAAACTGGAACTGGCCTCCCCCTATTTTGATTTCGGTTTCGGTTTTGGTTTCGATTCCGGTTCGAACCAGAACCAGAACCATGTCAGCTCTCAAGTACCCATTTTTTTGGTTAAATGTCACGTCAGCAATTAATATTTGTTAAAATTACTAATTTAACATTTTCATACTTAATTATAACAGTATATATTCCTAAAAAATATACTGTTGGAAAGATCTTGTTAAGATCTTGTTAAGATCTTTAAAATGATACCCACTTTGATATATATTTTATATCAATAAAATTATTAAATATTGTATAATTTAACTAATAGAAATTAATTGATATTGTATAAATATTTATTAGGAGAATATTCTTTCAAGATGCTATTTTGGTGTGAAACCTTGGAGTAGACCTGACACGGTTCCGGTTCGGGTTCCGGTTTCGATTCCGATTCCACGGTTAGGTAGGTTCCGGTTCCGGTTCCGGTTCCGGTTCCGATTCCGATTCCGATTCCGATTCCACGGTTAGGTAGGTTCCGGTTCCGGTTCTAAAGAAACCGGCGGTTTCTGAACCTTTTTTTTTTTTTAATATTTAAAACAAAAACAACCCATAAATCAGAATCCAGATCACTGATCTACTTCATAATCACCCACCACCACCAGTTCATATTCATCAGTTCATACTCATCAGTTCATACTTCATACTCATTACATGTTCATAATTTATCAGAATCCAGTTCATACTTCATTGATTATCATCCCTCTCACACTCTCTCTCTCTCACACAAATCAACCCCAAAATCCCAAATCAACCCCAAATCACCCACCACCACCTTTGAATCGGCCATCCCCAAATCACCCAAACTCCAACTGTCCAAGAACCCCTCCTCAGGATCAAAGAAGAACTGAAGATGATGCTGCAGAAGAAGAATCGAAGGGATTTTGGGTGGAATCAGTGGATTGAAGAAGAGGAAGAAGAAGTGGATCGTCGAAGAAGAAGAAGAAGATTAGAAGATCGAAAAAGAAGAGGAGATCGAAGAAGAATTGAAGAAGAAGAAGAGGAGATCGAAGAAGAAGAAGAATAAGAAGATAAAGAATCTGACCTGATGAGTCCAGACGATAGAGAAAGAAGAAGACTGATTTAGGATTAGGTTTTAGTTTAGGTTTAGTATTTATATTAAAAAATAAAAAAATAAAAAAAATAAAAACTGGAACCGGTAGTTCGAACCAGAACCGCCGGTACCAGTCCGATTCGAACCGCCCGGTTTCGCAAACCTTAGAATCGGAACCGGCCTCCTCCGGTTCCGGTTCCGGTTTCGGTTTCGGTTTCGGTTTCGGTTTTTCCGGTTCCACGGTTCGAACCGGAACCTTGCCAGGTCTACCTTGGAGTGGAAAAAAAATTGGTAACTGAAATTCCCATAATTCCTAAATTATCATGAATTCATCGATTTAATCCATTTAATCAAAATTTTAACAGACAAATGTAACTGAAAGTTCGAAAGTCAAAATTGACTACTTTTCCTCTGGTAATAGAATATTGTCTTTTAAAATAAATAAAATAAATAAATAAAATATTGTTAGTAATATAAAAGATTAAAAAAAAATGATTACTTAACAAATTAAACATCAAATATAAAAAACTAAACAACAAAATCTTAAAAATAAATAGTTGACTTAAAATTAAAAGATAATAATTATAAATAAATAAATAAAACATGTTGCTCCAATTATTATTATTATTAAAAGATAATAATAAATAGTTGAATAAAAAAATTAAAATAAAATATTAAAAAAAAACAAAATAAAAAAAACCTTTTTTGCTTTCGTTCAGAAAATTTGTTGGATTTACACCATAAAAACTATGAACAAAAAGAATATATTACATAGCATTAGAAAAAATATCATATTTCCGAAATACACATGTAGGACTAGGGATGGCAATTAAACCCAAACCCGTGGGACCCACCCGAACCCAACCCGCTTAAAGAGGGTTTGGGTTGGGATAAGTGTACCCGTGGGCGGGTTTGGATTTGAAAATTGTATCCGTCACAGGTTCAGGTTCGGGTTCGGGTATGGATTTGGAAAAAAATCCATACCCGAACTCGCGTACCCTTGAACAATAAAAATTATATAATATTTTATTATTTAAAATATTATAAATTTAAACTCAAATAAAAACTTTTTAATTATATAGAGAATAAAATGCAAACATTTCAATGTATTAAGTGTTTTTATTCTTTAAAATCATAATATTTCATATATTTAAATAATATAGAAATAAATTTCAAAAAATATATAAAATTGGCAGGTTTACAGGTTCGCGGGTTTTACCTGTGGACCCGCTTGTTTCACGGGTTCGTGGGCGGGTTTGGGTGTCCCCCAAACGCGCGAGTAAAACCCGAACCCGTTTATTTTCGCGGGTTCGCGGGCAGGTTTGGTAGACATAAAATTTCATAGGTTTGGGTTTGGATTTTGTCAAACCCGTCCCATTGTCATTCCTATGTAGGATTTCCATTTTTTTGATTGTGGACTTCGAGAAAATAATTCTGGATGTGGTCCATTGGTCCTGTAGGAGTGTAGGACATGTAGTCGGGATTTTATGAATTGAAAGAAACATAAAGAGTAGACTCGAACAAAAAAAAAAAAAAAAGGGAGAGAGTGGTTTTTTTTTTTATATATTATTATTAATCTGGTTGAGGAAGGTAGATAGCGTTCCCTATATTTATATACTGTAGTTACCAATTCTTTAATGAGATTATGACAACACTTTACAGGATTATTAAGACGTTCTTTAATGAGATTGTGACAACACTTTACAGGATTATGTGAGCCTCGGTATTGATTGAGTTAATATTTGATTAAATAGGCGTCACAAATCAGTGTTACACGGCCTCTCTTAAAACTTAAAACTTTGTAATTTAGTTTATTCTTAACCAGATTTAAGTTATATAAGGTGGGTTTAGCAATAATAATAATAATCATAGTGGATTCAAGTCGTATATTCTTTAGAATCTTATTAAATATTTAGCCCAACAATCCATATGTTATTTATTGGAACACATGGACCCTGACCTGTCGATAAAAACTAAAAAAGAGACCAAGGATATTGGGCTCAGATAATATTATTGTTGGAGATTTCTTAGCAACAACTCAAAGAGAGTATCAAAGTCAGATTATCATAGAGATCTAATGTTCAAATCCTTTAAAATCCATTTGACTATTAAATAAATTTTGAAATTGAATCATAATTACTTTTTTTTATTTATTTATTAAATTAATAAAACGAATACGACATCCGAGAACTAGATAATCACGAATCTTTTATTGTTTTATAATAGAAGATAATCATATAAGTGAAGAGAGAGAATGGATGTGATGGAATTACAATTTTACATAATTTTGATTTCATATCTAACAAAGGAGAATTGAGTTGATGTTTACAGAAAAAATTCTGATTAAAGCAGCCTCAATTATCCACCAAAGTCCAAAGGTCACACCACTTACCATGTTTTCAACTCTAATCTTCCTGATTTTTCAACAGCTCCAAAGATCCTTGAAAGATTACTTTATCGGTTACTGTACTTTTTTTTCTTTTTTTTTTTACTAGGCTGAAAACTCCTTTAATATCCAATTGATAATTGATTGAAATTAATGATAGCTCAATTATTAATATTAGTGGAAATGACTGAAAATGACCACACTCAACATACAATTTTTGTTTGTAACCATAAACAAAAATTTAATTATTAATAACCATGTTTTTGAGAAATTACTTGAATACTCTCATATAAAACTCATCTCTAAACACACTCTTTCTCTTTCTCTCTACTCTCCTCTCTCCCATCAAAACTCATCCTCTGCAAAAATCATTGCCGGCGTCGTCGATTGGGCGTGCACCGTCGATGAAGGTGTCGTCGAGCTGCTAGGGCAACGTCGTCGTGCTTCTTGGCTTCGCGGCAGCACCGTGGTGGCGCCATGCGCTGCTTGGCTTTGCGAACCAAACGAGGCGACACCATCCTTCACGCCCAGTCGACAGTGTCGTCGTGCGTCGTGCCATTGGAGCTTCCCCTTTGCCGGTGCACGGATCTATAGAAAAAAGACAAAGAAAAAACCTATTTTTTAAAAAAAAAAAAAAAAAAAAAAACCCTAATTTGAGGAAGAAGAAGAAGGGAAACATTTCAATTTAGTCAAGATTTCAAATTTCAACATTTCAATTTTCAATTTTTAGTCATGATTTCAAGTTTGGTTCTAGATTTTAGTCGTAATTTCAAGTTTGGTTCCAGATTTTAGTCATGATTTCAAAATTGCTTCCAGGATTTTAAAAAATAAACTAAGTTCAGGGGTACTTTTGTAATTTATGGACATACACTGAATTTTTTTTTTAAAAAGTGGTTATTAACAATTAAAATTTCAAAAGTTGTTACTAATGAAAGTTTGATGTTTCCAATAGCTATTTTTGGTTTTCTCTCTTATTATTATTATTTAGTTATATTCTTGGTGAAGTAACAGAGTTGACTTATATATATTTTTTTAACTCAAATCATCTGTTCAAAAATAGTGTCTCAATTTATGTCTAACAAACAAAATTGGGACATGTATCTATATTTATGTAAGAAGTTGAGAAAAAATAATTAAATGTATACACATGTCCCAATTTGGTTTTTTAGATACAAATTGTGACACCATTTTCTGACTAACGATTTAAGTCTTTTTATTTTTATAGTATCTATGTATCTACTTATCTAAATAGACTATGTATTTTTGTTTGAAACTTTTTACTATCGGTAGGATTTAAGTCGCTGATTTGGTAGTCATTTATCCAAATCTCAAACTCGTTCATCTATCAGCTGAGCTTCGCCCTTAGGGGCACCATGGTTGACTTTTACGGTAAAACTACATGGTTTATTCCACTCAATATATATATATATATATATATATATATATATATATATATATTAAAATTGGTCACTCACATTCTCATGAAATTAATCAATTATTTTTCTTCCTCAATTAGTTTCTTGGAAAGTACTCTTAATTTTGACTTCAAAATCGAAAGACGTAAAATAAAAAATACTTTGATTCAACGCAGAGTGGATTTATTATTATTATTATTATTATTTTCATTTTGAGATAATTATACTTTATTTTTAAACAATAAATACTTTAATTAATAATCTCAATGATGGAATTGCAATATAATTCTTCATCTGTAATTATAGCTTTTACTTAAAAATAAATTAGAAATCAAAATAAAAAATTTAAATTATCGATTACAAAAATATTTCATACAAATTCCGAAAATTTCATTTTTTGTGTTATAAAGTCATTTTGATATATTTAATCTTCTGGAAAGTCAATTTGCTTCTTCCGCAACAAACACGACATCATTGTTAGTTTGAAAATTGAAACACAATTAGTCAAACCATCACCAATCCACGTGGATGACCTGACCCAAGCCTCGACAAAACCAAACTAGAGTTTCAAAATAAACAGTATTTCGTCTAAAGTTGACCGCAGCTGTCTTTCGTTTTAGTCTAAAATTAATAATAATAAAAATATATATAAGGATTCCCACCCAAAGAGGACAGATCTTCAACAACCATGGTACGATCTTTGAGTCTTGTCATAAATTTCCCAATTGTAAAGGGCCATTAATTCAATTTCATTTTCACATGGGGGTAAAACTTATATGGGGCGGTCTCATTAATTTGGCAATGAGATTGTCCAATAAAAGTGTGTTATGTATATCGAAGGAATAAAAACATATTTTTAAAGTATATGTTACGTTTCCATTGGACGGTTCTATGCCCATACAAGTTTTTCTCTTCCACACGAACCTTCTATAGACTTTTCTCACACTTTCCTACCTTTTCCCGCAAGCCAACCAGCCGCCCTTATATACAAATTTCCTCAACGCAAGACCAATAATCAAATTTATAATATTGCTCTTTGGAGCCCAGTTTTCAGACTCGGTTTTGTTTACTGAGTCCTGAGAGGGAATCCTTTGAAAATCTGATCTTTCAACTGAAAGTTGATCCATGTCGATAGCCTACCAGGAGGACCTCCCGGCAGTCCCCGAATGGCTAAACAAAGGAGACAACGCATGGCAGTTGACGGCGGCGACGCTGGTGGGTATACAGAGCATGCCAGGACTAGTGATCCTATACGCAAGTGTAGTGAAGAAAAAATGGGCCGTGAACTCTGCTTTCATGGCCCTCTACGCCTTCGCTGCCGTGCTCATTTGCTGGGTCCTCGTCGGCTACCGAATGGCTTTCGGTGACGAACTCCTTCCTTTCTGGGGCAAAGGCGCGCCTGTTCTCGGACAAAAGTATCTGCTCTCCAGAGCCAGAGTCCCCGAAAGCAAACACAGGAATGCCGCTGGCTATCTTGAAGTGACCGCGCCGTTTTATCCGATGGCTACGCTTGTATATTTTCAGTTCACTTTTGCGGCTATTACGGTGATATTGCTAGCTGGGTCAGTTCTCGCTCGCATGAACATCAAAGCTTGGATGGCTTTCGTGCCTCTTTGGCTAATATTTTCCTACACTGTTGGTGCTTTCAGTCTTTGGGGTGGTGGATTTCTCTATCATTGGGGTGTTATTGATTACTCCGGTGGATTTGTCATCCATCTCTCCTCCGGAATCGCCGGTCTCACCGCCGCTTATTGGGTAATTATCTAAGCTCCTGTGTTTAAACTTTGATGTGTTACAGGATCTTTAAAAGTTGGGTGATCAGAATTTTTATGTTATTTGGGTTTAATCATATAGGTTGGGCCGAGGCATAAGAGTGACAGGGAGAGGTTTCCACCAAACAATGTGCTGCTGATGCTTGCGGGAGCCGGGCTGCTGTGGATGGGATGGTCAGGTTTCAACGGAGGAGCTCCATACGCCGCCAATATTGACGCGTCAATAGCCGTGTTGAACACCAATATATGCGCAGCCACCAGCCTGCTTGTGTGGACTTCTCTTGATGTTATCTACTTCGGGAAGCCTTCCGTGATTGGCGCCGTTCAAGGAATGGTGACCGGGCTCGCTTGCATCACTCCTGGAGCAGGTAAAATTTATTTATTCTGCATTCGAAGAAAAAAAATTTAGCTTTACTATACAGAATCAGTCGGCTAAATTTTAGTATTTACTTTGCAGGGTTGGTGCAATCCTGGGCGGCTATAGTGTTTGGGATTCTTTCGGGTAGCATTCCATGGGTGTCCATGATGATCCTTCACAAAAAGTCTAGTCTACTTCAAAAGGTAATGAAATTATCTACGCACAATTAATTTAATTATCATTTACATGTTGATTATAAATGAAGTATCGAAATCAAAACATTTTTTTAAAGAAATTAAAGTTATAATCATCATAATTATTGGATCAGCCACAGTTCATAAGAGAAATAGGACTGGTGGTGGTAGTTGAAAATTCATTGCATCTTCATGTGATAGATAGGTGGTAGGGCAGCTTCCTTATCCTCTGTAAAAATTAATTGAAAAGCTTTAGAAAATTAAATCTTTCAATTATCAAATAATGACCCAAGACTCCAATCTTGAAAAGTCTCTGCCTGATCTATTAAATGCCCATAACAATATATATATATATTATCAGTTCGAACCGATAATAGAAAATCTATACAATATATATATATATATTGCAATCTTCACAATCATATATAATTGCTTTCTTGTTGACTTGACCTAATTAACTAGAGGTTTCTTGTTCGATTATTTATGATAATAATAAATGCTCAATGGTCTAAGCTTTTTCAATACTTTATATCCTGTCTAGGAGGGTATGGATAATGGATATAATATAATTGAATTAAATAACTCAAGTGACAGGTCAAAAGTGAGGTACACAAAATTCAAATTAATCTCCCATTAGTACGTGTGATTAAAACATATATAGACACAACTCACAAGTAGGTGTCACATTTCTTATAATTTCTAAGGGTTGTGAAACTAATGAAATAATAATAAAAAAATTATAGACACAAAATTCTAAGGTGGGCTTGACTTTATTAATGAATGAAAATAAAAAGAAATTACGGTATATTTTGATAACTAACAAGTCAGGGTTTTTCGGTATCTATCCGGATCAAATATTACATGTGATTTATATATATATTTTTTCATAACATGAGATATCTAATCTCATAACATCATGAATACATGTTTGTAAATACGTATGATAAGACTAGTGGAAGTGTGGAACTGTCCACCATTAACGTGAAAGTGGGATATGCACTACCATATATGTCAAGAAGTCATGTGCAACAAATTGTATCTAACATGATTTGAATGAAAGACACCAATGTAAAAGATGCATTAAAAAAACAAAATCTTTTCGATTTAACAATAAAAGGGGTCCATTATTTGATATGTGCTGTGTGATTACAATTTACAGGTGGATGACACACTTGGTGTGTTCCACACACACGCAGTGGCAGGGCTGCTTGGTGCGATATTAACAGGTCTACTAGCCGAGCCAGAGCTTTGCAAGCTAATATTGCCGGCGCCCAACACAAGGGGCGCCTTCTACGGTGGAAACGGCGGCATCCAACTACTGAAGCAGCTGGCCGGGGCGGTGTTCATTATCGGATGGAACATTTTCAGCACAACCATCATTCTTCTAGCTATAAGGCTGTTCATACCACTTAGAATGCCAGAGGAGCAGCTCATGATCGGGGATGACGCCGTCCACGGTGAAGAAGCATATGCCCTGTGGGGTGACGGAGAAAAATATGATCCAAGAAAGCATGGCTTGCATTCAACATCGCCGTTGTATGCCGAAGATATAGCACCTTCACCGTACATTAATGGCGCTAGAGGTGTAACAATTAATCTCTAAGTGGGTTCAAATTATTTCGGTGACGTAAATAGTTTTTTTTTTTTTTTCCTTATATTGTTGTTTGTATTGTTTCTATATGTTCATATGTGCAATGTATATGTTCATATTTTTTGGATGAGATAGTGTGAGGGTTATGCTATTCGACCAATTTAATCTCCGAATTTTATAGTTAAGCAAATTAATCCAAAATCTAAGAAATATTTAAATTTTTGCATTCAATTTTTAATACGAGATGTTAAGATACCACCGTTGACTGTAAAAAAAAAAATAAAGACCACCGTTCAATGTTGTTTTATGTTAAAAAGCAATTTAAGATTCGACAAGTTGTATTCGGTATATATAATTATACATAAAAAATAAATTAATAAAAAATCTTAAAAAGTTTATGTGAACCCACCAAGTCACATATGCTTAATCAAAAAGCTAGCTAGCTCCTTGGTCCAATTCGACGGTTGAAAATTCAACCTAAGCGTGCTCGTGAATCGGTGATTTTGATTTATAACAAAATTAGGTGAGACAGAACAGAAGTAACAAGGTTTTATTTTATATTCATTTGTTTAATTAATTAGGCTAGATAATTAGTGTCGAGTGGTAGAAATTTGGTAACGGATGCTTAAATTAATCTTAATCAAGAATTTAGCATGTTATTTATGCTTTTCCCTTCACAATTCATCTAGTCCCATAATTGCTACAACAGCTGGTCCACTTAATTCGAAAACGATACTAAAACCAAGTTAGGTATTTGTCGAACCTGACCGCTGCCCGGATAGCTATTTCCAAAACATAGGAGAGAGATCTCCCCCACATTAGCTTTATTTTTATGAAAAAGGTGGGGATGTGCTGATTCAACAACTAGGGTTTTGTAATACGAATACAAAAGCCTAGTTGTCGGAAACCTTACAGGCTTACACAAGTTGGTAGTATTATAATCCAAGAATCTTCCAAATTCAGTTGCCAAATAGCCCACATGAACAGGACGCAAAAGTGGGATCTGAGAACCAATGTGAACAGAATCATATAGTTTTCTATGCGATTCCAAATTCACTCCAGATTAATTATTGGTAAGAAGAGTAAAAGAGTTCAGATCTATAACTAAGACACAAATCTCACAGAATCTCCTCAAGTTGAGTAAACAATAAACAATATTCGATGCAATCACCCACACAGTAACCCAGATATATCTATAAATCCTGAAAAATCCTATTAACGGATCAAAGATACATCGATACGTGTTGATGAGACGATGATGAACATACCGTCCTAAATAACACTAATAGTGGTCACCCTACAACTAAAAACACCATAAAATGGGGGCTCCTATCATATGATACATTTATACTACTAGATCCCATAACATCAGATTCTTCTCTGATAGTGATTCCAAGTCAACATTTGATTCTTCTAAGGAACCATTGGAAACTAGCTCTAACAATTTCAAAACACATACTCAATACTTGTGCCTCCTTATATAACTAGGTACTTGTGTCAAACAAAATCAAAGATACAGAGTAAAACACCAAACGTCAAAACCAGTAGTGGCAGCTGCTTCAGTTGTTCCGATAGCATACCAGAAATTAAGTTTTTTTGTATTGAAAAGTTGAATTTCCAAACTTCAGGATAGACAAGATCTTCCTTCATTCCCAACCTTGTTCCCCTACAGGTCTTGTTCAGGTATGGGCAGCACTAATAATGGGCATAGCTTCTACACCGTGATGCGTCTGAGCAACAAGCTGCCACTGCTCAAGAGTCAAAATAGGGGATTCTGCAGTTCTTGGAGAAGAAAAGCCTATGTTCTAGCTAGCTGGACAAGGACAGAGAAAAATCTATGCAGAACAATGGGAACAGTAACGGTGTCGAAATGCATCATCCCAATATTTGATTTTACATTAGAAGATATATACAAATATCTTCCCACACTAAAATATAGGAAGCACAGTAAGAAACTGAAGATTTGTATGGTAAATTACATCATGCAATCAAATATAAATCCAAAATATTCAGATTCTTATTGCTCAAGTTCATTTCAGAGTTATAAGGTGTCCAACACAAAGCAAAACTTAAGCATTAAATGGGCAGTGAAAACAGTAAAAAGCGTTCTGCAAGCTATATATCATATTTCACAAAACGTTACATAGAATAAAATATCAGGAAAAATATTATACTAATCAAAAGGTTCCCAATCCTGTTTTATGTTAGTTGAGGATGGCATTGATGGAGGAGGATTCAAGCTTCCCATTCCAGAATCAAAGGTCTCCCATTGGGTTGTTACAGTGACAGAATTACTACTGTCACTGAATGGGTTGGAATTTCTCGCCTTTAGATTGTCCAGTGCCTCATGGAACTTCTGGACACGGCGTACCTGTTCAAGGGATCTATGAGTTGATGCAACACATACTAAATGATGATAAACATAACTCACAGGCTATATGTATAGTTTTTTGAAACCTTGCAACAAAAGTAAGCTTCAAAGAGTTACATGGACAGTCTTAACAGTTTTCCCTTGTGATCAACATGACAAAAAAGTAGTATTACCCTATAATGTTTTCCAACAGCAGATTTCATGAATCATGCCACGAAGTGGAAGATACATTGCCCAATATTCAGCTCATGTAATGACAATCATGAATACAATTTAGAAAATGCATCCCTCCATGCCATGCTTTTGAGTCATGAACTCATGATGTAGGAAGTAGCATCTGAAGTTAAATCACAATTCACTCAAAGACATTAAAGGATGCATCAGAAAGATAGATAATATGAGTCATGAATGATTCTTGAGAGAAACACTACCATAAATTGGATGCTGAGGAAATTAAAATAGCATGCCATCTACACAATCTATAAAAGCACAGACAGCAAGAAAAAAAAAGTACCAAGTAAAATTGGTAAGTTTCATTGCATCTTTTATTCTTTTATTATGTACCAACTTATCGGCACCATAAAGCAAGCTTGTGTATTACTCTAAGTCAAATGCACCCACAGTTATGCTCAAACTATCAAATGAATTAACTTTCCCGGTTTCAATTCTTTCTAAAGTCAGTTTCACAACACCAGAGGTTAATACCATAACCCCAACCAAGGCAGATTTTGGTGACATCAAAGTCAAACTAAAAGGTTCTAACACTCCCAAAAAAAAAAGACTTTCAATCACACATTACAAAAGTAACCCAATTAATAAATTTCTCGGTATCATCTGCAACAACACTGCCATATTAATGTAAGATTATATACATTGTGGAAGATCCACCGATAAATTGGCCAAAAGAAAACAAAATTGCTCCGAAGACATATTCTTGTTAGATTCATTGATAAGAATTGCATTTCAATATGAGTATGCTAAATGAAACTAAGTCAAACATTCTGGGCAGATACTTAGATCTCAATGCAACAGTGTATTAAAGTCACTACTAATCTACTATTGACTTCGTTATTAAACCTCCCGATTGACATTAGTTTTATGACTCTGTTCTAACCGAAATGAAACACTAGACAGGGAAAACAACATATTTGTACGCACCCAACAATTCATTTAAAGTTCAAACTAGTTAAAAACATATTAGATGCTTGAAAAAGACTTGTGTTCAAGAAAATATAATAAACATATGGAATGAAATGTAACCACAATGCCATAAAATACCAACCTCAGCCTTTCGCTGCATTTTTGCTTCACCTTCAGCCTCAATACCATCCAATTTCAGCAGCTGCCTCATGAGTAACTCAGCTGAAACATCAAACTCTTCAACAGCAATCTTGGTCCCGCAATTCACAGCCACTTCCAACACATCCACCTAAAAAAAACAACAGATTCCAAGTTAGCCCCAATGGAGTTTTAACTTAAAATAAGCAATGACAGAGTATATAAATTTACCCTTTCTGAAAGCTTATCTATCTCTGTTCTGACTCCAGCAACTGCTTGTAAAGCCTTTCTCATCTCTTCGCTATCCTGCACCTCCTCACGCTGCTCCTCTTTACTCATCAATTCTCCCAAAAGCAAAAGTTTCGAATTCTCTCTCACACCCGAAGTGTGTATATGCTCACTGTCCTCCTTCTCTTTTCCTCTGAACAAAACCTTTGGCTGCTGCAGCTCCAATCCCAATTGCTCCACAATCGCTTTCTTCACATCCCCTTTCATTAACATTAAAAACCCAAAATACATAAACATACCCCAATTCAATCATATAGCACAATCAAATTTTATTAATCAATTAGCCAAATTTTCACCAAGAGGAAACAAACATAAAAACACTTCATTGTCAAAAAATTACATCCCCACACAGAATATAGATTAAAAATTAAAAATAAAACACCAAGAGCAAATTTATACTATTTCAATGAAAAATTGAGCAAACAAACAAAAGTCACAGAAAACACTAACACTGTTTTGAAAGTTATTAGTGCATTACATAAAACAATTCACTAACAACTCAAATAAGTAGAACACGAAAACCACATTTAAAGGAATTAAAAACAACGCCGCAAAATGTTAAAGAGTACCAAAACAATCCCAAGTAACCAAAAAACAGCCGCACAGTAACAACAAAATCGAACCAATCTATGACAAGTATATAAAAAGCAAAATATTAAGAAGAATTTACCGAAAGTAGAGAGAGCAGGGACGTGAATCTCGTACGTTGAAGGACCATGAGCGACATTTATCTTGATATTGGGCACAAGTGAAGAAGAAGCAGCAGCAGCAGCATCTTCAACTTGATGATGATCGCCGTCGCCGTCTCTTCTCTGCACGAGCATGCCACTTGGCCTCGTCTCCCACTCGATTGGTTCATTTGAGTTGTTGCTAACATTCATCGAACTGTTATTCATCGTCGAAACTTAATTGAAGATCCAAAAATGGGTCTCGCTGGAAAATGGAAAGGTCGGTTTTGTTGTCTAGTTTAGTGTGATTTCAGTGACAATAGAGAATCAAAGGACGAGCGAGGGTTTTGATTTGACGACGACGATATATGAGAGAATACGAGATCGGTTCTCTGGTATAAAGGAACACGCACAAACGAAATGGTCGGTCGGTATCCAAATACTGTGACACCAGGTTGGGGATGGGGACGGAGTTTTTGTTGTGGTTTCGTTTTCGTTTCCTTATACGCTGCCGTTTCAAACATCGTTCGTGGTCCTGGTAATTACACGCAGCACAAACAGAGTTTTGTTATTGAATATAATTAATTGGGCTTTTAATAGGAGTGAAGAGTGAGAGATTGTAGTATGGTACTTAACTATCTTATTGGGCTTTTATTGGGTATTTCTCGGACTACTTTTAATGGGTGGATTGTTGCTGACGTGCTAAGGCACGTCAACGAAGACCTAATGATGTGGTTTGACACGTCATACAAAACACATTGAAATCACGTGGTTAGACAGATATTACCCGCTTATGTGACCTGTCGGGCCGGCTAAAACAGGTGACGTGCCCAGTCACGCAGCAAAAGCCCATAAATGAGACCCAATAGGTCAAGGCCCATTTTTGGAAAAGAATTTTATCCAATAAATGAAGGTGGATTTTATCTAATTTATACTTATTTTTTTAACTTAACTATGAGAACCTGAGTTTCAGCAGTTTTGACGGTTTTGGTTTGAAACTGAATCCGTTGAAACCATATATTTTTTTTCATATGATTGTTTTTCTTGTTTATATTCTCATTAAATTTTTTTTAGTCCAATTTATACTCAAACCGAATCCATCAAAACCCAAAAATGAGCTATTATATTATATGTAAGTTTTAAAGCTATTTTTTCATTTAATCATTTGTGTTGCTTATATTTACATTCAACTTTTATTTTTAGTTCAATTTATACTTATTTTTTGTAGCCTAACTATGAGAATCCAACTTTCAATGGTTTTGACGGTTTCGATTTGAAATTGAATCCATTGAAACGACAAAAAAAAAAGTTCTAATTATATGCAAGCACTATAGTCATTTTTTTTTATTTGATCATTTTTCTTGTTTATAATTTCATTGAATTTGTTTTTTTAGCCCAATTTATACTCATTAAACCCCAGTTTTGTGGTTTTAATGGATTTGGTTTGAAACTGAATCCGTTGAAAAAAAAATAGTTATTATATTATATGCAAGTTTTTAATTAAAGCCGCCTTTTTTTTTTTTCCTTTAATCATTTTTATTGCTTATATTTACATTCAACTTGTATTTTTAGTCCAATTTATACTTATTTTGTGTATCTTCACTATGAGAACCCAAGTTTCGACGGTTTCGGTTTAAACCGAATTCGTTGAAACCACAAAAAATGTTCTTATATGCAAGCACTATAGCCATTTTTTTTCATTTGGGCGTTTTTATTTATTTATTATATTTGCATTGAATTTGTTTTTTTAGTTCAATTTATATTAATTAAACCCGAGTCTTTTTTTTTTTTTTTTTCATTTCATTTAGCCATTTTTGTTGCTTATATTTATACTCATCTGGTATTCTTAGTCCAGTTTATGCTTATTTTTTGTAACTTAACTATGAGAACTCGAGTTTCGGTGGTTTCAGTTTGAAGGCGAATTCGTTGAAAGTTGAAACCACAAAAAAAAAAAAAAACAAAAAAAAACAAAAAAAGGTCTTATATGCAAGAACTATAGCCAATGTTTTTTCATTTTATCGTTTTTCTTTTTTATATTTTTATTGAATTTGTTTTTTAGTTCAATTTATACTCATTAAACTATATTTTTGTGGTTTCCGCGGATTTGGTTTCAAACTAAATCCAATGAAACCACAAAAATGAGCTAATATATTATATGCAAGTTTTATAACCATTTTTTTTTTTTTTTAATTTAGTCATTTATGTTGGTTATATTTAAATTCAACTTGTATTTTTAGTCCAAATTTGTACTTATTTTTCGTAGTTTAACTATGAGAACTTGAGTTTCGATGGTTTCGGTTTGAAACAGAATCCGTTGAAACCATAAAAAAGTTCTTATAAGCAAGCACTATAACCATTTTTTTTTTTTTTTTTCATTTCATCGTTTTTCTTGTTTATATTTTCATTGAATTTGTTTTTTTTTTTTTTTTTGGTCTTATTTATACTTAGTAAACCTAAGTTTGTGTGGTTTCAACATATTCGGTTTGAAATTGAATCCGTTGAAACCATAAGAATGAGTTATTATATATATGAAAGTTTTATATCCATTTTTTTCATTTAATAATTTTGTTTTTTATATTTACATTCAATTGGTATTTATAGTCCAATTTATACTTTATTTTTTTAGCTCAATTATAAGACCTCGACTATTTATACATTACATAAACAACTCGTATTTTCCAGCCCTAACTGAAATCTAGTATTTTACTTATCAAACGCGGTATTTTATTTTTGGGTGGTTCTATTGCCACCAAAAATGTTCTTCCCGCACCCATTTTTAATGAAATATTTTTTATTACTAAAACGCCCATACACTAATTTTTTTTTTATAAAAAAAATCAAATACTATCCACAGCCAAATAAAACACCCTGTGTGTTTCATTTTGGGTTCCCTTTTTGTTAACATTAGATTAAGAGCGGCGATATTTACACCCCTCTAAAACTGTATGTACACCCAAAATTAGTATATTTTTGAAAACCCAATATTACCCTTGAGTAAACTTACTTAAAAAGACTATATATTTTGTAACTACCCCTATCAATAATTATTAATAAGTTTTATATTAATCCATTGAAAAAAAAAATTGAACGGTGCTTGTCTTGTGCATCAGTCACGTTTGCCTATTGGTGAGAAATGGCTTGATGAATACATGGACGAAAGTTCCAAGCTTTTGGAGGCCTGTCATGTCCTCAAATCAGGTATTTCAAGCATGGAGAATTACTATTCATCTGGGTTCAACATCACTTATTCTCTTAACGGTCACGCTATTACTTCCATAGAATTTACAACCCGCATACATCAAGAAGCATGACAAACATAAATTCCTGAGTCGAGTATCGTTCATGGATTTTTTTTCTTTAGTAGTTTTAGGCAAGAAATTCACCCACCGTTGGCCTGCCAGAGTTGATTTGATTCACGTAAGAATGGACAATTAGATTTCACATAATTCAATTGATTAGGTGTAATGCCGTGTACTTACCAAAATACAATACAATAGAATTAAATAAAATTAAAGAAAGGACATTTTTGGCATTAAGTGGGGTTTATTTACAAATTAGAAATTTTTTAAATTTTTTATGGGTGTACTTACGAAAAGGGGTGTATATACGATTTTTTAGGGGTGCCAATATCACTACTCTTAGATAATCATGTTTAATGTTTGTTACTGGGATAGTTGGATTGGAAATCGTGTCTATATATATCTTTTGAGTTATTGGCTTATTGCCTATTGGTATCAAATAAAAAAAATATATATACAAAACCAATAAATTATTTTAAAATAAAATAATAGTATTATTTAATGAAAAAAAAATCACAAATTTTTTTTTTATGATAAATCAAAAACCATTAAAAATATTTGACAATAAAAAAATAACATTAATAAATCAAAAATTATAAAGAAAAAAAAACCAATAAATTATTTCACAAAATAAAAATTTGTAATAGAAAGGTCCCACCGAGACTTGAACTCGGGTTACTGGATTCAGAGTCCAATGTCCTAACCACTAGACCATGGGACCTTACCTGCTTATGTTATAAGATTTAATTTATTTGTTTATATAACTATCTAAATGACAGTCAATTATGCCAATTTTCAACTTGAGTAAATATTTCAGCGAAAGCATCTTTGTCCAGTATACCTTTATCGTTCTTACTTGGTAAAAATGTAAAATTATGTTTAATGATTAAAACGTATCAGGTAAGGTAGATTTTGGTTCTAACATCGGATATATTATTGTCCAACAAGTTTATAGCGTTTTCCTGCACACCCAATCACCCATGACCCATCTTCATCTTCGTAATAATCTCAAATCTACACGCCGTCAACTTTCTATATTATAACCAGTGCAAGCTTTCTCAATAGAATCTTAGATACATTCAGGAATTGCTTCAGTTGATAGAGCTAATACTAGAACAGTCCAGCTTCTCCAGTTTCCCTTCAATTGTTAGACTCATATATCTCTCTCACACACACACACATAAGAGGAATGAAGTCACACAGAACAGAACAAACATATGCAAAACAAGTGATAGGCACCCCATGCGCAATTCGAAGAAGCAATATTAGGATCCTCTATTAATGTTGCTGTGCCAAATTAAAATTGTGTAAAGGATCCCTCCGTTTTTGACATTCGACGCCCTCACTGAGCCCGTGAGTACAATATTCTACATAGTCTAATTTGAAACAGTTTCACAAAAACTATTATAGATATGTCATTTCAAAAAACTATCAATAAGAATAAAAGATTGCCTGTATAATACATTGAACAATTACAACTACATCACCAACCCTCAGAGCCAAGTGAAAACTTCCACGTCTGAGGCGGCTTTTTGCTCAAATTTAAATGCAAACCAGTCATGTATAGGATACCATCAGTTTTAGACAATGACTAATCCTTAAAGAAATCTCTGTATAACGTCTTGTCATGATGACGATAAACTAGTGTATAAACAAATTCCAAGCATTCATGAATTCCATGGGTATCTCCAAACAATGACCTTGATGTCATTGACATGATTCAAGCACTTATCCTCAATCTAGTTGGTCATTACCCTTGTAGTGGAGCAAGAGGTTTAGAGATCAAATAAATCGGATCTCACCATTATACCAAACTTAAATGCGGTACATTCCTTTTGTAATCGAACAGCCTATAGAGGTAAAAGCTTCCTCTAAAGCAAATCTTAGCAAGGGTGTTCAGGAAAGCAGTATTAAGCTTGAACAGGCATGATACCAATTAACTATCTGATCTAGTAGCATCATGGGTTCGACTAGTTTGTTATATTTCTAGAATTTGTGGAGCGTTAAAGGCTAGTTGGTTTGCTTAAATCATGTTCTTCTACCTAACAGAAAGTTGAAGCATCCAACCTCACAACAACTAATGAGATAAATTACATGAGTTTGAATAGATTGGCATAAACGAATTAGAAAGAAAATAGATAGCATTTCTTGAGGACAACCATGTTTCAATTTCCTCTGTTCGTGAGAAATGTCCCACTAAAACCAGGATTAGAATTTAGATATACTTCTACCAAAGACATTGCGGACAATATCAATAAAAACTAAGCCAACATAAATAACAAAACTAACAAATGGAAAAGCACAAACAGCTTTTCTATAATCACGAGGAAAATTGCCCAAATTTTCGGCATAAATGTGATTTTCAATTAGCATTTATTCATTGATACAACAATGTAAAAATCTGAGATCCCTCGAAATTATCGTGGGAAAAGAATTATGATCACTATCAAAATTGAGCCTCTCTAAACAAAATACAAGTATATAATTACTAATCAAAACTAAGTATCAATTAATCAAACCCGAATAAATCATATCCTTCAATTAAATTACGATTCTTTACCTCCCTCCACCTGCTGCTGCTGCTGCTCCTCTATCGTCTTCTTGTTCTTCTCAATCGCGGCCGCAACCTCCTGAGGCATGTACTTCTCGTCGTGCTTGGCCAAAACCTCCGTCGCTGAAAAATAAACGTCTCCGCCTCTCGCCTTCTCCGATATGCTCTTCTCCGTTTTCGCGTTCTTTATCTCCTCAGTGATCGGCTTCACGAAACCTTCGACGACCACGGAGTGTCCCTCCCTGAACAAATCGGGCAGCGAACCCTGGTACCGAACCAGAATGTCTGTGATCAAATCCGTCACGACAAACTCCATCTCCGTCGACGACGGCGGGTGCGCGACGCTGCCTTCGAGGACCAGACCGCCGAGTCTGAATTTGGATTTAGTAGGATTCGATGAGTATTTTTCGAGAGCATCGGTTGGAGTCACGTAGAAGACTAGCTGGTCTTGGAAGTTGTTGAGGACGATAACGATGAAGCCAGCGATGCAGCTGAAGGTGAGCGCATAGGTCCAGAGACGGCGGTTCTGGAGCTGCCGGGCTCGGGCGCCGATATCGACGCGGTTGGAACGAGTAGGATTGCGTCGGGCGGTGGAGAGGAGGCGGAGGAAATTGAGGGAGGAGATTTGGTCGTGGCGGCGGAGATCGGATAGCGAGGAGAGAATGGAGGGATGAGATTTGATGGAGGTAGTGGTGATGATTCGGGGATTGTGGTGGAGGGCGTTGAGGAGTTGGGATCTGAGACGGAGGGTGAATCTGGCCGCCATTTCGGGTTTTTTTAATTGTTTTTTTTTTCCTGCGAAAGTGATGGAAAATTTTACTATGAGAGGGTTTATGGGGGTTTGTTTAGCCGAAAAACGCAAGTCGGACGAAAGTTCCAGCGAAAAGTGAACTTTGAGTCTTGGGACTCTTGGTGACAAATTTTAATTTGGTCATCGGCTCATGGCGTTACAAAATAAGGGTGAAATTCAAAACTATCCCTCCAAAACATGGAAACATTGTTTTTACCTAATTGTATAATTTTGATGATACGGTTATTAACCAAGTGACATATGTAATGACCCAAACACCCCTATAGTGAGAAAACATGGGTTTAGAGAGACATAGAGTCTGATAGTGATGGAGCTTTTAGAGATAGCAAACAGTCTCCCCTCATTTGATGTTTTTTAAGTAAATGTTTAAGGTATATAAAATCTGTAATTGCTTGTGATTTTGAGTTGTGGTTGGACACTTGGACTTATGATCCAATTTTGTCAATTTCCTAAACATTTCACATCTACATCAAAGCATTGTTGCGTGAAATCATCCATCATAAGTCATATACTACATGAAATCTTCCGACTTATGAAATCCAAAATCCCAACATCACCCTTTGGATGAGATTCTAATAGATTCATACAGCAATGCTTGATTAGTTCAAGTAGCAAAAATTTCACATCGTGAAAATGTTTTGTAGAACTATGACAAACATAAACACATCTAAAAAATCACAACCAAATACATATATTTTTTATAATCTAAACATGAAATTATCATCTTGATTTGAAATGGAGCTGAAATGGAGGGTTTTCTCTCTAAAAACTCAAAGACTCCCTCAAAATATCATTGATGTTATAAATTAATGAAGAATAATAGATGGAAGAACTTATAAAGTAATAGATGAACTAACAACAAAGGTAATAAGAGGAAGTAAATAACAACATGAGATAACAAATAAACAAAATGAGAGAAAGAGAGACGAGATATGAGAGAGTATGAGAAGGAGAGCTTTTTCTCTTGTATTGATATTCTCATTGATTCAACAACAACAATATTTATAATAGAATGCCATATATATAGGCAAAAAGAGAGGGGTAATTGATGTAATATTCTACTACTTACACATGAAGCAAAACCATAGAAGTTTGCCATGTGTGTTGGCTTCTTTAGGAAGTTAGGGAGGAAACATGTGGTGGAAAGCCACCCATTTATTGCACATGTGTTATGACACATGTATTGTAACAATTGATTATTTTTCCAATGTGCAAATGTTTTTATTGATGTTATCTATCCCTAATAGCTTCTTGTTTGTTTTACAGATTAATGAAATCAACAAAACGAATTCCTTTTTACATAAATACTTCTTACTATTAATTAATTAATACATGTGAACTAAACATATTAACATGTACCATCAAATAAATATTTCGTATTACAAATTAATGCTTCTACATGACTCGTATTAGTCCATTATAAATATTTATGATATCTGAAGTTAAATATTTATGATATCTAGGGCAGTCCTGCTGTTTGGCAGGAGGGGCGACTGCCCCGGCTCCTTTTTAAAAGGGCCATATTTAGTATTAGTTTAAGATTCTATTTTTATTTTATTTCAGATCTTAAGTATTAATTCAAATGTTTCAAATAAAAAAAAGCCCATATGAAAAAAAGCCTAAAGGTTAAAATAAAACATAAAAATAAAATAGGGTCAGCTTGAATAAACAAAGGTCCAAAGAGAAATATTTGTTAAAGTCCAAATTTGATTTTTTTTTTTTTTCTTTTTTCCAGATATATCTCAACTCCCAAGGTTCTCCAGCTATCAACGCCCAAATGCGAATTTCTGGGCGAATTTCTTTCAATCTCTCTCAACTCCCTAGGCTCTCGACTCTCCAGTCTATTCACACACTTTCTGTGAATTTCTTTCAATCTCTCTCAACTCCCTAGGCTCTCGACTCTCTAGTCTATTCACACACTTTCTTAGTTTCTTAGGTTTATTTTGGTTCTTTAGTGATTCGATTGATCGATTTAGAGTTTTATACATTATACATCATACATGTTCATAAAACCCATCTCCTTATTTGTATAGCTGATAACAGTTAGAGAAATTTTTTGGATTTAAGAATTATTTTTTTCTAATATTTCACTATTTTTTAATGTTATATCTTTAATAAATTCGGAAAAAAAATGTTTTTATACCTGAAAAATTCCCAATTCTTTTTTCGAAACTGCACTGCATTCTTTGTATCTTCCATGTAAAAAAAAAAAAAAAAAAAATCACTTCAAAATTTAATGATTTAAAACTGCACTGCTTCTTTGTATATCTAAAGTTAAAACTTCACACTAGTACTTAAATTAGTCCTTTATATTTATTTCTGATATCTGAAGTTAAAACTTCACTGTCACTGTAACTTAAATTAATCGCTTCGCTTCTACGATTAATTGTATTCAAATACACATAATACAAAATTCTAAAATAATTTATAACAATAATACAATCGACTCTGTATTACAATTGACAATACACTCGTTAATTACACTCTCAATCTCATGATTCATGAAGATCGATGTCCTGCCGTTACATAATTCTTTTGGTCATGCAAGGGATTGATTATTGAATTTAATCAAGAAAATCATGCAAATACATACATAAAATGAAGGCTTGAAGTTTTATATATGTACAAAATTTTCCATTAATTGCATGTTGTCACGCTTAACAAGATTACAAAGTCGAGACACCTCAGAATTTGGCCGTCAAGACTGCTTCTCCCAACACATGCCCTTCAATTGCTTCCAACAACTTATCCTTCGTCACCTGCAACATCAAAAAAATAAAATAAAATGATATACGATGCATCGAATGTATTCTAGATTTTATCCATAATTATTATAAATCACGTAAAATCATGTACCGTGTTACCAAGATGCATCTCATCGTCCAGAGCGTAGAGCTTGAACTGGATCCGGTGGCCATGGTTAGGCAACTTGGGTCCGCGCCAGCCCGGAACCTTCCAATCATTCTTACCTTCTTTGATCCCAGCAAAGTCACCACCCACCTCCTCTTCCTTCCCTGAAAACCCTTCAGGGAGTCCCTTCAAGCTCGGCGGTATGTTAACCACCACCCAATGTGTCCAAGGCACGATGGGGTCATTCGGGTCCGGTGCGTCGATGTCCTCCACCACAAGAGCCAGGCTCTTGGTCCCTTCGGGGACGTTGTACCACTCCAACGGTGGTGATATGTTCTTCTTGGCTCCTTGACCTTCTTGTGTGTATTGTCTCGGTAGCCTTCCTTCGTTGCTTATGTGGGTTGACACTAGCCTGAACTCGTCGGCAGCCATGGATTCGATTTGTGTCAAATTTTGTAAGTTTTTGGTCAGTTCAATTTTGTTGAATATGAAAATGAGGGGTTGGGTTTTGTGATTTTGCATGCATATGGAGTAAAGGAGAGTGCTTTTATTATATGAAGTCTGGCCGGAGAGGTGGGATGCTGGAGGAGGGTGACATATGGCGGGAAAGTTTGGTGTGTTGGCGGAAGAAGGTGCGAAGATATGGGGTTGGAGACACGTGTCGTCACACGTGGAGAGTGCTGGAGTCTTCTACATAGAACTGATACTTGAGAGTTGAGAGAGAGAGAGAGGAATCATTCTCCATGGTTCGATCTGCGATTTGCTAGACAAATGAACTATTCTAAAAGTATTTTTTTAGACTAATCGGTGCTACTCGCTAGACGCCCCTACAAGTTGCAACATCTAAATGTTTTTTTAGTGTTAAAATCTTTTGAACCGTTGGAAATTAGTAGAAAGTGACGAAATAGGGACATAATCCCTTTATACTTATGGGGTTTTCTGCCAATTTCCACAACTGTTCGAAGGATTTAACACCTAAAAAAACCATTTAGGGGACATGTTGCAACTTCTTGTACAATTTAGGAGGTCTAGCGCTAATTAGTCTTTATTTTATCTATATGAATTTAAATTCGAGACATTTATGGAAGCTCTCTTCACAATTGACAAATCTTAATATTAGTAAGATGTAGCAAGATGAGTTTGTTTAATGGTAAACTTCTCATATCTACACAACGATGTTGCGGATTCGAGTTATTTTCATGAGCCGACTGTATCCTTAAGGCAACCGCCTAAGGCCTCATTTAAAAAAAAAATAAAAAATTACTTGTAGATAATTGCTATTGATTTCAATATATAACGCCTCATTAAAGATTTTCGCCTTAAGGCCTCCAATACACTGAGCCGCCCCAGCCTCCCCTTCTCATAAAAACCGCAAATTTATATAATAATGTAATACATAAAAAAAAAAAAAAATAAAAAAAAAAAAAAAAAAAAAAAGATAAAAATTGGTCTATTTATATAAGAAGAAGATGTTAACATTGTATACTGGACCTAGGTCAGAAAAAACCCTGGTAAGATAATTAGACTGGACTTCAACAAAAACAAGTCTGAGCTGGGCTCCGTATGGGCCGAAATGAAATCGATCCATATCGATTATCATCATCGGGCTCTTGGTCCGATGACTCCAATAACGAAATTCTGGAATTTCTTTTTTACAGTCTTATGCATGGTAGGGTCCACATCAAATCGCTTTCTGCAAATTCAAGAAAAATTAATCAGTGATTATCATTATGAGTGAAGAGTGAGCTTTAGTTTAGTCACAGTCCTAGTGGACTTTGTTTGGGTTTCTTGAAAGACAGTACTGCTCTTAAGTAAGAAGAAGATCAGGAAAATCACTCGATTGTCTTGTACGTGATTTTCAGAGAAATAGAATTAGCTCCGCCCACCGTATATATATATAAACCATGCCACCTGCCGTCGTGTCAATTGCATGTAGGAGAAGTACGTACAAGTATGTATACATGATGAAAATAAAAGCCTATAATTATGAATTTAGATCCTCTACGGATCTAATATTTTTCCTGACTTCACATAACCTCATGACATATAAGTATTGCAAGTGTAGTTCAGACATATTTTAAAAATGTTAAGAAAAATATCAAATCAGTAGAGGATCCAAATCAACTATAAATTATATATTATTATTGTACGGACAAAATTGCACTCGAGTGTCGAGACAGATTTATAAGTCTCTCCTGCTGTTGTTATGTTTCATGCTATGCTATGTATCTTTCCTTCTCTGCTGCGAGAGCTTCCACTTTACGTATTTATGTGGTCATAAACTCATAATTGCAGAGACATAAGAGAAGCTCTCTCTCTCTGGTCGTGATCCCGAACCCTATATACTCGGTCAACGTGCTCACGGACGTGTGTGTTGTCTCGTAATATTTGTATGAACTAGACTCCCTGATGACCACACGTATAATATATATTTTCAGAATTCAGACACTCCTATCTGTAGGTTGTTCTAATTATTGGGTTTCAATTTCCAAACATGTACAAAATTGTCATTAACACATCTTTTTTAAACTGATTTAAATGTTTAGATTGACCAAAACATGGTAATTATCCAAATAAACATGTTCACATGAATCTATTCATTAATTAATTAACAAGAACTAGTTATTTATGGATTTATGTAGTAGGAGGAGAAATGTATATATATATATATATTATTTGAATTTAATATTGAACAAGTACAGGGGCCCTTTATTTTATATTTCACTTTTTTACTTTATCAAACGTGGAGAAACGGGAAAAGAAAAGAGAAAAAACGGGTGGTCACTGAAATTTTCTCAGAGACTGATGGAGGAAAATTAATGAAGAGCTAGCATATTTTACAGAATACAGAGATATGTTTCGTTTCTGTTTACTCAAAATACTGTGAAAACATGTACACAGACCACAGTCACCTTCGTGTGCAGTTGACCTTTTAAAGAGTTAAAAACCATGAATGTGTATGCCCTAAAAACAGTAACTTTCATTTACTCTTCACAGTTTCATGATCATCAAACAATATTCAATTTATATTATAGTTACTACTTTTTTATTCGAGTGGTGGTGGGACCAAACCCCACAGGTTTTTTTAAATGTAGATCACTTGTTATATGGTTATTATTTTTATCTTCTTTTGATATGGTTTGGTTAGCTAGTCTAGTCAAAAGATCTAATAAAGCAAGAAAAAACCCATTTAAAATCTATGACATTGTTAATATAATTAGTTTTTTAGTACGTACCGCAATTTATATTTTTTCTTCCACACACAGTGAGAGAGAGACATCAAACAGACAGATAGAGAAAAGATTGACTGATGTGTGTGTGTGTGTGATGAAATTGAAGATATGTAGATAGATATAGTAGCTATTGAGATTTTGAGTGGACAGGTAAAGCAGGTAATTTCAGTTGAACAAGTAAGAATAATTAGGGTTCTATAGCTATTTCTACCCACCCTCAAACGTAAAAACCGGAGCCACATGTGCTCTTGCTTGCCCTTGTCTAGCTTCACAGTCGTTGTTTCTCTATCTTTCTACTTTCTTCTTCCAGTGACATTTTTTTCAGGCTTTAACTTGTTTGTTTCTATGAAATTTCCACTTCATCATTTATGAGGCTGAATAAAATATCAATTTTTATGGTGACAAGAACCGAGAAACGTGCATTATGGCTGTGAATTGGAAGATTTTTTTTTTCTTTCTCCTGAAACCATTAATGTTAGAGTTGTATATAGTCAAGCAACATAAATAAATGCAATGTTAGATCTTTCATTCTATATATGCAATTAATGTTACCTTAAGAAAGTTGAATTTGTTGGTTGAAATGGCGTATCGGTACGTACCCTTAAAATATGTCATGAGACACATGATATGTATGAGATTGTTAGGGTCAACAACATCTTGATTCTTGGATGTGGGTTGTCCTTGTTAGCTCAATTTAAAGAGCTAGAGAGCATGAAAAGCTAGCCCAAGTGTGTGCACTAATGGAGCTTTAGGAATATTCTTTGCAGCGACTGAGATTAGTCACGATATACTGTGACTTTCTCAAGTGAATCATAATATTTTCTCTTTTTAGACTATACGATATAAAATAAAATAAAATAAAAGAAGAAAAGATTATATAAAATGATTAAAGAAAGAACTAGTTCATGATTTTGGTGTGAATACTAGGGCAAAAGTTTGATAGAAATGTACTTTTGGACCCACACGAAAATGTACGATGTTTATTAAAGAGGAACCTCTTCAAAATCTTTTATCTTCTCAAAAACATACATAGACCTGGCCCCCATAGTTTGTTTTCACCAATGGAACCCTATCATGGTGGGACGTTCTCATAATCTCATGTATGCTTTAATTATGGTGGATCTAACTTGAATCCAACACTGGGTTTTTTCTTTTTTAAAACTGACGTTCCTTCAAAAATTCCCTTTAAAAAAAGAAGAGCCGATCTTATGACCACAAAGAACCTCTTTTCTTGCAATTTGTTTTCTTTTCATTAATTCTGATGATCAATAGTTGTTATCCTTGAACCACCACCCAATGTGATTTGATGGAAATAGCGATTATTCAGTTTGATAATATTCTAGGTTTTGTTCTTGTTGAGAGTATATAATGTTTAACCCGGGTGAAAAACAATTTGGTTCTTGGATTTATTCACACAAACACAACCATGCATGATGATACATCCACTTCAATGATCAGGAAGGACCCCCACTTACACAGTTACACTAGATAGTCTTCATGATCTTTCTTTTTAATTAATTTGGCTATTGGACACATCTGATTCTGACTAAATGCTAACGACAAAATTCTCTGTGTTTTCTTTGCCGACTTGTGTGTTAATGCGACGGTCTCTGTTGTTGTGGCTATAGCTTGTGCTGGGGGGCCTAGTAGTAGTACTACTACGTAGTAGTGGGTACATATATACTTTCACATATATACCTGTAGACAAAGAGTATCTACTATCTAGTATCTATTAGGGACCGACTACTGTACTCATAAAAAAGTGTTGGTATGATACCAAAATCTTTTTGGAAACAGTTCTATCATTAACTTGTTATGGTACTGATTCCTAAATATGAAAGTTGTTTCCAAAATTAATCTAGAATTAACCGCGAATTGTTCCTAAAATTTGTTGCCACAACACTCATTTGGGTATAGTAGCCAATTCCATATTTGCAAACAATTGAACAAGGCAAAGCAAAGCCAAAAGGCCTTTTGGAAGTAGGTTAGTCTACTTGCTTGCCTACTCTAGTAGGGTAGAAACCCGTATCCTTTGCCAGAGATATTGGCTGACTCATGTGACGACATCTCGTCCATTTAGTTTCAAAGCAAAATCGATTTGCCACTTGTTTGTCTGGCTGTTGAGGAGAAATATAATGTATGAATGGACTTGCATATGTCATTCGTACTTTTGTCTAATAATATTCTATGATATTCATATATTTATTATTGTTCTAATAAAATTATATGATTCGAATTCATAAATTTATCATTGTTATAATTGTAATACTACTAGTGTCCGGATGTGATGTTGCATGCAATATGAAGTTTGTTTATATATTAAGAGTTCGAATGGTGCTTGCTCTTAAAACTCTGAATTAATTAATTGCATTAGTTAAAAGATAAAACATTAGTGAACAGATGGGATGATATATATATATATATGGTAACAAAAAACACTTGTTACATCATTTTCTCAGTATAACATTATTGATGTTCCATTAAAACATGTTCTAATATAGATAACTTGTGTTACATACATCTTATTGAATCATATTTTGACTATAAATATATATATGAAGCAAGACATAAACTATTTTAAAGTTTTGTGCTACAAAATGTGAATCAAAATTCAAGACCAAATTACAATTTGAAATTTGAACTACTAAAGTAAAAATTGGCTTAAATTTTAAATACAATATATTAGTTTAATAATTCTCACTCAATTCTATAATCCATAAATGATTGAATATGATGGATACAATCACATATGATGACATGATACTCTTAACACACCCTAGACTTTCTACTCCTTTATTATATATATATGTGGTCTCATGATCATGAGTGACCCCAGCAAAGTCTCTCTCTAAGTCCAAACAAGAGTGAGAATCATCATAGAAACTAAAAAGTCATTGAGGTTGAGTTTCAGCGATGGACTACTGTTTTTCAACTGATAGCCCTCAAAACTCCACAGGGTCGTCATCATCTTCAGTGGCACTCAACAACACTACTACTAGTAGTAAAGGGAAGAAGAAGAAGAGTAGCAACAGCAACAACAACAACAACAACAACAACAGGAGATCAGTGACAAAGCTGTCGACAGACCCACAAAGCGTGGCTGCAAGAGAAAGGAGGCATCGAATCAGCGACCGTTTCAAGATCCTGCAGAGTCTAGTCCCTGGTGGAAGCAAAATGGACACTGTGTCCATGTTAGAGGAGGCTATTCACTACGTGAAATTCCTCAAAGCTCAGATTTGGCTTCATCAAAATATGATGATCAACTTCTCTGATCATCATCATGATCATGACTATCATCATCATCATGACATGTCAAGTTTCCTTCCAGGTACTCATCCCCTTGTTCCTTCTAATCATGAGGGTTTTTACTCTTCATCAAATTGTTCTACCAACTTAACAACAACAGCTCCGGTGGTGGTGCAACCCTGCTCTGCCGTGCCAGTACAGATGCCGCCGTCTCTATCAGCACCACCACCACCACAAGCTTTTCAGGATTTTGATCGATTCCAAGGTCATGATCAAGAGTCAATGTTTTTAGATGAGTACTATATAAAGTACTAATAGTTAGTTTGACTTTCTTTTTCTTTATCTCTCTAAAGGGTATGTGTGTGACCGGTGGTGATCGAATCTGTAGTAATGGGAATTATTGGATCAAGATTAGCTTTGTTAACAATGTTCTCCATATATGGTTATTGGTTGTCAACTAATATCATGAAGTCATGTATGATGTATGAGTATGACCATATATGACAAATTTTATCACGATCAACTCCATGTAGCACTAGAGATGTGCATGCATGGAAATTACATTAATTGATTGTTTTACGTCTTGGAAATTAATTAAGTTTTAGTTGTAAATAAGCAGTCCAAGTTCTTTAATTTGCTCCTTTCTTAGCAAGGGAAATATTACATATTTCAAGATTCAGGGATAAATAGCTGGATTTTCTAACTGTGATTGTTACTAACTAATTAGTTATAATAAGATTTGTCATTGTTGAACAAGAATTTTTGGGTACAAAACCCGTTTATATACTGAAAAAATATATGAAATGTCACTTATAAGGGATAAAAAATAAAAGAAAACAGAATAAAATGCTTTTATTTTTATTTTTATTTTTTTTAATTTTATTTTTATACTAAACGTTCAAACGTATATAATCTGTTGAAATCAAATCAAATAATACATGTACAATTCAGATATATATACTCTCACAATACAATAATATATAATTTTTTAGTTTAATTGTTATCAAAACATTCAAAACCCAACCAGGAATTCCCATTAAAGAGTGGTTTAAGTTGAGTAATAATCTGTGTTTTTGAAGAAAATATTATAAAAGTTCATAGTTAAAAAATATTTTTTTGGATATACTATGCAAATCTGTGCAAATTTGTTTTTAACAAAATCATGACAACTTTGGGGAGAGAATTTTATGTCAAATGATTCTGAAGACACCAACAACTCAACAAAGGATCGTTTTACAGTTTATCGGTGGTAAGCCCTTCATACCTACATCCAAAAGGTTGTGGGTTCGAGTTATGCCCCTTCTCCTAATCCCGAAATATTGTAATAGCAAAAAGAGATAATTCCCCCGGTGGCCATCAATTTGATGACACACTATCAAAATGACCACTAGATTGAGAATTGGTTTCAAAATGACTATTTTGGCGAAAAGTGTGACACTAATGGCCATTCCATCCAATTCCATCCAATAAGTGGCATTTTTGTAAATAAATGATGACATTAATTTTTTTTATATGTTTTATGGAAATCAATTTTTTCAATGAGTGACATTTTGGTAAATAAGGGGATGACATTAATTTATTTTAGATGTGTTTTGGAAATCAATAATTTCTTTTGTTTTTTGAAACGAATAATTATAATTATTCGTTTCAAAAAATAAAAGAAATGGTTTAGATCAATACACATGTTTCTTCTTTGTTTTTTAGATTTTGTAACCTTAATCTTCTCAATATATATATATATATATATATATATATATATATATATATATATATTTGAGATATGCTGTACATATATATACACACTAAATATAATTATTCGTTTCAAAAAACAAAAGAAAAAATTGATTTCCAAAAAATATCTAAAATAAATTAATGTCATCATTTTATTTTCTAAAATGCCACTCATTGGATATAATTGGATGTAATGACCATTAGTGTCACACTTTTTCGTAAAAAATGGTCAATTTAAAATCAATTCCCAATCTAGTAGCCATTTTGCTAGTGTGTCATCAAATTTGGTGAGAAAAATAAACCAATTTTTCCAACTAACACAACAAATAAATGAAAGAGTCAGAAATTTGGTTGAAGGAGAAAATGGGCCCAAGAGTAATTTGAATAATGCATGACTATATGTCTATATATAATAGTGGTTTCACCTATCAGTTGTATTCCAAAATTGACAACTAATTAGTGGACAATTTCCTATTACTCTTAATTGCATAATAAAATTTTCCAAAGGGTTTGGCTGGAATTATTTTCTCAAAATATATAAATTTAAGAATTGAACGAGCTTAACACATGACTTGAACTAATAATTTGATTAATTTTATCCTATGCTCAAATTTCAATGATATCATTGAACTATCTCAAGTTTTGTCCATCTTTATAATTTTCAAATAAAAGGGTGTCAATATAACGGTGGGGGGTTGACCTGGTTGTTTGCTACACAATCCGTTCGTGGGTTCGAGTCTATACACTTGCCCTAAAAATTTTGAATTGTTGTAATATTTCAAAAATAAAAATTAATAAATAACATTTACAGGTTGTCGATAAAATGGGCTGGTGGGCATGTCAATGGCCGATGACTGGATTTTGTTTTGATATGAACCCATTAAAGCTTAATGGGCCCTTTTATAAAGCGTAAAAAATTGTCGTCTTAACTGGCCCATTACACAGTAATAATATATATACTTCTGTTATTTTTACAAAAAATTATTTTGTTCTGTATTTTGGCGGATAACTGGATTTTGAATGTCACAGAAGTTTATTTCGGATTCTCAAGTCTCAACATTGCAAATCTGAAGTCTCTTAGAGACAGAGAGGGATGGCATTACAGCATTTAGTGGAAATTCTGTGTTATGTGTGTCTCAGGCAATTCATTTGAAGACAGGAGTTTATGAGCCTAAGGTGTTTGAGAAAAATCCCGTGAGAACAATATGGTCAGTTAAGCAATGCTTGAAAAAAAAAAGAGAGACAGTTTAAGCACCAAAACTGATACACCCATTTCACGAATCAAGATAACAAATTACATTTCAGGAAAATTTTTAATCATCATCCCTACTCCAGGGTCGATGCTCTGTTGTATGTATTTAAACTCTAATGTTTATGTACAAAACAATTATAGAAAAACTAAGAAGAAGAAGAAAGAAAGAAAGCTCAACTTTTACCGAAGCACTGCCAATGAAGAAGATGAGGATGAAGTGGTAGACGAGAAGGATGTAGGCGGTGAGTCATGACAAGTGCAGTTTGGGTCGTGGATCACTTTTTTTCTTGTAATGTCGAGCTTAGAGCAGAGAACACAGTACTGCCCACGGAATTCTTCAGTTTCAGGTTCAAACTCATAGTCCTCCTCTTCGTCCTCGTCTGTGTTTTCATTCTCGAGAAATTCCTCTGCCTGAATCCTCCTTTGATGAGAATTTGTGTACACCAATCCCACCATTGGAAGTATCACCATTAGGATTTTGTCGATGTGGTTGTCACAGCATCTGTTTACTTTATTGGAGAACATTATGGGTGCAACAACTAGTCCTGAGCCTATCCCAAAACCAATTCCCATGAGTATAAACTGCCAATCAAATTCATTGCTTGAATGAGATGCTGAAGGTTGAGACTTGTTGGAATCTGTGCAATTAGTCGCCGAGGGAGGACCACATAATCCTTCATTACCTTCAAATGAAGTTGATGAAAATGTTTGGATTTGTGTACCTGATGGGATCCTTCCCACGAAGTGATTACATGAGAGATTTAAGAAAGAAAGGAAAGTTAACTGTGTAAGTTGTACAGGGATCACTCCGCTCAGTTTGTTCATTGAGAGGTCCAAAGATTCTAGCTGTCTCAACTCTCCGATAGTTGATGGGATTGGGCCTGTGAGAGCATTATGTGACAAATTGAGAAGATAGAGCGATTTTAATTGTCCCATCTCGTTAGGTATAGTCCCTTCAAACTTGTTGCATGACAAGTCAATGGAGGTGAACAAAGTTAGGATCTTTACTAGCTCCATCTCTAGACCTTTGCTGGTAACTGTTATTGAATCCAGGTAGTACAATTGGCTGAGACCCAGAAACTCAAATCGAAGATGCTTGAAATTTGATTGGGCTTCATCTTCATCAAACATCATTGCCCGCCAAGTTGTTAAACAGTATCCTGGAAGTGTTCCACTAAAGTAGTTGGAAGCTAAGTCGACAATTTGAAGCATTGGCCATGTGCCTTGAACCTTTGGACAACCAATCTCTCCGTGAAATTGGTTCGATCGCAAAACTAGGACACGCAATTTAGAGACTTTCTTTAACCAGCATGGGAAGGCATCGTTGATCTGGTTATTCCCAAGGTCCAATACTTCCAGCATTGTGCAATTGGCCAGAGATTTTGGAACCATTCCTTCTATTTGATTACCATTGAGATCTAGAGTTTGTAATCCACAATTTCCCGGAAATGTTCCAGAAATATTGCCCTTGAGGTTATTTTTCCTTAAATTTAGAACAACTAGACCCTCCATCCTTTCATTTAAACATGTCGGAACCATGCCACTCAAGTTGTTGCTTGACAAGTCAAGAACTTTAAGATTTGTAGCATTGCATATTGATTCAGGGATAACTCCTCTAAGGCTATTACTTGAAAGGGAAAAGAACAAGGTGAAGTTGAGAAATTTACCGATGTCAGGTGGGATGGAAGTAAAAGAATTCCTTGAGTAGTCCACATAGACAGCGGTTGGTGGTGGTGGTGGGATCTTTCCTTTGAGCTGGTTGTAATGTAGGTCAAGAACACTGAGATCGGGAAGAGAATAAGGTTGTTGCAGACCCATCAGTCGATTACATGAAAGATTTAGATGGGTGAGAGCACCATTACTGACTTTCCAAATCCAGTTAGGCACTTCCCCTGAAATTTGGTTCTGTGAAAGATCTAAATGAAACAGTCTTAATTGGTTCTTTAGATTAGGAATCACACTTAGATTGCACGAAGCCAATTTCAATGTGGTAATTTGGGAAAGGAAAGGAGGATCACTACTTGCATTCACTCTCAAGCTGTTGAATGAAAGTTCGAGTCGTGTAAGATTGCGAAGCCTTTGAATTGAATCTAGCTGTACAGTGCCATTGAACTTGTTGGAAGAAAGTAAGAGGATATTAAGTGTATTGATTTCAAAGACAGACTTGGGAATAGACCCTTCTAATCTGTTGCCACTTAAATCAATGGTATCCAATACAGAAGGGGATGCATTTGAAAATTCAGGAAGTTTGCCCTCAAATTGGTTGTTGGCAAGCAGAAGCTTCTGCAGTGATGGGAGTACAAACAGTGATGCAGGGATAGTTCCATTTAAGGAATTAAACCTCAAATCAACATAAACAAGATTCTGAAGCCATTCCCACTTGGTGGATGAGATTCCACCAGTCAAAACATTGCGAGAGAGATCTAGATAGGTTAGATTTTTTGACATGTGAAAAGAAGGGATTTGGCCAGAGAAGTTGTTAGCTGACAAGTCCAAATAAACTAGCTCAGTGAGATCAGACATTGATGTAGGAATTGTACCAGTGAAATTGCAACCTGCAAGCTCTATTCTTGACAAATGTTTGAGGTTGCCAATGGAATTTGGCAGTGTGTTCCCGGAGAAATTTGTGTCACGGAGCATCAGGATCCGAAGAGAGTTATTCGTGAGAAATTGCGGCACAGAACCCCGAAGTAATTTGTTATATGACAGGTCAAGAGTCTCTAGTGTTTGTACCTGGAATATCTTTTCAGGAAATTTTCCGTTGAGCCCACAACTACTAAATCGCAAGGACTTCAAATTGGAGAAATCTGCAAAAAAATCTGGAACAGGTGTCGACAGATTATTCTGATCCAAACGAATTTCTGAGAGTAACCGAAGGCTCACAAGGGCAGGATCTATAGGGCCTGAAAGAAAACAGGTGGACAAACTCAAAACTTGCAGATTGGTCATCGAAGACAAGGCTTGGCACCATTCACTCCCGTTGGCTGATATATTTACACCATCAAGATAAAGTTCTTTAAGCACCGTGAGATTCTGAACAAGCACTTTTAAGTTCGGAGTCTCAAGTTTCAACAGAACACTTCCTAAGAACGTTTGGCTTGACAGATCAAGAGTAACCAACCTTGTCATGCTTGAAATTGCAATGGGAATTTGTCCCACAAAGCCAGCATTAGAAAGATTCAGATAAGTCAAATCTGTGAGATTGGCCAACCTGGATGGAATTTCGATATGGCCGAACCCATTGAAAGCCAAATTTAGTCTCTGCAGATACTGAAGACTGAAAAGACCAGTTGAATTCTCAATTCCACCGGAGATTGATTCATTGCTCAAGTTGAGACCAATAACACGACCACCCACATCACAATCTACGCCGCTCCATTTACAGCAATCTGTATCTTGACTCCACTTCACCAGATGCACAGATTGGTTCTCTTTAAAATTGAGGCTGCTCTTCAATTGAAGCAGCAACGACTGCTGATCGCCCTGGCATTGACCAGCAACCAAAACCACATGGCTGCAAAACAAATTTGCTAAAAAGGGTATCAAGAAAAGCCACAACAACATTATAATTCTCATTGAAGACCTATCCAAAAACTCCCATAAAACTGAAAAATCCTGAAGAAATGATACAACTTATGGTATCTTAAAGAGGTTGCAAACCCATGAACAAGACCTTTTCTACCTTGGAAATTCAACCAGCGGCCGACCCATAACCGAAAGTGTAGACTTGTGATGAGTTGTGAGGTTGAAGAAAGAAGAAGGCAATCTGGAAACGGCAGAAGAAGAGAGGATAATTCAAAGGAAACAGAAGGGTCAGAAAATAACAACCGTCAAAGTACAAAGCGTGTTGTCATCTGTATCCATTCCATAATGAGTGTAGACTTGGTGTAGTTTGGATACTATTTTAATTGTGCAGGGACAGTTCACATTGTTTGCATTTGTTTGTTTATTTATAACGTTGAAGACTTTTTGTGTGTAGTTTGCTTCTGATTGTTGTCGAAACCGAGAAATAAATAAATAAAAATCAAACCTAACCAGCTTGTCTAGATTTTCTCTACGGTCATGATTGATGAGCGGGCAAGAATGAAGTATCTGTGGAGTTCCAATCACAGCCCTTCATTGATTGGCTGGTTATATATCATAGAACGAAAATCACATGGTGATTGGCCGGATCATGTATTTGCCATAGAATAGTATAAAATAGAATAGTATTCCTGTGATAAACTATATTTTTTTACTTCTTTTGTTGGGTAAAGAACCGATTACAAACCATCCACTACCGAAGATATGACATGTGAAACTGTCAAATGCCAATGTGGTATATGTGTAATTTTTTTCAATAGTCGAATGTATAACCCTTAAAAAAAAAACATAGTCGGATGTATATAATTTCTTTATAATTAATAAATAGTAACAAATATATATCGTGGTTTGGTGGTAAATGGTGCTCGATAAATAGTGAAAAATATGTTTTTTTTTTTTAATATTGTTTATGTAACCGTTAAGCACTTTAGAAATTTTTTTAAGAGAAACCATCCAAAAGGAATTTTTGATCACATGAAGTGCATTGTGCTGTCAATTATGATAGATGATTCTCGTGTTTTTTGGTTGCTTTTGCTTCATTTTTAAGTGAGAAAAGTTGAATAAAGAACCAAAGAAAAATATTCTAAATTTGGCGTGAAAACATACAAGTTGGCGTCTTCTAACTGTTGAATATTGACTAGGTCTAGGTTTAAATTTATATAAATTCATGTTTATCATTTTAATACCACATCACTCATTAAACTTGCAAATTTATTTAAATTATATTAATTTACGTAGTGTATTAGCATAGATCTCTCAACCCATTTTTTTTTTTTTTTTCAAACAATTACGATATTTTGGGATTGAGGTATGACTCGAACTCACAACCTTTTTGGTGTGGACGGCTTTGACACATATTTCAAATTTCCAAAGCAAAAACTTATAATATATTATAATTTCACGTAATCTGCTTATAAAAGGTTGGAATTGAGGATGAGGTATGATTCGAATCCACAACCTTTTGGATATAGGTGTGAGAGGTTTCCCACTGAACCAACCCCATCTTGTCATCTGTCAACCCATTTTTAGACGGCTTTGACACATATTTCAAATTTCCGAAGCGAAAACTCATAAAATATTATAATTTCACGTAATATGCTTATAAAAGGTCATAATTGAGGATGAGGTATGGATTGAATCCACAACCTTTTGGATGTAGACGTGAGAGGTTTACCATCGAACCAACCCTATTTTATCCACTCTCAACTCATTTTAGACGGCTCTGATACATGTTTCAAATTTCCACAGCGAAAACTTATATAATATATTATAATTTCACATAATCTGCTTATAAAAGGTCTCAATCGACATGATAAAATCAAATTATTGTTTGAAAACCCGTACAAATTTAGAGATAATACCTTAATTAAAACCAATTACAACATCTTCCCAAATCAATAATGAATTTTATTTTTATTAAATAGAAAACAAAAACTACAAATAAAAAAGGACAAATAATTAAAGTAGATAAAGACACCCAAATGTAACTTGATTTAAATTTATAATAACATGTAGAATTGTAGATGTCAATAATTAATTTGTAGAGGAGAAGACATGCCAACGGCTCATTGAATTTTGATTTTTGTGATATAGCCTTCTCGAATTTTATTAAAATGGTCCCACGTCCCCTTTGTTTCCATTGCACCCATTGAATTACATCTGTAAAAGTCTAGCTTCTCGTTAAGTACAAGAATTTAATAAAATGTTGACTCTAATGTTTTTTTTTTTTTTTTTTTTTGTGTGTGTGTGAATTACTTGTAGTTGTTATTGCCTAAATTTGGTAGTATAGTATTTATTATTTATGACACTGTTAGGCTAAATCAAACTTAAAAATTTAATTTAAATTTAAGATTTCAACAACAATATATATATATATATATATATATATATATATATATATATATATATATTTGTTCTTAATATAATGGACGATGAAGTTACACAATTTTAAGTCAAATTTATATAAAAATCAATGATTTGTTATATTCAGATTGTTTAACATTAATCTATTATCTTGTAAATAATTTTAGTTAATTTCAAAATCAAATTAATGAAAAATATGAATTCTTTCATTGTAAATAATTTTTTTTTTTGAACTATTTTAAAATTAAAAATAATTAGAAAAATAAAATATGACTCAAACTCATAACCACATTGATACGTATGTATTAAATTTACTAAATGCTGATCTCAACTTCCATTAGTAATAATATTCAACATTATTATTGCAATTTAGTAAAATACAACATAACTGACTAATTTTAGTGCAAATTCAACATTGATCAGAATTTAAGTTATCAATAATTGACTAATCTCAAACCTTCAAGGAAGGTTTACAATAACAACACAATTTTATTTTCTTCTCTTGCTTTCTAGTCAAATACAGGAAAACTCACCCACAAATTGGTGAAACCACCACTACCACAATATTTTTGGTTGAATTGGTAACGCTCCATGAATATAAAGAAGATATCGTAAATTTGAACATGTACGTTTTGCTAGTGTGATGAGGCCTAACCCATCAAATTTAAAAGTAAAAATCACGGATCTCTAGTCATAATTGTCAACGTATCAACATTTTAAGTCTGTTAAATTTTTTTTTTTTTTTTTTTTTTTATATATCACTTACGGTGGCAACGGTTTGAATCTGAAACATTGACAGACTGAATGTGCATTCTTACTACCGAACCATATTGGACGGTAATTATTAATTTATTATAAGTCCGTTATTGGTTATGGTACCATACAAAATTAGTAATTATATATGGTTTATTTGGATTCATTAAATTTCCATCCTAATAGCTTAAATAGGCGATGCATTTTAAATTAAAAAAAAAAATGTTGAAAATAGATAATAACTTTCTTGTAATTATTTTTGTATCATTAAAGTTTCTGTATATGGTAATATATTGGCTGTTAAAAAAACAAAGAAAAAAGTTTCTGTATATGATTTGAAGATGAGTGGGATTATAACAGAGAATTTCGAAGTCTCAGATGACAAAAATTTCTTGAGCGAAACTTTAGAAAAATTGCTACTTTGTCTGCCACAGCTTGTTAATTAGCAAACCTTTTTCGAAAAGGCTTCATTTAATATAATCTAAAGAATCAAGTGACACAAATTAATTAAGACTTTTTTGGCTGCTTGATACTTCTTAGGAATCACTTTAAAAAGGTTCAATAAAGATGGAGTGAGTGTAAATTAAAAAAAAAAAAAACTCGATTTGGATTTCTTCATGGGCTTCTTGCTGTACAATCAATGTTGAAAGTTAGAGAGCGTAAGCTACAAGACGATGATGTGAAAGCATGAAAATATACATAAAAGAAATCAGGCTCTATAAGGGAACACGTTAGCCGGATCTGTAACGTCGTCACGTATTAATTAGAAAATAGAAACTTTCTTTTTTCCAAAATTTGGAAGTCCGTGCAATCTTAATTTTTAGTTAATATATAACGTTACACGTTGTCATGTAGTTTTCATAAAGCGTGGAAGAGAAGGCACCATACAGTGGAAGTAGTAAGAGTATGAAAGGATCAGTGAAGAAGTAGATTTTCTGAGTGCGAGACCTTAAATGTATGTTTGGTTAAATGTCCATATCAGCACTAACATTCAGTAGACATCTTGCATCTTGAGTCAAAAAGTAGTATGACATTGAGTCTGGTGGTAGTTGCATTTCATTTTCTAAGAAACAATCACACGGCAGATGGCTCTAAGTAGTATTGAGTTGCAACCCAAACTTCTACTAGCTAAGATTTAAAAGCAACAAAAAAGTAAAAAAAAAACAAGAGGTTACAATTTTTATTTTAACATGATACATCAAAATCTCAAATGCGTAATCAAAGTAGATAATTTTGGATGACAATGTCATACCATAAGTTAACTTTGTTGGAAAATATTAGTGGTGCAACAACTGCTACAAAGCCAGTCCCAAAGCCAACTCCGATGACTAAGAAGAATTGCCAATCAAATTCATTGCTTGAAGAAGGTGCCGAAGGATCAGATTCGTTGGTTGGAGCTGGAATTGGTGACTTGTTAGAATTTGTGCAACTTTTCATCAAAGGAGGCCCGCATAATCCTTCATTGCGCGCCCTCAAATGAAGTTGGTGAAAATGATTGGAGTTGAGTACTTATTGGGATCCTTCCCACTAAATGATTATACGAGAGATTCAAACAGAAAGGAAATTCAGGCTCGCTAGTTGTGTAGGTATATGCCTACACAAATTGTTCATTGAGAAGTCCAAGGACTCTAGCTGTCGTAAATTTCCTATAGAAGATGAGATTGAGCCCGTAAAAACATTATGTGACAAGTTGAGCACAATGAGAGACTTGAATTGTTCATTGATTGATGATAAATCAATGGAGGTGAACAAAGTTAGGATCTTAACTAGCCCCACCCCCTGATCTTTCATGGTAACCATTACTGTGTCCTGGCAATACAATGGGTTGGTAGCCAGGATTTCGTACTGGAGGTGCTTGAGCTGAGATTGGACTTTTTGTTCATCAACCATCATTGCTTTCCAGGTTGTTAAGCCTTTTTGTGGTAGTCTTCCAATAAAGTTATTGGAAGCTAAGTCGATAATTTGAAGCTTGGGCCAGAAGACATCATATTCTAGGCAACCGATGTTGCCATAAAATATGTTGGATCGTAAAACCAGGATGTGCAAACTGGAGACATTCTTTAAACAGCATGGGAAGGCATCACTGATCTTGTTGCTTCCATGGTCTAAAACCTCCAGCTTTGTGCAATTGGAAAGAGATTTTGGATCCAATCCTTCTATCCGATTCGAGTAGACCAACGAGGTGATTTCCTGAAAGATTTAGATGGTTGAGACCAAATTCCCAAATCCAATTAGGAATTTCCCCGGAAATCTGGTTTTCTGAAAGATCTAGGTGAAATAGCTTCGATAGTTTCTTCAGATTCGGAATCCAGCTGAGTTTGCAAGAAGCCAAACTCAATATGCTAATGTCAGGAGGGAAAGAAGAATGGCTACTACTTACATTGACTACCAAGCTGTTATATGAAAGGTCAAGTGTAGTAAGATTGCCAAGCCTTTGAATAGTATCCAGCTGTACAGTGCCATTGAATTTGTTGGAAGAAAGTAAAAGGACATTAAGGTTTTTGAGTTCAAAGATCGACACGGGAATATGCCCTTCTAATCTGTTTCCACTTAATTCTAGAGTATTAAGTACAGAGGAGGAGGCATTCGCAAATTCAGGAACTGAGCCCTCAAATTGGTTGTTGGATAGCAGAAGTTTGATAAAACTGCATCACATTGCCAATTTTTTGATGCAAAATTGAGGACATAAAATGAAGCAGTCTTCGTTCTGCAATTAAAAACAATGCAGCAAATTGATGTATTTTAGAGGCCATTCTATGGAGGGGTAAAATTGTCTAAAAATTTACCCTCTATGGACACATGTCATCCATTTAAGAGGGGGGTAATGGTTACCTCCCTTGAAGGGGGTGAGCAAAAGTGTTCTCTCTTTTGTTTCATTGCAGCAAAATTGCTTGCTCAAAAGTCAAAACTATGCATTAGTTTTGCATTTTATTGCAGAAAAGATAAATGCAACAATTACCAAAAAACTATTTCAATTTGTTGTATTTTGTGGTTGATTTCCTTTATCCCTATAAATTTTATTGGATGTGTAAATTGGAAAAAATGGGTGCCTAAAAAAGAAAAACATAATTAAAATTACAAATGATGTTTAAGGATAGTTTCGGTATTTTAATGGGTGTAAAAAGTAAAAATTAATTTTAAAATTTTTAATATGGGCTTAGAAAGTAAAATGGGTGTTGTGAGAATTTTTTTTGGTTTAGCAATTATGTTTGAATTACCGATTAATTACAAACTTCTGATGATTGCTTTGAGAGTTAAAAAGAATAATATAAGCCAAAGTAAAAAAATGAATTTGCTACAACCAAACGAGATCAGTTTGCATATCTCACTAGACAGAACAACAATACTTGACCAACAATCGACAAAGAACTGGATGTCTTAATAAAAACATGATAGCAGTATCCTTTCATTTCATTTTTATTTTCTATGTAACAATCACGTGGCAGAGGGATCAAAGCAGAGTTTGAGACCTAAACATCTGCCATTTAAATTTTATAAGCAACCAAGAAAAAAAAAAAATCCAACGGGTTACTTTATTTATTTATTTCAAGATGATACATCTTAAGCTCACATGCATAATTGACGTAGAAATTTGTGAACAATGATATCATACCATAAGTTAACTTTGTCGGAGAATATCAAAGGTGCAACAGCTGCTACAAAACATATCCCAAACCCCACTCCAATGACTAAGAAGAACTGCCAATCAAATTCATTACTTGAAACGGGTGTTGAAGGATCAAATTGATTGCTCGGAGGTTCGCTAGAATTTGTGCAACTTTTCGTCAAAGGAGGCCCGCATAATCCTTCATTGCCCTCAAAAGAAGTTGGTGAAAATGATTGGAGTTGAGTACTTGTTGGGATCCTACCCACAAAGTGATTATATGATAGATTCAGGACAGAAAGGAAATTCAGGTTTGCTAGTTGTGCAGGTATAGGCCTATGCAAGTTGTTCATCGAGAGGTCTAAAGAGTTGAGAGATTTGGACATATGAAAAGAAGGAATAAGACCACTGAAGTTGTTCCTTGACAAGTTCAAATGTTCTATTTGGGTTAGACTACCCATTGAAGTGGGAAGTGGACCACTGAAGTTGCAACCTCCAAGATCTAATGTTGACAGACTTTTAAGGTTTCCTATGGAATGTGGTAGCGTCCCCGACAAATTTGTGTATCTGAGCTCACTGAGGTTCTGAACAAGTGCTTTCAAGTCTTGAATCTCAAGTGGCAACACACAGAAGGCGTCACCTGACAATCCAAGAGTAACCAAACTTGTCAAACTCGAAATCTCAATGGGAATCTGCCCCCCAAAGCAGGCATTAGAAAGATTGAGGTAAGTCAAATTGGTGAGGTTGGCCAACCTGGATGGAATTTGAGTTTCATTGAAATAATTAAAAGCCAAATTTAGTCTCCAGAGATGCTGAAGAGCAAAAAGGCCAGTTGAATTATCCATTCCACCGGAGATTGATTCCTCACTTAAGTCAAGACCAATAACACGACCAGCCATATCGCAGTCTACAGCAATCGGTGCTTCGATTCCACCGCACTAGACGTACAGATGAAGTAGAGTCGTAGGTGAGGCTGTTTTTCATTTGGAGTAACAAGGATTGTTGGTCACTCTGACATATCCCAGAAACCAGAATCACAGGGATGCCAAAGAAATTTATAGAAAAGGTTACGAAGAAAAGCCATGATAAAAGAATAATTCTCATTGGAGAAGAAATTATAGCTAAAACACCAAAATGATTGATCTGGTCGATTTGAGATTGAATGAAGGAGCTTGTAGTGACATTATTAATATAGGACTAGTACTAGAAGGAGGGTGACGTACAGGACATGAATTCTATTCAACTTTTTTGAATATATTAAATGTTTTAACTTTGGACTCCCTAAAAGTTGCTCTCATTTTGGCCAAATTCAGTTTACCTATCACTCCATTTTTACACCAAATTCCAGTTGCGATTGATTTTTCTTTTTTTTTTTTTATAAACAAATTTAACATATATGATGCTTGTCTAGTAAGATTATGTAAAACCAGTTGATGTCTCCTTTTAAGAATCTTTGAGAATTTGTAGGAAATTAAAAACAATAGCTGCCATTAATTCATGATAGTCCAAAATAGTTTATAAGACTATGATGTAATTTTTAATAAATCATACAAAAACTGAGAAAAGGACTTTAATATTCTTATTTTCTGATTTTAAACATATTTTAACCTTCGTTTTTCAAAAATTTATACATAATTAATTTGAATTCAATCTAATTCAAAATTTTGGTTTTAGTTTAACTCAACCAATTGTTGCTTGTTGAAGTTAGAAGTTTGGCTAAAAACCAGAGTCTTCCTAATATGTCAGCATAATTTTTTTCTTGATTAAATTTGTTATTTGAGTTTTAAGTTTCTCATTGATACTAGAGAATCTAGTTGTGAGCCCACAAACAAATCAGAAATAAAGTTATTGAACAAGCAAAAAGGGAAAAATATCTGTATTGATTAAATTATCTTACAAGCAGTTGTTTCTGATATATATAACAAAACTACCAACAAACTAACTAAGCACCAATAAAGGATTGACACCTGTACAATGACACCTATACAATAAAAACTAACTTTTATTTACACTAATTCTGTTACTCCCCCTCAAGATGGACGAAGAAGAAGAGTGAATGTCTATAATGGCCATCTTGGATAATAAAGGAAAAAGAAGGGAAGCAGGCAAAGCCTTAGTGAAAACATCAGCTAGTTGATGTTGAGTGCGAATAGGCATAAGCTTGAGAAATCCATCAGTGATCTTGTCACGAACAAAATGACAATCTATCTCGATGTGTTTAGTACGCTCGTGAAAGACAGGATTGGTGGCAATGTGGACTGCAGCTTGATTATCACAGAAAAGCAAAACTGGAGCAGGTGAAGACACTTGAAAGTCTTGAAGCAATTGTTGAATCCAAACTAGTTCACTGGCTGTAGAAGCTAAGGCTCTATATTCAGCCTCAGCAGAAGAACGAGATAAAGTCAATTGCTTTTTAGCCTTCCAAGACACCAGAGAGTCACCTAAGAAGACACAAAACCCGGTGACAGATTTTCTTGAATCAAGGCATGAAGCCCAATCCGCATCAGCAAAGGCACGAAGTTGAAATGAGGAAGAAGCAGAGAAAAGCAACCCTTGGCCAGGAGAAGCTTTCAAGTACCGTAAGAGGTGATGAGCTGCATTAAGATGGGGTTGCCGAGGTTGAGAAACAAACTGGCTCAGCTTATGAACAACAAAAGTTATGTCAGGCCGAGAAATATTCAAATAGAGCAGCCTACCCACCAGTCTTCTATAAGAAGAAGCATCAGATAACAAGTCTCCTTCGAAGGAACTCAGCTTAAGTTTAGGATCCATAGGTAGAGTAGCAGGTTTAGAAGCAAGAAATCCAGTATCTTCAAGAAGTTGAAGAGTATACTTGCGTTGAGACAGATAAACACCCTTTGCAGAACGAGCAATTTCCAATCCAAGAAAATATTTCAACCTGCCAAGATCCTTGAGCTTGAAATGACTATGAAGAAAGATTTTGAGAGACTCCATCTGACTTGTATCAGATCCGGTGATGATAATATCATCAACATAAATGAGAAGAGCAACAAAAGTGGATCCAGATCCCTTAGTGAAGAGAGAATAGTCAGATTTAGATTGAGTAAAACCATGTTGAATAATAGCATGAGAAAACTTGGAAAACCATTGGCGTGAGGCTTGTTTCAAGCCATAAATGGACTTGTGTAATCTGCAAACTAACTTCTCCCCCTGAGTAGTAACAGGAACATTAGAATATCCAAGAGGAAGATCCATATACACCTCTTCAAACAAGTCTCCATTAAGGAAAGCATTGTTAACATCAAGTTGAATAAGAGGCCAATGTTTAGCAGAAGCAATAGCAAGAAGAATTTTGACAGTGACCAATTTTGCCACAGGTGAGAATGTTTCAATAAAGTCCAAACCTTCTTGTTGAGTGTAGCCTTTAGCCACCAAACGAGCTTTATAACGCTCTATACTCCCATCAGAATTATACTTAATCTTATAAATCCACTTGCAGCCTATAGAGTGTTTGCCATGAGGTAAAGAAGTCACAGACCAAGTGTGATTAGATTCCATAGCAGCCAACTCAGCTGCCATAGCCTCTTGCCAATGACAAAACTTCACAGCTTGATGATAATATTGGGGCTCAAAATCAGTAGATATGTGAAAAAGGTAAGAACTATGAGAAGAAGATAAATTCTCATATGAAAGATAATTGTGCAAAGGATATGGAGTAGTAGTGGAAGGTATGGGTTTATTGGTCAAGAGATTACAATGGAAATCCCTTAGGTAAGAAGGAGGTTTACTAACTCGGGAAGGCCTTCGAACTGTTTCAGAAGGAACTGAATTATGAGCAGGGATTTCAATAGTATTATCAAGAGCAGAATCACTTGCAGAAGACAAAGAAGGAAGAGAACTAGAAACTGGATCAGGGAAATCTGGTGCAGGTCTTGGTAAAACAATGTCAGGAAAGGGGTCTATAAGGTCTTCTATTAAAGTGATAGTATGAAAGGGAAACAAATGCTCATGAAAAATCACATCTCTAGAAACAAATAAGGATTTAGAAACTATATCATACAAATTATAGCCTTTAGTACCTGGTTGATAGCCCATAAACACGCAAGCTGTAGCTCGGGGTTGAAACTTAGTTCTGTGAGATGGCAAGGTAGAAGCAAAGCATAAGCAGCCAAATACTCGAATGAGACTGTAATCAACAGTTGAGTTATAAAGCAATTGATAAGGAGTCATATGCTGCAAGACAGGAGAAGGAGTTCTATTAATGAGAAAAGCTGCTGTTAGAACACATTCACCCCAGAATTTTATGGGAATTCTTGACTGGAAAAATAATGCTCGAGCAACATTGAGAAGATGTTGATGTTTTCTCTCAACAACGGAGTTTTGCTCAGGCCTTTCAACACAAGAAAATTGATGAAGAACCCCTTTAGAACTGAAAAAGTCAGTAAACTGAAGTTCTGGAGCATTGTCACTTCTAAACTGTTTGATCACTTTATTAAACTGAGTTTCGATGAGGGAGAAAAACTTGGGAATAATGAAACTAACATCAGACTTCTGTTTCATTAAAAATACCCAAGTAAACCGAGTATGATCATCAACCAAAGTCAAAAAATATCTGTGACCAACATGAGTAGGTATGTGATAAGGACCCCAAGTATCACAGTGTATCAGATCGAAAGCACACAGAGAAAAGTGATTATGTGAGACAAAAGACAACCTCCTCTGTTTAGCTAATGGACATACAGAACAAGGAATATACGCTTTATTTCTTTGATCATTGGAAACAAAATGTAACTGATCTTGTAAGATAGCTAATCTTTTGTAAGATAAATGGCCAAGTCGTTTATGCCAAATTTCAGAAGTGACATTATTCACTGTAGGAAAAATAGAAGTGCAAACAGTATGAATATCACTCTTATTCTGGAAAGAGTCACTGGAATCTGCATCAATGACATAGAGCCCTTCAAGCTTTTTACCCTTGCCAATCGTCCTCAAGTTGTGTATTTCCTGAATAACACAAGCATCAGTGAGGAATCTGACATCAATAGATGAATCCCTGAGCAAAGAGCTGACAGACAGCAGATTGAACTTGAACTGAGGAACAAACAGAACATCTTCAAGCAAGAGATGAGAATTGAGCCTCACAGTTCCAATATAATACACAGGAATCCGAACATGATTTGGTAAAGTGACAAAAGCATTTTGAACAGGTTTCATATGTAGAAAAGCTGACCGAGTGAAACAAATATGGCTAGTAGCACCCGAATCCACAATCCAATAACTAGGAGAATTAAGAATTGGATTAAAGGATACTGAGAAACAGGTACCTGAGGTATGAGAGATATTAGCTTCAGTCAAATGATTGGTCAGCATGGCCATAAGATGTTGATGTTGAGCTGGATTCAACATCTGCATGAAACTGCCAACATTGCCTTGAGTAGATAAACCAGAAGTAGTCTCAGAAATCTGGTTGACAACAGCTGAAGAAGCTTGAGTAGAGGAATTATTCTTCTGTCTTGGCTTATAACCGGGAGGATATCCATGCAATTTATAGCACTTATCAATGGTGTGACCACTATTTCCACAATGAGTGCAGGGAGGATATCCATGCAATTTGTAGCACTTATCAATAGTATGACCAATATAGCCACAATGAGTGCAGACAGGTCCATCTTTCTTGTAATTCTTATTATAATTCTGGTTAGAAACAGGCTTAGCAACAGGCTTAGCAACAGGTTTAGCAACATCATTCTTAGTATAAAAAGCCATAGTATCATTCCCACCAGAACTACCAGTAATTAAATTGACATTTCTTTGATGCTCTTCTTGAGAAACCAAGGCAAAAACTTTGTTAATAGGAGGAATTGGATCCATAAGTAAAAGCTGTCCTCTCACTTGAGCAAAAGAATCATGCAATCCCATAAGGAAAGACATCACATACTCCATTTGATAATGATCAGCAAGAGATTTAATACCTCCACAAGAGCATTTTCCACAAGAACACACATGCCTATAATTGCTAAGTTCCTCCCAAACAGTTTTCATTTTAGTAAAATAGGCACTAACAGTCATTTGACCTTGAGTAAGATTCATTAATTCACGTCTTAACTGAAAAATTCGAGGTCCATTTCTCTGTTGATAACGTTCCTTAAGATCTACCCAAATTTCATTAGCAGATTCGGAATAGATCACACTAGCAGAAATCTCTTTAGAAATTGAGTTGAGAATCCAGGAAATGACCATATTATTATTACGAATCCAGGAATTGATAAGAGTTTCATTACCTCCTGGACGTGGAATAGAACCATCGATGAACCCTAATTTGTTCTTCACAGATAAAGCGATCACCATAGCTCGACTCCAGGAAGCATAATTGTCACCTGTCAAAGGCTGAGAAACCAGTACAAGGCCAGGACTGTCGGAGTGATGAAGAAAAAATGGACTAGATCCGTCATTGATGGAGGAATTGCTCATCGAAGACGAAGAACTCTGAGATTGAGTTGAAGAAATTGAGGCTTCAGTCACCATATCGAATCAAGATCAGAAGCAATTAAGAAGAAGGATCTCAAGTAATCACGAGATCATAATCAAATCTCAAAGGAAAGAAGCAAGAACAATGGCGAAGAAGAAAACGCGGAAGAAACACTCTAGTGCTCTGATACCATATTGAACAAGCAAAAAGGGAAAAATATCTGTATTGATTAAATTATCTTACAAGCAGTTGTTTCTGATATATATAACAAAACTACCAACAAACTAACTAAGCACCAATAAAGGATTGACACCTGTACAATGACACCTATACAATAAAAACTAACTTTTATTTACACTAATTCTGTTAAAAGTTCCTACCGGAAAGAAAAATTATGAAAAAGGTGAGAATTTATGAAAATCACCACATAAAATATATAAAATTTATTTTTAACCACAAATGAATTTTGTTTTTGTTTTTGTTTTGTTTTGGTATCCGTGGGTGTCCAGGCCAGCTTACGCGCACCTCGACTAATCCCACGAGGCCCTGAAGTTAACAGCCGGGTAAACCTCCAGTGGCCCCAAGAGAAATGTGGCTGCTAGGGATCGAACCCAAGACATCCGAGTTTACGGCTTGCCCCAGTGACCAGCGGCACCACCCTTTGGGGTTTAAATTTTTTATTGTTAGTAATCACATTACAAAAATTCATTTCACCCATAGACATTAAATTATAAAAAGTAGGAATAACCGAGGAAAGAACAGACAACACAAAAGGACAGAGACAGCACCACTATATTGACTGCTCGTTTATTATTCTATAGAAATGAAATTAGTTAATTTGTATATTTTCCAAGAAGAAGAATAATTATTTTCCATCCCCTTAAATTATGGAGCATAGATGGTGCAGTCGTTGGAGAATTACAGGGGAGTTGGTAAAATGGCAATGTCAAGTTGACTGTGTTGATTGTCATTTTTTTAATTATATTCTTCTTGTTGGTCATTGAATTCATTCATCAGAAAATTTAAAATAAGCTGAGAGTGATGGAGAGAGGGTGATTAGAAACTTATGATATTTGAATTTCAATTCTTTTCTTAGCAAAACTTTAGAAAAAGTAGGAATAACCGAGGAAAAAGCAAAAGAAAAGGATAATCTAAAGAAAAATCTAAAGAATGATCAAGTTATTCTATACAGTATACACGAAGCCCAGTCAGCAATTTCTAAGTCTACGATTGCTGAAAATGCAGACCAACATAAGAAGTTCCCTTAAGAGTTAAGATAACGAAGACCCTGGAATGCGTGAGCAGAGCACCCACTTGATGAATCGAATGTGTTTGTAACACATGTTGTACGTAACATGTGAAACTGCAATCTCATTATTACAAATAGACAAAAACAAATATTAGTTTTCTAGGTCTTCAACCCCACCTTTGAAAATCAATCCTCCTTGAGAAATCACACTTCCTGAAGCCTCATCACACCTCTGATTCCTGCAATTTTGACAGAGTCCTCTGTTCAAACGACCATTCTTCTAGACCAACGTAACATCATCGATTCAAAACTCAAAGGCCATCAACTAAGTGAGTCATTTGCCTTTTTGAGTAATTTCAGTTTATCTAAACACTCCGTTTTTGCCCAGTTGTGATGAATTTTTATTTTTTATAATTAACTTTAACAAATGTGATACGTGTCTAGCAAGATTATGTAAAACTAGTTGATATCTCCTTCAAGAATCTTTGACAGTTTGAAAGAATTAAACATTCAAATTAAATAGAATAGCTGCCATTCATAGTCCGAAACTTAATAAAAACATAAAAAATCACATGAACTCAATAAAAACATAATAATCACATGAGCTTAATAAAACTTAATAAAAATATATTTTTGTAGAATATATTTAATTAATTGTTTTGTATAATTTGAGATTGGACTAATAATAATATATTAAGCTCATGTGTTTAGTATAGTTTGAGATTGGATTAGATTAGCTTTAAGTAAAATAAAAGTATTATAGGTTATTTTTTTAAATGAAGTATAATGTATATATGTTAGCATTAGCATTAGAAGTATAATGTATATAGTCTGGCGCAATTTGTTGAATCAAATTTGTTTGTAATAATCATGTCCATATCTTGGACAACTTCAAACATATCACAAAGCCAACTTCAATACCAGAAGAGTTGTAATAATCATGTCCATATCTTGGTTGGCTTCAATTTTTTTCTCTAAAATTCTTCTTTCCACATTTGATCAGTTTCTGAACCCCCCGTTCTCCTGAAAAATTATAACTTTTACAATCATCGTTTCAGTTTACGACTTTTTTTTCTGGTTTCTTACCCTCAAATTTTCACCCAAAAAATTCCAATTATGAAGTTAGATCTTAACTAAAACATGGTAGGTGAAGCATTTTAGCAATAACAAAGCGGATCTGAGACATTTTAATGATTTGATTTAACATGGCAGATTGTAGTTATAAGTTATAACAAAGCAGGCTTGAAACATTTACAACAAAGCTATTGATTGGGACTTAACATGGAGACATTTAGGAACAAAGAGTACTCTGTTAAAGGATTCTTGTCTCTAACTGCTTAGATTTAAAAGTGAAAAAATAAATAAAACTAAGAGGTTCGGAATTTTATTTTTAACAAAATACATCTTCATCTCGATCCCATGGCGAATTTTCAACAGAAATTTGATGATGACAATGTCATACCATATGTCTACTTTCTCAAAAAATACTGGGGATGCAACTGCTGTTACAAAACCTATCCCAAACCCAGCTCCGATGGTTATTAAGAGCTTCCAGTCAAATTCACTGCTTGAAGCTGGTAACAGCTTGCTGGAATTTGTTGTGCCATTATTTTCTAAGGGAGGGGCACATGATTCTTCATTAGCTTCGAACGAAGTTGATGGAAATGATTGGATTTGAGTACCTATTGGGATCCTTCCCACAAAGTGATTATATGAGAGATTCAAGAAAGAAAGGAAATTTAGGCTCGTAAGCTGTGGAGGGATCTCCCCGCTCAGGTTGCTCGTGGAGAGGTCCAACTACTCCAGCTGTCGCAAGTTTCCTATATTCCACGGGATTGGACCTGTGAGAGCAGTATATGACAAGTGTAGAATATGGAGCGATTTGAATAGTCCCATCTGGTCAGGTATAGTCCCTTCAAACTTGTTGCATGATAGGTCAATGGTGGTGAACACAGTTAGGATCTTTACTAGCTCCATCTCTAGACCTTTGCTGGTAACTGTTATTGAATCCTGGTAATACAATCGGCTAAGACCCAGAAACTTAAATCGGAGGTGTCTGGGATTTGAGTGGGCTTTATCTTCATCAACCATCCTTGCCTGCCAAGTTGTTAAAAATTTTCCTGGAAGTTTTCCACTAAAGTAGTTGGAAGCTAAGTCAACAATTTGAAGACCTGGCCATGAGCCGTTAACCTCCGGACATCCAATCTTCCCATAAAAGTGGTTGGATCGCAAAACTAGGACTCGAAAACTGGAGACATTCTTTAACCAGCATGGGAAGGTATCATTGATCTGGTTATTGCCAAGGTCCAATACTTCCAGCATCGTGCAATTGGCTAGAGATGTTGGAACCATTCCTTCTAGTTGATTACCATTGAGATCTATCGTTTGTAATCTGCAATTTCCTGAAAATGTACCAGGAATAGTTCCATTGAGATTGTTTCCCTTTAAGTTTAGAACACCGAGAGTTTGAATCCCTTCAATTAAGCATGTCGGAACCGTGCCAGCCAAATTGTTGCTTGACAAGTCAAGAACTTGAAGATTTATAGCATTGCATATTGATTCAGGGATAACTCCTCTAAGGCTATTATTGGAAAGGGAAAGGAACCCGGTGAAGTTGAGAAAATTAGCGATGTCAGGTGGGATGGAAGTAAAAAAATTCCTTGAGTAGTCCACATAGACCGCGGTTGTTGGTGGTGGAGGGATCTTTCCTTGGAGCTGGTTGTAATGTAGGTCAATAACACTGAGATCGGGAAGAGAATAAGGTTCTTGCAGACCCATCAGTCGATTACATGAAAGATTTAGATGGTTGAGAGCACCATTACTGACTTTCCAAATCCAGTTCGGTATTTTTCCTGAAATTTGGTTCTCTGAAAGATCCAAAGGAAACAGTCTTGATTGGTTCTTCAGATTAGGAATCACTCTTAGATTGCACGAAGCCAATCGCAACGTGGTAATTTGGGAAAAGAAAGGAGAATCACTACTTGCATTTAGTCTCAAGCTGTTGTATGAAAGGTCTAGTCTTGTAGGATTGCGGAGCCTTTGAATTGTATCTTGCTGTACAGTGCCATTGAACTTGTTGGAAGAAAGTGAGAGGATATTAAGCGTATTGATTTAGAAGATAGACTTGGGAATTGGCCCTTCTATTCTGTTGCCACTTAAATCAATGGTATCCAACACAGAGGAGGATGCATTTGAAAATTCAGGAAGTTGGCCCTCAAATTGGTTGTTGGCAAGCTGAATCTTCTGCAGTGATGGGAGTACAAACAGTGATGGAGGGATAATTCCATTAAAGGAATTAAACCTCAAATCAACATAAACAAGATTCTGAAGCCCTTTCCATTCAGTGAACGAGATTCCACCAGACAAAACATTATGGGAGAGGTCTAGATATGTTAAATTTTTGGACATATGAAAAGATGGGATTTGGCCACTGAAATTGTTAGTTGACAAGTCCAAATAAACTAGTGAAATGTCAGTGAGATTAGACATTGGGGTGGGAATTGTTCCAGTGAAATTGCAGCGTTCAAGCTCTATTCTTGACAACTTTTTAACGTTACCAATGGAATCAGGAAGGGACCCTGAGAAATTTGTGTCAAAGAGCAACAGTGTCCGAAGAGAGATATTTTCAGGAAAGTCTGGCAAAGAACCCCCAAGTAATATGTTTTTTGATAAGTCAAGAGTCTCTAGTGTTGGTACCTGGAATATCTTTTCAGGAAATGTTCCATTTGGTAGCGATCAAATGGTTTGCTTCAATCAGATCTTTTGTTTTATAAAGCTTTACAAATTATGCAATAAAGCCATTAAAGTAGCTTTGGAATGCTTCATGAATCTCTTTTCTTTAAAATATTTAGTGATGTAAATCAAATACTACTGAATTTCTGATTCTCAAATATCTGGTATAAATATGATAATCTATTTTCTTTCTCTACTGATCGTAATCAGTGTAATATATAATATGTATATATATAATCTAAAAATCTACACCAAACTAGTACCCAAGGAAATTTGTCATACGTGTGTCCCTGATTTCTCTAGGCTCATGCAGAGATGGGGATAAACATCTGTCATACACGTGCATAGCGACTCTGACTCTAATATACATATGTGCATAAGCCCCAAAGGCTAACAATCTGAATCTGGTATTGCCGGGGACGGATACACATCTGGTGTTTGAAATCTCTTTCTGAATATACATATAATTCTTTATAAATACTTTTTTCTCAAAATATGCATAAATATTTTTTTTCTTTCTTTTCTGAAAATTCTCATAAATAACTTTTAGAATCTGGAAATCTGTTTGAAAATACTTGTAGTAATTCTTTTTATAAAATCTTACTCAAAATATCTAAATTCTCTAATAAATCTATTTCTGAATTCTAGAAATCTGAACATTTCTTAAAACACCTCAATTCATCTGTAAATCTGTTTTCTAAATAAATATGTAATTAGAAATCTATTTTCTAAATAAATGAATAAATCATTTATTTCTAACAATTCTCTAAATACTTAATCTAACATATAACTCTAAAATAAATAACTTTTAATAAAATGAATCCACTCACAGAACTCCGGTGCTCAAATCTGTTTATGGGACTAGATTCCATCAGAATTCATATATCTCTGGATCCACCATAAATTCACATAAACTCAATTTAGGAATTATGGGAAATCTAATAATTAACCACTGTATTCCAAACTTAATCAATTTATCATCACTTATCTGTTGAATATCCTGTATCCACCATATTTCTTCATCACTTGCTCGGCTATTACTCAACTTCCAAGTTCCAATACTCTCTTTCTCTCTCTAATTCTTGGTCTCTCTCTCGCCTAGCTTCTTTTTCTTTTCTTTCTTTGCTTTCTTTACTTTCTGTTTTGCTTTCACCAATTCTCCCTTCTCTCATCTTCTTCATCTTCTTTCCTTCTATTTGCTCGAATCTCTCTAAGATTTCTACTATTTATTTTGTATTTCAATTTCCTGTTCTTTTCCTTCCACGCCTCTTACTCTCTCTCTCTATATATCTCCTTATCTCTCTTCTTATTATCACTTAGCAACTCTCTTCATCTCTACAATATTTCTCTCAGTTCTATCTCTCGTCCAACTTCTTCTTCTTCTTTCTTGCTTTTCTTTATTTTCTTTCTCAGCTCGTCTCTCTGTTCTCTGTTTTTGTCTGAAATGCCATTCTCTCTCCAATCTCCATTTATCTTATTTTCTATTATTTTTTATTTTTCTTCTTATCTTCTACGAATCCTGATCCCATCTCTTTTCTAATTTTTTTTTTTTTTTTTTTTATCCTTTCTTTTGCCACTTCAATAACACATGCCACCACCATTTATTGCCACCTAAACAACCTTTCACTTTCACCAACAATTGCCACCTGTCTTTTCTTTTGCTGGCAACTTGCCTCTTCAATTGTTGTGATTTCTTTAAAACAAGAGCAAATTGTATTCGATCTCCATGAGGTTTGGTCTTTTGTATACAGAAACGACTTTATCATTGATCGACACTCACACACCATGTTGACTTTCTCTTACCTTTAAAAGACTAAAATGCTTCTTATCCCTAAATTAAATTAATAAATGAGTAATTTCATTAAATGAGTAATTTCATTAAAATCCTTACTTTTTGACGAAATGTCACTTATTTAAACGTTTTTATCATATTAGAAACTTAAGTCCCTTGTTTTTTTTTTCTTTCAAAATACATCACTTTAATCCATTTGATCAAAATAATAATGGTCAACTCTAATTATTGACGACACATCGTTGCAGTGTCGGTCAAAAGATGAACAATTAAGTTCGACCTCGCTAGCGCACGAGTCACAGAGACTAGCACAGCGGCAAGTGAGGGTATCGTTCCGCAGGGAAGTGGAATTCACCGACCGTTACCTGTTCTAGCTATTATTACAACAAGCCGAGAGAACTCGTGTGTTGCTTGTGTGGAAAATGTAAATAATAATATAAATAAATAAATGATAAACAATAATATTTACAATGATAGGATGGAATGGAGAGATGGCATGCAATGTGGTTACACTAGAGAAACAATTCAACCGTAACAATCCTTCTAATTAAGTGCTAGACTCATTTAGTCCCTCAATGTGCAAGTATTTAATAGACTCGTGTCCCCTTAACTGATCTCTAATCTCTCTCGAGTCTTAGAAATCACATCCACACATACGTATGGATTCATTAAGTACCATGGGACACAAATAAGAGCCATGTATGCCGGCCTAGTGATCTCTCAACTTTCCGATCAAATACATTGGTTATTTCGCTGGGCATGTAATGCGCAACCGCGTGGGCCATACTACAGCCAATAATTCATCCACGAGGCTAACCAAATACGGAATGGCAACCAAGTGAAAGCATTAAGAATACGAGATACCCATATAACATGAATATTATATGCTCGTGTCCCCTTAATTAATCTCTACCCTCTCTCGAGCGACATAGAGATTACATCCATGCATAAATGCTTGAATTCATTAAGGACTGTGGGACACACACACGAGCTCTACACGCCAGCCTAGTGATCTCTCATCTTTCTGGTCAAATGTAGAGGATATCACGATGAGCATGTCAATGCGACACCACGCGATATATAACACACAACCTAAATATCATTCACAAGGTGGCTAACCGAGTGAAAGCATTAAGCAATAAAATACCCCTATAACTACACGAGCACAAGAGGAATTCAATTTGTCTTTACTCTAGATACGGATTCGGTTATCAATCTCCCTAGGATGGCAAAAAAAATGGGAAACAAGTTCACCTAACACTAATGTGCATCAATGCAATTGTTAAACATTAAGAACATTCAAATGAATTAAGGGTTCTCCTCTTGACTTGGGAATTTTCCCTAAATCAATTCATCACCCATTCCAGCCAAGGATGGGCAAATGTGTCTTAAAAAGACCCATTAAGCTCAAGGATGTGAACCAAAGCCAATTTAGCAACTAAATGCATAAACTAGCCTTTTCTACTCTTTGGGGATAAAATCCCTAATACTCAAATCATTCAATAAATGATATTTTGGCAATCCATTAACATACAAACAATCATGGGAAGCTAAATTACTCTACTCCTACATTAATTACTTTACTCCTAATCCCATTCAAGCATACATGTCAATTTCTAACCTCCACAAACATAAATTTCACAATAAGAGATTAAACATACATAAATCAAAGAGCAAAACAAAACCCAAACGAATTTATGAACAAAATACATATATATAGCACATGTGAGGGTTTACAATATTCCCCAAATTGGGGTTACACATCAAAGAAGCAAGAAATTACAAGGAAATGAGTAAATAAAAGCAAACCCTTGAAGACAAGCCTCCAAAGATGCTCCATAGCTTTCCTAGCTTGGATTTGTCTCCTAATTCCTTGAAATCTAGTCTATGATGGATGGATGAAGTGAAAATGGGGGTAGTGGAGATGTTTGGGAAGCTCCCATGGAGGAAGAACCTCCATGGGAGCATGGGCCTCTCCTTTATTGGGTGAAGAAAATGAAGAAGATGAAGAAGATGGCAGAAATTTGGTGTGGGGCGTGAAAGAGGAGAAGAGAAAGAGATGGAGAGTTAGGGATTGAGTGATTCTTTTTTAGAAGAGAGAGAATAGAGGATATTTATAGTGGGGAGAGTTAGGGTACAAGAATAAGGGTAAAAAGACATGAATACCCCTCAAGAAAAGTCCTAAAAAAACGAAATCTGGTGCAGGTCGTAATACGGGTCGTAGTACGCTTTAACGTCCTGTTTGACGAAATGTTTCTGCCAACTTTCGCGGTACAGGACGTAGTACGCAATTTTGTCTAACGCGGTACGCTTCGACGAAATCTGGAAAATTTCAACACCAATTTCTTTCGTCCTTTCGCCCTGCGTTTTGGCCTGGAAACACCTCGTTATCACGCGTAGACTTCCCAAAACAAAATGAACCTACACAAGGCTCACAAAAACATATTATATTCACAAAAATGCTCGAAAACGAAAGCAAACGACAGGAAATGGGGACCTCAAAAGGTGTATAAATCGTTCCGATCAATTATATGTATAAAAGTACAATTTTACCCTTGTCAAATGATTTATTGAGTTTCAAAAATAAATAATATTAAAATGGTTTATAAATATAAATTAACAACAATTTATTTTCTTAAAAAATGTATTTAAAAACAGAAAAAAAAAAAAAAAAGGGCCCTAGCCTTGTATATATTCCATTAAACGGAACATTAATTTTTATTGAACAAATTATTTAAATTAATATCTCAAAAAAAAAAAAAAATTCCCTCAATTTCGTTCTTCTCGCTATTAAAAAAAACAATAAAAATTTCCAAAAAAAAAATAAAAAAATTATAGATGGATTCATTACAAACTTAACAATATCTTATTTCTTGAAACTAACTAATTTCACATTCAGGCTAGTTGGCGAAAAATAAAACACATATAAGAATATATGAAATTTAAAATCAAATCATTAAAAGAAAAAACTCTCGAATTACGAAGATAGACAGCGGCCGACAGTTGACAAAGAAGAGATGAGGGTAGGGGCATTGGTTGGTCAAGAAGAACAGGAGGCAAAATGTTAATGAGCGAGAAGAGATTGAACAGTTGGATGAGAGGAGGAGGAACTTTCAAGAAAAAAAATTTTGAAAGAGAAGAGGCAATAGGGGCTGCGGCTAGCTTTTAAAATTAGGTGAATGAGTGCTAGGGTTTTCGGTTTCTTTGGAAACTACTTATAGTATATATTATATGTAAACAATTTTATAGTAATATGGTGTAACCACCTAGGGCTTAAAATAAATTAAAATTAATAAGATATTAAAACCCTAAAAAATTAGGTACCTGCATGCTTGAAATCTCAAATGGAATCTGCCCAGAGCCAAATTTAGACTCTGCAGATGCTGAAGACTGTAAAGGCCAGTTGAATTCTCAATTCCACCGGAGATTGATTCCTCGCTCAAGTCAAGACCGATCACATTCTACACCGCTCCAAGTGCAGCAATCTATACCTTGGAAACAAAAAAACACCTAAAACAACCATTTAACTGAAACCTGAAGAAGTGATAGAACGTTTTGTGCCTGTATAAAGGTTGGTGAAAGACATGGTTTCTCTGCTTTTAGTAAATACAAGATCGGGGAAGGATCCGAGGACTATATCAGCATTTACTTTTCTAACCATGAACCTTATTTCTAAGAAACTGCAGGTATCACAAATAAATATTTAGAAATTTTGTTAGTAACAATGACAATATCCTTGACCATAAAATGTGGGTTGAAATTGAATAGCCTTGCTCATCTCGTAAACAAAATAATAGCCAACACTCCCAAATAAACTGAGACTTGCAGAGGTGATAGAACTCACGGTTACCTTATATAAGTGAGTGAAGGGAGGGACATAGTCTTTATTGAAAGGACTCTATGTTACGACAATATCACTGTATAAGGAAATTGCCATGGCAATGCAAAACCCGTAGACAATAGAAGTTGTAATTGGGAGACTTAGAATTAGTCTGTACATATTGACTGCAGGATTCGTTTCCTCTGTATCACTTCGAAGTTGATCTTTCCATAGATCTATCTCTTCTGACAGAAAATAAAAATACTAACCCCATTGTTTTATAATCAAGGGTTTTATTGATAACTAACCCTTTTGGAGGGATAAAGTTGAAATCTAACCCATTTTTGAAAGAATTGCAAAACTGACTCCTTTTTGACAATTTTGCCCTTTTTAATGCATTAAATTACAATTATACCAATACATTGTAAATCCCTTACCTGTCTTCCAAATCGAACACACCTCTCAAAGCCTCTCAAACAGACAAACCTCTCAAAACCTCTCAAACAAACAAACCTCTTGAAATCTCCAAATCCCTAATCTCTGTAAAATCGACCAAGCCTTCTTCAACAGCGCGGAGGAGACTTGAAGAAGACGACGGCGCGACTCAGACGACGACAGCGTGACTCACAGAGGTGACCTTGAAGATGACGATGGCGTATTGACCTTGAAGACGACGGCGGCGGCGCGACTCACCTTGAAGACGACGACGACGACGACGCGACTGACAGACGACATTTGGGCTGTGGGAAACTTCAATAAACCTAAGGTGAATGGAACAAATCCCTAATTTCCCTTTGGTTGTGTGTTTTATTTAATTAGAACATATTTAATTAGAACAAATCCAGTGGTCAGATCTTCAGATTGAAACTCGATGATGCTCATCTCCAGTCTCGGATCTATTTCAAAGAGTATTGTAATTCCTTTTCTTGTGGCCTTTTCTTGTTTGTTGCTTTATATATATCTAGATGGGAGTCGAGATTCTGGGATTCTGTCAAATGGGGTTGTGGTTGTGATTGTTTTAGGGTTTGTTAGTTTATTCAAAGTTTTGATTGTTTTAGCTAGGGTTTCGTTTGAGAAATCTGCTTCCATGAGGTCAGAGAAGCAATTGAGTGCGATTATTGGGGTTTTAGGATTCTTTTTCGGGTTCTTGATTTGTTCTGGTGTTCTTTCTAGTGTTTTGGATTTCGATCTTGGTTCCATTGATGGGTTTGGGAAGTTTTCTCTTGCTGTTTTGATGGGCTGCGTTGTGGGGTTTTTGTATATGCTTGCTAGAAAGAATGCTAGGTCGTTTTGGCTTGGATCCGATCAGCTTTGATCCAATTTGGAGATTTTTTCTTATGGATGGTTCGGTAGAATGATACTATATGTGAATTTTGTTGATTGTTTTCACGGCATTGCTTTGGATCAATCTGTTAGCTGAAATGTTTGTTAATAAGAACGTTGATAGTAGTAAAGAAGCAAATGCAGCTATTAGTTTGGTTGGGAATGTAGGTTTGTCACCGGAAAATGCAAAGGATGTTTTATTTCTTTGGGTTGCAAGAAAATGAAACAAAATCCTAACACTATTTAATTGGCTCAGCTAAAGAGAGATTTAGTTACTTAAACAAATCATTAGATTTTATTTCATGTTTCATGTGAAATTGAATGATGTTGATTGGTATTTTACATGGAAGCTTGTGGTTTGTTTCTAGGACGAGGTCAGGTAATCAATAATTTCTTCATATCATTTTATTCAGTCAGAATTCATATTGCAGCTTTAAAGTTGTACAGAAAATTCAGGTTGTCTAGTAACATTAATTTTGAAAAACATTAATTTCAGATTGTGCCATTTTAAATGTGTTTGTTGTTTCATAGTTTGTAACTTGGTTAAATTTATGATATTCTTAACGGGTGTTAGGATTTCCTAACACCCGTTAGGAATTCCTAACACCCATTAGGAAATCCTAACGTGTGTTAGGAATTCCTAACGTGTGTTAGGAAATTCCAAACGGGTGTTAGGAATTTCCAAACGGTGGATAGGAATCTCCTAACACCCGTTAGGAATTCCTAACACCCGTTAGGAATTCCTAACACACGTTAGGAAATTCCAAACGGATGTTAGGAAATTCCTAACGGGTGTCAGGAAATTCCTAATGGGTGTTAGGAATTTCCTAACACCCGTTAGGAATTCCCAACAACAGTTTGGAACTCCCAACTGCTGTTGGGAATTTCCAACACAGTTTTGAATTCTCAACTACAATAACAAATATCACCTTCAATTGCTTATTCGGTTTAAACATTTGTCAAGGCTCCTTGGAAGGATTTACGTGTAGCTTCCGTAAAACTTCTCCAGAACCTCTCACCACACATGGGCAGGAATTAGCTGATGAACTACGTAGTACAGTCGGCCAGCTTGGAAATTTTTCATGATATCATGCTACCAAATATTTTAAACTAATATAAGAGATCTCACCAACAAAGTTAGCTGGCACCCACACTTTAGAAAGCATTACTTTACAAATTTTACTGTATTTGGAGCTAATTAGTACTGTGATGAGTTGAATCATACCTAAGCTGAATCGTGCAATTTTAAAGATTCCTTTGGAACAAGATTGGTTTGGACCATTCTACTGGTTCGTTCTTGGTTTATGTAACATTTTGTCCTCCGGATTACTAAAGCAATTAGTAAAGGAAAGTATTGAAGCTTGAATGTTCATGGGAAAATTTCTTTTCATTCATCTTGTAGTCATAGAAGTTTGTTGAACACATTGTCAATTGAAAACGGGCTCAATGGGTACATTCACGGGTTGCTAGACAAAGTGTCATGTTTTAACTTGCAATATTTTGTTCAAGGGTGTTGATATTGCCACACATTAAACTCATTTCTTCACCCATTTTTAAGTGAAATTTTATACGACAAAAGTACCTTTAATATTGTGGAAAACATTGCCAGTTATGCTATGGTTGATTCAATCAATTATGATGTTTATTTGTTTGGATTAGATTTTGTAGTGGTTGTGTAGGTTTGGTATTCTGAGTAGCATTTTGGTTCAGTGATATTTATTTCCGAGTTCCTATATTGCTAGGTTCAGTGATGTTTATTTGTTTGGATTAGATTTTGTAGTGGTTGTGTAGGTTTGGTATTCTGAGTAGCATTTTGGTTTCCTAACGGGTGTTAGGAAATTCTTAACTGGTGTTAGGATTTCCTAACACCCATTAGGAACTATAGGAAATTCTTAACTGGTGTTAGGATTTCCTAACACCCATTAGGAAATCCTAACGTGTGTCAGGAAATTCCTAACGGGTGTTAGGAATTAGTGTTAGGAAATTCCTAACGGGTGTTAGGAATTTCCTAACACCCGTTAGGAATTTCCTAACACCCGTTAGGAATTCCTAACACACGTTAGGAATGTCTAATGTGTGTTAGGAAATTCCAAACGGGTGTTAGGAATTCCTAACGGGTGTCAGGAAATTCCTAACACTCGTTTGAAATTTCCTAACACCCATTAGGAATTCCTAACACCAATTAGGAATTCCTAACACCCGTTTGGAATTCCCAATAGCAGTTTGGAACTCCCAACTGCTGTTGGGAATTTCCAACACAGTTTTGAATTCTGAACTACAATAACAAATATCACCTTAAATTGCTTATTCGGTTTAAACATTTGTACTAATATAAATATTTGATGGTTTTATGTTATATTTCAGGATAATTAAATGGGAGAAGAGGTGGAATTGTTAGTAAAGGCTGCAGAACATTTCCCGACGAAGATAAACAGCACTTCGTCTGCAGAACATTTTTTTTGTTTGTACAATGTAGGGGCTGCTGCCCCTATTAAAATACAGGGGCTGCTGCTGCTGCTTTTGTCTGCATTTTTTTGGATGTGTATTGCATATATTTGTACAGAGTTACCTCTTTCATAGTGAACTAATTTTGAATATGTATATAAATATGGATGTTTATAGCAATGTGCTTGATGTTTTATTAGACCAAGATATATGAAGAGAAGTACATAACAGTTAAAAGGTCAAGCAAGATTTCTAAGTTCAACCATCAAAATAAAAGGTCAAGACTCTAAGTATGATCTGACAATAACAGTAAAGAATTCTTACCTACTAATATTGTCCTCTTTCAATCTCAAGCAATTCAATAACAGTACAGAATTCATAGTGAAACACAATTGTTTCATCTCAACCAATACAATCCATAACAATAAGGCAATTGAAAACAATTACAACCATTTCCTACTATATATAAAATTGTGGAATCAATTCAATCCATAACAGTTAACAAGTGTAAAAAAGCAATATTACATAACACTGTAGGACTCCACAAAACTTCCTTCAAATCCGTTGATTTGTGCTTCACATTCATTCCATGACTCATAAACACCCGGGCAATGACCTTTGAATACTACATAACCAACATCCCGTGCCATCCAGCCACCTACAAATAAACATGTAAAATTAATAGGAAACAAAAATTTCCTAACGCCCGTTAGGAATTCTTAACGGCAGTTAGGAATTCGGTGCTGGACATATTCCAAAAAAATTATTCAATTTTCTAGATTCAATACTATAATGGAAAATCAACCACAACAACATCAAATTCAACCAAGACCCATACTCTATTACATTAATGTAAGCTATTTTCACAAAAATAAAGAACCCAATACACAAATCTAAGTAAATAACACATTTTTAACAAGAAAAAAACTAAAAATTCTGCTTGTGAACTCTAAATTGACCACAACAACATCAAATTCAACCAAGACCCATGCTCTATTACATTAATGTAAGCTATTTTCATAAAAATAAAGAACCCAATACACAAATCTAAGTAAATAACACATTTTTAACAAGAAAAAAACTAAAAATTCTGCTTGTGAACTCTAATTGACCACAACAACTTCAAGTTCAACCAAGACCCATGATTTATTATGTAAATGTAAACAATTTTCACCAAAATATTACACAAATTCAAGAAATTCGGACATGGTTGAGAAGAACAATGTTATGAAAGTTCAAAAAATAAAATAAAAAACTCACCTAAAAGCTTCAATGGAAGGAACCCTTGTGGAGTTGCTCAATGGTGGAGTTGATTAATTTGTATTTGCAAAGGAAGAGAGAACAAAAGAAAAAAAAATTTGGAGAGGGAGAAGAATGAGTCTGACGTGAGGAGGAGAGGATAGGCATGAAGAACTGATGAGGGATATATTGAGTAAAAAAGAAAATTTAGTAAGTAGGGGTAAAATGGTACTTATGCATTAAAAAAGAGTTAGTGTTGCAATTTTTTCAAAAATGGGTTATATTTCAACAGCAGCCTTCCAAAAGGGTTACTTTTCAATAAAACCTTATAATTTTTTTGACAGTGATATATGTGTTAAGGTCCTGTGGTGACATTTAGCTTTTATAAAATCTAATTTCATAGTATATGGTGGTGGTGGTGTTTGTGCCAGTTTCTGGGGCCATTTACAAGTTCATCAATATTAGAGGTCAAGGAGGTTTCTTGGAGTTTCCTGGTGAGTTTTTTTTTTTTTTTTTTTTGAAAGGCAAACTATATAGAAGGCAAAGCCAAAAGAGCACAACAACCGACCAAGACAAGGCCAGACAGACCAGCAACCTCAACCACCAGCGACAGTGGCTAAAACTAAAACAATGTCGCAGCAGGTTGACATCGCTCCCTACAACAGAAAAGCCCCACAAAAAAAACGCCCACAACAACATAAAAAACAAGCGGGCTCATGCCCAGAACCTGCGCCACACACCAAAAACAAAACCACAGAGAGAGCACAAAGCAGAACCAGAGGAAAAGAAAGCAGGACACACGACCCCATTCGACAGCCTCCATTCCAGCATATCCTGGTGAGTTAATTGCTTGTTAATATTTTTCCAATCCAATCCAATTCCTTTATTTTATTTAAGAATATTGCTAGCATCACTTGCTCATCATTATTCAAAAAAGTGGAACTAAGTTTCATGATGATTTGGTAATATTATGAATCTACAAAATATTATGAATCCAAACACTGTTTGGAAATCTGAATGCCGTTAGGGATTCTCAACAGCCGTTAGGAATTTCCAACCGCCGTTAGGAATTCCCAACAGCCGTTAGGAATTCCATAACACCGTTAGGAATTCCTAACGGCGGTTGGGAATTCCAAACACCGTTAGGAATTCCCAACGGCCGTTAGGAATTCCATAACACCGTTAGGAATTCCTAACTGCGGTTGGGAATTCCAAACACCGTTAGGAATTCCCAACGGCCGTTAGGAATTCCATAACACCGTTAGGAATTCCTAACTGCGGTTGGGAATTCCAAACACCGTTAGGAATTCCTAACGGCAGTTGGGAATTCCTAACAACGGTTGGGAATTCCTAACGGCTGTTGGGAATTCCTAACGGCTGTTGGGAAAACAGTGCTGGACACATTCTAAAAAAATAGTTTCAATTGTCTAGATTCATTACTATAATGGAAAATCAACCACAACAACATCAAATTCAACCAAGACCCATGCTCTATTACATTCATGTAAGCTATTTTCACAAAAATAAAGAACCATAATATACAAATCTAAGTAAATAACACATTTTACCAAGAAATAAACCAAAAATTTATCTTGTGAACTTTAAATTGACCACAACAATATCAAATTCAACCAAGACCCATGCTCTATTACATTCATGTAAGCTATTTTCACAAAAATAAAGAACCCTAATACACAAATCTAAGTAAATAAGACATTTTAACAAGAAATAAACTCAAATTTTAAGTATAAACTTTAAATTGGTCACAACAACATCAAATTCAATCAAGACTCATGTTTTATTATGTAAATGTAAACTATTTTCACAAAAATATTATAGAAATTCGAGAAAATCGGAGATGGTTGAGAAGTTTGAAATATAAAAGTTCAAAAAAAAAAAAACTCACCTCAAAGCTTCAATGGAAGGAACCCTTGTGGAGTTGCTCAATGGTGAAGTTGCTTGTTTCTACTTGCTCAATGGTGGAGTTGCTTAATTTCTACTTGCAAAGGAAGAGAGAACAAAAGAAAAAAAATTGGGGAGGAGAAACAAAAAACGTGTTCTGCTGGAGGTGTGGTGGGGAGAGAAAAAAGTGAGGAAAAAAATGTGAAAAAAATGAGTAGAGAGAAAAGTGTGGAAAAGAATGGGAATATAATGAGTAGAGAGGAAAAAGTTAGTAAGTAAGGGTAAAGTAGTACTTACACATGAAAAAAGAGTTAGTTTTGCAAATTTTTCAAAAATGAGTTAGATTTCAACTTGAGCCTTCCAAAGGGGTTAGTTTTCAATAAAACCCTATAATCAATAACTCAATTTGGGCGCTTGTTGCTTTACAGCCCAAGATTGACGGTGAAGCATGAAAATTGACATAAAATGAATCCCATCATGTTCCTGTAATGATAAAAATAGTAACCCCATTGTTTTCTAATCAATAACTCAATTTGGGTGCTTATTGCTTTACTGCCCAAGATTGACGAAAATTGACATAAAATGAATCCCATCGTGTTCCTGTCGCGAAGCATCAAGTAGAAGAATCCAATAAGAAGCAGCAAGATTTCGAAAAGATAAGTGGAGGAAATTTTGAGGCTCTCCTTTAATGTTTGGTTATATGTCCATATCAGGAATAACATTCCATGGACTTTTTGGCGATAAACTCTTCCAAAAACCATTGACTATTAAATGTTGGAAGGAGGAGACAGGAGACTCCTACAATTTGACATTGAACATAATGATGGTTGAAGATGAAATCAATATATGATATCTTCTTCAACCACTTTCAGAGTTTTGAAGAACAAAATGACCAAAAATGAAACATTAAATTCCTGCGATTAAATATCGAATCAATGTTGATGTCTTCGTTCGTCTACTTCTACACTTCAGTACATTATCAGAATCTGAATTTCTGTGTTTCGGACCAACAGAATCCAAAAAGATAATCAGTTTTGATTCATCCCAATTCCCAAGTTCAGTTTTGCAGGCCGAGCCCAAACGAATTCAAATTTAACTCATAGCGGGAACAAGTCGACTCACAATTATGTTTGAATTACCAATTACTGTAATTATGAACTTCTGATGATTGTCCTAGAGAGATTATAAAAATCAGTTATTATTTCCTTAATGTTTGGTTTGATGGAATAATATAAACCAAAGTAAAAAAAAAAAAAAATGAATTTGCTACAACCAAACGAGATCAGTTTGCATATCACACTAGCTTCTTTCGAGTCAATAACCCGAATGATGTTGGGCCTGGTGGTGGTGGAGACAGTTCCATGACAGAACAACAATACTTGAACAATAGACAAAGATATAGATTTCTTAATAAAAACATGATAGCAGTAGCCATTCATTTCATTTTTATTTTATAGGTAACAATCACTGGCAGAGGGATCAAAGCAGAGTTTGAGACCCAAACATCTGCCATTTAGATTTTAAAAGCAACCAAGATTAAAAAAAAAAAAAAAAAAAAAAACCCAACGGGTTACTTTATTTATTTCAAGATGATACATCTTAAGCTCACATATAGAAATGACGTAGAAATTTGTGAATGATGATATCATACCATAAGTTAACTTTGTCAGAGAATATTAAAGGTGCAACAGCTGCTACAAAACCTATCCCAAACCCCACCCCAATGACTAAGAAGAACTACCAATCAAATTCATTACTTGAAACGGGTGTTGAAGGATCAAATTGATTGCTCGGAGGTTCGCTAGAATTTGTGCAACTTTTCGTCAAAGGAGGCCCGCATAATCCTTCATTGCCGTCAAAAGAAGTTGGTGAAAATGATTGGAGTTGAGTACTTGTTGGGATCCTTCCCACTAAGTGATTATATGATAGATTTAGAAAAGAAAGGAAATTCAGGTTTGCTAGTTGTGCAGGTATATGCCTATGCAAGTTGTTCATCGAGAGGTCCAAAGACTCTAGCTGTCGTAAATTTCCTACGGAAGACGGGATTGACCCTGTGAAAGCATTATGCGACATGTTGAGAACAATGAGAGATTTGAATAGTCCCAACTCTTCTGGTATCGGCCCTTGAAAATTGTTGGATGATAGGTCAATGGAGGTGAATATAGTTAGGATTTTAACTAGCTCCATCTCCTGACCTTTCATGGTAACTGTTACCGCATCCTGGTGGTGTTGAGTTCCATAGACCATCTCAAATTGAAGGTGTTTGAGCTGAGATTGGGCTTTCTGTTCATCAACCATCATTGCCTCCCAAGTTGTTAAGCCTTTTTGTGGTAGTCTTCCAGTAAAGTTATTGGAAGCTAAGTCAATAATCTGAAGCATTGGCCAGGAGACATGATATTCTAGGCAATTGATGTTGCCATACAATTTGTTGGTTCGTAAAACCAGGACGTGCAAACTGGAGACATTCTTTAACCAGCATGGGAAGGTATCACTGATCTTGTTGTTCCCAAGGTCTAAAACCTCCAGCTTTGTGCAATTGGCAAGAAATTTTGGAACGAATCCTCGTAGTTAATTAGGGTTCATACTCAGCGTTTGGAATCCACAATTTCCTGGAAATCTGTCTGGAATGTTTCCATAGAGATTGTTTCTTCTTACATTCAGAACACCCAGATTCTCACCCATCTCAATCAAACAAGTTGGTATTCTGCCACTCAAATTGTTGATCGACAAATCAAGAACTTGAAGCGATGAAGCATTGCACAATGATTCAGGAATGACGCCTGTAAGCTTATTGTTTGAGACGGAAAAGAGCTTCATACTGGGTGCAATATTACCAATGTCATCTGGGATGGAAGAAGTAAAATTATTGCTCGAGTAATCAACAAATATAGCCCCTGGTGGTGGAAGTGGATTTTTCCTTGAAGCTGGTTAGAATGAAGGTCAAGGAACGCCATACTATTAAAAATAGAATAAGGTTCTTGAAAACCCACCAAACTATTATGTGAGAGATTTAGACTGTTGATAACAACTTTCAAAATCCAATTAGGTATTTCTCCAGAAATTTGGTTGTCTGAAAGATCTAACTTAATTAACGAGAAATTCTTTAGATTTGGAATCATGACAAGTTTGCAAGAAACCAATTTCAGGAAGGCAATCTGGGGTGGGAAAGAAGAAAAGCTGGTACTTACGTTGACTGCCAAGTTGTTGGATGAAAGGTCAAATTCCCAAAGATTGACAAGCTTTCCAATCATATCCAGTTGTACAGTGCCATTGAACTTGTTGGAAGAGAGAGAGAGGTACATCAGGTTTTTGAGTTCAAAGATTGACATGGGAATAGGCCCTTCTAATCTGTTGCCACTCAAATCAAGGGTTTCAAGTACAGAGGAGTAAAATTCAGGAATTTGTCCCTCAAATTGGTTGCCGGTAAGCACAAGCTGCTGCAGCAATGGAAGTGCAAACAGTGATGAAGGGATACTTCCATTAAGGGAATTAAACCTTAAATCAACATAAGCAAGATGCTGAAGCTGCTCCCAGTCAGTGGACGAGATTTCACCAGTCAGAACATTTTGAGAGAGGTCTAAATGGATGAGAGATTTGGACATATGAAAAGAAGGGATTGAACCAGTGAAATTGTTGGATGACAAGTCCACATATTCTAATTGGGTTAGATTACCCATTGAAGTAGGAAGTGGTCCAACGAAGTTGCAAAATGCAAGACCTAATGCTGACAGACTTTTAAGATTGCCTATGGAATGTGGTAGCGTCCCTGACAAATTTGTGTTAGTGAGCATCAGGGTTTGTAAGGAGTTATTTTGAGGAAAATCTGGCAATGAACCCTGAAGCAGTTTATTAGACGTCAAATCAAGAGTCTCAAGAGTTGATACTTTGAATATGTTTTCAGAAAGTTTTCCGTACAAATCACAATCAACCAAACTCAAGATGGTCAAACTTGGAAGATCAGCCAAAAATTCTGGAACTGGAGATGACAAATCATTGCCATCCAAACGAATGACCGAGAGTGAGTGAAGGTCTGCAAGGGAAGAATGGATAGGGCCTGAAAGATAACAATTGGACAAGCTCAAAACCTGAAGATTAGGCAGCGAAGATGATAACACTTGGCCCCATTCATTTCCGTGGGCTGATACATTTACACCATCAAGATATAGTTCTCTAAGCTCAATGAGGTTCTTAACAAGTACTTTTAATTTCGGATTCTCAAGTTGCAAATCACCATCCTCCAAGTAACTTGATGATAGAGAGGATAGATCAAGAGTAACCAACCTTGTCAAGCTCGAAATCTGAATGGGAATCTGCCCCCTGAAGCCGGCATTAGAAAGATTCAGGTAAGTCAAATTGGTGAGATTGGCCAACCTGGATGGAATTTGAGTTTTGCCGAAGAAATTATTAGCCAAATTTAGTCTCCGGAGATGCTGAAGACCGAAAAGTCCAGTTGAATCATCAACTCCACCAGAGATTGATTCATTGCTGATGAAGATGACTCAACTTGAGTCTAATATTGCTGACATGGAGTTGCTTAGCTGGAAGATTTTTTTTAGAAGCTTCTTAGCTGTTATTGGATACAACTGGCAAGCTAGCAGTAGCTTCTACATTCTGAATTGCCTTGATATATCTTCTGCAGAGTTAGTAAGAGAGGTGTAAAAAAAAAAGAGAAAGTGAGAAGATACTGAGAGGGATTGCGTGTGAAGAGAGAAAACATTGAGAAAGTTCATGTATGAGAGAGCTTGAGTGTTTTCATCTGTAATCCATTTTCTCTTCTATATTTTGTATCTTGATCATCCTCTTGTAATCTGATTACTTCATAGTGGATTTGTCTTCACCAGCAACTGGATGTAGGTTCACATTTATTGTGAACTGAACCAGTATAATTCTTGTGTTCTTTGATTTTTTTCTTTGAGTTTTATATTGTCATCAGATTTTCTGCATCTTTTATTCTTAGAGTAATAACAAAAGTGGTATCAGAGCCTGGTTGTGGTTGTGGCTGTTGAATCTAAAGTTCTACTCTGAAGTTCTTGCTGTGATAGAATAGAACCCACAAGGTGCTTGAAGAAATTCCTGTGATGGCAACATCTTCTGCAAAGCATGAAATCGAGAAGTTCGATGGCACCAATGACTTTGCCATTTGGAAGATGAAGATGCTGGCTTTGCTTGGCAATCTGGGACTTGATGAGGCACTTGAAGGAGAGAGCAAAATGCCAGCAAGCTACAGTGAAGAGAAGAAGAAGGATATCATGAAAAGAGCTTACAACACTCTGATTCTTAGCCTGAGTGATAAAGTGCTGAGAGAGATAAACAAGATGAAGACAGCAGCAGAGGTATGGCTCAAACTCGAAAGTCTATACTTGACTAAGAACTTATCAAGTCGATTGTATCTGAAAGCCAAGTTCTTTACATATAAAATGGCTGAAGGAAAGAATCTGCAAGATCATGTTGATGAGTTTAACAAACTGTGCTTGGATTTATAGAATATTCAAGTTGAATATGATGATGAAGACAGGGCTCTTGTACTGTTACATTCACTGCCTAAATCATATGAAACATTTGCTGACATTCTGAAGCATGGTAGGGAAACGTTATCTCTAGAAGATGTTGTTGGTGCTCTGAATTCTAAAGAACTTCAAAGAAAAAATGATCAGAAAGAACAAACAGGTGAAAGTCTGGTTGTGAGAGGTAGAACTGAGAAAAGAGATCAAAGAAACAAAAGCAGGTCTAGATCTAAATCGAAGAATTGGAAGAAGATAAAGTGCTTTTACTGTCATGAAGAAGGCCACATTAGAAGACTCTGTCCCAAAAGGAAAAGGGAAGCGAAAGAAAAGGACACTGCAAATGGAGATGCTGCTGTAGTAGAGGAAGGATATGAAAGCGCTGATGTGCTTGTAGTTGCTACAAAGAATTTTGATGAGCAGTGGGTGCTTGACTCAGGTTGTTCGTTTCATATGACTCCTAACAGGGATTGGTTTGAGTCTTTTAGAAGTATAGATGGTGGTAAAGTACTGCTTGGTAATAATAAAGCCTGCAATGTTGTTGGAATTGGAACAATCAGAATTAAGACACATGATGCAGTTGAAAGATTGTTAACTGATGTGAGATATGTTCCTGAATTGAAGAGAAATCTAATTTCTCTTGGAATGCTAGATCAAAATGGGTATTCATATAAAGGAGAAGACGGTGTTCTGAAAATAACTAGAGGCTCTATGGTTGTTATGAAGGGAACCAGAAGCAATGGGTTGTACACCTTACAAGGGAGCACAATGGTTGGAGTGGTAGCATCAGTTTCTGCAACTGATATCACAAAGTCACAGTTATGGCATAAAAGGCTTGGACATGTTAGTGAGAGGGGGCTACAAGAACTTCAGAAACAGGGGTTACTTTGTGGAGACAAACTTGAGAAACTCGATTTTTGTGAACACTGTGTTTATGGAAAGGCAACTAGAGTAAAGTTTAGTTCCTCATTTCACAAAACCAAGGAGATTTTGAGCTATGTGCACTCAGATTTATGGGGTCCTTCAAGAATAGAATCTCTAAGTGGAGGTAGGTATTTTATATCAATCATTGATGATTGTTCAAGAAAGGTATGGGTATATATTCTTAAGTCCAAAAATGAAGCATTCCAGAAGTTTAAAGATTGGAAAAGAATGGTGGAGTTACAAACTGGTAAGAAAGTGAAGAAGTTGAGAATTGACAATGGCCTTGAGTATATCAATGATGAATTCAACAAATTCTGCAGAGATGAAGGCATGGTTAGGCATAAAACAGTCACCAACACACCTCAGCAGAATGGTCTTGCTGAAAGGATGAACCGGACTCTTCTTGAAAGAGTAAGATGCATGTTGTCTAGTGCAAACTTACCAAACAAATTCTGGGCAGAAGCTGTTAACACAGCTGCTTATCTAGTGAATAGGTGTCCTTCTGCAGCAATTGATTTTAAAACACCTGAAGAAGTATGGTCTAAGTCACCTCAAAACTATGAGAACTTGAAGGTGTTTGGTTGTGTGGCATATGCTCATGTTAAGCAGGGTAAGCTTGAGCCTAGAGCAAAGAAGTGTATGTTCATTGGTTACCCAGATGGTGTGAAGGGTTACAAGTTGTGGTACACGGATGGAAACAGCTCTAAAAGCTTTATTACTCGAGATGTGACATTTAGAGAACAAGAGGTGTTCATGATTGATTCAAAGTTGCCATCAACTTCTGAAAGAAACTCTACAAGAACTGAAGCTGGTTTTGAGGTGGAGCAGCAAGATGATCAAAATGACCAACAACACAGTGATGCAGATTTGATTGATCATTCCAGTAATCAACCAAATGACTACCTGGGTGATGAAGAAGTCTATGAGGAGCAAGATGACTTGAACAACTACCAGTTAGTCAGAGATCGAGCAAAGAGAGAGCACAGAGCTCCTGTCAGGTATGGTTATGCTGATTTGATATCTTTCGCATTGACAGTAGCTGAAGATATAAATGAAAATGAGCCTAGAAATTTTAATGAAGCTGTTAGAAGTAGAAACAAACAGAATTGGTTAGAAGCAATGAATGAAGAGTTGGTATCTTTGCATAAAAATCACACTTGGACACTTGTAAATAAACCTGCAAATCAGAAAATTGTAGGTTGTAAGTGGGTTTTTAAGAGAAAGGAAGGCATACCAGGTGTGGAAAAACCAAGGTTCAAAGCTAGACTAGTAGCTAAGGGTTTTACACAGAGGGAAAGAGTGGACTTCAATGAAATTTACTCACCTGTGGTAAAACATACTTCTATCAGGATCTTACTTGCTCTTGTTACTCAATTTGGATTAGAATTAGAGCAAATGGATGTGAAAACTGCGTTTTTACATGGTACTTTGGAAGAGAGAATTTACATGGCTCAACCTGATGGCTTTATAAGCAAAGGAAACGAGAACAAAGTCTGTCTTTTGAGGAAGTCACTCTATGGACTAAAACAAAGTCCTAGGCAATGTTACCTTAGGTTTGATGAGTTTATGATCCGAAACAAATACACTCGAAGCATGTATGATAGCTGCGTGTATTTTAGAAGTTTGGAAGGTAAGCCAAGGGTGTTTCTCCTATTATATGTTGATGATATGCTTATTGCATCATCTGATATAACTGAGATAAGAAAACTTAAAGGGCAGCTTAGCATGGAGTTTGAAATGAAAGACTTAGGTGCTGCAAAGAGAATTTTGGGAATGAATATTTCTAGAGATAGAAGAAACAACAGCTTGTTTGTGTCTCAGGAAGACTACATTCAGAAAGTTTTGAGAAGGTTTGGTATGACTGATTCTAAAGTTGTACAAACCCCATTGGCAGCACATTTTAAGCTTTCATCCACTCAGTGTCCTAATTCTGAAGAAGAAAAGAGTTACATGGAAAAAATTCCCTATGCTAACGCTGTAGGAAGCTTGATGTATTCCATGGTCTGCACTAGACCAGATTTGGCATACTCTTCAAGCTTGGTTAGTAGATTCATGGCTAATCCAGGGAGAGATCATTGGGAAGCTGTTAAATGGATATTTAGATATCTAAGAGGAACAAACAGCTACGGTTTGAGGTACCAGAAAGTTCAATCTGATGAACATAGACTTATAGGCTATGTGGACTCTGATTATGCAGGTGATCTTGATAAGAGGAGATCTCTTACAGGGTATGTATTTACTTTGTTTGGATGCACTGTCAACTGGAAAGCAACCCTGCAACCAGTAGTAGCTCTTTCCACAACTGAGGCTGAATATATAGCGGCCACTGAAGCTGTTAAAGAAGCATTGTGGCTTCAAGGAATTGTTGGAGAGCTGGGTGTTAGACAAGAGAAGATAACAGTCTTCTGTGATAATCAAAGCACTATACATCTGACCAAAAATCAGATGCATCATGAGAGGACAAAACATATTGATATAAGGCTGCATTTCATCAGAGAAGTTCTCTCACAAGGAAGGGTATCTGTTGAAAAGATTCACACGGATGATAACCCTGCTGATGTGATCACTAAGCCAGTCACAGGTATCAAGTTCAATACTTGCTTGGACTTGATAAATGTAATGGCTGAAACAAGGTGAGAAGAACTGAAAGTGCTGGAAATCTGCTGTGAAGGTTTTTTTTTTTGTTTTAACTCAAGCTTGAATCAAGGTGGAGAATTTGATGAAGATGACTCAACTTGAGTCTAATATTGCTGACATGGAGTTGCTTAGCTGGAAGATTTTTTTTAGAAGCTTCTTAGCTGTTATTGGATACAACTGGCAAGCTAGCAGTAGCTTCTACATTCTGAATTGCCTTGATATATCTGCTGCAGAGTTAGTAAGAGAGGTGTAAAAAAAAAAGAGAAAGTGAGAAGATACTGAGAGGGATTGCGTGTGAAGAGAGAAAACATTGAGAAAGTTCATGTATGAGAGAGCTTGAGTGTTTTCATCTGTAATCCATTTTCTCTTCTATATTTTGTATCTTGATCATCCTCTTGTAATCTGATTACTTCATAGTGGATTTGTCTTCACCAGCAACTGGATGTAGGTTCACATTTATTGTGAACTGAACCAGTATAATTCTTGTGTTCTTTGATTTTTTTCTTTGAGTTTTATATTGTCATCAGATTTTCTGCATCTTTTATTCTTAGAGTCATAACAATTGCTTAAGTCAAGACCAATAACACGACCAGCCATATCGCAGTCTACACCACTCCATGTACAGCAATCGGTGCTTCGATTCCACCGCACCAAACGTACAGACGAAGTAGAGTCAAAGGTGAGGCTGTTTTTCATTTGGAGTAACAAGGATTGCTGGTCACTCTGACATATCCCAGAAACCAGAATCACAGGGATGCCAAAGAAATTTGTTGAAAAGGTTATGAAGAAAAGCCATGATAAGGGAATAATTCTCATTGCAAAAGAATTCATAGCTAAAACACCAAAAATAACTGATCAAACTTGATTGAAAGAAAGAGCTTGTGGTGACAATATTAATATAGACTAGCCAAAGAGGAGATATTTGAGATAAGAAGGAGGATCTGCGGAAGAAATTTATGAGACCACCCTAATGCGCGAAGGGCCCATTTGTTGACTGACTCAAATGTGTTTGTAACATGTGAAACTGCAATTTCATAACAATTTCAACCCTGATTCCTGGAATTTCAACCTAGTCCTCTGTTCACACAACTATTCTTCTTGACCAAAGACTTTGTCGGGGACAATCCCAAATTTGTAGACCATAAAAGCTCTAATTGGGAGACGTACACAAAAGAATTGTCAAGGAGTGTCAAAGAAGGAGGAGGCACCCACCAGCAAGTAGTCAAGACTCAAGAGTATGAAAAGATGAGCGAAGAAGGAAATTGTGAGTCTCGCATTAAATCTTTGGTTAAGGAGTAATATTAACTATTAAGCAGATCGAAGACTTACAGAACTGTCCAGTCCCATCTTCCACAATGTCTTCTTTTTATAGATATAAATAACTCTTTATTTAACATCTTAAAGGCAACTAGTTTTTCAACCCAAAATATTTGATATCTTCTCCAACCTCTTTGAGAGTTTCAAAGAACAAAATGACTAAAAATAAAACATTAATTTCCTGCAATTAAACAAGGTGCATCCTAAACCAACATCATTGAGTCAATTAACCAAGGTCCCTTATTTGCATTATTATCAAGTAATTAACACGGGTATGCATCCAACACTTGCATCTTTTGAGTCAATAACAGGGCCCAGACCCAGAGTCATATCAGGCTTTAATGGTGATGCTAGTACCGCTACAGAAGCAGAAGACTTTTATTGTCAACAAACAAGGGAAATTATTGTGAGTCCACAAGAAAAGAGAAAGACCTTAGCTCACGACGCGCGTTCCACTTATATCACACTATGTGGTATGAGTAATCTTATACACGGCAGGATATTATAAGAAGGCCCACCGAAGCTTTTCACACTTTAAGATAGTGTGCGGCTGCAACTCGTGCAATCAGTTGCAGCAACGGTAGATGCATACTTCAATCTACCCAGAATTTGAAGATGATTTACACTCGTAACTATAATACCTGCTCAAGCTGTTATGCTTTGAAGGTAAATTTTGTGTACTATTTCAGGAGTGCTTAAGTATATAAATTTTAGAAAGATTTTCGAGTTTGTCAGGTTGTTAGGTTGGTCTAGTGGTAAATCCTTTGTACTCACACCAATGATATTTTATAGTGTAATCGATCCTAGCCCTTTTTATAAAGTAGGTTTGAACTTTTGACTAACCAAATTTGCTCTCCTGTGTTGCAATGGAAAAGCAGCCCAACTTGTAAACTGGAATCTGGAAAATAGAGGAAGAAAAGTAGGATTAAGAAAGGAAAAAGAAAGGTGGAAAACCTGCATCTTTTGTCTGCCACAAATTGTTGAATCCAATAAGGAAATTATATACAAACAGTTGAGATTTGTTTGTTTGTATAAAACATTAATTTCCTGCGATTAAACAAGGTGCATCCTAAACCAGCATCATTGAGTCAATTAACCAAGGTCCCTCATTTGCATTATTATCAAGTAATTAACACGGGTATGCATCCAACACTTGCATCTTTTGAGTCAATAACAGGGCCCAGGAGTCATATCAGGCTTTAATGGAGATGCTATTACCGCTACAGAAGCAACACTAGCTAGTACAGCTGCAGAAACAGAAGACTTTTATTGTCAACAAACAAGGGAAATTATTGTGAGTCAGAAAAGAATTAGATCATAATTGCTTACATGTTCTTGGTCTATAACGACTCGTTTTCAGATTTAGATTTTACGTGTTGTGGACTTAATTGCTTAAATGTTTTGTTAAATGTCCATATCAGGACTAACATTAATTACAAAACTTTTACACAACTGTCCAGTCCCATCTTCCACAATGTCTTCTTTCTATAGATAACTAGTTTACAGCCTGCCCGATGTGCGGGTACCGTCAAATATAACGAAATCATCAATGGATTTATGCTTTAAAATTTCTTCATATTCTTTTAATTGCTTTCAATGTTCAAAAATTTTCAAGTGCCTCTGACATCAGCCTTGAATTGTAATAATTTTTGATCATTTCAAATCCAATTTAAGGTGTAAACTGTTTGATTTGTGAAAGGAAAATAAACAAATCAAACGCAATCGTCATTGGATGTATATTTTAAAATTTCGTTGAATTCTTCTATTTTTGCTTTCAATGCTCTAATTATAATAAATCATCATGCTTTATACATTGAATACATATACACACATACATTTAAAGTATATTAAATAGATGAAATAGAATAAATGCTTAATTCATATATTAAATATATGGAATAAAAGGAATGACAATAGAATATGAAGAAAAAAAAAATTAAGATTATGAAAGAATTAAATATTTATTAATAATATTAAAAATATTTATCAATCATATATTGAATATATTGAATGAAAGGAATGTTATAAGAATACGAAAGAATTAAATATTTATTAATTTTATATTAAATAGGAGGAATGCCAAAAGAATATGAAAAAAATAATATTAAAAAATAAATATTTAATATATTTATTAATCATATATTAAATAGATTGAATATTTATTAATCATATATTAAATTGATTGAATATAAGGAATGCTTAAAGAATATGAAAAAAAAAAATTTATTAATAATATTAAATATATTTATTAATAATATATTTAATGGATTGAATAGGTGAAGAATATGAAAAATTATTTATTTATTAGTAATAAATTGATATATATTAAACAAATTTGTTTATCATATATTGAATAAATTAAATAGGAGGAATGCCAAAAGAATATGATAAAAATTAATATTAATAACAATTAAATATATGAGAATTAATGGACAAATAATGGAGAATTTCACTTTTGCATTTTTATTGTTATCAACCAATCACAAACATCAATTATTGACTAATGGTAAAAGTTAACATCAACATATCAAAGTGGGTAAAAAAGCACATATAATTGAGCTTGGTGCTTGGGATTGAGACCGTGTCACCTTTAAAAAATATATATTTAAAATTTGTATCAACCATTGCTAATTATTAAACACATGCCAATTACTACTCTCCAACTCTATCTTTTAACAATAGATATTTGTCATAATATTAAATTTATTTGTAACAAAAACCCCAAAATATAAATCAATAAAAACAAATACAATATGTCAAACCATCAAAAAAACTCAAGGACGAACCTCCCATATCAAAAGCAATCAAAATCTCATCATGGGTAAAATAGATGTACCAGTCATGTATGGGTACCGATACAAAATTTCATTAAAAAAATATGTGAAGAAATAAAAAAGTGAGAAAAGATCACTTGAAAATCTTAGCTCTGCTACACAAATAGGAATAAAAAAAAAATAGATAAAACGGTTATTGGGTTCTTTGAATGTTGTCATGAGAGTTTAAAAGATTGTTCTTTGTTTGTTTTGATTCCATTAACTTCGCAAATCTCACAAAAACAAAATTAAACGAATACTGGATCCTCTAAAGTTGAAATCAAATAAAACAAAAAAGAAAAAGAAAAATTCATTCATTGGTATAGTCGACAAACAACAAATACAAATAAATTCAAGATTAAATCTTGATTAGCGAAATAAAATAAAAGACTTATTAGAGTAATTATAATAGTAAATCCACTGTGTTCATCAGCCATCCTAGCGAGCCAAGGTGGACACTTGGACGAACAAATTCAACCCCCTATTGCAGTTCTTGCACCACAACACTCAAAAGTCCTCCAATGCATCCTAGATCATAGCTTCAGTCACAATGAAAGAGAAAATCTCTCCTAAGCTCTCTGAAATTGAATCAGCATCATGATCTGTACTTATAAAGCCAAAAGCATACATTGGAATTTAGAACCGCTATTTTCACAGTCATGAATAGACAAAGGGAGAAGCAAAATAGATAATAGCATTTAGGTTGGTTACCACTTGCAATATCCTCAAAATCCAAGCGAAGTCTACCTATTTATAATGGTAAACATCTGCAAGAAAAACGGCACACATTTTTTTACATTTAAATTGTAGTCTTTCTCCCTTCTCTATGCATACATGTCATGACTGAAATAATAAATTATTGTGACCTTTCATTATACTTCAATTAAATAGGTGAATTATCAATCCAATCAATTTTTTCAATTAAAAAAAGAATTCAATATATATAGAGAGAGACTTTTCATTTTACTTCAATGAAATAAGTCATTGCGAATTCAAAAGTTCAATTAAATAGGCATTTATATAAATTGAGAGAAAAGAATAATAGAAGAATTTAATACCAAAGCTCCCTCATAGCGAAATGTGATGATGTGAAAGTCTATTATTATATATATGATTTTTGAAAAATTATGATAATATACTAATATGATTAATTAATTAATGTCTTTGTAACTTACCAAGTAATTTAATTAATTAGTTAATATGATAATATGATGAATTAATTATATAATAACTTTCTTTTGTTTTAATTATATTTTTCTTTTGTAGCATTTAAATTCAAAGCTCTCTTACGCTGACATGTGGCACTTTGAAACTCTATTATTATATATACTAGTGTGTAACCCGTGCGATGCACGGGTTTTATTGAAAATATATATTTAAAATGTCTTGTAATATAATTTATGATATATAAAGCACTTTGGTATACAAAAGTCCATAATTTTGCAATTAGAATGTAATACAAATTTCTTTGTAGTAGTAATTATTTCTGGTAAGGATGTGGTATTGTTTTGGATTCCAACTTGACTTATAAAACTTATATACTTCTCATTTTCCTTGTATCATGTCTTTTGAGTGGAATGTAAATAAATTCTTATTAAATTTAGAAAATCAACTAAACTAAAACACTAATCACATTAGTTGTATTTAGAAACATTAATGAAGATCTAAAGTTTGATCAGCTGCTTAACATGCATGAATTAAAGTTTGATCAACACTTTTTTTTTTTTTTCATAACTTTCAAACTTAAGAAAATAATTAATTTAAAAAGAATACAAATTTACTATTTTTGCCTTTAAGAATTGTAATAAATTTTAATATATATATATATATATATATATATATATATATATATATATATTTACTAAAGAGATAGAGAGTAGTCAAATTTCAATTAATGCAATAAATAATTTTCAATTCACTTATATAATAAATTAAACAATCCTCCAATTCTATATCAATATAATATACAAATAAAAAGGCAATCAAGAGTCTTAAAAAAAAAATCAAGAGGCAATCAGTTGATCACAAAATCAATAGGTAATTAAGAGAAAATCTCGTAATTATTGCGATAATGCATAAATTTTGTTAACCAATTCCATAATTGATTTTTAAACAATTAATATTCATAATTGTAATCAAAGTGTCTATTCATCTGCTTTGTTGATGTGTATATATATATATATATATATATATATATATATATATATATAGAGAGAGAGAGAGAGAGAGAGAGAGAGAGAGAGAGAGAGAGAGAGAGAGAGAGAGAGAGAGAGAGAGAGAGATATTTATTTTGTTTTGAAAAATATTTAGTTATTACCATTTATATAAAAAAAGGTATTTTCGAGTAAATTGAGGGCGTATTTAGAGGTTTTATAATAATAATTATTTTTATATAAAAATATTTATTCTAGAAATACTTGTAGAAGTATTCAATTTTTTTTAAAACTCCATGGAGGTTATTGTCAAGCCTAGTGAAAAATTAATTTATTGTTCCACTTGTTTTCTAAGGAAATTCCATTTTTTTTTAATAAACACACTTATATATATTGTTTTCACGTGTCCTATTATGGAGATGTAAATAATAGTGAAGTTATTATTATTATTTTTTATTATCGTACAAAAAAAAAATTATTTATTACCATTTATAAAATATATTTTGAGTGAATTTCATATATTTAGGAAAAGAATCAATTGAATTGAATGCAATAATTAATGTTTTTAATATCTTATCATTAATATTTGATTAAAAAATATTATTTTAAAATTTCGTTATATTAATATATATTACTTTTGATATTTTTAAAAATTTTTGCCACTAATTCCATATAAAACGGATTACTTTATTATATTTAGGAAAAGAATCAATTGAATTGAATGCAATAATTAATGTTTTTAATATCTTATCATTAATATTTGATTAAAAATTATTATTTTTAATTTTTGTTATATTATCATTAATATATTACTATTGATATTTTTAAAAATATTTACCACTAATTCCATATAAAACCGATTACCTTGAATTTGGTATTTACCATTGATATTTTAATTTGTTTTGGAAAATATGTATTGATTATCATTTAATGTATAAGAACAAATAAAATTCAAAAACTTTCATTTTTGGAAATAATCATTATGTATTTAATGCATATTTAATACATTCAAAAAAACCAAAAAGAAAAGAAAACAAAAAGATTAAACATAGAAAGAAAAAAAAAAACTATAAAAAAAATATGTATACAATTTATTTATTTTTAAAGAGGCAATACATTGTTAGACTTAGAACCAAGACTATAACCCTAATATTATCTATAGTAGTCTGTTTATCGAATCCATCATCCGTAAGTTCCTTTGATTTTCTGCATTGGTGGTGATAAGCGGGATCCTAGCCTTACCAGAGGGTTGCATAGCGAACAACATCTAATTGAAAATCCAAGGTAGCCAAAGTTAACATTCCTTGTTTCAAGTTTTGTTAACCAAAACAAACATGATAAAGATACCAAAATATGTCACAACAATAATCAATCCAAAATTACCTTTTTAACTACTAAAATGTTTCCTAAAAAAAAAAAAGAAGAAGAAGATAAGAAAATGATACATGAGAATGATGTGTGGCTTTTTACAAAAGGCATTTGGCAATCATCATAACAAAAAAAAAAAAAAAATTAAAAAAAAAATTAAAGATTAAAATTATTCAACAAAATATTTAAAAAAATCTATAGAAATTACTCTCACCTCCAAATGTCATCCAATACCCCACCTTTAAGGTGTTTTTGAGTTTATCTGTAAGGAAGAGTCATAGGAATGATATGGGAATAATGTGAGATTTTTGGTGGTTTTTATAGAGAAAATTGAGGAAGATGAGAGGGCTTTTGGTTATTATAATAATGTGGTTTAATTGAATAAACTTAAAGGTTGATTTAAAAGAGAATATGATGGGGTTTTGATGTTTTGTGATCATGATAATAACCATTAAGAGAATATATTTTTAAAAAGTTTAAATAATTGAATTGAATAATTGTTTTTATTAATAACCATTTGTGTAGCATTTAAACCCAAAACTCTCTCACGACGACATGTGGCGCTGTGAAACTCTATTATTATATATATATATATATATATATATATATATATATATATATATATATCATAAAACAATACAATTCACGGCTTTTGGATTATTTATTTTATTTTATTTTATTTTATTTTATTTATTTATTTTCCTGTTTGGGGAAGTGAAATTTGAACTTAAAAGTTAAAACCTTAACATTTGTCAACAGATAAGAACATTTTCTTTTAATTAATTTTTAAATACATATATATATCATATCATATATAATTGCTCTTAGTAGTTAATAAGCTGTTTTTGATTAATTGATTATAATTTAGGTTAAAAAATTGGAAGAGTTTTTTACGTTAAAATATCATTGTGTCGATCATATATATATAATTGCTCTTAGTAGTTAATAAGCTGTTTTTGATTAATTGATTATAATTTAGGTTAAAAAATTGGAAGAGGTTTTTACGTTAAATCTAAATATGTAGGGTCATCAGGTCATAAACTTACAACACTTAATTATGGCTTAAATATAAAATTGAGAAAGGAGAATAATAGGAGAATTTAATACCAATATAAAATAAAATTGAGAAAGGAGAATAATAGGAGAAATTAATACCAAAGTTCTCTCATGGCGACATGTGACGCTGGTGAAACTCTATTATTATATATATATATATATATATATATATATATGATTAGATATAAGTAACTCTTAGGAGTTGTTTGTTTTTTTCACCGTAAGACTTATTACTTCTTATATTTTAAATTAAGATAATACAGTTTGTTTGTTTTTCCAACTTATATTTTATTTTAATATATATATATATATATATCTTTTAGAAAAAAATAAAACATTTTCACTTTTATCTTATTAAAAAAGTGTTACAGTATACCTTTTAAAGTAAATTTCCATAAATGTTCTATAACAATTTATATATTTACAATTTTATCCATACATAATAAAACCTTAAAAATCAATTTTTAAAAATCCATACATAAAATGTGGTGCGATTAAACAATGGAGATGCTACCGCTACAGATATGGTCAACAAACAAGATTGTCTGTGCAACAGCTTATGCGAAATTATATCTCATTCGTTAGATCCATCTACTGCGACTTTACTCCGATAAAACAATCTAAACCTAAAAATCTTATATATATTAGAATTAGAAGACTGATGGCACATGACATTGTAGCATATCCAGATGTATAATTCAAAACACGGGATTGAAACTTGAAAGTTTGGTTTGAGGTTCATATCAGGAGAAACATTCATGATACTTTTTCATGGTTAATTCAAAAACAGTTGACCATAAATCTGGCAAGATGACGACTTACCACTTACCAGATGCCAATCCATCTTCCAACTTCTTATATTTTTATAGAAATCTATTTCTAATTTTGTTAAGATACTTGACCCACCATTATCTGCATAATTGCTGTTATTGATTCTTGTAATTGATGTTTACGTAATCTGTAAGATAGGATAACAATAATTTAGAAACCAATTTTTGGTAAGTTTAATTTGTCAGAAAATATTAAAGGTGCAACGGCCTCTACAATTAAAGCCTGTCCCAAACCCAACTCCGATGACTAAGAAAAACTGTAAATCAAATTCATCATTTGAAATGGGTGCTCTAAAGGATCAAGTTGGTTGCTCAGAGCTGGAATAGGTGACCCATTAGAATTCGTGCAACTTGTCGTCAGAGGAGGCCCGCATAATCCTTCATTACCCTCAAAAGAAGATGGTGAAAATGATTTGAGTTGAGTACTTGTTGGGATCCTTCCCACTAAGTGATTATGTGAGAGATTCAGGACAGAAAGGAAATTCAGGCTTGCTAGTTGCGTAGGTATATGGCTACACAAGTTGTTCATCGAGAGGTCTAAGGACTCTAGTTGCCGTAAATTTCCTATAGAAGGTGGGATTGAGCCCGTGAAATAATTATGCGACAAGTTGAGAATATGGAGAGATTTGAATAATCCCAACTCTTTTGGAATCAGCCCATGAAAATTGTTGGATTATAAGTCAATGGAGGTGAATAAAGTGAGAATCTTAACTAGCTCCATCTTCTGACCTTTCATGGTAACTGTTACTGCATCTTGGTAGTATTGGTTTCCCAAAATCTCAAATTGAAGGCGTTGGAGCTGAGATTGAGCTTTATCTTCATCAACCATCATTGCCTCCCAGGTTGTTAATCCTTTTTGCGGTAATCTTCCAGTGAAGTTATTGGAAGCTAAATCAATAATTTGAAGCATTGGCCAAGAGACATCATATTCCAGGCAAGGAACTTAATATCGGTATCAGTATCGGCATCAATATCGGGCTTTTAATTTTACGGATATTTCGGGGATATTATCGATATCGGTGGATATTCTGTCAAAAATTAAAAAAATAATGGATATTTACATTTAAAGTTAGATTTTTTTTATAAAATTTTAGGACTAAACAAATAATTATACATCAAATGAATCATATTTCAACGATAAATTAGTATAGTTATGAGTTTATTATAAATTATAGGGTTATTATATTTTTAGTCGCTGACGTTTGCGTTAATCTGGGTTTAGTCCATGATTTTCTGACTTTACTAACTGCAGTCCAATAGTTCTCTGACAATACCAAATCGAGTCCCTACCGTCCAATTCCGTTAGGATTTCGTTGACTTTCGTTAGGTCAACAAGGGCATTATGGGAAATTCTAAAAAACCTTCTAGAAACCGGACTAAACCCAGATTAACGTAAACGTCAGGGACTAAAAATATAATAACCCTAAAATATATATAAAAAAAACTAATTAAATATTAATTTAAAATTAAAACATATAAAAAAAACTAATTAAAATAATAATAATTATTATTATTAAATGAATTAAATTAAAAATTAAAATCTATAAAAAATAATTACAAAATAATTTAATATATATATTAAATCCATTTAAATTAATAAATTAAATTAAATTAAATAATAAAAAATTAATCCATATATTAAATTATTTAATTAAATTAAATTTATTAATTTTTTATTATTGCAACAACCGAAAAAGAGAAAAATTAATATTAAATGTGTGTAAATCACATTATTTTTTATATAATTAATCAATTAGTGATTAATTATAATATAGGTAGCATGCACAACACAAGCCATTTTAATTTTACCATGTGATATGATGGTAAATGTTAGATTTAGACAAATAATTTAATATATATATTAAATCCATTTAAATTAATAAAAAATTAAAAATTAAATTAAATTAAATAATTAAAATTAAAAAAATTAAAAATTAAATTAAATTAAATAATAAAAAATTAAAAAATCCAACCAAAAATTAAATAATTATTAAATAATTAATTTTTAAAAACAAATAAATATTATTAAATCAAATAATTATTATTATTATGGGAAATTCCAAGAAACCTTCTACAAACCTGACTGAAACAAGGGTAAAGACCCTCATGCCCTCATATTAAATAAATATATTAAAAAAAATTTAAAAATTAATATTACAAATAATTAAAAAAGATTCGGACCGTCCATCTCATGAGATGGACGGTGGAGATCCACCGAATCCATCAGATTAATAAATGGTGGTGGTGTGGTCAGATTGGTGGTGGTGGTGTGATCGAGAGAGAAGAGAATGGTTTGATTGAAGGTTTGATTGAGGGAGAGAAAAGAGATTATAGTTAAGGTTTAATTTTTTATATTATTTTTAATATTTATTTTTTATTGTTATTTTAATTTTCTTATTTAGTTTTATATTAAATGATTTGTTTAATTTTTAGTTTAATTTAATTTTTAATTTTTAATTTTTATTATTTAATTTAATTAAATTTATTAATTTTTTATTATTTAATTTAATTTAATTTATTAATTTAAATGGATTTAATATATATATATATATATATATATATATAATTATTTTTTTTATAGATTTTAATTTCTTAATTTAATTCATTTAATAATAATAATAATTATTATTTTAAGTAGTTTTTTTATATGTTTTAATTTTCAATTTAATTATATTATTATTATTTAATTAGTTTTTTTTATATATATTTTAGGGTTATTATATTTTTAGTCCCTGAGGTTTGCGTTAATCTGGGTTTAATCCAAGGGTATTTCGGTCATTGTATCCTCTAACAATGCCAGTCCGTTTGTTTTAACCGAAACCCTAACAGAAGGACTGCAGTTAGTAAAGTCAGAAAATCGTGGACTAAACCCAGATTAACGCAAACTTCAGGGACTAAAAATATAATAACCCTAAATTATAACATACATAGAGTCTGTAAATAATTTTTAAAATTGAGTATTTAATAGAATAATATTTTGTTTCACTTTTACAATATTATATACAATATAAAGAGATTAAATATTTAATAAAAAAAATTATCATTAATATATATATATAGTTCCACATTTCTAATATTCTGTCATAAATCATAATTCATACATAATAATACATTGCGTGTCTGAAATTTAAAACCAAAATGAATTCTTTGCTGGTTCAAATACATAAGATACATTTCTATCTTGATTCGAACAATAATTTTCTCAAGAAAACGTGCTTGCATAGTTTTCAATGTAGTTATTAATATGCCACACGTATGTTGCTTGATCTCTTCCAACTGATCCATGAATGAGGTAGTTTGGATTTACCCAACTTGGTGGATATTGTTGATATGCATATATAGGTACTGCATATGACATTTGTGAAGAAGGATAATCAAATATATTGCAGCCACCATAACTACCATAATATGGTACATGAGAACCTAACATTGTCTACGAATCACCCAAAAAACTATTTTATGTGTCTATACTCATTGGGGAGAGAGTCATATTCAAATAATCTTCATCAATTTGACTTGTTCCTCCATGTTGTCTACCACGATTTTGATCAAAATTACCTGCATGAGCATCCCAACCCGCCGCACTAGCATTCCAACCTGTTGCACCAGCATTCCAACCTGTTGCACCAGTATCCCAACCTCCAGCACGAACATCCCAACTTGTTGCACCAGCATTCCAACCTCCTACACCAGAATCCCAACCTCTTTCCTCATCCCCACCATCTCTACCATCCCTATCATCTACATCATCTTGTCCTCCACTATTTACATCAGAGGTATGTTGGTCATCGGAAGAGCTGGTAACAATAACTCCATGATATATACCAATTTCTTCTCTAATCACTTGTTCAACATTTATTCCCATGTCTCGAGCATGAGAAGCAATATGTGAATCATGATTTCCCTCATCATTATCCAAGGAGGCAGGTCTAACCTAGTTAAAAATAGGATTCTCATTATCGTCTCCTACTTCAGCAACTACTTGAAGTAGATCCATAAAATAAGTTTCATTTACTTTATCTTTTTCAGCTGCCATATCCCTAAGTTTCAACTTCATATTATAATAACAATAAACAAGTTGTTCAAGCTTAAAATAGGCAAGACGGTTCCTTTGTTTTGTGTGGATTAAAACAAATGTGGTTACAATTTTACATTTGGATTCAAGCTTACACATTTGAGTCACAAACAATTTTTTTTTTCAGATTGCTTTTACAAAATTTTACATATTTTACACGTCCACTCTTTGGTTCTTTATCCAATTTTACTTCAAGTCCTCAATAATTTTACTATTGACTATTATGTTGGAAATTTTTATAAATTTGTTAATGCTTCTTCTAAAATAATTTTCAATCTAAATTATTTTAACAATAATTTAATTGTTTAGGATTAAAAAAATTATTTTAATAATATGCAAAATATCCATAGACTTTTGGGGTGAAATTCGTGAAATTTCTGGAATTTCGGGATATTTCGGGAATATCGGGAGATTTTTACAGATATTTCGAAATCGGCCGAATATTCTGCAGGATATTAGATATTTGCCTGTTTCGATATCGGTCCCTCCAAAATACGGATATATCGGTGGATATTTCGGTATATCTATCGATTTTAAGTTCCTTGATTCCAGGCAACCAATGGTGCCATAAAACTTGTTGGATTGTAAAACCCTATGTAGCACGGATACGGGTACGGGCCGGGATATGGATACGGTACGATACGGGGATATGGCAAATTTCCAAAAACTATGATACAGGTACGGCAGGATACATCAATTAAAATAATATATACTTATATATTTTTTTAAATAATAATATATGAAAACATATTTGATAATTCATTCAAAATCAAAACATATTTAGAATCCAAATAAAACAAGCCACATAACTACATAAATCATAACAATGTAACATATTACAAGATCCAAATAAAACATGTCACATAAGTCATAACATATTACAAAATCCAAATAAAGCATACGTCACATAAGTCTTGTTTGAATTCTTGTTCATAAAATTCGCTTTTCTTCAAGCAATATAATCCAAATATTATTTCACTAAATAAAAAGTAATAATATTATTTCACTAAATCCAAATAACATATTGTTTGAAATGGAAAAGAAGATCATAACTGGTGCATTATTACCAATGTTATATGGGATGGAAGAAGTAAAATTATTGCTCGAGTAATCAACGAATCTAGCCATTGGTGATGGGAGTGGGATTTTTCCTTGAAGTCGGTTAGAATGTAGGTCAAGTAAATTCTTATTCAAAATAGAATAAGGTTCTTGAAAACCCACCAATCTATTTTGTGAGAGGTTTAGATTGCCGTCAACAACTTCCCAAATCCAATTAGGAATTTCTCCAGAAATTTGATTGTCTGAAAGATCTAACTCACCAATTGGGTTCGGTTGATTCTTCAGATTAGGAATGCTGACAAGTTTGCAAGAAGCCAATTTCAATTTGGAAATCTGGGGTGAGAAAGAAGAAAAGCTGCTACTTACATTGACTGCCAAGTTGTTGAATGAAAGGTCAAATTGAGTAAGAACTAGGACTTGCAGGTTTTTGAGTTCAAAGATTGACATGGGAATAGGCCCTTCTAATCTGTTGCCACTTAAATCAAGGTATTCAAGTACAGAGGAGGAAGCATTCAAAAATTCAGGAATTTGGCCCACAAATTGGTTGTTGGTAAAGCACAAGCTGCTGCATCAATGGAAGAGTAAACAGTGATGGAGGGATACTTCCATTAATGGAATTAAATTCTAAATCAACATGAACAAGATCCTGAAGCTGCTCCCAATCAGTGGATGAGATCCCACCAGTGAAAACATTTTGAGAGAGGTCTAAATAGTTGAGAGATTTGGACATATGAAGAGAAGGGATTGAACCAGTGAAATTGTTTGATGACAAGTCCAAATATTCTAGTTGGTTTAGATTAGCCATTGAAGTGGGAAGTGGCCTAGTGAAGTTGCATATATGTTGGAAATATGAAACTTTTCTTAAATACTTTATGGTTATGATTTAACTATGGTTGAGTTATTGTATGGATTATGGTTTATTTATGGTTTAGTTATGATATAAATATGGTTATGTTAGTTTAGTTCAAATTGAATTAATTGTACTATTTAGTTTCTTTAGACATTTCTAGAATGTTATGGTCCTAGGTATCGCTGTGCCAGTTTAGGTATGGTTGTGTCAGGTTATTGTAGCATCCAGGTATGGGAGTGCCAGTTTAATGTAGCAGCTTGTCCGTTGGATGGCAATGATGGTATGCGATCTAATGGTTGCACTTTACTTTGTATTTTGTATATAAACCCCCTTCGGGCATTGTAAATTGTACAAGAGAGTGCAAGTAAAATGGAGAGTGATGTATGGTTAATGGAAAGAAGTAATTTTTCAGTAAATATTTTGTAAACTCTCTTCTATTGTCTTTATTTTCATGTTTATGGTTATTTATGTTTATTGATGGTTTTCATGGTATGGTTATTGTTATTTACTGATAGTGTTTATAGTTCTTTATGGATGGTTTATGGTCTTATATTTTCAGCAGAAGTATCAGAATATGGATGGTTATGGGTCTATGGTTTTTATGGATTTTTATGTATGTTATTTTAAAATGGTATTTTCATGGAGTCAATTTTTATTTTTTAATTTTTTTTAATTTTCAACATTGCAACCTCCAAGATCTAATGTTGACGGACTTTTAAGGTTGCCAATGGAATCTGGTAGCTTCCCTAACAAATTTGTGACACAGAGCAGTAGGGTCTGGATAGAATTATTCTGAGGAAAATCTGACAATGAACCGCAAAGTAAATAATTAAATAACAGATCAAGAATAACCAACCTTGGCATAGACAAAATCTCTATGGGTATTTTCCCCCCAAAGCCGGCATATGAAAGATTCAACTGACTCAAATTTGTGAGGTTGGCAAACCTGGATGGAATTTGACTCCCTGAAAGTTGCTTGTCACGTGTGTTGCACATTTTGGCAACCAAGCCAACCAAGTAAACTGGAAAGTAGAAGAAGACAGCAGCAGCAGAGAAGATATTTGGAGATAAGACAGAGGGTCAGCAGCAGAAATTTATGTGAAAGTCCTCAATTTAAGCGCACAACATGTGCAGTAAATTCCATACCGTTAGGAACTTGTATGTGGAAGCAATGCACTACAACTAAAATAAAGACTTGAGAAAAATAGAGAAAACTGAACATACAATTTTACGTGGTAAAACCCCCAAATTAATCTGAGGGAAACATCCACGGGCAAAGACTAAAAGGATTTTATTAGACCAAAAAGATTACAACCTCTCTCTAATATTTTAGGAGAGAATTAACAACAACCTTTCTCTCACACTAGAGGAAAGAACAAATTAGGGAGAAGAGAAGAGAAGAGCTTGGGATGAGAAATGAGGAGGAGGATGGGTTGCTATTTATAGGCAAATAAACCCACTTATGTAATTAATATGTGTAGTTGGGAAGAAGACCAACTCCTACCAGCCAACAAATTTGCCACAAAAAACTCCTATTTTCAACCTTCTTTTAATATACCAAATGTGAAAATGTGACTTTAACTTTTCTACATCCTCCCACTTAAAGTCATCTTTTCATGGTCTGTTTATCCTTCCGATCTTTGCTCAAATTCCTGCTGCTTACGTTTCTGCTAGACCATAGGAGGATCTACACCATATGAACTTGTCAGTATTGATAGGCTTGGTCATTACATCTGCTAGATTCTCCTTGGTGTGTATCTTTTGCATATCCACACTACCGTCTTCCACTACTTCCCGAACAAAGTGATATTGAACTCCTATGTGCTTGGTTCTGGAATGAAAAGATGGATTCCTTGCAATGTGCAAGGCACTCTGACTGTCACAAAACAGAACGATCTTCTCTTGTTTGCGCCCGAGTTCCTCCATTAACCTTTTAATCCAAATTGCTTCCTTACAAGCTTGTGTAGCCGCCATGTACTCTGCCTCAGTTGTAGATAAAGCCACAACTGTTTGTAACTTGGAAATCCAGCTCACAGCTCCTCTTGCAATTGTAAACACATATCCAGTAGTAGATTTTCTTTTGTCGAGATCTCCAGCAAAATCTGAATCCACATAACCCCTGACAGTAAATTCTGATCCTCCATAACATAATGCAGCATCTGAGGTTCCTCTAATGTATCTCAGAATCCTCTTCACAACATTCCAATGCTCTATACCAGGATTCGCCATGTGTCGACTAACCGCTCCCACTGCTTGTGCAATGTCTGGTCTTGTACATATCATAGCAAACAACTTCCCACTGCTGATGCATATGGCACTCGAGACATTTCCATCCTCTCCGCTTCATTACTAGGACTCATACTTGAGGATAATTTAAAATTCACAGGAAGTGGGGTAGAAATTGGCTTACAATCTTGCATATTGAAGCGTTGCAAAATTTTCCTCAAGTAGTTCTTTTGAGAAAGCCAAATCTTCCTGTCTTTTCTGTCTCGGTAAATTTGCATCCCTAGAATCTTGTTTGCTGGTCCCAAATCCTTCATATCAAACTCCCTAGCCAACTGTGCCTTTAATTCTTGGACTCGATCTTTATTGGGGCCTGCTACCAACATGTCGTCCACGTACAACAATAGGATAATGAAATCACCATCACCAAACCTCTTGTAATAAGTACAATGGTCTGAATTGAGTCTGTTGTACCCAAGGCTTATAATGAAGGAATCAAATCTCTTGTACCAACACCTCGGTGCCTGTTTGAGACCGTACAGAGATTTGGTTAACCTGCAAACCAAGTTCTCCTTGCCTTCTTTGACAAAACCTTCTGGTTGGAGCATATAAATTTCTTCTTCAAGTTCTCCATGAAGAAATGCAGTTTTCACATCTAACTGCTCTAAATGTAGATCAAACACAGCACTCATAGCCAGGACTACTCTGACTGTTGTAAGTCGAACCACCGGGGAAAATATCTCATTGAAGTCTATGCCTTCTTTCTGAGCGTATCCTTTCACCACCAGTCTTGCACGATACCGCTCCACTTGGTTATTGCCATCTCGTTTGATCTTATAGACCCATCTATTTCCGATGGCTTTTCTTCCATGTGGTAGTGGAACAAGCTCCCATGTCTTGTTCTTATGTAGAGCTTCAACTTCTTCCTGCATTGCTGTCATCCACAAAGATGCATCTGAACTATTTCTAGCTTCATGGAAAGTCAATGGCTCTCTATCCTCTGTTAGAAGACAGTATGCTACATTGCTTTCTGTAACATACTCTGAGTGCCATACTGGTGGTCTCCTCTCTCGAGTTGACCGTCGAACTTCTAGGGCCTCAGGCTCATCTGTTACTTGTGTCTCGTGCTCTGGTTCTGCTTCATAAGAAATTGAATCTTCTTGTTCTAGATTATTTTCCACCTGAACATCAGTAGTCTCTGAATTTTCTTTTAAAGTGATGTTGTCTTCTTCTTTCTGAAGTTGATCTTCTACAAATATAACATCTCTGCTGATGACAACCTTGTGGGCAGTGGGATCCCATATGCGATACCCCTTTACTCCATCAGCATACCCTAAGAATATACATCTTCTGGATTTCGGATCCAGTTTTGTCCTTTCTTGGGCATTGTACATCACGTACACAGGACATCCAAATGAATGTAGATTTGAATAATCAGCTGGCTTACCAGTCCACATCTCCATTGGTGTTTTCAATTCAATTGCTATCGATGGAGATCAATTTATCACATAACAGGTGGTTTTGGCTGCTTCTGCCCAAAATGAATTAGATAGGCCTGCAGTCCTCAACATAGCTCTTATTCTTTCGGCAAGAGTTCTATTCATCCGTTTTGCCACTCCATTTTGCTGAGGAGTGTACGTGACAGTGAACTGTCTTTCAATACCTTCTTGCTTACAAAATGCAAGAAACTCGCCATCTGTATATTCTCTTCCATTATCTGTCCTCAAACACTTGATCTTCTTTCCAGAATCAAGTTCCACCCACGCTTTAAAGGTTTTAAATACTTCAAACACATCTGACTTTCTCTTGATCGGGTATACCCAACATCTCCTGGAGTAATCATCAATGAAAGTTACCATGTACTTTGCTCCTCCTAGGGATATATCTGGTGATTCCCAGACATCAGAATGAATCAAGTCTAGAATGCATTTGCTCCTAGCAGTAGAACTGCTAAACTTTAATCTATGCTGTTTACTTGTGACACAATGCTCACAGAATGGTAAATTCACTGATTTGAGCCCAGGAAGCAAATTCTGATCAGAGAGAATCTTCAAACCTCGTTCCGAGATATGGCCTAGTTTGCGATGCCATATTATCGTTGACTCTTCTCCATGGTTGTTTGATGCAACACATGAATCTGCTTCCTGAAGTGTTTCTCCTTTAAGCATGTATAAATTTGAAGTGATCTTTTCTGCCTTCATAACCACAAGCGCGCCTCTGACAATTTTCAAGATCCCATTTTCTATTTGAGTCTTGCATCCAAGATCATCTAATTGTCCCAACGACAATAGATTCTTCTTCAGGCCTTTCACATGTCGCACCTCCTGAATGGAACGAATTGTCCCATCATGCATTTTTATCTTGATGGTGCCAATACCAGCGATTTCCAAGGCATGATCATTACCCATGAATACAGATCCTCCAGAGACAGGTTCATATTTGTGGAACCATTCTCTTCGAGAGGTCATGTGCCAAGTGGCTGCTGAATCTAGAAGCCAAACATCAGCAAACCGTTTTCTGCCTTCAGCAACAGTATTGCCCTCGCTGTATAAGACTTCACCATCATCTGAAGTGCTTGCTACACACCCTTGAGAGCTTGATGATTCTAAAGCTCTGTTATCTCCACTCTTCTTCTTGTTATGCCAACACTCACTTTTGACATGCCCTTTCTTACCACAACTGTAGCATTTGACGTTCTTTCTACTTCTTGATTTTGACCTGCCATGATTGTGACTCCTACTAGGGCCACGTTCCGTTGATCTCCCTCTCGTCATCGTTAATGCCTCTGCTTGTTGTGAGCTTTTTGATCTGTCTTCCTTGTTTTTACGCCTGCTTTCTTCTTCTAAAACAGCGGCTGCAACATCATCAAAAACTAGATACTCCACGAGAATATTGTTCGTGAGGTTGATGATGAGTTGATCATACGAATCTGGTAGACTTTGAAGTAGAAGTTCTGCACGTTCATTTTCCTCTATTTTGTGCCCCAACTCTGTAAGTTGAGAAAATAGAGTATTCATGATGTTGATGTGGTCGGTCATCGATGAAGATTCCGCCATTCGAAGAGTGTAAAGTCTTCTTTTCAAGAAGATTTTGTTGTGTAATGACTTGGCCTCATATAATTTTGTCAGAGTGTCCCATATCTCCTTTGCTGTCTTCTTCTCTGCTATACTTGATAATACTCCATCAGCTAATGCTAGATGCAAATTGGCAACCGCATTGCCATCCATCTCTTTCCATTTGTTATCATCTGTGATCTCTGCTGGTCTGTCTCCAATTGCTAACAAACAATTGTCTTTTAATAGAATTGCCCTTATCTTTATCTTCCACAACGAGAAATTACTCCCGTTGAACTTCTCAATCTTGAACTTTGTTGCCATTTTGTTGATACTGAACTGCTTCTCACCAGGATCGAGTTACACTATTTCACCGTGACAGTATCGTATGTGTGAATAGTACCGTATACTGGAATAGTGATCGTAGTTGTGAAGGTAGGTTCCCAGGAAAGAGAGGTGGGTCACAATGGTCCTCTTAAATACCAAGTCTTTCCTTAGCCAGAACCTTTCCTAGACATGCACTTTCCACACCACCACACTTATTTCCAGCAACCACGAATACTACATGGAGCTCTTAGTTAGTAAACTCAAGAACAATTCTTTTCTGATGTGGAAGATCAGTCAATGCTGCAACCACAGAGCATACTAAGAATTTCTGATCGGTCCACAACCACACGGTTTGACTCTCGCAAGTGTACGAGGTCGGTGTGTAATACAATGGCCGAGTAGGGATCGTTCCCACGAGGACTAAGGATTGATTACCGGCTTTTATCGATTTATATACTATTTGAACAATTAAAATTGAATACTTTTAGATTTCTAACACTAAATTGATTTCTATGAAAGCAAGTAAACACCAACCACAACTAAGATGAATGTGATAGTATAAGGAAAATGTGCTAGAACTTGAATCCACCTCACCTTTCTAATATGACTCTTGACTTACCTAATCTCTCAATTGTGCAAGTATGGATTATAGGTTCATATTCCCTCAAATCAACCTCTAATCTCTCTTGATGTCTTAGAGATTGTATCCAACATATAAAATATGCATGAACTCATTAAGATTAATGGAATACATACATGAACCCTATAAGCTAGCCTAGTGCATCTCTCACTTTCTAGTCATTTATAGAGAATGTTTTGCTTGTCTATTGATCATTCAACAAGGTAGCAAATCAAGGCAAAAGCATTAAGCATACAAAACATTCATATGACCATACAAGCACTTGTAGAGAAACTAAGTAGTCATTTTCAATGAATCAAGGGTTTGGTTTCATCTTGTTCTAGCACAAGGATATTTAGCTCATATTACACATTAAAACCATACAAAATATCAAATGAGCATAAACCATAACAAATACAAGAAGAGAAAGAAGAGTTATAGAAGTAAACTAGGATGATGATCTCCTTCTTGCAATGCTTGGTCTCCAATGGTTGCCTTCCTCTAGAATCAACTCCTCCAAGCTCCAAAGATGATGAAGAAGCTTCAAACTTGAGAGAAAAGGGAGTGTTTTCTGCTGGAACAAGATGTGGTCGGACTTGGTTGGTAGTGTGTCAATGAATGGGAGCCATCTTCCCACATGCCTCTTATCTCTCCCAAAAGACAAAAATCCCCTTCTATTAATTGAAGAGGGCCCACCAAGATTTCTAATCATCACCATCCTCTCTCACAGCCCACACAAAATCTCAGACAAAGTCTGAAAAATCCAAGCTTAGTGGCTCAAGAAATCTTCGTGAAAAGACAGAACTGGCCACCTGACGAGCTAAATCTGCGCCCTGTTTTGCGCCCTTTTTTTCGCCCAAGGGCGCAGAAATGGGAAATAGGGAACTTCTGACTAGGAATCGGCGCCCTTGTTTTGCGGTCCATGGCCGCCGATTAGGGCGCCTAATTGAGGCGAGAAAGGGTGACATTCTGGTCCCTTTCTGCGCCCTGTTTTGCTGCCCCTTAACGTCGAAATGGGGCGCAGAACACCAAGATTCTGAATTTGCGCTTTGGCCCCAATATTTCCATCTTTTTGCAATTACGCCCCTGATCTGGAAAAATTCCTGAAACACTTATTTTTAGCCGTTAAAAACCCGGTTTGCCCGGAAAACAAGCATAAAAGATACAAATAAGGGGGAACACTTCACGAATAAATAAGAGTTATCAACACCCCCAAACTTATCTTTTGCTCGTCCCGAGCAAACCGAAACAAAGAAAAACCTACAACAACTAAAATAAAATCAAATAAAAAAAAAAACAACGCATTCCTGCTGAGCCAAAAGAAAATAAATGAGATGCAACAATGAGTGTAAACAAGAGTGGGCAACCGAAAATAATACTAAGACCATTGAGACAAGGCAAGGATTCCAAAAGCCAAGGCGCTACAACAAGAGAGATTGCAATTCCATACTTAATAGTGAACTAAGCTTTAAAAGCATCGAACACAAGAGTCGTAAGATAGCATTTCGCTTCGACTCTAAACCTCTCCGGATACTCTCTTATTTTCACCACTCAGAACCTAGGCTCACTCAACAAACTCATGCGATTGGAAGTTATGCACAAAGAGATTATCAAATTACACGCATGATATTTCTCAAAAGACCGCAAGAGATAGAACGCAAAAAGGACCACAAGAACAGAATCAAACATTAAGAACGGGGCAAAACATCCAAGAATACCTTGTAAGCAAGCAAAATCCCTCATCAAGATCAATTAGGACTTCTTTTTAAGCACAAGCGAGGCGATGGTAAATTCGGCGATGGAGAGGCTAGGCGGATATAGTATTTTGGGGAGGCAAATGATTAGATAAAGATCTTCACATTACACACTTCTTCTCCTTTTGAATGAGAGTTTTAGGCACTAAATCTTATTCCACAACTATTTACATATAAACAACATTTATTCTTTTTTTTTTTTTTTTTTTTTTTTTTGTAGAAACTAAATAGTAACTTTACACCATTTACACATTTGGCCTAAAAACAAACTCTTTTTTCAATCTGAACTCTTTGAGCTTACTTCTCAATGATCTCTAACCATAATCGTTGCCAAGGGTTGGTTTAGTGTTTAGGTGATATGTGGTGATGTATTTATGGGATGAGAGGGTATAGTGATTGGTTTTATAGTGTGGGTTATCAATGATAGATCATTAAAGCATTCACACACAAGGGTAAGGGATTGTGTTTGGGCCATTTTTAAGTGACTAACACAAACATTGCCTATGTCATCTCTTGAGGCACGAACTAAGCAAGCAAACAAGGCGGAACTAAGATGATGCCCTTAAATGGATGTTCTTTAATGCCCAATGCAAGGAGTGAGGTCCTTCAAAAATTTATGCTCAAATATCTAAAAGAAGAGTGTTTAAGAATAAGAAATGAAATTCACACTCATAAGGACGCAATTTAAGGCTCTGGCCTCACACGGGTAGTCTCTACTAATGATCAAGACATCTTAAGCGCGATACCCCATTTGCTAAGACACATTAAAGTCTGGCAAGATGTGTGCAAGCAATGTGGTGCAGCTTTGACTAAAGCTACCCAAGCCCGGACTCAGTGAATCAAAGCATATAATGAAAACCGACCCACAGAACATCTCACAAGCATCTCAACAAAAGAATGTTTGAAAATTTTGAAAAAAAGGCTCATTTTAGCAGAATTTTTTTATTCCGAATTTTTATTCCAAGGCCGTACCCCCAAACTTAAACTAAAATTTGTCCTCAAAGTTTGCACAATTTTAGAAAAACGGACAGAGTTTCGTTTAACTAAGGGACTACCACCAAATGCCTGCACGAGAGATCACACAAGCACACAAAAGAATATTTCCAACCGCAAAATATTCAACTAACTAAATAAAATAAAATCCCCAAAAGGTTTAAAATAACCAGCTAAAAGCAACTTTAGAAAATAATCCGCAAGAGTAATGCAAAGCACAAACCATAACTAAAATCCTAAGATAACAAAAATCCGCAAATAACAAAATAAAGTATTTATCAACCAAAAAGTGATAGGACAGCCCCTGAATGGCTTGGATAAGATGCCCTCCTAGCCATCATACCCTGAACTTGGCCCTGAGCTCGGCCCTGCTCCACCATGATGCTCTGCGGCACTCAAGTAGCTGTCTCGGATAGCTTTTGTCAAATCAGCTATCCCTTGCTCAAGCGTGGTCTGTCTCTGCTCCAATACAGTCTGCCTCCCCGCCAAAGTGGTCTGCCCCTGCAAAATCTCACTAACCCAGTCTGGCCTATGGTCCCCTGCTGGAACTGCACCGGGGTCTTCTTCAGCAGCCTCTGTATCCCTCTCAGCAGCATGGGCAGCAGCATCTCTCATCTGCCTCTTCCTGGTGGCAACTGCCCGAAGACCGATCTCATGCCTCTGAGCAGAAATATCATTGAATGTCCTGGAGTTCAAGGGCCCATCCATCTGTGCAATTCGGTCCCTCTCCTCAGGAATCAGGCCAGCCTGCTCACAGAAGTACGTGACCAGAGCAGGGAAAGGCAGGACCAACTTGTCAGCACTTGCAGCCCGGATCATAGCTCGCCTAATTAGCTTTCCTATATCTAATCTCTCATGGTGCTTGATACAATAGAGGAGTTTGGCAAGCTCAAAAACTGTGATGGTAATCTGCATAGAGGGCTTCACCGAAACTGACAAGAATATCACCCAAAAAGCCCAAATCAGCTCCAAATCATGCTGAAGCAACTGGTTATCCTTGTCATCCCATGGCTTCACCACATGTGGCATACGCAGCTCCGCAGCAAGCTCTAGATTGTACCTTCTGAAAATGCCAAGATTGGGAATTCCGGAATCTAAATCACTATGGTTTCGAGTACCGTAGTATGCGTTGATGTCTTGGGCACTGAATCCTACATCAACTCCCCTTACTTTCACCGGAACACCCCTCTCAAACTCCTTGGGATCCATGGCTGCATAGAACTCACGAACCAGCCTTTCATTGATTCGATGAGCGGTGGTCACAAACTGACTCCAACCCAGAGCCTCCACCTGACTTGGGACCTCGGATTCAATCAGGTTGTTGAGGTCGATGTTCCTCTCACTCAAAATGGCTCTGCCCAAATTTACCTCTAACCGACCCCGATAATTCGAGTGGCGGACCCCGTTACTTGAACCACTGGCGGAAACACCCTTGCCTTTTTGCTTTCTGCTGGCTCGAGGCATGCTTGAGTCAACCTGCGGGTTCCTACAAACAAAAGATATATATATCCAAGCATATTTCCACACCAAAAATCACCACCCTTAGCTAAACCAATAAAACTAAAATAGAAAATAAAATTAAATCTACATGCATAAGCAAATAAACTGAAATTGCTAAGAAATTAACTAAAAATCATCAAATCATAATCCAAAAACTAAATACAATTCACACAACTAGCTAAAAGAAATAAAAGCATCCGAAAATAAAAGAAAAAGAAGAATTTCCAAGCATCCAAACATGCAATTCGAATTTGGCTCACAATAAACTCTAAAATCACACAAAGATTCAAGAGGAGATGAAATTAACCCAAGAGCCATCATTCAAACTACCAAAATAGCAAAACCCATGTTGTTCACGCACATCTCACAACAAAAATGCAAAACCCCTTTAAGAGATTCGAAAACTATGCCCTAACTCCATGAAAGTAAGTTTGCACAAGAAAAAATTTGAGAATTGAGAGATGAAGAACGAATTCGTGCAAGAAAAATGAAGATTGAGGAGGAGATTACCTTGATTTGGCGCGAATGGAGGAGGAGAACACCTAGGAGAGGAGAGGATTCTGATTTGGAGAAAGTTAGGGCACTTACCTGATATGTGCAGCAGCCCTCGTTTTTGTGCAGAAAACGCACCGTTTTGCGCCCTTGTTCTGCGCCCTTGCCCGCCGAATAGGGCGCAAAAATGCCCTTTTATTTAAACGGTGCATTTTGGCAGTGGAAAATTCTGCGCCCCTTTTTGCGTTTAGTGACCGCCGAATAGGGCGCAGAAAGGGACCAGAATGTCCCAAAAACTTCTGCGCCCCTGAAAACTGCGGACCATGGCCGCCGATTTCCCCTGCACCCTGATTTTTTCAGTTTTCTTCTCCCAATTTCACCCAATTTCACCCATAACCAATGCATTACATGGGCTCACCAACAAAAACAGCTTGGAAACATAAAAACAAACAACTAAGAAGAAAATCAATCCTACCCAAAGCAAAATGCAAGAAAACATAAAAGAAAACAAAAATTGAAAATTTCAAACTAGTAGCTAGCTATGTACAAAGTAACACTCCCCTCTCATTGGCTCGGATCATAGAGGAGGATCACTTCCCTGCAGTCCTCCATCCCTTGCTCCCAATATAGCTTCAACCGTTGCCCGTTCACCTTGAAGCTTTCCTTGGTATCGTTCTCAATTTCCACGGCCCCGTACGGAAAGACTTTTTTCACTGTAAACGGTCCGGTCCACCTGCTCTTAAGCTTTCCAGGGAATAATCTCAACCTTGAGTTGAACAAAAGGACTCTATTGCCAACCTTGAGCTCTTTGTAGGCTAACCTCTTGTCATGCCACCTTTTTGTCTTTTCTTTGTAAATTCTCGAGCTCTCATAAGCTTCAAGCCGAATCTCCTCCAATTCATTGAGTTGCAGCAGCCTTTTTTCACCGGCTTCTTTCATTTCAAAATTCAAGGCTTTGATTGCCCACCAAGCCTTGTGCTCTAACTCAAAAGGGAGATGGCATGCTTTCCCATAGACAAGCCGAAATGGAGACATGCCTATGGGAGTCTTGTATGCGGTGCGATACGCCCACAATGCATCCTCCAACTTGAGGGCCCAATCTTTCCTCTTGATCCCTACTGTTTTTTCAAGAATTCCTTTGAGCTCTCGGTTTGAGATTTCGATTTGGCCATTTGCTTGCGGATGGTAGGGGGTGGTGATTTTGTGCTTCACCCCGTACTTTTTCAACAATGCTTCAAATCTCCTATTGCAAAAATGGGATCCCCCATCACTCACAATGGCTCTTGGTGTCCCAAATCTTGTGAAAATATTTCTCTTCAAGAACTTGGTGACTTCATTAGCTCCACACGTTTTGGTGGGTATGGCTTCCACCCATTTGGACACATAGTCTACGGCCACCAAAATGTATCTATTCCCACAAGACATTGGAAACGGACCCATAAAGTCCACTCCCCATACATCAAAGACCTCTACCTCAAGCATTACATGCATTGGCATTTCATCCCTTTTTGTCATGTTTCCGGTTCTTTGACACCGGTCACATGCTTCTACATAGCTTCGAGAATCTCTGAAAAGTGTAGGCCACCAAAAACCTGATTGTAGGACTTTTCTTGCTGTCCTTGATGCACCGAAATGGCCTCCACACTCTTTCGAGTGGCAATGACTCAAAATCTCTTCCATCTCATCATCGGGCACACACCGCCGGATGATCCCATCACCACAAACTCTGAATAACAGTGGTTCATCCCAAAAGTAGTGCTTCAAATCTGCAAAGAACTTCCTTTTCTGATGATGATTCAACTCCATTGGTACTACATTGCTCACCAAGAAGTTCACAAAGTCGGCAAACCAAGGAACTTGACTCCTCTCAATTACAAACAGTTGCTCATCCGGAAAGTTCTCATTTATAGGCACATCAACCGCTTCTCCATCTCTTTCCAACCTTGAGAGGTGGTCGGCAACTAGGTTCTCAGTTCCCTTTTTGTCCTTGATCTCCAAATCGAATTCTTGAAGCAATAGGACCCATCTTATCAATCTTGGCTTGGCGTCTTTCTTGGCCATCAAATACTTGATTGCCGAATGATCCGTGTAGACTATCACCTTGGATCCCACTAAATATGACCGGAACTTATCAAAGGCAAATACTATGGCTAGCAACTCTTTTTCTGTTGTGGCATAATTGATTTGAGCATCATTCAAAGTTTGACTAGCATAATAGATGACATGCAGACGCTTCTCCTTCCGTTGACCCAATACGGCGCCTACCGCATAGTCACTTGCGTCACACATAAGTTCAAACGGCAAATTCCAATCCGGAGAGGAAATGATGGGAGCCGAAGTCAACTCATTCTTTAACAACTCAAAAGCCCTCAAGCACTCATCAAACACAAATGGGACATTTTTCATGAGCAAAGAACAAAGTGGCTTCGTAATCTTGGAGAAGTCTTTTATGAACCTTCGGTAAAAACCCGCATGCCCCAAAAAACTTCTAACTCCCCTAACCGAGAGTGGTGGAGGAAGTTTCTCTATCACTTCAATCTTGGCCCTATCAACCTCAATTCCCTTTTCAGAAATTCTATGGCCTAGCACTATGCCTTCTTTTACCATAAAATGGCATTTTTCCCAATTCAAAACCAAGTTTGTATCTTCACACCGTTGAAGCACCAAACTCAAATTGTGAAGGCACCCGTCAAAAGAGGACCCAAAAACCAAAAAGTCGTCCATGAATACCTCAATGAACTTCTCAACCATGTCGGAGAAAATGGCCATCATACACCTTTGAAAGGTGGCCGGAGCATTACACAAACCAAAAGGCATCCTCCTATAAGCAAACGTCCCATAGGGACATGTGAAAGTAGTCTTCTCTTGGTCTTCCGGATCTATAACAATCTGATTATAACCCGAATACCCATCTAGGAAGCAGTAGTAGTTATGACCGGCTAGGCGCTCCAACATTTGGTCAATGAACGGCAATGGGAAGTGGTCCTTCCTTGTGGCGGCATTGAGCTTCCTATAGTCTATACATACTCTCCACCCGGTCACTGTCCTTGTTGGAATGAGCTCATTGTTTTCATTTGGGACCACGGTTATCCCACCTTTCTTTGGCACACATTGCACCGGGCTCACCCATGAGCTATCCGAAATTGGGTAAATAATACCCGCATCAAGTAACTTCAAAATCTCAGCTCTCACTACTTCCTTCATGTTCGGGTTTAGTCTTCTTTGGTGCTCAATTGATGGCTTGAAATCATCCTCCATGAGTATCTTGTGCATGCATATTGATTGGCTTAGACCTTTGATGTCGGATATGGTCCATCCAATCGCCCTTATGTGCTTTCTCAACACTCTCACTAACTTATCTTCCTCAAGCTTGGACAAGGATGATGAAATTATGACCGGGAGGGTTGATGCCTCTCCAAGAAATGCATACCGCAAGTTCGAAGGCAATTGCTTCAACTCTAGAACGGGAGGTTTCTCTATGGATGGTGGAAGTTTTGGTTTTCCTTCACCTAACTCTTCAAAGTGCCACCTCTTTCTAAAGTTTGCCAAAGGAAAGGTGTCCAAGTACAAAGCATGCTCGGCCACTTCACTATCTTCATCTTCTTTGGTTGCACTTTCTCTAATGCAAGCTTGCAAAGGGTCTTTCGGATGTGATTTCTTGAAGAATTCTTCTACTAGAGGCTCAAATACCTCTACTCTCATGCAATTCTCAACATCCGCCGGTTTCTTCATGGCCTTGGACATGTGGAAGACTACTTGATCATCACCAACTCTCAAAGTCATTTTGTCTTCCCTCACATCAATAAGTGCCCCTACAGTCTTCAAAAATGGCCTCCCCAAAAGGAGTGGAATCTCCACATCTTCTTCCATTTCAAGGATCACAAAGTCTGCCGGAAAATATGGATTCTCCACCTTCACTAGCACATCCTCCATAACTCCTCTTGGATGCTTGATGGATCTATCCGCAAGTTGGAGGGTCACATTGGTGGGCTTTACCTCTCCCACACCAAGCTTCTCAAACACCGAGAAAGGCATCAAGTTGATGCTAGCTCCCGAATCAATAAGTGCTCTACTGAAATTTGAAGTACCAATAGTGCAAGGAATAGTAAACTTGCCCGGATCTTTTAGCTTGGGAGGAAGCTTGTTTTGCAAGATTGCACTGCACTCCTCTGTTAAGGCCACTGTCTCAAACTCCTCTAGCTTCCTCTTGTTTGAAAGAAGCTCCTTTAGGAACTTCACATAGGTGGGCATTTGAGCTAAGGCCTCCGCAAAAGGTATGTTGATGTGTAGTTTCTTGAACACTTCTAAGAACTTGGCAAAACTTTGAGCTTCCTTGTACTTCTTTAGTCTTTGTGGGTATGGAATTTATGGAACAAATGCTATAACTTGTGAAGGTTGTGGTGTATCATTTGATGATGTGGGGTGTGCACTAGCTTGCTTTTCTTTCTCAACAACTTCTTCTTCAACACTCTTCTCAACCTTCTCATCAACTTTCTCATCAACTTCAAGTTCAACTACAACTCCTTGCTTCCCTCCAAAACCTCTTGGTAACTCGACCTCTTTTCCGCTCCTCAAAGTAATGGCTTTACATTGTTCTTTTGGATTTATGATTGTGTCACTAGGTAAGGTCCCTTGTTGTCTTGCTTGGGCACCTCTTGCTAGTTGACCCACTTGTACTTCAAGGTTTTGTATGGCGGCTTGAGAATGTTGAGCAAGTTGGTCTATTTTTGTGTCAAGCTTCTTTAGGGCTGCATCTTGAACTTCCATACGGTTGTCCATTCTTCCCATGTACTTGGTAAACATATCCTCAAGAGATGGTTTCTTCTCCGCTTGATTATTGATGAATTGGTTTTGGAAGCCCGGATTTTGACGGTTATAGGCTTGAGGTTGTTGTTGTTGGACTTGAAAGCCGGGAGGTTGTCTTTGGTTGATGGGTTGTGGTGGTTGGAGGGTATTGGAAGTATCTTTCCAAGAGGGTAAGGGATTTTGTCTCCATGGTTGGTTATATGTGTTTTGGTATGGGTTATTTTGAGGGTTTTGGTTAGGATAATTTCTATTGTAGTTCACAAATGCCACTTGGTCAATGGATGCGGGATTGGCAAGGTCACATTCTAGGCTTCCATGAGGTCCAAAACACAACTCACAACATGCAACATTAGCTTGACTCGATGAAGCTCCCATCTTACTCACTTGCTTGGTCAAGGCTTCAATTTGAGCTTTCAATGCAGTGACGTCATTCACTTCAATCATCCCCGGGGCTTTCCTAATTTGTCTATCATTCCCCCAATGACTATTGGTGGAAGAAAGTTCCTCCAATATACTCCAAGCTGCATCCTCTGACTTTTTCATGAGAGAACCACCGGCCGTCGCATCTATCAATGTTCTTGTGGCATTACTAATGCCGGCATAGAACGACTCTACAAGTTGCCACTTCATCAATCCATGGTGCGGACATTTCCTCACAAGGTCCTTGAATCTATCCCATGCATCATATAGACTCTCACTTTCAAATTGGGCAAAGTTGGTGATCTCATTTCTGATGCCAGCCGCTCTCCCAGGTGGAAAGTACTTGTTAAGAAACTCTTGTGCTAGCTGCTCAAATGTGGCGATGGAGTTCGCAGGTAGTCTTTGAAGCCACCCTCTAGCATCATCGGTTAAGGAGAACGAAAACAACTTTAGCTTGATAAAGTTATCTGAGACTCCATTGAATCTAAATGTCTCACAAATGTCATTGAAACTCTGTAAGTGGACATTCGGGTCTTCATGAGCATTTCCCGCAAACTGAACTGTGGCTGCTATCATTGAAATCAAACCCGGTCTGATCTCAAAATTGTTTGCATTTGCCGTCGGTCTTTGAATTGAGGACAGATTTATATTCACCCTCGGCATGAAGTGGTCTTGCAAGACCCTCTCATCCGTCATATTGGCACCATCATCAGCTGGGTTTGGATTTGGAACGGGATTTGGATTAGGAACGGGGTTTGGAATAGGAACGGGATTTGGATTAGGGTCTCGATCTCCCATAGCTCTTGCTCTTCTTCGATTCCGGCGATTCCTCCTTGCGGTACCCTCAATATCCGGATCGAATTGCAAGTCCTGTGGACTGTTACTCCTTGTACGTTAGTGCATACAAGAGTAACCTGCCTGCAAATACACACAAAAGAAAACGAAAGTAACACGCCCAAACTAGTAAAAACCAACTAATTCCAATATCAATTTTTCCGCTTAGTCCCCGGCAGGGGCGCCAAAAATTGATCGGTCCACAACCACACGGTTTGACTCTCGCAAGTGTACGAGGTCGGTGTGTAATACAATGGCCGAGTAGGGATCGTTCCCACGAGGACTAAGGATTGATTACTGGCTTTTATCGATTTATATACTATTTGAACAATTAAAATTGAATACTTTTAGATTTCTAACACTAAATTGATTTCTATGAAAGCAAGTAAACACCAACCACAACTAAGATGAATGTGATAGTATAAGGAAAATGTGCTAGAACTTGAATCCACCTCACCTTTCTAATATGACTCTTGACTTACCTAATCTCTCAATTGTGCAAGTATGGATTATAGGTTCATATTCCCTCAAATCAACCTCTAATCTCTCTCGATGTCTTAGAGATTGTATCCAACATATAAAATATGCATGAACTCATTAAGATTAATGGAATACATACATGAACCCTATAAGCTAGCCTAGTGCATCTCTCACTTTCTAGTCATTTATAGCGAATGTTTTGCTTGTCTATTGATCATTCAACAAGGTAGCAAATCAAGGCAAAAGCATTAAGCATACAAAACATTCATATGACCATACAAGCACTTGTAGAGAAACTAAGTAGTCATTTTCAATGAATCAAGGGTTTGGTTTCATCTTGTTCTAGCACAAGGATATTTAGCTCATATTACACATTAAAACCATACAAAATATCAAATGAGCATAAACCATAACAAATACAAGAAGAGAAAGAAGAGTTATAGAAGTAAACTAGGATAATGATCTCCTTCTTGCAATGCTTGGTCTCCAATGGTTGCCTTCCTCTAGAATCAACTCCTCCAAGCTCCAAAGATGATGAAGAAGCTTCAAACTTGAGAGAAAAGGGAGTGTTTTCTGCTGGAACAAGCTGTGGTCGGACTTGGTTGGTAGTGTGTCAATGAATGGGAGCCCTCTTCCCACATGCCTCTTATCTCTCCCAAAAGACAAAAATCCCCTTCTATTAATTGAAGAGTGCCCACCAAGATTTCTAATCATCACCATCCTCTCTCACAGCCCACACAAAATCTCAGACAAAGTCTGAAAAATCCAAGCTTAGTGGCTCAAGAAATCTTCGTGAAAAGACAGAACTGGCCACCTGACGAGCTAAATCTGCGCCCTGTTTTGCGCCCTTTTTTTCGCCCAAGGGGGCAGAAATGGGAAATAGGGAACTTCTGACTAGGAATCGGCGCCCTTGTTTTGCGGTCCATGGCCGCCGATTAGGGCGCCGAATTAAGGCGAGAAAGGGTGACATTCTGGTCCCTTTCTGCGCCCTATTTTGCTGCCCCTTAACGCCGAAATGGGGCGCAGAACACCAAGATTCTGAATTTGCGCTTTGGCCCCAATATTTCTATCTTTTTGCAATTACGCCCCTGATCTGGAAAAATTCCTGAAACACTTATTTTTAGCCGTTAAAAACCCGGTTTGCCCGGAAAACAAGCATAAAAGATACAAATAAGGGGGAACACTTCACGAATAAATAAGAGTTATCAATTTCCTAGAGAATCTGACAACTTAGCAACTCGGAATACAACCGGAGGCTCTGATACCACTGTTAGGAACTTGTATGTGGAAGCAATGCACTGCAACTAAAATAAAGACTTGAGAAAAATAGAGAAAACTGAACACACAATTTTACGTGGTAAAACCCCCAAATTAATCTGAGGGAAACATCCACGGGCAAAGACTAAAAGGATTTTATTAGACCAAAAAGATTACAACCTCTCTCTAATATTTTAGGAGAGAATTAACAACAACCTTTCTCTCACACTAGAGGAAAGAACAAATTAGGGAGAAGTGAATAGAAGAGCTTGGGATGAGAAATGAGGAGGAGGATGGGTTGCTATTTATCCCACTTATGTAATTAATATGTGTAGTTGGGAAGAAGACCAACTCCTACCAGCCAACAAATTTGCCACCAAAAACTCCTATTTTCAACCTTCTTTTAATATACCAAATGTGAAAATGTGACTTTAACTTTTCTACATATACAGTACTAAAAAAACACTTTTAAGTGATAAGACATGAAAAACCAAACACTTGAAAAAAAAAAAAAAAAGAGTTCAATTTTTATTGAATAAGAAGACATTTTCATCTCACACGACGAATTGACAAAAGAAATTTGTGGATGAGAATGTCATACCATATATCTATTTTTTTAAAATATAATGGGGATGCAACCGCTGCTCCAAAGCCTACCCCAAATCCAGCTCCAATTGCTATTATGAATTGCCAGTCAAATTCAAATTTGTTGCTTGAAGCTGCAGGTAGCTCATTCAAATTTGTTGTGCGATCATCATTGGTCAAAGGAGGCCCATACAATCCTTCATTTCCTTCAAAAGAAATTGATGTAAAACTCTGGAGCTGTGCACTTGATGGAATCTTTCCAACCAAGTGATTATATGAGAGATTCAAGAAAGAAAGGAAATTTAGATTTGCAAGCTGTGTTGGGATCTCCCCACTCAAGTTGTTCACTGAGAGGTCCAAGGACTCTAGTTGTCCTAATTTACCTATAGAGGATGGGATTGAGCCCGTGAGAGCATTATGTGACAAGTTGAGAACATAGAGTGATTTGAGTTGTCCGATCTCTTCTGGAATTGGCCCTTGAAAATCATTTGATGATAAGTCAATGGAAGTGAACAAAGTTAGGATCTTCACAAGCTCCATCTCCATACCTTTGCTGGTAACTGTTACTGCATCCTGGTAATACAACTGGCTGAGACCCATGAATTCAAACCGGAGGTGTTCGAGCTGAGGTTGTGCTTTACCTTCATCAACCATCATTGCCTCCCATGTTTTTAAGCCTTTTTGTGGTAGTTTTCCAGTAAAGTTGTTGGAAGCCAAGTCGAAAATTTGTAGTTGTGGCCAGGAGACGTCACGTTCTAGGCAATCGATGTTTCCATTGAATCTATTGGATCGCAGAACTAGGACACGCAAACTGGAGACATTCTTCAACCAGCATGGAAATGCATCATTGATGTGGTTGTTTCCAAGGTCGAAAACCTCTAGTACTCTGCAATTAGCCAGAGATTTTGGAATGATTCCCTCTAGCTGATTTCCATTCATATATAGAGTTTGCAGTCCACAATTTTCTGGAAACAAGTCAGAAATGGTGCCATTGAGGCTATTTCTCCTTAAATTCAGAACACCGAGATTCTCACTGCTTTGAATTAAACATGCCGGTATGCTGCCACTCAAATTGTTGCTCGACAAGTCGAGAACTTGAAGATTTTTAACTGTGCATATCGATTCAGGGATGACTCCTGTTATCCTATTGTTCGAAAGGGAAAAAAACGTGGTGTAGAGGAGGAGATTACCAATGTCAGTTGGGATGGAAGAAATAAAATTATTGCTCGAGTAGTCCACGTACACAGCTAATGGTGGTGGGGGTGGGATCTTTCCTTGTAGCTGATTAGAGTGTAGATCAAGGAAACTGAGATCAGGAATAGAGTAAGGCTCCTGCAAACTCAGCAGGAGATTTCGTGAAAGATTTAGATGGACCAGATGACCATTACCAACTTCCCAAATCCAATTAGGTATTTCTCCAGGAATTCGGTTGTCTGAGAGGTCTAAATGAAACATGGTTGATTGGTTCCTTAGATTAGGAATCTTGCTCAGTTTACAAGAAGCCAACTTCAATGTGGTAATTCGGGGAAGGAAAGAACTGCTGCTACTTGCATTCACTGTCAAGCTGTTGTATGAAAGGTCAAGTGTAGTAAGATTGCCAAGCCTTTGAATAGTATCTAGATGTACAGTGCCATTGAACTTTTTGGAAGAAAGTAAGAGGATATGCAGTCGTTTTAGTTCAAAGACTGACATGGGAATTGGCCCTTCAAATCTGTTGCTACTTAAATCAAGGGTGTCAAGTATGGATGATGATGCATTCAAAAATTCAGGAACTTGACCTTCAAACTGGTTGTAGGCTAGCTGAAGCTGCTGCAACGATGGAAGTGCAAACAGAGATGGTGGAATACTTCCACTGAGGGGATTGTGTCTTAAGTCGACATGAACAAGATTCAATAGCAGTTCCCAGTAAGTGGATGAGATGGAACCACTAAAAGCATTTCGAGAGAGGTCTAAATGAGTGAGATTTTTGGACTTATGAAAAGATGGGATTTGACCTGTGAATTTGTTAGATGACAGGTCCAAATATATTAGTTGGCTGAGATTACCCATTGAAGCAGGAAGTGGTCCAGTGAAATTGCAATTATCAAGCTTTATTAGGGACAAATGTTTAAGGTTGCCGATGGAATCCGGTAGCGTCCCTGATAATCTTGTGCCACTGAGAATTAGGGTCTGAAGAGAAGTATTCTGAGGCAAATCTGGTAAAGAACCATTTAGTAGTTCATTGTAAGATAAAATGAGAGTCTCTAGAGTCGGTAGCTGGAATATTTTTTCAGGTATGTTTCCATACAACCCGCAATTTCCTAGACTCAACGAGGTTAAATTTGAGAAATCAGAAAAAAGTTAGGGAACCGGAGACAACAGATTATTCATATCCAAACAAATGACCGAGAGTGATTGAAGGTTTGTAAGGGAAGAATTGATAGGGCCTGAAAGTAAACAGTTTGACAGGCTCAAAACTTGCAGATTAGGCAGTGATGATGATAAAGCTTCACACCATTCATCTCCATGGGCTGATATATTGACACTATTGAGATACAGTTCTCTGAGTTGTGTGAGGTTCTTAACTAACACGCTTAAGTTAGGGTTCTCAAGTTTCAAGAGAGGAACTCCTACAGGCTACAGCAAAATCAGTTGAGAGATCAAGAGAAACCAACCTCGTCATGCCTGAAATTGCAATCGGAATCTGCCCTGTGAAGCCAGCAGTAGAAAGATTGAGATAAGTCAAATTTGTGAGATTGGCAAATCTTGATGGAATTTGAGCTGCATTGAGGCTATTGTAAGCCAAATTTAGGCTCTGCAGGTAGTGAAGTCCGAAAAGTCCAGTTGAGTTCTCAATTCCACCAGAGATTGATTCGAAGCTCAAGTTGAGACCAATAACATGACCATCCACATCACAGTCCACACCGCTCCAAGTACAGCAATCCGTGCTTTGATTCCACTGCACCAGATGTACAGAAAAAGAAGAATCAAACACGAGGCTGTTCTTCATTTGAAGTAACATGTATTGCTGGTCGTTTTGACATTGGCCAGAAACAAAATCATTGTGTTGCCAAGAGAATTTGCTAAGAAGGATATCAGGAAAAGTCATGATAACAGTAGAATTCTCATTGCAAACAAAATAATAGCTAACACCCAAATAACTGAAACTTGCAGAAGTCATAGAACACGCGGTTACCTTATATGGGAGAGTGAAGAGAGAGACATACCCTTAATTGAAAGGACTGTATGTGTGTCCTACATCAATTATTGTATAAGGAAATTGCCAGGGCAATGCCAAATTCATAGTCTGTCCATATTGACTGCAGGATTCATTTCCTCTGTATGGTTTCAGAGTTGATCTTTCTATAGATCTAAAATAATACCCCCCACTGTTTTCAAATCAATGCACAACCTACTTCTAAGAAGGCCTTTAATGTTTGGTTATATTTCCTCTGCCAAAAACCATTGACTATTAAATGTTGGAAGGGAGACTTATCCTACAATTTGACACTGATGGTTGAAAATGAAATCAATATATGATGCTTGTGAATAATGATTCAAAGATTCTGAAAACAGCTTTGAGAGTTTAAAGTTTTTAACAACAAAATGACCAAAAATGAAACATTAATTTCCTGCAAATTAAATAAAGTGCATCCTAATCCAACATCATTGAGTCAATGTTAGAGTTGACAAGTTGACAAGTTGAATCGTGACGTGCCCGTGTATGTCACTGAGTTAACTCGGGGCGGGAAGGAGTTGAGTCATGACATGGTAATTGAGTCTACTCGATTCGATAATCAATTCAATTTGCCAAACCCAGCTCCAATGGCTATTAAGAATTGCCCAACAAATTGGTTGCCTGAAGCTAGTATAGAAGCCTTGAAGGTGGTAGCTCGTCAGAATTTCTTGTGCACTAATTTGTCAAAGGAGAGCCTGGCATCAACTGTTTTTTAATAGGCAAGCTTTCTTTAATTAGGTTTTCTCATTCTACCATTCTTTTCTTAATGTTTTTAGCTGCTTCATGGTTCTTTTTCTGTGAGCCTTCCTGCTAGGATTCTTCCAAGAAGGGCAAATCTTTAGAAATCATATATTGCGTAATGACTCATTTCAAATAATGTAACAGCTTAGATAACAATTACTTGGTTATCAGAAAACCAGATTTATTATCAGATAACAATTACTTGGTTATCAGCCAAAAATTATGGAACTGGAGATAACAGATTATTCATCTCCATTTGCTGGAGATAACATATAACTAAGAGCTACTACAAAGCCTATTCCAAACCCAGCTCCAATGGCTATTAAGAACTTCCGGTCTAAGGAGATGGTAACTTGCTGGAATTTGTTGTGCATTTATTAGTCAAGGGAGGGCCACATAATCCTTCATTACCTTCTAACGAAGTTGATGAAAATGATTGGATTTGAGTACCTGATGGGATCCTTCCCACAAAGTGATTATAAGAGAGATTCAAGAAAGAAAGGAAATTTAGGGTCACAAGCTGTGGAGGGATCTCCCCGCTCAGCTAAGATTTTTCAGTTAAAATAGATTTCTATTTCACTGTCTGTCATGTTATGTCTTTTTCTTCATCAAAATTTTGAATTAAAACATTGATACGAAGTACACAAAATCATTTAATTCAGAACAACTGCATATAATTGCTTTCAATTAAAAGATTGGAAGGATCATGAATGATATGAAAAGCAAATTGTTTTTAATTCATTATATTATACCAAAACACAAATATATTATTATAACACATTGATTATCCAGTCAATTATTGCATAATTAATGATACTGGACCGGTTCCTGGTCATGATCTAACAAGCAAAAGCTGATGCAGAGAGCTGTGAAAAAATCATCCGAGTGGGTGTGGCCTTTTCGTCCCCTCTGTCTCCGAATCATCTGCTGCAAAAAACGATGAGGAGTTTCTTGATTTTTCTGTGTAGCAGACTGGATTGGTAGATGTGTCCTTCAAAGTTGATGAGGACAACTTTGATTCGCAGGCCACAATAGGCTTGCCTTTGTATGCCATGCACACATATTGTATATAATCTAGGTAATTCTGCATATCAAAAAAAGAAATAAAAAAAACAAGAATTATTCACAGAGAGAGAGAGACAGGGAGATAGACATCAAATGCATGTACATTCATCTATCATGATGATGTCATGTATATAAAATTGCACACGACATTATTCTATTAGATGAATGTACATACATTCGATACACGTAGAAACACTTTTCCTAAAGATGAGAGTCAGGAATAACCTCTTTAAGTGGCACATTATTCACTGTGATCCACGGTACATAATCATGAGGAGGTGTTTCATTACCATATCGGAGTGAGAGCTCCATATTAATTTGCATTGCATTCAATGTCAGGGCTACGCAATTGATAGACCAAAATAATTGTATTACATATATGATATGATATAACCTTTATTCCTTCTCCACTATTGTAACATTTGTCAATGGGTTCCTGAGGAAACCCCAAGTTATGAGCGCATTTCCTCCAAGATTTTTCCACATCTTTACTGTGCATTGCAGAGTTTTCAGCTTCAATGCAGCTGATAAACGAGAAATTCTTTTTCTGCACAATGGTCAAACAAATTATGGTAAAAAATCAAGTAGCTAATTAAACAGATTTCGAAAATTTTATGTATACATAGTTTCTCAGAGAAAAAAAAGAAGAAGAAAGAAATGTCACCACTTCAGGCCAAGCTTTGATGATACAGGCATCTATAATATTCAGGTAGCATTCGTCTTCACCGTGCTGCGAAGAGAACAAAGAAAATGATGATTAAATCGGTGAAATATGTATACAACAATGTAAAAATCCTGACAGCAATAATCCTGAAGATATATATATATATATATATATATATATATATATATATATATATATATGGCAATGGCAATGTCACTTGACAAACGATGGTACCGTTGATGACCTTAGCATTGCCCCAGGGGATCAGCCTGAGATTGACAATGGTGTTGAGATCTGATGCAGCAGCAGCCAAGGCAATGGAATACATGGAGCGGGTGGCGAATTCGTAGTTGGGTCGTGTGGACCAACCAAATCCGGACTGAACTTCGTGGACCTCTATAGAGGGAATATGATGTCGGATTTCCTATTATAATATGTTTCCGGAAAGCCCAAGACGATCCCTACAAATGTTATGAAGACTCTGTCCTCCATAACAGATCACAACAGGCCCACATTCGGCCATTTAGATTATTGCGCGAAGACTTGAGCTGGACGAGAGCTGGACGCCGGGCTGAACTTCGTGGACCTCTACAGAGGGCATATGGGGTCAGATTGTCTATTATAATATGTTTCCGGATAGCCCAAGACGAACCCTACAGATGTTATGAAGACTCCGTCCTCTGTAACTGATCACAACAGGCCCAAATTCAGCCATCTATCTTATTGCGCAAAAACTTGAGCTGGACGAGCTGGACGTTGAGTCCTTGTTAGTTTCATTGTTAGTTTCCTTTTTAGTTTAGGATTTGTTCTCTTTTTCGTAGTCTTTGTTTGATTAGGATTTGTTCTCTTTTCCTAGATAAGATTTCTTTTCAGTTTTAGTTTAAGTTAATTTAGAAGTCGATTCCTTGTGGAAGTCGACTTATTGCTTTTCCTATTTAAGTTGTTTGAATCCAATTTGTTATTTAGTTTTTGATTTAATAAAATTTCAGAGAATTGATTCTCAAAACATCCAATTACACATCCTTCGTGCGCGAAGTCTGTCGTATTTGAAGCCTGACAACCATCCTTCGTGTGCGAAGTTGATCGTTGCCAGTAGGTTGTCTCTAATTGTTTTGTGCAGGTTTTTCTCGTAAGCTTCCACTACACCAAGATCAGTCTGGAAAACCTTCACAAGATCAGTTGTTATGAAATCAGCACAGGCCGGACACAGCGTTTCATAGTACAGAACAAGATCGACTTTCAGAGGCTTGATAGGAGGAGATGGAGGTTTGGCAGGAGGAGGAGAAGGGATGGATTGTGATGGAGAAATGAAGAAAAACGTAAGAGTAGTAGTGAGAACAAGGAAGGAGAGTAAATGAGCAAAATAAGCCATTTCTGAAAAATTCTTAGCTGAGAGCTTGATTGGTACTATGAATTTTCTTGTGTGTGTGGGGCGTATTTATAGCACTTGCAGGTTGCAACCATACACTTTCATTGGACGGTCTCACCACGTGGCAATGAGACCGTCCCATGTAAGTTTTTCTCCGTAAGGGTTCATGTCTCTCACCAATAATGTTCTCATGTTACTGCTTCATAAATATTATTACTTGTTTGTTTCAAAAAATATATATATATATTACTTGTTGAATGGAAACTACTGCTGGAATCTTTTCTCTCACCCCCATTTGTTTATTTGACGATTTAGACTTGTGATCATTTATTGTTCATGAGAAAATCTTCATTGTATTGGGTGTATTGTTGAGTGGTGGATCCGATTACCAACACTACAAAAAAAGTGACATATAGTGACAAATTTCTTTGTGACAAATTTTGATTGTATTACTGTTGGTATTATTTTGTGACAAATTTTACTATTTGTCATTATGTTTTGTTCAATTGTAACTCTTTAAAAATAATTGTCACAATTAATCACAAAACTTGATAATTTATGACAAATAATATAATTAGTCACAAAATTAAAGGAAAGATTTTATTTTATAAATAATTAGGTTTTAAAAGGCATCAAAATCAATTAATATTTCCTTTTTTTTTTTTTTTTTTTTTTTTAAATGTCACAATCATGTTGTGTTTTTTTTTTCCCTTTTTTTTTTCTTTACCTTAAAAACACTTTTTAGGTTTGAAACAGTGTTTCATCAGAAGAACTGAAGAAGTACTGAGATTATAGAGAAACTTTTGCCCGGAAAAAAATGTAAGCTTATCTTGATTTTTTTAGAATTTGTTTTCTTATACTTGTTTTCAGGGTTGGAATCTCAAATTCGAGTTTCATATATTGAAAGTGTCTTTGAATAAGGTATGATTTTTTTATTTTTTTTTTAAATTTTTTTTAAATTTTTAATTTTTTTATGTAGAATTGTATATAGCTATTTAGAGATGTTTTTTTAAACTTTAATTTGTTTTCAATTTTTTTAAGGAACCCATTGTTATTATTTCATGATTTATAGTTGTTTATTATTAGATTTCCACAGTATAAGTCAATATTAGTATGATTCTTATGGAACAATCAATTGTTTGATGCAGCATTGAAAGAAAACTCTTAAGCTTACCTTTTTCTTGATTTCATTTTTTTAGGGTTTGTTTTTTGGTACTTGTTTTTTCATGGTCAGAATCTCAAATTCGAGTTTCATATATTGAAAATGTCTTCGAATAAGGTATGATTTTTTTATTTTTTTTTTGTATGTAGGATTATATATACGTTAGGGATGTTTTTTTAACTTTAATTTGTTTTCAAATTTTTTAACGAATCATTATTATTATTTTAAGATTTATAGTTTTTTGTTCTTAATTTTTCACAATATATGTCAATTTAGTTTATATGCATACTACCTGTTTGATAAAATGATTCTTATAGAACAACCAATTTTTATATGCATACCAATTGTTTGATAAAAGAGTTCAAATACTCAATAAGATATTTGATATTTGGCAGGATGAATAGATTGGCATTATAAAGGACTTTATATGAAGATGAATGGATTAACAGTTCCAATAAGTTTTATACTTGAATATCAAACTTATAGAATTTATTTTATACTTGTACTAAGTTGACGCAGAACGGAAGTTCTAGGGTTTACTAGCGTAACCCCTAAAGTAACAAAACTGGAATCCACCAGCAAAGAACGAATGTATGTAAACCGAAAATTGATAATATTATTGAATAATTCTGAAACTGATAACAAAGAGCCTTAAATAGCCTCTTGAAACCCTAAAATAAGCAAAAAGACTAAAATATCCTCAAACTAAACAAAAACAACTAAAAACGGAAAAATAAGAAAAAACATAAAATCTTCGGTTGCCCGACAGCCTAACTTAAACTGCTCCAATGAGGATGCAAATGATGTCAACCGGGGAACCCAGGTTGCCATGCTATAGATCTCTGAAACCCCTTTCCGAAAACATATTATAATAGGAAATCTGACAACCGAGTCAAAAGTTATGCCTGTTTCTTTGGAGCACCTCTTTTGGACAATTTCCTGTCCATCTCTTCTTCAAACTCTAAAGCCAACTGTCCTACATCATGAGTTTTGTCAGTATTGTTGCATTTTTCATCGGTTTTATTTTGGTGACTTTAATTTGTTCTCACTATTTTTTTTTTCTTCATGTCTTCATGTATTTAGGTTTTTCTTGCAAAACCTAAAGATTTTTTAGCTACCTGACAACTGACAGTGGATCATTGGCTTCTAATATTTCAAAATCAAGACCTCAGAAGTTTCAAGTTTTTGGTTATGCAGAAGTTATTGTGTGTGACCTAACACTTATGTTAACTTAGACTAGTTAGCTTACATGTGTTATTTAGTAGTAGACTTTGAAAGATATTGGATTACTTTTGTATCAATTCAATATTATGTTAATTTTTGGATATTTTTTAATAGAATGATTATTTATGGAACTCAATATCATTCTATGAGTGACATGTTTTATGAGTGACATGTTTTATTTGGTTATATTTTTATTTTTTTTATTTTTTTTTCTACAATTTAAATTTATATTAAATTTTGACAATTGATTAAATTGTTACTATGTATTTATATAGTGACTTAATATTCATATTGTTAATTGTCACTAAGTCTACGTTGTAGTGACAATATTTTAAGATGATTATTTGTCATTAGATTTGTGAATAGTGACACTTTTTAAACAATAAATTATCACTAAGAATATGTACAGTAACAAAATCTTCAAACGGTTAATTGTCACTAAATACTAATAGAGTAATTGGCACAAATCCCCCCTCGAGTGTATGTGAATTTGCATGTTGCCCCCTAAACTTTTTTTTTAGGCATTAAACCCCCTGAACTATCGCTTATTGGCAGAACAAGAGTAAAAATGCCCCCTCAGAGGGGAAAAAACTAAAGGATTGCCAATAAGCGATAGTTTAGGGGGTTTAATGCCTAAAAAAAAAGTTTAGGGGGCAACATGCAAATTCATATACACTCAAGGGGGGATTTGTGCCAATTACTCATACTAATATAGTGATACAATTTTTATTTTGTCACTAATTAAGGTCAAGTGATAATGTGTCATTAAAAGTTATGATTTGTGACAAATACTAAAAAACTGTCATAAATACTTTTAGTGACGGGAGCAAAAGTGACGAATAGTTAATGACACTTTGTCACAATATTGAATTTGTGACAATTTCTTTACTTATAGTGACAAATATTTTTTGTCACCGTAGATCAATTTTCTTGTAGTGCAAGGATGAGACATGTGGCTATCACATTTGCAATTAGCCACTTAAGATAAGACATGTGGCTCCCATATGTGTGCCACATAAGTTTTTCTTACCACATGTCTAATCCTTAGTGGCCGGATACACCGCACACGGTGCATAGAAGATTTTCTCAAATGTTTATGGGTTATTCAAATTTTAGGTGGGTCCCAAAAGCGGAATATTGGAGTCTGAGTAGCATTTTTTGTGTAAGAAAAGCATCAACCATCAAACTGTAGTTTGGAAACAAATAAATATCGTAGTAGATGATCAAGTAAAATATTAAATGAAGTGGATGTATCATGTATCATTATCAATCTTCATGTCATTAATTGTTATTTTAGATGCAAATTAAAAATAATTGCTCTTATCTTTGTCTCTAAAAGGTGAACTCATTTAATCAGATTATGGTATGCACATGTGCAGATTTATAAATTTTAAAAAATTTCTACAAATGTTAATTGGAAAAATAACAATTAATCCAAAGTAAAATCATCAATAAAGTTGCTTTTTTTTTTTTTTCTTTTTTTGTGGTTTTAGATTCACACTTATTTTATATTTAATTATATTAGGAATAAATAAATATAAATCAACCGCGTTGAGGAAGGACATTCAAGCCTCTATAAAAACATGTAAATAAAAGATTAATTAGTGAAAATGTTAAATAATTGTGTTGTTTTTAGAGAATTTGATGTTTCAACCATAAATATGTCTGTCTATGCACATATTAGGTGAATAATTGGAGGATAAAATCGGGCAAATTATAGGAAGTGTTATTTTAAATACAATTAATGTGAATATTTCCTGTTATAGAAAGGATTTTTAATATATATTTTTCCAATTGTGACGGTCATGATTCAATAAATGCTTGATTTTCGAGATTTATGTAAAACCGATGGATTAGAGTCATTAGTGCATGGAAAAATTTCACAGTGTCACCAATGTGACCATCTAATTAAAACCCGCACATCACCTCTTAGTAGAGATGGTTATGCACCTCCCTTCCACACTTAGTGGTCAGGGGTTTGAGTCCTACCATACGCATTTTACAAGCATGTGTGGGGAGTTTTCTTCTGGTTTGTGGGAGCAACCCTCTCTCCGGTTGTAAGAGTTGTAGTCCATATGTAATCTCTCCTCGATAGTAGGATGAGTAGTATTCCGGGCCATGCTTGTAGAGTTTAATTAATCTCACCAGATCCCGACATTAGTTGTATTTCAAAAAAAAAAAAAAAGAATTAAAACCCATCATGTGCTAAGATTAGATGTTATTATACAAGAGAAAAAAGTTGTCACATATAATTAATTGTATTTAATTAGACAAACGTATTAAGTCTCATGTAAGTTTTTCTCCAATTAGACTCTTACCCACCAAAATTGGCATCCACTATAGTTTCTGAGTCATATTTGCGTAATTGGATTGGTGGATTAAATGTATGCATGGCCAGTTATGGAGACACCTTCAAATAATATATTCTAGAAATATTTTTTTTTTCTTGAGAAATATTGCGTTGATATAAAATTATTGTCTGTGTCACTTAATTAGCATATACAGATATACTCATTTAAAGAGAAATTAATGGTAGAGAAAACTTCATAGAAAGTTTTGAATAAATTAAAGATGGTTTCTGTAATATAAAATATTTATTTTCTAAACAATTTTTATTTTGATTTAAGCTCATTAATTAAGAATATGTGATGAAAAAAGTGCACTATATATTCCCTCTTAGTTCAAGTGGTTTGCTTCTCGATCCACATTAATGCTGGGTTCGAATCTAATTTTACAAGAATATGTGTAGAGTTTTTTTTTTATGGTATCGTGGGAGCATATAGGGGTGGCAAATGTACCTGGCCGGGTTGGGCACCCGGCCTTACCCGGACATATATAAATTACCTCAAACCAAATGGTACATAAGTCTTAACTCTTACCCACCAATTCTATTGATTTTCCTATTTTTTTTTTTTTTTATATATAAAAAATCTATTGCTTTCCCCCGTTAAAATTAATACAGTAAATACAAAAACTTTGAGTACAAGAAATTGTCAATAAGTTCTTAGCTTTATAAAAGGTCACAGTGGTGTAAAGAGACTTCATTAGAAAAACAAATTTCATTTAATATTATATATATATTTTTGGAAAATCCATAAATTATATCGGAAAATAATATTTAGGGTGCGTTTGAGATTGTTTTAGTTTATGAAATACTAAATAAATTTGGAGAAATAAAGTGTGGTAAATTTCTCAAGCTTATTTCAAATTATGCTTTTTATATAATCAGTTTTTAAACACATCCGAGAAAACTATCAACATTTTCAAAGGGATCTCTCTCTCTCTCACACTCTCTCTCTCTCTCAAACTATCAACATTAAAATGACTGAAAATGAAAGCATGGATAGGGAAAGTTTCAATGCGAATTATTAGTTTATCCGATAAAACTTTTCCAAAATGAGAATTGACATCCATAAAGTTTTTGTTTTCTTCATTTACCTCCAAGTAATTTACTAATAAAGTAATAATAATGAAAGGATAAGATCACTATTTTATATAGAAATATCCCATTCATTTAATATCGGTAGATCCTATATATTGATTTGACGAAACTCTTAAATAACGAAAATTGAATTTTATTTTTTTTATGTTTTTTTAGTTTTAATTAATATTGGTAGATCCCATTGATTTATTAAATTCAAGAAAAATCCCATTAATTTTTTTAAAGTAATTATTGTAGTGGTTACCATGTAAATCTTGTGATAGTTTGTGATCAAAAGTGTGATCACTTTGACTTGTATATAATTTGGACAAAAAAAATCAATACAATGAAATATTACTATTGTAAATTGTCATAAAAATTAAGAACCTCCTTATGACTTTTGTAATGTTAATCAGGCCGTGTAGATAAAATCATAAAATTACAAATACATTTATTCTGAAATCCATTGTTTATCTGACCTTTTTCAGTCTATCAAGTGAAGTTTTCTCTACCATTAATTTCTCTTTAAATGAGTATATGCTAATTAAGTGACACAGACAATAATTTTATATCAACGCAATATTTCTCAAGAAAAAAAATATATATCTAGAATATATTATTTGAAGGTGTCTCCATAACTGGCCATGCATACATTTAATCCACCAATTCAATTACACAAGTATGACTCAGAAACTATAGTGGATGCCAATTTTGGTGGGTAAGAGTCTAATTGGAGAAAAACTTACATGAGACTTAATACATTTGTCTAATTAAATACAATTAATTATATGTGACAACTTTTTTCTCTTGTATAATAACATCTAATCTTAGCACATGATGGGTTTTAATTTTATTTTTTAAATACAACTAATGTCGGGACCTGGTGAGATTAATTAGACTTTACAAGCACGGCCCGGAATACTACTCATCCTACTATCGGGGAGAGGTTACATATGGACTACAACTCTTACAACCAGAGAGAGGGTTGCTCCCACAAACCGAGAGAAAACTCCCCACACATGCTTATAAAATGCGTATAGTAAGACTCGAACCCCTGACCACTAGGTGTGGAAGGGAGGTGCATAACCATCTCTACTAAGAGGTGATGTGCGGATGGTCACATTGGTGACACAGTGACATTATTCCATGCACTAATGACTCTAATCCATCGGTTTTACATAAATCTCGAAAATCAAGCATTTATTGAATCATGACCGTCACAATTGGAAAAATATATATTAAAAATCCTTTCTATAACAGGAAATATTCACATTAATTGTATTTAAAATAACACTTCCTATAATTTGCCTGGTTTTATATTGTTCAAGTGAATAAAAAAACCTCCAATTATTCACCTAATATGTGCATAAACAGACATATTTATGGTTGAAACATCAAATTCTCCAAAAACAACACAATTATTTAACATTTTCACTAATTAATCTTTTATTTGCATGTTTTTATAGAGGCTTGAATGTCCTTCCTCAAACGCGGTTGATTTATATTTATTTATTCCTAATATAATTAAATATAAAATAAGTGTGAATCTAAAACCACAAAAAAAGAAAAAAAAAAAGCAACTTTATTGATGATTTAACTTTGGATTAATTGTTATTTTTCCAATTAACATTTGTAGAAATTTTTAAAAATTTATAAATCTGCACATGTGCATACCATAATCTGATTAAATGAGTTCACCTGTTAGAGACAAAGATAAGAGCAATTATTTTTAATTTGCATCTAAAATAACAATTAATGACATGAAGATTGATAATGATACATGATACATCCACTTCATTTAATATTTTACTTGACCATCTACTACGATATTTATTTGTTTCCAAACTACAGTTTGATGGTTGATGCTTTTCTTACACAAAAAATGCTACTCAGACTCCAATATTCCACTTTTGGGACCCACCTAAAATTTGAATAACCCATAAACATTTGAGAAAATCTTCTATGCACCAGGTGCGGTGTATCCGGCCACTAAGTATTAGACATGTGGTAAGAAAAACTTATGTGGCACACATATGAGAGCCACATGTCTTATCTTAAGTGGCTAATTGCGAAACGTGATAGCTACATATCTCATCCTTGGTAATCAGATCCACCACTCAACAATAAACCCAATACAATGAAGATTTTCTCATGAACGGTAAATGATCACAAGTCTAAATCATCAAATAAACAAATGGGGGTGAGAGAAAAGATTCCAGCAGTAGTTTCCATTCAACAAGTAATATATATATATATATTTTTTTTTTTTTTGAAACAAACAAGTAATAATATTTATGAAGCAGTAACATGAGAACATTATTGGTGAGAGACATGAACCCTTATGGTGGAGAAAAGCTTGCATGGGACGGTCTCATTGCCACGTGGTGAGACCGTCCAATGAAAGTGTATGGTTGCAACCTGCAAGTGCTATAAATACCCCCCACACACACAAGAAAATTCATAGTACCAATCAAGCTCTCAGCTAAGAATTTTTCAGAAATGGCTTGTTTTGCTCATTTACTCTCCTTCCTTGTTCTCACTACTACTCTTACGTTTTTCTTCATTTCTCCATCACAATCCATCCCTTCTCCTCCTCCTGCCAAACCTCCATCTCCTCCTGTCAAGCCTCTGAAAGTCGATCTTGTTCTGTACTACGAAACGCTGTGTCCGGCCTGTGCTGATTTCATAACAACTGATCTTGTGAAGGTTTTCCAGACTGATCTCAACACCATTGTCAATCTCAGGCTGATCCCCTGGGGCAATGCTAAGGTCATCAACTGTACCATCGTTTGTCAGGTGACATTGCCATTGCCATATATACATATATATATATATATCTTCAGGATTATTGCTGTCAGGATTTTTACATTGTTGTATACATATTTCACCGATTTAATCATCATTTTCTTTGTTCTCTTCGCAGCACGGTGAAGATGAATGCTACCTGAATATTATAGATGCCTGTATCATCAAAGCTTGGCCTGAAGTGGTGACATTTCTTTCTTCTTCTTTTTTTTTTCTCTGAGAAACTATGTATACATAAAATTTTCGAAATCTGTTTAATTAGCTACTTGATTTTTTACCATAACTTGTTTGACCATTGTGCAGAAAAAACATTTCTCGTTTATCAGCTGCATTGAAGCTGAAAACTCTGCAATGCACAGTACAGATGTGGAAAAATCTTGGAGGAAATGCACTCATAACCTGGGGTTTCCTCAGGAACCCATTGACAAATGTTACAATAGTGGAGAAGGAATAAATGTTATATCATATCATATATGTAATACAATTATTTTGGTCTATCAATTGCGTAGCCCTGACATTGGATGCAATGCAAATTAATATGCAGCTCTCACTTCGATATGGTAATGAAACACCTCCTCATGATTATGTACCGTGAATCACAGTGAATAATGTGCCACTTAAAGAGGTTATTCCTGACTCTCATCTTTAGGAAAAGTGTTTCTACGTGTATCGAATGTATGTACATTCATCTAATAGAATAATGTTGTGTGCAATTTTATATATATGACATCATCATGATGGATGAATGTACATGCATTTGATGTCTCTCTCTCTCTGTGAATAATTCTTGTTTTTTTTATTTCTTTTTTTGATATGCAGAATTACCTAGATTATATACGATATGTGTGCAAGGCATACAAAGGCAAGCCTATTGTGGCCTGCGAATCAAAGTTGTCCTCATCAACTTTGAAGGACACATCTACCAATCCAGTCTGCTACACAGAAAAATCAAGAAACTCCTCATCGTTTTTTGCAGCAGATGATTCGGAGACAGAGGGGACGAAAATGCCACGCCCACCCGGATGATTTTTTCACAGCTCTCTGCATCAGCTTTTGCTTGTTAGATCATGATCAGGAACCGGTCCAGTATCATTAATTATGCAATAATTGACTGGATAATCAATGTGTTATAATAATATATTTGTGTTTGGTATAATATAATGAATTGAAAACAATTTGCTTTTCATATCATTCATGATCCTTCCAATCTTTTAATTGAAAGCAATTATATGCAGTTGTTCTGAATTAAATGATTTTGTGTACTTCGTATCAATGTTTTAATTCAAAATTTTGATGAAAAAAAAGACATAACATGACAGGGAAATCGAAAGCTATTTTAACTGAAAAATCTTTGCTGCCATTAGTTTACATGCTCAACCACTCAAACTTTTGCTTCTTAGATGTCGCTGTTTCAATGTTGCCTTTACAACCCAATGGCCTGAACTCTCCCAGTTCAGTCCTCCAAACATCTGACTTCCCATTGAAGTCGTAACCGAACCAGTGTTCGGTTACCGAGCGAACTAGGCTACCAAACCAACACCACATATTGGCAATGGAACATTATGTTCTACAATAAGTTACCATATGTCGAATAGAAAGGTATATAGCAAATGCACAAAATGGCAATATCCTAAACACCACAAGACAAACAGAAGAAATTACAAGAAGCGTTGATCACACACTGAGTTACTTTATGTCATCTTAAGGAAAGAAAGTCCGGTATCTACGAGGAATTTATCGCCTTCCAAATTCTTTGACATGTATCAAAATCTGTCATTTTTGCTGTGTCATACTCAAACTTCTCGACCATATTTTTATCCCTGTCCATGATATCTGTAAGTGTCACTGAGTTAAGATAAATCCACATTCCACAACATTAAACATCGTCGTATATGAACATAAACCAAAACAAATGATAATTAATGAAAATGAAGTGAGTCATAACAAAAGGATACAGCCTGAGACTTTGGATTGTTCATTCAAGTCTGGGATCATTTTCATGACTGATGCGTACATTGAAAGCATCATCCTGTAAGATCAAAGAAAAACACTTTTACTTCAGTAATCAACTCCTTCGAGAAGGGAAATCAACCCAACACAAGATGATTCAAGAAAGAATATTTTCATGGCTGCTACAGAGCATTTCACAAATGCAGATGGTTTTCCACATATCATGAATTTGCTGAATGAAGCAAAAGAACCCAAGATTACCAAAAATGTAAAACATAATGAAACGGACATGAATATCACAATACACATTAATATAATTGCAGCATATTTTTATGCTTTTCCAAAGCATGAACGTTAAAATGTTTTGAATTGCTTATGCATGATATATCACTATATACAAACTATAATGTTAGGGGCATATACAATTTTGTCAATCCACTTACTCTGTCCTCAGATCGTCTTTTTCAGATTTCTTCAAAGCTCGCTTTCTTTCTTCAATGGAGATCCTCTTCTGTTCCTGTTCATTCATCTCGTCCGTGATAACTGTGTTGATGTAAAAGGCAAGAAACCAATCAATACCATTGAAATACGACGAATACGCTCAAAAACCATTAAATTAATACCAATCATATACTTATCTAAGCTCCTCCTGAAGTTGACGTTCTTTCTCAAATTCTTCTTCTAATTCTTTTTGGAGATGTTCAACTTCAGCTTCTGCAGCAACTTCAGATTTCGCCTGCTCTATTTTCTGCTTGCAAACATCTATCTTCCTCTGATAATCTGCTTCATATAAAAACTCATCAGCTCTACAAAAATAGAATCAACGTATCGAAACAACAACATAACAACACACGCGGGAACATTAAACAAGGGCAGTCTTTATCTTGATTTTTATTTTCAAGAAAGGGACTCTGTTCTATTAAAATCTATGAATTTACTATCTTCACGTTATAAGAAACAAAATCATGAATGTAAAGATATGAAATAAATGTTTCAATACAATGGTTGGTTGGGCAGTGACTTGCTTTAAAGATCCAGGAGTAACTGATTCATAAAACAAAAAGAAAGAAAGAAACAAAGAGTTTAATAACATCTATGATCTTGTGTGCAAGTCTGTTCAGGTAATCCTTGAAACAGAAACCAGTAAGTATAGTTCTTAAATATGCTTGAGAGAAGAAATTGGAACCTATATATATATATATATATATATGTGCAAACATATGGTATGCATACAACATTTTAAATCTTAATGTGTGTTATTCCGGTATTTGTCAATTTCTGAATAAATGTCGGCATTGTTCTCTTTCATGATAAACCAAAATAAAAACAGCTTTATTTATACATATCCCATCAATCCCTAACTCCTGACATTGTGTTGTATTCAACAAGTCAATTGTTGAAGGAGTCTTGTCAAGTTGCTTCTCAACTTGCTGATCCCAGTCAATATTGTCCATACATACACACTTGAGACAATGACAAAAGATTCAGTTAAACCACTTAATTTCATGCAACAGTTGCATGACAAATAGAAACAGAAAGGATGCATCAGTAAAAGGGGAAAAAATCTAAACCATTCCAGAATCAATGACACTACACTGGTACGTAGTGATAAAGAGCTACATATATCTAAACCGGTAATCCCATCATTCAATGCAAGGACACAACCATTCTCGTCTGGGAGACCTAGTGGCATTAAAAAGCAGAAGAGATAATAATCATAATGTGAAAACAAAGAGAAGAACCAGATTGATGTATAAAATGTACAACTTTCATGGCTGCAAATGTAGATTATAACATACCTGCATATAATTTGAGCTTCCCCTATTAATTTCTTCATAGTAAAAAACTTGCTAATCAAGATCATGCAACAAAGGGTTACCTCGCCACTAATGCAACCCTCAGCTATGTCACCGAGAGCCAAAACAGCGGCTTAACTGTCTTTCCAGAATTCATCACCACTAGCAGACAACTTAGCCTGCAAAAGTTTTTGAGAACTGGAAAAAAAACAACAGCAAATGGCTTGCTGCAAAATTGTACACAATAAGATACAGTTCCTACACAAACACCACCCATTAATTGGGTTTTCTCATGACAAGGAAGCTCACATGGCATATTTGGGTTTTCTCTACTCATTTATCTTCTCTTCCCTTTTTCCATTGATGTGTAACTAAACCTTTAGTTAGGGGATTGATGCAACCTTATTGGACTACTCTATGTAATTAATTAGTCTACTATTCTTAATTCAATTTTATTTTAGTCTCAAGTATTGCATTAATTGCTCTAATCTCTTAACTCATGTTTGGTTGTGACCACAATGAATGTGGGTTTGTGAGTTAGTTTATGTAGGAGGTTGGGGTTTAGATGTGGATGACCATTCCATTTGAATCTCAACCACAAGCTTAGTAATTGTGAAAGTTGGTGTATACATGGCCTTGCTATGTTAACTTGGCTTAGAGTTTTATATTAAATAGTGGTATTGACTATTGCTTGTTACATGACCATGTGTGAGTAATGGGAAAGACCTAGAACTTAATGGATTTATCTTAAAATAAGCCTTAAAATTGGATTGAAGTACGTAACGAGACTAGTTGAGAGCATTGAGTGGTCTAAGAACGGTTGCATCGGTTCCCTAGTGCCTTCTCTCATATATCCATACCTTGCGTGCTTGTTGTGCTTAGTTTAGTTTAAGTTACAAGTTTGCAATTAAATCATTTTCAAAGAATCAAATTGTTTCCCAAAATCAAGCATTATGCAATTTAATCTTTACTCACTTAAGAGTAGATTTTTCCTAGGCTACGTAGAATTCAACCGATAGAATCACCGATCCCAGTGAACGAACTCTCATTTTTAAATTGAACGAAAAATACTGCATCGCATTGCTCTCTATCAACAAATTAAGACAACTGAGCTTAGTGGTAATTGTCTTTAAAAGAATTAAACTAAACAGATTCAAAGTAAAGGCATCAAGAAAGTCAAGATATCAAAATTGTCTTAAACTGAGTGATAATTTCAACTCAGAAAAATAAACAAGATTCATTCATTCAACAATCAAGAAAGAAAATCAATTCAAGAAGAAGAAGAAAGGAAAAAGAAAAAAAAAAAAAAAAACCTTACCATAAAACCAGAAAAAGGAATTGTTGAGTGCATCTGCGTTTTCTTGAAAATCAAAGACCATATTTGCCCAAGAAGAAGACAGGTGCCGATTCCTCCCAATGGTGCTGTAATCCATTAATTACTCAACAAAAATCAAAGAAAGATGGAAAAAGAGAGAAAACTAGACAGGACCAGTTTGATTTCAGATTTCTAACACCAAGACACCGACTGGCTTCTAAATCCAACGGTCTACATTTTTTTTTCTTTCTTGATGCAAAAGAAACACACACACAAAAATTTGAAAAAACACCCGATTTGAAGAAGAATAAGAAGAAAATTGTCAATTCTTGCAACCCAGGTTACTTGACAATTCTTGATGCAAAAAAATATTGAATAAACAAAAAAATTGTTAACACACCCGATTTGAAGAAGAAGAAGAAGATCTGCAACCCAGATTCTTGAACACAAAATTGACACCGACTGGATTTGAAGAAGAAGAAGAAGAAGATCTGCAACCAAGCAACTCTCTCTCTCTCTCTCTCTCTCTCTCTCTAAAATTGGTTAGTAGTTCAACTTAAGCACCAAGCAGCTCTATTACATTTATAGGAATTACTAGTATGACCGTTGCTTTGCTTTAATTTTAAGCGCTTTTTTTTTAGTATATAAATTATTTTATCACCGACCGTTTAAATAGCTTGATATTGGGCCCGGTGCACAGCTGCAACTGCCCCAGGACCAATATCAAACGGCCCAAATTCTTTTTTTTTTTTTTTTTTTTTTGAAGAGAATGAAAACCTGATTTTGATCAAGGACCCAACTAAATTAATTAAGTTTTAAATTTTCTTTAATTTAATTTAATTTTTATTTTACCTTAGATTTTTAATTACATGTGATAGATTTTCAATTGCTTTAATTATTAATACAGTTATTTTATCTTTCTAATTTTTAATATTTACCGTACTTTTTAAGTTTTTAATTAATAAATAGTTAATATCTTGATCCAAGGCTGTGTTGATAGACATATGCGGGAAGCTTTGGTTGTTTACTTGTAGATGTATGTACAGCTAGCAGTAGTAGATACTCTTTTTTTTTTTTTCTACCGACGTATAAAATTTAGGGCAATTCAAAAATTGTTGCAAAGAATGCATTTTTATAGAGGTTAGTAAGGGAAATTTAAGCGAAAACTTAAGAAACGTATATTTCAGTATATAATGCAATTTTATCCAATTTGTTTTCATAGAACTACTAAAAATAATTTATTCACATACGTATAAAATTTGGAGCAATTCTAAAATGTTCGCAAAATATGCATTTTTTTAAAGTAATGCGAAAACTTTCTAGTCGCATATTTTATTGTGAAATGCGATTTTATCCAAAAAAATTTCATAGAACTTTTTAAAATACTCTATTCTACCTACTTGTAAAATTTAGGGCAATTCTAAATTTTTCGCAAAATATGTATTTTTATTGAGGTAGTAAGAGAAATTTAAGCAAAAACTTATGAGGTGCATATTTCATTACATAATGCAATTTTATCTAATTGTTTTTTTTTTCTTGTTACTGTGGTCTATGTACCACGTTTGGCAAGCCAAGGAATGCTTTGTGTTGCGTTGAGGACAGATTCTGGATGGTTCTTCCTAGTTGCGTTTGAGATTTTGTAATGGCAGATTGCCCAAGTTAGTTTTGTTGTTCTTGTCAAAAAAATAAATAAATTATGATGGAATTTGTTATATTATTTGGACTTCCGATTATATTATGAAGTTATTTTTTTTTTAATACTTGGAGACTTGGAGTTGTTAAATTATGGTCAAAAGGCGTATATAGTTAAACATGTTGGTAAAATTTTTATTAGGTCTAAAAGGCCCATCAGGCTCAAAACTGGAAGAAACATATTTGATTCAAGTCGAGTCACCATGTTGAGATGAGTTAATCCGATTCAAAAGAAAGTCATGGACGGTTTTGACCGAAAACTGCGTTTAATTTATGGTTTCTATTGCAAATCATAATTGGATTTTTGTAAATTGTTAGTAGAACACATTGTCGAAACAATAGTTGATACATTAAATATATCTTCTTCAGAAAATGTATTGCAATTTTTATCATATTACATAAAAAAGAAACAAGCCTGAAAAGAAAATTTGAAAAAACCTGACAAGATCCTAATAAACCTAACAAATAATCTAAACCTGAACTTGAACTAAAAAAAATACTAAAAACCTGAAACTAATAAACTAATTCCTATTACAGTATTCATAAAACACATTTTGGAAAAAGGGAAGGTTCAAATAGGTCAAAATAGTAGAAGCACAATCCTGACTAAGTGCTTTAAATTGTTGGCAGCAATATGGTTGAACTAATGCCAGGTTTTGATAGCGATACGCTCCTAGAGATAGAAAATTCAAAAAAAAAAAAAAAAAAATACTAAAAACCTGAAACTAATAAACTAATTCCTATTACAGTATTCATAAAACACATTTTGGAAAAAGGGAAGGTTCAAATAGGTGAAATAGGTGAAAAAAGTGTTAGCACAATCCTAACTGAGGGCATCTCCAACCCATGCGCTATTCTCCAAATTGTTGCAGATTTCGTCTCCAACCCATGCGCTATCACCTGCACTAGATTGTGTAAGGAATTTGAATAAAACTAAATCAACATGCATAGGCACATAATTCATCCAAAACTTTAACCTAAACATGTTTCTATATCATGCTTTAATCAATCCCTAATTACATGTTACTAACCCATGTCAATTCAAGAGAAAAGGGAGATAGGAGAAAGCGGAAGCGTACTTGAATCCATTGCCACTTGTTGGTGGACGGGTTGAGATTTGGATCCATTATGAACGATCGCCTACCATTGTGGAAATACTATGACAATCGATCACAAACGGATGAACATGAACGGGTGGGTGGTTTGTGATCTTCCTCAACCAAATCGCCTTAGTTCCTCAATGGGACCGTCATCTGTCTTCCAGATGGGGAGAAGGGAAACTATGTTATAATTTGGTGTATTGGGGACCATAACCAAAAGGGTCTTTATATATTGCTTAATATATTAGGGTTCCCATAATCCCCTAATTAGAACAAAAAAGGTATCTACTCAATTAGCCCATATCATGTTTACTTGATTTTTTTTTTCTCTAGTAAATACTTATAAAAATCATTATAATAACCAAAAATCAAGACTGCAACACAACAAAATAGCAAACAAAAAGTCACTAAAATAAAAAATTTATCTCATAAAATTCTTATAATTACATCAAATAATATATCACTTAAATATTACTCGTCTCACATTTTTAGCAGCAAAAGTATTGATTAAGTTTACATAATCAAGTTTTTTTATCATATTTTTTTCAATTGATAACATAGCCAAACCATTCAATCTTTCTTGTGACATAATTGACCGAAGATAGGATTTAATCAACTTAAGAAAAATTCAAGAACATCAGATGATATAAGAGTACTATTAGTATTAAGATAGATGCTTCTAGTAATGTTTATTTTTAAAATTTTAGATATGGTTGTACTTATAAAAATGGGTGTACAAATAAGTTTCATGGGTGTTAATATCCGCACCCTAACTTAAATAATACACAACAATTGGACTTTTGACACTATGCTTCCCATCGGACCACACCAGGGATGATGACAAAAATGGTTTCCCTGCACTCCCACTAACCGTAACGGTGAAAGACTTCTTCTCATTTAAGGACTTGAAGGAGAGAGTTGCGGGCTCCACTTTGATGCTAACATTTTGAGGTTGAGAAACATTCACCTTGTAAACAGAGTTTGGAAAGCCAACATTGGTAACAGTTCGATTAAATGTAATCTTAAAATATGTGTCTTGTTTAACTGCAGCTGACATAGAAGGGTAATTGAGATCCTTCGGGGATTCTTTCTCTGAGCCTTTTGGGCAACTGCTGTTATCTCCTGATATGCTCCTAAGTGCTTTATCACTAAGGCCTCTGCTGCAGAGCATTTTTATGTAGTCGGGTTTGAGAGTTTCATAAACAAGTCCAGGATTTATAGCTTCCAGCGGATTGATATGGCCAGAACCATAAGCAAATTCACCGTCACTATTTGTATTAGGATCCATTGTCCATGCTAGAGAAAGAAGATAGTGGAATAAAAAGTCAAACGATTTAGAAACATAAACTAAACTCAAAATGAACAAAGAAACAAGGATTTATGAAGGCATAAGATTTCACCGGTTGTCATTATAGCAGATTTGATGGCAGAAGGAGACCAATCTGGGTGGAACGTCTTAACATATGCAGCTACACCAGCAACATGGGGACAAGCCATGGAGGTTCCTGATATTATATTGTATTTAACACTTCTCGTGTCGTACACAGAAGTTGGAGCAATAGGTGAGTATGCAGCCAGGATTTGTAGTCCAGGGGCGCTTATATCAGGCTGGATCACATTTGAACATTAAATGAGCTTAATGCATTACAAAGGATAGTCGAGACAGAGTTGTAGATTTCAACAGCATGCATGTATACCTTCAGGATCTCTGGTACAAGTGAATTTGGCCCACGAGAAGAGAACTCAGCGACAACAGGAGCAGCAGAATTCTTGATGGCTTCACTTTTTAATATTTCTGCTTGCGGATTTCTACACATTCAGTATAAAATTTGAATCATTTTGAGAGTTAAAATAGTAAGAATTAATCAACAGATATAAAGCTACTTGAAGATATCAATACTTTGTCGAATTCTTGTAGGAGAGGATTGCGTTGTATTCTTTAGAGCTTACTGCAGAAGCTGGTAATGGAACAATGACAGCATTTTCCTTGGATAGATCAGTCAGCACGATTGATCCTGCAGCACCAGCTTTAAAAGCAGCTTCATATCCAAAAACCTTATCACATATTGTAATCTTTCCCTTCACTTTGCGGCTATCGAGACACCCAGGAAAACAAAACCTGAAAAGCAACATAAGTTTAATACATTTTTTGTAATAGAAACGTTACGGGTTGAAATGAGTCATTAAGTGGAACCTACGTACCCAGCACTTTCCTTCTCGCAACTGCTAGATAAAACCTCTATGCCATGTACCAAAGGAAGTTTTTGTCCGTCAAGACTGAAAGAATTTATAGAGAAACCCTACATAAAAGTAAATTAACATATATATACACAACTGCTGATTATGGCAACTAATAATTGCAGATACGAAAGCAAATTATATGTACCTGTACTGTCTTTCCATTCCCGAGAATAATGTTGTCCACGATCAGGCGATCTGTGGAGCTTGCTGCTACAGAAAACAGCCATGGAGCAACACTTGTCACTGATGACGATTTAGGACCGTTATTGCCGGCAGACTGTACTGTCAGGATTCCTTTAGCCATAGCATGAAAAGCGCCAATGGCAATGCCATCCTCATTAAATTCTTCTACATTATTTGCTGCAACTGAGATTGTAATAAGGTCAACTCCATCAGCAATAGCATCGTCGAAAGCAGCCAAGATATCTGCATCTTCACAATCCATAGATAGATAGCAGACTCTATATGCAGCAATTCTTGCCGAGGGAACTCCTCCTCTTGCTGTCCCTTTCGCTAGTCCATAAAAACTAGCATCCTTTACCTGGTTTCCAGCGGCCGTGGAGGCGGTATGCGATCCATGACCATGTTCATCTCTGGCACTAATTTTAGATGATGCTGAGTTGTAATATCTAGCTCCGATTATTTTGCTGTAAATTAATAATTAAAAACAAGAAAAAAGAAATATATAACAACCTATAGAAAAGCAACTATTATGACTTCTATTTATAATTTAATGAGAAAAAAAAAATATTACTTGTTGCAAGTGAAATTTTTGCCACCTCTACAAGCCCCTTTCCACTTCGGAGGAGGAGGGGCCGAAACCTTCATCACTAAAACTCTCTGATTCAGGCCAGATTCCAGTGTCAAAAACACCAACAATTATATTACTCTCAATATTTCGTTTTCGGCTAACAGATTCATTGAAACCCATAAAATCCCAAGATCTGGTTGTTTGAAGGTGGAGAGTTCTACTTGGAAAGACAGAGACGACTCCGTCCATGCCTGCATATATTATAATCAAGAGTGTTAAAACTAAGGAATATTCATTATTCAAGTTGCATGAAAAGCTAATGTATTGAACTTACTAGACAGCTTTTGTCTCTCATTATCGGTAAGCTTGGCAGCAAATCCATCGAAACTCCTTTTGTAACTTCTCACCAATACATTTTCTAGGGAGCTGGGTTCACGGAGGTTGAGTGTTAAAGAAAATGCGAAAAAAAAATTTACAATTAAATTCTAGGAATACTCTACCCGCTCCCAACAACTTCTTGAATCATAGTCAGATGTTGTGATGCCGACGAGTATTGCCCTTCTTGCAGGGAACCCATGTACACAATGTGTAGCTGCATCCATATATAATGGCATTTTAGAGTTTTCTGATAAATTTTATTGAAGACTTCTGATAAATTTCACAACATTGTTTATTTAGAAAACAAAGATAATACCTACCTTTCTATCTGAATCAGCATCTGTAGCGCCACATAATGTGTTCATACAGAGTAAAAAACTGCAATACTGAAACAAAAGGAATCCATTCGTAGTCATTGTTATGTGGTTAAAATTGATGAAGAACAAAGGCTATTTTATATTGAAATTCAAGTGCTTGTTTGGTGCGTTGTACGTACTGGACAGTACTAGCACGCTGTGTAGTACTGTGTTGCAACACCGAACATAGTTTCTAATCCAGTACAATACAATCCAATGGGGTCCAGTGCGGTGTACCAAACATGGCCCAAGAGAATGAATCTATTGTTTATTGAGCTTCCATAAACATATGTTATCTTTGGATTTACAGCTAAATTCATACTGCAAATACAAAATTATTTCCTTATGAAATATCATGGAAATAGTTAACAAATTAAAAGGATTCAAAGGATTCACATACCTAATTTAACAATACAGATTAATAAGAATTTGATGTAAAAAAGACTAATTAGTAACTGATGAAATGGAAACTACAACCATTTGTTCCAAGTATGGATGAATACAGAGAGAAGAGGATACCATATATATATCCCAATTATTATCTTCCATATATAAACGATTTTATTTGGTAACTTTTGACTTAAATTTGAATTGTTTCTATTATATATATATATATGGGCTATGACGCAATCTATAGAACACCGGTGGCGGTATACCATACACCTGTAAAAATTTAAAGGTGGCAGTATACCATACACCTATACAGTCCAGTGCGGTGTACCAAACATGACCCAAGAGAATGAATCTATTGTTTATTGAGCTTCCATAAACATATGTTATCTTTGGATTTACAGCAAAATTCATACTTATTTCCTTAAATTTGAAATATCATGGAAATAGTTAACAAAAGGATTCAAAGGATTCACATACCCAATTTAACAATACAGATTAATAAGAATTTGTTGTAAAAATGACTAATTAGTAACTGAAATGGAAACTACAACCATATGTGTCAAGTACAGATGAATACAGAGAGAAGAGGATACCATATATATCTCAATTATTATCTTCCATATATAAACGGTTTTATTTGGTAACTTTTGTACTTAAATTTGAATTGTTTCTATTATATATATATATATATGGTGGCGGCACACCATGCACCTTTAAAATTTTAAAGTGGTCACATGTGAGTTGTATGTGATCATGCCAAAAGAGTCATGATTATATACACACACACACATATATATATATATATATTTTTTTTTTTTTTCTCTACTCAGGACCGAACTGAACTTTTAAGATTAGAATGAGACTTGTGAGTCATTGATTAAGTTTAAGAAGACTTCGACTAAACTGAAGTATGTAGATCTAATGGTTGACAGTTTTGGAACTGATATAAATAAAATTAGTTCATCCTGAGGAGAGAGAGAATATATATATATATATATATATATATATATATATATATATATATATATATATATATAGTTCCGTTCTGGTCAGTGCGCACTAGTATAAGTTTATCAATGCATTGAATGTAGACCACCAATTATGGAGAGGCACTGACAAATGCATACACACTTGAGTCAAAGCATGTAAATTTAGTGGTCCATATTCAACACATTGATATAAGTTATATCAGTGCGTACTGATTTAAATATATATATATATAAATATGGTAATTCTCCTATCAAGACCGTCAGAACTTTATTATTTTAGGACCTTCAACCACAGCCACACATTCACAGTGGGCCACTGATAGTGCCCATTTGTACACTCGGTGTAGCCCCCATTTCTTATCAATTGTACTCGTTTTCGAGCGTATTTGTATATTTAATGTGTTTTGTGAGCTTTTTGTAGGTTATTTACTATAAATAAGACATTTGAGCTTAATTTATGAGTTTTGGAAGTTAAAAGGGCTTAAATGGGAAAGACTTGTGCAGTACACCTATATTTTGGGGGCCATATCTCCCACCTCAGATTGAACTAGGTTTCGTGCTACCTATTTTCGGAAAGCCCCGGTTGTCTACTTTCCAACAGTTTTGATGGATCACGATTCCGATATTTCTGGAGGAATTTATGCCCGTTTCCGTAACTGTGCACGATGTTGGAAGCCACTGAAGAACAAAAGCGTTGTACGAAGTACAAAGGGCTGTTCGTACAGCACTTTTGTATAGTGCCCAACGGCTATCCAAGCTCCAAAAACCATTCCAGAGATGGATCGCAGAACTAGGACGCGCAAGCTGGACACATTCTTCAACCAGCATGGGAATGCATCGTTGATGTGGTTGTGCCCAAGGTCTAAAACCTCTAGTACTCTGCAATTGGCCAGAGATTTTGGAATGATTCCTTCTAGCTGATTTCCATTCATATTTAGAGTTCGAAGTCCACAATTTGCTGGAAATTTATCTGGAATGGTGCTGTTGAGACTATTTTGCCTTACATTTAGAACATTGAGATGCTTCTTTGAATCAAATTGTTGCTGGAATGGTATGCTGCCACTCAAATTGTTGCTTGATAAGTTAAGAACTTGCAGAAATGTAGCTTCGTGTATTGACTTAGGGATAACTCATGTTAACTTATTGTTCGAAAGGGAAAAGAATAATGTCATGGAGAACAAATTACCCATGTCATGTGGGACTAAAATTATTATTTGAGTAATCCAGGTATATAGCAGATGGTGGTGGGATCTTTCCTTGAAGCCGATTGGAGTGTAGGTCAAGGGCAATCAGAAATGGAATAGAAAAAGGTTCTTGCAAACCCACCCGGCTATTATGTGAAAGATTTAGAGCGGCGAGAGAACCTTTACCAACTTCCCAAATCCAATTTGGTATTTCCCCAGAAATTTGGTTGTCTGAAAGGTCTATATCAACTAGTCTAGATTGATTCTTTAAATTCGGAATCACACTCAGAGTAGCCAGAGCTCAATACAGCTGTTTCTAGAAGCAAAGGTGGAAGGATCTAACAAACCAGAGTATATTACTGTGTGTGCTACCACAGGGAAGCTAGGATGGACTTCAGAGCCTGATCATCAATCGAGATTGAGAGACTGTGATTGAAGACCTAACCACCTAAGCTGACCTGGCAAGACTTCTAGAAGGTGCAAATGTGTGTGAAATGTGCTGACGTCATTGTTAGTTACAATTCCCTGAAAATCAGGGAATCAGTTTTCTAACATTGACTACACCTTTCATCAAACACCTTGTCTCCTTTATCAATTGTATAGTAGCTTAAGATTGTAAACGTTAATTAACGAAATACAGAGCAATTGCTCATTACTTTTGAAGCTCCATTAATGGCTTTCTCTTCTTCTCAAGTTCTCTGTTTTCTCAGTGTTTGAGACCTTTCATCAAACACCTTGTCTCCTTTATCAAACCTGTTGGAAATCTGAAATTTATTCTTAAAGAAAATGGTTTTGGATCAAATTGATGGCTCATGGATTGATGTATGGATGGCCCAATGATTTAATTATGACCCATTTTTGTAACTATGGTTATGTTATTTATAGTTTAATTATGGTTAAGTTATGATGTAACTATGGTTATGTTAGTTTAAGTTTAATTTAAACTTATTAGTTTCTTTAGATTGCTTTGGCATGTGTTAGATTTACTTTTTGATTTTTCAGATGTTGTTGGTGGCTGTGTCAGTCCTTATGTATGTAAATCACGTCTGGCAGAGTGCCAGTTCATTGTAGCACATCAACCGTTGTATGTATGAATGTGTGATCACCAAAAATGGCTGGAGATGTCAATATAAAAATGTTCTCAAAAATATGTTTCTTTTCTTTTAATTTATGATCATGTCTCTCTATTTATGTTTCCATGTAATGCTTTTATGCTTTTATAAATGTTTAACAAAATATGTTTTCATGTAATGTTTTTCTGGTAACAGAGCAATGTTCTCTGTAATTTTCAATATGGAAAATATCCATTTTTGTCCACTGGTTTCAGATGTATGAAGATAGAAGACTTCAACTTGCCTAGTTTCATACGTTTGAAACCAATCAAGTAAGATATGTAAAACAATGTTTTTATTTATTTTTTCATATTTTCAACAAAACCCTTTACATATTTTATACCTACTTCTAAGAAGGCCTTTAATGTTTGGTGAATAATTTCCATGGACTTGTTGGTGATCAACGTACTCTGCCAAAAACCATTGACTATAAAGTGATGGAAGGGAGACTTTATCCTACAATTTGACAATGAACATTGATTTTCATTTATGATGCTTCTGAGTGAAAAATTCTGAAAACCAATTGATATCTTCTTCAACCTCTTTGAGAATTTCAAAGAACAAAATGATGACCAAAAATGAAACATTAAGGTGCATCCTAAACCAACATTATTGAGTCAATGTTGATGTCGTCTCCGTCGTCTTCACTTCAGTACATGATCAGAATCTGAATTTCTGTGTTTCGGACCAACAGAATACAAAAAGATAATCAGTTTTGATTCATGGCTGAGACGAGTTCAGCTTTGCAGGCCGATCCCAAACGAATTCAAGTTATTGGGCCTATTAAAACATGGTCAGGCCCAATAGTTGGTACGTCACGAGTCAACTCAGTATCTTACTAACGATGTTTTGAGTCAACTTGTGACTTTTTGTTTGATAGAACTTGACCCGTAGAAATCCACACAAAATAAGATGCGATGAAGCAATGGAGTTGCTACTTGCTACTTGCTACCATTACAGAAGCAGAAGTCCTGTACGGCCAACAAATTTCCCAAACCCAGCTCCAATGGCTATTAAGAATTCCCCAACAAATTGGTTGCTTGAAGCTTGAAAGTGGTAGGCTCGTTAGAATTTGCTGTGCACTTATTTCTCATTCTACCATTGTTTTCTTAATGTTTAGATGCTTCATGCTTCTTTTTTTCTACGAGCCTTCCCGCCAAGCTTGTTTCAGGTAAATTTTTGTGTTAACAAATTATATTAAGTTACCTGTTAGATTACTTGGAACGAGTTTTCATTTTTAGTTTCTTAGATAACAATTACATGTTTATCAGAAAACGAGATTTATAGTTGTAGCACTTGCATGGCACTCAGTGATTTTTTATTTTATAGGGAACACTAAAAACTAACACTTGAAAAAAAAAAGTTCATTTTTTATTGAATATGAAAACATTTTCATCTTAAATGACGAATTGACAATAGAAATTTGTGGATCCATATATCTATTTTCTTAAAATATACTGGGGATGCAATCGCTGCTCCAAAGCATACTCCAAATCCAGCTCCAATTGCTATTATGAATTGCCAGTCAAATTCGTTGCTTGATTCTGCAGGTAGCTCACTTGAATTTGTTGTGCGATCATCATTGGCCAAAGGAGGCCATACAATCCTTCATTTCCTTCAAAAGAAATTGATGTAAAACTCTGGAGCTGTGTACCTGATGGGATCTTTCCAACCAAGTGAATATATGAGAGATTCAAGAAAGAAAGGAAATTTAGACTTGCGAGCTGTGTTGGGATCTCCCCATTCAAGTTGTTCACTGAGAGGTCCAAGGACTCTAGTTGTCCTAATTTACCTATAGAACACTATGTGACAAGTTGAGAACATAGAGTGATTTGAGTAGTCTGATCTCTTCTGGCATTGGCCGTTGAAATTTGTTTGATGATAAGTCAATGGAGGTGAACAAAGTTAGGATCTTCACTAGCTCCATCTCAAGACCTTTGCTTACTGTATCCTGGTAATACAAGGGGTTGAAAGGCTGGATTTCAAACTGGAGTTGCTCGAGCTGAGGTTGGGCTTTATTTTCATCAACCATCATTGCCTCTGTTGGAAAAATGAAATTTTTCTAACATACTTAATGGTTATGCATGGCTCTTGGTACAATTATGGATGGCTCATGGCTTAACTATGGTTCATGGATTATGGTTATGGTTTAATCATAGTTAAGTTTATGGAATTATTATGGTTTATATAATGGTATGGTTGTAATTTAGTTTCATTTGATAGTAACTATTTAGTTACTTTTAAGATATTTAGAGAAGTCTAAAGACTTCCATAAATATCTCCATAAGTCTTATGAGTCGGTGATGCACCGATGGCTTAATGGAGTGACACATGGTCTGGCAAAGTGCCAGTTTATGGTCGCACATCAACTGTTGGATGTGCAATGTACTGTGCGACTTAATGGTTGCACTTTACTATGTATTTTGTATATATACCCCATTCGGGCATTGTAAATGTAAGGTTAAGCCATTAAACCAGAAAATGGCATGGGATGTATGGATATTATTTTAATGGAAGAAATGTTTTCATAAAAGTGTCTTTTAAATGTTTTTCATTTCATGTTTATGTTTATAAATGTTTTATTGATGTTCATGTTCATGGTGAGAATGTCTAAAAGCATCACCCTTGGTAAGACTGACCCAATGAGGCAGCTATCCATGGAGAGAATGACCCAGTGGCATCAACCATGAAATATGAATGAATTTATTGATGGATTTATGTTCATGGTCTGCCTTTACAAAGAAGACAGCAGCCATGTTATTGATGTTTTAATTATATCAAAATGGATTTATGGTCTGATATCTCAGCAGAGGTATCAGAATATGTTTTTACGGATTTTATGCATGTGATGTTCTAATCCAACAACAATGGAATCAGAGCACCGATTTTCAATTTTCAAAATTTTATTTTCATATTTCCAACAGCCTCCCAGGTTGTTAAGCCTTTTTGAGGTAGCCTTCCAGTAAAGTAATTAGAACCCAAGTCAAAAATTTGAAGCTTTGGCCAGGAGACGTCTTGTTCTAGGCAATTGATGTTGCCATTAAATCTATTGAATCACAGAACTAGGACGCACAAGCTGGACACATTCTTCAACCAGCATGGGAATGCATCATTGATGTGGTTGTTACCAAGGTCTAAAACCTCGAGTACTCCGCAATTGGCCAGAGATTTTGGAATGCTTCCCTCTAGCTGATTTCCATTCATATTTAGAGTTCGAAGTCCACAATTTGCTGGAAATTTGTCGGAAATGGTGCCGTTGAGGCTGTTTCTGTAACACCCCCAAATCCGAGACCCATCGGACCGGGTTGCTACGTGAAACAGAACTTCTAAAAACCTTAATTCATAAATCATAAATATTCACAATTAGAATCATCAACAATATATCCACCAAAGTACAATACCAAAACCTGATACCATCAATTACACTAAACTGCCAGATTCTACCTTTACAACATCAAATAAATTGATTCTTTACAGTACGTATACACATGAAATTAAATCTTCCAACGGTACATATCCAAGCATATGCTAATGCAAACCCCATCCATTCTAAATCCATGAATTCAATCTGCAAAATGATTGTGACGAGGGGTGAGCCGTCAACTCTGTAAATAAATTCATGCATAACATGTAAAATAAATAACCTTTGTAAAACCTTTCTCATGTACCTTTTGGAAAATATTGATAAAACGGTTGAAGCAATATTTAAAATCATATCCGTTCATGTTCTTAAATCATAATGCATTTCGTAAAACAGTATAACAATATAAATTAAAAGATCATCTAATAATCATAGTTTAAAACACCGTAATCGGATATTCATTTTATAAAACAGTAAACAATGTTTTTACAATATAAACAGTATTCTTTTTATATACGGTAATCTTATAGTTTCACGGTATAACCGGTATTCTTTTTATAAAGCAATAAGCATATAACTTTACGGTAAAAACGATATCCTTTTTATACAACGGTAAGCACATAGCTTTACAGTATAAACGGTAGTCTTTTTATAAAACGGTAAGCATATAACTTTTCAATAATAATAGTAAAATCAATATATCAGTTAGCTCATGTTCCATAGTGTCACAATTAACCCGAGTGACGCGGAAACAGTATGTCACAAGTACCCGTGTGACGCGGCAATAACAGTATGTGTGCACACAGAATCCCAGCTGGGCCAATATCGATAACGGTAACTACGGAACGATGAGCCAAAACAGTTTTATGAATTCATATATATTTAAATCAGTAGCATTTTCGTATAACAGTATAAACAGTAGCGGTAGCATTTTTATATAACTATCAGTACCATATAACAGTAGTATTTTAGTAAAACTATATTAGTTTAAATAATAGTGATCAAAAGATATCTGACAGTATATAAGAAATAGATTAATTTCAAAACGGTTGATGTACCAGTCTTAAACAACGTAAATACTTGATCAAAGCCAGTAGTATCTTTGACAAATATAATAGAGTAAAATACAATAGAGAAAACAGTAATTTTGGTGATTTCAAACGTAACACACCATGAATGAATTTACTTACCTCAAACACGCACAAATCCGCTCTAGCTTTAGAAATTCAAGAATCACTCAAACCTATAAAATATTACATTTGATTCACTGTCATAATCTCATAATCAAAGCCATTTAAATCAACATGAGCTTCACATATATTAAACCAAACTTAGAAATCTAATTTCCAGCTAATAATCAAGAATGACAACCCTCTGGTCTACGATTTTTAATTGATTCTCTACAACTCCAATCATTACGAAATTTGACATGGATGATCCAGACATATAGGAAATACTACAGTAAAATTATCAATTTAATCCATGATCATTCGAATATGTAATTATTCATTCCTTTCCCATTTTCCCAAATCTGTCCAGCAGAGAATGAGATCCGACATTTGTCCATTCCGAAAATCATAACAATATTTCTACACATCTAACAATCATGAAACTTTACAGAATGATACTAGACATATACATCTACCTTCATATAAATTCCCATAATTTTCCCACATGAATAACCAATCCAAAGCAGTTGTACGAAATCTGGCTGGTCTAGTAAAAACAGGGGATCTCAGCAACCTATATACTAGTTCGAAAATACAATAAAAATCATGATAAAAACCATGAACTATGGAATGAATATAAATCAGTTTTATACATGTCTTATCTCATAAATGATTCATAAAATCAAACCAACATATCTATGAAATCCTTGACAAGAGGACAACTTACCTAGCACCAATATCTTCCAACCACTGTTTATACCAAGCTTCTGCCCAGCTATGTTCGGAGCCACCGATCTCATCAACGGGAAATCTGATTGTCATCTCCACCGTCCAGAACGTAGTCCCGTGTGTGATGAACACGTCCTCAAAAATTGAGCTCGATCGGACAGCAAATCGACCTCCAAAATGACCCCAGAAGAAATCTGGACAGTGACCCAAGGAAAAACCCAACACAACTCTCTATCTCCTTTCCTTCTCCTTTCTTTCTTTTCGTATTTTCTTCACCGAGCCTCTCCCTCTCTCTCCTCATTTCCTATCTTATATATTCTATTTCTTTGTCATTCTTTTGCCACATCAATAGTCAACCATCATTTATTGCCACCTAACCCACATGTCTCCAACACTTGCCTCTTTTCCTTATGTTTTCCTCTTTTCACACTTATTTCTCTCCTCTCTCCAACGACTTACACTACTCAATTCTTCAAATTAAAATAATCTTTCCTTTTCCTTTACACCACATTACACATGATCTTCCTATTGACCCATATTGACCACTCCCTTTTCCATCAAGCTTGCCACATAATCCACCACTCACCAATTATTGTCACATTTCTTCTTTTTAACATTAAATATCTCCTCTCAAACTTAGGTGGTACAAATTAATAGTCCCATGGACTTGGATCAACTAACTATTTATTTGGGTTAAGGCCTTAACATTCACAATAAAGATAAGCCCAATTACTAATTGATTTTGGTCCAATCCAGATCATTACTTCGCTTGATATAATTATGATCTCACAAACACTTCAAATCCATAATAATTGGGGCCAACTGCTTGGGAACGGGTTGACCCATTTTTCAGGATATTACAGTTTCTCCTTACATTTAGAACACCAAGGTTGTTTTGCCTTACAATTGGATCATTGAGATACTCGCTTCTTTGAATTAAACATGCCGGTATGCTGCCACTCAAATTGTTGCTCGACAAGTCAAGAACTTTAAGATTTGTAGCATTGCATATTGATTCAGGGATAACTCCTGTAAGCTTATTGTTCGAAAGAGAAAAGAATATGGGATGGAATTACTAAGGAAATTACCAATGTCATGTGGGATGGAATTACTAAAATTATTGTTTGAGTAATCCACGTACACAGCAAATGGTGGTGGGAGTGGGATCTTTCCTTGAAGCCAGTTGGAGTGTAGGTCAAGGACACTGAGACGCAGAATACAAAAAGGCTCTTGCAAACCCACAAGGCTATTACGTGAAAGATTTAGATGGGTAAGAGAACCGTTACCAACTTCCCAAATCCAATTTGGTATTTCCCCAGAAATTTGGTTGTCTGTGTTGGAGATGTGAAATTTTTCTGTATGGTTAAAATTTAACTATGGTATAGTTATGGATTAACTATGGTTTATGTAATGAAATAATGGAATGGTTGTAATTTAGTTTAGTTAACATGTAAACATTACTTGTAGTAGTGTATAAACACTGTCAGTATAGATAATGATATCTCATTGTATAACAGCTATTTCTTAGCTGTTGAACACTTATGTATTTTTCTATATAAACCCCCATTGGGGCATTGTAAATGTAAGCCATCAGAGAAATGGCATCAGATGTATGGTTATGGTTAATACACAGAGAAATGTTTCTGTAAATATGTTTTCTTATGTTTCTCATTTTTATGTTTATGAAATGGTTTTTCATGGATGTTCATGGATCATGGTGAGAATGTCAAAGGCATCACCCTTGGTAAGACTGTCCAAAGAGGCAGCAGCCATGGTGAGAATGTCCAAAAGCATCACCCATGATGTATGGATGTATGCATGGATATTTATGGATGGTCTGATATCTCATCAGAAGAGATATCAGAGTATGTTTTATGGTTCATGTTTTATGGTTTTTATAGATTTTTTATGTATGGTATTTTATCTAAATGATGGTTTTTTATTGATGGTTTTAAATGGTTAAGGATGGGATGTTCGGATCCAACAATTTGAAATCAGAACATCAATATAATGTTCAAGTTTTACTCTAGTTTCACTTGTATGAAACTAGATAAGCAAATAACAAACAAAGTTTTTTCCAATTTTTAACAGTCTGAAAGGTCTAAATGGGATAATATTGATTGATTCCTTAGATTAGGAATCATGCTCAGCTTGCAAGAAGCCAATATCAATGTGCTAATCCAGGGAGGGAATGAAAAATCACTACCACTTACATTCACTGCCAAGCTGTTGTATGAAAGGTCAAGTCTAGTGAGATTGCCTAGCCTTTGAATAGCATCTAGATGTACCGTGCTATTGAACTTGTTGTAAGAAAGTAGGAGGATATGCAGTCGTTTTAGTTCAAAGACAGACATGGGAATTGCCCCTTCAAATTTGTTGCTACTTAAATCAAGGGTGTCAAGTAAGGATGATGATGCATTCAAAATTTCAGGAATTTGGCTCTCAAATTGATTGTGGCCAAGCTGAAGCTGCTGCAAGGATGAGAGTGCTAGTAGGGATGGTGGAATGCTTCCATTAAGTGAATTGTATCTCAAGTCAACATAAACAAGATTCAATAGCTGTTCCCAGTCAGTGGATGAGATGGCTCCACTAAAAGAGTTATGAGAGAGTTCTAAACGGGTGAGATTTTTGAACATATGAAAAGATGGGATTGGACCTGTGAATTTGTTAGAAGACAAGTCCAAATATATCAGTTTGCTGAGATTACCCATTGAAGCAGGAAGTGGTCCAGTGAAATTGCAATCATGAAGCTCTATTCTTGACAAATTTTTAAGGTTGCCTAAGGAATCAGGTGTGTCCCTGAGAAATTTGTGTCCCTCAGTATCAGAGTCCACAGAGAACGATTCTGAGGAAATTCTGGTAAAGAACTCTGGTGTAATTCGTTATTTGACAAGTCAAGAGTCTGTATTGTTGGTACCTGGAATAGTTTTTCAGGAATTTTCCCATGCAACCCACAATTACTGAGATGCAAGGAGGTCAAGTTTGGGAATTCAGCCAAAAATTCTGGAACTGGGAATTGACTGCAGGATTCATTTCCTCTGTATGGTACAGAACATAAAAATAATAACCCCACTGTTTTCAAATCAATAAACAACCTACTTCTAAGAAGGCCTTTAATTTTTGGTTATATTTCCTTAACAGGAATTACATTCCATGGACTTTTTGGCGACCAACTCTGCCAAAAATCATTGACTATTAAATGTTAGAAAGGAGACTTATCCTACAATTTGAAATCAATATTTGATGATTGTGAATAGTGATTCAAAGACTGTAAAAACCTCTTTGAGAGTTTTAACGAACAAAATGAACAAAATGACCAACATTGCCTGCCAAGTTTTTAAAGTTTTTCCTGGAAGTTTTCCACTAAAGTAGTTGAAAGCTAAGTCAACAATTTGAAGCCTTGGCCACGAGCAACCCCACGAGTGATACAGAGGATTCAATTCCTCTGTTTTGCTACGAAGTTGATCTTTCCATAGATCTATATCTTCTGAAAGAAAATAAAAATAGTAACTCCATTGTTTTCAAATCAATAACTCAATTTGGGTGCTTGTTGCTTTACAGCCCAAGATTGACGGTGAAGAATGAAAATTGACATAAAATGAATCCCATCATGTTCTTGTCACGAAGCATCAAGAAGAAGAATCTAACAGGCAGCAGCAAGATTTCTAGAAGATAAGTGGAGGAAATTTTGAGGCTCTCCTTTAATGTTTGGTTATATTTCTATATCAGGAATAACATTCCATGGAGTTTTTTATGCTCTTCCAAAAACCCTTGACTATTAAATGTGGTGGTGGAGACAATACCATGACAGAATAACAATACTTGACCAACAATCGACAAAGAACCGGATGTCTTAAATAAAAACATGATAGCAGTAGCCTTTCCTTTCATTTTTATTTTCTAAAGGGGGTGTATTCAATTATGATTTCGAAAGACTTCTAATGATTTCTTTTTTTTTAAGTGAATGACCTTTGCAGATTTTATGGACTTTTATAGACTTTACAAGATTATAAAAAACTTTCATAGACTTTTATTTAAAACACTTTCATAGACTTTCATTTTAAAAAACTTTCGTAGACTCTCATTTTAAAAGACTTTTATAAACATTTATAGACTTTCATTGACTTCTAAATATAATGTATAATTTGTTTTAGCAAAATTATATATATTTATCATGTTAATAAAAATAATTTTTCAAATGAATAAAAAAAAACCATCATTAATTAAACTTGACAAAAGCATTCATGTCTATATATATGATTTTTTTTTTTTAATTTTAATTATATTTTGCATTATAAAGACATTATGCTCCTTTTTTTTTTTTTTTATAATAGTTAGTCAAAATTTTATTTGTTTTTTATAATTAGTCAAAATATTATAAATTTTCTTTTAGAATAAATGTAGCATACTGACAATAATATTAACATTTACACGTCTCTACGAAAGTATGACAATGAGAATAAAAAATCAACCAAAAGTTCATTCAAATTACTAAAGATAATACATAAAAACCGCACCTAATTGTTGAATAAGATCCATGCCTAAAAGTGGGTAGTTTGATATTGATCATAATTACATAGAGTCACGCTCATACGTGACTTTGATTATGGCATATTGGTATGGTTAAATAGTGATTTTTGTCTTTTATTATTTTTATTTTACATAAATGAAGTTCATTTGATTTGTTTCGGTGTTGTTTAGTTGCTTTAAAAATATAGGTAAAAAAAAATATGAAATCTCTCGTCCTTAATTGCATAGCCGATGAAGAGTTGTTTTATATTATTTTTTAGTTTTTTTTTTTTTTTTGTTATATATCATTAATGTTTGTATGTTTTTTTATTATTTTTTTATTTTTATAATGTTTATTCATTTTAAAGTTATTCGTTTATTTTATTTATGAAATTTGTTAAGAATAAATGTGCTTTTATTTGAAAATAGAACATATATTTGGTGGTTGACTTTTTTTAAAGAGTTTTTTATTTTTCTTTTAAAGTGAAATTCTTTCTATTTTTTTTTATATAAAAAAAGTCATTCAAAGTCTTTGATAGGAATAAAAGACAAATTGTGAGATTTGTTATAATTAAAAGTCATTAAAAGTCATTGATATTTTAAAGTCGTTAAAAGTCATTGAGATTTTGAATACCTCATAACTTTCATAAACTGTTAAAAAGTCTTGATTGAATACCACATGACTTTTAAAGACTTTTTAATAGTATATAAAATTCTGTATTGAATACCCCATGACTTTTATAAAGTCGTTAAAAGTCTACACCTAAACTTTTTAATTATATAAAAATCATTAAAAGTCTTTTAAAATCTTAATTGAATACACCCTCCTAAGTAACAATCACATGGCAGAGGGATCAAAGTAGAGATTTAGACCCAAACATCTGCCATTTAAATTTTAAAAGCAACCAAGAAAGAAAGAAAAAAACCCAACTGGTTACTTTATTTATTTATTTCAAGATGATACATCTTAAGCTCACATGCAGAATTGATGTAGAAATTTATGAACAATGATGTCATACCATAAGTTAACTTTGTCAGAGAATATCAAAGGTGCAACAGCTGCTACAAAACCTATCCCAAACCCCACTCCAATGACTAAGAAGAATTGCCAATCAAATTCATTACTTGAAACGGGTGTTGAAGGATCAAATTGATTGCTTGGAGGTGAAATTGTCGACTCGCTAGAATTTGTGCAACTTTTTGTCAAAGGAGGCCCGCATAATCCTTCATTGCCCTCAAAAGAAGTTGGTGAAAATGATTGGAGTTGAGTACTTGTTGGGATCCTTCCCACAAAGTGATTATATGATAGATTCAGGACAGAAAGGAAATTCAGGTTTGCTAGTTGTGCAGGTATATGCCTATGCAAGTTGTTCATCGAGAGGTCCAAGGACTCCAGCTGTCGTAAATTTCCCACAGAAGATGGGATTGAGCCTGTGAAAGCATTATGCGACAAGTTAAGAACAATGAGAGATTTGAATAGTCCCAACTCTTCTGGTATCGGCCCTTGAAAATTGTTGGATGATAGGTCAATGGAGGTGAATACAGTTAGGATTTTAACTAGCTCCATCTCCAGACCTTTCACAGTAACTGTTACTGCATCCTGGTAGTGTTGATTTCCCTCGGTCATCTCAAATTGAAGGTGTTTGAGCTGAGATTGGGCTTTCTGCTCATCAACCGTCATTGCCTCCCAGGTTGTTAAGCCTTTTTGTGGTAGTCTTCCAGTAAAGTTATTGGAAGCTAAGTCGATAATTTGAAGCATTGGCCAGGAGACATCATATTCTAGGCAACTGATGTTGCCATAAAATTTGTTGGATCGTAAAACCAAGACGTGCAAACTGGAGACCTTCTTTAACCAACACGGGAAGGCATCACTGATCTTGTTGTTCCCAAGGTCTAAAACCTCCAGCTTTGTGCAATTGGCAAGAGATTTTGGAACCAATGCTTCCAGTTGATTCGAGTTCATACTCAGCGTTTGGAATCCACAATTTCCTGGAAATCTGTCTGGAATGGTTCCATAGAGATTGTTTCTTTTGACATTCAGAACACCTAGATTCTCACCCATCTCAATCAAACAAGTTGGTATTCTGCCACTCAAATTGTTGTTCGACAAATCAAGAACTTGAAGCGATGAAGCATTGCACAATGATTCAGGAATGACGCCTGTAAGCTTATTGTTTGAGACGGAAAAGAGCTTCATACTGGGTGCAATATTACCAATGTCATCTGGGATGGAAGAAGTAAAATTATTGGTCGAATAATCAACAATTAACGCCAATGGTGGTGGGAGTGGGATTTTTCCTTGAAGCTGGTTAGAATGTAGGTCAAGATACCCCAGATTCTTAATAGAATAAGGTTCTTGAAAACCCAACAAGCTATTATGTGAGAGATTTAGAATGATGCTAACTTCCCAAATCCAATTCGGTATTTCTCCAGAAATTTGGTTGTCTGAAAGATCTAAGACTTCAATAGACTTGAAAGTTTGCAAGAAGCCAACTTTGAATGATTGAATGATTTTCTTTAGATTAGGAATCATGACAAGTTTGCAAGAAGCCAACTTCAATTGCCAAATATCGGGAGGGAAAGAAGAAAAGCTGCTATTTACATTGACTGCCAAGTTGTTGTATGAAAGGTCAAGACTTGAAAGTTTGCTAAGCCTTCCAATCACATCCAGCTGTACAGTACCATTGAACTTGTTGGAAGCGAGATTCAGGAATTGGAGGTTTTTGAGTTCAAAGATTGACATGGGAATAGGCCCTTCTAATCTGTTGACACTTAGACCGAGGTCATAGAGTACAGAGGAAGCATTCAAAAATTCAGGAATTTGGCCCACAAATTGGTTGTCGGTAAGCTGAAGGCTGTGCAGCAATGGAAGTGCAAACAGTGATGGGGGGATACTTCCATTAAGGGAATTATCGCTTAAATCAACATCAACAAGATCATGAAGCTGCTCCCAGTCAGTGGACGAGATCCCACCAATTAAACAATTTGAAGAGAGGCTTAAATGGTTGAGAGATCTGGACATATGAAAAGAAGGGAATAAAACCACTGAAGTTGTTGAATGACAAGTCCACATATTCTAATTGGGTTAGATTACCCATTGAAGGGGGAAGTGGACCACTAAAGTTGTTGAATGTCAATTTCAAATATTCTAATTGGGTTAGATTACCCATTGAAGGGGGAAGTGGACCAGTGAAACTATTCCATGACAAGTCCAAATGTTCTAACTGGGTTAGATTACCCATTGAAAGGAGAAGTGGACCGGTGAAATGGTTGGACGACAAGTCCACATGTTCTAATTGGGTTAGATAACCCATTGAAGGAGGAAGTGGACCAGTGAAATGGTTGGACGACAAGGCCAAATGTTCTAGTTGGGTTAGATAACCCATTGAAAGGGGAAGTGGACCAATGAAATGGTTTAACAACAAGTCCAAATGTTCTAGTCGGGTTAGATTACCCATTGAAGGGGGAAGTGGACCACTGAAGTTGTTGAATGTCAATTTCAAATATTCTAGTTGGGTTAGATTACCCATTGAAGGGGGAAGTGGACCAGTGAAATGGTTGTAAGACAAGTCCACATATTTTAATTGGGTTAGAATACCTATTGAAATGGGAAGTGGACCAGTGAAGTTGCAATCTCCAAGATCTAATTTCGATAGACTTTTAAGGTTTCCTATGGAATATGGTAGCGTCCCCCACAATTTTGTGTTGCTTAACACCAGGGTTCGTAAAGAGTTGTTTTGGGGAAAATTTGGCAATGAACCGTTAAGTAAAAAATTAAAAGATAAATCAAGAGTCTCGAGTGTTGATACCTTGAATATGTTTTCAGGAAGTTTTCCATGCAAACCACAAATAGCCAGACTCAAGATGGTCAAACTTGGAAAATCAGCCAAAAATTCTGGAACTGGAGATGACAAATCATTTGCATCCAAACGAATGACTGAGAGTGATTGAAGGTCTGCAAGGGAAGAATGGATAGGGCCTGAAAGAGAACAATAGGACAAGCTCAAAACCTGCAGATTAGGCAGCGAAGATGATAACGCTTGGCACCATTCATTTCCGTGGCCTGATATAATTACACGATCAAGGTATAGTTCTCTGAGCTCACTGAAGTTCTGAACAAGTACTTTTAAGTTTGGATTCTCAAGTTGCAAACGAGCAGTGAAGGAACATGACAGATCAAGAGTAACCAACCTTGTCAAACTCGAAATCTCGATGGGAATCTGCCCCACAAAGCCGGCATGAGAAAGATTCAGGTAAGTCAAATTGGTGAGATTGGCCAACCTGGATGGAATTTGAGCTTCATCAAACAAATTAGAAGCCAAATTAAGGCTCCTGAGATGCTGAAGAGCGAAAAGGCCAGTTGAATCATCAACTCCACCATAGATTGATTCCTTGCTCAAGTCAAGACCAATAACACGACCAGCCATATCGCAATCTACACCGCTCCATGTACAGCAATCTGTGCTTTGATTCCACCGCACCAAACGTACAGACAAAGTAGAGTTGAAGAGGAGGCTGTTTTTCAATTGGAGTAACAAGGATTGCTGGTCACTCTGACATTGCCCAGAAACAAGAATCATAGGGATGCCAAAGAAATTTGTTGAAAAGGTTATGAAGAAAAGCCATGATAAGAGAATAATTCTCATTGCAGAAGAAATTATAGCTAAAATAACAGATCAAACTTGATTGAAGGAAAGAGCTTGTGGTGACATTATTAATATAGGACTAGCCAAAGAGGAGATATTTGAGATAAGATTAAGAAGGGAGTCAAGGAGACTTGTCCACTGAACATTGATTTCCATTTATGATGGTTACAGTATTGTAGTTCGACTTATTAGGGTATGCATTCAACACTTGCATCTTTTGAGTCAAAAACAGGGCCCAGGAGTCATATCTGGCTTTAATGGCAATGCTACCGCTACAGAAGCAGAAGACTTTTATAGTCAACAAACAAGGGAAGGAGTTAGATCTGAATTGTTTTCATTTTCTTGATATATAACGAGTAAATTTCAAATTTTTAGATTGTCTGTGCGATTGGTATGCGGACTTAGTGTGAAAGCTTACAGGAGGATGTGAAAAGTATAAGCGAAGAAGGAGCCTGGCCTTGAATGTTTGGTTAAATGTTCATATCAGGACTAACATTAATTACAAGACTTACACAGCTGTCCTCTTCTTAGTTCTTTCTATAGATAATTAGATATAAGTAACTCTTAATTTAAGATCTGAACTCTGAACAACATCTTAAAAGCAACTAGATTTTCTAATGCTTCAATGTTGAACCTAAAAAGAATAATATAATCAAAGTAATTAAAAAATGAATTTGCATATCACACTAGTATCCTTTCAGTTAAATATGTCGGTACCATGCCACTCAAACTGTTGCTTGACAAGTCAAGAACTCGAAGATTCGTAGCATTGCTCATTGATTGAGGGATAAATCCTGTAAGCCTGTTGTTGACTGAAAGGACCACAAATGAAATGAGAAATTCGAGAACACAGAGCTTGATTGAAAAATCAATTTCTATTGAATGATCGTACTTAATTATTAGCAATAAAAATAGATTATTTACCTTTACACATATAGTAATTGTGGTGCATTTATTGCACGAAACCTCCCGATTTTAATTATTAGCAATAAAAATAGATTCAACATCATCAAGATTATGTGTAAATTGGACTAACTTAAAGTGGAAGTAAAAGTTGTAATTGTGAGACTAGAATTGGCCAGTACATATTGACTGCCACTGTTTCAACTGCTGTTGCTGGTTCGGCAAGGCTGGAGTGAAATTGTATGTGGGGCACCTTTTAGCAGTGTGTCCTTGATCTCCACAGAGTTGACAGAAGCCCCTATAGGGTCGTTGCCCGATTGATGGATTTCGAGTGAAATTTCTAGAGTTGGTGGAAGATGGATCAACTGGCCTGTTTGAATTGAAATTCCTGATGTTGTTGTTGTTTTGGCAATTGTAGGCAGATTGAGGACCACTTGAGTAGGGTTTAGCAGCATAGTTTGCAGTGATGGGAAGTTTCTGACTTCTTGTGAGTTCTTGTTTCAGGACAGCCTCTGAATTGATAAGTTTCTCATGGAGTTCTTCAAAAGTAATTGGCGAGTCACGAGCACGAACCGCCGATGATATATCTCTGAATTCATCACCTAGGCCATTCAGAATTTTTACTGTCAGGTCTTCAGAGTTCTCCGGTGCATCAAGCATGGCTAGTTCATCTGCGATGCTCTTGGCATGTTGCATGTAGTCAGTGATGGATTGTGTACCTTTGGTGATGTTAGTTAGCACACTTTTGAGATGCATAATATGTCCTCTGGAGGGTTTGGCATAGGTATTGGCGAGTGCAGTCCATGCATCATGGGAAGTTTTGGCGGAAGCGATAAACGGGATGATGGACGGAGAGATTGAGCCAAGGATTGCGTTTAGCAATAGTTGATCCTGCCTAGTCCACACGTGATAAGCAGGATTTGGTGAGGCACTGTCGCCGGTTGTGATAGTGGCTGGAGGGCATGGTCGTTGGCCGTCAACGAAGCCCATGAGGTCAAACCCAATAAGAAGGGTATGAAACTGAAGTTTCCAGGAGCGGTAGTTTGTCGCTGTGAGTTTGAGTGGTGCAGCAATGTTGATGGAGATGATAGTGGTTGTGGAAGAGGCCATGTCGTGAGATGAGGAGAAAGAAGAGATGACGGTGACCGAGGTTGAGGAGGAGGAAGCGGAAGTGGCCATGTGGGTTGGATCGGTTGGACTCTTTTGAGTTATTAACGCTCTGATACCATGTAGGAAATAATAATTCTTTCTTATTTTATTCTTCTCCACATAGGAGGGTTTATATAGAGGAAATACAATTAGGAAAGAAATCAATCAAGGAAATCAATCTACAATCCCTACAATTAGGCTAATTGTCAACTACACTAATCAAGCAATCAATTAGGCTAATTTTCAACTACACTAATCAAGCAATCAATTAGTCAACTATACAATAATTAATTGATTATATTCTAATAGAAACTAATCCCTAAACTTTAGGAAATTACATGAGTGATTGAGTAGGATTTGTATCCTTAATAGGATTCATTTCCTCTGTATGGCTTCGAAGTTAATCTTTCCATATATATATACCTTCTGACAGAAAATAAAAATAGTAACCCCATTGTTTTCTAATCAATAACTCAATTTGGGTGCTTGTTGCTTTACAGCCCAAGATCGACGGTAAAGCGTGAAAATTGACATAAAACGAATCCTATCATGTTCCTGTCACGAAGCATCAAGAAGAAGAATCCAACAGGAAGCAGCAAAATTGCTAAATTTTTGGGTTGTCTAACATTAATGATTTCGAAAAGATAAGTGGAAGAAATTTTGAGGCTCTCCTTTAATGTTTGGTTATATTTCCATATCAGGAATAACATTCCATGGACTTTTTGGCGATAAACTCTTCCAAAAACCATTGACTATTAAATGTTGGAAGGGACACTTATCCTACAATTTGACACTGAACATTAAATTTCCATTATGATGATTGAAAATGAAATCAATATATAACATCTTCTTCAACCTCTTTCAGAGGCCATTCACAGATGTCCCAGCTTGCCAACTTGCATTAACTCGATCTGGACACGCATGTGGTGTGGGTGGATGAGAGGTGCCTTCAGATACTGCTATTCTTGTTCATTTGGATGCTGCTGCTCTGTCCTATGTTACTTGAGTTTGTTCTTTTGTTTCAAAAAATTAAAAATAAAAGTTGCTGCATTTCATTGCAGCAAATTGCTTGCTCAAAAGTCAAAACTATGCATTAGTTTTTCATTTTATTGCAGAAAAGATAAATGCAACAATTACAAAAAAAATATTTTGTGGTTGATTTCGTTTATCCCTATAAATTTTATTGGATGTGTAAATTAGAAAAAATGGGTGCAGAAAAAAAAAATTAAAATTACAAATGATATTTAAGGATAGTTTCGGTATTTCAATGGGTGTAAAAAGTAAAATTAAATTTTAAATTTTTAATATGGGTGTAGAAAGTAAAATGGGTGTTGTGAGAAGTTTTTTTGGGTGGCAATAGAGCCACCCTGATCAGTTTATTTCACCCCAAGTTCAGTTTTGTAGACCGAGCTCAAATGAATTCAAGTTATTGGGCCTATTAAAACCATGATTAGGCCCATAAAGTTGAAGAGTTGACTCATGACGTGCCCAGAAAACCAAGCGAGATTATAAAAATCAGTTGCTATTTCCTTAAGTTCTTTGGGAGTTAAAAAGATTAATATAAACCAAAATAAAAAATGAATTTGCTACAACCAAACGAGATCAGTTTGCATATCTCAATAGCTTCTTTTTAGTCAATACCAGAATGATGTTGGGCCTGGTGGTGGTGGAGACAATACCACGACAGAACAACAATACTTGACAAAGAACTAGATGTCTTAATAAGAACATGATAGCAGTAGCCTTTCATTTCATTTTTATTTTCTACATAAGTACGTAACAATCACGTGGCAGAGGGATCAAAGCAGAGTTTGAGACCCAAACATCTGCCATTTAAATTTAAAAGTAACCAAGAAAAAAAAAAACCCAATGGGTTTCTTTATTTATTTATTTCAAGATGATACATCTTCAACTCACATGCAGAAATGACGTAGAAATTTGTGAACGATGATATCATACCATAAGTTTACTTTGTCGGAGAATATCAAAGGTGCAACAGCTGCTACAAAACCTATCCCAAACCCCACTCCAATGACTAAGAAGAACTTCCAATCAAATTCATTACTTGAAACGGGTTTTGAAGGATCAAATTGATTGCTCGGAGATGAAATTGTCGACTCGTTAGAATTTGTGCAACTATTCGTCAACGGAGGCCCGCATAATCCTTCATTGCCTTCAAAAGAAGTTGGTGAAAATGATTGGAGTTGAGTACTTGTTGGTATCCTTCCCACAAAGTGATTGTATGATAGATTCAGGACAGAAAGGAAATTTAGGTTTGCTAGTTGTATAGGTATATGCCTATGCAAGTTGTTCATCGAGAGGTCCAAGGACTCCAGCTGTCGTAAATTTCCCACAGAAGATGGGATTGAGCCTATGAAAGCATTATGCGACAAGTTAAGAACAATGAGAGATTTGAATAGTCCCAACTCTTCTGGTATCAGCCCTTGAAAATTGTTGGATGATAGGTCAATGGAGGTGAATACAGTTAGGATTTTAACTAGCTCTAACTCCAGACCTTTCATGGTAACCGTTACTGCATCCTGGTAGGGTTGATTTCCCCCGGTAATCTCAAATTGAAGGTGTTGGAGCTGAGATTGGACTTTCTGCTCATCAACCATCATTGCCTCCCAGGTTGTTAAGCCTTTTTGTGGTAGTCTTCCAGTAAAGTTATTGGAAGCTAAGTCGATAATTTGAAGCATTGGCCAAGAGACATCATATTCTAGGCAACTGATGTTGCCATAAAATTTGTTGGATCGTAAAACCAGGACGTGCAAACTGGAGACCTTCTTTAACCAGCATGGGAAGGCATCACTGATCTTGTTGTTCCCAAGGTCTAAAACCTCCAGCTCTGTGCAATTGGCAATAGATTTTGGAACCAATCCTTCTAGTTGATTCGAGTTCATACTCAGCGTTTGGAATCCACAATTTCCTGGAAATCTGTCTGGAATGGTTCCATAGAGATTGTTTCTTCTGATATTCAGAACACCCAGATTCCCACGCATCTCAATCAAACAAGTTGGTATTCTGCCACTCAAATTGTTGCTTGACAAATCAAGAACTTGAAGCGATGTAGCAATGCACAGTGATTCTGGAATAAAGCCTGTGAGCTTATTGTTTGAAACGGAAAAGAACTCCAAATAGAATGCAACATTACCAATGTCATCTGGGATGGAAGAAGTAAAATTATTGCTCGAGTAATCAACAAATGAAGCCGTTAGTGGTGGGAGTGGGATTTTTCCTTGAAGCCGGTTAGAATGTAGGTCAAGAACAATCAGATTCGAAATAGAATAAGGTTCTTGAAAACCCACCAAGCTATTACGTGAGAGATTTAGAATGGAGCCAACTTCCCAAATCCAATTCGGTATTTCTCCAGAAATTAGGTTGTCTGACAGATCTAACTCAATTAACGAGCAATTCTTCAGATTAGGAAACATGACAAGTTTGCAAGAAGCCAACTTCAATTGCCAAATATTGGGAGGGAAAGAAGAAAAGCTGGTATTTACATCGACTCCCAAGTTGTTGTATGAAAGGTCAAATGTATAAAGATTGCCAAGCCTTCCAATCACATCCAGATGTACAGTGCCATTGAACTTGTTGGAAGCGAGAACCAGGAATTGCAGGTTTTTGAGTTCAAAAATTGACATGGGAATAGGCCCTTCTAATCTGTTGACACTTAGATTGAGGGTTTTGAGTACAGACGAGGAAGCATTCAAAAATTCAGGAATTTGGCCCTCAAATTGGTTATTTCTAAGCGAAAGATGCTGCAGCAATGGAAGTGCAAACAGTGATGAAGGGATACTTCCATTAAGGGAATTAAAGCCTAGATCAACATAAACAAGATCCTGAAACTGCTCCCAATCAGTGGACGAGATCCCACCAGTCAAAAAATTATGAAAAGAAGTGATTGAACCCGTGAAATTGTTTGATGACAAGTCCAAATATTCTAGTTTGGTTAGATTAGCTATTGAAGTGGGAAATGGACCACTGAAGTTGCAACGTCCAAGATCTAATTTTGACAGAGTTTTAAGGTTTCCTATGGAATGTGCTAGCGTCCCCGACAAACTTGTGTTATTGAGCACCAAGGTTTGTAAAGAGTTGTTTTGAGGAAAATCTGGAAATGAACCATGAAGTAAATAATTATAAGATAAATCAAGAGTTTCAAGTGTTGATACCTTGAATATGTTTTCAGGAAGTTGTCCATACAAACCACAATCAGCCAGACTCAAGATGGTCAAACTTGGAAAATCAGCCAAAAATTCTGGAACTGGAGATGACAAATCATTTCCATCCAAACGAATGACTGAGAGTGATTGAAGGTCTGCAAGGGAAGAATGGATAGGGCCTGAAAGATAACAATTGGACAAGCTCAAAACCTGCAGATTAGGCAGCGAAGATGATAAAGCTTGGCCCCATTCATTTCCGTGGGCTGATATAACTACACCATCAAGATACAGTTCTCTGAGCTCACTGAAGTTCTGAACGAGTACTTTTAAGTTTGGATTCTCAAGTTGCAAACCAGCCCTCCAGTAACATGACAGATCAAGAGCAACCAACCTTGTCAAACTCGAAATCTCAATGGGAATCTGCTCCCCAAAGAGTCAAAGACGGCACAAGAAAGATTCAGGTAAGTCAAATTGGTGAGGTTGGCCAACCTAGATGGAATTTCTTCAATCAAATTAAAAGCTAAATTTAGGCTCCGGAGATGCTGAAGATCGAAAAGACAAGATGAATCATCAAATCGATTCATCGCTTAAGTCAAGACCAATAACACGACCAGCCATATCGCAATCTACACCGCTCCATGTACAGCAATCCGTTCTTTGATTCCATTGCACCAGACGTAAAGACAAAGTAGAGTCGAAGGTGAGGCTGTTTTTCAGTTGGAGTAACAAGGACTGCTGGTCACTCTGACATTGGCCAGAAACCAGAATGATAGGGATGCCAAAGAAATTTGTAGAAAAGGTTACGTAGAAAAACCATGATAGGAGAATACCTCTCATTGGAAAAGAAATTATAGGTAAAACACCAAAATGACTGATGAAACTTGATTGAATGAAAGAACTTGTGGTGGCATTATTAATATATGACTAACAAAAGGGTGACAGAACATGAACTCTATTCGACTGGGAATTCGTAGACCATAAAAGTTGTAATTGGGAGACTTGGAATAGTCTGTCCATCCATGGACTTTTTGGTGATCAAATCTGCCAAAAACCATTGACTATAAAGTGTTGGAAGGGAGTCAAGGAGACTTATCCTACGATCAATGAACATTGATTTCCATATATGATGGTTAATAAATTCCTGTAATTTCGACCTAGTCCTCTGTTCACATACCATTCTTTCTGACCATCGATTTAAGAGCAACTCCAATGTTGCTCCACGCATATTGCGGTTCCAAAAAAACCTGACTTTCGGATCAATACAAAACATTTTTTTTATTTTTTAATTGTCAAATCAAACCTTTAATTTTTTTTTTTAATTCTTAATTTAACCCTCCAATACTTAATTAAAACATTATGTATTCCAAAAAATATTCCGATGGAAAGATCTCATTGAGATCTTTTAAATGACACCAATATATATATATAATTTATTTTATAAATCCATTAACTAATGTTAAACTTTTATAATAAATATTTGAACAATATTATTTAAAAATACTCCAAAATTTGGTGTGGAATGTTGGGGTGAGATTCAAATCACCTGTCAAAAAATGGTGTCCAAATTTGTGTCTAACCAACCAATTGGGCCAAGTGTACATAATGGTTTGACCGTTAAGTGTGAGAGTTGACCGTTAAAAAAATGATAACAGACAAAAATACCCTTGATTCACCAAAAATCTAAAAGAACTAATTATTTAAAAAACAAAACGTGTACACATGTCCCAATTTGGTTGGTTAGACACAAATTGGGACACCATTTTTGGACAAGGTTTTTTTTTTTTAATTTAATTTAATTTTTTTTTTATTCAAATCACCTGTCAAAAAATGGTGTCCCAATTTACATTTAATTATTATTTTTACTGTTAATTGACATGCCTCCCTTGCCGTTAGGGTTTGACCGTTAAGTGTGAGAGTTGACCGTTAAAAAAATGATAAAAGACAAAAATACCCCTGATTCACCAAAAATCTAAAAGAACTAATTATTTATAAAAAAAAAACGTGTACACATATCTCAATTTGGTTGGTTAGACACTTAGATACAAATTGGGACACCATTTTTGGACAAGGTTTTTTTTTTAATTTAATTAAAAAAAAAATTATTCAAATCACCTGTCAAAAAATGGTGTCCCAATTTACATTTAATTATTATTTTTACTGTTAATTGACATGCCTCCCTTGCCGTTAGGGTTTGACCGTTAAGTGTGAGAGTTGACCGTTAAAAAAATGATAAAAGACAAAAATACCCATGATTCACCAAAAATCTAAAAGAACTAATTATTTAAAAAAAAACGTGTACACATATCTCAATTTGGTTGGTTAGACACTTAGATATAAATTGGGACACCATTTTTGGACAAGGTTTTTTTTTTAATTTAATTATAAAAAAAAATTTATTCAAATCATCTGTCAAAAAATGGTGTCCCAATTTACATTTAATTATTATTTTTACTGTTAATTGACATGCCTCCCTTGCCGTTAGGGTTTGACCGTTAAGTGTGAGAGTTGACTGTTAAAAAAATGATAAAAGACAAAAATACCCTTGATTCACTAAAAATCTAAAAGAACTAATTATTTTTTAAAAAAAAACGTGTACACATGTCCCAATTTGGTTGGTTATATACAAATTGGGACACCATTTTTGGACAAGGTTTTTTTTAAAATTTAATTTAATTTAATTTTTTATTCAAATCACCTGTCAAAAAATTGGACCATGTGTACATAATCATTTACATTTAATTATTATTTTTAAAGCGTGCACACTAGGCCCAATTGGTTGGTTAGACACAAATTGGGATGCCATTTTTTGACAGGTGATTTGAATATAAAAAAAAATTAAATTAAATTTAAAAAAAAAAAAAAAAAAAAAAAAAACCTTGTCCAAAAATGGTGTCCCAATTTGTGTCTAACCAACTAAATTAGGACATGTGTACACGTTTTTTTTTTTAAATAATTAATTCTTATAGATTTTTGGTGAATCAAGGATATTTTTGTCTTTTATCATTTTTTTAACGGTCAACTCTCACACTTAACGGTCAAACCCTAACGGCAAGGGAGGCATGTCAATTAACAATAAAATTGTTTCCGCATGTAAAAGAGCAAACCTCGGGCTAGTTTGGTGTAATTTGTTCAAAAAATTAATATAAAAAATATATAGTTTTAAACTAGACTAAAAGTCTAAAAAGGACCAAAAATGAAATGAAATAGCCAGAAAATAAGAAATTCGAGAACACAAAGATCTTGATTGAATAATTAATTTCTATTGAATGATCGGACTTAAAAATAAAAAAGAAAAGGAAAAATCACTTTTGAATTTTCTACTGAAAGATATTAACAAAACAACTATTATTAAAATCTGTAAAAACACATTATTTTTTTAGGGAAACCTAATTCCCTGTAAAGGAATGTAAATCACAGAAAAATAATAAAATAATAAGTATATTATCCTCTTCGAAAATACTCCAATATTCGGACATCAATCTGTGTATAAGGAAATTGCCAAGGCACTTTGGAAATTTTTGTTAAAAACCCATGAGTACAATTCCAAAGACTTTGTGGGGGACAATGCCAAATTCGTAGACCATAAAAGATGAATAAAGAATTATGTGACAAGTTGAGAACATTGAGAGATTTGAATAATCCCAACTCGTTTGGAATCGGCCCATGAAAATTGTAGGATGATAAGTCAATGGAGGTGAATAAAGTGAGGATCTTAACTAACTCCATCTTCTGACCTTTCATGGTAACTGTTAAAATGTTACTGCATCCTGGTAGTATTGGTTATCAAAAATCTCAAATTTAAGGTGTTGGAGCTGAAGATTGGGCTTTATCTTCATCGACCATCATTGCCTCCCACGTTGTTAAGCCTTTTTGCAGTAATCTTCCAGTGAAGTAATTGGAAGCTAAATCGATAATTTGAAGCATTTGTCAAGAGACATCATATTCTAGGGAACCAATGGTACCATAAAACTTGTTGGATTGTAAAACCAGGACATGCAAACTGGAGACATTCTTTAACCAGCATGGGAAGGCATCACTGAACTTGTTGTCCAAAACCTCCAACTTTGTGCAATTGACAATAGATTTTGGAACAAATCCTTCTAGCTGATTCAAGTTCAGACTCAGTGTTTGTAATCCACAATTTCCTGGAAATCTGTCTGGAATAGTTCCATAGAGATTGTTTCTTCTTACATTCAGAACAGCCAGATTACCCACCTCAAATAAACAAGTTGGTATTCTACCACTCAAATTGTTGATTGACAAGTCAAGAACCAGAAGCCTTGTAGCATTGCACAATAATATGATTCAGGAATAACGCATGTAAGCTTATTGTTTGAAACGGAAAAGACGTACATAACCGGTGCAAAATTACCAATGTCATCTGGGATGAAAGTGTTGGAAAATTCCAACATGTGGGGCCAAACATGTAAATATTTAATGTGTTGTGCTATCTTTTGGTTAAGCATAAATTAAAGTAGTTTAATTAAGATTTAAAGTTTTAAGGCTTAAGGGTATAATTGTTATGGAATTAATGTGTAGATACCAGAGTGCTATATATAATTTGATGAGGGGTCATATTAGAAATTGCAAAACATATAATAATCTGATTATTATATATTATGGTTATCTCAGGATTCAGGACTCTCAGGACTCTCAGGACTCTTACGGATATCAATCCAACTCTAACTCAGACTTGAAATCCAACTCAGACTTTGTTTTATATTATACTGTTGTTTTTAATCTTATCACTTCTTGTAATTATCTTTTAGTTTATAGTTATCTTTTAGCTTAATCTTATACTGCAGTAGTTTTAGTTTAACTTCACTTGTTGTCCACGACATGTGTATATATATATTTTATAGTTTAATTAGATTAGATGACAACTACTGTCCACGACATATGTATATATATATTTGTTTGATTCGTGAATAATATAACACAGTAGAACAATTGTTCTACAATATCTCCTCATTCAAACATTAATATGGTATCAGAGCACCTCTACTTCTAATTCTATTTTTTTTCATCACGTTTTTTTATCAGCTCTTCTCCTTCCGCAAAATTTCAACCATGACTGACCCAAAGGATTCCAGTTCAACGAATCCAACTTCTGATTCACAAGGATCCAACGATCTTTTCTCCGTTCAGGGACCCAATGATCTCTTCTTCGTTCATCACTCAGACAATCCCACAGCTGTTCTAGTCTCTCCAAAGTTGTCAGGGGACAACTTCAACACTGGATCTCTGACAGGTATTGCACCACAAGCAAATCTGACAGGTTTTTCTCTCTCATGTTCCTATAAATCCGTATGGATCATTGACTCAGGAGCGACAAATCATGTGAGCTCATCTTTGAATTTGTTCTCTAGTTATTCTACTTGCTCTAAACATTCCACACTTAAACTCCCAGATGGAACGGACCATTTAATTACTCATGTAGGAACTGTCACTCTTTCACTGACATTATGTCTCACAAATGTCTTATTTGTTCCCATTTTTCAATTCAATTTAATTTCCATCAGTGAACTTGTCAAGACCCGAAAAATTTATATCTCCTTTTCTAATGATGAATGTGTGTTTTAGGATCTGTTATCGAAGAAGAAGATTGGATTGGGACGCCTACATGAGGGACTCTACCATCTTCAAAATCCTGCAACTATCTGCTCTTTTCAAAATTCAGCTCAAAATCAATTGTGGCATTGCCGATTAGGACATGCTTCACCTAGTTGTTTACAACTCTTAGCTAAGCAATTCTCTTTTATTCATTCTTCAAATAATGTTGATTGCATGATATGCCCTCAAGCAAAGCAAACTCGTTTGTGTTTTTCAAATAGTTCAATAAAAACTAGTAGACCATTTCAAATGATTCACTGTGATATTTGGGGATTTTTTTCATTACCATCACATTCAAATTCTAGATTTTTTTTAACTATCGTTGACGATTTTAGTCGTGCCACATGGATATATTTAATGGCTATTAAATCTGAAACATCTCACATTTTACAATCATTTTTTGCCATGGTTCATACTCAATTTAATTCTCAAATCAAATCTGTTATTTCTAAGGTTGGAGACATAAATGAACATTTTAAAATCCAAGTTGTTCGAACTGACAATGGCACTGAATTTTTATCAAAAAACATGCAGCATTTTTTTTTTCATCTAATGGTGTTGTTCATCAACGTAGTTGTGTTGCTACACCACAACAAAATGGTGTAGTCGAACGCAAACACCGTCACCTTCTAAATGTTGCCCGAGCTTTACGTTTTCAAGCCCATCTTCCATTATCTTTTTGGGGAGAATGTGTCCTCACTGCTGCATATCTCATAAATAAACTACCAACTCCTTTATTAAAAGGCAAGTCACCTCACGAGATGTTATTTCAAAAACCACCGATTTTTACTAACATTAGAATTTTTGGTTGCTTATGTTTTGCTCGAAACCCTCATGTCACAAATAAATTTGATCGGAGAGGTACACCAGGTGTTTTTGTTGGCTATCCTTACGGCCAAAAAGGATACCGTGTATTCGATTTTCAGTCCAAAAAGATTTTTACATCTCGTGATGTCATATTTTTCCTTTTCAAAATATTTTATCCACTCCTTCAAACATGCCGGTTCATACCTTACCCATACATGATGATGGCACTTTTAAATTTTCTCCACCCACTTCATCCGTTCCACATGAGACCGAACCTCATGAGGATTCGATTTTATCAGTTGCTTCTCTTGATAATGAGATGTCACCCGATGCCCCTCCAGTTTCGGATTCTTCCCCAGTGTCCACTGGTGCACAACCCGATCCTCCTATTCGATCGGTTCGGTCAAGGCAGCCACCATCATATTTGAAAAACTATCACTGTCCTACTCTCCCTCATGTGGCGAATCTGGTCCAATCTGACTCTAAGGTAACTAAAGTTTCCACCTCTTATCCAATGGCTTTATATGTTTCTGACAGTAATTTCTCTTTATCACATAAAGTTTTTTGTCCAAGGTTTGTTCTACAGTTGAGCCTAAGTCCTTTTCCCAAGCCATCAAATACCCATATTGGAGAGCGGCAATGACAACTGAAATTGAGGCATTAGAAAAAAATAACACATGGGATCTTGTTTCTTTGCCATCATCAAATAAACCTATTGGGTGTAAATGGGTTTTCAAGGTTAAGTATCACTCTGATGGTTCGATTGAACGCTACAAAGCTCATTTAGTTGCGAAAGGCTACAATCAAATTGAGGGCCTTAATTATCATGATACATTCGCTCTTGTGGCAAAGTTAATCACTGTCTGATTATTGCTTTCTATCGCTGCCATCAGAGGTTGGGACATTCAACAATTCGATATTCAAAATGCTTTTCTACAAGAGGATCTGAATGAGACAATATACATGACTCTCCCACCTGGGTTTTCGAAAAATGGGGAGCAACGAGTATGTAAACTCAACAAATCATTATATGGTTTGAAACAGACTTCAAGGCAATGGTTTGCCAAATTCTCTACCACCTTGACCACATTCGGCTTCACTCAGTCTAAATCTGATTATTCATTGTTTACTAATATATGTGGTTCCTCTTCTGTGTTTGTTCTTGTTTATGTTGATGACATTATTGTCACAGGAAATGACTTCATTCGAATTCAACAACTAAAAACTTTTTTGGAACAAAAATTCTACATCAAAGCCTTGGGAAAATTAAAATATTTCCTTGGCATTGAGGTGGCTAGATCACAATAGGGGCTGTTCATTTCCCAACGTAAATACACTATGGACATTTTTGAGGATGTTGGTGTTACAGGTGGTCGAATTGCCCAGTTCCCCATGGAACAGAACATCAACCTTGCGGCTAATGATGGGGTTTTGTTGCCGGAACCGACCACATACCGTCGGTTAGTTGGTCGGCTGCTCTACCTCACTATCACACGGCCCGACATTAACTTCGCTGTCAACTACCTCAGTCAATTCATGCAGTCCCCTCGCTCTTCCCATTTGGATGCGGCTCATCGGGTTCTTCGTTACTTAAAAGGTTCTATCAACAAAGGTATTTTGTTATCAGCCTCATGTTCTCTTCATATCTCAGGTTTTTGTGACTCTGATTGGGCCGGTTGCCCTATCACTCGTCGTTCCACTAGTGGTTATTGTACCTTTCTTGGCTCAAGTCCGATTTCTTGGAAGACAAAGAAGCAATCTACGGTCTCTCATTCTTCCACTGAAGCCGAATATAGATCAATGGCTTCTCTCACATGTGAACTTCAATGGTTAAAGTATCTTTTGACAGATTTGGGTATCTCCCATACTTCTCCAATGACAATGTTTTGTGACAATCAGGCGGCTATTCACATATCTCAAAATCCAGTGTTCCACGAACGCACAAAACACATTGAGTTAGATTGCCATTTCGTACGTGACAAAATTCAGGACCGGTTATTGATCCGCCGGTACATCCCTCATTCATCTCAAATTGCCGATGTGTTCACTAAACCAATAGGCAAGGATCTGTTCTCTCGTCTGATACGCAAGTTGGGCGTTCTTGACATTCACTCTCCAACTTGAGGGGGAGTCTCAGGATTCAGGACTCTCAGGAATATCAATCCAACTCTAACTCAGACTTGAAATCCAACTCCAACTCAGACTTTGTTTTATATTATACTGCTGTTTTTAATCTTATCACTTGTTGTAATTATCTTTTAGTTTATAGTTATCTTTTAGCTTAATCTTATACTGCAGTAGTTTTAGTTTAACTTCACTTGTTGTCCACGACATGTGTATATATATATTTTGTAGTTTAATTAGAGTAAATGACAACTACTGTCCACGACATATGTATATATATATTTGTTTGATTCGTGAATAATATAACACAGCAGAACAATTGTTCTACAATATCTCCTCATTCAAACATTAATAGGTTATGATCCCCAAATTACACTATACTATACCTTTTTGGCTTTTCTGTATCCCCATCACCAAAAAAATAGAGAACACTTTTGTGTCCTAAGGATCGTGATAATTTGAAAGATCTCAACCCATCCACCAACCTCCGGCAATGGATTCAGTTATGCTTCCGCTTTCTCTTATCTCCCTTTTCTCTTGAATTGACATGGGTTAGTAACATGTATTTGGAGTTTAAATCATGATATAGAAACATGTTTAGGTTAAACTATGGATGTATTATGTGCCTATGCATGTTAGATTCGGTTTTAATCAAATTACTTACAGGAAGAAGTAAAATTTTTGCTCGAGTAATCAACAAATGAAGCCTCTGGTGGTGGGAGTGGGATTTTTCCTTGAAGCTGATTAGAATGCAGGTCAAGTAAATTCAGATTCAAAATAGAATAAGGTTCTTGAAAACCCACCAAGCTATTATGTGATAGATTTGGATTGGTGCCAGCAACTTCCCAAATCCAATTAGGTATTTCTCCAGAAATTTGATTGTTTGAAAGATCTAACTTTTCAATGAACAAGCAATTCTTTAGATTAGGAATCATGACAAGTTTGCAAGAAGCCAACTTCAATATGGAAATCGGGGGAGGGAAAGAAGAAAAGCTGCTACTTACATTGACTGTCAAGTTGTTGAATGAAAGGTCAAATTGAGTAAGATTGACAAGCCTTCCAATCATATCCAACTGTACAGTGCCATTGAACTTGTTGGAAGAGAGAACCAGGAATTGGAGGTTTTTGAGTTCAAAGATTGACATGGGAATAGGCCGTTCTAATCTATTGCCACTTAAATCAAGAAATTTAAGTACAGAGGAGTAAAATTCAGGAATTTGGCCCTCAAATTGGTTGTTGCTAAGCCAAAGCTGCGGCAGGCCTGCAGCATTGGAAGTGCAAACAGTGATGGAGGGATACTTCCATTAAGGGAATTAAAGCTTAAATCAACATGAACAAGATCATAGATTAGCGATTGAAGTGGGAAGAAGACCATTAAAATTGTTTAATGATAAGTCCACATATTTTTATTGGGTTAGGTTAGCCATTGAAGTGGGGAGTGGACCACTGAAGTTGCTACATCCAAGATCTAATTTTGACAAACTTTTAAGGTTGCCAGGATTTTTTTTTTTTTTTAGGATGGGCTAAGCATATTTAATATTTTCTTAAATGAAACTTGATAAAACATAAAAGTTTTAATAGTATAACATTATGTACACCTAGTTAAAATAAAGGGAAAAGATCGGTTTCCCTCCTACTGTTCACTGTATTAGAAAGGTGAGGACAGGGTTTCTAGAAAATTGCCGGTCTACCCCTAAAGCAAAAATAATGTTCAAACACCCCCTTCTGTTAACTTTTTAAACGGAAAAACTAATAAAATAGGTTAAAAGACAATTTTGCCCTCCATTGCCTTTAAGAAAAAGAAAATTAAAAAGAATAATTGAAAAAAAAAAGATGGATATCCACCGTCCATCTTTAAGATGGACGGTGGAGATCTCTTTTATTATTTTTTATTTAATTTTAAAAACATAAATTAAAAATAAAACAAAATATAAAAACAATTTTTATAATAATAATATACACATTTTAAAACAATTTTTTAATAATAATATATATTTAATGATAATATTTTAATTAATTTTAATTCTATAAATATAAATTAAATTATTATCTATTTGTTTTAAAGGATTATCTAATAATTTAATTTAAAAAAATGACTTAACATATCATCATCGTCAATTCATCATCCTTCATCCCTACTAATCTACTTTCCAGATTAATCAATTTTTCTTCCAACATTGAAGAAATCATTAAAACCAACTAATCTACTAATCTACTTTCCTGCAATATATCAAAACCAACAAACAACATTCAACAATTTTCACCATTAAAAACAAAAAACAAAAACCCCAACAAATAATTTCAAATATTATCAACAGAAATCATTAACAAGTCTCTTCAATGTGGAAAAAAAAAAGACAAACAAAATTCATCCCAGAAAAAATTTCCCAGATCTGGGCACTCAAGAAATCTGGAAAACCCAGATCTGGGTTCATCAGTGCCACCACCACACTGCCAAACCAACACCATCAACGCCCATCAATCATACGCAATCTCAGCCGTCGTCGATCTTCCGTCGATCTTCACACCATCATCCGACGAATCGATCTTCACACCAGGTCTGTGAGTGATGAGTGTGTTAGGGTTTGGATATGGATTTTGATTTTGAAGATTCGTATTGGGTTTGAAGAGATTAGATTGAGTGAGAGAGAGAGATCAATCGATGGATGGTTTGGTGAAATTAGTGCTTGGATCAGGGTGTTTGGCCGATCAGGGTGTGGGGGTTTAGATGATGGTGGTCGACTGGTCATGGAGAAGATAGATGATGGTGGTCGACTGGTTATGGAGAAGAAAGAAGAAGAAGAACGTGGGCAAAGAAGAAGAAGAACTTGGTCGTGGAAGTGTCCGTTTGGGAGAGCTTGTCTATTGGCTAAAAGAGCTTTTTTAATTAAAAAAACTCTTTTCAATTTTTTTTGTATCGTTTGGTTGTCATCCAGTAGAGCTTTTAGATGATTAAAAAAGTTGTTTTACGTCTACTTGGAGAAGCCCAAATTTAAAGCTTTTCCAAGTAGATCTTTTTGAGTTTTTTTAATAACACTAAAATCTTCGATATAACCCTGTAATTTAATATTTGCTAGAGTATTTTGGTAATTCTATCATTAAAAAAACTCTCTTTTAATTGACAACCAAACGATCAATGACTTTTATTTAAAAGCTCTACCTCTAAAAGATCTACCTCTAAAAGATCTACTGCAAAAAGATCTACTTGAGAAGCTCTCCCAAACGTACTCGAAGAAGAAGAGTTTGGGCGTGGAGAAGAAAGAAGAAAAGCTTTGTTTAATTTTTAATTTTAATATATAATTTATTTAATTATTTTCATTGGAGAGTGACGTGGCATGATCTCCTCCACCCATTAGTTGTTATTTATTTATTTATTATTAATTATAAATATCAAATGACTTTAATAACCCTCACACCAAATTAGATTCCTGTTCCCATGGGGAGTTTACGAAATTGCCCCCCAACAGTAACGGTCAACCCTCACTTTCTGACAGAGGGGGGTGTTTGTTAAATAAGTATATTCTGGGGGGGTCACCTTTCTAAAGTTGACAAACCCTGTCCTCACCTTTCTAATATGGTGAACAGTAGGGGGGAAAATGATAATATCCCTAAAATAAATAAAAAATGTTAGAAGTCTTATTTATTTTACATTTTGTACAAAATATAAAATTAAAATAAACGATAATAAAGAAAAGAAAAACAGAGTTTCTTAATTTTTTTTATAGTAAATACATTAATGATTAAATTAATATTTTAAGATTATTTATGTGAGGATTATAAGAGAGTAAGAGAGTTGTACTAATAGAACAGGAGATCAAACAGTTTAATTAACAATCATCATAAATAAAACAATTTAACAATCAGTATTGGAAATAGTTAAAATCGTATTATAAAATTATTTTATTAAATGATCTAATGGGATTATAATTAACTAATTGTGGTATAATATAGAACTTACTCTATAATATTTTTATATATTTGAAAGAATTAGCTTGATTATATTAAATAATCTCATAATTAATTCATAAATAATTTAATTAACTAATAAATTATTTATTTTTCCTAGTTTGAGACCGGGCTACAGCTAGGGGTAGCCTACCGTTGGTTACGCCCTTGGTGGTAGCGTTCCCAACAAATTTGGGATGTAGAGCACTAGGTTAACAAGTTATTTTGAGGAAAATCTAGCAATGAACCGTAAAGTAAATTATTAAAAGATAAATCAAGAGTCTCGAGTGTTGATACCTTGAATATGTTTTCAGAAAGTTTTCCGTACAAACCACAATCAACCAGGCTCAAAATGGTCAAACTTGGAAAATCAACCAAAAATTATGGAACCGGAGATGACAAAGCATTGCCATCCAAATGAATGACCGAGAGTAAGTGAAGGTTTGCAAGGGAAGAATGGTTAGGACCTGAAAGAAAACAATCTGACAAGCTCAAAACCTGGAGATTAGGCAGCGAAGATAATAACGCTTGGCACCATTCATTTGCGTGGGATTATATATTTACACTATCAAGAAATAGTTCTATGAGCTCACTGAAGTTTTAAACAAGTGCTTTTAAGTTGGGAATCCCAAGTTTTGATATAGGATCAGCCAACAGAGTCTGGATGTAGAAAGTTGACAAATCAAGAGTAACCAACCTTGTCATGCTCGAAATCTCGATAGGAATCTCTCCCTCGAAGCCAGCCTTGGAAAGATTCAAGTTAGTCAAATTGGTGAGGTTGGCCAACCTGGATGGAATTTGAGCTTCTTCAAAGTAATTATAAGCCAAATTTAGGCTCCGAAGATGCTGAAGAGCGAAAAGGCCACTTGAATTACCAATTCTACCTGAGATTGATTCATGGCTTATGTCAAGACCAATAACACGACCAGCCATATCACAGTCTATGCCGCTCCGTGTACAACAATTTTGTGCTTTGATTCCACTGCACCAGATGTACAACAATATGTGTTTTTAAAGCTGTTTGGTTAAGCTTTTGAAATTGTCTATTTTAAATTTAGTAGAAGCTAGTAGAGTTTAAACTTCTACTACACAAAAGCTCATGGGAAGGTCCGGGATGAGCTTCTCCAAATAGACCTTTAAAAACACAAAATCTACCAATAAAACAACTATATATATATATATATTTATTTATTTTTTTCCAAAAGCTCTATTTACACATTGTTTTTAAAATAACTTAGCATGATTAATTTTACTTTCAAATTTGCTATGGGGTTCAAAAAAAATTATTTTTTTTTTTTCTTTATGAAGATTATATAGGTTCAATCAACTTGCAAAATAAAAAGTAAATAATTCTTTCAATTGTAGTTAATAAATTTGCAATATTTATTTATTATTTTTGAAAACAAAATTTGCAATTTTTTTCTTAAAAAAAATACAACTACTGCTAGGACCTGGTGAGATTAATTAGACTCTACAAGTACAGCTCGGGATACTACTCCCACTATAGGGGAGAGGTTACATATGGACTACAACCCTCACAACCGGAGAGAAGGCTACTCCAACATACCAGGAGAAAACTCCCCACACATGCTTGTAAGATGCACATTGTGAGATTCGAACCCCTGACCACTAGGTGTGGAAGGGAGATAGAGATGCACAACCATCTCTACTAAGAGGTGATGTGTTAAAGCTAACATTTGAGGGTAAAATCTACAATAAAAAAATAATAATAATTCCTATATTTGAATTTGCGTTATTTTTTATTTTTATTTTTTGACAAAGAATTTGCGTTATTGACCGCTTTATGGCTCGTTTGGCACACTGTATTGGATTTTATTGGACTGTATTGGATTTTATTGGATTGTGTTGGACTATATTATCATTAATACAAACCAGTGTTTAGTGATGCACTATATTAAATCGTATTCAGTTATTCATATATGATTTTATTGTATTTTATTATATTATAAAAATATAATATTTAAAAAAAAATAGTTCATAATTAATTTTAAATATCCTTACCATAAATAAATCAGTAAATATTTTTATTTAATTGAAACAAAAAATTAAAATAACTAATATTTTTACAAATAAAATAAATATTTCCTATATAATTTTGAAATTTTAAAAAAATATTAACTGTTACACATATTTCTTCAATATTCCATATTTGTTAAAAAATAAAGATAAATGATTTTTTTTTTCCTAATACAATACAACCTAACACCATCAGATATAATGTATTAGCTAATATGATGTTTGTCGTATTTGCCATTTAAAATGTATTAAAACAATACAATATAGTGTTTGGTAACACTGTATTGTATTGTTTTAATACATTTTAAATGGTTAATACAATACAATACAAGCCACCAAATATGACCTAAGTGAGCTAACAAAAATTGACAAGTGAAACGCGAACCGGATCTAGCGCTCTAGGGTTATTCCGGTCCAAAATGGAAAACGGAAAACGCATACCGAGTCATTCCGGTCCAACTCTAGGGTTTTGATATATAAATATTCGCGAACCCTACACCTTTGTTTCTCTGTGTCAACTAGGGTTTTGAAAGCAACTTGGAGAGACTGAGTTTTTGTCTGCGAAATCACCATGAGAGCTAAGGTAAGCCATCAATCCTTTTAATCTGAGGATAGAAACTCACTCTGTTTCTTCGATTGCGAAAAACTTGTTCGATTTGTTTCGATTTCATATGTGTTTTTTTTTTTTAAAAATCCAAATATTGTTTCTGATTTCTCATTTGGTGATGATTGTTGTTTCAGTGGAAGAAGAAGCGCATGAGGAGGTTGAAGAGGAAGCGCCGAAAGATGAGACAGAGATCTAAGTAGACGGAACGGAGCTGTCTCTCTTCATAGGTTTTCTCGTTTGTCGCATCGAGTATCAGTTGTCTTCTTTTTATATGTTTTTAGTCGGTTGTATCTGACATCGGATTTTGAATGTTTTGTTGACTTTCGATAGATTCAATCTAATGGTATTATCAGTTTGGATTTTATTTCGTTATAGTTTGATTTGATTCCGATATTACTTATTTTATAAGTTGCATAATGTTGCTTTTTTATTTGCCATGTTTGTGCTTTGATTCACATCTCAGTGAATCAAAATGTATAGATTTAGGATCAAAGCTTGAGAGTCTTGAATCTGTTCTGCTGTTGGTCAGTTTAGGTTGTTTGTGGATGCTTCGGTGAATTAAACCATTCATTGAGCTTGTGTATCGAGAGCAAACTGATTTCTCGTGTGATACAAAATCATACCCGATGAGATTGTAGGTACATTTCTACATTTGCATGTTTCCAAAATCATACCCGATGAGAGTGTAGATACATTTCTACATTTGCATGTTTCCAGAACTATCTGATTATGTTTGAAAGTTCCAAATTACAAATTTCATGTGACATTTACATTTACTACATATTAGATCAGTGTGAGTGTGAACTATATTATTTGAATGTGATATTGATGTAGCTTGAAAGTATGATTGTTGAGATCAAGGAACTGAGCAGAGGTACCTATTGTCAATTTTTAGCTTAACCAAACTCTATCCTCATCTCAATGTTTTCTAATATTAAGCACACATAATATGAACCCTAGTTCAGTATTTCATTTTGGTTGCATTAAATGGTGAGTGATAGATGTCCTAGAATAGTTTTGCCTTGAAGACGGTCAGCTTTAGGGTAAAGTAGTTGTGACATTAGCCAGATTTTCATCTATAAGCTCTTGTTGTGATGAGATTTATTATGACTTTGGCTTTAAAGATGTCCTGCATGTGGCTTTTTTGTGTCCGATACCACGAAATTGGGACTTTATTGCTGCTCCGATAACTGGTGTGACAGTTTCATCACATCCATCTTCCCAAAAAAGTATTGTTGGATCAATTCTGTACACTCTGTTAGATCATAGTCAGCCTTGCATTTGTCAATGACTCAGTGAGTATCCAATTGGCAGTCATCACTAATTTACAGCACTTAGCTAGAACAATGGATGACCATTGAGCATTTGGAGTTCACAGTCTGAACTCGATGCTTGAATGAGTTCAAATAAATTGTTTAGGAAGAATTTTCAGTTCACATTTTTTGTTTTAAGAGAACATAATTTTTCTTGGGTGAATTGATGGCAGAATTTATAAGCAGGGTTCTGTATCAATATTGTATTGCAGTCATTCAAATTCATGTTGATGCTGCAATGAGAGTTCATTCAAACAGCCTATGTACGCTTGTGCTTCCATAGAAATACACCTCTACCAAAGTCTGGGTCATTTCTTTCATTTCTTATATTGCAGACCATGCTAATTGTGGTTCTCATGTTTTTTTATTAACCAACAGTTTCACCATTGCCACTGAAGTGGTATATTCGAAAGGGGTTGTGAGAAAAGTCAAATCATTATAAAATTGGATGTGAAATCATCCCTATTACTGGTAAATCGAATGTGAAAATTTCTTTTAAAAAACAAATCACAAAAAAACTACTTGAAAATTGATAGCAGACAATTACAATCTTTTGTCTCACGGGCAATGAAAATTATTTCATGATAAAAATTCTCTTCTTTTCTAAAATGGGAAATTCTAATAGAATCAATTAAACCGATCGAACGATATGAGGAGATGTTTTATGATTGTAACAGAGACATACTTATTGTGGTTGTAAATAGGGAAGTCTTCACGGCTTTTTGTATTCGTCAAGAACTTCTCTTAAAATTGTGAAAATTGAAATTTGCTAGGAAATGTTAAAAATTTTACCCATTCAAATTTAGCAACCAATGTTATCTACTACAAAGTTGAACACCAAATCATAATTCAAGCACAAAAGTAGAACACATTAACGTAATATTATTAGTAAGGGACTAAGGGCAGATCCTGACCTTAAGCTCGATTACTGTTCACTAAAATTAGGGGCTTTTCTTCAAAATTGGCTTAAATGAACCGAATGGGGCGTGAATTAACAGTCTAGCATGTCCAGTCGGCTTACGCTTATCGATTGAAATGATCGGGATGGTCATATTTCAGGCCCAGACCATTTTGAGATCGTAGCCCAAACACACAGAAAACTTGGAAGAGCGGGGAGAAAAATGTATCGGCGTAGTTCGCAAATTTGCATCTCCTCCTAACTCTGTACAGACGTCGTAGAAGCTCACTCACAGACTAGAAATGGAGATGGATATTGACGATACTTGTAAAGCCAAAGGTACAGGTGTCTTTTTTTAGTTTTTTTTTTTTTCCTGCGATTGTGGTCTGGTCAATGATCAAGTGTTATTGATGAATCATCACATTATAATATGTTTGTTTGTTTGTTTGATTTTTAAAAAGGCGAAGAAGAGAAGACGAAGCCGATTGTGGTGATTTTGATGGGCGCGCCAGGAAGTGGCAAATCCACCTTCTGCGAGCACGTCATCCGCTCCTCTGCACGGCCCTGGGTACGCGTTTGCCAGGTCAGCTCTCTTGCACTACAAGTGTTTGATGAAACGTCTCACCGTCTTTTAACTCTTTGTTAGTACTGGAATTGCTTTACATTGCAACTTTCTTTTTTTGTTATATATTTGAACTATTACAAATTTGGGAGTTGATATGCATTATCAGAGTGCTCGTTGTGTAAGGGAAAAATCGTTTTAGTACTTAAATTGATTATTAATGATGTAAATATTTGAATCATAAGTGACTATAAAGTCTTTGTTTCTATATAATCTTAGATTTTCTTAGTGGTTTGTTATACTCTCTTTGATTTGTAATGTAGGACACTATTAATAATGGCAAAGCAGGAACAAAGGTTCAGTGCCTGACAAATGCCGTCAGTGCGTTGAAGGAGGGAAAAAGTGTATTTATTGACAGATGCAACCTGGAAAAAGAACAGCGAGTAGACTTTGTTAAGCTTGGGAGTCCACAAGTAGAAGTGCATGCTGTGGTGCTTGATCTTCCCGCCAAGCTTTGTATATCTCGATCTGTTAAACGAACTGGGCATGAAGGGAATTTGCAAGGTGGAAAAGCTGCAGCAGTTGTAAATAGAATGCTACAAAAGAAAGAATTGCCTAAGCTAAGTGAGGGGTTTTCTAGAATCATGTTTTGCCAGAATGAGAGTGATGTTAAAGCTGCTCTTGATACGTACAGTGGGTTTGGTCCGTTGGATACCCTTCCACATGGCAGTTTCGGCCAGAAGAAACCAGATACTAAAGTTCAACTCGGTATAATGAAGTTCTTGAAGAAAGTAGAGGCTCCTTCTAATGCAGGATCCAGTGCAAGTAGCATTCAGGGTTCTGCGGCTTCCCAAATAATTGAGGAAAAGAATTCCTGCTGTGGAGGAAAAGAAACCGCTTCTTCGTTATCACATACTGCTGGTGAGGAGGTAAAGGGTTGTCAAGATCCAGGGGTGGGCTCTACCAGCCGGAATGGTTCTTCAAGTGATGGTCCTATTCTGGCATTTCCATCTATCTCGACAGCAGATTTCCAATTCGACCATGAGAAGGCTTCTGATATAATTGTTGAGAAAGTTGAGGAATCCATGGATAAGCTTGGAAACGCCAAGCTTGTATTAGTGGACTTGACTCGTGGATCAAAGATTTTGTCTTTGGTTAGGGCTAAAGCTGCACAAAAGAACATCAACCCCAAAAAGTTCTTCACATTTGTAGGAGATATAACTAAGCTTTATTCAGAAGGAGGTTTACGGTGCACTGCAATAGCTAATGCTGCCAACTGGTAAACTTTTATGGTTTTCAATTTTTCATTTTATATATTTATAGTTCAACAATGGTTTATATGAGTGACTTTAAACGTTAAACTAGAAACCTCCTTTTACATGTATCATTTTACCTTTGGAATGGCTTAAGCCAACATCAGAAGGTCGATTGGCTGAATTTAATCCTTTTATATTTAAATGCAACTCTTTTTTTAAAGTCCTTTACCTTCTGAGATGTCTATTGTGGTCTTGGAAAATAAAAAACTTGATTCCTAGGTTCATTCCTTTAACTATGGAGACAATATCTTCTGGTTATTACATGATTACTTCTTATGTTTGATATGATTAATCCTGAGACCACGCTGCCCTCTCAGAGATGACATTATGTTGTATCCTCTTCATTGCACTGTTTTTTTTTTTTTTATTGGACAATACATTGCACTGTTACTATCTCTTTGACAATAATATTATTGCCATGCCCCTAGTATGCTTAATTTACATTTTAAGAAGACTAATTGACAGATCACACTGTGCAGGCGATTGAATCCTGGAGGTGGAGGTGTGAATGCTGCAATTTTCAATGCTGCCGGTCCTGCTCTAGAGGTCGCAACAAAGGAACAGGCCAAAACCCTCGTTCCTGGGAGTGCTGTAGTTGTTCCTCTCCCCACTACGTCTCCCTTGTCTAGTAAGGAAGGTGTGACCCATGTTATACATGTTCTTGGACCAAATATGAACCCACATAGACCAAATTGTCTGGATGGTGACTATGTCAAAGGTTGCCAGGTTCTCCAAAAGGCTTACACATCACTTTTTGAAGGTTTCTTATCTATAGTGAGTACACAAGCTAAGTTATCCCAAGAAAGCAATGAAAAGATTAAGCTGGAGCCTTCACAGTCACAAGGTCACTGCAAGGATGGGCCTAGAAATCATTCTCCAACTGGTGATCAAAAGAATAAAAGAGATGGTGTCCATGAACATGAGATAAGCAAGAAATGCAAGGGATCTCAAAATGAAGTAGGAACTAGTATTAATTCATTTAGGGCTGGAAAAGTAAATGCAGAAAATGACAAGCTTGATGTAAGCACCAGTAAGGCCTGGGGCTCATGGGCTCAAGCTCTTTACCACATTGCTATGCATCCTGAGCGGCATAAAGATAATCTGCTAGAGATATTAGACGATGTTGTTGTACTAAATGATCTTTATCCAAAGGTACCCATGTCATGTTATTTCTCCCTCTTGTATGCTCAAGTTGAATTAATAAACACATGAGATTTCCATTCTTTTTGCAGGCACAGAAACATCTTTTGGTGCTGACACGATGTGATGGACTTGATTGCTTGGGAAATGTACGTAAAGAACATCTACAATTGTTAAAGACAATGCATGCTGTTGGTTTGAAGTGGGCTGAGAAGTTCTTGGATGAAGATGCATCATTGGTCTTCCGCCTTGGATATCACTCAGTAAATAATACTTGGGCTTAAATGCCGTTTCCAATTTTGTTCTTTCTCTTTTTTGTTCTCTCAGTCCTTATATTTTTCTTCGTACTGCTATAGTAGCTTTAATCGACTAAATTGCATGACATCTGGACCAATATTTGGTGTTGGAAGTTGGCCTTTGAATCGTTTGTGGGTAAAATATTTAGAATTGGATGAATTCTAAAATTAGAGTCAATAATTGATAGTCAAATGATGCAATCAGCTAAATGACTGCAGCTAGAAGTAATGTCTTTCCCAAAAAAACTTAGGTAGAAGATGAGTGGTGGTGATTTCATCATCGAAGACATGTCCATGTTAAGTGCTTGGAATTATATCTATTAGTTGGATTATTTTCGATACCAATAATGATTTTAACAGCAAAATTTAAGGTGGGGTATGTCTATTGTAGGATCCAATATGGCATATGCATTGTATTACTTGGCTTTTCATTAAATGCCATTTCGTTTCTCTTTCTCTCTTCTTTTTGGTTGATTTCTTCTCTTGTATTTCTCAGTGATCAATTACGATAAAGCCTTATCGAAAACTGGAATTTTCAATTTTCTAACATGTAATGTTGGACTAATTCTTGCAGGTTCCATCTATGCGCCAACTACATCTACATGTTATAAGTCAGGATTTCAATTCCAAACTTCTCAAGAATAAGAAGCACTGGAACTCCTTCACTACCGCCTTTTTTCGTGATTCAGTAGATGTAATCGAGGAAATCAGCAATCAAGGCAAAGCAACATTAAACGACGATGACAGGCTGTTGTCGATGGAGTTGCGATGCCATCGTTGTAAAAGTGCACACCCTAACATACCCAGGCTTAAATCACATATCAGCAATTGCCGAGCTCCTTTCCCTACCTCCTTACTTCAAAACGACCGTCTCGTGCTGGCTCCAAGTAACACCAACAATCCCTAGATGCCCATAATACATCTTTTGTCAAATTTTCACTGTCTATATTTGTCTGGTTGAAGTAATCTTTTTGCTTGCTAGTTGCTCCATGGGCAATGTAAATGAAATTTTAATTATATGCTTTTCAGAATTTCCTTCCAAGCTTGAAGTCTATATTCCAAGGAATATTTTCGCTCTCAGAAGTCTAACCTTGAACATGGGATGATTTTCTATTGAACGAGACCATACTACCAAGTCAGTTTAAAATAATAAAATTACTGATACAAATTAATACTTTAATGTTAAAAGTTGATGACAATCTTTTTCTAATTGGATTTGAAATTGAGATTCGGTAACAAGATTTCGTCATTAAAGCTGATAGCGAAAAAGTTGTTGGCTTGAATAATAGGTTCCGTGAAAGGCGTGGACACTAACACGTGAAAGAAAAGAAATTTGAACCCACCATCCAAAATATCATGAATGAAATTCAATATTCCCAGTACAAATAATCAATCAACTTTTAGAATATATTCGTTAAAGTGGATACAGGTCACATCTTCTCTATAATCTTATCTAGTCGTGCAATTAAATTTTCACCGACCATAGGATTCTGATGATTGAAAATCAACTAAAATTCACATGCTAACTACAGGGAGACCTTTTTCAATCGCAAACAATGCGGTGAATTTGAGAACACATTACACAGATTTTGTCCTCTCCTTTACTTCTTAGTTCTTAGAGTATTTCTCTAAATTTTAGCTATATTTTAGCTATTTTAACTAAAAAACTATTTTAACTAGCAACTTTCCATGAGATCACTCCAACTATCCTCCCTATTATAAGTAGTTATTAATATTTTAATATTTTTTAAATTTAAAATATAAATTAATTTATTTTGTTTTAAATTGTAAAACTAAGAGAGAGAAGATCAATCAACTTAGAATTAATATAAAAATAAATAAATAAATAAGAGAGAGAAGATAAGGAGTTTGAAATGGCTCTTTACATTTGGAGAGCCTCTTGGTGGCTCTCTAAAATAGGGAGCCATTTAGGGAGCCCATTGGAGTGCTTTAAAACCAAATTCACTACCTATTATAGCTAAAGACATGGTCTAGAGAGCCCCTTGGAGATGCTCTTGGTGATATTTTCAATTACAAAAAAAATTAATGTGGTTAGGTGGCAGAGGACTCATTCAATCAATCGAATAATATTTCAGGTTTGAGCCGCAACCACAAATTAGACTTGTTTTGTGAGCAGGGTAAATGAGGCCCATCACTTTGCTTTGACATCAAGGAGATTTCGACATTTCCCATGCCTCCAAGATTTTTTTTGGTCCAGCACTTGCCCACAATGTGGGAAGACCATGTTATTGAATTTTCAAAAGTTTTGTTATATTATATGTACATTTATTTCATTTTCACGGCATTGATTTCGGTATCTTGTCAACGATTTTTGTTTTGGGTTAATTGCAAAAATATACCCTGCTTTTAACAATAATATACGAATATTGAACTCTTACCTTTATTTACAAGAAGATACCTTTGACTAGTTTAACTAAGGTTAAATTTAATGTTAACTTAACGATGGGAGGGCTAAAAAGTCAGTTTAAAAGCAAGTGGATAAAAAAGTATTTTTAAAATGAAAAATTGAAAAAAGAAAATGTTGGAGATCGCAAACAATGCGGTAAATTTGAGAACACATTATCAAATCTTGTCCTCTCATTCACTTCTTTAGTTCTTCAGAATTGTGGCAACATTTCCGATTACAAAAAGTTCAATGTGGATCAGATTACAAAAAGGTTCAATGTGGTTCAGTGGTAAAGGACTCATTCAACCGGATAATATTTCAGGTTTGAGTCGTCACCACAAATTAGACTTGTTTTATGAACAAGGTAAGTAAGGTCCATCACTTTGCTTTGACATCAAAGAGGTTTCGACATTTTCATGCCTCCGGGATATTTCCTGGTCTAGCACTTGCCCACAAAGTGAGGAGACCATGTTGTTGAATTTTCAAAAGTTTTGTTATATTATATGTCCATTTATTTCATTTTCACGGCATTTATTTCGGTATCTTATCAACGATGTTTTTTGGATTAATTGCAATAACACGCCCTGCTTTTAACAATAATACACGAATATTGAACTTTTACCTTTATTTATAAGAAGATACCTTTGACTAGTTTAACTAGGGTTAAATTTAATGTTGACTTAACGATGGGAGGGCTAAAAAGTCAGTTTAACAACAAGAGGATAAAAAAGTACTTTTAAAATGAAAAAATGAAAAAGGAAAATGTTGGATATCGCAAACAATGCGGTGAATTTGAGAACACATTACTCAAATCTTGTCCTCTCATTCACTTCTTTAGTTCTTTAGAACTATAGCGACATTTCCGATTACAAAAACTTCAATGTGGATCGGATTACAAAAAGGTTCAATGTGGTTCGGTGGTAAAGAACTCATTCAACCGGATAATATTTCAGGTTTGAATCGTCACCACAAATTAGACTTGTTTTATGAACAAGGTAAGTGAGGCCGTCACTTTGCTTTGACATCAAAGGGGTTTCGACATTTCCATACCTACAGGATATTTTTTGGTCCAACACTTGCCCACAAAGTGAGGAGACCATGTTGTTGAAATTTCAAAAGTTTTGTTATATTATATGTCCATTTATTTCATTTTCACGGCATTTATTTCGGTATATTATCAACGATTTTTTTTTTTGGGTTAATTACAATAACATACCCTGCTTTTAACAATAATTCACGAATATTGAACTTTTACCTTTATTTACAAGAAGATACCTTTGACTAGTTTAACTAGGGTTAAATTTAATGTTGACTTAACGATAGGAGGACTAAAAAGTCATTTTAACAGCAAGTGGATAAAAAAGTATTTTTTAAATGAAAAAATGAAAAAAGAAAATGTTGAAGATCGCAAACAATGCGGTGAATTTGAGTACACATTACTCAAATCTTGTCCTCTCATTCATTTATTTAGTTCTTTAGAACTGTGGCAACATTTCCGATTACAAAAAGTTCAATATGGATCGAATTACAAAAAGTTTCAATGTGGTTCGGTGGTAAAGGACTTATTCAACCAGATAATATTTCAGATTTGAATCGTCACCACAAATTAGACTTGTTTTATGAACAGGGTAAGTGAGGCCCGTCACTTTGCTTTGACATCAAAGAGGTTTCGACATTTCCATACCTCCAGGATATTTTTTGGTCCAGCACTTGCCGACAAAGTGGGGAGACCATGTTGAAATTTCAAAAGTTTTGTTATATTATATGTCCATTTATTTCATTTTCACGGCATTTATTTGGTTATCTTGCCAACAAATTTTTATTTTTGGTACAATAAACGACAACTAAAACAAGAGGAATTTGACATTTAGTAGATGATATCAAACTTAAAAAGAATTTACATAGAATGATAGAAACCAGCAACACTTCTTAGATTAAACAAATAGTTCAAGAAACCAATAGTCAACTCCATAACACTGAAGTAAAACAAGAAAACGCTCATATAATTACAAGTCTACTGAGGATTTGGTGGGCGGCTGTTGGCAGCAGAGACCCTGGAGCCCCATTCCAGCAGCTCTTTACTGGTATCATCCTTGTGAGCAATTACTTCAATGAAGCAAAAGCAATCCTTCTTGGGTCCAGTTGCGGTCGCAATTGCTTCGATGAGCTCCTCCTCACAGAAAACCTGCAACAAGAAGTTCCAAAAACAGTTTTAGAATGGGCATTTTTCTCCAAGTGTATATTAAGGGAAATTCGGTAAACTAATTAACTAAACTACCTTTGCTGTCCAGCATTTGCCTTCCCCGTTGTGGATTGCATCAACTAATCCGGTGTAGTTCCAGTTCTTGATCACATTGTAAGGGCCATCATGGATCTCAACTTCAATGGTGTAGCCACCGTTGTTGATCAGGAAGATGATGGTCTTCTGCCCACATCGCAGCATTGTTGAGACGTCTTGTGCGGTCACCTGAGAAGCAATCAATATGAAAGATATGAGACATTTAAGAGAAATAAATAACAAACCCAATAGTTGATTGATTTGGCACACACATACCTGGAAGCTACCATCACCAATGCAAGCAATAACACGTTTCTCCGGCACAGCCTGAGCATACCCGAGAGTTGCACCCACTGACCAACCAATTGATCCATATTGCATTTGGAACTCATACCTGCAAAGCCAAAATTCACATTATTCCTCGAAATATAAACCCAAACGTAGAACTAGAGAACATCTAAATTATCTACTGCTTACCCGCAGTCCTTTGGCAATTTCAGTTTCTGGCAATTAAACCAGGAGTCCCCTGTCTCGGCAATCACAGCAGTTTCACTAGACAGCATCTTTTGTATATGTTGGAAAAGAACATTGACCCTCAAAGGCTCTTTGGGTGCAGATTTCAGGGGTAGGCCATCAGGAACATAAATCCTGTGGTAGTTCTCGTAAGCAGTAGTGTTGCGCTTTAGCCGCTTTGAAAGTGCCTTGAGGAAATCCTTCATCAAAATACACCCAAATGCAGGGCCATTCGCAATCACCACACGATCATGATTCATGATGATCGCCTTCTCTTTCTTGAGAAGTAGAGAGTACCCAACAGAGCTATAGTCATTAAATATAGGTCCAGCAAACAAATAAGCATCAGCAGACTCCACAATTTCAGCACAAAAGGCAGTGCTCACTGCACCCCAGTAAGTTCCAATAAAATGTGGGTGGTGCTCTGGTACCATCCCTTTCGCTGATGGCATAACAGCAAGCGCATAACCACAAGCATCAGCAAGCTCAACAAACGCATCAGATGCATGCGCCACACGCAGTTTAGGCCCACCAACCAACACTGGTTTCACCGCCTTGTTCAAGAACTCAGCTGCTGCCTCAACCGCAGCCTCCAACCCCAGTTGATTGCTCAATCTGTTCAACAAAAGATCACCATTAATCAATCCTATACCCTAACTACAACTTTCAAAACTCAAATTAATCACAACTCAAGAGGAAAAATTACTTGGGAGAGAGCGAAAATGGAACAGGTTCGCGGCTAAAAGTTGGATGAGGGATCGCCGGCAAGTTACAACTAATGCTGATATAAACAGGCTTGCTTTCTTTCAAAGAAGTCGATATCGCAGTATCAATCATTTCATGTGCATCTTCCAAATTATTCACCACAGCCTAAACAAACATCATCAAACACCAAATCCACAATCAATACACAACCATATTTCATAAAAATTATTGGAGACCAGAGTTCATTAACAATCATCAATCTTTATAGCAAGAATATCAATCCCCGCAAAATCAAATTCACAAACAAAAACAGAGAAACACAATAAAGACTGAAGTGAAATTAATTATGGGGTCAAATTCAATACCTGAAAACAAGTGACAGTCTGAAAACATCTGAGTTCTTGGCTAAAATCCGACAACCCAATAGTGTGGTGAAGAATCCGGTTGGTTCCATAATCGTTCGAGTTGGGTCCACCAACTATACAAATAAGAGGCAGGTTTTCACTGTACGCACCAGCAATCGCATTGAGGACACTGAGACCACCAACAGTGAAAGTCACGACACAAGCCCCCACCCCACGCGACCTCGCGTAGCCATCGGCGGCGTACCCAGCATTAAGCTCGTTGCAGCAACCGATCAAGTTGAGCCCGGGCTCAGCGATCAAGTGGTCAAGAAGGGTCAAGTTGAAGTCACCGGGAACAGAGAAAACGTCGGTGACACCGACTTGTACAAGTCGGCGAGCGATGTGGCGACCTAGAGTAGACTCAGTTGGGTTGACGATCGAGGTGGGTGAGACGGAGGAGCCTTGGATGGTGCAAACGGCGCCGTTTGCTGGGCAAGCCAAGTCGCTGCATGGAGGCTTGTAAGTGTCGAGTGATCCAATCTTTGTGTCCATACTTGATGGAAAGAGATCGTTTTTCTTTGATGATCAAAATTTGTTATCAAGATATTTTGATAACAAAAAATGTGGTGGGAATCAAAAGAAAACGTTGAAAGCTTTTTTGATTGATCGATTTGGGTTTACAAATGAAAGTTTAGTAGTCACTGCAACTATAGAGTAAATGGTAATTGGACGTTTTGTTTTTTGTGAAGAGAACAAGAAGCGAGAAGATATATATATATATACACATTACACTGTGTTGAGAGAGTTTTTTTTTAGTGGGAAAAAAGAATAAAGAAAACAAAAAAAAAAAAATGTAATTTGTGACGTGATTGATAATACTGGGGGCGGTTTTAGTCGTAGTAAGTATGTCTGTCGACACTGTCGTGGAAGACTCTGGTTTCTCTTGTACGGTAAAAATTTAAGTGACTAATAAATAAATTTAATATTTTATAGGGATCAGAGAAGATACTAGACTAGAAAGATTGTTGTGTACGTGTGCGCCACGGTCATTAATCACTTTCTAATTATATATTTATATTACTTGAATAAATTGATTAAAATCCAATTAATAATATTTAAATTTGGTATTTCTACATTTTTTTTATATGTAGTATTTGATGTTAATTGGTTTGGAAATTTTAAGGTTTCTTACCTAAATTTTTAAAGGAGAATGCTTTTTTTTTTTAATCTAAGTTTACCTAACATTTTTTTTTTTTTTTTTTACTATTTTTTTCTTATACTTTTTTAAACAAAAATTCAAGCAAATAAAATAAAATAAAAATCCCATAAAAGATTTACTTGAGTTTGTATTAAATGTCTTCTTCACAATGCAAGTAATCACAAATTTAGAAAATAAAATAATCTTGGGTGACAAGAAAAGTATTTCGTTCTATTTAAGATGGATTATACATTTGCATTTGCATTAATTAATTAATTAATTAATTATTACTTCATAAAAATGAGGATTTAATGGTTTTGAAAATGGTTGAAAAGTCAAAATAGGGTCACATAAAACGTGAACCTAAAAATCATTTTCAAGTCTAACGAGTCATATGTGAAGCAGCCACTTGCCACTTGCCAGTGCCACTCAAAAAACACAAAATCGTGTCAAGATTGGTCGCCAAGCTGTACCCTAGTTTTTGAATTTGAACGTTGTTTTGGTTTCGGTTGTTTTACAAAAACAAAAACCAAACCAAAACCCATCAAAGCTTCTCAATTCGGTAACGTGACTAGCGTCGCTGTTTTAATAATCAGTCCACCATTTTCGGTGTTGGTTCGCCAAAAAAGAACACACATTGATTCCTTTGTAATTATGAATTCAAATCCATCAAAAAAAAAATTATGAATTCAATTTATTTTTTTTTTTTTTTATTTTTTTTTTAAACAACTAGAATTTATTGATAAAAGAAAAAAAAACCAAAAAAAACAAAAACAAAAACAAAAGCAGTGGGACGAGCAAACCCACCTAAAACAATAATCTAAATAGGTTCGTAGGTCTAGACAGAAGACAAAAAAAAAAAAAAATGAACTAGACTAATTAAGCTTAGCCATCCGAAGAGCACAATTATTTCCTTTTGTCTCAACATGTGTGGCCCAATTAGCGACAAGGCTTAATTCTGCTTAGGTCGTTAAAGCCGCAGAATCTTAACGAATCTTAGTTTCAACTTCAGGAAAACGCGTAGAATGTCTTTCTTTACTCATTTAAGAACCTGATAAAATTTTAAAAATCAGCTTCACTTTTCTTTTCAATTTAATCACCATCAGAATCCAATTATTGTCATACTCAAAATTCATATCTTATCATATCAATGGATCGATCGAACCATAATTAGAATTTAAAGCATGAATATGTTAATCTTTTGTTATTTTCTCCAATTCAACTACATAGTTGTTATTTCCTAGTTTCTCTCCTCCATCAGCCGCATAATTGTTAGTATTAGAATCTTTATTCAATAAAACATCACTATTATTATTATTTTTTTAAATTTAAGAAAACAGACAAAACAAAAGGCTAGCTATACGTACACGTGGGAATAATTATGTGGTCCTTCATATACTAATATGTTTATCTAATATATTAATATGATAGATGTATTGTATTATTTGTATAATCTGCTACCACAAATTTTAATTTTAATTCATGTATTACAAAAATGTTAATGGCATCATATCCCATTTACACAGCATAAATGCTGGAATCTGCATCGAATATCTCACACAAATACTATAAAATAAATATAAAAAACTAAAATAATAGAAAGATGGTTTCCTCAACCATGGTTTAACAATTTGTTCTTCTCTTCTTTTAATGAAGCAGCGAGCAAAACCAACGTGTGGTGCGTTGTGGCACTGCATGCATGAATCACAGTTTTTCATTTTTCTTTCTCATTTGACTAGAGAAAGGTGGTCGAATTGCAATAGTGCACGTAATAGGAAAAGTCAATTTGGTTGACTGATTAATTAGCTGTTGATGTTCCGTTCTTTGATTTTTCGTTCATGTCACGACTCACGAGTCAATCACGAGAAAATCTAAATACACCACTGGACACTGTTAGATTTCCGTGTCTAATTAATTATTCTGCATTTCTGCTGTACAGAAATTAATTAAGGGTTAATATTAAAAACCTTCCTTCCTCATAACCTTTAAACTATTATTAGATTTATAGTTATAAATACTTTTATTTTAGAAACCTCCGTATAAACTAACACCGTTAGTATTCTATTTGTGTTGATTGAGTTTGACCATTAAAAAATCTAAAACGTCTTTATTTAAGTTTCAATTATATGAATTGACTATTATACCCTCATACTTTTACCAAATAAATTAATAAAATGATACAAAATACGGAAATATTAACTTACAAAGGAAAAGTTATTTTGTGGATAAATTTATCCCTAAAAATAATAAAATTACAAATGAACTAAAAGTATTGAAAATAAACCAGAATATGTATTTATTTGTATTTTTTTATAAATCCAAGCAAATACTCATTTTCAATGCTTTTGGTTGATTTGTAATTTTGTTATTTTTAGGGGTTGATTTGTAATTTTTTTATTTTGTTATTTTGTTATTTTTAAGGATAAAATTGTTCACAAAATAACTTCTCTTTTACAAGTTAACATTCTCGTCTTTTGCATCATTTTATTAATTTATTTGGTAAAAGTATAAGGGTATAATAGTCAATTCATACAATTGAAGCTTAAATAGGGACATTTTAGACTTTTTAATATTCAAACTCGGTCAACATAAAAGGAATGCTAACGGTGTTAGTTTATAGGGGAGGTTTCTAAAATAAAAGCATTTGTAACGATACATCTAATAATAGTTCAAAGGTGATGGGTGGTTTTTAATATTAACCCATTAATTAATTATCATGGTTTTTAAATACATATAATTAATTATCATGGGTTTGAAGTTTTTCTGGCAGAATTTGGAATGAATTTTTTAGGATCACTCTTGAAGTCTATTTGATGTATATAAAATGTGAAAATTTATTTTTTATGAATAAACATAATATTTATATGTATTTATTATAAATTAACACATTATAAATTGAGATATAAATTGAAATTTGAGATAATCTCATTTTATTTTTTAACTATGACAATCTTGGTATATATTTTGGATGCCTAATATTTTTGTGTAAAAATGATAAAATCTGAATTAAATTATATATATTTTTTTTTTTCAAAAACTAGCAAATAGTTTGATCTCTCAATGGTTCAATTTATAAAATTCACATCATAAAATTTCAGACAAAAAATATATATATATATATTTAAAATAATCTATTTTGGTGCTTGAAGGCGCGCATTGGCAGTAGCGAGCCTAGATGCAAACTGAAGAAGCTCTTTGTTAGTATAATCTCTGTGAAGAATCACTTCTATGAAACACAAACGCTCCTTTTTGTCCACCATTGTTGCAATCAGTCCCTCTTCACAACGAACCTTGGACGTCCAACATTTTCCTTGCTCATTTTGGATGGCATCAACCAGGGCAGTGTAGTCCCAGTTCTTGATAACATTATAGGGTCCATCATGAATCTCTACTTCAGCTGTGTATCCACCATTGTTTATCAGGAATATGATGCTCCTGTGCCCACATCTAATCATTTTTGACACTTCTTGTGCTGCCATCTACCATATAAGTTACATTAATTGGCCTGGTATCTAATTTTTGGGTTGTGAAGCCTAGTTATGTTGCACTAAGTTAATGCACACGGGTCGAGCACCAAGGTTTAGATTCTTGACATAATACTACAGACAGTTTAACGGTGGAAGTTGAGTATTGGTGCGCTCCATGATATAGGCTTATGCTGAACCATATAAAATATTGTCTCTCTTTATTATTATTCTTCATTTGCTTTCGTGTGATGGTTTGATTATTGTTTTGGATTTGCATATTTGGTATCACATACTAACCAATTTTACTAATGTGAGGATTCAAGAATCATGATTGTGATAACTTCTTGTGCACGTTATATGTAAGAGTTGAATCAGGAAACAAACCTGAAAGCTCCCATCACCAATGCAAGCAATCACTCGCTTATCTGGTGTAGCCTGTGCATACCCAAGTGTTGCTCCAACTGACCACCCTACCGAAGCATATAGCACTTGATTCTCATGCCTACACTATCCGATTTATATATTATTCATGAATTGAATGGAAGATGTACGGTGTATTAGATGTATTATAGAGTTAACAGGTTTTTATTGCCTACCAGCAACCTTGCGGCAATCTCAGCTTCTGGCACAGGAACCATGTGTCACCAGTCTCAGCAATCACAACCATGTCATCCAACAGCATCTTCTGAATATGTTTAAGCAGAACATTGACCTTCAAGCCTTCCTTGGAATCACTTTTGGGAAGCTTTTCTGGCTCCGGAACATGTATCCGGTTGTGGTTTTCATAAGCAGTAGTGTTGTGTTCAAGCTTTTTGGAAAGTGCTTCCAAGAAGACAAGAAGTCCTTCATGAGCACACAACCAAAGGTAGGTCCATTAGGAATCAACACATGCTCCGGTTCAACAATTATGGCCTTATTTTTCCTGAAGAGGAGTGTCTCCAACAAAGTTGAAATCATCAAAGACTGGTCCAACAAAGAGGGATGCATCGGCAGTTTCTACTATCTCGCCACAAAATGCATTGCTGGCATCACCCCAATATGTGCCGATGAAATGGGGATGCTGCTCCAGTACTAGGCCTTTCGCCAATGGCATGACCACTGTGGCATAACCACATGAATCCGCTAGCTGCAAAAATGCTTCGCAGGCCTCCGAGAGTTTTGGACCAGCCACTATGACTGGTTTCACTGCATTGTTCAGGATCTCTGCTGTTGCCTCTACCGCAATTTCCAAGGCCCTTTTATCACTTATTCTGAACCAAAAATGTTATATGTGCTACTTTAAAGGGAGATTTAACGTTCCAAATCAGATAAAAATAAAATTACATAGAATTTAAAGCTTTAAATATCTTCATGGGTTAATAGTACCCTTTATTAGGGTAATAACGGAAAACTAATATGACTTGATAATTACTTGGAAGAGAAGAATACTGGAATCGACTTTTGAGTGAAAGTAGGATGAGGATTGGCGACCAAGTTGCAACTAATGCTATATAAACAGGCTTGCTTTCTTTCAAACATGTTGAGATTGCTGTATCAATCTGGTGGTATGCATCTTCCAGGTTATTGATCACAGCCTGGAATTCAAATTTATTGATATTCTGATTATGAAACTAATCATAAATCTGTTTTTAGATATATATTTCATAAAATTTATCAGAATTCTGCCGTTTCAGTATACTTACTTGATGACAAGTGACAGCACGGAAGCATGCTAACTCTTGGTTAAAATCAGCCAATCCAATGGTGTGGTGAAGAATCTTCCTAGCACCAAAGTAATCATTTGAATGTGGACCTCCCACTATACAAATTACAGGGAGGTCTTCACTATAGGCCCCGGCTATAGCATTGACAATGCAGAGGCCACCAACACCGAATGTCACAACACAGGCACCAACACCACGCGACATCCGCGGCATAACCAGCATTGAGCTCGTTACAGCAGCCGATGAGGTTGAGCCCCGGTCGGGCGACAAAGTAATCGAGAAGGGTAAGATTGGAGTCGCCAGGTACAGAGAAGATATCGGAGACACGATCTCAACTAGCAGATGAGCTAGATGCTGGCCTAGTGTTTGTTTGAACAAGCTGACTATTGAAAAATGGTTTGAGTTTTGATTAGCCTGAATAGTCTTTTATTTTTTTTAGGCCTTTTGAGGGGATTCCAGGGGCTGATACAAGTGATTTCATAACATCCAAACAACCCAAAATCCAACGACAATTGGTCGAGGAGATCTTTCATTTTTTTTTTTTTTTTTTTTAAATTACTTTCCATTAGTTTCAATAGGCAGATTCGACCAAGGCTCCAACTATAAGCAGGCAGTAAAAAGAAAAATAATTGCAATGTTAATTGTATGACTTCACTGAAGGTTCTTTTTTTATATAAATTATGGCCAAACAACTTCACAAAATTTACATTGACAAGTCAAAAGATAATGATAGATTGAAAAGCTCTTACACCACCATAAGACTACTATGTTGAGAGAAAAAAAAAATTTGTAGTTGATCTTCTACTTGAAAACTTCTAGGATGAAGAATGATATAATAGCACAACCCAAGGTAGCATCTCGGCACCGGATAGTACTTATATTGTTCATGTTGTCTAGATGTTAATCAAAACTTTTATACCCCTATGTCCTCCTATCTCTGCTATGTATACATGTAATCTGGAAACACCACATTTTGTTAACTGTCCATCTCTCACTTGATCACAGGCTTCTGTCGTGTCTTGTTAAATTGTACATCGCCATTAAGAACAGAGCCGATAAATCTCTCAACTTCTTCCTCTTTCATTTCACCAACAAATGCTGTGAACTTCCCCCTCTTAGGTTTGTAGGCTATCACGAACTTATCAAGTGATTTGAATCCTGATTTATCAAATGCGCTTAAGAATGATGACTGCTTGGTAGCATCTAAGAGTGAATATGATATAGAATTTCTAGGGCCATAGGGGGAATTCTGTTGCCTAGATAGTGATTTCTGAGAGACCTGAAAGCACAAAAAATGCACCAAATGAGAATATTGAAGTTGTAAAAATGATTCTAGATTTCTAGTAATATGTGGCCACAATTATAAACCAAATACTGGCTAAGTTCATGATAACTTGTTTCTAGACTAGATGCTTAATTTGGTCCTATCATGGAGCATTTTGAAAATTAAGAGCAAAAAAATTCAAGATGCGATCGAAATGAAGTATTCTATATGAACAGCTTCTGTGTTCTTTTTCATATTAGAATCAAAAGAAAAGCTTATTATTTTCCAACTACTAAACAAAATAATGTACTCGAGAAGATATAACTCACGTGTAAAAAGATGGATTCCAGCTTATCCCTTGCTTTCGAAGATCTGAAAGCACCTATAATGCAAACAGGAGTTGCCTCCCCACATATAGCATCAAAATTTGACGCTGTCAGCACAGGTATCTGTTTCTCCGTTGCATCAGTTTGAGCTTTGCCAGCCTTAGAAGATGCTGCCTTTCTGTTCTTTTTCTCAAAACCATCAAGTGATATATTGAGATCATGAATTGCAGATTTCAAGTCTTTTACAGAAATCCCTTTTTCTATGATAGCCTTCTCTCCATTAGATAACCAACCAACTATAGCTGGAAGGGCTTCAACTCCTAGCTTTTTCACTGCTGGAACAGAAACATCATGAACCTACACAAACATAAAAATAGCAATTACTGAATCTCTTCTTTTTTGAAGAAGAAGAAGAAGAAGAAACACTGAATCTTTGTTAAAGAAAAAACAACCACCTAGTTATTCCCCTAGAAACAAGAGATCTGATTTTAGCATCAGCACAAATGCTTTCAGTATCCATGCTAACAAATCTCCATTTATTATACAATGACCTAGTTATTCCCCTAAGAAACAAGAGATCTGATTCCAGTATCAACACAAATGCTTTCAGTATTCATGCTAACAAATCTCCATTTCTTATACAATGACCTAGTTATTCCCCTAAGAAACAAGATATCTGATTTTCAGTATTCATGCTAACAAATCTCCATTTCTTAAATGAATTATGAGCTCCTGACACAACCAGGCCACTTTACAAATAAATGCTCAAATTTCTAATTCAAAAGCACAGTTTGGACAAATGCAGAACCAATTCAAGTCAGCAGTAAATATCCCATCTTCTACCCCAACACCACTTTCACAACAAAATACTAAGATGAGGCACAGTAAAAACTAAGCCAGTGAGCACCATAACATACCTCTGCATCATAAAAGGTTAATCGTCCACGAAACAAGCCACTAAGAACGCGCCATATCACAGGTGTATCTTTCTTTGTGGAAAGAAGCAACACCCTAGGAAATTTTTCCACAGTACCAGTGGAAAACTCAAAATTATTCAGGTTGATCCGTTTCGAAAGTCTAGGCAAGTGGTCTTGACAAAAAGATTTTAAACTCTTTGCAACCAAATCATCTTTGTACTCCACCAAAGAACCCTTGTCACCAGCTTTATATGAATAAACAAATATTCTGGGATCTCTGCGGGGATTTATGCCAAGTTCCTTGCACAAGGATGATTCAGTTTCACAATTTATGCTTCCAACCTATCATAGAAGTATAAATAATTACTTGCAGTGACCAACAGAAGATCAAATAGAAAGATGCAAAAATGTAGTTGTCAAGTACCTTTAAAGCTCCTTCCAGTGAACTGGAGGCTTCCTCAACGATAGGTTCATAATACTGGTACCCCTTTAACGAGGGTGTGTAAGATAACAAAAGCCAAGTCATCCCTCTGTCTGCTATTTCTTTCTTGAAGACCTGAGAATTTATGGCTTTAATGCTCTTAGAAGGACCCCTGGATCGAGACTGAGAACTACTTGAACCACTAAAACCACCAAATCGACTCCCCTCTTTAGAATTTCCCCCAAAAAAGTTAGAGAATATATCATCCAGACCAAACCCAAATGAACTTGCACCATCACTGGGGCCACCGAAGGAAAATGAGAAAGATCGGGAACCTCCTTGTCCACCCATATTCTGCCATTCACCTGGTCCGCCGCTTGTAAAGTGTGTATATCCACCATGATCCCCGGGATAGCCACCATCAAATCCAGGCTTGCCCTTCTCATCCCCATACATATCATAATTTTTTCTCTTCTCTTCATCAGATAAGATATCATATGCTGATGAAACAAGGAGGAATCAATGTTAATTTTGTAACAAGAAAGAATTAGAATACAAGGGCAGCACAGAGAAAGATACAAAAAGAAAAAGCATTTACTCCTCTTCATCAGATGATTAATTATAAATAAATAAAAATATGGTCATTCATTCCTGAGAACGATGACACCAAGAAAAAAAAACAACTTAGAACATGTAAAAGAAAAGTTTGCCATACCGTTGTTAATTTCAGCGAATTTCTCTTGAGCACCCTTACTTTTGTTCTTGTCTGGGTGATATTTAAGAGAGAGTCTACAAGAGATGATAAAAAAAGATGGCATTATTGAGAAGAAATCACAAACAATATAGTGCAAGTGTGTGTGTGCATCATACCATCATGTTTATACATGGGCCTGCATCTATGTCAATATGTATGCATTTGTGATGTCAATAACACTTAAAAGAGTCTAACATTAACTCCCTAATCAAGATCCGTACGGTTTTTGATATACAAACATATTTTCTAGATCACATAGAAAATAAATATATAAATTAAAAAAAATATGGCCTTCACTAAACTATAGGCATTCCTATTGACTTCTAAACTAAAACAGACTTTAGAAGACCCTGGACTTTATTCACACTATGCTGCAGACACCATAAATTTAAGATAAAATGGCACATTATACATATTAGCTAAAACACAAATTAGATAAATATACACATTACAATTTATGTGGAATCACTTGCTTCCCTGCACTCATCATGACAACCATAGCAACATGGCAAGTACCATCACTGCTCGAACATCATTATGGTGGCCTCATTTATCAAAACAATACCCTTCAGCCAATCTCAGTCAAAAATGTGACAAAAGCATTATTTTAATGACCTAACTTTGCAAACGGCATACCCTCATCAATGATCAAGCTATCAATCACGCTTTATTTATATATTGAAAAAAACCGTATTAAGAAAGAAAAACCATCGTGTGCATAAAATATATATATATATATATATATCAAATACCATAATTTTCAAAACAAGAGCTTGAAATTGAAAATAGGACTTACTTGTGGAAAGCTTTCTGGATCTCACGTTGGCTCGCGTTTCGCTCAACCCCAAGAACCTGATGAGGAATTCAGATTCATAAATACAAATTGCAATGAAATACATATATAATAACTTCTATAAAGCAATCTTCTAGCACAGAACTCTCAGAAATTATAAAATTAAAATTAAAATTCTTTCAATTTGTAAATAATTTCCACATTGTTCTTTTCAAGATAATAGTTTATTTTAAATCAATCCAGTTGATTTTCAAAATCCCAACTCAGCCTTCAATAGGTATCCAATTTGAAATTTTTACTATCAAAACCGGATAGAATCACCAAATATAAACGAAATCCAAAACTCATCAGTTGTCTACCAAATAAAAAATAAAGTTCAACATTTGTTTATCAGATAAACAAAAAAGTTTAACAATTACGCACATTGTCGAAGCACTTGACGAACCGATGGCGACGGCCAACAGAACACTAAAAACACGCGCACACACACACACACAAAATTCAAAGGTCTTACCTTGTACAGGTCGGTTGTTTTGGCTTCCAAATTGAAGATCAATGACGTCGAAACTAGTAAAATCGCTAACGCGAAACGCGTATACATCTTTGAAGCCAACAAGTGACTGAGAAATTCTTTCAAGAATTGTTAAAAGAGTGCACGTTGTTATGGAGCAAAGAAGATTAATGAGAGACAATGACGGGGTTGAAAATTGAAGGATCAGCGACACATATAAATAATTTCGCGGGGTTTTGGAAATTCCAGAAGCTTCGGGAGTTCGGGACCTTAGATCGTTACGGTGACGTGGCGATTTCCTGTAAGCCCACGCACAGCGACCAATAGGATTTTAGTAAATCGGATTTGGTTGTTTTTGGGTATTTTATTCAAGTAAGAAAAGAAAAGCACCGCCTCTCACGCGCTCTAATTTACACGCTCTTGTTGCGTACACGTTTTGGGCTTGAAATTGGATTCTCTTTTGGCCCAATATCTCTAGACTTAAATTTTAGGGCTCAAAAGAGGAAAATTTCTAAATGCATTAGAAGTGATTTTAATGCACCTATGAGCCATGTATTAGTGAGTCCAATGGATTTTAAGACTGACAGCAAAGGGTGTTTTTTGGTCGGTACAATTTCAGAACCTTAGGTCACGTTTGGTTAAATGGCGGAATGGTAATGGGAATGGGAATGGGAATGGGAATGGGAAGGGAATGGAATGGAAAGCTGATTTCTTTGTTTGGTTAGGACTTTAGAATTAGCATCTGAATTAGTATTATTTTGTTTGGTTAACAACGGAAAGGAATGAAATTAACTGTATTTCGACCAAAATACCCCTAATTAAATAATAGTTATAATAACACTATATATTATGGATAATAATAATAAAATATGAAAGTATATATAATAATTATATATATAAATTAATCTAATTAATAATAAAATTTATATTTTTCAATTATTGTCTTTGTTCTCCTAAAAAAAAAAAAAAAAAAAATGTCTTTGAGATCGACAGAACAACAACAGCTCCAGAGGCCTGCTCCAGCGCCGACGATAGCTCCGGCGACCTGCTCTAGCGCCGACGACAGCTCCGGCGCCAACGACTGCTCCAGCGCCGACCGATAGCTCTAGCTCCAGCTCCAGTGACCCGCTTCGCCTTGTTCAACCCGACCCAATCGTTTTTCCTTCAACAGCGACCCACGTCGCTTCTTCTTCACCTGCGACTCATCGTCTCTTCTTCCCGACCACTGTGCGCCGCCGACCTTCTCACACCTCCGTCAGACCAGACCTGTTGGCCTCTTTTAAATTGATCTAGGGTTTGTTCTTCTTTGAATTCATTGTTTAGTTTTTAAATTCGTTTTTTTTTTTTTTTCACAGGAGATTTTTCTCCTTCTTCGACAGCAGTTGTCCCAAATTCCGATTCACCATTTTTTTTCTCCTCTCTATCAAGATTCAAAAGTTTCAATTTTTTTCCAAAGCTTCGAATTTTTTTCTAGAGGGTCATTTTTGGAAGTGAAAATGTTGTTAGGAATGGAATGGCCTTTCCACTGGATTGTGGATGGAAAGCCAATTCCACCATTTTGGTGGAAACTCAATTCCATTGGAATCCTCTTTCCATTGGATTTTTGCAAACTAAACATTTGGAATGGAATGGTTTCCATTCCTTTCCTTTCCATTCCAGTGAACCAAACACAGCCTTAGTTTTGTAATGTTATTGACCACCATAATGGGCAGGTTGTCGTGGGGGAATGCAAAACAGTCCCACAAAATCAGGAAACGATAAAGGAAGAGGAAATTGTGCAGATTTAAAATTTTGAAAATCCCGTCATTAATGTGGGAGACAAAAGTGGTAGCATCCAATTATCTCCACATTTTTTTGAATTAAATGTGATTGATACTCATAAAGTAAATCGGAAAACAACGGCCAATTTTGAAGTTGACAAATTTGGGTTTCAAGAAGTTGATCCAATTCGTGAAAGGCAATTTCCAGTTATGACCGGCACATTTATTGCACTTGCGGAAGATCGGGATCTAATTGAGAGTTTTTCTCCAATTCAAATTTAAACTGCTAAACAATTTCCTAATCAAGATGTGAGAATTAATGTTGATATCTCCAATGATTTGAATACCAAGTATTTAAATCTGGACGATGATAATGAAAATCCTCAATATTCTCTATATAATATTTGCATTAATAATAGTGTGACTCTTGACAATCAAAGGATTGATGAGCAAGTTTTGGATGAAATTTCAATAGATAAAAGAGAAAAGAATAATTTGAAGAATATATCATATGACCAAGATATTATGCTTCAAATTTTAATCAAGGTCCAGTGTTTAACAATAATTGGATTCCCGTGATGACCAAATCAAAAAGAAAAGTGAAGCCAACTTTTAAGATTTTATCTAATTCCAAGTAAAGGTGGTATGGAACCAACCAACTTTTGTGATTCCAGGTTAAGGATTGTGACTCTTCCATCAACTGGACTGCATTCAACACCAATCCAGTTGCAGAAACTGGTAGAATCATTCCAGGAGCTCATGATTTGCAGAGGATCCTGAGTTATTCGACTCTTGAAGTCTAGTAAAGCGAGTCTATCAGACTCAATTGTGCAGAATCCAAACCTGAAGTCCCCCATAAAAGTTGTACTACAAGAAGGAAACATAACAAAAACTTTCCAGAGTTCACATAATAATGATGCTCCATGTATAGGAAATGCAGAGTGTTTGCAGGACCAAATCTACTTCCAATTTAGCAATATCAAGGTTTGAATTGAAATAAGACAAATTACAAATATAAATCAATTGGAAATAATTTAATTTTTGTATGGGACCATAATTAACTCGATTGAACTTATCAACCACTTAGACTGTTTTTTTGTTCTATCATCTATACTAATGAAAAATGCTTAAAAGCACAGAGAGTATGCAGTGACCGGTGAGGTTTCAACCTCCGGAGATGTGTACAGCTTTGGAATCGTGTCGCTCTTCACAGGAAGAAGACCAATTGATGACATGTTCAGTGAAGGCCTCAGCCTTCACAACTTTGCAAAGGCAGCTATTCCAGATCAAGCGATTGAAATAGTTGAGCCAACGATTCTTGAAGAAGCACTTCAAGTTCAAGATTGCAGTTTCAATCATCAGAAACTGAAACCAACCTGGAAGAGCCAAATTCATGAAATCCTGATCTCAATTCTGAGAGTTGGAGTGTTGTCCTCAGAAGAATCACCAAGAGACAGAATTCAGATCAAAGAGGTCATCAAAGAATTGCAATACATCCGAAAAATTATTCTTGCAATGGGATTATAGATCAAATTATATATTCCCAAAAGACATATATGCATGCTTTTCTGGTGTATTAAAAACGTGCGCATCAAAATTAAGTGAAAGTGCTTCCAGGCTTCCACTAGGAATCACTTTTTCACTTTTTTTTCTTTTTTTTCTTTGTAAATGAAGTTTAATAAAGAATGCCATGTTTGACTTAACAAGTTGGTGATGACTGATGACTTATTATTATTAATATTGTGACTATGCTTTAATTGTTTCCCCTAGTTCGTAGCACAACACTCTCAGCCGCTTGTCATAAAATAAAATATATAAAAAATAAATCTTCTCAAAAAATAATAATAATGATAATAAATAAATAAATAATCAAATTCAAAATTACTACGAAACGGGTCAGGATGTAACGAAACCTACCAAGATCAACCATTATATGCATGCTTTAGGATTTTGGAGTGACAAATTTGAAACTATTAAAATTTTAACAAAAAATATAAATAATAAAAAATTTAAGCTTAAATGTTAACAAAATTCTAAAAACAATTGTGGGCTTTCCCCACAAACAATTCACCTTCGCCACTAAATGCGACCCGGAAATCAATTCTCACAACACCGATGAGAAAACTCTACACATGTGCTTATAAAGGTAGGGCTTAGCTTCTATTTCGATGTTTGTTTTTATATATATATATAATATCTATCGATCTGAGATCAAATAATTTTTTTAAAAGCTTTTCATAATTGACACATAATAATTCAATTGATTCAATCCACAAAAATTGATGTCTTTGTAATGAAAACAATTCGGTTTTCACATTGGTGGACATGGAATGTCACAAAGTGTTTGAAGATTCCATCTTATCTGGCCAAGTTTATCAATGGAAATTAAAAAGAGAGACAAGTTGATAATTAACAAAAAAGAAAAATTAGAAGAAAATAGATTAATTAATAAATGTAAATAACGTGAGTATTCTATGAAAAAAGATGATTGACAAAGATGTTTAACATTTTGTTTATTAATCTTCAATCATTCAAAAGAAACAAATTACATGTTGCCCAAGAACAAGTCAAATACTTCCAAAAATATAATAATATTACATTTTTTTTATTTAAAGATGATTAAATACACCCTAATTTTATTTTTTAAGAATTTCGTGAGAAATAAAAAAATTTATTACCCAATTTCAAAAATTTATTGAAGTTTCTATTTTGTTTTTTCTATTAATTTTAACTAATCTAACATTTACTCACTTTCTTGCCAAAAACGCTCTCCCTCTTGTAGAAGACAGGTTCTGGATGGAAGAGTACTCATATTGCGCTGCCAATGCGGTGCAGGCTGATATGCCATTGTAGTTTGCTTTATGTTGTTTATGTCAAAAAAAAAAAAAAAAAAAAACCATTTGGTGTGTTCCGGCTATTCATGTCATGTAAGATATTAAGTATTGTCAGCTAAATTAAGTGAAATGTGTTGATAAAAATTAAAGTTGTGCAATGGTAAAGTCTTCGTACATGAGATCGTAGAGTCGAGTCACATCTCCTTCTTCAAACTTTTAATAAATTTTCGATCTGAATATTGATTGGTTTTGAAGGATTTTCAATTTTGTATATAATAATAATATTAAATTGCATTTCTCTCGTTCTCCATTGGATCTGTTTCTTTATCAATTTATTTTGTAGACTATAATAACGAGTGTTAGTGACATCTCATCTGTCCAAAATATTTTATTTTATTTATAAAAAAAAAAAAAAAATTCATTTCAAGAAAACAACTGCATAAAGGAGCCAAACAGCTGGGACAATCCTCGATCCAGAGCTGATCAACATCTAAATTATAAGCAAAATATTTTGGACATTTACTTTGTTAGAGTTGAAAAAAAAAAATTATAATTTTGCTACAATTAATTAACGTGAAAATATGGGCAAGTTTTGACAAAGATATCTTTAATTAATCTTATTAATACATTTTTTTTTTTTCTCTTCGATTTTTTGTTAAGTATTACACTAATACATAAATTTTGGTTTTTTTAAGATGGAAGGACTCGAACCCACAAATCCACACCATCATCTCCTCTGAAACTTGTGATTTTATTGGATAATATAAGTTTATTACAATTAGTTAATGTGAAGATATAGACAAAATTGATAAATATGTCTTTAATTAATCTTATCAATACTTATTTAGGCCTTTTTATATATATATATTTCTCTTCCATCTTTAAAGGAACTTGAGATTTTATTGGATCATACAGTATAGGTTTGTTACAATTAATTAATGTCAAAATATGGACGACATTTATAATTATTTATTTATTTATTTGAAATCAAAATAATTTCATTTATTGAAATCTCATAAAATAAAATAAATTTCCAATCTGAAAGGATAATATTTCGATTTCATCGGATCTAGTCAATTGTGATGAGAGGCTGAGAGTACATGATGTAATTTGTAAAACATTGTACAAATATATCCTTATCGGTCAATATAGTAATTAAACACTATATTGATTTGTAATTAATTTTAATTTTAATTTTAATTTGATAGTATAATGATATTAAGTAATTATAATGATTCCTTGTAGTTGTTTTTCTGTTTAATAAATTAAAACAAATTCAGTAAAAAAAATATTATTATAAACTTTCACTTATTTTACAAACAAATTTTCATTTAAATATTCTAAACTATGGGAATTCTACATGTCATGCAAGAATGTGACTATTAAAAAATTATAATAATAAATAATACATCGAGTAATATATATATTAAGATTTTGCATGCTCAAACAAGACAGCTGTTCTTTTCTGAGAGGAACAGGTGCTGTTTCTAAAATTGGAGATTTCTTCATAAGAAAAAATAAAATAAAATAAATCTATGGTCAATTCTCAATACGTGGACAAACAAGGACAATGCAGCGTGGATAATTGTTTTATGAAATAAAAATGACACATCTGACTTTTTATTTAGAAATCTGATGTAAACCATAACATGTAAAATGTAATTTAGAATCGTTTTATTTTTATAATAATGACATATTTACTAATTAGAAATATTAAAGAATGAAATGCCAGCAGGGGCGTAGCTCAGCTGGTAGATGGAAGAGTTTGGGGTTTGGACAAATGACTCCTAGTTTAGCGGCTTGAATCCTATCGAAAGATATTGTTAAAAAAAAAATACTAAAAAATGAAATAAAACTTAATTAATGATTTTTTTATTACAACACTTATTGTGAATTAAGTTACATGAATTTCATCCACAAATCAGAAATTAAATTTATACTAAAATAAGAAATTAATTTATTCTCCCACCTAAAAAATCAAGTTCACTGTATTGATTCTCTTCTCGTTAAAACTTGATTCAAATTTATTTTTATTCTTTATTTTTATTTAAGCTAATAAATCAGATAAAAAATTAAAAACATTGAATGATTGGATTTTTAAATGATATTTAAAGTTTTCGATTTTTATTTTATTTTTTTCTAAATTTAAATTTTGCTTCTTACCACCCCATTTTCATGATATTTCTCTATTGATTGTGCCCCATCTATGGCTTCTAACATGTAAAAAGTCAAGTCCACATAAAACTGCTCTGTAGAAATTAAGACGCTGTCGTTTAGAAGGCATGTCATATTGTCATGTATCACATGTCGTCTACTATGGTGTAATGAACAGTGGCAGACCCAGAAATTTTAACGAGATGGGGCACTTGAATAAAATAATAATTATATAAAAAAAATATTAAAAATTTAAGATCAAAATAAAATGAGTTTTTTTTATATATAAAAAAAAATAATTGACGGTATAGTGAAATTTAGATAAAATAAAACAAATAGAACACTTTTATTCAAGATGAACTAAATAATCTAACATTCAAAAAAAAATAAAAACAAGAAATACAATATTAAAAAAAATAAACAATAATAAAAGAAACAACATAAACAATGGAAAATTATAATATTTATTCTTAAAAATATAAATTACAATATTATTTTATGTAAGAAATTTTGTTTTATATTATAGTGAATTCACTTTAAATTTATATAAAAATAATTTATTAGTAAATATTACTAGATATGTTTTTGAATTTTTTATTCTCATTATTGGTAAATTATTGATTTATTGATTCTAAATAAATTAAAATTATAAAATAAAGAAAAATATTAAAGATAAAATAAAATGAATTATAATAATAGATTGACTATTTTAATACAATTTATTAAAATTTGAGATTTTAGGGTTTATTGATTGGATGTGTTAGGTATATCAAACTAAAACTATTAGAAATAAAAATAAAAAAAATCAATAAAACAATAGATAATTTACTATAAAATAAAATTGAATCAAGTAACCACAAATTATGGGTAGTTAAGAAGTTTGACAATGACATGAAAAAAGAAAGTGAATAAAATTTGAGAAAGGAATTGTAAAAGAGTGTAAAATTTAAAATAAAATAAATAAAACATTAAAAACAAAATTGTTTTCCTTGAAAAATGCTAGTACTAGGAATCGAACGAGAAACCATCAATGTGGAAAGTTAGTGTAATACCAGCTAAACCGAGTGAATTGTGATGTACTTAATGTTATTTTAAATATATATATTTATAACAAAACATAAAATCATTTTTTTTCAAAAGCATTTGAGGTTGGGCACGGGCCCCACCTGGTCCAAATGTGGGTCCACCCCTAGTGTAATCGCCATAATTAACTTTTCTACGGACCGTAAAATAATAAATAAATAAATAAAAACTTTCAAAATTGCCACTTTTGATGGCTCTATTTTTGTTGATAATTCTAAATTGTCCAAATTTAGTGTTCAGATTTATATGATTTAAATGAATAGATGATTCTACAATGTAGGTTCCAGATTTAGACGAAGAAGGTTACTCTTATTTTATTATATATTTTTCACTTTCATGCGTGTCAATGGCGGCTTCCTTGTACTTCTTCTTCTTCTTGCACGTTTACGACCCCGTCAGCGAAAACAGGTTAATTATATTATTTGAAAGTTCAAACCCACAACATTGCTTTTACAACTTACAAGGCTCATAATTCTCTATTGTTTATATATTATATAAAACTATGAAATTTACTTGGGACTTCCTCTGTTTCTTCTTCTTCATAAATTCTGTCGTTCAATTCAATAATAATTGTCTCGAAAAAAGAAGAAGGGTATCTCAGAAGATGTATTTACTTGGCCGTAACAGTTCCGTTATCTTCTCCGCCATCACCATCGCTGCCTCATCATCTATGAAGACAGTGTCATTTCTAATGAGTCTCTGCAGTCTGGTGTCTTCAGAGCTAATATAGAAATTTTTTCAGGGCGTTTAAAGAAGTGAACTATTAGTCACATAACTCTGCGTTCTGTGCAAGAAGAGATTGAAAATGCTAGTTTGATGAATTCTCTGAAACCTCCTGCTAGTGTCACTGAAGAAGAGAGAATTGCTTGGTTCAGGAAAAAGTTACCAGAATTTAAGATTTTCAAGTCAAACAACTTGACAGAGAAATTCCATGGCCGGGTTCTTGAGTTTTTCGGTGAAGAATGCGAAATTCGAGCCTTCATGACGTCGATTTCTCCGGCGAGGTCTTTTGGGAAAAGAGAAGTATTGAGCTTGGAGACTTTTTTCAAAGCTCACCCACATGGATGCTTGATGATTTTATCAAGAACTCTGGATTCTAGACATGGGTACAGAGTCCTGAAACCATTGCTTGATCGACAAGTCAAGCTCGCCGCGGTGACACCAGGCCTGTCTTTTCTGTTCAAGAACACTCCAGTTGAATCCTGGTTTGATTCAATCAAGAGTGGAAACAAAGACCCTGGTGAGATTCCACTTGCTCAGAATTTATCCAATTTAATCAGACTAGCAGTTTTGTACAAATATGGAGGTGTTTATTTAGACACAGATTTCATAATCCTGAAGAGTCTTAAAGGGTTGAAGAATTCAATTGGAGCACAGAGTACTGATGTTGTTTCAGGAAATTGGACAAGACTTAACAATGCTGTTTTGATATTCGACATGAATCATCCACTTCTGTTAAAGTTCATTGAAGAATTTGCAACAACTTTTGATGGTAACAAATGGGGTCACAATGGACCGTATTTGGTTTCCAGGGTAGTTTAGAGAGTAGAAAACAGGCCTGGTTTTAACTTCACAGTCTTGCCGCCTAGCGCCTTTTATCCGGTACATTGGAACAACATCGGAGGGCTTTTTAAGTTGCCTGAAAACCGTGCTGGTTTGCGGTGGGTGAAAGCGAAATTGCTTCAGCTAAGTGGACAGACTTATGGGGTACATTTGTGGAACAAGCAAAGTAGCAGATTAAAAATCGATGAAGGAAGCGTAATGGGAAGACTAATTTCTGATCATTGTGTGATTTGTGAACATATTTACGGTTCTTTAAGAAGAATTTCCTTTTTTTTTTTTCTGTTAATTCCTTTGTTTCTTGATTTTATTTTTTCTATCAGGATTCATGATTTCAATGTAAATGAGATGTGTATAAGAGAAGAAAAAAATGAAAAAACTGTTTAAATTTCATTTCACTCTAACAATACATTTCTATATGTTGCCAAAATGTGATTATTACAAGTCCAGTTTCAGAATTTTCTACTGCAAATTAAAAACCTGAGCCTTCTCAATCTCAGCCTGAATCTAAATCCTGGCAATCTCCTGAATGACCTTTTTCTCTTCAACTTTAGATTACGAAAATTTTCTTTTGTATGCTTGAATTTGTGCTGATCACCGATCCTGAAAAGAATCCAATCTGTTTGATAGATTCCCAGGGATCGTAATGTTCATCGTCTTCGGTGTCACTTCCCCAGAGAGGTACAGGTTTTGTTATAGGTGAGCCACTGTAATTGTCAAAATAAGTAGCCAAACTAGTATGCTCCATGTCAAATAATCTCCTCAGGGAAGTGCTTCCACCTTTCATCAATTCTAACAAACTACTTCTGCTGCTGCTGCTTCCGCAACACGAAGAGCTACAGGAAGCAGCTGCAGACAGTTGGAACTTTTTCTTGAATGTATTCGGAACTTTATTTTTTTAAGGTGTCCGATATGTGAATTTTTTTTCGTGCTTGTATTTGGAACTTTATTTTTTTAAGGTGTGTTCAACTTCCTAATATGTCCGCCAGTTTCGCAACAAGTTTCAAACCCCCAACAGCTTCATCTCATCTCAGTAATGCTGTTGTATTTTGTAGGATTGGCAGATTGTGTTCCAACCAGGGGCGTAGCTGGAAAATAATTTCGGGGTGGGCTAATCTAATTTTTTTTTTCTTATTTAAAAATCCTAAAATTTTGAACTAACCACTAAATAAAAAAAAAAATTGTAATAATTAAATCAAAACGACACGAGAGAAATTTCAAAATAAATAAATGATATACCTAGTAAAAGATAATGGTAACACACAATAAAAATTTTCAATGTATATTTTTCTTTTCAAATCCCCAAAAGTAAAATAAACCTTAACTTTCCTAAGATTTTTCTTTTCTTTTCTAACTTTGCTATCCCATAAGAAGACACATTAATATACAAAACCTAAATCTCAATAATAAAATAGAATACTTAAATAACAATCATAAAATACAAAACATAAAATTAAAATCATTCTAAGTAAATAAATAAAAAAAGATTAAAGTTAAAGGAATTTACTTTCTAATTGAGAGATTTAAGAGAAGAGAGAACTCAGAGAAGTTAGAGTCTGAGATTTGGGAAAGTGGAAAAGAAAGAAAAAGTGAAAGGTTTGGGAATCCATCAAATGATGATTGTTGAAACAAGATGAGTTTTTTTTATTTGTTTCATTTGGGTTGATCTATTTTAAGTTTTAACAAAGTTTTTGGACTAGATGGACATATTTTATAAAGTTTTGTTTATTGGGCTTTAGTAAGTTTAACAACCAGAAATCAAACTTAAAATTATTTTTCAAACTTAAAATTATTTATTGGGTTAATCAAATAAAACTTAAAATTATTTTTCAAAAAACTTGGGTGGGCTATAGCCCACCCAAGCCCCCCTGTTTCCAACGTTGTAATAACTACGTGGCCTAAACAACGTTGGAATACCTCCGTCGCTACTCTTGTGTTTGTTTTATAGTGGGTAGAATACACCCGTATAGGCAAGGAGATTTGGTCCAACGTTTCAAACGTTGCTCTGCTAATTAGTTTTAATGAACGTTGGATTGTTTGCATATAGTATTTTGTTCCATCTATAAAATTGAGGCTTCCCTGTTGGGGACTTGGGGCTATTCTTGTGCATTGAGTCAACTCTTCCTGCACAAGTTTTATTACCGCTCTTTGTGAGGTTAAGCCTAGGTTTTTCGGATTTTGTCTTAGATATTCGGACTGCATTTGTAGATGTCGTGGGAAAGTGTGTCCTCCAATCTTTAACATGGAGGGAGAGAGAGAGAGAGAGAAAATATTATTTTTTATATTTTCGGGCTTTAATTTTAATTTCTTTTTTACCCAAATCCAATGAGTAACTTTGATGGCGTTATATTTTTCTTACGTGACTTGTTTTTTTGTGTGATGACTAACGCCAACAAGATTAAAAAAATAATAATTCAAATTTGATGTTAGAAACTTTGGAACGTACATGTACACCTTTGTATACCAAATCCAATATTAAAAAATCCAACAAGTTGAATCTCTCCGACAATAAAAATGTGGTATGACAAAAGATTTTACTTATGTATCAATAATTTTAGTTTTATTATGTATACAGGACCAAGGATAACCGTTGTGTGACAAATTTACGACCAGAAGATTAATTAATTGCTTTATAGAATATTATTTTTTATATTTTCGGGCTTTAATTTTAATTTCTTTTTTACCCAAATCCAATGAGTAACTTTGATGGCGTTATATTTTTCTTAGGTGACTTGTTTTTTTGTATGATGACTAACGCCAACAAGATTAAAAAAAAATAAAAAAAAATTTGATGTTAGGAACTTTGGAACGTACATGTACACTCTAGAACGTAATTGTACTTTCCAGAACACACGTTTACGTTCCAGACTGCCACATTTCTTCCTTTGTATACCAAATCCAATATTAAAAAATACAACAAGTTTAATCTCTCCGACAATAAAAATGTGGTATGACAAAAGATTTTACTTATGTATCAATAATTTTAGTTTTATTATGTATACAGGACCAAGGATAACCGTTGTGTGACAAATTTACGACCGGAAGATTAATTAATTGCTTTATAGAATATTATTTTTTATATTTTCGGGCTTTAATTTTAATTTCTTTTTTACCCAAATCCAATGAGTAACTTTGATGGCGTTATATTTTTCTTACGTGACTTGTTTTTTTGTGTGATGACTAACGCCAACAAGATTAAATAAAAAATAAAAAATAAATTGATGTTAGGAACTTTGGAACGTACATGTACACTCTAGAACGTAATTGTACTTTCCAGAACACACATGTACGTTCCAGACTGCCACATTTCTTCCTTTGTATACCAAATCCAATATTAAAAAATACAACAAGTTGAATCTCTCCGACAATAAAAATGTGGTATGACAAAAGATTTTACTTATGTATCAATAATTTTAGTTTTATTATGTATACAGGACCAAGGATAACCGTTGTATGACAAATTTACGACCGGAAGATTAATTAATTGCTTTATAGAATATTATTTTTTATATTTTCGGGCTTTAATTTTAATTTCTTTTTTACCCAAATCCAATGAGTAACTTTGATGGCGTTATATTTTTCTTACGTGACTTGTTTTTTTGTGTGATGACTAACGCCAACAAGATTTAAAAAAAAATTTCCAGATCACCACAGAAAATGGCCGAGATTTAATATCGGGTCGAATCGGGCTCAATAAATCGAACCGACAAACCGACACGAAAAACAAACAAAGTATAAATGTATAAGAGCATCCCCAATAGGTCGAAATCCACAACCTCCTTGACTATATTTAGGGAGGTTGGATCGGAATTTGCTCCAACAACCTCCCTATCCCACTTCCTAAATTTTATTCTAGCAAAAGGCTTCCCCAAATATAAGGAGGGAAGACATCCTCCCTATTAATTTTTTATCACTCCTAAAATGAAATGGGTGGTCAAGATGAGTCCACATCATTCATATCCAATGGTTCAAATTCTTTTTTATTTAAACCTAAATTCATCTTTTTACTTTATTTAATTTAAAAATAAATAAATAATAATAATGAATCATTTTTAGAGAGGGCTTGTTGGGATGTTGACTTCTTATATAACTTCTTCAATTCTCTTAAAAACGGATTGAGACAAACACTCTACTCTTCCTCTGATTGGATCCACCGAGATTTCTTGCGACCTGTCTAGGGTTTCAGGTTGCCGAGATATTCTTTTTCTGGTTTTTCATTTTTCCTTTTTCAGTGGAGATCCGATATGCTTCCCTGTCTTGGCTCGAGATCCGAATTGGAACGTACATGTACTTTCCAGAACACACATGTACGTTCTAGACTGCCACATTTTTTCCTTCGTATACCAAATCCAACAAGTTGAATTTTTCCGACAATAAAAATGTGGTATGACAAAAGATTTTATTTATGTATCAATAATTTTAGTTTTATTATGTATACAGGGCCAAGGATAACCGTTGTGTGACAAATTTACGACCGTAAAATTAATTAATTGCTTTATAGAATATTATTTTTTATATTTTCGGGCTTTAATTTTAAGTTCTTTTTTACCCAAATCCAATGAGTAACTTTGATGGCGTTATATTTTTCTTACGTGACTTGTTTTTTTTTTATGAAGACTAACACCAACAAGATTAAAAAAAAAAAAAAAAAAATTGATGTTAGGAACTTTGGAACATACAGGTACTCTCTAGAACGTACTTCTACTTTCCAAAACACACATGTACGTTCCAGACTGCCACATTTTTTTCCTTTGTATACCAAATCCAATATTAAAAAGTCCAACAAGTTGAATCTCTCTGACAATAAAAGTGTGGTATGACAAAAGATTTTACTTATATATCAATAATTTTAGTTTTATTATGTATACAAGACCAAGGATAACCGTTGTGTGACAAATTTACGACCGGAAAATTAATTAATTGCTTTATAGAATATTATTTTTTATATTTTCGGGCTTTAATTTTAATTTCTTTTTTACCCAAATCCAATGAGTAACTTTGATAGCGTTATATTTTTCTTACGTGACTTATTTTTTGTGTGATGACTAACGCCAACAAGATTATTATTTTTTTTTCAAATTTGATGTTAGAAACTTTCATCAAATTAGGTTTGACTACGCTGCTATTCCAACGTAGTTTCTATTGATTAGTTTGTTGGCCATCGCTGCCAATCTTATAAAATACAACATTTTCAACTCGTGGACAAATGAAAATCTTCTACTTTCCAGAACACACATGTACGTTCCAGACTGCCACATTTTTTTCCTTTGTATACCAAATCCAATATTAAAAAATCCAAGTTGAATCTCTCCGACAATAAAAATGTGGTATGACAAAAGATTTTACTTATGTATCAATAATTTTAGTTTTATTATGTATACAGGACCAAGGATAACCGTTGTGTGACAAATTTACGACCGAAAAATTAATTAATTGCTTTATAGAATATTATTTTTTATATTTTCGGGCTTTAATTTTGGGAATAGTTTAATACCGAACAAGTCAGGAAATTGTCAGAACCAATCAAGATCGGACACACATGCACCTTTATGTAGGGTTTAATGGAAACAAATCAAACATAATTTAAATCAATAACCATTCATCATAATGCACCTTTATGAATTCTTTCCTGGAAACGAAGACTATGAGGTAGTATTGATGTATTATTATAAAAAAAATAGCCTTACTGAGGCTTCGTCTGAATCCTACATCTCCTCGTCTGAATCCTCCATCTTACCACTAGACTCAACTCAACTATTATAATTGAATCTATAAATGAAACAAAGAAAACAGGTGAAGAGGAATATTACTTACCTTGTGCTCTACTCTGCTGTGGCACATCTTGCACCGCTTCTGCAGTAATGGAAACAAATCAAACATAATTTAAATCGATAACCTTTAGGAATCGGTTTGTGGAAAATATTAGCCATACTGAAGCTATGTAGAAGTCTTATTGATGTATGTACCTTCCCCACTCGGAATCCACCCTCTCATTTTCCTCACGTCTTTATTCCTATGTAGGGTTTTAAAAACATTTAGAAATGCCTGCCAAATGTCAAAAAAAAAAAACAATAAAAGTTAGATTTTAAATTCAACGGTGACTTTGAAATTAAACAAGGTCATAAATTTTGTATCAAATTAATGAATAAAATTTTAAACCTTACCAAGTCTTACATCAGCTCAATTTATAAGAAGTTAAGTTTGTCATGAGGAGAAGTGTTCATTTGCCCTTTATTAAGTAGTTTCACTTTGGACTCAAAACAAACTCATAAAACATTAAAACACTAAATACCGTCTAATAATAATAAAATAATAAAATATTGCACATTTGCAAATGGAATGAGAAGACTTGCCCCTAGTATATTCTGAGCCGAAGTTCTTTCAATGTATTCCTGTCGTTCAGAGCACTCTCTAGAGCAATCAACAGGAAATGTTTTCCACCCGGTTCCGTAACATTCAAATAATACACTCTGTCAACACAATGACAATGACGTTGTATAATTTGTAGGATAATCAATAAAAAAATATGCCTAAACAAAAATAGTTGCTGATTAAATGAAAGATAACAAGATTTCTTACAACTACACACAATGACAAATGAGAGACAAAATTAAGATTACGAAAACACACACGTACACTTGATGAAATGTCGTCTTCCCAACAAGTATGCTTCAAACTTTCAAACCTTCCATTTTTGCACAAGCTGTCCATAAGATCATCGATTTTCAACGAAGGTGGATTTTCCTAATAAGATAAAAAGTAAGCTAAGGAATATAAATATTAAATAGACAAGAGGGGAATGAATGAATGAGAGAATCGATAAAAACTCACCTTTGAACTACGGTCGGCAACAACTATGCCCAACAACTCGAATTCCTTAACCCAAACATAATTGACGTCAGACATATATATATATGCAAAATTAAGAAAATAAAGAAAAATAAAAAAAAACTTACACCATCTATTTTAAGTTTTAGAACAGAACCTAACAACATCTCAAAAAGGTTTTCGTCGTCTATTGGGTACATACTGCAAAATGTACAAAATACAAATAGTTAAATACAATAAGACATAAAGATTTAGGAAATCATAAACACTAGTTACTAGTGTATGCATACCCATAATGACATGCATGGGAATAGTGATGGTCAGACCTTGCCAAGCTCACATTCTTATCACTAATACTCAAACCTAGAAACACAGCTGATGGCATATAAAAAGTCCTCTTCATACTTTCCCTAAACAACTGCAACGGCTCCAGGTACTGGACCATCTACATACCAGTCAATTCAATTCAACTGTTAAAATTGAATCTATATATGAAACAAATAAAACAGGTGAAGAGGAATACTAATTACCTTGTGCTCTGCTCCGCTGCGGCATATCATGCACCGCTTCTGCAGTAATGGAAGTAATGGAAGCAAATCAAACATAATTTAAGTCAATAAACATTTAACATAATGCACCTTTAGGGATTAGTTCAAGGAAAATAAGACTGTGGTAGTATTTATGTATATATCTTATATCAAAATATTAGCCGTATTGATGTATGTACCTCTCTCTTGAAATTCTCCCACTCCACCCAGTCTTTCTCCAAGTGTAGGGTGTTAAAAGAATGTAGAAACGCCTGCCAAAGCCCAAATGTCAAAATGACAATGCAAGTGAGATTTTAAATTCAACGACTTTGAAAGAGTCGAAAGGTAAAAATGAAACTCAAAGGAGTTTGAATTTAACAAGGTCAAAAATTTTATATCAAATCAATAAATAAAATTTTAAACATTACCAAGTTTTACATTAGCTCAATTTATAAGAAGTTAAATTTGTCAACAGGATGAGAAGTGTTATTTCGCCATTTATTAAGTAGTTTCCCTTTAGACTCAAAACAAACTCATAAAACATTAAAACACAAAATACTTTCTCATAACAATAAAATAATAAAATACTGCACATTTGCACATGGAATGAGAAGACTTACTTTTAGCAAATATTCAGCAGAAGACAATTTTCCATAAGCTTGATGTATTTCACTCGTTGTCCCCCAAAACAAGGACCCGAATTTGTTTCTTTCAAATTGTAAACCCTGTCAACACAATGAAAGTGACATACTGTATAATATATTTATAACGAATTGCAGAATAATCAATAAAAAATATGCCTAACAAAATTTGATCGGCAGTTTTAAATGCAAATTAACAAGATTACTTAAACACACGTACCTCTGCTGCAATGTTGTCTTGCCAAAATGTATACTTTAAACTTACAAACTTTCCCATTTTGCGTAGGCCTTCCATAAGATTACAAATTTTCTCTGGTGGAGCCTAATAAGATAAAAGAGTAAGGTATGGAATATAAATAGATAAGAGAAGGAATGGGTGAATGAATGAGAATTGATGAAAACTCACCGTGGAACTACTGTAGGCAACAATTATGCCCTCCAAATCATACTCCTAATTAACCAAAACATAATTGACATGACATATATATAAATATGTATATATATGTATATGCAAAATTAAGGAATTACAGAGAAATAAAAAATCTTACAAGATCTTTATTAAGCATTTGAACAACAGCTACCAGCTTATCTGAAAGGCTGTCGTTTCTAGGGTACATACTGCAAGATGAACACAGTACAAAAAAGATATATAGTTAAATACAATAACACATAAAGATTTAAGAAATCATAAGAACTAGTTACTAGTATATGCATACTCAAGAAACCGAGCAGTCAAATAGCAATCGTCAGACATCGCCACGCTGACATAGTCATCACTAAAACTCAAACCTAGAAATACAGAAGATGGCATATGATCAACCCTCTTCATACACTGCCGAAACAAATGCAACGGCTCCAGGTACTGGACCATCGGCAACTCCGGGTGCTGGAACATCCACATACCAATCAATTCAATTCAACTTTTAGAATTGAATCTATTTATGAAACAAACAAAGCATGTGGAGGGGAATACTAATTACCATGTAATCTGCACCGCTGCAGCGTATCCTGGACCAATTCTGCAGTAATGGAAACAAATCAAACATAATTTAAATCAATAACCATTCATCATAATGCACCTTTAGGGCTTCGTTCGAGGAAAACAAGAATATGTGGTAGTACTGATGTATATATCTTATATGAAAATATTAGCCTTATTGAGGATATGTAGAAGTCTTATTGATGTATGTACCTCAAGTATCACTCGGTTGTTAGCCGAGAATAGGGTGTTCATATAACATGGAAAGTCCTGCCAAAGCCCAAATATCAATACAAATGAGATTTTAAATTCAACGGCGATTTTGAAAGTGTCAAAAAGTAAAAATGAAAATGTTCTCAATTTGAACACTTAAAGGAGTTTGAATTTAAACAAGGTTAAAATTTTTGTATCAAATCAATAAATAAAATTTTAAATATTACCAAGTTTAACATCAGCTCAAGTTTAACACAATGACAGTGACATACTGTATAATTTGTATAACGAATGCAGAATAACCGGAGGGCTTGTGGCCACTTTTCGAGCCCCAAAAACCCCTTTTTCATCCAAAAAAAGTGTTTTTAAGTGTTGTGTCCATTTCGAACCTCGTTTAAATCTAGTAAGAAACCTTTTCCTCCCGATCCGACACCACATCCGTGCCCGTCTTGGTCCGGAGAATTACTTTAACATCAGGCCTTGTGTAAATGGACACTTTTTAAAAAAATCATTTATACTACTTATAGTTTTTGTTTGAAATATTATACAAGTATTGAATGTGGTTTTAGCGGCGCGGCTAGGTTGTTATTGTTTTTCTTTTGCAACCATGGTTCAAGCATCCATAACCCATAAATTGTCATTTGTAATTTTATTTTATAATTTAATTTAATTTTGTAATTTGTCATTTATATATTTTATTTTATTCAATTACAATCTACAACTTATAAGTTACAAGTTAGAACTTAGAAAGATTTTTTTTTGTTTGTTAAAAAAATAATTAAAAAAAAAAAAAAATCCGGTTCAAAACCGCCGGTTCCTGTGGAACCGAAACCAGAACCGGACCGGAACCGTGCCACGTCTAGTGCGGCACTTAGACAACTTATAGGCAATGTTGCTAAGTAAGCCTACTTGTCACTCTCACACACATAAGAGAGACTAGAGAAAAAGGAAATAAGAAGAGCTTGGTTGGAAATAAGGCAAGTTGTATTGCTTACAAGAATGCTTACAATGCTTTGTATGCTTGAAGGCTTGGATGCCTTTACAAATGAGAGGAGCTACCTGTTTATAGGTGTCCACCTCCTCAATGGACGGTCTAGATCTATTCAATCTAACGGTGGAGATTCAGTCTCCAGAATAGTCTATATGAATCTAGAATTCTTTACAAGTATTTACAAGCCTTTAGGTATTTACAAGAGAGATCTAGAAAGCTTTCAACCTAGAGACTTCTAGAAAAGGCTCTGACTCGCCTCTTTTAGGACTCTCGCAATAGTACGAGGTCGAAGAGTAGCACAACGGTAAGTAAAGTTCGTTCCCACAGAGATCGAGTGATCGATTACCGAAATTGATTAGCCTAGATGCTATTCAAGCAATCAATAAATGAGAAATGTCAAAATAAGCAAATTAAACTAAATTAATCTAAAGACTAATGCTAATGCAAAAAATGAAATAACACTAAAATAAAAACAAGTGTAATATCGGAGAAAAACATGCTAGGACTTGACTACACCCCACCCTCAATTGACTTCCGTTTTAGACTCAATTATTCACCCAACACATACTCATGCAATTTGTAGATTCATGCACCCTAATATTAACCTACAATCTTGGTCAAGCAAAGTAGATTACACCCAAAATCGTACCCAAGCCTATCTTTCGATTACCCGGAATATACGAATGAGTTCATTAAGATTATTGGCGCACTAAACGAATCCTATACGCTAGCCTAAGTATGTCTACTTTTCTAGACATGCATAGAGGGCATTTTAACGAACACGTGGTGTGCGTCTCCGGTCGGTACGTAACACATCACAATAAATCAATCAAATGGAGATCAATCACTTGAAAGCTTTAAGCATACAAAAATACTCATACAAACCACACTTTACACATAAATGGATAAACAAGAATCAATATAAATATAAAATATAAAATATATAGTCATTGGATAGGGTTTCATCAAATCCTAGCAATCAATGTTTAGCTCATATTACAACCACTAGCCATAACATAGATAAAATCAAATAAATACATGGCTATGAAAAAGAATTAGAAGATAAAAAGTTTAGAGAAAACTAAATGGAGAGCTTCCTCTTCTTCTTTGAATGTTCTTCTCCTTCTATCTTTCTTCAACTCTCTCTTGCCCAAAAAGGTGGAGTGATGGTGGATGTGGTAGATGGAAATGGTGGATGTGATGGTGTGTGGAAGAGATGGTGAAAAGAGAAAGTTTTTGGGAGAGTTGGAGTGGATTTTTGGATTTTTGTGTGTGGCTCTCCCTCCCTCATGAAAAGAACATAAGATCTATTTATATGGCTCAAAATAGGGCAAGAATCTCGCCCAAAACGACGTAGAGACGGACTGCCGCGGTTCAACCGCGGCAAGTGCGGAAAATCTCTGTCGCTTGGGTGCCACGGTTGGGAAACCGTAGCACTTCAACCGCGGCATTGAAAGGGAGTTTCTGTCGCTCGGGACGCCGCTTGCATTCCGCAGTTTGGGAGAAACGAAGCTTGGAAGAGCTTGGAAGCCATGGAAGTTGGGAGAAATGGAGGCTTAGGAAAAAGTGTGCATGGGGCCTCGAAAGTGGTGCCAAACGGACGGGGAGGAGACCGGCCGGAGATCTGGGTGGAAAACCACCGGAAACTGGTCGGAAAAGTTGGGTCTAAGTTCGGGTCGCGAACTGGGTCGGGTCGACCCGGTGCAGACCCAACAGGGTCTGCACAAGGTTGAAGACGACGCTGACGTCAGCGTGATGTGGGGGGCGCACTTAGGATTAGGCTGGGGTGTATTCAGCAAACAGACCTTGTCTTCTTATGGCGAACCGGGCATGGGCCAGGTCGGGTTGAGCCCAAAGCTGAAACTCCCCGTTTCACTTAAGCCACGTGGCGCGCTGCCTGGCGAATTACAATTAGTACCTCTGACTTCTCTTTTAATTACAAAATATTCAATAATTTCTCAAAACTTTCACTTTGACCCCTGATTCTCCAAAATTACTCCAATACCCCTGAACTCCATAAATCCCTGAAACACTTATTTAAACCGATTAAAACCCCAGTTTTACCCTAGAAACGGACACAAAATGATATGGAATTGGGGCTACACTATGTGTAGAAATAAAGCAATCAGGCTCCATGCTAGAAGTGTGGAGAAGTCTCTAGAATACTCCAAGGGCTTGTGCATAATAGTTGGCTTTGTAGTGCACCTTGGCTGGAAATTGGCCTGAAATCGAACGGATCGTGACAAGTAGATGAAACTCCACTAAAAAAAAAAAAAAAAAAACAGTAGATGAAACTCTTCTAACAGCTTCATCATATTATTGCTAGCTATATCTCTCTGTACGCATATATTACAATAGACTTTCATTAGTATTTTATAAATCACATATTCACATACAATCGAGTCTGGATTTAGATATCCACCATGTAATATATAACATAAAATCATTCAAAACACAAAGAAATACACCCAATCGAGTTTGGATTTAGACAAAATAGAATAACAAACAAGGATAACAACTAACCTGAAAGGCTGGAATCAAGTCTTGAACACCCAATCGAGTACCGTTGAAGCTAAAATAAAAACAATTTACTAAATTTTCAACACCCATCATGGAATCAACAAGAAAAACAAAACCACAAAAACAGAAAAATATGAAAACACAATTCAATATCGTTAAAAACCAACACAAAAAAAAGAAAAAAAAGAAATGGAAACGAAAGGAAGACATACCTGTTTGAGATTCGAAAATAGCTTGAGTGGAAACTGGAGTGAGATCAGAGAAGTGAGTGGCGTGACTTTCGACGACGACGAGATGATGGAAACTAGAGACGATGAGAGAAGAGATGAGAGGGGACTAGTAGACCTGGCACGGTTCCGGTTGGAACCACCGGAATCGGCCGGAACTGGAACCGGAAAAACCAGAACCGAAACCTGAACCGGAGAAGGCCGGTTCCGGTTCTATGATTTGGTCGAACCGGCGGTTCGAACCGGATTGGAACCGGCGGTTCCGGTTCGCACAATATATATATATATTTTTTCTATAAATACCCCCCCCCCCCCCCCCCCCCCCCCCCCCCCCTTTCATTTTTCCTCACACCAATTTCTTCTGAATTCTCTAATTCTAATTTCTCTCCAATGAGAGAATAGAAAAAATTTGCCTTAAAAAAAAAAAAATTTGCGGTAATTTTTTTTTTTATATATGCCTTAAACTTTGAAAGGCCATAACTTTGTGCTCGGATGTCCGAATCAGGTAATTTTTTTTTTTGAAATCACATAGAATGATGCAAGGAATGCGATGGGAGCAAGTCCAAAGGGCTTGTGGCCACTTTTCGAGCCCTAAAAACCCATTTTTCATCAAAAAAAAGTGTTTTTAAGTGTTGTGTCTATTTCGAACCTCGTTTAAACCTAGTAAGAAACCTTTTCCTCCCGATCCCACACCACATCCGTGCCCGTCTTGGTCCGGAGAATTACTTTAACATCAGGCCTTGTGTAAATGGACACGTTTTAAAAAAATCCTTTATACTACTTATAGTTTGTGTTTGAAATATTATACAAGTATTGAATGTGGCTTTAGTGGCTAGTTTAGTTTGTGTTTTTCTTTTGCAACCATGGTTCAAGCATCCATAAGAACCCATAAATTGTCATTTATAATTTAATTTTATAATTTAATTTAATTTTGTAATTTAATTTAATTTTGTAATTTGTCATTTATATATTTTATTTTATTAGAGAAGTCTTTTTTTTTTTTTTTTGTAAAAACAAAAAAAAATGAATAAAAAAAAAAAAAAAAAAAACAAGGTTCAAAACCGCCGGTTCCAATGGAACCGGAACCGGCATATAGCGGTTCCGGTTCCATCAAACCACGGAACCGGAACCGGAACCGCCGGTTCCGAACCGGAACCGTGTCAGGTCTAGAGGGGAGAGTTGATGTGACGTGAGAGGTTGAGAGAACTCAGGTCACGTTTGGTTAAATAGCGGAATGATAATCGGAATGTGAATGTGAATGGGAATGGGATGGGAATGGAATGGAAAGGAAAGCTGATTTCTTTGTTTGGTTGAGACTTTAGAATTAGCATCTGAATCGGTATTATTTTGTTTGGTTAACAACTGAATGGAATGGAAACAACTGTATTTCGACCAAAATACCCCTAATTACATAACAATTATAATAATATTATATATTATGAAAATAATAATAAAATATGAAAGTATATATAATAATTATATATATAAATTAATCTAATTAATAATAAAATTTATATTTTGCAATTATTGTCTTCGTTCTCCTCAAAAAGAAAAAAAAAATATTGTCTTTGAGATTGAAACCCAGAACGACGACGACAACAGCAGCTCCAGCGTCGACAGACAACCGGAGAAGCTGTCGATTGGGACCCGATCGTGCGAGGCGGACGAACTACTATCGTGCGGCACCAGGTTGTCCGTCGCACACCACACGGCCACCGGAGAATCCACAGCAGTTGTCGCAAATCTGCCGTCACGCACCGCAGGCCACCGGCTCACCACAACAGTTGTCGCAGACCGTTTTTCCTTCAACAACGACCCACGTCGCTTCTTCTTCACCAGCGATTCATCGTCTCTTCTTCCCGACCACCGTGGGCCACCGACCTTCTTGCGCCTCTGTCAGACCAGACCTGTTGGCCTCTTTTAAATTGATCTAGGTTTTGTTCTTTGAATTCAATAAATAGATAATTCTTTGATCTAGGTTTAGTTTTTATATTCGTTTTTTTTTTTCCACAGGAGATTTTTCTCCTCCTTCGACAACAATTGTCCCAGATTCCGATTCACCATTCTTTTTTCACCTCTCTATCAAGATTCAACAAAAGTTGCAATTTTTTTTCCAGAGGGTCATTTTTGGAAGTGAAACTGTTGTTAGGAATGGAATGGCCTTTCCACTGGATTGTGGAAGGAAAGCCCATTCCACCATTTTGGTGGAAACCCAATTCCATTGAAATTCTCATTCCATTGAATTTTTGCAAACCAAACATTTGGAATGGAATGGTTTCCATTCCTTTCCTTTCCATTCCAGTGAACCAAACACAGCCTCAGAGAAGTGAGTGGCATGAGAGTTGGAGAGAAATCAGAGTAAAGTAAGCCCTAATTTTTTTTATAAAAAAAATACAGTTCTTTTGCGGGTCTAGATGAGAACCGGTCCAGAACCATAACCAACCCGTAATTGAGTGGATCTGATCTTGTAAAACCCATATGGGTATTTTAATGAACTGGTTCAGGTATAGACCCGATCCGTGTCTTATGGATATGGACCGGTTCCATTAAAACCGGTTCCTTTTGCCATCCCTAGGTGTGAGAGACTATCACTGGGCCAACCAACATGTTTCATTGTCTAAAGTGACCAATTTGCATTGTTTTGAATATTGGACCGACCTCATTGATAGTTTCAAAATTACCAATTTACAATTTCAACAAATAGCAACTCGATGTCTGAAGTTGACTTTGTCCTGTAGAATATCAGGAGCGTAATTTGAAAATTTTCATTTGAATGAACCATTTCACTCAAATGTAAAATTTTGGTATAAGATTTAGGGGGATAAACCGAAAAAAAAATATAAAATTTAGTAGTATAACTATAAAGTCTATAATTTTTTTTCAATCCTACATCTGTACTTAAAAAGACGAAACCTTCACCATTTGTTACATTCACATGAATGAAATAATGGACTCGATTAGTCTTTTTTTATTATCAACTCTCCAAATTTCACAATAATTAAGTTAGTAGGATCCATGATCCGTCAATTCATAACAGTAGTACATTGGACGTAGCTCAGCCTTTAAAACTTTAAGCCAAATCATTTGGTTTTGGTCTTGGTCAACTTCTCAACTCAAAAAATGTCCACATCACAGAAGCACAAGGATCATCTGAGGCCTGCCATTCAACGGTTTCGATTGCTTACGCACCGTAAACAAGCTATACCATCTGCGTGCAATAGAGCCCAAAAACTCAACATTTAACAAGCTAGCAGAGTAATGTGTATGTGAATATATATAAATTATAGCGGCCAAAACCCAAACGAAGACTATCATTCTTCTTCTTCCTCCATTTTTTTTACTTATCTTTCACCTGAGAAAATATATCAAAACAATAACAAATTCTTACACTCGCTAACCTCGAGATTCATTTAAAATTCTCGACAAACACTATATATATCTATCTCCATTCCGTCTCGTGACTCACCGATCCAACTCGTCAACTCGGTCCGAGTTTTAGTCGTCGTAAAACTATACACAGCGAGAGAGAGAGAGGGAGAGATAGAGAGTGAGTGATATTTGTTAGCAGCAGCAGTCAACAGCTATGGCGCTATCAGCTTCTGATTTACCGACGATGTACACGTTGCTAACTAATTCAATGAGCGGCGACGAGAGCGTTCGCAAACCGGCGGAGGCGGCGCTTTCTCAGTCCGAAAGCAGACCTGGTTTCTGCTCATGTCTCATGGTAGTGCCTCAGATTCTTCCATTTCTAGGGTTTCAGTTTGGTTTTGGATTCTAATCTGCATATAATGCCAGTAAAGTTACGATTTTTATTTTATTTTTTATTTTATTTTTTATTTTATTTTTGTAATGGTTTTGATTTTGTGTGTTATTGTAGGAGGTGATTACTGCGAAAGATTTAGTTTCTCAGGTGGATGTTCGATTGATGGCTTCAGTTTACTTCAAGAATAGTATCAATCGATATTGGAGGAACAGGCGCGATTCTTCGTAAGAAACTTAGCTTTTGTTTTTTCGATTTTGTTTTTTAGTGTGAATTGACTCGTTAGTTGCTAATGTAGTGTGTAAAACACCGGAATCTAATGTTAAAAGCGTGTAGGCTTGTTTGTTATATTTGTTTATTTACCTTTATAAGATCATCTGTGTAGGCTTGTTTGTTATATTTGTTTATTTATCTTTATAAGATCATTTGTGTGCATATACAGATTATTTTCTGTTGTTTGGTGGAGTGTAATGTGAGATTTTATCCGTTCAGGGGAATAAGCAATGAAGAGAAAACACATTTGAAACAAAAATTGTTATCACACTTCAGAGAAGAGAACTATCAGGTGTTGTATAAACCTCACTATCTCTTTCTTCTTCAACTGTGTGTAACCATTTGTTAGCGTTTGACCAACTTTTGTTTCTCTTGAGTATTGAAGGCATCCATGTAGTTATCATTTCGTCAAATTAAGATTATAAATGTGCCCTCATTTTATGTTATATGTTTTGGTCTCATCCTATAATTGGGTGCAGCTGTTGGGGTTGCTTATTTAATTATTCTGCATTTTTTTTGTCTCTATGCAGATAGCTCAAATGCTAGCTGTACTCATTTCCAAAATTGCCCGCTTTGATTATCCTAGAGAATGGTACATTTTTCACACCATATTTCTCTATTTATGCTGTTGCTCCCCCTCATAATTTTAATTGTTTGAGTTTTAGTAACGATGAACTGAAGTTACTAACATGGAAAAAAGGAAAACCAAATAGAAATAACTAACAAAGCATGCAGCGAGAGGGAGAATACAAGAGGGAGAGATAGAGAAATGTGAAAGAAAAAGAATGAGAGATTCCAGATTTGTATAAGAATACGTTGGTGGCTAAGGAGAACTAGTTTTATTTCTTAATTGAATTGCTACCATAACCTTATTTAATTAGCTTTTTCCATGAGTTTTTTGTTTCACATTTAATCATATAAAAGAAATAAAAGTGACAAAAATTCATGATAATAGCTGTTGAAACTAAAATTTGTAGTAGCAGAGATCTTTTTTGTTTTCAAAATATTATTTGAAAAAAAAAAAAAAAAAAAAAACTTTTGCAACATGTACATATTTGTGAATAATAGGGAAGAAGTAACTTTTCTGGAGCTCGATAGTGCATTGTTGAACTTAGATGCTAAATTTTCTTGCTTCTGCCATGCATTTGATTTAGAAATCAATCTGACAAGGAGAGAAATGAAAAACAAACTTGAAAGAGAGGAAAGGATAAATGACACTAGTGTAATGATGAATCATCAAAAGTAGAATAAGAAGATATAAATGACTTTAAATGTTACAAGCACGGTAACATTAAAATTATTATCTTTTATTAATCTTGGGGAAGTTAAATACAACTGCTCTAATCATTCCTTATACATTCTCTTGCTAAATATCACTCCCATGTGAGTCTTTATGTTATAGCTTCATGAGCTTTTGACTGCCATTCCCTTTGACCTTTATCTATCTGATTGGTTTCGTGTTGAGCTTGAATTTCATTAGTAACATTCATGAAGATCAAATTGCAGCATTTATAGTAGCTTTAGTTATTGATAACTGAGAAAAAAAGGTTTCATGGATTAAGGTAATTGGAATAGACTTTATGTTTGTGACCAAAAATGACAATATGAACACGTGACTAAAGCAAATAAGAATAAAAATTTTGTAGCTGACCCAAAATATCTGGAACCATGCTGAGTGATTACATGTTCTTAGGATTGTAGTGTTGCTGTGCAGACCACTAGTAAATTGCCTGTTAAAAGTGTGAACTTTTCTCTAATGAGCAATGTATTGTGTTATTTTGAATTGATCCTTACTATATGTGACATTTTTTTCTCCCAACTATACCAAGCTTGAGTAAATAATACTTGTGTTGCACAGCATTCGTTGCATCTTATTGTTTGTCATACCAAAGGAGTTCATATTTTATTGTCTGTTTCTTGAGTGTTCCTTCTTAAACTAACTGTAGTATTGATTCATGGACTAATGATTTATTTAGGCCGGAGCTTTTTTCTGTTTTAGCGCAACAGCTTCAAGTGGCAGATGTCCTTACCTCCCACCGGATTTTTATGATTCTATTCCGGACCTTGAAGGAATTGTCCACCAAACGTCTTACTGCAGATCAGAGGAATTTTGCAGAGGTATAGCCATTCTTACTCTATTCTGTCCGTCTACTGCAAACATGAATTCCTATCCTTTGTTCATGTAGTTATAGTCCTGTATTTAATCAGTCTTGAGTTATTTGGATAGAGAATCCATATAGCCAATGTGATTAAGCTTCAACATGTGATTGGAGCCTGGGATTAAAACATGTAATTTTGCTTTCTTCAAGATCATATTGAAAAAAAAGGTTATCTTGCGTTCTTGCTGTGGATGCATTTGGTGGTAACGAATAACCTTAATCACATCCGCAATGACAACCATTTCTTTCTCAATTTGGTGACATCTACAAATTACATTTCCTTAGTCATTATAAATTTGTAGTAGATAATGTGGTCAATTTAAAATGAAAGTATATAATTTCATCCACCAGGCCTCAAGCACTTTTTCCAATAAATAAGAGATGCATTGCTATTCTGTTTCCATCTAACAAAGGACAAAAGCTAAATATTCACCAACTTCCTTGGCAGATATCGTCGCATCTCTTTGATTATAGCTGGCACCTTTGGCAAAGTGATGTACAGACCATATTACATGGTTTCTCAACAGTTGCTTCAAGCTTTAATTCAAATGCTTCAGAGCAGCATCATGATGAACTTTATCTGATTTGTGAGAGATGGTTGTTGTGTTTAAAGATACTCCGTCAATTGATAATATCTGGGTTTCTAAGTGATGCAAAATGCATACAGGTAGTTATCTACTCTTCTTTTTCATTTCTTCTCTTTTATTTTAAGATCGGGTTAATAGACTTCATTGCACTTCTTATTTTCATAATTTGGGAAATATAGGAATGTTTAAAACATGCATATGTTTATCTTTCAGGAGGTGCGACCAGTTAAGGAAGTCTCTCCAGTTCTCTTAAATGCCATCCAATCAATTCTTCCATACTGTGAGATCCCTCTCTTGTTCTCTAATTGCATGATCAGTTTGTTGTTGTGCATTAATTCTCCCACTTGATGAGAGTTAAGCTTGTCAAGTAAATTAAAATTAATAAAATATTATAGCTGAAGTTATTTAAAACCTTTAACTTTATAGAGTACCTATCAGCAATGTCACACTTACACCATTGAAAACTTAAGCTTCATATACTTAGTTTTAGTGGAAAGGCAGCTACTTTAATTATGAATATTATCTATGGCTCTGAATTTAATGGTATATAACTAATTCACATATTTTACTTCATTCACAGATTCATCTTTTGAAAGAGGACATCATAAATTTTGGGACTTCATAAAGAGGGCATGTACTAAATTGATGAAAGTATTGGTTTCGATTCAGGGCAGACATCCTTATACATTTGGTGATAAGTGTGTCCTTCCGCCTGTCATGGATTTCTGTTTAAATAAGATAACAGATCCTGAGCCAGATATATTTTCATTTGAGCAATTCCTGATTCAATGTATGGTAATGGTGAAGTCTATACTGGAATGTAAAGAATACAAGCCTAGTCTTACTGGTCGGGTGATTGATGAAAATAGGGTTACACTAGAGCAGAGGAAGAAAAATATTTCAAATGTTGTTGGTGGCGTCCTGACTTCCCTTCTGCCTAGTGAACGGATTGTACTTTTATGTAATGTATTGATAAGAAGGTAATGAAGCCCTGACCTCAACTTGTTGGCAATCAGATTTTGTTTATTACACAAACTTTGAGGTGCAAAATCATTGCTATGCGTTTGTTTAAAGTTATTTGATCATTTTTTGCATATTGAATCGTATAAAACTACTATATAGAAGTATGTAGGATTAAGTGAAGTATTAGGTTGTCATTTAGGCTTAAATTTCAATCACTGAACATAGAGCAGTTCAGAGAAGCTGATGAGCGGAGTTGGTACACCTTTTGAGTAGCATTTGTTATTATTCTGTGGGACTTATTTTCATAATGAAACGTAGGGTTTGAATTCTAAATATAAATTTCCAATATTGTATCTCAAGAATCATGTTACACATTTAACAATTGAGTCATACTACTGTTATCTTTTAATGAAAAATTGTTAAACTTAATTGATATTTCGACAGGTATTTTGTTCTAACAGCAAGTGACTTGGAGGAGTTGTACCAAAACCCCGAGTCTTTTCATCATGAGCAAGATATGGTTCAATGGACAGAAAAACTAAGGCCTTGTGCTGAAGCTTTATACATTGTATTATTTGAAAACCATAGCCAAGTAAGTGGCATCTAAGTTCTATTTCTTATTTAGTGCAAGGTTATCTTCTTATAACTGTTTTCATTTAATTTAGGTAAATGTGTGTTTATTTTATATTTGATTGTTACTTTCAGTTGTTAGGTCCTGTTGTTGTGTCCATCCTTCATGAGGCAATGACTAGTTGCCCAACTTCAGTAACTGATATCACTCCGGGTTTGCTTCTAAAAGATGCAGCTTATGGTGCTGCAGCATATGTTTATTATGAGCTCTCCAACTACCTGAGCTTCAAAGATTGGTGTGTTCATTATCTCCTATTCTAGCAATGGTTTTTGATCAATCTATATGTTTTTTTTTTTTTTTTTGGAAATTGATCAATCTATATGTTAGGTGCTATAAATTGTTGTTGTAACTAGAAATTAAATTGTTAGGAAAAGTATTTTGTAACTTGAAACTGGCATCCCTGTGTGAGTGTTTCGGTTGTAACCTGTAGGGGATGTATGTGCATGTGTTCTACTATCCAAAACTTAAAATAATTTTGATAAAATTGATCACCATGTAGTTTTAGATTTTGATGAATGCAATGTAGGCTGTCAGGTCTCCTACTTTAATTAACTATTAATATAAAACTGGATTATATTACAAGTGAGGGAGTCAGAGTGATTCTTAGTTACTGCCTTTTTTATTTAGCTAGTTTTCTGTTAAAGTTTTTTGTTTGCAATTCAAATTGGTTTAGTGGTAGTAGTTTGGTTCCCATACATGTTCCTTCTTGTCAATCACTTGTATATTGACTTGATTTTCTCCCTGAAACTATGGGTTACAGGTTTAACGGTGCTTTGTCCCCGGAACTGTCAAATGACCATCCAAATATGCGTATTATTCATCGGAAAGTTGCACTAATATTGGGACAGTGGGTCTCTGAGGTAACACAATTTAGTTTGCTTCATAATACATCAACTTTAATAATCTTTTGGGATGAATATTTTCAATCAGTATTTCAATAGTAGTTGGAAATATGACTGTATGGAACTCTACACAAACATTTACTAGTCCAAAATATTACTTCTTCTGTGCTGCTGAAAGCATTGCCTACCGTGTTTATTTTGTTTGATTTGAAATTTTTGGAGTCTATTGGGTGTGAACACTAATGGATTGTCAATGTTATCCTAGAAAAAGAATATATCTACATGTATCTACACAATTGAGGAAACAGGGAGTAGTACATGATGCAAAGGCAAAGCTTTGATGAACCTACATATTACGACTGTTCTTTAAAAAGTGTGCTACAGTTCTTTGATGGTGCTTGTAGCATCCCTGGGGTTTGTAGCCTTGTAAGATTTAACTAATATTTGTATTTTGTTTTGTCACATCATTGTCAAAGGGGGGTTATATTGGAATTTTGTTCGGAAATTATCCTGTGACCTACTTATGATGTCACTTTGTTTATTGATTTTCAAGTCTGGTTCATTGTACAATAGACAAAAGGAATTCTTTATTTCTAATATGTGCAATTTTGGCAGGTTAAAGATGAAACAAAAAGAGCAGTATATTGTGCTCTGATCAAATTGCTATTAGAGAAAGACCTATCAGTCAGGGTACATTTCATAAGTTCAATTCTCTTCTGCCTTACCTCTCATTGTTGGTTTGATAAGTTTCTCCCTCTTAAAATTTTGCTACATTTTAAGGAATCTGTGCATTTTGTTGTTTTAGCTTGCGGCCTGTCGATCTTTGTGCTTACATATTGAAGACGCTAACTTCTCAGAAAGAGATTTTACTGATCTGCTTCCCATTTGTTGGGATTCTTGTTTCAAGTTGGTCGAGGAAGTTCAGGAGTTTGACTCAAAGGTATAAAGATATTATTTGTTGTGTGCAAAAATGTAAATAAGATCCTTTATTGAAGTTGTGTAGAGCAGGTTCCTTTGCACTGTCTGTATTTATTGAAATTCCATCACTCTGTATTCCATAATTCTTGAAAAATTAGCATAGATAAACAAGTGGTCAGATTTATCAAAGCGAATTTTACTTTCAGATAGCATGTATAAGTTAAGTTTGAACCTAATTTCTCTGTGATAAAATCACCCACATTCCTGACAGTTTTACTGAAATTCCTGCTATTTTTTAATTGATTTCAGGTTCAGGTTCTAAATTTGATCTCTATTCTTATTGGACATCTCAATGAAGTCATTCCATATGCAAACAAGTTGGTGCAATTCTTCCAAAAGGTATATATGATAATTTGTCCTTTTTTAAAATTATCGCTAACATTAGTATTTTGCGGTTGGTTGTATACTTGTATTCATAGACATGTTTGTTTCTTTATAAAAACATCTCTTTCACCTTCACCTAAAATTATGTTGCTTAATTGGACATATACCTCCTAAAATCATGTTAATCATCACTGTGACCTATGTTTGTTTAATAAGTGTTAAGTAACCGCTAAACTAAAGCTTAAACATGCATGTAGGGGCACAAAAAATAGTATTTAAGCACTTTAAACAAAACCCTTCGGGTACAAGTCTAACAGTTTGTCATGTTGGTCAAGCCCAAATACAAATGTAGAACAAAATTAAATAATAAATAGTAAATACAAATTCAATCACGTTGGGAGATCTGAACTCAGGCACTTTTGGTAATACTGGCTCTAATACTATGTAACCATTCATAAACTTAAGCTTGAAAGTAAAGGCTTAAACAACAGTATTTGAACATTCTGACGATAAGAAATGGTGAGCTTCATAGGCTGTAAAAGGATATATCTCTTCCCTTTATCCCTTTCCCTCCCTGCCTCCTTTTCTTTCTTCTTATCATATTTTCCTTCAATTTGATAAGGTGTGGGAGGAATCTTCTGGTGAAAGCCTTCTACAGATTCAGCTTCTTATTGCTCTGCGGAACTTTGTGGTTGCTCTTGGCTATCAATCACCCAGTTGCTACAACATGCTGCTTCCCATTTTGCAAAGGGGAATTGATATCAATAATCCAGATGAACTAAATCTTCTTGAGGACAGCCTGCTGGTTAGCTTACCTGTTTAGTTTATTATTCTGCCTGTTTCTCTTCAATGTATGATGGCTAAATGCAATTGCCACTATTTTGCAGTTGTGGGAAGCCACAGTTTCTCATGCTCCTGCAATGGTGCCGCAACTATTAGCATACTTTCCTTGTCTTGTGGAAATTATGGAAAGAAGTTTTGATCACTTGCAGGTTAGACTTTATAAGCTACTATGCTTGCGGCTTATAGAAGCACAATATATTAAGGAATTGTGATTAAATAATGAACAGGGTAAATATTTTATTTAAGTCACAGTATGACCAAATTCGTTGATTGGGGTGATTAGATCAGATATTGGTCAATTTGCTTGTCAGTGCCAACATTAAAAGAATCCATGGACTCCTATCACATATTTCTTGAAAGGCCTGAAGAAAAGCCCCTTAGTATTATCTCCCAAACATGAAAGAAGTTCTTCCAGTTGTACTTTAGTTAAATTTGGTGAAAGCTTCTATTTTGCTAGAACACATTTTCAACATTCTTTTGTTACAGTGCTTTTTCTCTCCATGATTGTTTACTCCTTGTTTGCATATATCATTTCTCTTTCTTGAAGTGTTTTTAGTGAACATATGGGTGCTATATGGCCGATGTTATTGTTGGAGATTGTTCTTTTTTGCTACACACTTGGTTGTTGATTTTCCTTATTTGCATTCCTCTTCAGCATTTCAATATTATTTGACCTGAAATATAATTGCAGGTTGCTGTCAATATTATTGAGGGTTACATTATTCTTGGTGGAACTGAATTTTTAAGTATGCACGCCTCCAGTGTTGCTAAACTTTTTGATGTGGTTGTCGGAAATGTTAATGATAGGGGGCTGCTCACGATTCTTCCAGTCATCGATATTCTAATACAGGTGCTTTTAAATTTGAAAGCACATTAAAATTATGTTATTTTAGAGGTTTGATTTTCACTGAAGCCAGCACTGTTGGCTTACTGATAAGAATTTATTATGTGTTCTACTTGGAAGGAGTGAACAGTAAGAAGTGATGTTGTATGCACATGGATAAATAATTACAATCTTGCCTCTTCACACTGCAGTTGCCTCAGATAAACCTCAATTTTTTTTTCATGCTTGATCATAACCTTCTAAATTCAGTACATTGGTGATTAGTTTTTTCTCTGTTACTTATGTCTTCAGATGCTGTGTTAAAAAAATGGAGTCATTTGATCTTATTTGATCTTTAGAATATATTTAGATTTGTTAGAGCACCTTCAACCAATCCAATAAATCTAACAGCTACTCGATTTTGATTTTGCAGTGTTTTCCTGTGGAAGTGCCTCCACTGATCAGCAGCACTTTACAAGTAAGTGTTGTTCTTTGCCTGTCCAACTTTTTTGTTTTGTTTTGTTTTGAATGGTGTATTCATTTTCAATTCTGCCTTTTGGAGGGATTCTAACAAGACGTAATGTCTGATTCAAAATTTATAGAAATTGATTCTTATATGTTTGAGTGGGGGAGATGATCGCGATCCATTCAAGACAGCTGTCAAAGCATCTTCAGCTGCTATTCTAGCAAGAATTTTGGTGATGAATACCAATTACCTTGCCCAATTAACATCTGAACCTTCACTTTCATTACTACTCCAGCAGGCAGGTATTCCGATTGAAGAAAATATACTTCTGTGTCTGGTTGACATATGGCTTGACAAGGTCAGTAGAGCATAGATTATAGATTTACGTGCATTATAATTTGGGAGATTGCAGATTCTTTTTTGATTTTTTCTGTTTTAAGTTGCTATGGCTTTTATGCATTTGTTCTAAACCATCACGAGATGCATTATCTTATATACCTGTAGGGTTGGATTTAAAATATAGATTTTGTATGTACTATTCTATGTTTCCATGAGTTTCTGTTATTCTAGAAGTTGATTCTTATACAAGTAAACTACTCTGACATTAATACCCTCTAATGATTCATTTTGTCCACTTGCTGGTTAAATTGTGTAATCTGAGGTTTATTCGAACGAAAAAATTGGGAATGTCCTACTTACATCTGATTTTTTGAACTTCTATTCTCAAAACCGGGACTTACCAGTTAACCCATATAATTTTGATTTCTGATTGTGTTTCATGAAACTTAAGAGATTATTTTATGTCTGTATGCAGGTAGACAATGTTTCATCCGTCCAAAAAAAGATATTTGGCTTAGCTCTTTCTATAATTTTGACAATTAGACTACCTCAAGTTCTGGATAAACTTGATCAGATACTAAGGTGAGAGTTTAAACCTTGAATTTGATGCATCGGTTGCAAGTATTAGTTCCTGTTATTAGAGTAATGATGGTTCTATTTTCTTATGCAGTGTGTGTACATGTGTAATTTTGGGTGAAAATGATGACACGGGTGAGGAAGAGTCCAGGTTAGATACTCTTACGATTCCAAGTAATGGTTATTCAAGACATGACAACTATCTTTATCCATGATCTTTATTATAACTGGCAGTGGCGACAATATGAGCTCCAGCAGGCCTCACAGCGAGAGCAACATCCCAAGTAAAGAGTTAAGGAGAAGACAGGTGAACATTCTTGCCTACACCCGAAATGATAAATTCTGGTGATTCATTAGAACGACTGCAGTAACTTCTTTCTTGTAAATTTGTTCTTACCATTTTACAGATCAAGTTTTCAGACCCTGTCAACCAGTTGTCATTAGAAAACTCGGTGAGAGACAATCTCCAAACATGTGCTGCCATTCATGGGGAATCCTTTAATTCAGCCATGAACAGAATGCATACTTCTGCACTTTCACAATTGAAGCAGGCTTTGAAGATGCCATAGCCACGTGTGATGAACATCTATCCGATCAGTTGGTGATCTCATGTTCAGATCATTTCAAATTTTCTATAATTTCTATATATCAAGTAGGGTAAGTTTTATTTTTTTTATTTTTTTATCCTCTTTTCAGTAATTGTATGTAGGTATTACAGATTTGTTTTCATTGTAGAGTTTGATAAGTGTTAAGAAAAATTCATACAATGTCAATCAGTTTCTGATTGCTTAGTATACAATCTCAATCTGCTATAGCTTTAAAAAGTCTCTTTGCTCTCTCCGTTGCATAATATTTCATTTGCTTGCACATCCTAATGCAGTGTAGTATTTGTTTCCACAGGTGATATTGAAGCTTTTGTGAGTTGGATTGGTGGTCTCTCTATTCTTTGTATTTGTTTGTAGCTGGTTTGGATTGTGGGTGTTGATTTCATTCATATTTTTCAAACATCATTTGTACATGCCCCTCCGGCAACAGAATACTCTGTAAATAGCTTGCCGGTCCTTGCTTGTCTGCATATTCAAGGCAAACGAGGATCGCAGCAGCGCTGAGTCTTATAGATCTGTCAATACTCATGGAAGAAAAAAAAAATGGATACTTTATAATAGAAGGGGGAAGAAAGAAATGTATACGGTGTTTCTTAGCTCACTACGCAACTGCGTTGCCTTCCCATTTTCGAAACGATTAAAATCAACTTGCCATGCTCTTCATTCATTTCTGGAATCGTGATTTCTTTTTTGACATGTGAAGAGACACTGCTGACCAGTGTTGGTGGTTCTCTATTGTTTTCGGAACGGTTAAATCATTCCCGCTAGAAGAAACAAAACTAGTGGAAGATGGTCACTCTACACCCCTCATGTTTTCAAATCAAACATGCTACAATAACATGTAATGATACTGTTAGTTGCAGTAACATTTTAGATACGGTAAGGTGCTGGTGATCCCTACAACGTTACCTTTAATTTAGTAACATGACTGTTGAGTGTTGAACTGTAACTACTTCAAGTAGCATTACTGTTAAAACCTGTATCAATACTGTGAAATTCTGTGATGTTATCTACAGTGCACTAAAAGAACAATTTGTATTATCACCAATGGCACAGTAGTATATAACTATATATAACCTGTACCGTTGGTTTTTTTATTTCCACTAGTATGTATCATACTAACATTACATTACCGTAAGATCCTATAACATTATCGTAGACCTCTCGGAGTCTTCGAGGCTGGCTTGAGCAGAGTTATTAATAAGTCGATATAATATGATCATTTTCTATGTTTTTAATTTTTAAAATAGTTCCTTATCTATATTTTTATTTTTATTATTTTATACTATATTAAGTATTTTTTGTATCTATAATTATTGTACTTAATTCTCGATTGTGATGTCACGTCATTTAAAAGGAGTCAAAATGAATTTCATAAGGAAATTGTAGGCTTGCTATGACCATCCCAATCTAGCGCAAGATGAATTTGTGTAATGTTTCTTAGATCTAACGGGTACCGAGGGAATCTCATAAATAGCCGTTAATCTAAGAACCTCTTAGAAGCATTTAGCATTTAACGCTGCAATTAATACTTAATCTCACTTGCCAATATAATCGCCTATGTGGATGTCTAACTCTAATCCAACCATTTGCATTGTGATTAGCCGATGTGGCAGAGATTTAACATAGCAGGGGCTAAAAAACATCAATGCCTAAATTGTCAAAAGTAATACCTATATATGTGTCCATAACTATTGCAGTCCTTCCCTGGCATTGAATCAAGCACGCTAAAACTTATTCCATTGAAAGATTGAAGATTTAGGTCGGAAGCCAACTGCGGTTCATAATATACAATTAACCAACCTGATTTTTCAACACATTTGCAGGTCTACCCTTGAAACTATTTAGTACAGAATCATTTGGTTTCAACTTCTCTCTCACTCGTGTAGTTGGGAGCCCAATCATCTAACTGATTTGGCATAATGTCATAAAGTATTGCTAAACCTACAAAAAAAGATTCAAAAGTAAGATCTTTACATTTTACCTGGATTGCATCTCATTACTGTTACCTCTTTCCCGAACAATTGACTTGAATTTCCTTGTTTTGGATGAAAATACAAATGCAACTTATATTACAGGAACTGTCCAAAGGGAAGTGGTTTTGTTGCATGGATTACAGTAGAATCCATTCTGTTCTGCAGAACTTGCTGGTTCATGAAGCTGAGCTGTTTCCAGATTCTCAGTTGGATGCTATACGGAAGAAGTATATAGACAAAGGTTTAAAGACTGTCAGTGTGACATCGATGTGAGATGGAGGCTTCTAAGTGGCAAAACTGCTACTCCAGAAACTCAGTTTTTGCTTTCACAAGCTGTTGCAATCTTCCATGTAGTTATCTATGTGCTGAAGAGTATCTTTTTTGAGTAAGGTGTTTTTTTTTTAAATTTATTTTGCCTGGAGATGAAAATAATTGTTAACCGGAAATTTAGGCAATTAATTCAAGGAAGAGCTTCTCCCACTAGGGGACCGAACCGCTTCATTGCGTACCACGATGGCACTCCTGATTAGTCTAGCCCGCTTGTTAGGACCAAGGACCCGGCTCTCTTGTAACCGCGCCTTCTCACGGGCGCGCTAGGATTAAGCATTGCGCGACCCAGAACCGGCTTCCTCCCATGAGAGCGCTTGCGAAGAAATGGTACCTGACCCAGGCGGGAGCCCGCCTCCAAAGCCACGACCCACCTAGGACCTGGCTCCCGCTCCGTCACCCAATGAGAAGAACCGCGTCTTCAAGCAACGGTTCCGCTCTAGTAGCCATACTCGCCACAGAGGTCACTACCTCGTCCCCCACAGCACCCTCCTATGACTCGAGCGGTCCTCTCTAGAAGAACCCCTGGGAGCTCGCCGGCGCGTCATGTTCCGTAAGGGCTGACGCCAGCCCCTGCTTCCAGCTCACATGGGATGAAAAGGGTGCTGAGAACACCTGCAAGGCATCAATGTCGCCTCATTAATAAGGAAGCAGTAAGCATGACTGAGGAAAGACAGCAACCGACGGTCGAGATCGCCTACTAGCCGCGCTACATCAACGGCTGGATGACGTTCCATCTCAGCCATAATTGGAGGTCAACTATCCCTTACATGCAAGAGGATGCTGGTTTCCTCAGCAAAATACTTGCAGAAATGCAGCCAGCACGAAGAATGAAATGGTGGAAAGGAATGCCTGACAGGGTGCAGCGGGACAGGCGCTGACACTGTCCCTCGCCAGGCCAGAACCTTGACAACGACTTCCCACCGCCACGAAGGCCCCTCGCGACCAATCAAAACTCGTGGAAACGCCATATTTTCACCACCTCAGCCTTACAGAGGCTCTGATTTGGACCTGAGGCCTAGGTGGAACGATCGGAACCCTCTAAGGGGTGTGGTAACCCCAACCCTGCCCTAAATCAGCGGAGGGGATCGGCCCCGCCCATTGCGCCCTGGGAACTAGGGCCCCCCACCTACCAAAACTGACGCTCCCGCCAAGGCAAAGCCAGCAGGGCGCAATCCTGATCCTTGATTCCTTGAGACCGCCATTGTGGATAGGAGGGAACGGTGGAGATTTAATCGGGGATTCCCGCCTAAGCAGACGACCTCCACCTATCCCCCTATGACCGACCCTATAAATACCCCTACATCCCACAGAAGAAGGGGTTGGCCCTTGAAAACAAAAAACCTCCCACTTGGCATAGTCAAAGCTCCTATATGTGTGTGTTCTACTTGGCTACTACCTCGCCTAGTCAAAGCTCCTATATGTGTGTGTTCTACTTGGCTACTACCCCGCCTAGTCAAAGCTCCTATATGTGTGTGTTCTACTTGGCTACTACCCCGCTTAGTCAAAGCTCCTATGTGTGTGTTACTTGGCTGCTGTCTCGTCTAGATAAAGCTCCCGTATGCAACCTATTGAATGACCTCCCCGCCTAGTTTGGACTTTTGCATGTTGTATCCCCGTCCCGCTAGTAACCCCTTTGTAATAGCCGGATGGTGTATGTAGACTGATGTATGTTGTACTCCGCTGTTAAGTAATAAAAAGCCCACCTTGTTACCCCTCCAAAGGTGTGCCAGCCGCACCTCCCACACCAGCACGCTACCTCAACCTCTGTTCCATCGTGTAGGACCGGTCCTACTGCATAGCATCTGTCCCTGGTAACCGGACCAAGGGGGCTTCACCCTACCCGGTCTGGGCCAGCTGCGGTGCACCCCGTACACCACGGTCCAGGTTATCCCGGGAAAACCCCCGACAGATTTTCAGGATAACAATAACTATTAGACAAATAAAGTGCACTATGATTATTATCATATAGGTAAAACCATGCCTTCAATAGAACTGACTAGGCAGTTTGCAAGCGAAACCATTGCCTTCCTGTAGGAAGAGGCACAAGCAAGGCTACACATTATATTTTTTGAAACAAAAACAAGAAAACTTAACTAGACAAAAAACAATTGAAGCCCTCACAGAAAAAGAAAGATGCCCTCACAGAAAAGAAAGAGATCCCGTCGATGGATCTACGGCGTCTCCACTGGCGATGGATGGAGCTCCATCGAACGGTGGTAATCCATCTCTGGATCACAAGACCAAACCAACAATTGAAGTATTAAACTGAACGACGTCGTATTGGTGAAATTTAAAAAACCCTAAACCCCCAAATTGAAACACCGCGTATTGGACGAGGCTCTTTAATTCTCAAATCATCCATCGAACGGTGGTAATCCATCTCCACCGTTGATGACCATCTTTTTTTTTTTTTTTTTTTTTTTTTTTTGTGAGGGGGGAAATTGGAGAATTTTGAAACTAGAGGGGGGAGACTGGAGAATACGGCAAACTACAGGGAAAGAATAATAATTTCCCTTTTTTATTTTAATAGTGAGCGGGAAAATACAACTAACAGCCATTCTGGTAACAAACTCGAAAGAAAGAAACAGAGGAGTTAAGAGAGATTTATACGAGTTAGAGAGATGCGAGAGAAGCCATGGCCAAAACTAGGAAGAACCCAGAGCTCGAGAAACAAGTGTTGCTAGCGTTGCATTTCCTTTCCGGCAGCCGTTCCGGCGGCAGGGTACGTATTCTTCAATGACGACTTGGTCTTTAATTACTTCTAGGGTTTTTTAGGGTTTTTTTTCTAGTAACAAACTGATTGGACTTGAGTATGGATTGTTAAAGGTATAAATGATTCATCAGATAATTCTTCACAAGTTCAAGCACATTTGTGCACTGCTGACAGGTCTGGTGACTCAAAGAGAACTGGTGATTGCAATCCCAATCAGAGACAATCTTACTATGCTTCGTTGGTGTATGTAGACCCTCGAATGATGAATCGATTCTTAGCTAATCAACAACTACATCAACATCAGCAAGATCAATCTACATTCAGAGACTACCACTGCGATTGAGTTTGATGAACTGTCTGTAACCAATCTCTGTAATATTCCAGAAGCTGACATGGCACAATTTGTTAGGAATCTGTCAGCTTCTGTTAAAACGATTTTGGTAGTTAGTTTTCTTTATGGTTAGTTTTAACGTTGACTTTTAATCAAGTCGGTTATTAATTGCTGTATATAAAGTCAGAGTGTATTGATTTTGTTAATTAATAAAAACAGAATATTTTCCGAGCTTTATTGAGCTCCATCAATGGCGTTACATCTCTTTAAGCTTTCTTACTAAAATCTTCTCTGTCAAGCCTTCAACATACACTTTCTCAAGCTTTATCAAAACGATCTTCGTTTTTACATGGATAATGGATCTTTACATATCGCTAAAATATAATATGCTTCTCTTAAGATGGATTTGACATCTTGTGTGGAATGATTTTTAGTGTTTTTTGCTGTGTTTTTCTTTCTCTTTCCCCTGTTTTTGTTTTTTGTTTTTTGTTTTCTGCCCTGTGGCCGTGTGTGACTCTGTTTCTTTGGGTTGTTTTTCTTTTGTGGTGGCCGGTGTTGTTTTGTTTTGTGTTGGTTCTTGGTTGGTGGAGTTGTTGCCTCGCTGCTGTGTTAGTGTTAGCATATGTCGTTGCTATATGGTTACTGTTTCATTTCGGTTGATTTCTTGCCTAAATTTTCGAATATATTTGTCCTGTAACATTTCAGGGAGTATCCCGTGTGACGGAAACAATCCACCCGCCCAACCTTGACGACCGGGATAGTTTCCCGCCTCTGGGCACAACTCCTGGAACCGCACCGGTGTATCAAATAGACCCACCAAGTGACCTGCCCCTCCATGCCCCAAACCTTGACGACGGGGATAGTTTCCCGCCTCTGGGCACAACTCCTGGAACCGCACCGGTGAATCGGATAGACCCACCAAGTGACCTGCCCCTCCATGCCCCAAACCTTGACGACCGGGATAGTTTCCCGCCTCTGGGCACAACTCCTGGAACCGCACCGGTGTATCAAATAGACCCACCAAGTGACCTGCCCCTCCATGCCCCGACGACGGGGATAGTTTCCCGCCTCTGGGCACAACTCCTGGAACCGCACCGGTGAATCGGATAGACCCACCAAGTGACCTGCCCCTCCATGCCCCAAACTTTGACGACCGGGATAGTTTCCCGCCTCTGGGCACAACTCCTGAAACCGCACCTGTGAACCAAATAGACCTACCAAGTGACCTGCCCTTCCAATTCGGCAGCATCCCACCTCATGCCGTCGGCACTGTCAACTTTCCTGGACGCCCAGCTGGAAGTGCTGAAGCCGCAGGGCCATCTGGAACTGCACCAGTGAACCAGGTAGACCAAACAAGTGACCTGCCCTTCCAATTCGGCAGCATCCCACCTCATGCCGTCGGCACTGTCAACTTTCCTGGACGCGCAGCTGGAAGAGCTGAAGCCGCAGGGCCATCTGGAACTGCACCAGTGAACCAGGTAAACCAAACAAGTGACCAATCTGCTCAAGTGGAGAGGCAGAATCCTGGTCCATTTCCTTCGCTGATGTTAAGATACAGAAACCGATCCCGTATTTTCAACAGTACAGAGGCAGCAGGGCCCGGTCTTGAAGACCTTCCGCCGTACCAAGGTGAGATGGAAGATATGTCCAACATGGACAAGGAATGAATCAATTCAAAAAAATGTTACACATAGTAAGGAGCAATTCAAAATAAACACAATCCAGTGCTCATTAAGGAAAAGTTCACACTTTTAACTTGAAATTTACTACAGCAACATTACAATCCTGAGAACATGTAATCACTCAGTACAGATATTTTGATTCAGCCACAAAAATTTTATTCTAATTTGCTTGTCACGTTCATATTTTGTTATTTTTAGTCACAAACATGAAGTTTGTTCCAACTACCTTAATCCAAGAAACTTTTTTCCCAGTATCAATAACTAAAGCTACTATATATGCTGCAATTTGAATGTGACTAATGAAATTCAATCTCAACATGAAACCAATCGGATCAAAAGGAATGGCAGTCAAAAGTTCGTGATGGACTCACATGGGTGTGATTTTTAGCTAGAGAAGGTATAAGAAATGATTATAGAAGTCGTATTTAACGACCCCTAGAAGTCATTTATATCTTCTTACTCTACTTTTGATAATTAATGTTGCAATACTTTTTTTTTTTTTTTTTTTCAAATAATATTTTGAAAACAAAAAAGATCTCTGCCACTAAAAGTTTTAGTTTCAACAGCTATTATCATGAATTTTTGTCACTTTTATTTATTTTATATAATTAAATGTGAGACAAAAAAACTCATGGAAAAAGCTAATTAAATAAGATTATGGTAGTAATTCAATTTTTCAATTAAGGAATAAAACAAGTTCTCCTTAGCCACCAACATATTCTTATTTCTCTTATTCATTTTCTTGCACATATCTCTATCTCTCCCTCTTGTATTCTCTCTCTCTCTCTCGCAGCATGCTTTGTTAGTTATTTCTATTTGGTTTTCCTTTTTTCCATGTTCAGTTCATCATTACTAAAACTCAAACAATTAAAATTGTGAGGGGGAACTACCTCATAAATAGAGAAATATGGTCACCTAAGAGTATGAAAAACATGTCACTTCTAAGAAAATTACCGTACTTGAAGATCATTTTTGCTTCTCTGTAACTCCCATGTCTTCTAGGATCCAGCCTATACAAATCAAACAAGCTTTTATGCCAATTAATAGACTTTGATGTTAAAAATAAATTAATTAAAAATGATGTTATCTCTGCATAGACTAGACTTTATATCACAAGCTTAATGCTAATTTTCTCATTCATTACCAAATTTGTAGTGTTTTGTTATCATTAATAATTCTTGTAGTGGTAAAAAATAAAAAAAAATAAAAAAAATAAATGTATGTGCATGGAGCCAAAACAGGGCTGCATTCGACAAGACCTGCTCCGACTAAGATTTATGCCAATTTTGGTTAGTATCGTTGGTAGTAGATCAACTGGATGTTATATTTCTTCAAAATTTAGGCCATTAGTTCTTCGATTCAAAGTTCAAAAGCTAAATGTTTGAAACTTACTCTTAAATATCCATACCAGCTTATTATGAGAACTAATTAATTAGATCAACATTCCAACACAAAAGGAGAAAAGGAGAATTGAAGACTGAAAAACAAAATGTGGGTTAGCTCAATCATCTTGACTTATTTACAAATAAATAAGTACCAATTTTATATTCACAGTATGACCACGTTAATTTCTAACCAAAACTGTAAGACCCGAAAATTTTCCTCTTTATTAGTAATAATAGAATAGATAATAGAAGCATTGTAAGTTAGTCTAATAGTTTAACCTATCTAGGAGATTGGTAAGTGGTTTATTAGCACAAAACCACTAACTCCTTAAATTGATTATCTTTATCTCAATGTGTAGAGATATTAGGAAATTGAATTTGATTTGTATTCTTCTCTTTAAAGAGAGATAAATGAGTTTTCACGTTAAAACTTTGATATTCTTTTCTACACTTCCTTTTCTGTCAAAAAAAATTGATAACTCTCATAAAAGAATATAGAAAACTACTATTCTGTAAACTGAGTTAGAGTGTTTTCAAGGTAAAGTTCTTAAACTTTGTTTCTCTTTAAATATTTATTTACAACTTTAATCTCTCTCATAAACATTCAAATATCTCATTAACAAAGCTTGGGCCTCTATCAATCAATGTTAGTTTTTGGATGGAGATATTTTAATGCATGGATTTTGGAGTAAATGAAATAGAAATATACGAGACTCGGTAAAAAAGAAAAGTTCATCAATTTTGGAGCTCATTAAAGAGTTCAAATTTGAGTGTTAGTATAGGTTGCAATTAATTTTGATTTGTTTTAATATATATTGGTGAAGCAACTTACTGTGTTGATTATTTTAATTATATTTGTATAGGTTGCAGTTTATGGTAAATTTTGGTATGAGAATATTAGACATTTATATTAACTTGGATTATAATTTTCGGAATTTTTGGTGGTGTTTATCTTTGAGAAGATTTATTTCTAAATCGGTTGCATATGCAGATTTTCTAAATCATCAAACTGACCTTGTTATATTAGAGTAATTTAAAATTGAAATTGGAGATGTATTTAAGTCTGATTTTTGGTAATATGGTTCTAGAGACATAATTGAATCAAGATATAAATTTTCATGAACTTTAGAGATACATAAGTATTTTAATTCTGTAGGTATATTTTATGTTTAATCCATAATATATAGGGTGATAGTCATGAGCTATTGGTATTTTAGGAATTTTAATTCTCAAACGGAGATAGATAAAACTCTGATTTTGGGTATAGAGATATATTTATGGTATCTTAGTCAATAAATAAAATTTTGTAATTTTTCATGATCCGTAGTGTTGTTAAGCTTTGATAAGAAGTCTGGTTGAAGGATTGAAATTTATTCTGTCAGCGTTGACCCTTGGGTGGTTATAAAATTATAGAAATTCATATTTATTTGATAAAATTCTGATTTTTTGAGGGTGGTTAGTAATCTGATTTTGGAGTTAATTGAAAAGGTTTGGCAATTTTTTGAGGACCTTAATATTTTATAACCAATAACGTTTGAGCACTAAAAACTGTTTTCTGGAATTTATACCTGAAAATGAATAAAAATGTATTTTCTTTTAAGAAGTGGAGTTAGATTTCTTTTATTTGGTTAATTTGATTGAAGGATTATTATTCTAAATGTTTGGGCTACTCTTATGACTTCCCATTATCGTTAGTGAGAAGCTTTAAACTTGTTATCTTCCAAGGTAAGTGGTTTTTGCATAGGATGTGATTGCAAACAGCGCAAAAAAAAAAAAAAAAAAAAAAAGGATCTCATGAAAGAATTTTAATTATTATATTATTATGCTCTGAAACTATTTATATATATATATATATGTTTATACTTATTTAAACTCATTTAATTTCTACTAATATATTCCTTACTTACACGTTATTTATCCAATTCTTAAATGAGTTTTGCCTTTATTTGAGCTCTTATTTAAAAGTTTATATGCTCCGTTCTTTTATGCTTCAGTAATGCAAATGTATTATTATATACATATTTTGAAAGTAATGTTTTAGCTCAATGTCAGTAGTAAATGAAATAGTGATTACTAGTGAAAATGTAAATGCAGCGCGCGTGACAAATGAATGTTATGATTTTGGTCATGTACCAATTTCTGAAATGTAATGGCCGGGTCATCGGGAGCAAGGAACTTAAAATCGACATATCCACCGATATATCTATATTTTGGAGGGACCGATATCGAAACAGGGACCGATATATCCACCGATAGAGAAGAAATTGGTGTAGATCGTGGAGCTACTGTTAGCAAATCCTTTTTAAAAACTTTTACCGAATATCCACCGATATCGATAATATCCCCGATATATCCATAAATTTAAAAGTTCGATATCGATACCGATACCGATACCGATATTTTATTCCTTGACCGGGAGTACACTACTTGACTTGAGCTTATTTTTATGAAATATTATTAATCGTTATCGTACAATGAAAATGTTACTTTTACAAGTTTACTTTGTATGAATATTTGATTTTTGCTTTCATGTACTCTTTAAAAGCTTTTGGTATTTGTTATAAATGTTTTCAATTGTGTATTATGCAATGCTTATTGAGTTGACAACTCATTCATTGTCGTTTAACATTTTGCATACAGAAATTCTTAAGAGCTTACTACTAGGGCAATAGATTTGGAGTTGGAAGTGATTGAGATTTTATGTAACGACTCCCTTTGTTTTGTTACTAAGAATTTGAATTTTAGTTCTTTGGAATTGCTTTAATTTCCTTTAGATCGATTTGGTCCTTATTGTTGGATTTATTTGGAGATATATTTTCGTTGAAGAATGGTTTATTTGGAGGTATTTTATAATTATTAATTTTCTTTGGTGAATTAATTTATGATTTATGATAGAACATTATATACCAAAGTGTTTATTTACTCTTCGAGTTTTGCGGTGTTACAAAAACATATATCCAATGAAAAGATGATAAATTTGAGGGTTAATTGCACTAACCTACCCTTATTTTATTGAATCTAACAAGATTTTAAAAAGATATCCTAAATTAACACAAAAACCCCTTGACATCAAGTCAATCTGTTAATTTCAACGGTTGACTAACCTTGACCTGTAGAAAACCAAATATACACCTAACATATCATCCCAAACATAAAATATTTTTTAATTAAAAAGTGAAAAATCAAATTTAAAAAAAAAAAAAAACAAGATAATTAATTCGCGGAAACATTCTTAGTTCACGAAAGAGCTAAGTCTCCTCTGCTAACTCCAGAAGGTCGATCTCCATTTGGAGGAGATCGACAATAATCTCTTTCAGTAGGAGGAGATCATAAAAGATTTCTTGTTTCTTTCGGCGGTAGAGATCTATCGCCGGTAGATTATTATTATTATTATTATTATTATTATTATTATTATTATTATTATTTATTTTATTTTTTTTAATTTTTAATTAAAAAATATTTTATATTTAGGATAATTTGATAAGGGTATATTTGGCTTTCTAAGGGTCAAGGTTAGTCAACTGTTAATTAAAGTTAATGGATTGACTTGATGGCAAGGGGTTTTTGTGTTAATTTATGGCATTTTTAAAATCTTGCTAGATTTAATAAATTAAGGGTAAGTTGGTGCAATTAACCCTAAATTTGAGGGTCACTAACCAAGGATGTGTTTCATTCTAATTACTCCATAATTTATATCCTAGCAAAAAATAAGAAAAGAAAACACTCTTTATGCACTGTGGGTCCTATTTATCACGCTAAAATTAATAATTTTGCTTATAATATCAAGCAAAAATAACCTGTAATGTTCTTACTTCTTACTAACATTTTAGAACTATTTTCTATATTACACACTTAAAAATGTCTGTATGATGCGTTGGTGATTCTATACTTGTGGTGATGCTAACAATAACTAGTACCATTATCTTACAGGCAAAGGCATCTAGAATGGACTTACATGGCAAGGGCGGCTGATTAAAAAGTATTTAAACGGTTCCTAACGGTCCTATGGTGTAATTATAAAAGGGGTTAATATTAAAAACCTCCCATCACCTTTGAACAATTATCAGATGTATAGTCACAAATGCTTTTATTTTAGAAATCTCACCTATGGACTAACACCGTTACCATTCTGTTTGTATTGATTGAGTTTGACCTTTAAAAAGCCTAAAATGTCCCTATTTAAGCTTCAATTGTATGAATTGACAATTATACTCTCATGCATTTACCAAATAAAAATTAATAAAATAATACAAAATGCGGGAATGTTAACTTGCAAAGGAGAAGTTATTTTGTGAACAATTTTATCCCTAAAATTAATAAAATTACAAATGAACCAAAAACATTGAAAATAAATCAGAATATGTATTTATTTATTTATTATTATTTTTTTTTTATAAATCCAAGCAAATACTCATTTTCAATGCTTTTGGTTCATTTGTAATTTTATTATTTTCAGGGATAGAATTGTCCACAAAATAACGTTTCCTTTACAAGTTAATATTCCCGTCTTTTGTATCATTTTATTAATTTATTTGGTAAAAGTATGCGTGTACAATAGTCAATTCATACAATTGAGTATTAAATAGGGACATTTTAGACTTTTTAATAGTCAAACTCAGTCAACACAAACGGAATGCTAACGGTGTTAGTTCATAAGGGAGGTTTCTAAAATAAAAGTATCTGTAACTATACATCCAATAATAGTTCAAAGTTGAGGGGAAACCCTTATAAAAGGGGGTTCAAATAACACAGGCCGTAATCTATTCCACGTAAGCCCATTTACATGCAGTCCAGTCCTATGTGAGCCCGATCATGAGATTAAGCCAGTATATGATTTGATTTGAGCAAGTCAATGAATCATATCGGTTTTCTTATTTAGTAATATAGTCGGTATCAAATTTGATTTCTGTTTTCAATTGGATTTAACCTATTTCAACTCTGCTTAATTAATGTTATAAATAATTCTTCTATCTTAATATCTTATTTATTTATTTATTTTCTTTTCTTTTGGGCGTCCTTTTCTTTTCTCTTGGGAAGCTTCATCTAGATTCTAGGGTTTCTGCTTTGAAGCCATACATGTCGAATGTTCCACCGGAGCTCATCATCGACATACTCTCCTATTTGTCGGTCAAGTCTCTATACCGATTTAGGTGTGTGTCTAAATATTGGTTTGCTTTGATCATTCATCCTCAATTTATAAAAATGCATCTAGCTTGACCTAGAAAACAACAACTCCTTCTATACAATACATATCTCTTTTTTTTAGACTTGGAAACATCTCTCAAACCAAAATCTTGTAAAAAGAACAAAGTTCATCCAGAGCTTGATCAATTGAATAAAAAACCTTACACACAAGGTGTTGACATCATCTATAGTGGCAATGGTTTGTTCTATATTAAATTTGTGCACGATGATAGTTTCTTCATATACAATCCTTCTACTAGAGAGTCTAAGAAAATACATGATGTTATATTTATCGATACTTTGTTTAATGATTTTTTTTTATAGCTTTGGTTATGTGGAGTCTATTGATGACTATAAGGTTGTGAGAGTCCTTACTAAAAACATCATGCATATTTTCTCTCTGAGAAACAATTCATGGAAAATTGTTGAGGGCAATTTTCCTTTTGAACAACCTAATATTCTAGGGGGAGTCTCCCTAAATGGATCACTTCATTGGGGTACCATTAGTTATCCTAATGATCTAGGAGTGATCACAGGATTTGATTTGGCCGAAGAAAAATTCAAAACTTTTCCCCTGCCCGATATTCCAAATCCTCCTCAACCTTGTGAATGCATGGTTAGAGTTTTTGGAGAATATCTTTGTGTAGCCTTCGGAACCTACAATGAATTTTCAGGAATCAGAGTTGAGAAAGGATTTTGGATTATGAAGGAATATGGCGTTAAAGAATCTTGGATTAGAATTGTGATATCACACAACCCATTTGATTTGTATGTACCATTATGCTTTTGGGAGAATGATGGAATTATTATTTCTTCCGATTTTGGCAAACGGGTATTTTGCTACGAAAAAGATGGAAAAAATAGAAAGGAACTTTTGTTTGACAGAGGATATCATATTTTTACTTATGAGGAGACTCTTGTCTCACCCAACAACAATATTGGTAATCATAATTTTCTTTTGAATCTTTTCTTTTCCATTTATTCTTTTTTGTTGGTTTTAGTTTAGTTCATCAGTTTTAACATAATTCGATTTCCAGGATTTACACAGAACTGTGCACCGTCACAGCTGCAATCCTTAACTCATTTCCAAGGACACCAGATAATGAACCAGAACCAGCCAAGCCATACAAGTTGGAGCTCAGATGCTGTCCAATTAGCCAGTGATATTCACGGGGAAAGGTAAAACAGCTCCATCAATTTGAATTTTTCCGGATCAGCTAATCTGAATTTTTCTGGATCATCGAAGAGCTGAATTTTTTTTTTTTTTTTTTTTTTTTTTAACTATGTATTTTACATTTTTACCTGTTTTAGTGGTAGGTATTTTGGAATAAAATTGACAATCTTTTGGACTTGGTCAGTAGAAGTTTCTTCTAATTTCGCTTATGATAATCAAGGGGGAATTGCACAAACATCCCTCGAGATTTGATGAAATTGCACAGATATGGCAGTTTTGGCCATATACACACAAACTTCCCTCAACATTTGAAAATTGTTGCACAAACATCCCCTGCCGTTAAATAAATCCGTTAGTCAATGGTCAACAATGTAAAAAGTCTAAAATACCCTTTATTTTTATTTTAAATAAACTAAAAAAATTAAAAAATAAGATAAAAAATATTTTTAAAAAATCGATAACATGAATGTATCTTAAATCTGAAACCTGGAAAAAATAAATCATCTTTACAAATAAAAAAATAGTTTTTAAAACAATTTAATAATAAATCATTTTTAAATTTTAAATTTATTTAAAATCAAGGGGGAATTGCACCAACAATTTTTTTTTTTTTTAAGATGAATTTTTTTTCCAACTTTCTGATTTAAGATACATTCATATTTTCTAAAAGATTTTTTAATATTTTTTAATCTTATTTTTGAATTTTTAATAATGTTTAAAATAAAAATATAGGGTATTTTGGACTTTTTACACATTTAACCATTGACTAACGGATCCATCTAACGGTAGGGGATGTTTGTGCAACAATTTTCAAATGTTGAGGGAAGTTTGTGCGTATATGGTCAAAACTGCCATATTCGTGCAATTTTATCAAACCTCGGGGGATGTTTGTGCAATTCCCTCTATAATCAATTCCAATATTTTGTTTACAAAAAATACCAAATTTCTTGAAACTATACAAGTATAGATTGATCCGAAACGGTTCAAAAATTGCATTAGAAATTTCTTTTGTTGTTTTTTTTTTTTTTTTTTAATTCATTAGAAACTTATCATATAATTAGAAAGAAATGTTTAACCAACATTTACTAATTTTTGGATTACAACATATTTAGTCCCTCAAATATAGTACATTCACTTTTAGCTAAATTGTACTTAGGGGCCGTTTGTTTTTTTATCTAAGGACTTATAAGACCTTAATTTGTTAGACATATGGATAAGTCTTACAAATTAATTAAGATACATGATATGATTGTTTTTTTATTTTTGATGACTTATTACAAATGTAAAATTGATTGGTTGTGTTAGCGTTTCTTCAAAATTGAGAATTTTTGGAAAATTGATTTTTAGGGTTTTATTATGTGAGGATAAAATTGTAAATGTATAAATTGTTATATGACATTTGTGGAAATTTACTAAAAAAAACTCAACTATAGCACTTTTTAAATGAAAGCTTATTTTAACAATCCAATTTTTTCTTTTTACACTTATTTTCTAAAGACACTCCATTCTCAAAATTTTAATTTTTAAAAAATTCTAAAGACACTTCATTTTGTTCCAAGATTATCATTTTTATCTTTTGGCACTCCTATTCTAAAGACATTGCATTTTAAAAAATAAATTTCTAAAGACACTCTATTTTATTTTAATAAAAGTTAGGACGAACCATCATAGCCTTTGGATTCATCTTAGGAGTAATCTTTTTTTAATTAAATTATTAAAAAAAAAATTATCTCTCCTAAATCATTAGATTAAATATTACATATTAAACACTCTCTTCTAAATTTTTTAATTACCATATTAAACTCTCTCTTCTCCAATAAATATCTCTAATTTTCTATCTCCATTCTTTCTTAAGCAAGACTAACAATTAAAAAAAAAAAAAAAAAAAAAAAAAGTTTTTCAAAATATATATATATGGAAATGTTTTTTGTTACTTTTGTAAGTATGTGATTGTCTAGAGAACTTTAATTCGTTCATTAATCTTATAAATTATGAGTTTAATCGAATCTAGTTGTAAAAAATCAAGTTTTCATATATATATTTATTTATTTATTTTTATTTTTTATTTTTGAAAACAAGGTATTTGTATTGACTTTTTAATATATATATATATTATTGTTAGTAAGATTTTTTTTTTTTAACTATTAATCAGAGTTGATCGAGAAAGTATGGAGATTGAATTTTTTTTATTTTTTTATGAGAGAGAGAGTAATTAGGAGAGAGTGTTTAATATGATAATGACAGATTTAAGAGAGAGAGAGAGTTTAATACGTAATATTTAATCTAATATTTTAGGAGAGAGAATTTCTTTTTTTTTTTAATAATTTAATTAGTTTTGATACAGTAAGGTGCTAGTGATCCCTACAACGTTACCTTTAATTTAGTAACATGACTGTTGAACTGTAACTACTTCAGACTTCAGGTGGCATTACTGTTAAAGCCTGTATCAATACTGTGAAATTTTGTGATGTTATCACTAAAAGAACAACTTGTATTATCACCATTGGCACAGTAGTATATATAGCCTGTCCCGTTGGTTTTTTTATTTCCACTAGTCTGTATCATACTAACATTACATTACCGTAAGATCCTGTAACATTATCGTAGACCTCTCGGAGTCTTCAAGGCTGGCTTGAGCAGAGTTATTAATAAGTCGATATAATATGATCCTTTTCTATGTTTTTAATTTTTAAAATAGTTCCTTATCTATATTTTTATTTTTATTATTTTATAGGGGTAATTACCCTAGTGGCCATCAACTCTTGCCACCACTATCAAAATGGCCACCAAATGGGGAAATGGATGGAAAATGACCTTTTTTTGGCAAACATTGTTACACTAATGGCCATTCCATCCATTTCCATCAAATTCCATCCAATGAATGGCATTTTGGTAAATAAGAGGATGACATTAATTAATTTATTTTATATGTTTTTTTGGAAATCAATTTTTTCTTTTGTTTTTTGAAACAAATAATTATATTTAGTGTGTATATACGTATAGCATATATCAAACATATATATATATATATTTCTTTTTTGAGAAGATTAAAGCTATAAAATCTAAAAATTCTAAACAATATATTTGAGATAAGTTGAAAAGAAATATATTTTTTTTTTCTCTTTTAAAAAGATTAAGGTTACAAAATCTAAAAATTCTAAAAAATATATTTGAGATAAGTTGAAAATAAATATATATTTGAAATATGCTATATGTATATGTAGACACTAAATATAATTATTTGTTTCAAAAAACAAAAGAAAAATTGATTTCCAAAAAATATCTAAAATAAATTAATGTTATCCTCATAATTACCAAAATGCCACTTATTGGATAGAATTGGGTGGAATGGCCATTAGTGTAACAATGTTTGCCAAAAATGGTCGTTTTCCATCCATTTCCCCATTTGATGGCCATTTTGATAGTGGTGACAAGAGTTGATGACCACTAGGGTAATTACCCATATTTTATACTATATCAAGTATTTTTTGTATCTATAATTATTGTACTTAATTCTCGATTGTGATGTCACGTCATTTAAATGGAGTCAAAATAAATTCCATAAGGAAATTGTAGGCTTGCTATGACCATCCCAATCTAGCACAAGGTGAATTTGTGTAAGGTTTCTCAGATCTAACGGGTACCGAGGAATCTCATAAATAGCCGTTAATCTAAGAACCTCTTAGAAGCATTTAGCATTTAACGCTGCAATTAATACTTAATCTCACTTGCCAATATAATCGCCTATGTGGATGTCTCTAATCCAACCATTTGCATTGTTATTAGCCGATGTGGCAGAGATTTAACATAGCAGGGCCCAAAAGACATCAATGCCTAAATTGTCAAAAGTAATACCTATATCCTGGCATTGTATCAAGCACGCTAAAACTTATTCCATTGAAAGATTGAAGATTTAGGTCGGAAGCCAACTGCGGTTCAGAATATACAATAACCAACCTGATTTTTCAACACATTTGTAGGTCTCTTACATCATGCCAACACAGCTTATTGAGCTAAAAGGTCTCAAATTGTCAAAAGTGACATTCAAAACAAAAACCATACAGTAGCGAGGGTCATAAAGTATGTCTTCATTTGATGGTGTAAAACCAAGTTAAGAACATTGTCGAAGCACTATATTAATTAATTGACTTGAGAAACCACATACAAGGGGAGAAAATACCAAAATTGGATTTTTTTTTTAAAAGAGAAAAATTAAAATAAAGACAGACTCATTCTTGGGTCGTAGCACCATTTGTTGTGTCCATGGGCTCAGCTTCTGTCGATTCCACAGGTTTGTCACCCTTCTTACCTGCAATGCACAATTAACTCATGTAAAAAAATCGGTAAAATATGCTTTCAAACATCAAAACAGAAAAATGTTGGAAAATTTTCAACCCTTGCACTGCTTATAAATAATATATTTTGCTCATCAAAGTTTCAAGCATACCTTTCTTCTTCTTCCCACCGCCTTTCTTCTTAGTCTTGGTACCTAAGGCTAACCAGGCCTTAATTTCAGGATCATCTATTGACTTGGTAGGCTGCAGCTCCTGCAGTGCATGAGATGTAATCCGATCTGACCCGTTTGGCATTAGCAATACAGTGAATTTGATATGAGCAACATAATCACCTGCAAAACAAGTCCAAGATAATTAAGTCATGTTGAACACCATCATCAGCTTCAGCATAAATCCAATATAAATCGAACTTTACCAGGCTTCTCATGAAGAACGGGATATGGCTGCAAGAGATCATGGTTCACGCATTCCACTAATCCAAGACGAGCCCTCTTTTCTTCCAAAGCCCTGTTATGAAGAAAATCCACGTAAACAAAAGAGGGAGAAAAGTTGAAGGCAAACAGTTGAAATCAAAAAGCTAAGAGATGTGGAGAACACAACAAACCTTGCAGTAAATGGCATGATAGGAAAATTTTGACTGATTTCACTAAAGATAAATCTAGAAGCTTTCATCTTCAAATGATAGCTCTTGTCTACGGCTCTCTTGTAAATAGTTGTCTGCTTCTCATCCAACAGCCGAGGCTGCAACACAAAACTAGAGAAATTGGAGAACATACGATGACACTAAAATAGCAACTCACAAAAATGGTGTCTGGGTAAACCTATTGATTCCAACAATTACCTTGCCGTCACCTGTGCTGGTAACAATATCTATGGCATAAACTTCGTTCTCCTCAAATTCAGCATCATCTACTCTTGTCTCTGGATTGGAGACACTGAGTACAACCTTGTTTCCATCGATCACAAACTGCTTCAACTGGTGGCTAAGCACACCTTCTACAATCTTACAGTCATATGCAGCTGCAACCTTCTGAATAGCATCAGTCACGTCTTTGTTCTGCAACAAAAAGGATAGACAATTAACAATATAGATAAAAAGAACAAAATTTGCCCATATAGAACTGTCCACAAATAATATGTGCAAATAATGCAGGCATGCAGCCATATATGCTGAAGTCGAAAACAAATTTTGGCTAGAAATGAATAAAAGTGCCCAACAATAAATACATTCAATATTGGAAACAGGGAAGGGAGGAAACCAACAAGGGATTGAGCTCCTAGGCAAGTTGCGTCCCTCATTAAAGAAAATGAGCAGGACCTGAATCTTTTCTAACCTCCCAATTACACGGACATGTCTCATTAGTAATATGTTAACCTATCAGAGTAACTATGACAAAGAGCTTCATTTGGGTGTTGGCCCATAGCCTCAAATAGTAATCATCACTTAGGATACTGCATGTCCAATACATGTCAAGAAAAGCAGAGCATCAAAATGCTTAAAGAAACAGAAATGAATACCCAAAAAGGTTAAGAATACTACTGCAACATGCATAAAAAGACTTATTGAGCATGCAAATATCACTAATCTGAACATTTGAATAAAGGACTGGAGATGTAATGCTTTACTAGAAGATTAAAGCAAAAAGACAGTAATAAGCTAGTAGGTTTGGCAAAGAAAAGGAAACAAATAACATCTCTATCAGTGTAACTATGACTAAACAAGGCTTCATTGGAACTTCATCCATCACCATTGTAGTCCTCATCATATAGAGATCATATCAAACACTAACAATGTTCAAGCTGACTTTAATCCATCAATAAAGGGGAGAAAGCAATCATGAGCAGTCAAAACTACAACCATTAAGCATCCAAAAGACAATTGAAAAAATAAAAATCTAAGCAAACCTATTTCGTCAATGCTCAAGGAAAAAAATAAAGACTGTATATCCTATGTAAACAATTTGGCCCAGGTGGCAATAGTATCAACCAAAAAGGATGTATCAACCGAAAGCAGCCACCTATGGCCGAAAAATAATATCGGCAACAGGGAAAAGAGGAAATCAATATGCGATTGATTACCTGGCAAAGTTGCCACGAGACATTTGAAAAATAAAATCCTAGGCAAAGCAAATGATGTAGGCCAGATGGCAGCAGTATCAACTAAACAGGGTGTATCAACCAAAAATAGCCACATGACCAAAACAGAATATTGGCAACAGGGAAAAGAGGAAATCAATATGCGATTGATCACCTGGCAAAGTTGCAACGAGACATTTGAAAAATAAAATCCTAGGCAAAGTAAATGATGTAGGCCAGATGGCAGCAGTATCAACTAAACAGGGTGTATCAACCAAAAATAGCCACATGACCAAAACAGAATATTGGCAACAGGGAAAAGAGGAAATCAATATGTGATTGATTACCTGGCAAAGTTGCCACGAGACATTTGAAAAATAAAATCCTAGGCAAAGCAAATGATGTAGGCAAGATGGCAGCAGTATCAACTAAACAGGGTGTATCAACCAAAATAGCCACATGACCAAAACATAATATTGGCAACAGGGAAAAGAGGAAATCAACATGCAATTGATTACCTGGCAAAGTTGCCAAGAGACATTTGAAAACATAAATTACTACACAAAGCTACCCATTAAACATCCAAAAGACATTTAAACTAGGCCATGCAATTTCATTTATCTCGAAGCAAAAAATCAAGATCACATAGCCTAAGCAAATGATGTTGGCCAGATGGCAGCAGTATCAACTAAACAGGATGTATCAACCAAAAATAGCCACATGACCAAGACATAATATTGGCAACAGGGAAAAGAGGAAATCAACATGCAATTGATTACCTGGCAAAGTTGCCTTCCCTTCAAAAAATGAGAGAAAAATATGGTGGCCTATGCAGATGGAATTAAAATTGAAAAATCTGGTTTTAAGTAATAAAAATCAGTATTCCCTGGATTGAGAGCACATTATCCTGTCAGAGTAACTATGACAAAAAGCTTCACTTGGATGTTAGTCCATAGCTCATCATAAAGATTCATCATATAGGGGATGCCTTGACCCATGAGGATGAAAACACATAGTTTAATATTTGAGAGTTCAATCATAAAGAAAATGACATTTTATGCAGTAGTCAAACAAATATTTTGAGAGAAAAAAAAAAGCATAAGACAAGTAAACACAAAATATGTAAGATTAAAAAGCAATAAATGGAGAACAGACACTAGTCCTGGCACTCAACAGAATCAAATCTGAACTAACATTCCTGAACATATCTTTTGCTTCCTTCAGCTAGCATACAGAATTACAGATGCAACCACAGAAACTTAAAAAACCACCAAAAAATCATAATCTTCACCCATATGCACATCAAAACCCCAGGTCAACATAGATGTTGCAAGACTCTAAAAACAATATTTCTAACAATTCACAACGCCTGCTGAAAACAGACATCACATGTGTGATAACTGATAAAAATAATAAAGTTAAAACTCCATCAATACAAACAAATTACCTTTTTTCCAGGCCTTACAAGCCTCAAGGCAACTTCAGCAGCAGTATTTGCTGCAGCAATAACATCAGCTGCCCTGCCTGAAACGGTCCCTTCCTGGATAACATGGGTATGTGCAACTACAGCAATAAACCCATCAATGTGACACCCCAAGTCACTGTATCAAGAAAAAGAATACCATTTCAGTGTCCAAACATTAATATCCTCCCATTACGTCCCGAATTAATAAAAGTTAATTAGGTTTTCAAAAATGCTTACATCTTCACCAAATCACCTTCTTGCAACACTACGTCATCGCTTGCAAGAGGTGAGAAATGGCAGACGGTGTTGTTAACAGAGACACAAGTTGGGAAGGCAACACCCCTTTCAATCTTCTTCTTAACATTTTTGTACATGTTGCCGCTTTGCCTTTTAATCACACAAACAAACAATAAGATCAGTAAACCTATATCAGAAAACAAAAAAAAAAAAACAAAAAAAAGACTGAAACAACAATACAACATTGTAAATCAAACACTAATTTCAAGCAAAAAAACTTTATCAAACTTACTCTCTGATATATGAATCTCCTTTCTCACATACATCGACGATCTTAGTTCCTGCTTTGCAAGCTGATACTACCAACTGCAATGCCTCTGCAAAATTTTCAGCTTTACATCAAAAACTGCACACGATAGAAATAAAAACAATCTTCGAAAATAACAAATAACCAAATAAATAAATAGACTCCAACAAAATATAGAGAGAGAGAGTGAGAGTATTAACTGTTGACGATCTCAGCAGCGCTTTTGTACTTTGTGACCACCTCAGGAGAAGTGAGATCCAACTCCTTCTCCTCCCTCTCTTCGTCCGACGACATCGTTTCGATGTTGCAGCTTTTTAACAATCAACCGACAAACAAACTGTGAACAGCAAAAATCGATTTTTTTATTAAGGTTCTCTTAACAGGAATGTTGAAGTGAAACAAAATAGACAGAGATAAGAGAAACTAACTCACTGTGTTGGATTGACGGCTGTTCGAGCTAGGGTTTATCAGAGACAGAGATAGAGAGATAAAAAGTGAGAGTGGCTCGTTATAAAGAGCTAGGGTTACGAGATTGTTTCGGCAGCGTTGGCTTATATAGGAATTTTCTACACTCTGGCTAGGGTTTTGTATTCTCGCTCTTTTTCTCTCTCTTAATTATCTATATAATATATATATATATTGTTCTTTTTATTAAAATAAAATTACTTTTTTGTGGTTTATACCAGTTTCAGACTTTCAGTTGATCTCCATGGTAAAGCATGAACAGTGAGAGTGATACTGTTCTTCCCAAAAATAATTGGGTTTGTTTGTTTTTTTCTTTTCTTTTTTTTATAAATAGTACAATAAATTCTTACGCTGATCGAATCAAAATTAAATACCAACACTATATGTGTGATTGAATATCTACATATCTTTCGATAACACCGGAGATAGAATTTCACATACGTGTTTATAAAAATATGTATGTGTGACTCAAACCTACCGACATTTGGTTTAAATGGCAATGCGCAAGATTTTTGTAATTAGATTTAATTAAGTTTAGTGAAATAACTTTGATAAATTAGCTTTTATAATATGTTTAAAACTTTATTGATTAGATAGAATAATACAATTTTTGATCATAAATCATTTTTTTATATTACGATATAGAAAGATTAATTCAATGTAAATATCATATATATATATATTCGATGAATGACACAAAATTACTACAACGAATATAATTTTTATATCAATGGTGAAAATTTATCGATATTTAAAAAAAATACTGTAATATGTATGTCTTCATATACAAATTAAAGAGAAATATACATATACAAATTTAATTGAATAATGTTTAGTATCTAGTGGTGTACTGGTATCCATCATCCATGACCATGAGTATTGAATTGTTCTTATTGCTGTACGGATATGAATATATGATACAGTCGATCATTTCTTAATGAAGACTATTTTTTTTTTTATGTATTTATTAATTTTGATGAGATAATATTCGTCCGGTGGTAGATTTATCATGAATTTATATAATCGTATAATACTTAAATATATATATATATATATAAATTTTAATTCAGGGGTATAGTTTAACAAGTGCCAACGAAATAATTTATTTAATATTTTTTTTTTTATGAAACACCTCACGTAAAAGAGAAAAAACTGAAAGAAACAAAAATCGGAATGGAAAAAAAAATAAAATTTGTGTCATGAAATTAAAACAACGTCATTATTCTTTCAAAAAAGAAAATATCCCAAAACTCATCTTTTCTAACCATTTCATGTGATTACAAATAGAGTAATGCCATATATAAAACGCAAAAAATCATTCCAAATAATATAATAAATGGATTGTCATTATCATACAGATCATGAAATAATATGGTAAATGATATAATAATGACAAATTTTAGATTGATTTTGTGTCTATTTATTGTGCTGTATAGTATTATTGTTCCAAATAATACCACATTTCATCCGTACCCAATTATCTTAAATTATCTTAGTGGTCAAAGACTTAAGTAGCTCCCACCATGGTTATGGTATTGATATTGCACCCTTATGATTTGTATATTTCATGTACTGATGTACACATTTTAAATCTCTAGTCAAAAAAAGTTTTTGAATGAAATTTACACCGTTTTTTTCTTTTTAAAAAATCGAAAATTTACGGTAGTTAGTATCAACCATTAGGTATAAGAGGGATAATTACCCTAGTGGTCATCCATTTGGGTCACCGCTATTAAAATTGCCATTATATAAGGAATTGGTTTCAAAATGGCTATTTTTAACGAATATTGTTACACTAATGGTCATTCTGTTATAACACCGTTAACTTTTTTGAATAATTACTCTAGTGACCATTAATTTGTGGGACAAGTTCATTTCTAACCATTTGAAACATTGAGTAATCGTTTATAACTTACTTTCAAATTTTAATTGTTTATAACCTAATTTTTGTGCTATTACCGTAATGCCCCTTATTTCGTCTTCTTCAACCTTTCCTTTTTCTCTCTCCTTGAAACCAAAAACCATATTTCAAGTTTCAACTTCATTAAAGCATAATCATCAAGCCAAGAAAATTCTTTATTGGATTCTCTTACCTTGTCGTGACCCGCTCTTAGATTATGCATATTTACTATGGGATTTGAAATATTTTTTGTATGACAAACTTTTTCAAACCCAATGAATTTGATAATAGATAATGTTGTTCCCTAATTATCTTTGCTGTTGCTTTTGTTTGCATGTAATTAAATTTTATTTCTTAAATACAACTCCACATAATGTTATATACTCCGTTGAAAATAAACTTCAGCCTCAAGATTTAGTACAAACAATAAATAAAATGAACAAGATATTGTTGTTGGGAGAGAGAGTTTTAATTGGATTTGAAATGGGATTTGATGGTTTTTGAAGATGAGATCTGGTTTTTAGCAAAGATCAAAAGATGGGATCTGATTTTTGGAGAAGAAGAGATTTTTTTGTTTACAGATATTGATATCAGTGTGTTTTTTTATTTTATTTTTCATATTAGTTTTTAATTATATAAGAAGAAGAGATGAAAAGATGATGAAGATGAGAAGAAGAAGAAGAAGTTGAAGACTGGAAAGAAGAAAAAAAAAAGGACAGGAAAGAAGAAAGAAGAGAGGTCGTGGAAGTGTAGAGGGAAAAAAATTTAATTGGCTGGGGTATTTTTGTAATTTTGACTAGGGATCGAAAGAATTTATTTCAAAATGGTTATAAACAATTAAAATATAAAACAAGGTTAAAAACAATTTTCCCATAATCTATTTAGCTAGATTTGATAATTTTCTCTTAAGTTGTTAATTTAGTATAAAAATGATCATTATAATCATTTTTTTTAACGAAGATTTGACATAACTTTAACAAGCAACAAAGATTAAAACATCCATTAAATAAAGATTAAAAAATCCATTAAACATCCATTTAATGTTTTAATCTTTGTTACATACACATAATTAACAAGCACAAACTTCCATGAAGACTTGACGTAATTACAAGTACATGACACTTTTCGGTATATTAACAGAAAACCTATATGACGTTTGATAAATGTTATCCGGACATCCCATACCATTAGTCATGCGTTAAAACTAACAATCAATAGTCAAAGGTAAAAAAAAGTTTAGAATACCCTTATACGTGCTTTTGAAAATTAAAATATCAAATAAAATATAAAATATTAAGAAAATAATATTTTTCCATAGAAAAATATTTTAAAATAAAATTGTAGACAATTTTTACCATTAAAATATATATTTAAAAAAACAAAAAAGTAAAATGATTTTTAAAAACTTTGAAATGAAAACAAAAAAAACTACCAAAGACTGATTTGTTTTGGTTTTTGACTAGTGTAGCTTGTAAGGTAGTGGCTCACATATGTTGCTTCATCTGAAATCAGATCATTGAAGCAAAAAAAAAAAACTTTATGATTTTCATGTTTAGTTTTTAAGCTTAATTTGAGCTTAAAAATTCATTAATGCGGTTAAATATGGCAATTCATATGCACAAAATGTTAATCATTTTTGTAATTTTAGAAAAAGTTATTAAAATGTCCACCTATTTAATGGTAAAGTTAACGGAGTTTGACTGAATGACCATTAGTGTAACCATGTGTTGCTAAAAATGGTAAAATTGGTCATTTTGAAACAAATTCTCCATCTAATGACTATTTTGATAGTGGTAACCCAAATTGATGACCATTAAAGTAATTATCCGGGTTTAAGATTAACATGAATTTGACAATAACATCACTATATTTTAATAAGTTCTATAATTAATAATTTCAACATAAAATGAGTAGGAAATAACAATTGTAGTTTGAAAAAATGTGTGCCCGTATCAAAATAAAAAAAACGACTGTCACCGCCAAATGCATCTTCGTGGTAAACAAAGATTTAAACTAATATTATTTTGTTATAGGTGGCATATAAAAAAAAACAAAAGATTTATTATTATTTTGTTTAAAATAAATAAATTGATATTGACAAATTTACCGAAATTTACTGATATTGATAAAAGATACCTTAAACATATTTTTTAAATTGAAAAGTTATCTTAAGCTGTATGCATGAACATCTATAATCGATTTAAAAAAAGTAATTGACTGGAAATTAATTTATTTAGCCAATTAAAAATAATAATAATATAAAATATATGAACGATTCAAATATCTATACCTAAAAATCGAAAGATATTATCACAATTGGGACTTGAATTCCACCACAAATTTGGAAAGGGAACATGCGTAACATGCTTCACAGTTGACATATTTAGGAATGTAAAAAACCTGAACCCGTGAGAACCCCGTCTTATTCCGTCCCGTGTGCCTCATATGAGGCATGGTTAAGCCAAAATAAATAGGTTTGGGCCAAATTCGGGGAGAATGTACTTCTCATTCTCCTGCCTTGAAACTCCGACTCCGACCCGACCTTCAATCATAGGAGTTGGGTAAATAATTTTGTTTGGGTCAAGGTCGAGAATTCCTATCCCCAACTCAAACAGGCCCCATTGGCACGCCTAGCATCTTTTACAATTTTTTTTTTTTTTTTTTTGAAATAATCTTTTACGATTTATTTTGTTAGATGGTTTTACTATTTTTTTTAAAATAAATTGTATTTGTAATATATATTGACACTACGACTCATTTTTATAAGTTTGACATAAACAAAACCAACCATCCATAACCCTATAAGCGGATCTCTCACCTCCGCTTCTCATAGTATTCCTTTCTCCACTCTCTGCCGCCGCCGCCGACTCAGGTACTTTTTTTTTTCTCTCTTCCTTCTCATCGCTTTTGTTTTCTATATTTTTATCATTCTCTCGTCTCCTTAATGCGATTTTTTCCTTTTCATGTTTAATTTTTGTTTCTCCAACTGAATATCTGTGATTGCTTTCACATACGTTTCTATGATTTTATCTTGAAAATTAACAAAAGAAGAAACAACCGGCCATGTATTATATTGATTCGGTTCCTTGATTTGTTTTCGTGTTTTCAGTGATCGTACAGGGACAAAACAGAAGAAAACCCCTTAAACCCTAGGTCTCGATTCGCTGCTGCTGCTGCTGATATCAGTACGTCTCTCTCTCTCTCTCCCTCTATCTGCGATATTTTTCTAACATGATTGTGTTCACTTATATATCTTATTTATTACATATGTGATGTACTCATGTTTAATAAACTTATTTTTCTATGCTGTGTTTCTCGAATCTGATTATGGTTGAGTAGTTGATTGGGTGATTGTTATATTTTTTATGATGGATTTTTCTATTTCTGGAAGTTTTTGAGTGTATTTACAACAACGAACAACACATTATATATATATATATATATATTTGTTTTAAAACATGAATCAATTATGTTGGTTTGATTCGTAGTTTACAGTCACTGATATATTTTAGTTGTTATTTGTATACTTGATGAAATTTGTATTGCTGGTTTATTGAAAGCATGGCTTCTTTGTTCTACTGCTTTTTCGATGTTGTGTTACCTATATGAACTTTTTTCCCAAAAATATCTCGTAAACTACTTAAATGCATACAAGATTACTACACAGAAGTGTTGTGAAGATTTTTTTATATTCATTTTATATTCTGGTTAATGGGTTAGGATATTAAATTACAAGGTTGACAGTGGTTGTGGGTCTGTAGCCCGTGGCTGAGGCTGAGGCTGAGGCATGTCTTGTATAATCAATGTGATGGTTTAACCTTGCATACCAGTCGTTACTTTTTATATTGATTTGACATTGACTAATTGAAGGTTGGTTACAATTTCAGATTGGCAGTCTGTGAAGCCCGTCCATAAAAAAAGATACTGAAGTGGTATTGAACTGGTCTTGTATATTGATATCAATATACTCCTTTTCTGGGTTTTGTGGGTCTTAGAGCATCATGGTTGTCCATTCGAGTTATCGTCTAATTTGTTACTCACAAGAGATCATTGATGGGCAACCAATCTATGCTTCTTCAAATTGCCTTCCTGTGAAGGCTTTAAAATATGAACCTGCTGGCCATTCTTTTCATGCTGCTGCTCTTAAGCTCTCTGGTTGGGAGGAAGACCTTGAGGAAAATGTTGAGGATGAGAAAGCGTCCAATGATAAAGGGCAGGCATATTTGCCATCATACGATTCATATAGCAGCAAAGGTAAAAAGAAGTCAGGTGCCGAAGGCAATCAGCAAGATCATTATGCATTGTTGGGATTGAGCCATTTAAGATACCTTTCCACTGAGGATCAGATAAGAAGAGCCTACCGGGAGACTGCCTTGAAATATCATCCTGACAAACAGGCTTCACTTCTTCTTGCTGCGGAAACTGAGGCTGCAAAACAAACAAAGAAGGATGAAATAGAAACCCACTTTAAGGCCATCCAAGAAGCATATGAGGTTTTAATTGATCCTGTAAAGAGAAGAATTTATGACTCTACAGACGAGTTTGATGATGAAATCCCCACTGACTGTGCTCCACAAGATTTTTTCAAGGTGTTTGCTCCGGCTTTTATGAGGAACGGAAGGTGGTCAGTTACCCAACCACCACCATCTTTGGGTGATGAGAATACTCTATTAAAGGAAGTAGATAATTTCTACAATTTTTGGTACACCTATAAAAGCTGGCGAGAGTTCCCACATGCAGATGAGTTTGATCTCGAACAAGCTGAGTCCCGTGATCATAAGAGATGGATGGAGAGGCAGAATGCAAAACTTTCAGAAAAGGCCAGGAAGGAAGAATATGTACGAATTCGTACTCTTGTTGATAATGCTTATAAAAGAGACCCAAGAATTCAAAAGAGAAAGGAAACTGAGAAGGCTGAAAAGCAGAAGAAAAAGGCAGCTAAGTATCTGGCAAAGAAATTGCAGGAGGAAGAAGCTGCCAGGGCTGCTGAAGAGGAGAAACGCCGCAAAGAGGAGGAGGATAAACGAGCTGCTGAGGCTGCAGTACAACAGAAGAAGCTGAAGGAAAAAGAGAAGAAGCTCTTGAGGAAAGAGCGGACTCGCCTTCGAACACTTTCAGCTGCTGTTTTATCCCAGCATTTGCTTGATATTTCAGAGGATGATGTGGAAAGTCTATGTATGTCACTTGATACTGAGCAGCTGAGGAATTTGTGTGACAAGATGGAAAACAAAGAAAGGCTGGAACAAGCAAAAGCTATCAGGAATGCACTGGGGCGTGTTGTTGATGAATCTGAGATCAAGAAGCAAGATGAAAAGAAATTACAACAGAATGGTTCTGTGGAGTCTAATGGAAGTGTCTCTTTAAGAAGCTTTGAGAAGAAGGAGAAACCTTGGGGCAAGGAAGAGATTGAGCTCTTGAGAAAAGGAATTCAGAAATATCCCAAAGGAACATCTCGAAGGTGGGAGGTTATATCGGAGTACATTGGTACGGGAAGATCTGTGGAAGAAATTCTAAAGGCGACAAAAACAGTTCTCCTCCAGAAGCCTGACAGTAACAAAGCTTTTGATTCTTTTCTTGAGAAGAGGAAACCTGCAGCATCAATTGCATCTCCTCTTTCAACCAGGGAGGAAATAGAAGGGGCAATGACGCCTCAGGTAGCTCAAGTAAGTGCTGCAAAGGTGGATATCCCAGAAGTGTCTACAACCGCAATTGATCAGAGTCCCAGTGACTTGAACGGGGTTTCTTCAAGTTCAGATCCAGATGTTTGGTCTGCTGTACAAGAAAGAGCATTGGTTCAGGCCCTAAAAACCTTCCCAAAGGAAACCAACCAGCGCTGGGAGCGAGTTGCAACTGCCGTGCCTGGAAAGAACGTGAATCAGTGCAAGAAAAAGTTTGCATCGCTGAGGGAGAGCTTCAGAAGTAAGAAAAGCGTGGTGTAGATTGTTAGGTTCACTTATTATGCTGTTATGGAGAAAGTGATAAACGTGCGCAAAGGAGATTGTTCTAAGGTATCTCATTTACATCCGATTCATATCATCTTTCAAAACCGGAACCATTTAGGGTAAATTATATGTGAAAAGGGAGATCAATTCTTTTTCCTGGAGTTTTCACCATTCATGCAGTTTTGTTTTTTCGCCATATAGTTGTCATGACTAATACTTTTGGGAGGAGACTCCATTAGATACAAAATATTCCAAATTGTCTTTGACTGGAGATGTATTTTGTAATCCTTTATTTAGTTAACTCGTTATATTATTTATAGCGATATGCTTATTATTCAGTTTGTTTTGATAGAGCTGGGAGGATCATAGTTTGGCATGAAATTTAAAATTGTCTTTGCATTATTAGAAATAGAATATAGCTCTCGGATCAGTCTAGCCTAAGATTACAATGCTGTTGTTTTAGTTGGTATAATGGATTTGCATTGGAACAGCAATTGAAATATGAAACGCACCCAAAAGTGCCTCTTTGGACGGCAGCTATCAATGGATATACGATATTATCTTAAAACATTCATTATCTGGATAATCGAAAACTTATGTTCGTCGGGGATTTGTTGAATAATTCGTCCAAAGAAAATAATACGAGAATCCCATGGATGAAGTAAACAAAGGCTATAGTGGGATTTTTAATTCTTTATTGTGTTAACTTCGGCCGCAAATATTTAGACAAATAAAGGGATTTTCCGCATGTTTTTTAGCAGCAGCAGCAGGTTCATGGATCAAAACGTTGTCGGGGCTCTGGATTCTGGGTTTAAAAATCCAATAAGAAACAATTATAGATAAAGACTGTAAAAGTTAAATACGATGAGACAAATATGTACTGCAAATGAAAAATCGTTGTAGGTTTCATCTCATGATCTAGAAAACGAAAACATAGCAAATTTTGTTGGTAACATTTGCAGGTACAAAGTTCTTTCTAAAGAAAATGTTTTGAGTGTTTATTTCCATTGAAGCAGCTTAGGAGTATTATTCCCAAACCCAGTGATTGGATTTGGAACAGAAAAATCCTCTCCAATCTATGTCCAATCTTCATAAAAAAGAATTTAAAAAACTATTATTGAAACAATCACCCGCTTGCTGCAAGTTATTAGGGAATCTTGAAAACTACCCACATTTCCCTTCACTATGAACACCGAATCAATTTGAGATTCCTAAGAACTCAAGAAGAAATATTCAAGTGACTTATGGCTGGTGCCTAGCAATGACTTAAATAATTACCTACAAGGGTGCATTGCGAAGATATCTCCTCTCATAAAGACCCGTTACTTGGTCAGCCACAGCCCACATGATTGCCTGGCCTGGCGGGATCCTCATGAGCCGCGGCAACAGTCCTTTCCACAATGCAAAAAGCCCCTCCTCAGCATATATTGTTCTGATTGCATGGATCATACCTTTGTACTTCAATTCACCCCCTTGTCGATTTTGTGCCATTAATCTTGTTTTGACAACATCAAAGGGGCCAGTGCAAAATGGACCTACTGTTCCAGCAAAGAATCCTGATATCATAGACTGCCATGGTTGGAGAGTTTTCCCGTCACCTTCCTGTTTCTTCCACAGGAATATATCAAAAGAATTTTTGGCTGTAAACATAGCAGCCTGGTTCGTTCCATTGCGCATAACAGTTGGGGCAGCTCCTGCCCAGAGTCCACGGAGACCTTCCTCACGAATAATCGTACGAGCACAGTGTACAGGACCTTTATACTTCAATAGCTCAGTACTTAACCCTTTCTGTTGCTGCAGTCTAATTTTCACCACCTGCACCATTCCAGAATCCAACAAACTCATAAGCAATCCCTATTTTGCTAACGAAACATATGGAAACAGTTTCGATGCTTGTATATCTCAAACAACAAAGCGATTAAAAGACATTTCTGAAAATTGAAATTAATACCTAACCACCAAAAGTTAACACTTCTCAATGTCAATGCCCAATTGCCCTCTATGCTGTTAAATCATTACAAAATACAAACAATGAGCGTCCAGTACGCGAAATAATAAGTGGTAGAATCATGATCTAGAAATGAAGTACAGATTCATTTTTTCTTTTCTTTTTTTCTTTACTTTTGTGCAATTCCTCCAATTGTACAGCAAATTACTTTAGTCATACAATCTTATGCTGGGAATCTTTTATCAATCTCCTTGTACCCTATATGTGAAATGGGTTTCAACATCGTCACAAGAGGTTACACTGTTACAGTTCCATTTTCTATCCTCAAGAACTTCTCATTCAACTATAGATACTACCAATCATTATTGTCATATCAACAACTATATACATACTCATGTATATCACACTATCTAAGAAATGAGTAGGCAGAAAAAAAGAAGAGGAAGATGAGGGAGAATCTCATCAATTAACGAAAATGGCGCAGTTTTTGCAACAACATTCATTAAATAGTCTTGAAAACACAAGTTACCACTTCAAATAAAGACATGCCAATTTAGCTCAAATCAATAGTCACGAAGGTCACTCAAAAGGAAATTACACCAAATTCACAAAAATCAACAAATCACTACTCAAGCATCAATCAAAAAGATTAAAATGAATAGAAAAGCTTAGTATCTCAGTAAGTTAAACAATCTCAAATAATAAACATAATCAAATTGTCAACGCTAGAGCAAAGAAGCTCCATCCTATTTTTTACCAGTCTAATTCCAGCATATTATTGCCATTGGCTCGACTCAAATTTACTTCTTCTTTTTTTCTTTCCAACCACATAAAAATTGGGGAATTCTCAGTCTCTCTTTGTCTAACTCACAAGCGCGCACCAGAGAAGAGAAAGAGAAAGAGACTCCATGAACTTCATCCTACAGTCTAACATGTTCCTAATAATTATTCGAACATATTTCTGAAGCAGCAGTCACCAATGCTCACAATCACAAATCCTATACTTTCATTAGAAACAAAAGTTACCTAAATTTCCATTCATTTCAAAACTACCATCAGCACACAAAAAGGCCAAGGAGTTTATATAAGTCGATATACGTTACCTCTAATAACATACACTTTCTTCCTTAGAAAGTTGAACAGTTGAACATATAATACAATTTTTATAACTCAATGAACATTGCCACTGGTGTTTTCTTAATAATTTTGGATGTTGTAAAGAACAAAGCAGTATATAAAAAATGTATTCATACAACAGAGTTACAGAGGTATTTTCTATATTAAATCGCACTTACAAGAATAGTAAAAAAAAAACACCCCTAAATTCCCAAATCAAAACAAACAAAGTCAACCGTAAACTATAAAAAAAGAAAAGAAAAAACTGATCTTTCACCTATAAAGTAAACATTTTCGTCAATCAATCGAAAGAAACTCAAAAAACAAACCTCAAAAGGAGTAACAATGGTGAGAGCTTCAAGAACGCCAGCACCGAACCCAGAGAGAAGCCGGCCGTGGTTACTGATCTTCCCGGTCTGCGAGTCCTTGAATGCCGATTGGAACACCGCGTTCGACCCCATTCGAAGCGTATACTTCAAAGTCAGGTGCGTCGCGAATGGCGTCAGTCCCTTCCAGAGAGCCCGGACGCCCTCCGTGCTCGACACGGTGGTGCCGCAGTGGACAATCCCCCTATAAGTCCCGGTCCGGTCAAGCTGCAGCCTCGTTTTGATGACGTCGATAGGCTGCAAACAACACGCCTCCACGATCCCTCCCAGCGAGCCCGACACAGCCTTCATGTAGGGCGGGATCGTCTTCTTAGGACTCGAACTCGGGTTCTGCGGCTCTTGCTCCTGAGTATTCATTGTTTGTTAGATATTATTACTCAGGCAGGATTGGAAAATATGAATTGATTTAGCAGAGAAAGAAGAAGAAGCGAAGTTGATTGCAACGCTTCTCTTCTCCTTCTCTTGTCTATGTTTTGACTATTCGGAGCTTCTCGCGTGTATATGACTGTATTAGCTGTTGTGTTGTGCAGCCGACCTGAGCTGGCAAAGCTCAACAAAAATGTAAAATAGAGGCACGACGCACGTCTATTGCGGCTGCCTCATGTCAAGTGGAATTTTTTTGTCGCTCGTTTTGATTAGTTTAAATGCAAATGAATGGTTGTGATGGACTGATGGCTACTTTAGTCTGTTTGTGGAATCAGGAACCGTCTATTCTGTATATAATAATGGTTATATTGAAAATCTTATCTCAAAGTTTGTTTATTTATAAAACAGAAATTTTAGTTGATATAACATCATCGGTTTTTCTATTATCAGTTCGTACTGACAATAAATATATCAGGACGAAGAATGTGGACCACAGATTATGGAGAAATTTTGACAAGTACATACACTTTGAGTCAAAGTATGTAAATCTAATGGTTTACATTCTTCGTCCTAATATATTTATTGTCATGACAAACTGATAATAGAAAATATAATAACATGATTATATATATATATATATATAAATTCTATTATCAGTTCGAACTGACAAAAGTTATATCAGTTCCTTGCATGTAGGTCACTGGATTTAAATACTTTGACTTGGCTGTATGCACTTGTCAGTCAAAGTATTTAAATCCAGTGGCCCACATACAATGAACTGATATAACTTTTGTCAGTTCGAACTGATAATAAAATTTCTGTATATATATATATATATATAGTCTTTCTATTATCAGTTCGAACTGACAAAAGTTATATCGGTTCAGTGCATACAGTCAAGTCAAAGTATTTAAATCCAGCGGCCCACATGCAAGGAACTGATATAACTTTTGTCAGTTCGCTCAGTGCATACAGCCAAGTCAAAAACTGACAAAAGTTATATCATTTCCTTGCATGTGGGCCGCTGGATTTAAATACTTTGACTTGGCTGTATGCACTTGTCAGTCAAAGTATTTAAATCCAGTGGCCTACATACAAGGAACTGATATAACTTTTGTCAGTTCGAACTGATAATAGAAAGACTGTATATATATATATATATAAGTAATACTACACATCCCACCTACAATCCCAACAAATGTGGCAGTTGAGTTGTCATTTAATAAGTGGATACACGTTAATTGTTGTGTGGATACATGGCTAAGTGTGGATAAATGTGGCAGCATTACTCATATATATACACAATCAACGGTGGATAAAGTCAGGACGTCCAATCACGGCCACACATTCACAAATACTCACATCAATGTGAATGTGTAGGTGTGTGGGTATGAGTGATTGTCCTTACTTTATAATTTCAGGACGTCCTTACTACAGAACCGCCCTATATATATATAATCTACTATATAATGACTACTGAAATTGAGACAAATGAGTATCTTTATCTAGATACATTGGGTGATTATCTCAAAGTCCTTTGTTAACAAAACAAAATTAATACATTTTTTTTTTCTTAAGTATCATAGTATTATATAAATTCATAGTTTTTTTAGGAGGGGGAGAACTCCTCGTGATGTCCAACCTCATCTCGTCAAACTTAATACAAATTGATGAGGTTAGATCTCTTATTCATTGATTATTTTTATTTTTATTTTTATTTTTTGAAAATATTTCAAAATGTAAGATTAGATGTGTTGTAGTTTTGTTTACAGATTACTTTAAGGGGTAATTACCCCGGTGGCCATCGACTTTTGTCACCACTATCAAAATGGCCACCAAATGGGGAAATGGATGGAAAATGACCATTTTTGGCAAACATTATTACACTAATGGTCATTCCATCCAATTCCATCCAATAAGTGGCATTTTGGTAAATATAAGGATGACATTAATTTATTTTAGATATTTTTTGGAAATCAATGTTTTCTTTTGTTTTTTGAAACAAATAATTATATTTAGTGTGTACATATACATATAGCATATCTCAAACATATATATTTCTTTTCAACTTATCTCAAATATATTTTTTAGAATTTTTAGATTTTGTAACCTTAATCTTTTCAAAAAAAAAATATATATATATATTTCCTTTCAATTTATATCAAATATATTTTTTAGAATTTTTAGATTTTGTAGCCTTAATCTTCTCAAAAAAGAAATACATATATATATATATATATGTTTGAGATATGCTATACGTATATACACACTAAATATAATTATTTATTTCAAAAAACAAAAGAAAAAATTGATTTCTAAAAAACATCTAAAATAAATTAATGTCATCCCCTTATTTACCAAAATACCATTCATTGGATGGAATTGGATGGAATGACCATTAGTGTAACAATGTTTACCAAAAATGGTCATTTTCCATCCATTTCCCCATTTGGTGGCAATTTTGATAGTGGTGGCAAAAGTTGATGGCCACCAGGGTAATTATCCCTTCCTTTAATTACATGCTAATGACAAAATTAAACGGCGATGATTTAGGATTGGACATTATGGTGTATAATATGTAGTGAGATTATAATGGGCTGTTTGTGTGACCTACAGATATCAGCCCAATTGCTGTCAAAGCCAAGCCCAAAACTACAGGGAAATCTGTAAAGAAATCAGAGATTCAGAGCTGATGACTGATGAGGGAGGACATGCATGGTCTGAGTAAAATTACTGCGTACGTTTTTTACTACACGACTAGACATGTGTCGCTCTTGTGGGTTCAAAAGATGCAGTTTTTTACTGACTAAGCAACTGCGTGTCACCGCTACATGGCTTCATCGATCCTCCATCGGCCGCGTCTGTCACCTTACGTGTCTTCTCCTCTCGCATCCACCTCCATCACCCTCCTCTCTATATAAACAAAATCCTCCGCTGCTTTTCTTCCATGTTATACCACCATTACATTACACTTTGAAGTCGTGAAAAAAGAAAAAACAATCCAAAAATCACAAAAGAAAGAAGCAATGGCATCAGACCAGGAAAGGCAAGATCTTGACGCTAAGGCAAGGCAGGGAGAGACTGTTGTTCCTGGTGGAACTGGCGGCAAGAGTCTGCAAGCCCAAGAGCACCTCGCTGAGGGTAACTCTTATCTTTCTGATAATCGTTAACATCAAATTAATCGGATTATCACAAGATAATCTTTAATATATATATATATATTAATTGTTAGTCTTTTGATACTCTGTACAAAATCATGCATTTATATGTTGTAGAATTTTCAAATGGGAAACCAAATATGATAACATTGTGTTTGTTAATGCTATATATATTGTGGATGATATTGATGATGAAGGGCGTAGCCGTGGAGGGCAGACAAGGAAGGAGCAGCTTGGTCATGAGGGGTATCAGGAGATCGGCCAACGCGGCGGGCAGACAAGGAAGGACCATCAGCTTGGTCATGAGCTTGACTCTAAAGAAAGGCAAAGGCAAGAGGTTGACGCTAAGGAAAGGCAAGAGCTTGATGCTAAGGCAAAGCATGGAGAGACTGTTGTTCCTGGTGGAACTGGAGGCAAGAGCCTGGAAGCTCAAGAGCACCTCGCTGATGGTAACTCTATATCTTTCTGATACCATGTTAGAAGCCTATATATATATATATATATATATATATATTAATTTTTAGTCTTTTGATACCATGTACAGAATCATTTATATATTGTAGAATTTTCAAATGGATAACCAAATATGATAACATTATGTTTGTTAATACTGTTGTGGATGATGAACATGAAGGGCGGAGCCGCGGAGGACAGACAAGGAAGGACCAGCTGGGGCATGAAGGGTATCAGGAGATGGGCCAACGCGGAGGGCAGACAAGGAAGGACCAGCTTAGTCATGAGGGGTACCAGGAGATGGGTCGCAAAGGTGGACTCAGCACTATGGAAAAATCCGGCGCACAGCGTGTTGCGGAGGAAGGAATTGACATCGACGAGTCCAAGTTCAGGACTCGTACCTAAGAAAAATATGCTACAAAGTTTTAAAAACCAAATGTTGCTTGGCTAGCTAGCTCGTAGCAGTTTTGTAGTAGTTTGAAATTATGTGATCGGGAAAAATAACAAGCCTTATATATGATCTAGGTTGTAGTAGTCGGAGTGTGTGTTTTATTTGGGAATGGCTTGGAGAGGCATATATATATATATATGGTGCCTTGCTAGGTCTTGTCTTGGCCTTGCTTGTTTTGTCACGGTGCCAGAGATCGCCTCTCTCTTTTTGTTTGTATTATATCGTAATGGAATGTTAATTTTCGGATCTTTAATTATACCATGTTTTGGTTTTGTAATTACATATATAACATGTTGGGAAATTATATATATAGGATCTTTAATCACTATATGTTCGTGTTAATCACTTCAACTGCCTTCTTTGCAGTGAATCTTGCTCTGCATTTTATAACCGTATTATAATTAATTGATTGGGAGAGAAGGATTGCTGATACAGAGAAACACTAATAGGAGTTATGGGTGGTTGACTGTTGTGGCCTTGTGGGGACGAAGAGTTGAAATTGGAGGGGAAATGAAAGAGTTAAACGATCATTTTTCAAAGAAATGAAAAAAATTATATATATATATAACAAACAGATAATTTATTAGAGATATAACTTACAAAAAAATGAACAACGAAATTAGATAACTTCCATTTGAAGGATTTGGCAGCTTCCATGCACATACTTTCCATTTGAATCTGTCCCGATTCATTCAAACATTTCGTCGAACACCTTCCATACAATCGTAATATTACTACATGGCACGTACAAACAAATAACATTTTTTTGTTGAATACTGGTTCTGGGTCTGTTTGTTCGGTAGAAGAGAAAGTGTCAATTGGTGGGAAAGTGAGAAAAAAAAGGGCGTTTTAAGACGATGAGACAAACTACTGTTCAGATTGACTGACATGTTTGTGTTACTCTTTGGTGCATGGACGTGCTTCTTCGAGAGTCTTGTTCTGGAGAAACGTAGCCATGACAAGGCTGACCAAGCCAACCATTTTCGGTGACGTGCATCAACACATCACGTACAATTGGGTGATATGTCCGAGCACGTCATACCTTTTGGTTGATGTGATTTGCCACGCCACCTCAAGCGGGTGGTATGCCGAGTCCATTTTCGCTCACCTCCCTTTTAAAGGGGGATTTAGATCCTCTGCTGATCTGATCTTTTTCCTGATCTTTTTAAAGCATGTGATTAATTGTTAATAAAGTGGTTATGAAAACCAATCATATCTTAACCATCCATTTATTGTAATGCTTATGTGTCACAAGATTATATGAGGTTAGGAAAAATATCAGATCAGTAGAGGATCCAAATTCTTTAAGGGGGGTAAGCATTACCCCCTCCCAAACACATGACATGTGTCTATGGAGGGGTAAAATTATCTAAAAATTTAGCCCTCTATGGACACATGTCATTCATTTAAGAGGGGGGTAATGGTTACCTCCCTTGAAGGGAGGTGAGCAAAAGTGTTCTGTGGTATGCCTGGAGTGCCTTCACAAGTCAAACCTTTTAAGTGATGTGTCATGACACATCACATAAAGTGAGTGATGTGCCGAAAACTCCAAACCACGTCAGATAAAAGGCTTGATGTGCGAGTGCAATTTTGCTCACCCATACTAACTAGAGGTAACCATTACCTCCCACCCCAAGTGTTGACACGTGTCCCAAACTTAACCCAAAGTCCAAAGTTCTCAAAATTTGGGACACGTGTCAACACTTGGGTTGGGGGTAATGGTTCACCCTAGTTAGTGTGGGTGAGTAAAAATGCACTCTTGATGTGCCCAGACACGTCACTCTCAATTGGTGACGTGCCCCTGTCAAGACTCTCAGTCTCCAACTACAGGTCTACAGCTGCGACTTCATATTCAAAATCTTTACCATTTATAAATGGTCACTCTCAATCGGTGACGTGCCCCCGTCAAGACTCTCAGTCTCCAACTACAGGTCTACAGCTGCGACTTCATATTCAAAATCTGTTCCATTTATAAATGGAGGAGGAGGAGGAGGAGGATATATACAGAGAAGGGTTTTCTAGGGTTAGGGTTTCTTTAAATGGGATTTGAATTGGGTTTCCGATTTTATGGATTGTTTCAAGGAGGAGGTTGAATTAGAGAGACTCGATCTCTCTCGATGGCCTCTTCGTCTACTACAAAAAGAACATGAACTTTTTTATTTACTTTGTTACTTTTACTAAAATTCATATATTTGTAGCCGATTCAACCAAACCAGCTTACTAGCTAGTACTCATCATCTATGGATAAGTGAAAGCTTTTACTGATCGGTGGAAAAAGATTTTGTTGCAGAGAGGCTATGTACACGCGTCCTTCTGTCGGCCTTTTAAAAACACCTACTTGTTGCCACGACATGGTTAGATTACATTGCTCTTCATTTGCAGTAGCACCTCTTCAAAATCATCAACTCTATATAAAAGCACGAGAGTCGTTGTATAGAAAAGAAAGAAATCTCAAATTCTCAAGCAAGAAAAGACGTAACAAAATGGCCTCAGAACAGGAGAAGAGAGCAGAGCTTGACGCTAGAGCGAGAAAAGGAGAGACTGTTGTTCCAGGTGGAACTCGTGGCAAGAGCCTCGACGCTCAAGAGCGCCTAGCCGACGGTATTTTTTTTATTAAAAAAAAAAACATAATAATACGTGTGTTTTTATCTTTTGTATGGAATTTATATTGGGTTGTTTTATTTGTCATGATTGTATGTATTTGGTGGTGATCATGTATATGTAGGACGGAGGCGTGGAGGGGAGACTAGGAAGGAGCAGATTGGGAGTGCAGGGTATCATGAGATGGGCCGCAAAGGTGGGCTGACCACCATCGACAAGTCCGGCGAAGAGAGAGCCGCCGAGGAAAGGATCGAGATTGACGAGTCCAAGTACAAGAACAAGAGTAGTAACACCTAACTAGTTCTATAACACGTGTTTTGTCACTTTCATGTTCAGAGCTGAGGCTTTTCTAATGTACAATCTACGCTTTTTTTTTTTTTTGTGTAATATAAAATAGGGAAATTATTATTCTCCCCCTTGTAGTTTGCTGTATTCTCCAGTCTCCCTCCTCTAGTTTCAAAATTCTCCAATTTCCCCCCTCCCATGCACAAATACAACCAATCTCACCATATAAAAATAGGCATGGGAAAGGAGAAATTGGAGAATTTTGAAACTAAAGGATGAAGACCGGAGAATATGACAAACTACAGGGGAGAGAATGATAATTTCCCAATAAATATATACGCATAGTGTTGTGTGTTCTAGTGTTTTGTGTTAGCTAGCTTAGATGGTCGTGCTAGTTTTGTAATTCTGTGTGAGGCTGGTTTTGTGTTGTGTGGTCAGGTGCCTTCTCCCTTTCATATAATGTATGTGGCAGTTTATGGACTTGATGAAATGGCACTTTTGGTTGTAATTCCAATCTATGAGGGTTTTTTTTTTCTTTTTTTTTTCTCAATTTAATTGACATTTGGTAATTAAATCAATTAATGTAAGACATCATACACAAAATTATCGAGTATTATTGTTGCCTCATGTCCTCTCGTGGAACTACTAGAAAAATGTTTTATTATACATGTTCTTTCGCGGTGAGGGTGGTGGGAAATGGGAGTGAACAACTTGAGCACATTTTCACAGAAATTAAACAGAGGACGTTCTGTCAAAGAGGCAATTACTTTGGCCAAATTCTTGCTAGTTTTCCGGTCACGGTCACTGCTGTCTCTCATTTCCCCTCCTGCTGCCATGTGAAGTTGCTTCGGGCAAATCAGTGGCTTGTTGCTAGTGCGGTCACAAGTAGACCGAGCACAAGAAATGGTTGAGCACTAGCCTGAAATTAAAACAGAAGAACAATAAACCTTAGCCTCTGGCACCAACTCATGTGTTCGATCGTAAACAGACCAGTTGTTTAAATTTGATAGAATACCTGATATTTCACGTCATACTTTACAGGATCTTTGAGAAAGTATTTAAACTGCAGTACAAAAATATCTGAATTAGCAGGGTTTTTGTAGTAACTAGTAAGGCAACAAGGTAGACAATTATATGATATGAAATATCTGATTGAGATGCTCAATCATCTCAATAAGTGTTCCAAGTATCCAATGCAAAATAAGAGACCTTTTCAAAACAGAATCAAAATGTTTAACATCAAACAAGACTATTTGTTCTTCAGATTTTATTAGTTTCTTAAACTTTCAGAGAAGCACTTTACCTGAAAGAAAACTTGAGGAATAATCAAGCCTAGCAGCGCTAGGGCGTATAATGGTTTACCAGCCCCTAGTAGATAACCTGCAACCATTAGCATATATATTGATGAGTTATATCCACTGGGAATATATAATCAAGAATATGAGTCTTCCAAATCAATGAACAAAAGTATCCTGTAAAACTGGTACTCAAATCACAGATCACCAGCCTCACTTTCTCCATCAGCTATCTTCTGACCATAATTTGTCCTTGGGATCACAATCTAACCATACGGAATTTTATATAAATTCTTTCAATATTCGATCTTTTACTACTGATATTCACAGTAGTTATACCAAAGCAGTGTTCATCAGTAGTAAAGTGTTTTTGACTTTTTTCCTGATGGAGAAGACTAGATGTTGAACAAAGTTGGATTGACAACTTAAAATGATAAACAGCAGATGATTACGGTAGTATAGACCATAATTTACCAAATGTCTATGAGCTATATAGATAAATCATTAGTAAGCATCAATTTTACTGATGTAGAGAGTACAAAAATTAGCTTAATTAGGGTAGGGAAGGGTTTGGTTTATATTTTTTATAATAAATAAATTACAAACGAAACAATCATAGCATAATTTTCCTCAACAATCAGTTGAGACAACTAGAACGTAACAAGATAAGTCATGAATATCATGACATCCCTCAAAATTTCAACAACGACGACATAATTGAAACATAGAGGCAATTAATTTGATATCATATCAGGAAGGAAAATATTTTTTCGATGAAACATGGTTATTGAAGCTAACTAAAGTAATTTACCAGCCACAGATAATTGAGTTATGTCGATTGCGCCAACACAAATCCATTTAGCAGTTTCAGCACCAAAAGCAACTGGAAGAGACTGTTTGGACAGCATTGTGGGGAGAAAGTTATAGTTGTTACTGTTAATGAAATGTATGACAATATAATTGAATATGGCAAGACAATCAAATAACATGTAATAGACTGATGGAGTATGAGGAAACCTGCAGTCCCATCGCTCTATCTCCTTCGACACTCTTAAAGTCATTTACAATGGCAATGCCTAACTGAAATGGGATATGGTTAAGATAGATCAATTAATAATATTTGGATCATGTTATAGATAAAAAAATATCAATATGTGGAATACATACTCCCGCTATGCTGTACAAGAGTGTGAGAACTATTATGTCAGGAGTAAGTGTCCCAAACAAAGCTTGGCCAGCCCACCTATGTGAAAAAGAAAGCATTAACACTAGTTAATTTTACAAAGTTCAAGTCCATAGTAGAGCCCCTTCACTAAATAACTCAAACTGCAATTGTTCTTCTATGCCCTAGGTCCCTAAGAGGTTGCAATGTGTTGCATACTCGTAAAATATTTAAGTTTATCTGAAAGAGAGGGATCAAATGCAAAACTTGATTCTCCTTCCTTTTTAAAAAATGTATCTGAAACCATAAAGAAACAATCACAGTGACAGTTAATTTATCAAATTTTAACGGTGCATTCCATATCAAAACTGTTATGCTCTCAAAAGGATGTCAGGTCAAAACCGACTAGATGTTTCCTCACCCATCATGTGCATCATGGATGACAACACTGATCGGTAAATAGATACCTTACATTTTCTCTTAAAATATCAGAAGAGAAACATTTCAATTAATTTATCTAGATGTCAAGTTGCAACAACTACAAGACACATATCAAATTTGGTCAAAAAATTATCAAGGACAGTTTAAGATGGGAAATCACACCATGGCAAACTGATATAGCTTGCTCCCAGAGCAAAATTTCCAATCCATCCATTTTGTTTCAGCTGCAACAATATTTGGATGAGTTAGGACTTTAGCATGCTTTTCTTCTGTAACATGACGAAGTAGCATGGTTCAATTTAATCAGAGGAAGAAAGAAAACTACCTTTAAAGGTGGAGCAGAGTAGATATATGAGAGCAAGGATCCACCCAGAGCAAGGTAAAACATTATAGGATAATTATGCCCTGCCTGTTAAGGAACAAGAAGTCATGAAACGGTACATATCCTCCTATGTTTTGTGGAAACAATCACATACCAACACATTTAAATTACTTACCCAAACATCTAATATACCAGCTATGCCAAGGCCTGCCAGAAGCAGCACCCAGATCTGGGTAATGACCTAAATGAATTTGGAGCAAAAACAGAAAAGGAAAAGGGAAGTGAGCATTTTTGCTAAACTGCTAATATATAATATCTACCAAAATAAAAAATAATAATAATAATTTATTTCACATTACCTCATTCTCAGATATTGCGCCTGAAGGAATTGGACGGTAAGGTTCATTAATTGCATCAATTTCTCGATCATACCAGTCATTAAGAGTCTACAAAGGCAAGCAGCCAGGCAAGTTTAAGGTATAGCAGTTTAAAGTCCTAATTCATCCAAACAAAACCCAACTCTAGATCCCTGAGATACCTGTGTATAGCCGGTGAGACATGGGCCAGACATCATCATGCAAAGAATTGATTTGGCAACATCTTCCAAATTCCAGTGAAAGTTTCCTACAATGTGAACCAAATCATTTCAAAAGCAATTCTCAAGACGGCGGGAGATTTTCAATTTAATATTACTTTCCATAAAAGGAACCATTAATGAGGTTCAATGTCCGTTAGCTGTACCCATACCATCAAATAGCAGATATCTTCGACACAGATGCTACCCCAGATATAAACTGTTGACATCGAAATAATTTACAGCAGTAGGGTTTCTAAAAGTGACAAATGAGAATCAGAAAAAAGATGGCGATGATATTTCATCATACAGGCTGACGGAGCTTAATGGAGTTAAAGAAGAAGCCAATAACAGTAGAGATATTCAGAAGAGAACTTATTGACTAGAAGACGTAATATCTAGAAAAGCTTTAAGAATAGCTCAGGGAAACTACGAGGTGAAATCTATACAACTATAAAACTCCACAGAGGAAGTCACCGGAACACTTCTATGGAGGATGTCAAAATTGAAACACTACTAACAAGTACAAAGGTGCACTTAAATTTCAAGACAATGGATGATACATTATCATACTATGCAAAGAACAGTACCAGAAGCAGCAGCTCCACAAACTACTCCCCAAACCAATGGAGGCCAAGTAACCGGCTTCGTTAGTTGAAGACGAATCTTCCATTTATTCTGCAAAATAAAAACCGAACCATTTTAATTTCTTTGCGTGGCATATAGCTTTTCAACAAACTTGATATAATTAACTTTAAGCACTCCAAAATTATTAATATTTAAGAAGTATTCTGACCAACCTCATTATATCCAAAGTTCGCAGCAGTATCAAGTTATAATATTACCCAATACATATTCTATAGATTGAAGCCAAGTCCCTTTAATTTTGTTTTACATATATATATATATATATATATATATATATATATATATATATATATATCAAAATCTTGCAATAAAAATTAGCAATTGTAGAAGCAAGTCCCATATAAGACTTAGTTTCAACTATTCATTTTTTAAAATTTTTACTTTCTAATCATGAGATGACAGTTTCTAAGAAAGAGCAAGCTTTCACAAAAATCTCACTCTTTGCTTCTAAGAAACATCAATCATCATATACGAAAACTATACAGATGCTGTATTAGGTACAACAGTCCATTTTTACTTAACATTTACTCAGACCCTCCTAAAGATTACAACTTAAAGCCAACTACCATTTTTTGATTCTCAAATTATAATTAAAAAAGTAAAAAAATTGACACCAGAAAAAAATATTAACTCTTGAAGTAAAAAAAAAATTAGAAAAAAAAAAATTTAACTAAAGACTCACAGTTTCTTGTGATGCTCCTTTGATGCCAAGAAGCTGATTGAAACTCGACCCACTAGCAGCCGGCGCTTTGTCCGGCGCCTGCGATTTAACTAACATACAAACAAAACAAAACAAAACAAATATTCAAATCCAATTACAAATAAATCTTCAAACAATTTTTAGTTTTAATCTACACAGTTGAAGTAATTAACTAAACTTAGCTTAATAAAAACAAAAAAAAAAGGAAACGAAATTAAAGCTCTCAAAACCTTCTTTAGCGTCAGTCTCTTGAGCTCTCACCGTCAATCTCCGCGCTGAAAATTTAACAAACATTTCACGCCGTCACTACCAATAACTGAACTATACAATGCATTCATTTGGTTGCAGATCAAATTATTAAACATTTCAAGCTATAAACAATACAGTTACTCAGCAAAACAAACAGAGAGTTAACGAGTTAACTCACCGGTGAAAGAAACGGAAGCCGGATTGAGAAAGGGCTGAGTTCGAATTCGAACTCGAACTCGGTTGTTGTTGTTGGTGTTGACGACGCTGGAGATTCTCGTGGACAAAACTGTATTCAGCGACGAAGACGACATTTTCTTGAAATAATCAGGGAGTTTTTCGTCTTTTTCGGTTTCTTCTTCTCTTTGTAGCCTGAAACAGGGAGGAGATTGGTTGTTGAAGCAGAGCTGGAGGTGAAGAGTGAAGTTGAGCTTGAGAGAGATAAAATGTTTTTGTATTAGAGAAGTGGAGTGTTTATTTTACTCTGCGGCTTCGTATATTTTACTGGTGTGTGATTGGTTACGTGGCATGTTAGGATTGGTTGTTTTGGGTTTATTGGACCCACTCTCGACAATGTTGTCTTGATCGATGTTTTTAGAACAAGGTTGTTGATTTCAAAAAGTCGTAGATTCCAAAGCCAAAAGCATTTTTCGGACATTCAACTTTGGTATTTGTTTACTTCAAAAAAAAAAAAAAGTATTGGCGCCAGCCCTTAACTTTACACGAGTTTGCATTTTATCTTCTAAGCTTATTTTTAGGCATTAAATCTCTTGAACTCTCATTAACCGACAAAACCTGACTATAGATACCCCTCAAACAGGCGTTTAGAGGGTAATAAACCAAACTGTTTGCCAATTAATGAGAGTTTAGAGAGTTTAACACCTAAATAAAAGTTCAATGGGTAAAATGTAAACTCGTGTAAAGTCCAGGAGGGACCCGTGCCAATAACCCAAAAAGAAAAAAAGAGAAAGAAAAAAATAATAACTTTGGCATTTGTGAATTCAGGCACCATTCTAACGGCAATCAATTGGGCCATAAACTTTCATGAGCCAGTACAATTTTTGCAAAAAGTTTCAGACCAAAAAGGCCCAATTTGCTGGCTCATATAGCCCAAAAAGTGTATGTCAAATGGGCTGGGTGGACCAATCCTGCCCCTTAAATTGAGGGCAAAGTTGGCATCCAAATCCTATGATTGGGTGGGTCGGACTTGGCTGTCCTGGTCCGTGAGTCCAGAGGTCCTTGATTTCTCGAGGGCGGAACCAAACTTAAAAAATGAAAAAAATTCAATAGCATTGCATACAAAACAAGTTAAAACTCAAAGGACCGCCCCAACCCCATGCGGGCGAGCTGGCTATGGATTAGGAGTTTAGGACTCATGGGTAAGACCGGACCTCATCAAAATTTAAAATCCGTCCCATACTCGACCCTCAAGTCCGACCGAGCCTTAAAAGTGTCGTTTAGCTCGGCCCATTTGATGCCTCTACTACAAATTGCCTCCAAGAAGCAGATGGAGACAGCAAAAATGAGACGCTGTGAAAACTCACATCCATTTATTTTAACAAATTGATCCTTAGATTTGATTCGGCTAAAGAGAGTAATAATCTTGGATACTAAATAAAGTATAGGTAGCTCTCCACTAATCTTCTCGTGTATTGGTGAAATCCATGATAAAGAGATTTTTGGGTTTGATGACAAATTAACAATGAATTGAGAAACAATAATGCTAAACATCCCACCTAAAATTCCACTTTTTTCATCCCACTACATGTGGCATGTAAGATATCAAATTGTGAGTAGATACACATCAATGATGATTTATTTCATCTATCCCATGTATCCACTCACCATTTGACACCTAATATGCCACATGTAGTGGGATGAAAAATATGGGATTTTAGGTGGGATGTGAAGCATTACTGATTAAGAAAAGATAGGATGTGATATTATAAGATTAATCTATGCATTAAAAAACAAACAAAAACCAACGTCCTGTTGGGGATTCTTAGCTAGATCCCATCTATTCTCAATCTCCAAAGTCATCAACACCACCCACTTTTGTATCATTTGCTTTTGAATATTAATAATTGCTAGCTTGAATGAACCTTTAAATCAATATAATATTCGAGTCCATGATACAAAATTGAAATTGAGATCTCCAAATTTGGTAATAAGAGTGCATAGAATGAGCTTGGTTTGATATCCATTCATATTCATTCAGTCTGGTAATATCTGAGTTTCAATCTGTCGTTCCATATATATTCTAATTGGCTGTGAGGCTGTTGAAGAAAGTTGCTCCACCACACACCCACCCACAATCCTGCCAAACTGCTCAGGAGAATGTGATTCAATGCTACACCGATTCTTGATTGTTCATCGAATATTTTTTTGGGAATTTGCTTGTTCTTGCTACAATGACTTGGCTTGCTATATTGTTAGGACTATTTGACAAGTGACAAACTTATCAATCGTTTTATGTCAGCAATTTTTCCTTTTCTTCTGATGTTAAGGAATATTACAAGCATAATATTAAGCAAGAAGATATCTTATTATTCCAATTCCTTTTTATTTGGAGGGACTGTAGTCTTAGTTATTCCCACATAGAAGATATATTGGTCGATGGTACTCACCCCACACTTTTTTTTTTTCCTAAGAACAATAAGAAATCGAAAACTGCATTCAATGGTGGAGCCAGTGGCAGTGGTTTTTTATTTGGAGGGACCGTAGTCCGTAGCACTGAAATGATATATTTGAGAGGGGCCAAAACGATATAACAAGAAAAATTAGGAAAAATACTAAATTTTTTCAGAGTAATGGGGACATGATCCCTCGGTCCTCCTTGTCTCCATTGCACAATCACTTAATCAAAAGTGGACACGTCTCTCTATTCTCGAACCGATTCTCACACAAAATAGGTTTGTATATTTGTTTAATGATTTTGAATCTGAATAGAAAAATGGGTATTGGAGTTTTTTTTTTTTTTTTTTTTTTTTTTTCACACATGTTCATCTCAACATTGTACAAAATTATATTAAAATAGAACTGTTTTTTTCAAAATCTTGCAAGACGGATTGATCCTTTTAACCTTTTACTTTGTCTTAATTAATTAGGTTATCCTCTTAAAGACAAAACGAAGTGATTAGATTTGAAAATATATCATTCAATTGATCACCAACGACAGTGAAAATGACTAAAAAGTAAAAACAGAACTGAATTAAACTAATTATAATTATCTACTTACTTTCCACACAGTACTCACTAAATTATTAGAAGATTAAATTAATAAAATACAACAAAAAAAAACCTTGTCAGCTTCTATAATTATTTTTAATAAACAAACACCACACAGAGTAGTAGTTCATATACATCCAAAATGAGTGGAAAACACATCACCATTATTTGTTGTAAAATCAATGACTAAAATATCACTAAGTTGTTGTCTCTTTGCTATGTAGATTTATTTATTATATATGTTTCAAAGTGGAAATGGAAATGGTCCCTTTGATCTCTTCCATTAATATATTGAGATCTAGATGTAGCAAGTACATGTACAATGTTTTTGATGTATTCGTTTTTAGGTGTTTTTTGTACTAATAAGGTCTATGGTGGTCCATGCACTTCATCAACTATGCAGTAGCATTTGATCACTAGATTCTCTGTCAACCCTAAGGGGTGGTGTCGCTGGTCACTAGGACAAGCCGTAAACTTGGATGTCCTGGGTTCGATCCCTGGTAGCCAAGTTTCTCTTGGGGCCACTGGAGGTTTACCCAGCTGTTAACTTCAGGGCCTCGTGAGATTAGTCGAGGTGCGCGCAAGCTGGTCCGGACACCCACAAATACCAAAAAAAAAAAAAAAAAAATTCTCTGTCACGACAAACCGAGATGGCATGCACTGCTCTATCATTATTATGGATTTGAATCCTCCGTTGATCTGATCTTTTTTTTAACCTTTTTAAAGTATGTGATTGGTTGTTGATAAAGTGATTGTAAAAACCAGTCACATATTAACCGCATATTCATTGCAATATATGCTTATGCGTCAAAAGATTAGGTGATATCAGGAAAAAAAAAATACTAGATCAGTAGAAGATCCAAATTCCATTTTTATATGGTCAATGACATACTTAGCCCATTCAAATTTGTCAATCGTCAACTTCATCTTTTTTTTTTAGAGGTATGGTTGTCGATCACCCGGTTATGTCTGTGATAGCTTCTTTCAAACCCGCTTCTTTTTACACTTGTTCATCTTCTAATCCATCAAAAATTTTGTTTTAATTCATATCGATAAAAACATCATTCAAGTCTTCTATTAATTATCGCAATTATTATCGCGATCCGTGATCTTTTATATTAAACATCATATATTCATGTATACCCTTTAAACATGATGACGTCGCGTGTATCCACTTAAGACTTTGTGACTCACCATGCACGAATTCGATGGTTGTGTACATGTGTTTGTCGTCATGCATACAAAGTCCTAGCTCATCACTCAAAACGTAACAACATATGCCATAATCAAATGTACCAAATTCCCCACTATCGGCATATATATATATATACGAGTGAGCAACTTTACAAGCGCATATTCGCAGCTCAAGCCAGCACAGCACGACTTGATGGTCGAGACAATCCACACTTTTAGTGTTTTCTTCTTATTGGAACTCACGAATTGCACGCTGCTTCCATTTCTTGATTACGAATTTACGATACGAGAAAATCTTTTGTGGGAGTGGTGAGACTATCCAATTAAGTTCCTCAATTTTATACAACTTTAATATTTTTAATTTTATTTTTATACTTTCAATAAAAATTAATTATATAATTTAAACACCTTGATTAGACGGTCTCACCACTTGGAGGCGAGACCGTCCCACATAAGTTTTTCTCTTACAATACATCTTCGTTTTGAAAAATTGACGTCAAATGTTTTTTTTAAAAATATAGTTAAATTATTTTAGTTTTTACCTCAACTTTTTTATTATTTACATTTATTGTCATGGCCCATAAGTTTCCACAAATTTAACGAAGTTGGTTTCGCCTCTGTTTATAAACATGTATGATAACTTTTATCCTTAGTGTTATGCGATTAGATACCTCCTGATTACGAGAGTATATATATAGGTCGTATATGTAGTGTTCGATCTCTACGAGTCTTGATAATACTCTAATCCGTTCGATATTAATTTTTATTTTTTTAATAAATAAAACCATTACATCTAAAAGATAAATAAAAAAAGGACATGGGTTGCAATGATGCATTTCATTTGATTAATTTCCACTTTTCATAATCACTTCAGTACAAAAAAGGACTGAATAATTTTTGTCCATAGCAATAATTTTCAATCCCCACCATTATCAACTGCTAAGTTGTGAGGGAACAATAAATTAACTTGATCAGTAATGTGACTCAACCTTAATCAACTTTGCCTGCCACATTTATTCCAGTGTTTGGTCAAGTCTTTCGTTTTCGTTGTTGTGTAAGAGTTACTAATCAAAATTTAGGGATTTGGTTTATATTTATCATGATGAAAAATAAGATACTAAAAACGATTAATTTGTTACTGTCTAATGTTGTAAAGAGCGCTCACTCATTCGGTTTGACATTGTCCTAGGTTTGAGTCTGGTAATGGTATATATATATAAAAAAAAAATCTGTTTATGTATTATAAAAAGTTTATTTTAAAAACTTTTGCCTTTTTACTCTACCAACATCCAAAGTTTGTGCAACCAATTTTTGCAATTTGGCTAAAGGTCATTAATTATTATCATTATTCTTTCTTGAATAAATTATATTTTTGTTTTGATCTATGATCATATATGTTTGATTCAAGATGCAGAATTTGATTAAGCTAATATAAATTGTTTAAAAAAAATAAAAAATAAAATAAAAAAAACCTATTACAATAAATTTGAGTAAAGCATGCTATTGAACCAAAATACATCGAGTTATATAAATTGATGATTTACACGAAGATGGAGATGAGATGCACAATCATTAACTGATAAATTAGTTTGATCGATAAAGTATTTGTTAATAAAACCTTACCGATTATTGTAAAATAATAATAATAATAATAATAATAATAATAAAAACAAAAAACCTTACCGATTGAACAGACTGTCCATCTGAAATATTTTAAACACTATACGTCACATTAAATATCCCAATTAACCATTTATTAAACTATATTCCAATTGATTATTGGAATAGATTGAATTATACAACCGAAGAGAAAATTATATACAAATATATTAAATATTGACAAAAGTCGTTCATTTTACACCAAATAAACATTTTCCATGCACCTTATATTCCATTTTTATAATGATTAAAAAACATTTAACAAATACATAATTCAGAATTAACGATCAATCAATTGATGATGGAGAAATACTAATAATTACTCTTTTAAATCATAAATAAATATATAATTTTTAATATCTTATAAAATATTTATAGATCCTTTAAAAGTATTACTTTTATAATTACGTACTTTTTTTAATCGAAATAAGCTCTATAGAGCTTTTATTATTAATAATAATAAAATAAAATAAAATAAAAATAAAAAACAGAGAGGCGCACATGCCCTAAAACACATTAATCTAAAAATACATGTAGGTCTTAACAGAATTTAAAAAAAAAAAAAAAAAAAAAAAAAAAAAAGGAACCTAATTAATCACACCAGCGGCGTCATTCCTTTTTGCCTCAACATGTGTGGCCTAATTAGCGACAATACTTAATTCTGCTTGGGGCGTTGAAGTCGTAGAATCAATACGAATTTTAGTCTCAACTACTGGGAGGCGCTTAGAACCCCCCCTTACTCATTTGAGACTATAAATTAGATAAAATCTTAAAAGTTGGTTTCATTATCAAGAATCACTCTGTTATTAATGGCTTAATGCAAATATTCTCTAGAGAACATTGATGATTCTTATTATTATCTTCCAAATCTAAACACTTGACTTGGTATTCAAACCATTGAAGATATTAACATTAATCCCCGCATCCCCGCATCTTGATTGGGGAATTGTTCGGCTGTTTGAATTTGAGTCAGAGAAAAACTCTCGATTATACTTTAATGACATACATTTACCAATTTAAAATATAAAAGGAAAATGTGCATATCCATTACATTTTTAGTTCAAATGGTATGCATATTTCCATTCATATCAATGGTATGCGGCTAGATGCATTTATCAAAGTATGTACGAAGAGTTTTCTTCCGGTATAGTAGGCTTTCAACTCTTGGAACTAAATATTTCTCGAATCATACCAGCGGCGTCATTCCATGTGTGGCCTCAACATGTGTGGCCTAATTAGCGACAATACTTAATTCTGCTTGGGGCGTTGAAGTCGTAGAATCAATACGAATTTTAGTCTCAACTACTGGGAGGCGCTTAGAACCCCCCCTTACTCATTTGAGACTATAAATTAGATAAAATCTTAAAAGTTGGTTTCATTATCAAGAATCACTCTGTTATTAATGGCTTAATGCAAATATTCTCTAGAGAACATTGATGATTCTTATTATTATCTTCCAAATCTAAACACTTGACTTGGTATTCAAACCATTGAAGATATTAACATTAATCCCCGCATCCCCGCATCTTGATTGGGGAATTGTTCGGCTGTTTGAATTTGAGTCAGAGAAAAACTCTCGATTATACTTTAATGACATACATTTACCAATTTAAAATATAAAAGGAAAATGTGCATATCCATTACATTTTTAGTTCAAATGGTATGCATATTTCCATTCATATCAATGGTATGCGGCTAGATGCATTTATCAAAGTATGTACGAAGAGTTTTCTTCCGGTATAGTAGGCTTTCAACTCTTGGAACTAAATATTTCTCGAATCATACCAGCAGCGTCATTCCATGTGTGGCCTCAACATGTGTGGCCTAATTAGCGACAATACTTAATTCTGCTTGGGGCGTTGAAGTCGTAGAATCAATACGAATTTTAGTCTCAACTACTGGGAGGCGCTTAGAACCCCCCCTTACTCATTTGAGACTATAAATTAGATAAAATCTTAAAAGTTGGTTTCATTATCAAGAATCACTCTGTTATTAATGGCTTAATGCAAATATTCTCTAGAGAACATTGATGATTCTTATTATTATCTTCCAAATCTAAACACTTGACTTGGTATTCAAACCATTGAAGATATTAACATTAATCCCCGCATCCCCGCATCTTGATTGGGGAATTGTTCGGCTGTTTGAATTTGAGTCAGAGAAAAACTCTCGATTATACTTTAATGACATACATTTACCAATTTAAAATATAAAAGGAAAATGTGCATATCCATTACATTTTTAGTTCAAATGGTATGCATATTTCCATTCATATCAATGGTATGCGGCTAGATGCATTTATCAAAATATGTATGAAGAGTTTTCTTCCGGTATAGTAGGCTTTCAACTCTTGGAACTAAATATTTCTCGAATCACGACAGTTGGATGTCAGATTCCATTTAAGACCACCTAATAAAACAAATATACACCAAGTGGGGGGGGGGGGGGGGGGGGGGGGGGGGGGTGGTTTACTTGATCGATAGGTATCAGATGCTATGCATTTTCATGAAGAAAAAAAAAAAGGAAATTTGGAGTGGATGAACCGATGAACATTCTAATTCTTTATACTTGATATAGATTATAGAACATATGATTTTCGCACAATAGCAAAGAAGAACAGGAGAAACCAAAAAAAAAAAACAAAAACAAAAAAAACAGAAAGAAAAATACCTCCTTTAAAATGTGCATCACTGTAGTGATACACATATACTGATATACTTGGCATATTTTCACAGCAAGTTTTGGATAACGAAAGTGACTCACCATCCACTCCTCTTTGTACACGACCCCTCCTCCATATCCCCTGGCCGCCCCCACCACTTCACTTCCCATTAAAAAAAATAACGTATAGCGGATTATCGAAAATAAGATATATGGCAGTCACATAAGTCATATGTGTCATATGTGATCTTATCGTCACATATCTTATTTTCAGTGACCAAATGTACGACTCAACAATACACCATTGCACCTGTTGCTTACATGACAGATATTTTCTTTATAATAGTCGGAATCTATAATTACACCAATATTTCAACTTTTGTTGCTTTTTTTATTTTTCTGATATTATTATGTTATAATTAATTGCGATTTTTTTTATTAATCTCTCCAAAAGTTGATTGAGAACATGTATTTTGTAATTTTGAAGATCCCAGAAGCAGTACACTATCTCTTATAGATATCAAATATTTTTAATGAAACCAATAATATTGTTCAAAATTTCAAAAAATGTATCAAAAATCTTCTGTATAAACAAAAATTCCTACCCATTAATCAAATGAAAAACAAGGCCATCCTTGTTAACTCAATCGGTAAACGTGCCTTTACTTTACTTTCAAATGTTTTTATTTTTTAACTATTATAATAAATTCAAGATTTTTTAAGTGGATTATTACAATATATATATATATATATATATATATATATATTTTAAGGATAATTACCTCGGTGGCCATCGAATTGATGACACACTATCAAAATGGACATTGGATTGGAAAGTTGTTCCAAAATGGCCATTATTGGCAAAATTTATGACACTAATGACCATTCCATCCAATTCCATCAAATGAGTGGCATTTTGGTAAATAAATGGATGCCATTAATTTATTTTAGATGTTTTTTGAAAATCAATTTTTTTAATAAGTGACATCTTGGTAAATAAGTGGATGAAATTAATTTATTTTAGATTTTTTTGGGAAATCATTTCTTTTATTTTTTGAAAAGAATAATTATATTTAGTGTGTAAAATATATTTATATATATATATTGCTATATATTAAAAATAATTATAACAGCTGCAATAATAATAAAAAAAAACATATAAATAGTTTGGTCTCTTTACCTTTTAAACAAACTTGCTTTCTCGAACCTCGAAATATTTCTTTATATTTGGTGCATATATATGTATATATTTTAAGAAGATTAAGGTAATAAAATCTAAAAAATTTAAAAAACGAAGAAGCGACACGTATATTGATCTAAACAATTTCTTTTGTTTTTTGAAAATAATAATTATATTTAGTGTGTGTAAATATATATATATATATATATATACAGTCTTTCTATTATCAGTTCGAACTGACAAAAGTTATATCAGTTCCTTGTATGTGGGCCACTGGATTTAAATACTTTGACTGACAAGTGCATACAGCCAAGTCAAAGTATTTAAATCCAGTGGCCCACATGCAAGGAACTGATATAACTTTTATCAGTTCGAACTGATAATAGAATTTCTGTATATATATATATATATATATATATATAATTATTCTTTTCAAAAAATAAAAGAAATGATTTCCCAAGAAAATCTAAAATAAATTAATTTCATCCACTTATTTACCAAGATGTCACTTATTGAAAAAATTGATTTTCAAAAAACATCTAAAATAAATTAATGGCATCCATTTATTTACCAAAATGTTACTCATTGGATGGAATTAGATGGAATGGCTATTAGTGTCACAAAGTTTGCTAATAATGGCCATTTTGGAACAACTTTCCAATCCAGTGTCCATTTTGATAGTGTGTCATCAATTCGATGGTCATCAGGGTAATTATCCCTATTTTTTATCACCAAACTATCATTCATATATTATAATTGATGGTAAAATTGTTCATTAAGTCGAATAAAATATGTCACGTAATTATATAATTTTATTTATATGTAAAAACAATACCATATATAATATTAAATTATTAATAGATTTGATAGGGAAAGAAATAGTTAAATAAATTTTTAAAAAACATTAAAACGGGTAAAAGCGGCGATAATGAAAAGCGAGCAAGCACTCGAGGAGCAACATTTTTCGCCACCACTAGTGAAAAAGTTGTTCATTTTAAAAATATTAGGGAGAAAGGGATAGCGAATATGTCCTCTTCTCAATTTTGGTTATAAATAGAAGAGCAAGCCTATAGTTGTCCCGAATAAAACAGTCTGCTCTGTTCTCTTCTCTTCTCTTCTCCCTATCTTTGATATACTATTCAGTTTTTAGTAGGGTTTCTTGTTATTTGTATCTATCTCTCCAGCTCACTCGCTCAACTCAACTCACTCACTCACTAGAAACTCAACAAAAAAACAGAGAGAGAGAGTGTGTGTGTGTGTGGAAGTGATGGACACGTATACGCTGCATCTCGCCATGGCGGCTCTGGTAGGAGCGTCGTTCGTGGCCGTGTCGGCCTACTACATGCATAGGAAAACCCTAACTCAGCTGCTGGAGTTTGCGAAATCGGTGGAGAGAGACCGGGATGAGAACTCGGACGCCGAAGGCATGCCGCCGCAGCAGCAGCACAACATTAAGAAGCAGACGTCGTCGTCGGCTCGGCGCGGCGGCCAGGGGAAGCGGAAGGGGAGCGGTTACTACCGGCGCGGTTCGGCTTCGTTGCCGGACGTGACGGCTATTTCCGGCGCTGGAATCGACGGGAATGGTCCGCTTCTGCTGGATGGGATTCCTCCGGGGCTTCCCAGGCTCCACACGCTGCCTGAAGGTATGGTTCCGTCGGACTTCTCTTTGGAGTGATAAAACTCGGCTTTATTTGATGGTTTATTATGTTTGCATTGACAAAAGTTTAGTCAAAATCAGGTTAAATTTGGAGAAATGCTTTATATGATTTTTATTGAATCATTGATTGATATGCCTCTAGGCTGTCATCTAATTTGATTTAGAATGGAGTCTGTAAGCTCGATTGCTAGTTGTATGATTAAAATAAAAAGCTTGGATAACTAGTGGTAGAGTAGAGTGTAGTTAATTTTAGTGAAAGGCTGCCTGGTTTTATTCCTTTTTGCAATTATCACTGGTTTTTGATGTTTGTGAAACCCTTTCTCTAAAAGATAATGTAAGATTAAATCGAAGAAATTGCAACTTGGAAGCAAAAAGGATAAGAACCAAATATTACACCCGGTTAAACTAAAGCAAACCATCTGTAATCCAATAGCCGGAAGAGTGTGAAATTGTAAGGTGTCATAATATTTGTTTTTTGAAGTATTCAAAGGTAGAGTGATTATTATTATTTGTTTTTCTCGAGCATTTATTTTAAATGAGCTGGTTTATCTGAAGCATGGGTTAGAACTAAAGATTATGAAGATCATTGATGTCCACCAACTAACTCGAAAAAAATAATCAAGTTTTAGGCGCTAATTTAAGGTCTTATAGCCACATTTATCCCAAATGGTTCAATTTTGTCTGCAACTGCTGTATTCTGTTTGTTTAAGAACATTACAATTATATTTCAGGGAAATCTGCTGGGCATGCAAGTTCAAGCAAGAGGGTTAGTAGTTTTATAATGCCAACTTCTCCCAAGTCTCCCAGTGCCAGTGCCTTTGAGAGTGTAGAAGGATCCGATGATGATGATAATATGACTGACAGTTCTAAACTAGACACTGCATACCTGCATACCAATGGAAATGCCGTGAGTTCCTTAAATTATAGTGAAGCATATTTCTGTTTCGTATAAGTGTAACCCTTTATAAATTCTCTGCTCTCTCTCTCTCTCTCTCTCTCTCACATACAAAATCAAAAAGAACTGCCATGTGCCTTTGGGTATTGCAAGTTTTGGTGGAAATTCACATTTGATGAATGAGAAGTATACATCCAGTGAAATAATTTATCTTTCATAAGTTTTTGTCAAGTTCCATTTGTATTATGCATCAAGATTCTTGATGGATTTTTAAGGTTATATATGAAACTCTCATGTGCAGGGCCAAAATTTACCCGAGCCCAATGGGGAGCCTGTAGCTGTTACAAGCATGATACGATCACATAGTGTATCTGGTGATTTGCATGGGGTTCAGCCTGATCCTATTGCTGCTGATATTCTTAGGAAAGAGCCAGAACAAGAAACTTTTGTGCGGCTTCAGATCAGCCCTACTGGTATTGACTAATTATCATCTCTGTCTGATGTATATTTCACTTATACTCACCCTTTTTAGAATCAGTGTATTTTGCATATGTACATTTTGTCTTGGCTGCTCGACGTTATCAAATGGCTATTATGTTGTTGCTGCAATTTCATGGATTTCTGTATAAAATTGTGCAAAGATGATATAATGTGAATTTTATCAATGCTACGAACTGATACAACGTTGAGGATAGTAAAGTACATAGGCTTTTTTTTTTTGCAGCTTCTAGAGAATATATAATTGTATGACTAGAAAATGTCATTAGGTTGGATTATATGATTTTTTACTTAAATGGAAATAATTATTTAAATAGACCTTTATATTGATTAATTACATTACCAATGGTCCAATGCTGTTTGTTTTGCTCTTGTCAACATCCTTTTGTTTGAAAATTTTATTTCTTGCTGAATTTAAAAGATTCAGAGTTTGCAAATTCAAAGAATTTAACATTTAATTGGTTGAAATATATTCTAAGTTTAGTTGTAATTTCTTTTATCTTGAACTTTTCTTAGAGGTGCCATCACCTGATGAAGTGGAGGCCTATGTGGTTCTTCAAGAATGCCTTGAAATGCGAAAAAGATATGTATTCAATGAAGCAGTCGCTCCATGGGAAAAAGAAGTAATATCTGACCCCAGTACACCAAAACCAAATCCTGCACCATTTTATTTTACTCCTGAGCGAAAGTCTGATGTGAGTTCATACTTATGTTTCTCATATTCTGTGCCTCTACTACTTAGGGTTGTCATTTATTGTTCTCTTGTGGTCATAAACATGCTCTGTTTTCTGCAGCATTATTTTGAGATGCAAGATGGAGTTATTCATGTTTATCCAAACAAAGACTGTAAGAGACTTCAATGCTACACCTTTCTTGTTTTTCATGATTCTCAAAGTTCCATCTTCTGTCGGATATTTTATGCATGTATGAATTTTCATTTTTTCTTCATTTATATTTCCGATCAGCAAGAGAAGAGCTTTTCCTTGTTGCGGATGCGACAACCTTCTTCACTGACCTGCATCACATACTTCGAGTAATTGCATTAGGAAATATGAGAACTTTATGTCATCATCGGCTGCTTCTTCTGGAACAAGTAAATACTTATTTTATGAATAATTACGAACGACTAAAATGCATTCTTCCGTTTTTCAATAGCCACCCGATCCTTAACATTATACACTTATTGGTACTGTTCAGAAATTCAATCTTCATTTGATGCTTAATGCGGACAAGGAATTCCTAGCTCAGAAAAGCGCACCGCATCGTGACTTTTATAATGTTAGGAAAGTGGATACACACGTTCATCACTCAGCATGCATGAACCAAAAACATCTTTTAAGGTTCATAAAGTCAAAGTTGAGGAAAGAGCCTGATGAGGTAAAGTTTGGTTATGTTTGCTGATGTGTTGTCAAGTTCTCTTATCTGGATTCCATGACAAACATGATATGCTTTTTCTTCTTTTTGACACTAAATCCTAATCCTTGCCATGTAAGTAATGGTCCAGTTTTTTGTCTGCAATTGATGTTGACTTCATACTTATCTAGTTATCTATATGATGATAAGGATGCAAAATTTATTTACTAATGATTTAGCTTTCATGTTCTCTTAATCAGGTTGTAATATTCCGGGATGGGACATACTTGACCCTGAAAGAAGTTTTTGAGAGCTTGGATTTAACTGGGTAGGAAATTTACTGGTTTATTTTCATCTCATCTGCCTTCAACATCCTGCCCCCACCACACCCTACATCCCACCCCTCTCCCCCCACCCCTACAAAAGCTAATAATAATAATTTCTTTCGATAATTTTTATTTAAGGTTATATACATGTGTAATATGATCTTTCTTAATATTGTTTGAACAGGTATGACCTGAATGTTGATCTCTTGGATGTTCACGCAGACAAGAGCACCTTTCATCGCTTTGATAAGTTTAACCTTAAGTATAATCCCTGTGGTCAAAGTAGGCTGAGGGAAATTTTCCTTAAACAGGATAATCTTATTCAAGGTATATCCTGGTTGTTACCTCATTTATTAGGCTATGCAAGATGTGATACCTTTAACTCATCTTCTTAAGGAAGATTATATGGTTCTCTTTAACTTATGTAATCCACACTTAATTTACATCTAAAACTCAGTTAAAAGAGCTACAATTGGAATTTACTACCTTCTTCAAATCTTTCCTTAGTTCATTATTCCTAGCGTTTGTCAATTGTTTTGGAAATTAGTACTTGGAACTTCATGTCTTATGTATTTCTTGTCATTATATGTCGATAAGTAGAATATCCAAATCAACTGGATGTCATTTTAGAGGTTTTAGGCATTTTTTTAATTAATCAACTACTAATTGTGCTTGTTTGTCTTTACTAGATTGATAGATGATTCCTGATGTTGCAATGTGTTCTTTTTTTGATTGAATTGGATGTGACTTTCCATTATTCATTAAATAATTGTAGTATTATTGCTTTATTGTAAAACAGGGCGTTTCCTTGCTGAGCTGACAATGCAAGTGTTTTCTGATCTTGAAGCAAGTAAATATCAGGTGCTTCCCTTACCTTCTTATATTGAATCATAACTGCTCAGAAGAACTTTGTCTTTTTCTTGGAAGCTATGGTAGTGTAGGGCCGTAGTTCTGAAACTTCAAATATATTTTTCCCTGATAAATTATTCAACTTGTTAACAAAACAGTACCTGTTTCTTCTTTTTTAATTTTTCATTTATTTATCCCTTGGGGTTATTATCTATGTTTATGATTTTTTTCCTCCTGTAGTTCAGTTACAACTTACAAGAGGTTAGATAATAGAGAGTTGTGATATCCCTTGTTGCGTGCACACATGCATAGACAACATATTTCTAGGGACTTGTATATCATTGATAATTAGCCATGGCTGATACTCAATTTATTTTCTGCAGATGGCAGAATATCGAATATCGATATATGGAAGGAAGCAAAGTGAGTGGGACCAGCTGGCAAGTTGGATTGTGAACAATGAATTGTACAGTGACAATGTTGTGTGGTTAATTCAGGTACTGACAGAAACTCTGAAATCCCATTTTAAATGTTAAAATTTTATTATTGAGTGAGAATAGTTTGTTTTAGATTAAATTTAATGCTTCACCCCTCACTCTTTCCATCCTGTTTCTGCATGTGAGTGTATGTGCACATATTGTGCTAATTAGTTCCTGCACATCATTGGTGGTCTTTCCACTTCATATCAGAGGTTATATATCTAGAAAAGATGATTTTCTTACATTAATCTATACATCGTTGTACATTTGTATATGCTTGGCCCCAGAATGTGACTTGTAGCTATCGGTGGGGGCCATTCTGTTCACAATGAAGCATTAATTTCTATTTCTTGCTTTTGATTGATCCCTTTCATGATTTGTTTTTTCCTTTTTGGTGTTATACTGCCTGAATTTTACTTCTTCAAGGCATTAGTAAAAAGAATATCAAAGAATTTCATGGTTTTTGGTTATTGTTTTCTGCTCTGAGATTCCAATTAGACAAGTATAATGTTAATGTTGTTAATACACGCCTGTTCTTGATGTGGAATTGTCTTCTGTTTACCAGCTTCCAAGGCTGTACAATATATACAAAGAAATGGGGATTGTGACGTCCTTCCAGAACATTCTTGACAATATCTTTATCCCACTATTTGAGGTTACTGTGGATCCGGATTCCCACCCGCAGTTGCATGTTTTCTTGAAACAGGTTTGCTATCCATTCTGTGTAAAATCTTCTGATTTACATATTATAGGCTTGTTCTGGTGATCTACTGTAGTAATTCAAAATGCTTCATGTCTTCATTTTCTTTATGTCATGTCCTATATCTTTTTATTCTTGTATTTTATTTTACTATTATTGTTTAAACTTCTAAACTTTTGCCGCTAAGATTCTATGATGTTTACTTGTCACCTGTAATTCAGGTTGTTGGGTTGGATTTGGTTGATGATGAAAGCAAGCCCGAAAGACGCCCAACAAAACACATGCCCACACCAGCTCAATGGACCAATGTATTCAATCCAGCATTTTCATACTATGTGTATTACTGTTATGCTAACCTCTACACATTAAACAAGGTGTGTATTCTTATCTGCAAGCTATCATATTTTAATAGCAGTAACATTTTGGGTATTGAAGATCATTTCTTCTCTGTTTTTTTCACTTAGAAGGAAAGAACAAAATATTGTTGCTTGTGATCATTCAATTTTGTCTCCCTTAAATCACTACTCTCGAATGAGTAAAACTTCTAGGCTAATCTATTTAGGATTACTCTCTAGCACTTCTTCCTTTTGAGGGGGAAGTAGTAGGTATTTCTCTTTTCCTCACATGGGTTTGTAGCCTCTTTTTTTTTTTTTTTTTGGATGCACCTGTTACTAGATGTTATTGTCCTAATTTTGGCGTTTTAAGTGCTAACTTGTTAGATATCACTCTTCAGCTTCGCGAGTCAAAGGGTATGACAACTATCAAATTCCGCCCGCATTCAGGAGAGGTACTCATAGAAACTTTTTCCTTTTTGATTAAAATATCTTATAGTAGATTCCTCAAGTCTGATATTTTCAGGCTGGTGACATTGACCACCTTGCTGCAACATTTCTTACGGCTCAAAATATTGCGCATGGAATCAATTTGAGAAAATCTCCTGTACTTCAGTATCTCTATTATTTGGCTCAGGTAATAAGAGAGAGGAGTCTTTTGTCAAATTGATGTTATCAAATATTTATTTGAAATAATTAATTTGTTGTGTCTTGGTTCAGATTGGTCTGGCCATGTCTCCTCTGAGCAACAACTCCTTGTTTCTAGACTATCATAGGAATCCTTTTCCCATGTTTTTCCTACGGGGTCTCAATGTTTCACTTTCAACTGACGATCCACTCCAAATTCACCTAACTAAAGAACCTTTGGTGGAAGAATATAGCATAGCTGCTTCTGTGAGTGTCTCTCTCTCTCTCTCTCTCTCTCTCTCTCTACAATAACTTTCAAGTGCGGGATCCCACACGAAATTCAACTACAGTATCCTGCACTTGAAAGTTATTTTATATATATATATATATATATATATATATATACATACACACACATATCACCCTGAGCAGCATATGAAACATATATTGTTGCTAGGGTTAATAACTGTAAAGCTCTTGTCCTGTAGGTGTGGAAGTTGAGTTCATGCGATCTATGTGAGATTGCTCGTAATTCAGTCTACCAATCAGGTTTCTCACATGCTTTGAAGGTACTTACTCTTATCCACACTATGATTGTAGATGCTGATAGCTTTAAGAAAGGACGGTGATTTGGTGCTTTCTTCTTCAATTATGAGGAGCAATGTTGGAGTAATAAAACCTTGAGCATCATTAATTTATTTTATTATTTGTTTTGATGCATTTTCACCTCTACACAGTGGATCTGAATTACTAAAATTTCTGTTTCAGTCACATTGGATTGGATTAGAGTACTATAAAAGAGGACCTGCTGGAAATGATATTCATAGGACAAATGTGCCTCATATCCGGATTGAATTCCGAAACACGGTACAAATTCTTTTTCTCGTTTATTGCTTCATGTTTTGCCTCCCCATAGTGTTCCAAATTTTGGCCACCTGTGCTTTCGTCTAACGTTAATAATAGCAACTATAAAATCACGATTTTATTGCATTGTCCAATAGTACTGATATTCATTGGTGTTCGCTGTTGCAAAAGTAATGCATAACAGAAATAAGTAACCGGTGTTATTGCAGATCTGGAGAGAGGAAATGCAACAGGTTTATTTGGGCAAAGCAATCATCCCCAGAGAAGTAGACAAGTGATATGCAAAGCGCTATCACTTAATCAATACTTATGACAATGGTCATATGATTATAATATAGGTAGACATGTGATGAAGCTTGTGATTTTTCTTGAGAGTTTAATCAGATAATCTGAAGTCTGAACACCCTCCTATGAACTTTCACTTGCAGTGTCATCATTGTGAGGGGATTATATACTCAGGTCCTGAAAGGCTGAAAAATGGCTTGGGACAAGCGACAAGCTGAGAACTTACACACAAAGGGAGGAAGGAGGATAAGGATATGGTGATGTGCGAATATGTACGACTTTGGTTGGTAGAGCCTATAGCGACAAGATGCCGGTCTGGTATCTCTTATCAAATAACGACATGGATAACTTGTATCATCATTTAGCTTAAAGTTATACGAGCAATAATATCACTATCTCGGGCAGAATTTTGTACTCTGCAGTTTTATATAAAATTTCATGCTTACCTGTGGCAAGGAGAGAGAGTTCTCTTGCTTCGTCAATTTTGTTGTGCAAGTTTTATCATCAAGAGCTTTTGGCCATTCTCATGAACAAAATAGAAACCGAGGCTTTTAAAGTTCTGAGATATTACTGAAATGGGAGCATATGTTTTGCTTCCATCTCATCTCTAATACAGGATCACATTTTAAATCAACTAAATGATTTCGAATACACCTGAACTTAACCTTCCTCGGCTTACAATTAACTGTTATAGAAACACAACAGTTATTTCTGAGTCCCAGAGAGGTTTTTAATCTTATATGCCTCAAGTATACCACGTTGTTACATAAATATTTATTAGTTTGAACTTAATTTCCCTTGCTGTTGTGTCATCCCTATAAGTTCAAACAGGCCAGATACTAATGTAGTGAAATGGTGAAAATCTTCAATACACCCTATAGCCAATTATATCCTGTCAAGCTAATCATGCGTGTTTTCTATACAAAGTAACATAAATTTTAGTAGCCAAGTACTGTGCCTTGGAAGATTTTCTCAAAAAGATGAAAAATTGATTCCTGGTAGCTGGCTAAGCTGCCCAAAAAGTCGGTGACTTGGTATATAACAATGCGATTAGATACTCTCAACACCTATCTTGGCTTTGCAGAGTTCAAATCTCTTCACCATATAAATTCCCACAAACTCATGCAACAATGTGAGCAATGAATCTAATAGATCAAGTGCCTCATAAGTATGTCTGCTTTTTGTTCTTGATATATAATAACGAACTTATGAATCATTGCAAACAAGAACTTATGAATCATTGCAAACAAAAATTCTCTTGATGGTTCAAAATCTCTTACAAATTTCCAATCCAAGTAAAACAATAGTCCTTAATGGAAAATGTGATCATAATAACTTGAGCGAAAACATGAAAAATGAATTCCGACGAAAAATTGAAGCTCGGAGCACTTAATAATTCAGCATACAATGAGTATTACATGCAAGTGAACAAAACTATAATCCTAGTTTTTGTACTGTTTTATCTCTTTGGTTATGCCCTCAGCCAGTGAGTCAACATCATTATTCTTCCCAAAAAATTTCACAAATTCCATTTTAGGACTCATTAAGTACCTGCAAAAGATGAGATAAGATTGTCAGACGAATTAATCACAAGCATCATTTCGAGACCATCTACTCCGGTACATAATGCAAGAACAAAAACAAAAATCCTCCTAATTTTTGTTTATCTTCTGATCGGTAAAAAATAACCAGTTTAGTGAGGGACAAGTTGACCGAGGAACAAAGTAATGGAAAGGTACAGAAGAAATAGTAGTGATGTAAATCAATATAAGAAATCATAACATTATTATGTTCATCTCTTTTCAGGAAAACAGGAAGGTGAGAATTGTTAAATGGAAAATCATTTGGTCCGGAATAAGAGTTTGTTCAATTTACAGGATGACATTTATCACTATATATATTAAACAAGTCAATAACGAAACACACAAGCAATGGACAGAGATTATGACAAACAAACCACTCATACACACAAACAAAATTTAAATGAAACAAAAACTAGAGAAAGATGATACACACAAGACTATGGAGTGATCAACAAGATAGTCTGAATCCTCCTCTGCTGTCTTCATATAGTAAACTCGATATGCACGAGCAACGTTTTTTATCTCATCCGGCTTCCCAGTTAACCCAATCAATTTTGGATGAAACTCTGAGGTATTGAAAAAAACATGGAAACTAAACTTAGATTGACCAAATCATTGTTTGTATATACAAATAAATTTAGCATTCTCAGAAAAGCACCAAGTAAGAAGCACCTTTGACATACTCCCGGACTTGCTCAACAGTATCTCTCTCAGGATCAACGGAGATGAACACAGGCACAATCTCAATCCCCGCTTTTTCTTCTGCAAGCATAGAAGCAATAATAACCATTACATAATCACAAATATGGCAACTAGGAAAAAACAAACTAACACCTAAATCAACTTCAGGTATGACCATTATTTGTTTAAATGGGAATGTTTTCTGTGGAACATTAAGAATCAGAGAGTTGTAGAGATAAATAAGTGTTACTACAGTATTGTTGAAACACACCAAATCCACAAAAAAGAATTAAAACTTACTTATTTTATCAACTGCAGCAGCTAGTTTTTGCAACTCATCCGGGCAAATATCAGGGCAGTGAGTGAAGCCAAAATATACCAATGTCCAATTCCCTACAAAGTCTTTATCAGTTACATTCTTCCCGTCATGGTTTATGAGATTAAATGGCCCCCCAATGGCTGCTTTTCCCACAGACGGTCCTTGTTTTACAGCTTGTGAAGCATTGTTTATTTCTGTAAAAATGAAAGGTCAGTCAATAACTACAAAATAAAAAAAAATCTCTCATCTAATGCATGAAACATTTGTTGTATTAGAGGACATGGAATATCCAGCAGGCTAGAACCAGGACCTTGGTTCAGTTCATCAAGTAATCTGAGACCACAGCATTACAATCTAAATAACTCAATAAATAATAATAATAAAAAGTTAGCTGGCAAATGGCTCCAAAACATTGGCTGATTTTTATGGCATAAACATGCGTAGAATCAGTGCCACCTAAACGATGTCCACGATATGAGAGCTGTGGCAGAAATTTAATTTGTTGGTAATTCAATGCTTAACCTATGGAATAGACAATTCAAGGAGCTATTGACAGCACTACCCTGCAACCGTGGTAGACGTTGCAGGGAATCCAAACCATCCATATACGTAGGATATTTCATATTAGTTGACTGTATATGCAGTTCAGGTTTTAACACGGAGGAACTGTAGACTACATGGTTCCATAAATTCATAAATATTAAAATCAAGTTATCACAACCTAATTCAATTTTTTCTTCCAAACTGTCAAATAATTAGCAACGGAACACACTAGGAATCAGTAAAATGAGACTTTAAAAAACAGAAGTCTTTACTTGCAATTAGCAACATAATTTAATGTAATTAGTTAGTGATTGGCCACCTATAGGTACTTATTTTTATAAATTGTAATTGCAATGGAAACAGACATAAAATGCACTGCCAATATTCAAAACTCACCATAGAAATCTACCTTCAATATGTTGTTTCTTTTGCTTGTCATAGTACCATATTATTCCAGCTCCAGTGATTACCAGTAGCAGAAAACTCAACCACGAAACCGGCTGTGAAGCGGAAAAAGAAAAAGGCAAACTCAAAAATCAGCATTAGAAACCAAATTTTATTTTATTTTTTATTTAAAAAAGGAGAATAATTACCCCGCCGCGAACAGATTTTCCGCCATCGCTTTTGCTTTGATTCGAATCACCAAACTTTTCGCCTCCTTCATGATCAGCATTTGAGCTACTTTTCGGCTCCGTTTTTTCGGGTTCTACATTGGTATTTGCAGAGCTAGTACTCAACAACAATCTCCGATTAATCAACAGAGATTGGAATCCAAAAATCTGTAACAAAGTAACAAACATATATAACAATAAAATTAATAAGAAAAAATTTACGGATTTGGTTGGTAGCGATGATTTGGGAGGAAGCGACGAGAAATGACGAGAAGACGAACTCAACTGATTGAACTGACGGCAGAATCCGACGCTGAAGAGTATCGGCGACTGGAAGTGACGGAATCGTCGATCGGCATTGAGTGAGAGTGTGAAAAGTGAAACAACGACGATAAACGTTTCGAAGACAACTGGCGTTTCTCGTTATAGTAGTGGCCATGCTCTTCTTCACAGAATCTTGATTTCTCTGTAATTTTTTGTCAAAACTTAAACCCAAGGTAGGTACAAGGGGTTTTTGATCTTTATTTTGTTGAAATTTCATTTTCATCCTTATATCTTTTTTGAATTTTCAGTTTTGGACTCGAATGGGCTTCAGATTGTCTTAGGATTTGGGCCCACTTTAACTGGTTTACATCGTTTTTCATTTTATTTTATTTTTTGTCGATTTTTGATGTAATCTTTAATTAAATTTATAATTTTTTGAACGAGAAGTAATTTTTATTTTACTAACAATGTTTTATTAAAAGAACTAAGAAATTACAAGCTAGAATGGCAGTCGAATATACTAACACAGAGTAGAATCCTCTATCTAGAGTTGACAATGTTTACGAAATTAGAATGAATTTAAATGTCGAATTTAGATGTTATTGTAGAATACAGTTTTGTAACAATTTGTTTATTTATTTAGGAATATATTCTACTTTTGATTTACTATTTTTTCTTTTCGTTTAAAAATACTAATTTTTAGATGTAATATACATATGTAAACTATATTTAAGAGCAAATAGGCCTTTTTAACCATAAATTAAGAGGTTTGATTGTTTTTAGCCCAAATTAGTGTTTTGATTGTATTTGTCAAATAATCCACTTTTTGGACAAAAACACCCTCCAGTAAAAAGGAATTCAAAACGATTAAAAAACAAAAGGGGAGGGAATTCAAAACGATTAAAAAACAAAAGGAGAGAGGAGAGAGAACAGTTGTGTTCAGTTTTGAAACGAAAGAAGAGAGAGAAGAGAGAGAAGAGAGAGTAGCGAAATCTGGGATTTTGAAATCAAAGAAAAGAGAGGAGACCAGCAGCAGAAGAGGAAATCGATGCAGACGGCGAGCAGTTCTGGGGGACCCACGGCGATCGACGAACGAGCGACGGCGGAGAATGACCAAGCGACGGCGACGACGGAGAGAGAACGAGCGACGGTGGAGAATGACCAAGCGACGGCGAGCCTTTCTGGCGGAGAAGAAGTTGCTGGACGAGCGACGGCGAGCCTTTCTGGAGGAGAAGAAGTTGCTGGACAGGTTTTTACTTCTTTTAATTTGTTAATTAATCTCTAATTTTTTGGATTTTTGAATTTGAATTGGGTCTATAATTGTTTTGTTTTTCTGAGGAATGAGCGTATAATACGGCAATTTCGGATAGTAATGTTGCATTTTGTTGTTGTCAATTTAGATGTTTTTTTAAAAAATATTTTTGTTGAAAATCAGATTAATTTAGATGTTTTGTGAAAAGAGGTGTGGATTTGGATGGTGAACATGTAGAGTGGAGTGAGTTTTGAGGTTTGGTTTGCTCTACTGGAAGGGCGCTGTCAGGGAGGGAGTCGTTTTTTGGAGTGGTTTGTGTGGGGTGTTGTTGGTGGTTTGTGTTCTGTTTTGCTGTTGCTTGTTGGGTGCTGTGTTGCTGTTGCTTGTTGGGTTGGTGGTGGGTGTGTGTGTTTACATTTATAAGGGTATTTAACTGGATAGTTTGAATAAAACTTGATAGCAGCATTCAAGATTCAAACAACATTCAAATACAGGTGGGTGTCGCCACAAACTATCTTGTAGTCAAGAAAATAGAGTTAAAACAAGTTTGGAATGGGAAAACTGTGCAAAGCAAGGGTGAATTTTTTGAGTTGGGAAGAAACTAGTCGTATATGTTGTTAGTGGCTGTGATTGATCGCATGGTGACACTTGGGTTCTAAAAAAATCATCATGCAGCTGCACATGAGGTGGTAGTATTGGCTGCAGGTTGCAATGGCGCATGTGGCTACGTGTTAGGTTAGGTTAGATTGTAAAAGGTTAGCTACTGTTGATATTTCCACTATATCTAATCAGATTGTGAAAGATGAGTAGCTTAACTTGCTGCGAGTTATATGTGGTCATGAGCTTGTTTGTGAAAATGGGACTATTTTATATATTATTACTAAGTTTAATTGAAGCTATATGTTGTGCCTCTTGGTGCATAAATATAGGGTTGGTGTGTTCTGGTGGTGCTTTCTGGTGTGTTTTGTTGGGTGCTTCTGTGGTTTGATGTTTGTTTGCTGCGTGCCTTGCCTTGTGGGCGGTTTCTGGCCTTGGGGTTTTTGCTGATTGTTTCTAGTGTTTTGATGTTGTTTGGGCTTTTGTCCCTTGTTTTTTGCTGTTAAAAAAAATAAAAATTTAGATGTTCTGTAAAAAAATTAAAATTTATATTTTCTATTATTTGGATAACAAGATCTTCCCTTGAATCAAGTGCACCTATTGTAGCATGAATTTAGTAAAATTTATAGCGAATATATTGGTTTTGATGGAAATATTGGTGATTCAAATATGTGGAAGTTTGGATGGAAATATAGGCAATATATTCAAAATATTGCCGATATCTTTAAAACATTGAAGATATTCAATAATAATTTTTAACGAAACCCTAAATTTTTTATATTTACTTTCTTGTTTTGGCATCTATCCTATCTATAAGTGTTATGATTTCTCTTCAAAATTTGGTTATCAGTGTGGGTTCAATTGGTTGTGTTCTGGAAATTGATCGTATTTGCCTGTCTTATTTATATGGCTTGATTCTATATATTGGTTGCATATTGGACTGGTATTTTAGTGTTATGGATTTGAGTGATTTAACATACAAGTTGGGAAGGCATGCTTTCTTTGTTTATGAAAGGGGACGAATTATTTGAACATTTTCTGGCAGGCAGTGTTTGTTAATTGCCTGGTGTGGTTAATCGTTTTTTGCCTGGTGTGTTTAATCGTTTTTTACCTGGTGTGTTTAATTGTTTTTTGCCTCGTGTGTTTAATTGTTTTTTGACTGGTGTGTTTAAATGTTTATTGCTTGGTGTGTTTAATTGTGTTTTGCCTGGTGTGTTTAATTGTTTTTTGCCTGGTGTGTTTAAATGTTTAATGCGTGGTGTGTTTAATTATTTTTTGCCTGGTGTGTTTAAATGTTTAATGCGTGGTGTGTTTAATTGTTTAATTGCCTGGTGTGTTTAATTGTTTTTTGCCTGGTGTGTTTAATTGTTGAATAGCAGTGTGGTGTGTTTAATTCTTCGATGTGCCCTGGTGTGTGTAATGTTTTTTTCCGTAGTGTGTTTAATTCTTGAAACATTGTGTTTTTAATTAATTGAACCCAACTTATTTGAATTGTGCAGATGGAAAATATCGACTATGAACAGTTTCTCAAGGTCAAAAGAAATAAATGGAATGAAGAAGCATTAATCAATGTGGGTTGTCGGTTAAAGAACATAGCAACTATAGAGAATATCATACGCAAGGAAGGGAAGCACAAGGAATTCATGTCCAGTTGCTTCAAGCAATTCACCAACTTCCCACAAAACTCGTTGTTCTCAGCTACGGTTGTGCACGGTGTACTATTGAGGGAAATTAGAATAGAAGGTGCGACTGAGAACGAATTGTTTATTTCCTTTGGTGGTAAGAAGGCAAGATTTGGATGTAGGGAATTTTGTTTGGTTACTGGTCTTCGGTTCGGCGAACTCTCAGAGATTATAAACACGCCGTACGTGGCAAATGCAAACGGCATCCATAAGCGGTATTGGCCTGGACAAGAAGGCGAGGATTTGAAAGTGTGTACAGTCTATGAACGGTTTTTAAAGCGCAAATTCAAGGACCCTGATGATTCGCTGAAGATGGGACTGTTTTTGATAGCAAACAATGTTCTAATTGGTCAACCATTAGATAAAAAAGTCACCAATTGGCTTTTTAATTTGGTTGATGATTTGGACGCATTCAACTCTTTTGCATGGGGTCATTATGTTTTTAAGATGACGATGCACTACTTGAGGCACGGATTTCGATCGAGAAACTCCAATAAAGGGCATGGCAAGGTCAGGTATCGGTTATACGGCTTCCCATGGGCTGTTGAGGTTAGTTCTGCTTACTATATTTCTTTACTTAATATTGGCTTATAAATTAGAAGTTATTAAGTTTTATAGTTTTCATAACTTGTCATTTTTAGGTATGGGCGATGGAGGCTGTGGGCACTCTGATAGATGGGTTTGGCATTAGATTGCAGCATACATTGCCTAGGATGAGGTGTTGGACACTGAAAAAGAGGCCTCGAAATGGCGTGCAAATAATTTCAGATATTGAAGCTAATATTCGTGCTGGGAAGGTGGGTTATTTGCATAGATATATATCAATTTATGTTATGAAATTGCTTACAACATTTTACCTACTGTCTTTAATTCATTTACACTGGTGTGTTTAATTCTTTGAGCAACACTGGTGTGTTTAGTCTAATATGCCTAGTGTGTTTAGTCGTTTTTCGTAGTATGTTTAATCTATCTTGGCTGGTGTGTTTAGTACTTTTTTCCTGGTGTGTTTAGTACTTTTTGCCTAGTGTGTTTAATTCATTATGCCTAGTGTGTTTAATTCACCATGCCTGGTGTGTTTAATTCACCATGCCTGGTGTGTTTAGTACTTTTTGCCTAGTGTGTTTAATTCATTATTCCTAGTGTGTTTAGTCGTTTTTTGCTGGTGTGTTTAATTCATCATGCCTGGTATGTTTAGTTCTTTTTACCTAATATGTTTAATTCATCAAACCTGGTGTGTTTAGTCCTTTTTGCATAGTGTGTTTAATTCATTATGCCCGGTGTGTTTAGTAGTTTTTGCCTGATGTGTTTAAATCATAATGCCTGGTGTGTTTAGTCATTTTGTCCTAGTGTATATGCCTGGTGTGTTTAGTCCTTTTTGCATAGTGTGTTTAATTCATTATGCCCGGTGTGTTTAGTCGTTTTTGCCTGATGTGTTTAAATCATAATGCCTGGTGTGTTTAGTCATTTTGTCCTAGTGTGTTTAATTCATCATGCCTGGTGTGTTTAGTCCTTTTTGCCTACTGTGTTTAATTCATCAAACCTAGTGTATTTAATTCATAATGCCTGGTGTGTTTAGTCATTTGTCCTAGTGTGTTTAATTCATCATGCCTGGTGTGTTTAGTCCTTTTTGCTTAGTGTGTTTAATTCATCAAGCCTGGTGTGTTTAACTCATTAAGTCTGGTGTGTTTAGTCGTTTTTTTCTAGTGTGTTTAGTTTATCATGATGCCTGGTGTGTTTTGTAATTTTTGCTTGGTGTGTTTAATTGCTTTTGACATTATTACAGGTTCAGGTCTTGGAGGAATTGAAGCCAACAGATGACGAGGTTGGAGCAGATTATTGGGTGGGGGTAGACTTCGATATGTCCATGGGTCCACAATTTATACCTCTAGTGGAAATGAAAGAAAAGAATGAGTTGTTGGACGATGGTGACGATGGTGGTGATGGTGATGGTGGTGAAGTAGGTGAGGGTGGTGATAGAGATGATGTTGGTGAGGGTGGTGATAGAGATGATGTTGGTGATAGAGGTACTCGTGGTCAGAAGAAAAAGCGGAAGGCACCAAAGCAGAAAAAAAAGGCATCTGCCAAGAAGCAACATAGGGAAACAGTACCAATCACCAGACTTGGTGAAGAAGATCCACTTCCCTCTCCATATTCACTTGGATATACACGTACTCAACGTGACGATCCACTTTCTGTAGGCTTTACACCAGGATATACACAGACCCTACCCGAAGGCATGGTACACACACCGTATCCACCTCGGTCATCCTTTATGCAACCACCCCAACAGGAACCTCGATCTAGGGTAAGTAGAATCAAATGCTGTTTTTTATTTATTTATTTCATGTTTTCGTTTAATAATTTTTTAATTTACTAACGTGCATCCTGTATTTTTTAAATGTAAACTTTAGGATGATGATAGGATAAACGAATTGTTAGAGGCAGTGAAGGCACTTCCAGATTTAATGAAAGACATTGTCAAAGGAGAGGTCTCACAACTTCCGGGTGTGCTTAAAGGCCTCATGCAAGAGAAACAGTCGACTCGTGGTCAAAACAACAATGAGGTATTCCATAGTGGTTCTATGTTATAATATGTATTATTTGTGTGAGGAAAAAATGATGAATATTTGTTTCAACGATTCTTGCGTGTTGTAGGCACCTTCGACCGATGTTAGAGATCCGAGTTCGCATATTGAGCAGGCGGTGGATGCGAACGTGTCAATTGAGCAAGAGGTGAGTCCCTCAGGCCGCCAGAAGGACAGGGACGAGGAGGGGTTGGTTGGTGGGGATCTTACGGTCAGTTACAACTATGCTTTGGAGGAGGATCGATCGCTCCGTCTTAGGCTCCGATCATATTACTGCTCCTCTCCATTTTTTGACCCGACACGGGCCTCAGCGACGAAACGTGCACAAGAGAAGCGCAAATATGAGGAGTTCAAGAAGAAAAAAACCCCACTTCGGTATGTTTTGGTTTTAAATATATCAATTCAGATGCTTTGTTGTTTAATGACTAAAACAATAATGATTTATTTGTTTACATTGAGTTCAGGCGAAACGTGGGAACGGAGGAGTCCGTTGATAAGTCTTTTTTTGTGGAATTGGAAGATCCGAAGACATGGTTGTCTACTGACGTAAGTACACATTTTGTCTTACTTTTTGTTATCTTGATAGGCCTTTTTGTATCCAATATTCGTTATCCATTGTTTTATACAGCACATCAATGCATACATGAGCTTGTTGGCGAAAAGGATGGAATCTGACCCGGATGAGTACAGACATAGCTTTGTTCTACTTTCTTCTGAATTTTATGTAAGTTTGATAATTAGTTGGGAATGAGTATGTGTTTTTGAATAGTACTAAGATGTATTATTTCAACTGTCAATGACTCATAAATCTCATTTGTTACAGACAAAAGTCAAGGTCGAATGGAATAGGATAATTGAGGCTGATAACGAAGCTGGATCTTCATTCGATGCACTTGAGTACGAATGTCCGGAGGATTGGATTGAATATGGTCGTGGTAACAGACCGGGATGGGGACGACCATGGTGGTTGTATACACAAGTGAGTAACATGAACAATGCAGTTGTTGATTCTTTAATCTCGTTACATAAATTTATCTCTTAATTTTTACATTATAATTATTTGTCATAATCAATGCAGTTGTTGATTCCGTGTTGTGTGGGGGAACCCGACGGTCATTGGATTTTATGCAAAGTGAATCTACTTGACCGTCACATTGGAATATTTGACCCAACTGCAACAAAAAAGAAAAAGAAGAATCCCTTTGAGCGTTTCAGACAAGTAATGCCACTACGGCGATTGCTTCCAAGTATAATGAATAGATGTGGTTTCTATTCGAGTAGGAGTGAAAAACCACGAGGAAGTATGTTCACTGTTGGTGTATCCAGTAATCCAAAGATTCCACAACAAGTCGACGACTGCAGTTGTGGAGTATTTATTGCCAAGTATGCAGAAACAGCCATTGTGAAGAAGGCTGATTGGAACTGGGGCCAAAAGGAAATGGCCGACTACCGAAAAGAACTTGCATTCCAAATATTTATTAACAGTGTTGTATTTAAGTCTCCCATGCAGCAGTAGACTTTGTGTTAACATTTGCAATTCTAATTTTGCTACACTTTGTGTTCCTAACTATATTTTTGATACACTGATATTTATGAATGAATGAAATTAATGTTAGAGTAAATATAAATAAATTAGTGTATAATTATTGAGTAGCAATGTGGTGTAATTGTTGAATAGCACTGTGTTTATTTGTGTGTTGAACAACGCAGTGTGGTGTGTTTAATTATTAACACTGGTGTGTTTAATGGGTTCAGCAACACTAGTGTGTTTAGTCCATTTGGCCTGGTGTGTTTAGTCAATTTGGCCTAGTTTGTTTAGTCCATTTGGCCTGGTGTGTTTAGTATTTTTTGTTGGTGTGTTTAGTCATTATTGCCTGGTGTGTTTAGTCGTTATTGCCTGGTGTGTTTAATCCATTATACCTACTGTGTTTAGTCCAATTTGCCTGGTGTGTTTAGTATTTTTTGCATGGTGTGTTTAATTCATTATGCCTAGTGTGTTTAATATTTTCTGCTTGGTGTGTTTAGTCGTTATTGCCTGGTGTGTTTAGTAGTTTTTGCTTGGTGTGTTTAATTCATTTTTCCTAGTGTGTTTAGTCCATTTCTCCTGGTGTGTTTAGTCGTTATTGTCTAGTGTGTTTATTAGTTTTTGCTTGGTGTGTTTAATTCATTTTGCCTAGTGTGTTTAGTCTATTTTGCCTGGTGTGTTTAATCGTTATTGTCTAGTGTGTTTAGTCCATTTAGCCTGGTGTGTTTATTCGTTTTTGCTTGGTGTGTTCAGTCCATTTTGCTCGGTGTGTTTAGTAGTTTTTGCTTGCTGGGCAGCAAGATGGAGGAAGTCGATTAAACTCATTTTTATGGATTATGTTAACAACTTATTAGTATGTTAAGTGGGTTTTTTTTTTTTTTTTTTATTCTTTATGATATGTTTTGGAACTTCTTTTTTTTTTTTTTTTTTTTTTTTATAACTTGTGGTTGCTGTTGCCTTTTTGACTTTCTTAGTGTGTTTAGTCATTTTGCCTTGTGTGTTTTATTACTTTTTTTCTGGTGTGTTTAGTTGTTTTTGCATGGTGTGTTTAGTGGTTTTTTCTTGGTGTGTTTAGTCCATTTTTCCTGGTGTGTTTAGTATTTTCTGCTTGGTGTGTTTAGTCGTTATTTCCTGGTATGTTTAGTAGTTTTTGCTTGGTGTGTTTAATTCATTTTGCCTAGTGTGTTTAATATTTTCTGCTTTGTGAGGTTTTGGATAATTTTTGTTTGAGAATGCTAGTAGGTGGTTGCTGTTGCCTTTTTGACTTTCCTAGTGTGTTTAGTCATTTTACCTAGTGTGTTTAATCTGATTTTCCTGGTGTGTTTAATTATTTTTTGCCTGGTGTGTTTAGTCGTTTTTCCTGGTGTTTTGCCTCTTGAGCAGCAGCAGCAGTGACCTTCGCTGGTGAAGTGGTCGCTACCAGCTAGCCAACATGCCAGCGACCTAGTGTGTTTAGTCATTTTACCTAATGTGTTTAATTTGATTTTCCTGGTGTGTTTAGTTGTTCAGAAGCTGTTAACTGTTTCTTTCTACCAATAACAAATCTGACTTGTTTTCACCATAATGATTCATTTAAACATAACATAAAATCCAGTAAAATTAAAATAAATATCCAATACACACAATACTGAAACAAGAAAATCCGATACAACGAAAATAAAAATCCAATAAATTGTTTCAAGATCCTGCCATTTACTTGAAGCTCTGAGTTGTCCATTCAAGCAGCAGGTCAATGATGTTGGAACAAATATTACCCTGTAAAAATCATTCAAATAAAATAAACATTACGCTAAATATGACCAATGATGCAATTACGTTAATCCTGATAAGTCGTACCTCATTCAACATCATTGTCTGCATCTGTAAGGTTATCAAATGGCCGTGTTGGACACGTCCTTATGTTGTGTCCCTCTTGTTTACATGACTTGCACTTACGACGTTGAGGAGGTTGAGGAGGTGGTGGTGGAACTATTGGTGGGTCGGGAACATTGACTTGCTGATCAGCAGGGGGGTTTGGACAGTTTTGCCTATTGTGGCCAGATTTCTTGCAAATGGGACAGTGCCTAGTCTTACTACCATGTTCGCCTGCTGATGGAATCCTAATCTTCCTCGGCCTACCAGCTTGAGCTCGCCACTCCGGTGGAAGAACAACTTCGGAACGTACTTCAGCAGGAGTATTCCATTCAGTAGGGTGTCCAACGGGAAATATGAGACCAGAATAGCTTTCCAACCAAGTGTTTGTTTTGTAAAAATCAGAACAGAAGTCCACAAATTTCTTTTTACAGAACCTACAAAGACAGGCAAACAAATATCATTATGTTGAATCATTAAAAAATTAAATTCATATAAATATTACGAGAATATATACCTTATAGCAGCTAGCGCATGAGAACAAGGCAATAGGTCATTCTGAAATTCCTTGCAAGTACAAGTCTTCTCAGATAGGTTTACTAACCCATCTTTTTCACCGTCCTTCACATTGAAATTAACATTATCTATTGGGCGCACCGTGTACTTATGTGAATATTCATTTTTTTTGGTTAATTTCTCGGTAGCCCACCGGGACAGTTGTGTTTCATTTTTAGATGCAATTTCACGACGTTCATGAAACCATTTTTGCATCATATCTCTAATGTACTCAACCAACGTTGTTATTGGCAATTGACGAGCATGCCGCAAACAATTGTTCATGCACTCCACGATGTTTGAAGTCATCCCCCGATAACGCCTAACCGGACAGTATGCACGAGACCATCTATGAGGCCCAACTCTCATCAGATAATCATATGCTCGCATGTTTATGCGGCTCAACTCCTGCATCTTCTCCAAGAACTCTGATTCTCGATGTGCCCTTGAAGCTTCATGGAACAAATTGCAAACAACCTGGCTTTTGAATCTATTCTTAAGGTTCATGTTCATATGAAAACCACAAAGGCCATGTGTTATTTCAGGGTACTGTCTAGCCATTGCTACCTTGATTGCAGGACTACGATCGGAGATAATGATACAATTTCCAGGACAACCTATTGCCTTTTTCAACTCTTTTAAAAACCAAGTCCATGAATCCTCGCATTCAACATCACCCCAACCATAAGCTAGAGGGAACACCTGATTGTTTGCATCTTGGCACGCTGCAATAAACATCACACCACCAAACTTACCCTTCAAATGAGTTGCATCAATGCAAATTGCAGGTCGTATACTGGTATGAAACCCATTAAGTGAAGCACTGAGAGCAATAAACAAATATTCGAATTGGTGAGCATCGTTTGTCTTTATTGCTGTTACAGTACCAGGATTCACACGCTTCAATTCGTGGCAGTATGCAGGCAACAACTGATATGACATATCAGGAGGGCCAAAAACATTATTTTCAGCATGTTCTTTTGCCTTCCATGCCTTGGTATAATTTAAACGAAGGCCATATTCCACTTGCATATCGGTCATGATTTCTTTTGGTTTCAAAGATCGACCATTAACTGCAAGTTTCGGTGAAAGCATTTCACCAATAAGCCATGCACTTGCTTGACGGTAACGGTTGTGCAAACCATCAATTGTACAACTGTGATCTCGCTCAAATATCCGAACGATCCAATAATTTCCACCTTCCATCTTAACCGCACGTAATTGAAATTTGCACCCAGGATCCTTGCAACCAGCTTCGTATCTAGTCGTGCTTGACCTTGTAACACGAATTTCAAAATCCTCCTTCACCGCGTAAAACTGCAACGCTCGCTTCAAACATTTTTTGCTTTCGAACATCCCACCTTTTGATAAGCGGTTACATGAACTAGATTCCTCTGTTCTAGCTAGTTCGAAACAGTGGTTTGAAGCTCCAGGAATAATCCAAGGTCGTGGAAAAGAATTTCCGGACATATTGGCAACATTAACGCCATCATCTTCAAATGTATCTCGACTTGGTCCAGCAAAAACTGGTGGAACAAACCCAGTACAACCACCACCATCTGTTGGATTCGAATCCATTCCATGATGATGTGCAGCCTCATCATTCACACCCTCACGACTTCCACCGTCACCATTGTAATCTTCGTTGAAATCATCTAATCCATACTCACTATGGGGATTGTACTCTGGGATCGATCTGTCATCCTCATTATTAGGTTCTTGCACCATTTCATCAACGGTTTGGTCCTCAACAATTATAGGATTCATGGTCTGGTCAAATGACGGGTTTGTTGTTGGTATAGAACCCCAAACATTATTGCTTCCACCGCCAGATGGAAACTGTGCCGCCAATTGCTGTGAAAAGGTTTGGTAGATAGGCTGGACGGTAGGAACACCCACATGACCACGTTCTGCACTAACTTTCTCAACAGCACTAACATACACCTCCGGAACATGTTGATCATCGCACAACAACATTTCCACATCGCTATCATCTTTAATCTTCGGTCGGGCAGGCATAAACCTTACACCGGTATCAACCAAAGTTCTTAACTCAATGGTAAACCTTCTTAAATCAACATTCACAACGCCTTGTACCACCGTCAACAACTCATCATACGACAAATTCCTATGAACTTTGAGAAACTCTGTTTCACCACCCTCGTAAAAGTTCCCCACCCATTTGCCACCATAAGTGATTACCAATTTCGTTGGGTCCTTTCCTGCATTTCATCCAATAAAAATGTCATATTTAGAATTCAATTTGTTAAACCACTCACATTAAACACAGCAGGGGCAAACCAATTAAACACATCGGGGCTAAACAATTAAACACACCATGGCATACCAACTAAACACACCAGGGCAAAAAAAAAATTAAACACACCAGGTAAAAAGAATTAAACACACCAGGCAAAAAAAAATAAACACACCAGGCAAAAGAACAATTACACACACTAGGTAATTGTTAATTAAACACACCAGGCAAAAACAACTAAACACACCATGCATAACGAATTAAACACACCAGGCACAAAGGAATTAAACACACCAGAAGAAACAACTAAACACACCAGGCACAAAGGAATTAAACACACCAGAAAAAAACAACTAAACACACCAGGCACAAAGGAATTAAACACACAAGACAAAAACGAATAAACACACAAGGCAAAAAATACTAAACACACCAGGTAAAAAAGAATTAAACACACCAGGCACAAAGGAATTAAACACACCAGAAAAAAAAAAGACTAAACACACCAGACAAAAAAGAATTAAACACACCAGGCACAAAGGAATTAAACACACCAGGAAAAAACGAATTAAACACACCAGGCACAAAGGAATTAAACACACTAGGCACAAAAGAATTAAACACACCAAGAAAAAACGAATTAAACATACCAGGCAAAAACGACTAAACACACCAGGAATAACGAATTAAACACACCAGGCACAAAGGAATTAAACACACCAGGCACAAACGACTAAACACACCAGGCATAACGAATTAAACACACCAGGCACAAAGGAACTAAACACACAAGGCAAAAACGACTAAACACACCAGGAAAAAACGACTAAACACACCAGGAAAAAACGACTAAACACACCAGGAAAAAACGACTAAAACACAAGGTAAAAACGACTAAACACACCGGGTATAATGAATTAAACACACCAGGCCAAAAAAGATAAACACACCAGGCAATCAAAAATTAAACACACCACTGCAACCAATCTTCTTCAACCTAAAACCATGGAACAAATTAAATTAGGGTTTCAAATACATACCACCCAAAGAAGGACCTGGATCATCTCAATTCATCATGAAATACAAAGCCAAATCCGTGAAATACACGTCCAAATCCGTGAAAAACGATGTCGAATCCGCAAAAAACGAAGCCCAAAACGAGAACGAACACAGAAAATTAAAGAGAGAGAGAGAGAGAACGAAGACAGGAAATGGTGGAGAGAGAACGAAAACAGGAAATGGTGGAGTCGTGGAGATTGAAGGGAATGAAAGTAACAAAAAAAATTGTGGAGTCGTGGTTTTCACAAAAGGATGAGAGAGCAGAGAGAGAAGATATTCAGATAAAAAGAAAACCAAAAAAAAATTAATGTAAAATGGAAAAATGAGGGGCAATTTTGGATGTTCAGTGGATTTTTTGACAAATACAATCAAAACAATAATTTAGGCTAAAAACAATAATCCTTTTCACCCTATATTTAAATATATATATATACATATGTAAACTAAATAAATAATTCTTGTTTTGCAAAATTAGACGTCATTTCAGAGGTTTGCACAATCAATGGCCAAGATCAATCAGAAAGTACCATTCAAACAAGTATTGGCTGCGATTATAGATCATTTATGTCACCATAAGTGTTCTTAATACAAGTACTACATATCTAACATATGTTTCGAACAAATCTTCAAAAGGGAGAGATAATCACATGCTGCGATATTTATATGCAAAACTTCAGAGTTTCCTGTAGAGGTGTGAAGGATCAAACAAAGGTTGATTGCGGATCCTCCAATTACCAAATTCACTCACTGGTTCTTGTAAGACTGCGGCAAATCCAAAATTCACAGTTAGAACAACCCTATTTAAGTAGCAACATATAAGATATTGAAATCGGGGGGTAATACCAACAACCAACCTCGAAATTTTTGGAGATATCTTTCATCTGCTCGGCAAGTTCTTCTCTCTTTTGAGCAGCTGGATAAAGACAGTAGTAAACCAACGTGTAAGATTCCATCGTCTCAACAAGATCGTTGAAAATAACAGGGTAAAGCTCAATGCAAACTTGTGAATGAAAACAAAACCTTACCTTTACTAGAAATATCTTCAATCCTCCTTGACGTCCTAACGGCAAACCTCTGGAATGCAGGACTGAGAAGCCACATTATAAAAATCACATTAGTAAACCACATCACCTTTATAACACTTGAAGAAGAAGATGATGAAGACAACAGCTTTTAAACACTTTAAATTTTAAACCAGAATCTGAAGATAATAAGTTTTCAACACTTGCAGAAGAAGAAGAAGAAGATGGAGACTTTTCAACACTTTCAATTTTAAAGCAGAATCTGAAGAAGAAGAACTACAAAAGGTGAGGAGTAAAAAAGCCTCAGCATGTAAATGTGAATTGATGCAGTCATCTCTGCGATCAGTACAAGCCTACGAAGAGTCATCATTGGCAATAAAGAAGAAGAAGAAGAAGAAAAAACATCTACATTTTCTTGCTTACTTGTAAGCAAGTCAACTTAAATCAAATACATCCTGTAACTAATCATTTCATTGATATTACAAACCGAGGAAAAACTACATGAGGTGGGGGTTCAGAAAGCCTCAGCTCTTAAATGTAAATTGATGCAGTCATCTCTGCGATCAGTACAAGCCTACGAAGAGTCATCATTGACAATAAAAAAGAAGAAACATCTACATTTCCCAGAGGTGCACACAATCAACTTAAACCAAAATCGTCTAGTAACTAATTACTTCGTTGATATTACAAACCGAGGAAAAACTACACAAGTTAGGGGTAAAAAAGCCTCAGCTCGTAAATGTGAATTGATGCAGTCATCTCCGCGATCAGTACAAGCCTACGAAGAGTCATCATTGGCAATAAAGAAGAAGAAGAAGAAACATCTACATCTCCTTGCTTACTTGTAAACCATACTTAAATCAATATCATCATGCAACTAATGGCTTCATTGAAATTACAAACTAAAGACTCACTACACAAAGTAGTGTGGGGTCAAAAAGCCTCAGCTCTTAAATGTGAATTGATGCAGTCATCTCCACGATCAGTACAAGCCTACGAAGAGTCATCATTGGCAATAATGAAAAAGAATTCATATTCTCAAATTCCTTAAATGCAGTGCATTGTTTATTACACTGCTCCTGAAAAGATAAGCTTTGAGCTTATCTCAGTTCAGGGAGTGGCACACCGATCAGAAATTGATTTCCTCATCAGGCCTACCAAAGGAAGCTTTCATCAACTAAGTTCACAAACGATTGCACATCCAGCACCAACAAATGATCTTTACAAATTCAAAGTTGACCCATGTCAGCTTACAAGTCCACATTGAAATTTCTCAAGCTTGCAAAGCTACAGTGTATAACAAATTAAATTGCAGGTGAAACCAATCAAGCATGTATTGAGACCGTATTGCGATGGAGAGCAAACCCAACCCATAGGGAATAATGCATAAGTCCAAGAGGCCTCCAGAGAAGCTTTAATTTAATTTAAATATTTTTATTGACTACAAACAAGTTGTTATGCATGGTCAATCCATTCACTACCACATTGTTCAAACCTTCAAAAAGAAACATGAATCTCAAACTTTCCCTAAAAAAACATTCCATCTAGGACCCCAAGAACAAAAATGAGATAAAACATAAACCGAATCCAAGGAATATATTCTCAATCTTCCACTACTGCAATAATGCATAATCAAGTTGTCACACTACAGACAACCCAATTGCAAATAGATTGAGACTTTTATCGCTTCAAAAGAACGAACCAATCAGTTATCGAATCAACCCTGATGGTCAGAGAAAGAAGCTCAAGCCTCCAACAAGAGACATCATCTAACCGCATTTCGAATTCAAATCCGTAAAAAAAAATTCACAAAATCGAAAAAAACAAATCAAAAACGTCGTCGAATATACCTGTTGGCAAGGCCATTAACGACCAGCTCATTAATAACATAAGACATGACTCTGTGCACAAAGTTCCCTCCCGCCATGATCGTATCTCTGCTTAAGCGCTCGAATTAACTACAAAACCGAAACCGAATCTAAGTAATCCACACAAAAACGATTCACGAAACCTAACTAACCTTCCACGGTTTACATATTTAAAAAGCACAAAATCGAACCGTTTTTTTTTTTTTTTTTGTTTGTTTGTTATAATTTAAAATCAAAGCGAGAACCAAACAATATAAAAGTACCTAAAAAATCACATAATTAAACGGAAACACAAAATCATACCTTTGACCTTTTACGTATTGAGCAAGTTCGTCGATTTCACCTGAAAGATGAAGGCTCGTATGCCCTAATTTCTAGAACCTACTCCAAAATGTGCCGATGACTTGCCTCCCTTATATAGAAGGGTCGTTTGGGCTTGTTTTATTGGACGGCCCATGTGAACATTGGGCTCGTAAATATTTCTAACAACACCCCAAACTATTACTTTATACCTATTTTTATTAGCTTATATTTACCAGTATGACCTTCCAGTTATTTACTTATAAGTTATAATCCATGATTTTTGGATTTAGGTGAAAACTAGACATTAATTTTTAATCCAAGGGTTCGGAAAATTCAAATATTAGAAAGAAAAAAAATTACTAAAGAAAATATTTCCTCGTGATAACTACCTACTGTATCGTAGCTAAACCTATTTTCGATTCATAAAGTTTAAAAATTTTAGTTCGTTTATTTTGGTTTCCTTTGCTTTCTCTAGAGCAAAATGAAAAATTATTGGGTTCGTTTACTATAGGAACTAAATGAATCTACAAACTGATTTTGGCTAAATCAGTTGCCAATCAAGTTTTACCATGAACATTTTATAAATATGTGTTTTTTGAAAAGATATCTTAATCGAACATGTAGCACAGTTTAATGAACAAATTTGTTGGTAGTTTCTCTCTTGTAACTATTCACATTTTGTATTTTAACAAATTCTTTATGGCTAACACAAATAAGCCTAATTTCATACCATGTTTAAAATGGGGATTATCACTAAAGTCCCTATTTTTTCATGAATTGTCACCTTTTTAAATGTTTTTGCCATATTAGTCACTTAAGTCCTTTGTTTTTTTAAAACACACCACTTTAGTCCTTCCGTTAGTCTCTAGTTAGTCAAAGATAACAGATCCAAGGGTATTTTAGTCCTTAATGCATTAAACTTTAAATTTCTGACACATGCTCATTAATTAAAAAGTTTTTTGACATGTGTCATATTAAATATAATAAAAATTTTGAAAAAATAAAAAAGAGAATTTGAAAAGACAAAAAAGAGGGATTTGGGAAATTAATTTTAAAAGACAAAAGCAAGGGTTTTGAGAGTGGTCCCAAATATCCAAAATTTTCGTCTCTCTTTCTATTTGATGAAGCAAACATCTGCCTTCTCTCTTATCTAAATATTTTATTTCTGGTCTCCACTCCAACAAGCTTCACTCGGTTCGGCGAGTTTTCTCTAGTCCAAGAAGCCTCACTTAGGCACAAATTAGAAGTAAGATTACAACAGTTTTTTGTTAGAGTTTTTATGTTAGGTTTTTTTTTTTTTTTTTTTTTTTTTTTTTTTTTTTTTGGGTTTTTTTTTTTTTTTTTTTTTGATAAGATTCTTTGGGTGTTTTCATGGGTTTATTTTTGGTTTGAATGTCGGTATTTAAATTTATTTTTATGTGTTGTTTTTATCTCTCATTTTTCTTAGGTTTTTGTATTTTATTTTTGGAAAACTAGGTTTTTGTATATTTATTTCAAAAATTCTATGTTAGGTTTATTTGTTTTTCTTGGTTATTTTCATGAGAGTACTGTGAGAATATAGCTCATGAGTCTTGGGTATCCACAGGAACACAAGCATATACTTGATGGACATATGATGGAATACAAAGGAAAAATAGAAAGAAAAAAAAAAAGATTTCTGACCAGATTTTGGACTTGATATAGGAAAGAAAAGTGAAAATGAAAGTTGAAAAGAATGCATTTGACAACCCACTTTATACACAAATTTAAATTTAATACAGTTGAACAACATACATTTAAGCAGTGGTGGTTTTTTTTTGTAATAAAACATATAATTGAGGATAAATTTGGTAAATGACATTTAATAATAAGGACATTTTGGACAATCCATTTATATGTAAAAGTGAAAAAACATGTAAAAACTAAAAAAGTTGATGGGCAAAAATAACATTTTATCTTGATTAAATAGGAATAAAGATTTCTGTAAAAAAAAAAATAGCAATAAAGGGTAAAATTGTATTTTTGTATATTCTGTTACAGTTGACTTTTAGTTGTTTGATCAAATGGACTAAAATGATGTATTTTGAAAAAACAAATGACTAATATGACTAATATGGTAAAAACGTTTAAAAATGTGACAATTCGCAAAAAAGTAGGGACTTTAATGATAATCCTCCCGTTTAAAACTAGTGAATAGAACAATTAATCAAAATTTCCTTCTAAAAAATAACAATTAATAAAAATTGATGTACATTAACATTATAATCAATCCCAAATTAACCCCAAGGGGTGGTGCTGCTGGTCACTAGGGCAAGCCGTAAATTCGGATGTCTTGAGTTTGATCCCTAGCAGCCACGTTTCTCTTGGGGCCACTGGAGGTTTACCCGGCTGTTAACTTCAAGGCCTTGTGGGATTAGTCCAGGTGCGCGTAAGCTGGCCCAGACACCCACGGATACCAAAAAAAAAAAAAAAAATCCCAAATTGATGCGATGTACAACTTAGCAGATATTGAGATATAAATGGCAAAACTAGAAAAATTGTCACATATAAATGAAAGAAATTTGACAAACTGTATATAGATGAATCAAAAGATTTATCTTATAAAATTGCTCCGGTACTGCTTGTTAATTTCCAAGTTATTACAAATGTGCGAAGAATATTTGATTCCAAGTATCAGGAACACCAGGCAAGCACCAGTGTATACAATCTGCATTGTGCATAGGGTCAGCTTTCTGTTCTTCAGTTAACACCTGCCCGCCGGTCTCTGTGTAAACGGACGTGTGAGCGTCTATCCGATACTCGGATATTTGCGTTACGTTGATGAATGTAACAGGAACTTTCATTTTCTTGACTGTGTCCGCGACCACGCTCATCATTCGCTTATCTGATCCACTCCCCCAGTGCTTCCTCTTCTTCACTGGTTTCGTTTCGTTGAAGCATTTGAGTCCGTCCTTTTTGCCCCAGTCTATGCCACTGAAAATTGTAACTGATATTAGTAATTTGATGACAATTATACAACTAATTAATGTATGGAATTTTGTTGTTTTGTTTGTTTAATTTACTTTGTGTGAGTAGGGGACATAGTAGTAAAAAAGACTCGTGTGTGGTTGGGATTTATAGTTGAATCGACCCAGTTGGCCCAAGTCTTCAAGCCGATTTTATAAGCAACTGGTGTGTCCAATTCTGCATAACCATCCGGTCCATTTGAAAATGAACCCCATCTACACACAAATTGTAGACATTAGTATATAACTCGAAAGAAAAAAATAATTAATTTAGACCAAATTGGATTCGTGTAATAATTAAAAAATTAAATAAATAAAGAAATACTTACAGTGTTTTGAGCCTGAGGCCACTCATCCACCAAACATAAGAATTGAAGACAAGAATATCAACTCCGAGCCAGTTTTGGGCGTGCTTGGCAACCGAATCCACTTTCAATATTCTCTTTTTTGGGTCTCCTATAATTTTGCCGTCGGTGTTGGACTCAACTAGATATGGAGCCCAGTAGAACTCGATTGTGGCATTATATTCCTGGAACATTGATGCCTTTTAATTAAATTTACACAAAACAATAGCCAATCATTTCTATATATTTTTTAATTTTCTTATTTAGTTTTTCTCAATTAAGTGCTTTTAAAAAAACAAAAAAGAGAAATGCTTTGTACAACCGGGGTCGCGGCCCCGTAGTGCAAAAAAGAAAAAAAAACATATGGGTCCTATATATATATTACATGGGTTCCACATGTTTTTTCATTTTTTTACACTAGGGGCCGCGGCGGTGCCACGACCCTGGTTGTATGTAGCAGCCCTCTTTTAAAAATATGGTGGCAGCCACCGGAAGCTGAAACATTGTGAGGGCGCTCTCGGGTAACTTCTAAAATGGTTAATTAAAAACTTTGTTTTCAATATAGAAGTGGGTTTGAAGTCATTTGAGTACTCTTACCTTAGCTTTGAAGACAGAAAGAGAACTACCCCGTTTCAGAGACTTCTTGTCTTCAGGAATGATGAATTCCACCATACATACAAAAGATTGCCATTGACCTCTTTGTAGTGAATCTCCCACAAATAGTAGCCTCTTGTTTCTAAGTTTCTTGAGGGCAAGTTCTGGATTGAATCTGCATATGCATGAATTAATGTAATGTGATCATTATTGGATAATTAAACATACAAACCACAATATTCACACGCATTAATGAAAAACAACATAATTAATTACATGCATGTAAGAAAATTGTCAATTGGTCAGGAGATTGTAACATTTTAACACAATGTGAATCTTCTTTTCATACGTAAAACCAACTTCATCAAATTTGGAGGGTTCAAAGGCCATGACAGAATTTATAAGAAAAATGTAAATATAAAAAGAAATTGCGGTAGAAATTAGATAACCCCTCCGAGCCGCTGCTTGTTTCCTAAATTGTCAACTTCATTTATATCGGTCATTAATTGTATGATTTTTATATTAAAAATAATTAGGTAAATATAAGTAAAAAGATTGTTTGAATGAACTTGCCAACCTAGGCAATGTACAGTCCTCCGGCTGCCATTCCCAGTGGCGGTAAGCTGAATCCGGCCGTCCGTTTTCGACGCAAGAAACTTGCCTATCAAGGTACGGACAAGATCTGTCGGAGTACAAAGGCTTGATTGAACTGTTAAACACCCACTTCCCATTAACAACATTGCACTCTTCTGGGTCAAAGTCAAATCTATCATCTATTTCTGTGTTGTATACATTGTCCGCTGCAGATTTATCCTCTGTAAATCAAGACAATGACAAACAAAAAAAAAAACAAAAAAGTTTACATCATTAGAAATAATAATCTACAGTACTAAAAATTAATTAGCACAAATTAATCATCAGTAGAACTTACTAGATTTCAAAACAGAAGGTCTTCTGGAGCAGGACTTGGGCCTGAAAATAGAGCTTGAAGAGAGTAGACTAAGCCTTTCAGTGTACAAGAGAGCAATCAAAGCCAAACAGCAGACTGCAACAGTGATGATTGAGAGAGGAATCTTTCCTCTATAATGTTTCATTAAATGAGCAGGAGGAGGAGGAGGAGGAGCTAAGCTCATGACTGTGTGTGTGAACTAGAAAAGAGAAGCTTAACAAAAGGACAGAGAGATGATGATGAACATGAGTGAGTGTGGCGTGGTGCAATGAGAGAATGATGAAATTTAGTTATTGGCTATTGTTGGATATTAATCCATGGGTGGTTGAGTAAGAGTAAAGCTAAAGCCATGTATGATTTTAATTTGGCCATTTTAATTAATTCAAGTGTAGATTTATACATATAATTTTGTTGGAGGTTAGAGGAGGGTAAGTTGAAATGCTAACATCTTGGGCTCTCACTAGGTGCCAACCCTTTATATATAAATGGTAACTTATAAACTATGCATATTTTGGCATTTTGCTGCTGGTTGTTGTTATCATCTTTTTGTGTAAACCCTCATGAGAATATTTATTATTGGGTATACATTTAGGTGAGGAAAAAGTATTATATGTTGAAAGCAAGCTCTCTATCTCTTGACTTTTTCATTGCCAAAAATTTATTTTCGAACATTTAATATATTGGCACATCACCTCTTAATAGAGATGATTGTGCACCTCCCTTTCACACCTAATGGTCAAGGGTTTGAGTCCCACCATACGCATTTTAAAAGTATGTGTGGGGAGTTTTCTCCTGGTTTGTAGGAGCAACCATTTCTCTGGTTGTTAGAGTGGTAGTCCATATGTAACCTCTTCCCGATAATGGGAGTAGTATTTCGGGTTGTGCTTGTACAGTCAAATTAATTTCGCCAGGTCCCGGCAGTAGTTGTGTATTTAAAAAAAAAAAAAAACATTTAATATAATGGTATAAGTTATTATTATAGTATAGCTAATTATTTGGTATATATAAAGATGATATGTGTAGTCTCGTATCTCCTCACATATATATATATATATATATATATATATATATATATATATATATATATGTCCACAATTGAACATCACACATATATATTACATCATTACATAAAGGGATTCATTTAAAAAAAATAAAAAATAAAAAATAAAAAATAAAAAATAAAAAACTTATTTCGGTCGTATACATTTTTTGAAAATATATAATTACCAAAGGATATGATTTCTGGTCAGAATAATACATTAAATTATGATAAATTGTGAATATAAATGAAATTCATATAAAAGATGCATGTCATAGTAATTTATTAACTTATTGTTTAGAGTAGTATACTAGTATGCAAGTCCTCATTATTAAATATACACTAGTAACAAAAAAACAAAAAAAAAACAAAAAAAATTAAAGAAGAAGAAGAAGATATAATATGAAAAAAATAATTATAGCTTTTAATCAATAAAATCCCCTGAATCACATGGTGAAATTCGAATTGATTCATCGGCTGGTGGTGATGAAAACTCTCTTTAGGCTTTCATGACCAGTTGACTATTCAGCAAAAAGAACAAAATGTAAGAGAACAAAATAATGATATACTGGATTGTAGAGGCAGCATTGTATTGTATGTATATATTATTACTCATTATAAATCTTATTTACATATATTGTCATCATATCAACAAATATCAAATTCCAGCCATTCAAGCATGTAGTTAAAAAAAATAAGAAAAAAATATAATTTGGTCCCATGAATCAATGTGTTGGATGTGGACATGGGACCAGTAACCATGGTAGGGTAATTATTTTAGAATATAAATAATTCCATTGATGATTTGAAAATTTGTTAAAAGCCATCATTAAATTTCTAAAAATAGTTAGAATTGTCATCGGAAAAAAATTGTTAATTGTAATCCAGATATGTTGATTAACACCATATGACCATCCTAGATAACATGAAAAGTGATGTCAAGCAAAAAGGGAAAGGTGGTGGATCGCTTGAAAAATAAATTAGAGGAAGTCAAGTTGTGAGGATCCGGCTGTTATCGCTTCAAAAATGGATTTAAACCTAATCCTGTTACATCATGAGTGACTATAGTCCTAAAAAAGGCATTGTATAATTGATCAATGTTGCTGAAATAATTGTTGGCTTGGTTGTATATCTAGTGATCGGGCATTTCTCTCTCCGCTTATGTGATAGGAGTTCGAATCTCATATTTACCCATTAAATTGTAAAGTGTGGAGCTAGGAAGCACGGATACTCCATTTGGTGAAGGTAACTTGTATCGAACTCGTATCCAGTTCAGATATTTCCCGGATACTCCAGGATACGTATCTGATACGTCAAATGGCGTATCCGTTGATTTTTTCACAAGTTTGACTAGAGGATACTTGGGGGATATTTGGAGGATATGTTTGGAGCAATATTATAATTATTTTAGTATAAAACTGGGTCAAATTATAATTTCAAAATTTTAGGAGTCAAAAATGAAATTATAAGGAAATTTTGGTTTTGATTCCATTGACATGAAGAATACCGGAATACTTGAGATTGCAAACATTTCTTTTGATGAACCAGAATTTGAGCCAAATTATTTATATCATTTAACAATATGAATGATGATAATGAAGTTAATTAGGAATTTAAAATATGTTTTATGATTTTTTTTTATATATTATTTGGATTTTGTAATATGTTATGACTTATGTGACGTATGTTTTATTTGGATTTTGTAATAAATTCGACTTATGTGACATGTTTTATTTGGATCTTGTAATATGTTACATTGTTATGACTTATGTAGTTATGTGACATGTTTTATTTGGATTCTGAATATGTTTTTATTTTGAATGAATTATCAAATATGTTTTCATATATTATTATTATTATTTAAATATAAATATATATTATTTTAATTGACGTATCATGTCGTATCCGTATCCTAGTTTTTGAAGATTTACCGTATCCCCATATCATGCCGTATCCGTGATACTTAGGTGTGGAGAGATATCTCCTGTGTGGTGTGAGTTACATTTCAAAACGTTCTTACATCGGTTGATCTATGCTGATAGATGTCGATAGATCATGATCAATTTTATTTTTTAGATTTTCTTTTTAAAAAAAAATAGTTGACTTGGGTGACATTTTTTGTGTAAAAGAATTTACATTTTGATTGGAACACTAAAAGTGGTAGCTAGCACCTTTTTGTTTCTTGAAAATAATGCAAGACCAGTAAGGATTAAGGAATGACAACAATTAATTGTTATAGTTTTATATATATATCAATTAATTGTTACACTTGATCTCTTGCCAATGTGGCTGAACGCTCTCTGGGAGCCTCCACCACCACGGTTCAAAGCCATATGAGTGCATATATATTTGTATATATATTCTTTGTCCGACCTTGGCCTTTAAATCCCAAGTGTGGGTTGCTCTCTCCCAGTTATGGGAGCTCTCCTCTCTCCAATTGTGAGAGTAGCTGTATTCCATATGTATCCTGGGAGTAGTATTCCTGGCTGTGCTTGTAGAGTCTATTCTCGCTGGTTCTGGTAGTGGTTATACATAAAAAAAATAAAAATAAATAAAAAAAATTAATTGTTATAATCAAACATGTTATATAATTGTTATATTTGTTTTTGATATCAATTAATTGTTATATAATCAAATATGTTATCCTTTTCTCAACATGTTTATTTTAATTTCGTTAATGAATATATGTACTGATATTCACTAATTCACACTTTGTATTAGAGGAAAAAAAAAAAAAAACTGTAATATTATTAAAGCTTTCATTGTTATAATACAAATCCACACACGAAGCAAATATGAAATATGTCTATGAAGTTGAGTCAGCACCTTGAAAGAAAACTTATATTCAAAAGAAGTATCTTTCAAGGTTGGTTTGAGTTTGTTAAAATATTTCTAAACTAATTTGACTATTTATTTTATGAGAATCCCAAAAGGTCCTTCAAATTTCAACTAAAATTGAAAAACAACAATATCTCAACGATGGTTTTCGGAATTCTCATTTCTATTTTTGTATAATGTTCGCTAAAAAATATATATGAGTAATGCTAGACGTCCTAATTTTTTTTTCCCAAATTATATTCCAAATGATGTGGCATATGAAGTATTAACATCACATCAGTCACCACATAATCTTATGATTAATAAGATAATGACACCTTACGTACCATATCATTTGGAAAAAAAAATTGGGATGTCTAGCATTACTCAAAAAATATATATATATCCTCCGTTTTATAAAAAATACATAATAATTTTTGTACGTTTACAAAAAACTGTGTCAAGATACACATTAACTCTTGATTCTTGACTAAGTGGTTGTATATTTCATTCCGTACTAGTGGTGGAGTTTGAGTCCCACAAGTGTGAGGATATTTCTTTTCTAATATTATAAAGACCTGTTTAATAACAGTGAATCATAATAAGGAAAAATGAACATGATCCATAATTTGTGATTATAATGCTTATCAAAATCGATTGAAAATCAAGTAATATGAATCCCATACATAAATCATAAATTAAAAGTTAATACTTGTAAACAAACTTAATTCCCGCCCTCCTACCAAGGGATTAAAGTGGTGTTTGGATCTGTTTTTAAAAATAAAAAACAACTAGAATATTGTTTGGTTGAACAATTTATAAAACTGTTTTTGAAAATAAAAAACAACATTTTAAAAGTTATAACTAAAAAATTAAAAACAACATTTTATTGTTTTTTATTGTTTTCAAAACAGGTTTTCAAAATAAACCTTAACTTTTCCCTCCAAACAACTATTTCACTCATTTTAAAAACAATAACCAAACACTTTTACATCGTTTTCCGTTTTAAAAAACTACTTTTAAAAAACACTACCAAACACATTACGTTTTTAAAAACATCATTTTTAAAAAAGTTTTCAAAAACACCATTTTAAAAACGATACCAACGCCCTAAGTTTCTTTTCTCAATTCTCTTTCTAATAAAACTTGTTTCTCTTCAACTTTCATTTTTTTTTTCTTTTTTTTTACGGTATCTATCTATCCACATATTTAGACCATATATTTTTTTAAAGCTTTTTGCCATTGGTAAGATTCGAGCCGCTAAATTATGAGTTATTTGTCTAAATCCCAAGCTCATCCATTTACCAACTGAGCTATGTCCCTAAAGCTTCTTCGACTGTCATTCACAAGTTAATAAACGCACCCTAAAAGTAGCTGTAATACTCCATAGACTGTGCTAGCATTGTAACCCTTGACCCAATTTCAGTTACAATTTCAAAAAAAATGTGACAAGATAAAAGCCACTTCAAATCTTCAATTTGGGCCAATTTCCCAACCAAAATCAAAGCCCAAGTTTTGATCCAATTAGCAGGTCCAAATCCAATGGTTCAATTGTAAATTACTTCCACATATCTAGCAAGCCTTACGCAGATTTGCTTCTCCTTACCAGTTTTCACTCTCTCTCTCAAAATTCAATGGCCACAAACACAATCAATCTCTCTCCAGCAGTTCACACCTCCTCTTCACTTCGCTTACTTTCTTCATATTCTCCTCAAAATGCCCCCAACCTTTCCTTTAATTCACACTTCAAACCCTCCATCCAACTACCCTCCGTTTCTTATAAACCCTACAACAGTTCAATCAAACCTCGCTCTCTGATCATCACCGCCTCGGCCATCAACAGCCTCTCTGAGTCCGAATCTATCGCCGTGCCGTCAACGGCCGAGGAAGTCACCGGGAAACTGCCGTCGGAGTCCGGCGTCTATGCCGTTTACGACGGAAACGACGCGCTTCAGTTCATCGGCATTTCGAGGAACATTGCCGCCAGCGTTTTCGCTCATTTGAAGTCGGTGCCGGAGCTATGCTCCTCCGTCAAGGTATTTATACTGTACCAAACCACATAATTTGAATGCTTTATAGAAATATACGGTGTCGTTTTTGCTCCGTTTGATCGAATTTTTAGTGGCTTGCATGGAGATTGATTGTATGGAGAAATTTAATATCCGTACAAAAATATATATAGGAAATTTGTAGGATAGGGCCGTTGACGAAGTTTGACCAGTTGCAAGTTTGCAACCTTTATCATCTTGCATTAAAGAAACCTAATATATAAATATGCGTTAAATGGAATGTCACATTGTCAGTTGTCACTATTGGTCTATTCTTATATTTCTCAAAATATTTATTTTTTTCGTTGTAAAATGAAAGGAATTGGTGAAGAACGAGGAAGCAAATATGGATAATATAATATCCCGATTTTTTTGGAAGTTTCGTGGTGGAGATATGAAAGATATTCGTTGAAATATAGAAATTATAGCGAAATTTACTATATTTGTATCTATATTTTTATAAAATTGGACCCCAAGATATCCATTGAATCCAATATATAATTTATTGGTGAAGAGACTTATTTTATTTATCTTAACATTACCAGTTTTTCTTTGATATTTGTCTTACAAAAAACTATGCACTTTACTTGTTCTATGTGCATTTTGAATTTGCATCATAGAAAGAAATCAAGTAACGGCAAGGTGTATTAACCCTTTTTGTTTTTCATGATTGAATCTTTGTTAGTGTGCACTCTGATATCTTTATGCGCGGAAATGATGTTCCTCAAAGCTGGTATCGATATTTAAGAGTAAATTTCAAACATTTTACTTTTGAATTTTGAATTGAAGAATTAATGGCCTGAATTTTGAAGGAAGTTAACATATAATTGATTTACTAACAATTATCCTAACCAAAATTGGTGTAAATCGTCCTTGAGCAGGCCTTCTTGAATGCAGCTCTGTTTTGACTCCTTGCACATACATTTTTTTAAAAAGGATGCTTATCTAAAACAGTGTCATTTGCTTACAGTGGTAATGAGAAATCAGTGATTTCACTTGTGCTAAAGCAACTTTATCATTTAATGTTTTGTAGGTTGGGGTGGTAGCAGATCCTGATAGATCAGCTTTGACCGAAGCTTGGAAATCATGGATGGAAGAACACATAAAAGCGACTGGAAAGGTACCGCCAGGCAATGAATCAGGCAACACCACTTGGGTTCGACAGCCTCCAAGGAAGAAAAAGCCTGATCTACGTCTCACTCCTGGTCGTAATGTCCAGCTGACAGTTCCACTGGAGGAACTAATCAATAAGTTGGTAAAGGAAAACAAGGTTGTGGCCTTTATCAAGGGATCAAGAAGTTCTCCGTTGTGTGGATTCTCGCAAAGAGTGATTGGCATTCTTGAAAGTGAGGGTGTGAATTATGAAAGTGTAGATGTGCTTGACGAAGAGTATAATTACGGATTGAGGGAGACACTGAAGAAATACAGTAACTGGCCTACATTCCCTCAAATTTTTGTGAACGGAGAATTGGTAGGAGGCTGTGACATCCTCTCTTCAATGCACGAGAAGGGTGAGCTTGCTGGCTTCTTCCAAAAGTAAATGCATTTTCTGTTGTGAATTAGATAGATGCTGTAGCAGAAACATAAATGAGATTGAAACACTATTTATCTGGAAAAAGTGTTACATATACAATCTGCTAGTTATAAATGCAGTGTTCATTTTATCAAGTATAAATATATTGCTTTTCCTCTAGGCAGAGCTCTCCAGTCCCTTTTATCTATAGCATATGCACCAAACATATATGTTTGGTACAGAGGAAATGATTGGATAGGATTATTAAATGGTATTGGATTACCGTGAGGGGTTAGTAGAATCTCCTCGTGGGTATCTACATGGTCAAATCCTATAATTTTGTATTTTGTAGGGTTTGAACTCGGTATAGGTTTTAGTTTTGAACTCAGGTTTGTTAATTGGATTTTGAGAAGTCTTGAGTATATAGCATAGTTACAACGAATTTTAACTTTTAGGTCTAATCTAACTTTGAAGGACCCACTGTCTCACTTGCAAACTAATTTTTTGCAATTATCTAGTTCAACAAAGTGTTCGAAGCATCAATTTACTTGTGTCTCACTTCTACAAGGCTTAAAAATTGTCGAGCACTTTCCAAATTAGTGCTTAATAAAAGGCAATGGAAAATTTTAATGAAATCCACAAATTTATTGTAGGGGACGCCCTTATCCTATTACAATTATCAAAGTGGGTTCCTTCTTCATAAAAGTAGTTTATTACGGTACAGCTGTACAAGCTAAGGTCTACAACATTATTATATGGTTACACAAACAGACACATCACGTAACACTCCAGGCTTGAACAACAATAATTTAAAATTAGATCATAATTACTTGACTAATCTTAATAATGACATGAGTATTGACATGCACATCACGTCTTAGCAGAGTCGGTAGTGCATCTCCCTTCCATATAAATGGTGAGAGATTCAAATCCCATCCACCATGGGTATTTTACAAGTATGTATGAGAAGTTTTTTTTTCCTGATTGTGAGAGTATCATCTCCCGTTATAGGAGTAGATATCCGGACTTTCTTGTAATACTTTTAAAAAATATATATATATATCTTAATAATGACACAAAATGATTAGGGTTAATTACGTCAATTTTTTTTAAGCATGTTAATTACGTCAGTTACTAATAATAATACCTTAATTTTTAAGTCAAAACTAATAAACTCTGTCTATTCATTAAGTTGAAGAGTTGTTAAATGAATTTTATTCGTTACTTTGCCTTTTGCAGGAAATCAAAGAATCATTAATAATTGTAATCGCGATATTTCTAATTGTGGCTGGTTTTTTTCTTGCATTGAATCGAGTACGAAAAAACAAATGGAAGAAATTGAATCTTCTCCTTCTTCGCCTTCGTCGTCTTCCGGTAGATTCAAGCTCTACGATCAGCTGAAATTGCAGGAATTTAAGGACAAATACGTGATTAGATCCGTAGAATCTCCTGATCATGGCTTCTCGATAGGTCGTCGCGACGGGAATCTCGAGCTACTTAATGGTTAATTCTTGTTCTTTTAATTCAATTTGCCTTGCTTTCTGTTTGGTTCGCGCGAAAATGTAGTAAAAAAGGAAATGAAGTTTCGAAATTTTAGAGTAATACAATTATTTGGCTGATTGAGATGGATTCTTTTTTTCCTTTGAGTTCTGTTGAGTATGAAATGTTGGAAGAGGTTTGAATATTTGAACTTTTTTTGTACATTTCTGGCTGATATAATTGTTTGGTTTGGTTGAGGTGTGTTTTTGATATCGAAATCTGAGTTAATTGTATGTTAAATTGTGAGCTTTTTTGAGTTTAAAATGAAAGTATTTGTTAGGCTAGGCTATTGAATTGAAATAGTACTGGTAGTTATCAAGTACTGAGATCGGATGAAATGAAAGTGAAATCAGACTACTGAAGAATTGTTGTTTCTTTTTCTGCTTTTATTTTATTACAAGTGGCTTCGTTAACTTGGAAATTCATTTTGTTGTTTACAGACGAAAACTGTACTGATTCGTTAAGAACCTCTACAATATATGGTGTAGCAGGAACAATTAGACTGCTAGCAGGTACTTCTTGCTTCATATAAAGTCAAATACCCAATTCAATATAATTGCATACACCAAGTGTGGCCTAGTGAATGGATGTGCAAGAGGTTGTCTTTAAGTGTGCTCGAGTGTCTATGAATTTTATCCAATTATCAGTATAGTACTACAGGTGGGCTTTTTATCAAATTTAAACTGTCAAACAACCCCCAGCTAAAAGTTGCATAACAAGATTAGGTGGCTTCACCAGCTTAGGAAACATTATAATGGAGAGGACAAGACAAGGGATCATAGTTTATGTTCTTGTTAGTCATTAGATGAGGTTCCCACATCTAATACTTCTTAGATTAATGCAGGGACATATCTACTAGTTATTACTTCGCAGAAGGAAGTTGGGACTTTTCTTGGTTTTCCTGTTTTTCGAGTAATGTCTATGAGGTTCCTGTCTTGCAATGAGGATTTGAGGTTTTCAACTTCACAAGAAGTAAGGTTTTACTTCATTTTGTCTAAAAAAAAGGCTTACATAGGCATCTATTGAGGTGATTGAAATTTGATTTCCACCTAAACCTTAGTTGTGATGTGTTTTGTGCAGAAAAAGGATGAGGCTTACTTCATGTCTCTGTTAAAAATAGTGGAAGGAACCCCGGGATTGTATTATTCATATGCAACAGATATAACACTGAAGTAAACTCTTTTTCCTTGCAGCATGCTCTTTGAGTAGATTTCCACTGTTAGCATAGTGGTCTGTGGTTATTATATTCAGATTCATTTCTATGTCATGTGAATATTTAAGTTTATGATGCAATTTTGTCATGTCAAACAGCTTACAAAGAAGATTTAAGTTAGCAGAAGGGTGGACGGCTAAACCAATTTGGAAGCAGGTTAACTTGCATATTTATGGTCATCATAGTAACTTCTATTTTTCATGTTTCACTTTTATGATGTGCTATAAGCTAAGGATTAAAGTTTGCACATATTCTATACAAATTGTCAGTTTTGGAAGATATCATATGGTTGATAGCAGTTTCAACATTGTATGTATCACTGTCAGTCAGTGCTTGCTGAGAATTTTGAACCAATTTTCCATCTGTATTTTCAGGCTGACCCTCGATTTGTTTGGAACAAAAATCTGTTGGAAGAACTTATCGAGTGCAAGGTTAGATCCTCCTTAGTTTAGCTTATAGAATAGCATTTGGGTCGGTATTTTTATTGTTTGTCTAAGCAAAAACAGCTTTATTTTTTCTCTAAGGAGGGAAAGGATCTCCTTACTTCTGCTAATCAGTTTCTCAATTATATTTTCTCTCTTCTAACACAGTTTTTTTTTTTTTTTAATTCTTGTGGCAGCTTGATGGTTTCATCCTCCCTCTTGTACAAGGAAATATCCTGAAGTTTAAAAATTCCTTATGCTTTTTATTTAATATTTTTGTTTTGAGTGTGTGTTTAAGTGCACAGTTGCTTGCATTTACTTTCACTCAATGGAGTGAAGACATGTTAAGCTAGTGCTATTCTATAAATTGTTTCATTTAACCGAGGTTTAAGCTTCCAAACTGCCCAGTTAAAGCTAAAAGATTCACTTGCCACAATAACATTAGTTTCAAGAAGGTGTACTCGACGTCTAGGTGTGATATTATGGGGATGATTGATTCTTATATTCATTGATGCTGCTATGTTGGAGTAGTTTGATATATCTGATTGTCATATGGTGGCTTAGGGACACGAATGTGGAGAAGAGGAGCTAATTTTGAAGGTGACACTGCTAATTCTATCGAAACTGAACAAGTGTTTGAGATTGAAGGTTTCAGGTCCTCATTCTTGCAGGTATATATTCTGTCTCTAATAGCAATTCTGTGCTACATGCTGTCATGTAATTCAAAAATTTTCACAACAATTGAGGATGAAACTTTTCACAGCAATTTTTATCCTTCCATTTCGAATTGAGGTCTTCTTTTACGCTTATTTTGAATTCCTTTATCTATCGACTTGATTTAATTGTTATTGTCTACTTAGCTTAATTCTCCATTTGTGGCCATAAACTTTAATTTCTTAGTTCTGTTGAAAGAGCCAATCAATGGTTTAATGCAACTGAAACTCATTTTAAACAATAATTCTATGCATCAACACATTTTTCTTGTTACTTTATATTCTGACTAGAGTTACATGACAGGATATAATCACTTCTCCAGCAATATTACAGTTATTTTTTACCAGTTAACAAAAGAGACATAATTTCATTTTAAGCTTATAAGTAACCTTTTTTTTCTGTTTTTCAGTTTCGGGGCTCAATTCCACTTCTGTGGGAGCAGATTGTTGATTTGAGCTATAAGCCGCAACTTAAAATTATCAACAATGAGCAGACGGTATATTCTTAGTCCAACATACATCTCGTTTTGTTATTAGAGCTGCTAATGATTTTTGCATTTGTAACCATGTACCCTACTCCTTCCAGCCAAGAATAGTGGAGCGCCATTTCCAAGATCTAATACAGAGATATGGAGACATTGTAGCAGTAGACCTTACTGATAAAGTATGAAATTTTCTCTGTTCTCTGTATTTCCAAAGCACTAATCTGTCAATCGGTAACAATAGCTTTTCTCTGAACCATTTGGAAGCCATATAATTTGGTCAGTGGGAGACAATTGCTAAGAGTTTCCTAATACCAGCACAAGAGCACTATTGTGGTTAAGTAATTTGTAGAATTAACTCATTATTTCGTTGTTTGTTTATTTTACTTGTAGCATGGTGATGAAGGTCGATTGAACGTGGCATATGCAGCCGAAATGCAAAAGCTTCCAAATGTGAGGTGACATTTTACATCACTGCTTTTCAGTTACCTTTTAATTCTTTTCAACTTGGCCTCACTTTCTTCGATCTTGTTCTTCACATTTGTTCAGTGATCTCTAGCATTAATTAGCTTTCAATAGACACTTGCAGGCCTCTTTTTTTTTTTTTAGCTTTCATTGGGGGGTGTTGATCGTAATACTGTCTTCTCCATTTGCTATAGCATTCTGTGGCAGTTGCTTAATTTATTATATTCTCTTCTTCTGAAGGAGATCCTGTGATTTTTAGAGAGATTTGCTATGAGCTTAATCTTTGTGATGTACCTCTTGCAGATATGAATCATTCGACTTCCATAATATTTGTGGCAACTCAAACTTTGATAACCTAAAAGTTCTGTATGATCAAATCTTGGAGGAATTTGAAAATCAAGGGTAATGAAATCAAGTGAAATATGCTATTGAAATTTTGTCCACTTAGTATGCCATGACTCAGGTATGCTAGCTATCCATAATACTGTCATTTAATCATTACTGTTCCAGCTGAGCAGATACTTCCTTATAGACACAGAAGGAAACATACTACAGGAGCAGAAAGGAGTCATTAGATCCAACTGTATTGATTGCCTTGATCGAACAAATGTTACCCAGGTACTTAGCAGTAGTATTTTTCTTTTTTCTCTTGTGGCTTCTGGTTTTTCTTCCATTAATACACTGTATTCATGTTTCCAAATTATCTATACGTCAAGATTTGGTATAATTTTTCTGTTATTATAATCTTCTTGTTTGATCTATTTCTAAATCCATGCACAGAGTTACCTGGCTCAGAAGTCTCTAACCTTACAATTGCAAAGGATTGGTGTTTTAACTTCCACTGAGTGCGTTTCTATGTTCAGCGAAGAATATGCGAAATTTAGAACATGTATGCAATATTTGTTTATATGCATTCCTTTAATCTTCCTTGCTGAGTCAGAAGTTGTCTTTGTGATAAGTTCTATACCGCATTCTAAACTCCCATCTCACTTGTACCAGTGTGGGCTGAGCAAGGTGACGAGATAAGCATTGAATATGCCGGGACACATGCCCTCAAAGGGGACCTAGTTAGGTAAAATCAAAGTTTAGTAAGCTTTGTAGGCAACCAATTTTTTTTTTTTTTTTTTTTAATTTTATTTATTTATTTATTTATTTATATATATCATCTCTCAATCTATGATACATTGTTATGCCCAATATTGCAGATATGGAAAACAGACAGTATCCGGGATGATTAAAGACGGGATGAGTGCTCTTTCGAGATATTATTTGAATAATTTCCATGATGGAATTCGGCAGGCAAGCTGCCTCTTCGTCTTCTTTTGCTTTATATAGAAGTTGCTTCAAAACTTATGATTATCCATTAATGAAAATCATGATCATTAAGTGAGACGGAGTTAGATCCTTAAAAGCTTAGATAAAGTTTAGATGAGGAGAAGATCCTTGTCCTAATTATACAACTCATAACTCATAAGATGAAAACAGACTAGAGCGTTCATTGTATTGCTGGAGATTGGTTAAATAATTCATTCATTCTTTTCTTTCTTTCTTTCGTTTTTAACAATTTCCAGGACGCATTGGATCTCATAAGTGGCCACTATGCTGTCAACAAAAACAGACCTTCACCATTCCAGCTCAACGGATTCGAATTATTCTCTGTAAGTATCAATGCCTTATGCCTTCCAAAATTTATATAAACAATATCTGTATTCGAGTTAAATATCGGCCCGGTCAATGGAATTCTCTCTTTATTTTTCTAATTATATATATATATATATATATTTGTGTTAGTGAGAGATTTATTTAACTTCCCTACTTGTATGTTGTTGCAGTATCTTCCAGTTGCATCAGCTTTGCTAATCGGTGGACTGACTATGACATCCTTCACAGTTCAGCAAGGTACCATATTTTTTTCTCATCTTCTGGGAGTTATTTTTGGTTTGTGATGTGTTTTGTTTGCAGATGGAAAAGTCAAAATTGTTTATTGTTTTTATTTGATGAAGTTGGAAGAAATACACAGCAATATTTGTCTTCTGTGCTGTGGGCGGGAGTCACTGCTGGTGTAGTAGCGGTGATCAAAGCTAACGGAAGGCAATTCTGTTCCAGGCCCCGCTTGTGCAGCCTCCGTTAACTTTACCGAAATCGCTTTGATTTCGGTTTAGGAATTGTACAGTGATGTATAATAATCTTGAAAACTCTGTAAAAATAATTTAAAATAAAACGGATAATCAACTACCTTTCAATGAGTTACATTCATGTGTAAAAATAATCGAAATTCCACTATTCTACCATCTTTCAATGAGTTACATTCACGTGTAAAAATAATTTAAATTGAAATCGATGTTCCACTATCTTTTAATGGGTTATATTTAGGCTGCAACAGTTATTAACATTTTACCACTTCATATATTAAAGTGTAGGTAAAGTTTGCATGGTTTATTTATTATTATATATCACATTTGGTAAGGTGACTCGAACAAAGGCATTATTGAACCGGAGAGATGCTGGATCGGTCAATTACATTATACATTGTAATGCTAAATGAGAATAATTTTAAATCAAAATAGTGTAGTAGAAAGTGGACTATATGAAGATAAGGTAAAAAAATATATATATATTAAAAAAATATGTTATCTCGAAACGGCTCAGGTAAAGGTATGGATGAAGAAATCAATGAAATATTATCTAGGTTAATTGCATTAATTTACCCTTAGTTTACATCCCTTGTCATAAAGTCAATCTGTTAACTTTAATGGTGGACTAACCTTGACAATCGGAAAGCCAAATATATATTTACCACATCATGTCAAATATAATTTTTTTTTTAATTAAAATTGAAAAATACAATTTTTTTTATAAAAAAAAAAAACAAGATAATCTATTATATTTGAAAAAAACAAGATAATCTATTAAAAAAAAACACGAATATGTTTAGAATGATGTGATAGAGATATATTTGGCTTTTTATAGATTAAGGTTAGTCAACCGTTAAAATTAACGGATTAATTTAATGGTAAGAGATGTTTGTATTAATTTAAAGAATTTTTAAAAAATCATATTAGATTCAACAAAGCGAAGGTAACCTAGTACAATTAACCTTATTCTCTTTTCTTTTCAAGCGGAAGATACGATTAAATACGAAATGGCGGTGATGACATGTTTGCCAGTTGGACATAAAAATGTAGAAGCTATCTTTTTCTCTGAATTCATCGAAAAGACACCAAGAACAGAAGGCCACTCCTCTAATTGGGTTTTCGATGCTTGTTTTGTAAACCGACCTTCACCGTTTAAAAATATCCACTTGTAAAAACCAAACTGACATATTATTATATCAATTATCAACAAGTGAAGTAACAACAACATGATCAATCCCGCCGTAAAATGCATCCAATTGCTAGACTCCATCATGCAAACTTGCCTCTTAACTCTCCTCCTTGCATGCCAAATGTCAAATATGACTTTAACTGGTTAGATTTCTTTCCTCCACGTGGCATCTCCAAAACGTGCCAGCTAAAATAAATCAATAAAAAATCATAACGAAAACCTCGCCCAAGCGGCAAGAACCAAAACCTCTCTTTGGCATTTTCAAACCATCTTTTTTTCTTCGCTAAACCACCATGTTAGTTTAGCGACAAAACACACCGCATGCAACCAATCTCCATTCCTCTCTCTCAGTCTCTCTCACACACACCACACACACCAGTCGGTGAAAGCATGCAAAAAAATTTCCATGGCAAAAAAAAAAAAAAAAAAAAAAAAAAAAATGCTTTGCTTTAATTTGCTCCAATTTCTAAACTAAATTCATCCCCTCTCTCTCTCTCCCTCTCTCTCTCTCTCTCTTTATATCACGAACTCCTAAAAATTTCATCTGTCTATTGTGTCTCAGTTATCTCTCTCTCTCATTTCAATGAAACACTGAAAAATAAAACAAACAGGCGTCTTCTACTAAGTACCACTTGTGGATTTTAATTGTCCAATATTCCTCTACCACCACCTCTGCTTTTCTTTCTCTTGAAGCAATTTTTAAAAAAATTAAAAGGTCGTGGCCACCTCTTCACAATCACACAACAATATTTACATTCTCATCTTGATTTTCTCTCACAATGTCGTCTAACGGTCCAATAACAATAGCTAACAACAACAACAGTGATGATAGTGCGGCGTCATTGGAGAGTTTCTTAGTCGGTTGGCTTCAACGTCAGGAGCGGTTCTTGGATGAGCTGATCTCGGCTCAAGCCGACGACTGCGACGGCTCGGCGCGAGAGGATCTGATCACGCGAGTCCTGGCTCACTACCAGCAGTACTACGAAGAGAAATCGCGACTCGGTCGGCGAAACATTTTCCTGCTCTTCGCTCCTCCGTGGTTCACACCGTTCGAGCGCGCTTTCTTCTGGATCGCCGGATTCAATCCGGATCTCGCGTTCCGGCTCGTGAGCGACTCGATCCACGACCTGACCGAAGAACAGAGCCATAGTATCGACAGGCTCCGGAAAGAGATCCGGATGGAGGAGAAAATGCTCAACGACGACATGGCCAGGATCCAGGAGAGAGTGGCGGCGCCGCCGATCATGGAAATGGCGCGGCGGTTTGGACGGATGCGCGAGGTCGATATCGTGGAGGACGTCTCGGTAAACGACGGCCTGCGGTCGGAGATGGAGGTGCTGGTGGCGAATGCCGACTCGTTGAGGGCCTCCACGGCGGCGAAGATGGTGGAGATTCTGAGTTCGTCACAGAATGTGAGGTTTTTGACGGCGGCTACTAAGCTCCAGCTTAGGATTCGCAGTTGGGGTCTGGAGAGAGAGAGGAACAAACACGAAACAACAGAATAATGTCAAAGTTCTATTAGTGTGTTGAAATTGAAAGAGTACTTTATTTATAAGACAATTTTGAAACGCATGGAAAACGAACAATTAACGGCTACATCAATAATCGGACGGCTGTGATGTTGCTGTGTGGTTTTATTTTAATTTATTTTATATTTATGCAAATTTGCAATACCTTTGGAAAAAAATAAATTAAATTAAAATATAGAGGATGTGATTTTTGCTATTTTGTGAGCCGTTGATTTTGGTTGATTAAATCAGATTTTGAAGAGGCTTTATTAAATGCTTTTTAGGTTTGATTTTGCTTTTAACTACCTTAACTGTATAATATGTTCTCTATTGAACTGAAATTATATTGTTGCATGTCCAAACGTCTCAAAATTTGAGAACCAAAGATGCCATTTTAGCCAGGCTAATCTTTTTTTGGGTGGCAAAAACTACTTACCACACCCAAAATTTACATAAAAAGTACTTTAATCATGTGATTAAAATAATAAAGTTTCTCTTTACACCCAAACCCATTCCAATACAAACTCTAATAAGCAAAAATTCTTATAAAAAAATACATCATCGATTCTTTTAAATGGAGGGTTAGTTTTTTATGATAAAAAATGGACGGTGACTCCTAATTAACCATATAAATGGATATAAATGGAAGAACAAGTGGATGCTAAAACACTGCACAGCACCAGGGTTTCTTTTTCAAAATTTACTTTGGTTTTTATAATCATAACATAACATGAAATGATACAAACTGAAGTCTTATTTCAATTCAACTATTGAAATCAGTCCTTCCAAAAAAAATATTGAAATGGGTTATAGTTAGGTTGTTCACAATATTCAATTAAGGGTTTATTTTATTTTATTTTATTTTTTTATTTTTAAACATTATTTTAGGTTTTATTGAGTTTGAAACAGATGAACGGGGGTGTAGAGAGGAAAAAAGAAAGAAAGTAAGGGCGCGTTTGGTATAATTTTTAAAATGGTGTTTTTAAAAACCTGTTTTTAAAATGGAAATCATGTTTTAAAAATGATGTTTTTAAAAATATAATGTGTTTGGTAGTGTTTTTTAAAAGTAGTTTTTTGAAACGAAAAACGATGTAAAAGTGTTTGGTTGTTATTTTTAAAATGAGTGAAATAGTTGTTTGGAGGGAAAAGTTAAAGTTTATTTTGAAAACCTGTTTTGAAAACAATAGAAAACAATAAAAAATTGTTTTTAACTTTTTAGTTATAAGTTTTAAAAAATTGTTTTTTGTTTTCAAAAACAGTTTTATAAAATAATCAACCAAACATCATTCTAGTTTTTTGTTTTTTGTTTTTAAAAACAAATAACTGTTTTTAAAAACGAATCCAAACACCACCTAAAATTGACTAAATGTAAGATTGTTTTAGGCATAATCTTTACTCTTCCTTTTATATTTCAAGGAGTTCTCTTTCTATCTGACCTTTTTATTTTAATAAAATGTGTGATTAATAGTTAATAGTAAGTTAACAATTAAAAAAAACAAATGTCAATCACATATTATTTATTAAGGTAAGTTTATATTTTATACTCATTAAAAGCTCAATAGATATTGGATTAATAAAAGTATAAATGCAAAAATGTGGTGGTAACAGGTAAAGGCACTCATTTAACTTAACTGGTAACCGGTAAAGACACCCTCTAAGCCTGATAATGTTCCGCTGATGGTATATAAGGAATATATATATATACAGGAATTCTATTATCAGTTCGAACTGACAAAAGTTATATCAGTTCCTTATATGTGGGCCACTGGATTTAAATACTTTGACTTGGCTGTATGCACTTATCAGTCAAAGTATTTAAATTCAGTGGCCCACATACAAGAAACTGATATAACTTTTATCAGTTCAAACTGATAACAGAAAGACTATATATATATATATATATATATATATATATATATATATATATATATATATATATATATATACACTAGTATGGAAGTTGAAACCAGTAAATGGCAGCGCATAAAAAACCCAAATAAGAGCACCTTTTTTATCCATTTATGCTTACAATGCATAAAGACTTGTACATAACTTATTTTATATTACCTACAAATTTTCTCAATCAGAATACATTGTATCGACCAGCATAGGAGAGCAGAGAAGTGTGCACAATCACAGGCGGCTTCGCTGCGCTGACAAAGCCGGCTTGAAGCTGGCGATGCCGGTGATTTCTCTACCAGTTACCAAGGTGTTAATATCATATGTTCCTTCGTAAGTGTAGATGGGCTCCAAATCACAGAATGCCTGCAATGTGATCCAAAACAAACAGTGAATAACCTAAATGGAAAATCTACACTAACTCATTGTTTAAATCAGCGGTTCAATAGGCACCCTTCACCCTCGTCTTTCTAAAAGAACCGGGATGATTAAACATGAATTACATCTGCTTTAGGATAAAAACTGGTACATATATCTGGCAGCCACCTACTACAAAATTCTTAGTGAGGAACATGAAGAAAAAAAAAAAAAAATGACCTTTGCAACCAGAAAATCGGTCACGGTTCCATTGCCACCGAGTAACTCGCGTCCAAGAGAGAGTGTTTCCCTAGCCTTTGAGCTGATCCATGCCTGAAAATTATATAATTTGTCATGGCTAGGAAGCACCGCAGAAAAGTCAAATTTATTACAAACTTTAGACATTTGATCATAACCTTTGCTAAGCTGGCTTGTCCCGGGGTCATTGTACCCTTCTCATACAATTTGCAAAGGCGCCAGCCAACAAGTGTCATCGCTTGGACATTGCCCAGCATTTGAACAAGTTTTTGTTGGTTGAGTTGGAAAGCAGCCAATGGTGCTCCAAACTGTTTTCTCTCCATCAGATACCTTTGAACAACATATAATTTCAAGGCCATAATGAAATCTCAAAATAATTTAGGCATACAAGAGAAGAAGAAGCAGACTGTACAAGAGAAGAACATGCAGACTGTATTACCTGTGACACATATCGTAGACGCCCATTGATATACCAATGGGTTGCCAGGAAACCATTACACGTGAAACAGCCAGAACCTGCAATGAAATAGCAGTATTTAAGTAGATGGCTTGATGGTTGATCGCGTGAATTCAAGATATATAGCAGCATATTGACAAAAAGAAGGAACCAACAACGTACACAAAGCAAATCATACAATCAGCATTGCATATAGTGCTTACAAGGAGTTAAAGGAAAAATGGTCACTAAACTTTCTTTGGCAGCAAATGCTTACAAATCTTCAAAAGAGTGCTAGTAGCATGTTATGATAACAATGTCATTTAAGCTGCCAGTTAGGTATTTAGGTGAATTGAAGATTAAGATTTCTATCTATTCATCTTTATATCAACTAAGCCTACCAAAAAAGACATTGTCTATAAAATTACAATCTCCCAAAGTGTAGATGATTATTGCGGAATAGCACATAGTATAGATAAAAAAATAATGACAAGATAATTATTTATGAAATCTAGCTAGAAGAACACCTTGCTAGTATCCTTGAAAGAATTGACACCAGGTAGTCTGTCCTCATCGGGTACAAATACTTTCTTTAAGAGAATGTCTCCATTTTGCACCATCCGTAGACCGATTTTGTTTTCTATTTTCGTAGATGTTAATCCAGGAGCATTCTTCTTTACTATATAACTGAAACAGAATGCAGAAAAACTCTACATCTTAAGAAAATGGGAAAACCAATGAAACAGATCAACTATTACACATAACTTGCTAATAAAAAGCCTGTATCATGACAGTAATATAAAGTTTAGAGAGATAAAACAACCACCAATGCACATTCCATAGAATATGACCAAAATTGCACAGCTACTCAATGATCTACAGATTATCATTTTTGGTTGCACGTTCTTATGTCTCCTCTTTCAGTTCTTAGACCTTGAGTTAGGGAAACTTTGATGTCTCAAGAGTTAAAAGAGTATTCTTATTTGGTACTCCTACGAAACAGCTAAATACAAACAAAATAGTGGCTTTAATGTTGGCAAAGGGTTTAAAGTAATTTGCTTTACCAATTTATCATTTATTAACTGGGTCATAAATATCCTAATTATTTTGGGTGGCCAAGAATCCATTGTGCTACAGTATTCTATGTATCTCCTTCAATATCATGTCAGGCCTTTGACATTGCTGATTCTTCTGGGTTGTACTTTGACAGTCTATCTTTGTGTCCTGATGACATAAATTAAGTAATGATTAAGTACAAAATGAATGTCTGCAAACTTCATTAATTTTTTATCAATGGCAAGAAAAATATGCTAGTACAGAGCAAATATGCATAATATATAACATGTATCTTACACATCAGCTTAGCAAAATCTGAATGTATTTAATAAGACAATAAAAAAAAAGCTTCAAGGTGTATCTTAGAGAAAATGATGTTGAGGTTCCAATCAAGTGCTAAGTAGGTGCCTTGCCAATGAGATTCCAACATTTGAATGAAAATGGAAGACAGTTCCTACTTATCATATAACCTTTAACATACCCATTTATCTGATTTGTTGTGGTATTCCTAGCAAAAATAACTAACACGTCTGCAAAGGTACTGTTTCCTATCCAGCGTTTTTGGCCCTCAAGTATCCAACCCCCTTCAACCTGATCGGAGGACACAGAATAATATGACATAGCGGGAAGCCAACTGCTTTTATGGATAGAGTTAAAATAATAATAATAATTATTAAAAAAAAAAAACTAAACATAGATATAAGAGGTTGAGAGCTTGGACCTTTGTTGCAGTAGTTCTTAGAGCACTTGCATCACTTCCATAGTCAGGTTCAGTCAAAGCCTAAAAGAACATATTTGAATTATGAGTAGTTGATTTTTATCAGAACCAACAATTCCTGATACCATACAATACCAAAAGCCAACTACTTACCCAACAGCCGATGGAGGTTAACTGAGCCAACGAAGGTAAATATTTCTGCTTATGTGCTTCTGACCCACATAGTGCTATTTTTGACATTCCAGACAAGTTATAAAATGTCAAGGTTTGTCGGTGCTTTTGTTAAAACCAAACTAAAAAGGAGAAAAAGGTCCAACGAGTAACATATTATTGGAGAAAGAAGTTACATCAAGATCTCACCAATAGTAAGCATTGCCAAACAGGAATGCACCAAAATGAAAGTACTACAACTGGCATCAACTCTAGCAACTTCTGCCAAACCTATTGCAGCTGCAGTTATAGAGAGACCAGGACACCCATAACCCTGAGTCACAAGAAGTTCAATATTCTACTTCCACCTCAGGACACAGAAAAATGTAAGAACTATAACAGATGTATAAAGTACCTTGATCGTACCACCAGAAATACGCAGGGCACCTAACTTTGGAACTACATGAAATGGAAACTCAGCCTTCTCCCAGTACTGGAATAAAAAGAAAATATAGATCAATCTCTTTCTTTGTAAGCATACAATTGCAGTAAATTATTATTAATGCTTAACAACCAATCTAAGATGTTATACATGCAAACGAAGACACTGTTATATTTCAAAAATATGTTGCTAGTGACATGAGAAAGACACCTTTGTCATTATTGGAGCTATTTCTTTTTCCATACACTCCCTTACTTTCATTCGAACAACTCGCTCCTCAGAAGTCAATAGATCATCAAATTGGTAATAATCTGATGCTGTAACATTCAAAGACCAAGAGATGAAAATATGTGAAAAATGTAATAGTTTTGGATGAAGTAAGCATACAAATAGAACTTGCAAAAAGTTAAAGTGCTTCCCCTTTCTATATATAGATGTTCTTAGGCACAGAACAGACAAAGTATCATGTAATCAAAATTTTCTCATAAAGAAAATGGCAAACCAACTTTTTATAATATCGTTACTGAAGCTTTCAGAAAAAAATATACAAGAGATACATAAAAAGAAGTAGAACAGGAAAAGAGAACAACATAATGAATCTAGTTTGATTTACAACAAAAATGAAAGAATATATTGCAGACAATTGAACATGAGAATATCTAAAGAACTAGATGTCAAGGCATAGGGCGGAAAGCATGATTCATCGACAAAGAAACAGAAGCATGGCAACTGATGTGATAATAAGGGAACGATGGAACTAACAACTACTCCAGGTCCAGGCATGCCACACATGCCACATGGTTAGAAGCCAATTATCCCACATAGAACAAGGAACATAATTAGATGATCTACCAAAATTCTTTACTGAAACTCATAATTCTAGATATTTAATCTCCCAAGATTAAAGTTGATAACACAGTGACATAATTCATGCCTAACTCAACAAGTTATAGATGCACCAATGTAATAAATATAGATCAATCCAATCCATAAAATTTTCTAGCGTGAATGAAGATGATGTGTGATTTGATCATCATTCTTACCACAAGGCGGAAACTGGGACGCTGGAGTTGCTTGAGGGAATGCAAGGGAAACATCCAATGCTGGTAAATTGAAATAAGAACTCCTCGCGCTTTCGTCAACCTCATCTGTGCCACGTCAATGATAGATTAAGTAATTAAACCTTTCACTGCACAAGTTCAATCTTAAAGCAGAAAACGAAAAACTACGAAACAACTTAAACATATACCACCCCCCAACCCACCCCTCCCCCAAACAACAACAACAACAACAAAAATAAAAAAATAAATAACAAAATCACTAAAACTAGCTTAAATATACATGTAGAACCAGTAACCTTTCAAATTTACTCCTCTCTGTATCCATATTTTTAGCAATATCCTTCAACAATTACTCATATTTTATGATGATTGATAATATCAAAACTTTGATTTACATTTTATAGTCTCCATTCGTAAGCATAAAAGATCTACATCTCATTAGATATAAATATCTGTCAATTCCAATCTCATACAGCAATTTGACTTCAAGTTTCAATCGTCAATCACTCGATTGAATACAATTTCTCGATACTCACTATCCAAAATCATCTAATCTTCTCCGTCAGAAAAAACAAAATTCATCTATGATCCATTTGATACCTCACATAAAAACAACAATACAAGCTGAATCGGCTTATATAACATCACTTGTATAATAATTTAAAGCCAAACAATGAAACAACTATTAAAAAAGAAAAAAGAAAAAAGAAAAAAGAAAAAAGAAAGAAAGAAAGACGAACCTTGACGCAGAGACGAGAGAACAGTCATGGTGATTACAATTGTTGAAAGCAAATTCTCAGTAGAGTCGGTGAAGCGAGAGTGCTAGTAATTAGATTTTTGGACCTAAAAATCTAAAATTCACCGGGAAATGGTATGTCGCATCACGTGTATAAGATAAAATTGGCACGCAAGTTTACGTTTTTGGCGGATATTATTTCGAGCACGGCATCCACGTGCATCAGACCAGTAAATAACTGATAACTACGAAGAAAAACTTCTAATGTGCGCGAGATGAGATTGGATTGAAGTATTGAACGGTATAGATTGTACTAAAATAATAATGTGTCTTGTCAAAATATAGGATTGGATTAAAAATCCACCAATAATCTTTAAAAAAAAAAAAAAATTTGATAAAAAAATAATTGAAAAGAGAGGACGGTATAAAATTATTTTTAAATAAATAAAATTATTTTTAATCAATTCAAAAAAAGAAAAAGAAAATTATTTTAAATTAAATTTTGTTAAAAAATTATTTAATTATTTTAAATTTCAATTCCCTTTTATTTCCTTAATTCCTCAATCGATTTCCTCTTTATTTGTTTTTGTTTCACATTATTTAAAACGATACTAGTTTTCATGTAAATGAAACTAGTATATTTATAAAACAATAATTGTTTTATGTGTATGAAACTAGTGCATTTGTATGAATATAACAATAAACATAATATAAACATGATAGAAGAATAACCCAGTATTTATATATTAAAAAAAAAGAAAGTTTTTGAGATGAATTTGTTTGGTGGGAGGAATAAAATGTTGTAACTATTTTAGTGGGATTTTTTTTTAATATTAGAATAAAATATCTTAATATTAAAAAAGAACAACATTTATTAAATTAATTTTTAATACAAATTATATAAATTAAATATTTTATATATAAAATAATTTAATTTTTTTTTTTTTTTAAAGTACAAAGGCTGGGACTAAATAATCCCAACCTTTGTGGCGGGACTAAATAGTTAGGTTCACCGGATTGGTTCTCAAAACTCACCAAACATGGGAATATGATTAGTCCAATTGTGGTAGCCAAACATAGCACAGCCAAAATATTGAGGCCCAACGAAAGGCAGGCCCAATCTGATGTGATAAGCTTTGACAAGTCTGAGGAGAACCAAGTCAGATAGCTATTATCTAGCTCAAGAAATTGACAAAGTCAGCTGGCTGTTATCATTTGATAACTACCTTGAGTTCCATCCAGTCTTGAACTATCAAATCCCACGAAATCAGGACATGATCTCTGGGATTTGATTCTCTTAAAAAAAACGAATCAACCTCCCTGTGAGGCCTATAAATAAGACAGAGAGTCTTCGGAATAGGGGGGAAGAAAAAGGCTCTAAAAATCACGCTAGAAGCTTTGTTTCTCCATGGCAATTCTTCTTTAAATTGCCCACTTACACACAAAGTTATGACTTTTTGGCTCTCCTACTGACTCACGCAGACCACTCTTACTATTCTCAATTTATGCAAGAGCAAATGAATTGCTTTGCATTTCACGTTGACCTTATCCAGCTGCATTGTTGTTATCAGTCCATTCGACCTCCACTTGATCGTCCATTTCTCCATCTTTTGTTTTTATTTCGTTCGACTACTTGCATGCAACAAACCTCCAAGTATAGAAAATCACTTATAAATAGATCGACAACGGCCTTGTCTTGTCTCCTCCTAGCAATTTAATTTGCTAAACGCTCAGCCCAAGCGAACATAAGGCTCTCCAAATGACATCACCAAGGATTCGATAGTTTTGTTTACGGTTCGGTTTATATTTTATTAATTTTTATTGTTGATTCGAGATTATTTTATTTGTTTATAAATTGTCTAACTTGGGTGTCGAGTAGATTCCGACAAGACCCCCCTTCTCATAGCTTTATTCTACAGGGAATCCAAAGCATACGACAAAGCATTGTTCATAGATTGCCAGTGCCCCGAATACTACGATTTTGACCGAATTTTGACCGTAGGATTTTCTGGTTCTACACCAATCATGTCCGATCTCGGGTAACAAATGCACCCCCAATGTATTGTAAATTGTATCTTCAACGATAAAATCATGTTCCATGAAAAACAACCACTTAAGTTTTCTTGCCATATGTTATGATTTTATTGGTTTAATGCATTTCATTTGATCTACAAAACTTTTACGCTGAAATAATAACAGTTTTTATTTTTATTTTTATTTTTATTTTTTATTTTTTTATTTTATTTTTTATATAACAGTTTCCGATTGTTTTTTTTTTTTTTTTTTTTGAAAAGGGTAGTTTCCGATTGTTAGAACCTAAAATATGGGAAAGTTTTTTTTTTTTTTTTTTTGAATTTACGACAACTACCGGGACCCTGCGAGGATTTGACACTACTAGCACAGCCTGGACAACTACTCCCACAAGAGGGGAGAGGACACCCACACATGAGGTGTCACACCACATTGGCAAGAGGCCCAATGGCCTAAAATATGGAAAGTTGAACCTATAATACAAGTAGTCTTTTGAGTAATGTTTTTGAATTCACAATTTGATTATACGATTCTTTTTTTTTTTTTGAAACAAGCAATTCAATAAACAAAACCAAAAGGACTACAGCAGTGATGGAATTTCTCCCAACACAATCGGAGCCACACAAGGTGGAACCTCCTCCATCCAAAAATTATCAGAATTAAAACTTAAACTAAGCTTGGCAAGACAATGAGCCGCCATATTAGCTTTTCTAGAAATGAAAACCACCTTACAGCTCGGGGAACCACGAATTAACTCTAAAATATCATCAATGATCAGACCAATATCAGCCAAGGGAACCACTCCAGAATTAATCATAGCAACCACCCCCTGAGCATCAGATTCCACCACACAAGGCCAAGAGACCAGCTTGAAGCGCAAATCGGAAGCCCTGAAGAATAGCCAACGCTTCGGCCACCTGCGGGGAAAGACTAACCGCAGAATAATGAGTGCACGAAGCCATGATCAGACCTTTCCAATCATGAATAACAGCCCCCGAACCAGTTCTATTTCTCTGCACATCGATCACCGCATCGGTGTTAACTTTAAAGAATCCCAAATCAGGAGGTCTCCAAGCAGGTGTGACCACATCTCTACCACCAAGGACAGTAGCGACAACACCATTAGCACTTCTGAAATCGTCTAAAAAAGTCTCAGCCCAAGAAACAACATCCACACTGTTAATAGAGCCAAGGTTAAAAACATAGGAATTTCGTTGATACCAAATGCGCCACAACACCACACAGAGGAGCTCCAACTCAGTGGCTAAACTATTAATCTTGCACGAAATGATAAAGTCCAGGAAATGCATTCCCTCTGAGACCGCCAAACTCCTGAAATTCACAAAAGAGGCTCTAATCTTTTTCAGGAAAGGGCATTTCCACAGGCCATGAATAATAGTTTCAGCCTTATTGAAGCAAAACGGACACCAACTCTCAACATTCAATCTACGTCTCACTAGATTTGTTCTCACCGGCAGCCACTCTTTACAAGCTTTCGAGATAAACACCTTGATCTTAGAAGGCAACCTCATACGCCATAGGTACTTCCACCAGGACTCCGACCCCCCCCCCCCCCCCCCCCCCCAAACTAGAGCCAGAGGCCAACGAGCTATCCAAGAGGGAAAAACCAACGTGATAAGCACTCTTCACAGAGAAGGTGCCCGAATTTTTAAAGTGCCAAATTAGAGAATCCCTCCTAACAACCGAAGAGCAGGGAATGCTAAGGATACACTCAGCATCATCCACTAAAAAGGAGCTGTGAATCAAGGACTCGTTCTAGCGCCCCGACGGCATCTTCAACTCACTAACCAACGAACCAGCGTGAAGAACAACCGGCGAGATTGGTTTGAAAGACGTAGGCCGAGGGATCCACCGATCATGATAAACACTAACCGATTCTCCAGAACCAATGCGCCACCTAGTCCCCTTATTCAAGAGCTCCCTTCCCCAAATGAAGCTCCTCCACACAAATGAACTCGAAGACCCACAGTCCGCCAGGAGAACGGAGGTCTCAACAAAATAACAATGTTTTAAGACCCTAGCCACTAGAGTATCCGGGTTATGATGAAGTCGCCAGACCTGTTTCGCCAAGAGAGCCTGATTGAAAATCTTCAGATCACGAAAGCCCAACCCACCCTTCTCTTTACTCTTACACAGATGAGACCAACGACCCCAGTGAATCTTTTTCCTTTCCTCATTCGAACCCCACCAAAATCTAGCACTAAGGTTGTGCAAGTCATTAATAAGGGCCACAGAGAGCCGAAAAAGAGACATAGCATACGTTGGGATGGACTGAATCACCGCTTTAAGGAGAACATCCTTACCTCCAGTCGAAAAAAATTTACTTTGCCACTCTTTCACCTTATCCCAAACCCGATTCCGAATACTCGTAAAAAGCTCCTTTGTATTCTTCCCCGCAAAACTAGGAAGACCCAAATAACGCTCATGATAGTCCACCAGGCGAACACCAAGAATACCAGCTAAAGAAGCAGCTCTTGCAGCACTCACTCTCTTACTAATACACATAGCCGATTTCTGAAAATTAACAACCTGACCAGAAGCACTAGCATAACAATCTAGGACCTTTCTAATTGTCAAACAGTCTGACTCCGAGGCTTTTAAGAAAAGCATACTATCATCAGCCAAAAAAAGATGAGTGATTTTCGGCCCTCTCTACTACACCGAAACCCAGCCAGCTCTCCCATATTTTTAGCCAAAAAAATCAGACGAGATAAACCTTCCGCACAAATAAGAAACAAATATGGGGATAGCGGGTCCCCTTGACGAAGACCTCACGAAGGCTTAATGTGACCGCACACCTCACCATTTAACAAAAACGAGAAAGACACTGATCTAACACACATCATAATTTTATCGATCCAACCACTCGAAAAGCCAAGATGAACAAGCATACCCGAAATGAAATCCCATTCCACACAATCATAGGCTTTCGACATATCTAATTTGATAGCCATCGCCCCCTTTTTACCTTTTTTCCTTCTCTTAAGAGCGTGCATACATTCGAAACCCAAGATTGCATTGTCAGAAATTAGCCTCCCCGGAATAAAGACGCTCTGAGTATCCGAGATAACATCATCCAGGACAACCCGAAACAGGTTGGCAAGAGCTTTGGCCACCACCTTATAAATCACATTGCAAAGACTTATTGGGCGGAACTCAGACAACTGCTCCGCTCTTTTAACCTTGGGGATCAACACAATAAGAGTCTCATTAACCATGTCAACACTAGCACCATTATTCAACACACCAAGACAAGCCGCAACCACCTTATCACCTACCACAGGCCAGAATCTTTGATAAAAAAGAGCGGGAAGGCCATCCAAACCCGGAGCCTTCGAAGGAGACATATCAAACATTGCTCTTTTTATTTCATCCAAAGTAAAACTGGCATCAAGGAAAGAAACCTTCTCCACAGGCAGACAAGGCTGAACACAATCAAAAACCTTGCCTAAATCCCTAGCTGATGGCTTGCTAGAACGAAAGATATCGTTAAAATACTGATCAATAATTTCAGCCATATCCTCCCTTGAATCCCACCAATTCCCATTGACATCGTACAAGCCTTTAATCTCCTTACGCGACCTTCTAACAAAGGCTTGAGCGTGGAAAATTTTGGTATTTTTATCTCCACTTTGCAACCAGCTCACGCGCGAATGTTGACGCCAATAAACTTTCTCATCATTTAAAAGCCTATCCAGCTTCTTCTCAATTTCATGGACAATTTTCCACGACACCTGCTGCCTCCCACTAGAAGCTTCACTAAGCTCTTTTTGTAGCCTCGCAATATCACCTTTGAGCTGACTATAGTTCCGCACATAGAAATTCTGAAGCTGACCCGTACACATCTCAATATTAGAAACCAAATCCTTCATGTCTGAACCATAACCCGGCGGCCCCCAAGTTCTCTGAACAATATCGACACAGGTCTCATTCTCCACCCAACATTCTTCGAAGTGAAAACGTTTTTTTAGGCCTCTCCCTTGGTAACTCCTCATCACCACAATAGGGGTGTTATCCAACAATATAGGGCGATGATCCGACTTCCAAAATTCTAAGTGACTAACTTTCGCATCCACAAACAAATTTGCCCACCGAAAATCACAAACAAACCGATCCAATCTCTCCTGGACCATATTTGGACCCTTCTTTTTATTAGACCAAGTGAACTCAGGCCGGAAAACCCAATATCCTGAAGTTCATAATCATCAAGAGCACCACGAAAATTCTCAATTAGAACCCGAGACCGTTGAAGACCACCCAATTTTTCCGAATCCTCCAAGATTTCATTAAAATCACCTGCACATAACCAGGGGAGAGAAGACATACCATGAAGATGACGTAAAAGAGTCCAAGAATGGTGACGTAGAGTCGAGTCCAGATTACCATAGAAACCAGTGAATCTCCACGGGGTCCCCCTCTGATTCAAGACCTCAACATCAATATGGAAAGTAGAAAAGGACAACAAACTAACATCAACACTGTCATCCCACATCAAACATAAACCACATTTACTACCTACACTATTCACCACAAGCTTGCCACAAAAACCAAGTTTAACACGAACACTTTCCAACTGAACATTATTTGTTTTAGTTTCCATCAAGAACACCAAATTGGGCTTATAAACTTGCTTAAACCTAAGTAAGATTTGGAATGCTCGGGTATTTCCCAACCCCTGAACATTCCATGCTAGGATTATCATTGCGATCGGCAGGCCAGTAGAGACCGACCCGCCGATGAATCATTAATTTCAGGAGGTAGAATCTCACCATTCGAAACCACCTTCTGTTTTTTATCTGACCCCGAAACCTGACTTCCTGTAGTTCGCTTCCCTAACCTGGGTCCACCCTGTGCATTAGACTCAGTTTTAGCGCCATCCCTTGCCCATCTCTTCCATTTCCCTGCTTTAGGTCCGGTCTGATTTTTAATTAACCCCTCTTCCCCCTTGCTTAGAGCCGTGTGAGTCAACACCCCCTTATCAACCTCCATTTCCACCGAAGACAGATTTGGAGGCATCTCCACATCAGGGTTAGCACCCATCTGTTGAGTAATAGAATCACTATATCCCATTGCATGTGTACTATGAACAGAATTGTTTTGAACATCAACGATCAAATCCACTACCTTACTCAAAGACCTGCTCTCCTCTACCTTTCCAAGCACGGTATCCTCCATTCTGGATTTACTGGGCGGCATAGTATTCCCACTCAAAACCAGTACTGTAGTAGGTAATAAATCTTCCTTACCCAAAGAACTTTCAAGATTTCTGCACACCTGAATAACATTTTTCCCCTTAGTGGTGCTGAAACTCGGAGGACCATTCTGAACCTCCAATCCCGGAGAGCTTCTAACACCCGTACTGCCTCCCGCCACTTCCATTCTACTCAGGCTAGAAGCACTTGCTGTACCTGTTCCTAAAATCCCTGCAGTACCAAAACCTTCATCCTGTCGGATACCCTCATTCCGCTGCCGAAATCTCCCATTCTTTATTGGATTATCAGCTTTGAGCCAAGAACCAAATAGCCGATCGTAATTTTTAGGTCCCTCTCCTTCCTTCACCTGCACGCAATCTCTTACTGTATGCCCTATATGGTCACACCTGAAGCAATGGTCAGGTAATCTTTCGTATTTCAGAAGCATAATCGTTTCCGATCCATCCCGCATAACATCCACACGTAAGATTCTCCGGAGGGGTTTGTCCACCTGAATCACTACCCTCACCCGAATATATTTTCCCACACACTCTCCAGATTTTCCCGTATCAACCTCTTTCACTTCTCCAATCATCTCCCCCAAGAACCTACCAATCTCTGCTGTTATACATAGAAGAGGGACATTGTGAATTTGTATCCAGAATGCTGTTTTATTGAATTTCATTCTTTATATGTCTCCCTTTCCAGTCGACTCCTCAAGGACCAGAAGAGCCTTATCGAAGTTCCAAGGTCCGCCTTGCAAAACCTGCCAACGATCATTAGAGGTCTTGAAAGTGAAGGAAAAAGTATTCCCCGAAATAACCTCAATCTCAAAGTCTTCCATTGTTCTCCATATACATGGGAACAGGCTCGTAAACGCTTCACGGTTAACTAGTTTGTTAGAGAGAAGTTTCCCTATCAGTCGAAACCCCATCCTTTTCATACCATCTTGCTTCAGTTCAACTTGTAAAGGCATTAAAGGCCCTTCTTTATCTTTCAAAGACATAGCCTTACACAACCAAGCGACCTCATCCGCACTCATATTAGCCACCACACACACCAAAGACGACAAGAAAGAAAAAGGGGAGAAAAAACTACACTCCGGACGAGTGAAGAAACCGATCCAAGATGAACGGTCGGCTACTTTCACCTAGGGTTTCGAGGGGAAGAGAGGTAGTATCACAATTTGATCATAGTGTAATGTTTGTTCAATATAATTAATTAATTATCACCTTGCTTTAGATAAAAAGGTAATGATACAAATTTTGTTACGTACGTTATTCATTATTATCATTGAAATAACAATAACATTTCAATATTATAGGATTTTATTTTTTTTAAGCATTATACTATTACATAAATTTGGGCTTTTTGTAGGAACGGGGATGACTCGAACCCTTTGAATTCAAACAATTACTTTACAAAATTTCGAATTTTATTATTTTTAAATTTCAATTTAATTGACTAACAACATATTGGATCAAATGTTGACGAGATGAGGTTGGTCTGTGGTAAACCTTTCACATCTACGTTACGAGATCGTGGGTTCGAGTCCTCCTTTAAAAAAAAACCCGAATTTATGTAATATTTTGAAAGAGAAAAAAAAAGATCAAATGTATTTTTATTTTATTTATGAAACTTAAAAATTTAGAATCAATAAACACAACCAATTATTCAATTGTTCCCTGGTAATGTTACACACAAATTTCAATGAATGTGTATTCTTGGAATATGATGGGCTTTAACTTGAAATTACTCTTTAAAAAGTAGCCCAGCCCAGTAAGTATTTGCTGTATTTGGGCCAAACATATATATGTTGGGCAACCTCTTCGTCTTTGATAGTCATTTTTTTGGGGGGGACAAGTTCATTTCTAACCATTTAGAACATCGAGTAAGTTTACAACGTACTTTCAAATTTTCATTGTTTATAACCTAGTTTTTACGCTATTACCATAATGCCCCTATATAAAAGCCCCCCATCTAAAAAAAAAAACCTTCTCTCCACTCTTCTTCTCTTCCACCTTCCATTTTTAACTTCGAAAAAACTTTGATTCCAACTTTTACAAAATCAATTGGAAGGGAAGTTTGATTCTGACTTTGATTCCGACTTTCACAAAACTTTCATTCTGACTCTTCCGATTTTAGGGAGATTGCTTAGGGAAGTTTTTTGAGAAAATCAATTGGATTAGCTCTTTAAGTTTTTGCATTATTTTTTATAATTATAGTTTATATAAACATGGGTTTTGTGTTATTGTAAAAATTTGGGTTGGATTTGACAAGCTCCATGAATTTTTCACGGAATTGGAAATTTCCAGAAGGTTTCACGAAATTTTGGAAAATTTTAGAAGGTTTCACGAAATTTTGAAAAAACCCAAATGTTTCACGAAACTTTGAAAAAAACCAAAGGTTTCACGAAATTTTGAAAAAAAACCCAAAGGTTTCACGAAAATTTGAAGGTTTCACAAAATGTTGGAAAAATCCAAAGGTTTCACGAAATTTTGGTATCGTGAAACCTTTGGGTTTTTCCAAAATTTTGTGAAACCTTCTGAAATTTTCCAAAATTTCGTGAAACCCTCTGGAAATTTCCGATTTCGTGAAAAATTCATAGATCTTGCCAAATCCAACCCAAATTTTTACAATAACACAACCAGAACCAAGTTTACTTGATGATCTCAGTTTCCAGGATAAAATATTTTGTAAAAGTCGGAATCAAAGCTTTGTTGAATTTGAAAATGGAAGAAGAAGAGAAAGAAGGAAAGAGGAGAAGAACATGTCTCGTGGAAGAGAAGATGAATAAAGGAAAAAATAAATTAAAAAATTTTAAAAATTATATTAGTGGGGGTATTTGTGTAATTTTGGCTAGGGATTAAAAGAATTTATTACAAAATGGTTATAAACAATTAAAATATGAAACAAGGCTAAAAATGATTTCCCAATAATTTATTGAATTTGGATCCTCTGCTGAGCTGATTTTTGTCCTGTCCTATATAGATCTGTTGACATGTGTAATCAATGGTTGTCATTTATTTCTTTTATTTATTTCATTTAAATACAAAGTCATATTCTTAAGTGTTTTAGATCAGGAAAAAGATCAGCATAGCGAGGATCCTGATCCTAATTTATTTGGCTATAAACATCAATTTTCACTTTTTTTTTCTTCGAAGTGTTACACTGACTTACACTGGGGTTTTTTGGAAGGAGAAAGACTCGAACCCGCAGTTAAGTGGTTGGTTTTCGTTGATGTACTGATAATCACTGCTCATATGTTTTTGTTCTGTGCAATAGACTAATGGACATTGGTAATTAGCAGAAAAACAGTATTGAAAATTAGAAAAGATAAATTTTGAAAACGTTTTGATTTTATTGTCATAAATGAGGCCGGCCTGAAGCTTTGCAAAACCAGTGATTTCTCTGCCTGTCACAAAGGTGTTAATATCATAAGTCCTTCACAAGTGTAGATAACTTTCATATCACATAATGCTTTCGCAACTAGGTTTTATTGGGTTTGATTGTTTGAAACAGATGAACAGGAGTAGAGAGATAAAAAGAAGTAAAATTGACTAAATGCAAGGCTGTTTTAGGTATTTTGGAGGGTGCAGAAAGTAAATTAAAAATTCTAAAAACTTAATGATGGGTGTAAATAATAAATGGATGTGGAGAGTAGTTTTTTGGGTGGCAATAGATCCACTCATCCACCCATCTTTTTTTTTTTTTTTTCATTTGTTAGAAAAATTTGATGTAAATTGCTATATATATAAATAAATAGAAAATAAAATAAAAAACACAATGAAGTAGTTGGTAGAAAAACCTTCACAATTTGCAGTAGTTTTGTTAGTAATTCCTTTGAAGTCGAGGCTAGTATTCAACATTATGTCTTTAAGACGATTTACGCCCGCCCACCGATGCTATTGGTTAATCGGCGCTCGCCTTCTAGGATACAATGACTTCTCTGTCTTGTGGTAGTAGCACTTCAAATCCACAAGCACACAACGAACTGAATATGCAGAACTCTCTCTCAATGACCAAAGGACTTAATACTTAATGCAGTAATTTTATGAAATTTTCTAGATTTTTAGATAGAATGAATGAATGAATGAATGACTTCTAATTTATAGATACAAAGTGCCTTTTGGAAAAGTCATGACTCAAAAGAATAGTTGCATCTGTTTATGGTTGTCTTTCTATTTCAAAAGACATTTCCATCTATAACTTGGTGTCTGTTAAATTGAATAGAAACCTTTTATGCACCTTTCCAGATCTTTTTCATTTTTCATATGGTTTTTTCTCTTTTTATCCGACCTTTTTATTTTAATAAAATGTGTGATTAATAGTTAATAGTAAGTTAATAATTAAAAAAACAAATGTTAATCGCATACTATTATTTATTAAGGTAAGCTTATATTTTATAATCAATAAAAGCTCAATAGATATTGGATTAATAAAAGTATCCAAATGCACCGATGTGGTGGTAACTGCTAAAGGCATTGGTTTAACCTAACTGGTAATCGGTAATGTTTCGCTGATGGTATATAAGAAAAAATATTTATATATCCAATTGCATTTTCAAACTAGTGTCATTTACTAGCATGAAAGTTAAAACCAGCAAATGGCAGTGCATAAAAAACCAGCACCTTTTTATTTATTTATGCAATTACAATGCATAAAGACTTGTACATAACTTATTTTATATTACCTACACATTTTCTCAATCACAATACATCATATCGACCAGCATAGGAGAGCAGAGAAGAGTGTACAATCACAGGCGGCTTCGCTGCGCTGACAAAGCCGGCTTGAAGCTGGCGATGCCGGTGATTTCTCTGCCGGTTACCAAGGTGTTAATATCATATGTTCCTTCGTAAGTGTAGATGGGTTCCAAATCACAGAATGCCTGCAATGTGATCCAAAACAATAGTGAATAACCTACAATGGAAAATCGACACTAACAACCCAATGTTTAAATCAGTTGTTCAATAGGCACCCTCGTCTTTCTAAAAGGACTGGTATATGAATTACATCTAGTTTATGATAAAAACCAGTACATATATCTGACAACCACCTACTACAAAATTCTCAGTGAGGAACAATGAAAAAAACAAAAGAAGCTGACCTTTGCAACCAGAAAATCGGCCACAGTTCCATTGCCACCAAGTAACTCGCGTCCAAGAGAGAGTGTTTCCCTAGCCTTTGAGCTGATCCATGCCTGATAATTATATAATTTGTCATGGCTATGAAGCACTGCAGAAAAGTCAAATTTATTACAAACGTTAGACATTTGATCATATAATTACCTTTGCTAAGCTGGCTTGTCCTAGGGTCATTGTACCCTTCTCATACAATTTGCAAAGGCGCCAGCCAACAAGTGTCATCGCTTGGACATTGCCCAGCATTTGAACAAGTTTCTGTTGGTTGAGTTGGAAAGCAGCCAATGGTGCTCCAAACTGTTTTCTCTCCATCAGATACCTTTGAACAACATATAATTTCAAGGTCATAATGAAATCTCAAAATAATTTAGGCATACAAGAGAAGCACAAGCAGAACTGTATTACCTGTGACACATATCGTAGACACCCATTGATATACCAATAGGTTGCCAGGAAACCATTACACGTGAAACAGCCAGAACCTGTATTGAAATAGCAGTATATAAGTAGATGGCTTGATGGTTGAACTCATGAATTCGAGATATATAGCAATATATTGACAAAAAAGAAAACAAAAAGAAAGAACCAACAATGTACACAAAGCAAATCATACAATCAGCATTGCATATAGTGCTTACAAGGAGTAAAAGGAAAAACGGTCACTAAACTTTCTTTGGCAGTAAATTCTTACAAAACTTCAAAAGAGTGCTAGTAGGATGTTATGTCACTTAAGCTGCCAATTATGTGAATTAAAAATTAAGATTTCTATTTATTCATTTTTGTATCAACGGAGCCTACCAAAAAAAGACATTGTCTATAAAATTACAATCTTCCAAAGTGTAGATGGTGATTGCGATTTAGCACATAGTATAGATAAAAAAAATAATGACAAGATAATTATTTATGAAATCTAGCTAGAAAAATACCTTGCTTGTATCCTTGAAAGAATTGACACCGGGTAGTCTGTCCTCATCAGGTACAAATACTTTCTTTAGGATAATGTCTCCATTTTGCACCATCCGTAAACCAATTTTGTTTTCTATCTTTGTAGATGTTAATCCAGGATCATTCTTCTTTACTATATAACTGAAACAGAAAACAAAAAAACTCTACATCTTAAGAAAATAGGAATGCCAATGAACCAGATCAACTACTACATATAACTTGCTAATAAAAAGCCTATATCATGACAGCAATATAAAGTTAGAGAGATAAAAAACCCACCACCAATACACATTCCATAGAATATGACCAAAATTGCACAGCTACTCAATGATGACTCTAAATACAGATTATCATCTTTGGTTGCACATTCTTATGTCTCCTCTTTTGGTTCTTAGACCTTGTATTAGGGAAACTTTGATGTCTCAAGAGTTAAATGAGTATTTCTTATTTGGTACTCCTATGAAACAGCTACATACAAACAAAACAGTGGCTTTAATGTTGGCAAAGTTTAAAGTAATTTGGTTTACCGATTTATCATTTATTAACTGGGTCATAAATATACTAATTATTTTGGGTGGTTAGTGCTACAGTATATGTATCTCATTCAATATCATATCAAGCCTTTGACATTGTTGATTCTTTTGACAGTCTATCTTTGTGTCATGATGACATAAATTTAGTAATGATTTAGAACAAAATGAATGTACGCCCTGCAAACTTCATTAATTCTTTATCAATGGCAAGAAAAAAATATGCTAGTACAGAGCAAATATTGTGTTCAGTTACTTCAGTACAATATATAATAAGTATCTTACACATCAACTTAGCAAAATCTGAACATGGGTAAAGGTGTCCATTTGTTTTTGCAAACATGCTCAACAGAACATGCATAGTAAAGTAATCTAAGTTTGAATGTATGTTATAAGACAATAAAAAAAAAGCTTCAATGTGTATCTTCCAAGTACATTAGAGAAAATGATGTTGAGGTTCCAATCAAGTGCAAAGTAGGTGCCTTGCCATTGAGCTTCCAACATTTGAATGAAAATGGAAGACAGTTCCTACTTATAAAGACAACCTTTAACATACCCATTTATCTGATTTGTTGTGGTATTCCTAGCAAAAATAACTAACAAGTCTGCAAAGGTACTGTTTCCTATCCATCGTTTTTGGCCCTCAAGTATCCAACCTCCTTCAACCTGATCATCAGAGGACACAGAATAATATGATACAGCAAGAAGCTAGTTGTTTTTATGGATAGAGTGTAAAAAATAAAATTTTAAAAAAATATATATAATAAAAATAAAGATGTTGAGAGCTTGGACCTTTGTTGCCATAGTTCTTAGAGCACTTGCATCACTTCCATAGTCAGGTTCAGTCAAAGCCTTAAAGAACATATTTGAATTATGAGTAGTTGAATTTTATCAGAACCAACAATTCCTGATACCATACAATACCAAAAGCCAACTACTTACCCAACAGCCGATGGAGGTTAACTGAGCCAATGAAGGTAAATATTTCTGCTTATGTGCTTCTGACCCACATAGTGCTATTTTTGACATTCCAGACAAGTTATAAAATGTCATGGTTTGTCAGAGCTTTTGTAAAAACCAAACTAAAATGGAGAAAAAGGTCCAACGAGTAATATATTATTGGAGAAAGAAGTTACATCAAGATCTCACCAATAGTAAGCATTGTCAAACAGGAATGCACCAAAATGAAAGTACTACAACTGGCATCAACTCTAGCAACTTCTGCCAAACCTATTGCAGCTGCAGTTATAGAGAGACCAGGACACCCATAACCCTGAGTCACAAGAAGTTCAATATTCTACTTCCACCTCAAGACACAGAAAAATGTAAGAACTATAACAGATGTATAAAGTACCTTGATCGTACCACCAGAAATACGTAGGGCAGCAAACTTCGGAACTACATGAAACGGAAACTCAGCCTTCTCCCAGTACTGGAATAAAAAGAAAATACATGTCAATCTCTTTCTTTGTAAGCATACAACTGCAGTAAATTATAATTAATGCTTAAAAACCAATCTAAGATGCAAATGAAAACACTGTCATATTTCAAAAATAAGTTGCTAGTGACATGAGAAAGACACCTTTGTCATTATTGGAGCTATTTCTTTTTCCATACACTCCCTTACTTTCATTCGAACAACTCGCTCTTCAGAATTCAATAGATCATCAAGTTGGTAATAATCTGATGCTGTAACATTCAAAAACTAAGATATGAAAATATGCGAAAAATGTAATAGTTTTTGGATGAAGTAAGCAAACAAATAGAACTTGCAAAAAGTTAAAAGTGCTTCATATCTCTCTCTCTTTCTCTCTCTCTCTCTCTATATATATATATAAAGTATCTTGTAATCAAAATTTACTCTTAAAGAAAATGGCAAACTAACTTTACATAATAACGTTACTGAAGCTTTCAGAAAAAATATACAAGAGATGCATAAAAAGAAGTAGAACATCAAAAGAGAGCAACATTAGAACATCAAAAGAGAGCAACATAATGAAACTAGTTTGATTTACAACAAAAATGAAAGAATATATTGTAGACAATTGAATATGAGAATATCTAAAGAACTAGATGTCAAGGTATAGGGGGCTGAAAGCATGATGCATCGACAAAGAAACAGAGGAACCAACAACTACTCCAGGCATGCCATACATGACACATGGTTAATTAGAAGCCAATTATCCAACATAGAACAAGGAACATAATATATATGATATGCTAAAAGTATTCACTGAAACTCATAATTCTAGATATTTAGGGCGTGTTGTAAGCGTTTTTCATTTGCTATTATTTTAAAAGAAAAACGAAAATGAAAACAGTATTTTTGGTTTTAATTTAGAAACTTGAAGACGTTTCTAGTAGTAAATGCTGAAAGTTGTATTCTGAAAATAAAAATACTAAAAATGCCTTCGGTGGGTTAACAAAAAAATATCTAAATTTGACAATAGTTCATTCCAAATAATTAACAACTAAGTCAAATTTTTTATTTAACGTTATAACCTAAAAACAATTTGGTTAAACATTTTATTTAACATTAATTTTTTTTTTTGAAAGAAAATCACAAATTATCAACTAATTATATTCAACAATAAACTCATAATTAAGAAATAAATATTAATTTTTATTAAATAAATAATATTTTTTATTAAATATAAATGATAGAAGAAGATGAAGGTTCTGTCAAAAAAAGAAGACGAACTGACGAAGGAAGAATTTTTTAGAAACATATCATGTTTTCCGTGTTTTTTAATTTTTAACATTGGTTTTGTTTTCCATTTTGTGTTTTGTTTTTCAAAAATAAAATGAAAAACAATTAACGAACACGAATTCAAAATCATTTTCAAAAAATGAAAACAAAAACAACCCAAAAAATGGGTACCAGACAAGCCTTTGATCTCCCAAGATTAAAGTTGACAACACAGTGACATAATTCATGACTAACTCAACAAGTTATAGATGCACCAATGTAATAAATATAGATCAATTCAATCAAATCCAATCCAATCCAATCCGATCCATAAAATTTTCTTGCAGATGATGTGTGATTTGATCATCATTCTTACCGCAAGGCGGAAACTGGGACGCTGGAGTTGCTTGTGGGAATGCAAGGGAAACATCCAATGCCGGTAAATTGAAATAAGAACTCTTCGCAGTTTCGTCAATCTCATCTGTGCCACGTAGAACAAAACTAGCTTAAACAACTTAACATATCATTATCCCGAAATCACTAAAACTAGCTTAAATATACATGTAGAACAAGTAACCTTTCAAATTTACAGAATTAACACTTAATGGCACTTAATATATTTCATTAAGTTGTTTTGTTTTGTTTTTTAAAAGGTAAAATCACTTAAATAACTCTTAAAATCATTTTTTAATAAAAACAAAAAATTTCCACTTTTCACTTAACTAAAAACAACTTAACTTTATAGCAATTTTATATTCTCAAAACTATCGTCACAAACAAAATATATTTTCCATTTTTCATTCTCTCATGACCCTAACCATATTAATATTTTTTTTTTGTTCTCACGTTTAAAAAATAATAATAATTTAGCAACCATAAAACCTAGTTGCTTCAAGACCCACACAACTCCATTGGAATCCAGATTTCCAGCTTTATTATGTTAAGGATTTTTATATATATATATTTTTTCATAATTTGATTAATTTGATTTATTTTATTTTTGAGTTTCACATTTCTTTTACTTGTACAATTTGAGATGAGACCAATCATTAAAACTGAAGTGAGGGCCTCAAACTATAAATGTTTTAAATAATTTTTTTTTAAATTACATATTTTTTTAACTATTTAAATTATTTATTATATATTATCTTTTAATATATTCAAATGTAAATATATAACAAATAATAGTTTAAATTACTTGCTATAGTTATCTTTTAATATATTAAAATGTAAAAATATATAACAAATAACATTTGAAAGAGTATAGATGTAAAAATATTTATTTTCGATATTAGTAACTTAAAAAACAAACACTTATCACTTATATTCAGTTTTCAATGAAAAAATAAATAAATAAAAAATAATAATAAAAAATAAAAACATGTTTTTTTTAGTTTTCATCACTTTCAGTACAATTCAACAATGTTCAATCTTCAGACAAAAAATTCAAAGGTAACCTTACTCTCTGTATCCATATTTTTAGTATATCCTTCAACAATTACTCATATTTAATATCAAAACTTTGAGTTACATTTTGCAGTCTCCATTCATCAAAAATCTACATCCCATTAAATATAACTATATATCTGTCAATTCCAATCTCATACTGCAATTCGACTTCAAGTTTCAATCGTCAATCACTCGATTGAATACAATTTCTCGATTCTAACTATCCAAAATCATCTAATCTTCTCTGTCAACAAAAAAATAAATTCATCTATGATCCATTTGTCCATTTGATACCTCACATAAAAACAACAATATAAGCTGAATCGGCTTATATAACATAACATGTATAAAAATTTGAAGCCAAACAATGAAACAATTAAAAAAAAAAAAAAACGAACCTTGACGCAGAGATGAGAGAACAGTCATGGTGATTAGAATTGTTGAAAGCAAATTCGCAGTGGAATCGGTGAAGCGAGAGTGCTAGTAAGTGGATTTTTGGACCTAAAAATCTAAATATTCAAATTTTGATGCTAATTAGGATCCAAAGAAAAACGTACTTTATGTTTGGTGTACGAGATTGGATTGGATAAGATTTGACTATTTTTATAGGATTGGATTGAATTGAACTGGATTAAATTAGTACCTGATGTGTTTGGTGTAGTACGGATTGTACTAAAATAATACTATCTATTGTTTGATATAACACAGGATTTGATAAAAAAAATAATAGAAAATAACCGTTTTTGTGAGGGGTCAAAATAAAATTATATTAAATTAATTTTTAAATAAATAAAATCATTTTAAATCGATTCAAATAAAAGAAAAATAAAGTTATTTTAAACTAAATTTGGTTAAAAATTTATTTATTTATTTTCAATTTCAATTTCCTTTTATTTCTTTAATTCCTCAATTGATTTCTTCTTTATTTGTTTTTGATTCATAGTATTTAAACGATACTAGTTTTACATGTAAGAAACTAGTGCATTTGTAAAAAAGTATTAGTTTCACGTATATAAAACTAATGCATTTTTATGAATATAGCAATAGCATGACAAAAACAGAAAGAAAATGTTGTAATTATTTTTGTGAGATTTTTTTTAATATTAGAATAGAATATATCAATATTAAAAAAGAATAACTTGTATTAAATTAATTTTTAATACAAATTTAATATTTTATATATAAAATAATTAATTAAAAAAAAATCCCAGCCTTTATGGCGGGATTAAATAGTCTTGCCATATATAACATGGGAACATGATTGGATATAGTCTAATCCTGTCCAATCCCGGATAACAAACGCACCACCAATGTATTGTAATTTATATCTTCACTGATAAAATCATGTTCCATGAAAAACAATCACATAAGTTTTCTTGCTATATATCATTATTTTATTGGTTTAAATGCATTTAATTTGATCTAAAAAGCTTTTTCGCAGAAGTAATAACAGTTTTTTTTTTTTTTTTTTTTTTTAAAGAGAAATAATAACTGTTTTTGTAGAAATATTGATTATCATTAATACGAGATCGGACAGTTTCTTATTGATTTTTTTTTTTAATGATATAACAGTTTCTAATTGTTGGAACCTAAAATATGGAAAGTTGAACCTATAAAACAAGTAGTATTTTGAGTAATGTTTTTGAATTCACAATTTGATTATACGATCAATAGATAATGAAATAGTATCATAATTTACATATAGTATAATGATTGTTCAATATAATTAATTAATTATCACCTTGCTATAGATAAAAAGGTAGTAATACAATAACATTATACTATTGGAATTTTGGATATTAAGAAGATAACAATTTATATCCCCAAAAATAACAATTTGAATTCAAAAAATTACTATACAAAATTTCCAATTTTATTATTTTTAAATTTCAATTCAATGACTAACAACATATTATATCAAATGTACTTTTTTTTTTTTTATAATTTTTTTTTTATGAAACTTAAAAATTTAGAATCAATAAACACAACCAATTATTCAATTGTTACATGATAACGTAACACACAAATTTGAATGAATTGTGTATTCTTGGAATAAGACAGGCTTTTAAAAGTGGCCCAGCCCAGTAAGTATTTGCTTTATTTGGGCCAAAAATATATATGTTGGGCAACCTCTCTGTCTTTGATAGTCAGTTTTTTTTTTGTTTTTTCCCTTCGAAGTTACACTTTTACATAAATTCGAGGGTTTTTTTAGGAGGAGGAAGACTCGAACCTGCAATCTCGTGGTGCAGTTGTGAGGTTTTACCACTAAACTAACCTTATCTTATCTCTTTGATAGTCAGTTAAGTGGTTGGTTTTCGTTGATGTACTGATAATCACTGCTCATATGTTTTTGTTCTGGATAATAGATCGACTAATGGACATTGGTATTAGCAGAAAAATAGTATTGAAAATTAGAAAAGATAAAACTTTGATAACGTTTTGATTTTATTGTCATAAATCATAAATTTTTTATTTTTTTCAACTTAGATCAAATCAAATACATTTTATTTAAACCATATATCTATATAATTGAATTGATTTACAGGCGGCTGAGCTGCGTGGACGAGGCCGACTTGAAGCTTGAAAAACCAGTGATTTCTCTCCCTGTCACAAAGGTGTTGATATCATAAGTCCCTTCATAAGTATAGAGGACTTCCATATCACAGAATGCCTTCGCTACTAGAAACTCAGTCAAAATTCCATTGGCACCAAGTGACTCACGTCCAAGAGCAACTGTTTCTCTAGCCTTTGAAGTGATCCATGTCTGAAAATTATATGATTTGTCATGTCTATGAACTATGAAGAACTGTAGAAAAAGTCAGTTTTATTACTAAACTTTAGACATTTGATCATATTTGTTTTTTTTTACCTTTGCTAAGCTGGCTTGACCAGAAGTCATTTTACCCATCTCATACAATTTGCAAATTCGCCAACCTACAAGAGTCATTGCTTGAACATTGCCTAGCATTTTAACTAGTCTTTGTTGGATGATTTGAGAAGCTGCTAATGGTGCTCCAAACTGCTTTCTCTCCATCAGATACCTTTGAATCACAGACATAAATTTTTCAGGTCACACTGGAATCTCGAATTCAAAACAAATTAATTATACACATTTCTGTAATATACCTGTGACACATATCATAGACGCCCATTGATATACCAATACTTTGCCAGGCAACCATTACACGTGAAACAGCCAATGCCTGTATTGAAATAACAAACATATTTGTATGTAAATATGATTGACTTGATAGAACAAAACAATTTGAGGAAGAGAGTTATTTATGCCACCTCGCTTGCTTCCCGGAAAGAATTTACACCCGGTAATCTGTCCTCGTCGGGTACAAATACTTTCTTCAAGAGAATGTCTCCATTTTGCATGATCCGTAGAGCAACTTTGTTTTCTATTTTTGTAGCTGTCAATCCAGGAGCATCCTTTTGTACTACAAACCTGAAATTAAAGAAAATGAGGATTCAAATGCACAAATTAACCAACTATATGTTTCAGAGTACATAATATGTAGCATACCCATTTATCTGATTTGTTGTGGTATTCCTTGCTAATATAACAAATAGACCTGCAAAGGTACAGTTTCCTATCCAGCGTTTTTGGCCTTCGAGTATCCAACCACCTTCAACCTGATAATCGAAATCGAAAGATCGAGACAGAAAAAATATTACTTAGCATGAAATTTATAGCTTTTATAGATTGAGTCAATGAAAGTTGAACATGAATATAAGAATTTTGAGAACTAATTGGACCTTGGTTGCTGTTGTTCTCAAAGAACTTGCATCGCTACCATAGTCAGGTTCAGTCAAAGCCTATAATTAAGATGTAAAAAGAAACAGATATTTGAGTAACTCAATTTTATCAGAACAAACATTTTCCTGTACACTATATTTACCAAAATTATAGGGTGTGCGGGAATTAACTTACCCAACAAGAGATGTGGCTTAAATCTGCCAAAGGAGGTAAATATTTCTGCTTCTGTGCCTCTGACCCACACATAGCTATATTTTTGACAGTCCAGACAAGTTATATATACAGGGTCATGTGCTTGTTGAAATCAAACCCAAATTTAAAGTAATTTTTATTGGAGAAAAAAGTTATATAATCAACAGATCTCACCAATCATAAGCATTGCCAGATACGAATGCACCAAAATTACACTACTGCAACTCGCATCGACTCTAGCAATTTCTGCCAGATTTATTGCTGCTCCAATAACAGAGTGACCAGGACATCCATAACCCTGATTAGGATCAAAATTAGTTCAATTAACATCATACGTACAGACGTACTCACATAGGCGAAGCCAGCTTCTTTAATTTTGGGGAATCGGAGGCCATGATAAGAAATCTTTTAAAATAAATGTAAATAACCAAACATTTGGGGTAAAAATGTAAAAATTATCACACCTTGATCATACCACCAGCGATTCGCAGGGCAGCTAACTTTGGAATTACATGAAATGGAAACTCGGCCTTCTCCCAGTACTATAACAAAAATTAAAATACCAATTCAAACGGTCAGATGTTATGTTGACCAAGAAAGTAAATATTAGTTTCGATAAAAATATTTTTCAAAAATCGAGAAAGAGATCAGACCTCTGACATTATTAGCGCTATTTCTTTTTCAACACACTCTCTTACTTTCAACCGAGTAGCCCGCTCTTCAGAGGTCAAGAGATCCTCGAATTGATAATAATCTGATACTGCATGCAGTAATTAACACTAAGAGATCAATTAATATATCAAAAATAAAAATAAGAGATAAATATTAAGAGAAATTAAATAGAACTTGAAGAAGTTATTAAAAAGTGCTTCATTCTCTTATTATATAAAATCATATATATTTAAATTAAATTATATATTATAAACAATCAGTCTTTCTATTGTCAGTTCGTCCTGACAATAAATATATCATGATGAAGAATATGGACCACAGATTATGGAGAAGTTTTGACAAGTGCATACACTTTGAGTCAAAGTATATAAATTTAATATTGGTCAATATTTTTCGTCCTGATATATTTATTGTCAGGACGAACTGATAATAGAAAATCTGTATAAACAATAATATTGCTTACAACTGGGAGGAAACTTGGACGCTGGAGTCGCTTGAGGGAAAGCAAGGGAAATGTCCAATGGTGGTAAATTCTTTGCACTTTTGTCAACCTGATCATCTGTGCATGCATGAGAAATTTATTTAGTATTTCTTTTTGTTAAAAAAAAAAAAAAAACAACAAGAATATAATAAGTATTAAGTTAACAACTACAACTACAAAAATGAACATAAGAATTTAAGCAGCTGAAATAGATAATCTTCCCATTTTCATGCACTTTGAAACATATATATAAGCATTGCAAGGTCTCGATATGCATTGGTGTAAATTGGAATCCCATATATATATATATATAATAAAAAAAACATACAAAATTTTATACTTGAAAATTACCAAGTCTGGAGTCTGGACTGATTTGCACCTATTCATATTGAACTTTAAATTCATTATGTATAGATGTAAATCGAGATTTAATTCGTACGAAAAATATATATATATATACCTCTCATATCAGATTTGAAGCCAAAAAATTACAATAAATGAAGAAAAAAGGAGCACAAACCTTGACGTTGGGCCGAGAGAACAATATTATTCATGGTGTTTAAGATGTTTGAAAGCTTAATAGCTAGCTAGCTCTGAATTTGAAGGCAAATGCTTCGGGTGTGAATATAGATTTTAATTTTATAATTGAATCCAACAGGAAACGATGGCTTCTGTTAACGTATATTATATTATATAGTATAGACACACTGGACAATTAGCAAGTGTAGATAGGCCTTATATTTTGCTTTCCCTTTATAGGAAATTTTGAGCCACAACCAGACAAGTAAAAAAATATATAAAAAAATTCAAATGCATGCACCATTTCAATATCGTGACGTGCATTCATTTACCATGGAATTGATTGAAAAGTCAAATCTTACTAGGTCAACTGAAGCTGATATCATCTAATGGTATCAATTATATTTTAGCAAGATAAGTATAATAATATTTAAAACTAAATTATTAAAAAAAGAAAAATGTAATACCGTTTAGTCTCATAAATTAATAAATAAAAGAAACATAAGTTTTATGACAATATCTATTAATTCGGGACCAGGTATTTTTTTTTGAAAGCTTTCGCCATTGATAGGATTTGAATCGCTGACTTAAGAGTCATTTACTCTAGCCTCAAACTCGTCCATCTACCAGCTGAGCTACGCCTCTGTTGGTAGAAACATAAGTTTTATAAATCAAAATGTCGCTCTTTAAAATCTAAAAAATAATTTATAAAAATAATTATATTTTATTCATATTTAATTATTGTAATTGAGAATCAATCGCAACATAAAATATATACATACCTAATAGTACTGTTTAATTGTAAAATTATCTTATTGATGTTGAGTTCATCATTGTATTGCAATGTAATAAGCATTAATATTTGGAATATCTATGTTGCATGTCTCACAAAATGAACTTACTACTTTAGTAAATAATCTATCACATTCAGTATTTCTTAGTGACCATGGTTAATAATCTCCATGATATCTATTCATTAGATACATTATTAAATAGAAACATATGAATAATTTCTTCTTAAAATGGTTATAGTCACGGGCTTATAGTTACTGATGCTGCCTCACATCAAACTTTCTTAGATATATTGATTGGATTAGACTTAATTTTAAAGGTAATACTTATGTTTATAATTAAAAAATAACGTGATGAGTCAAATATATCTTTACCTATGTAACACATTATGACAATTTTATAGAAGGAAAATTTGTTGAAAATATTTTGGTTGGGGGTGGGCCATCACCCCTGTGGATCCCCGCCTATCTCCTCCCCTGCACAGCTAACTGTGTATCATTTTTTTTTTTTTTTTCTCTTTTTGATTTCCTTGAATTTTTCTAAGTCAACTAAATCATTTATTTTTTTTCTTTTCTTTTTTAATTTCCTTGAATTTTTCTAAGTCAACTCATAAATCTAATATAACATTGGGTCAGTGTGTCTTAATGGTAAATAATGCTTTTTCAATCTAACAAGTAACAATATCCGAGTCCGAGATCTCCAATGGTAATGTGGCTTACATTTGAAAAAATGGTGATATGTCAACATTATCAAGTCAATTGCTTTATATATGACATGTAACTAAACTTGATAGGCATTCAAATAAAAAAGTGGCCTACAATGCTTCACTTATAAAATATATGTTTTTAATGACGTGCCAATTTATTATTGGTCTCCTTAAATATACTTTATAATTGTTGAATAAAATAAAATAAAAGACAAGAGTGGTTGCTGACTGGGCCAACAAGACGACCGTCCAATAGACCGTCTGAAATCAGAGAGTCATGTTGACAGTCTCTAAACAAAAGTTGTCACCTCAGCTTGAAGTTGTATTAGAAAGGTTGCATTGGAGATTGATTTTTTTACAAAATGGATGTCCATCCTACGTGGCATCTAATTTTTTCACAACCCACATTAGCATTGGAAATGCTCTAATTCAAAAAAAAAAAAAAAAAAAAAATCCTAAAACCACCCAATGATATATGACTTTATTTTGTACAACTGTCTATGTATATATATATACTCCAACACCTTCCTCTACGACCAGAGATTTTAAGAGAAACCAAGACTTGACCAATCAAAGGGATCTTAAAAAATTCTATCTTTGAAGAATTCTATCCTTATATTTGACACTTGAGCATATATTACCAAATTAAACACTTAAAAAAAGTTTTGGTGGTGCGACTTTGAATTCATTAGACAGAAACAAGGAAATGCTTATACTGTAAATGATAAAAAAAAAAAAAAAAAAACAAGAACGGTCAATTTAATATGTATTTCAAATCTCAATATCATAAACATTAATAATTCTATAGTCAAGAAATTCCACGGCCTTCCAGATTAGATAATGACCGTTTTATGGTGCAAAATGGGTCGGATGATTCTAATTAAAGGTCTATATTATTGGCACCCACCAATGTTATCTTCTTAAAAAAATTATTTTGTAATTATAAAAGGTGTCAAGATAATATTTATTGGTGGGTGAAAATAACACGGGCCTAATCTCAGCGATGTCAGCCCATTTATATGCAGTCCAATTAGCCCAATCATGAAATTAAGCCGGGCTTCAATTTAAAGCTTTGTCTATGGGCCTTGCTGGGCTTGAACCAGACAGGCCTACCTCAGGTCAATTTTGACTATTGAATGAACGGCGCCGTTGAAAATCCAGTTCTATCCGATTTAATCTGTTTACATGGGCAAGTCCTCAATGTAATTCTTTTAGTAAGCATACGGTTCTCGAGAACAATTTCCTTACATCGGATGTTAAATATGATTTTATTAGGTGAAAGTAAAAATTGTAAATTATATACAGTTGATTTAACAATAATTCTCTTGTGCTTGTGATATGTGTACACATTATTCTCCTTCTCCATGTGGAAAGTTCACAATGCAGCATGAGTAGTGCACCATTGAGTGAAGTGTTTTCTTGAGGTTTCATGGCGGGAAAGAGAAGAACTTCCTGTGAAAAAAAAAAAAACGGAAGCTTTTATATGCCTAAATATATGGTTTAAATTAAGATAAATAGTAATGAGTTCTCTAACCTTAACATTTGGTGAGTCTGTCAACAGCATTATTAGTCGATTGATCCCCATGCTCAATCCAGTCGTTGGGGGCAGTCCATAATCCAAAGCAGTGCAAAATGATTCATCTAAAACCATTACCTCATCATCACCCATTTGTCGATCCTAATACAATGATACATATTTGCACAGCAAAGTAATTGAATTGAATATTTGAATGTGATCAATCATAAGTTGTTCAAGGTGTTCAATGACTAAAATGGATAGTCTCTATCATATTACATTGTGAACTATACTTAAAATTTGATGATTAAAGTCACATATTACCTTAAGCTGCTTAAATCGCTGACGTTGTACTTTAAGATCATTTAATTCGGTGTATGCATTGCAAAGCTGGCAGTAGAGAAGCAATAATGTGGTGAAAATGTGGTTGAAAATGTAAAAGAAAACGAGTATAGATGCATGTTTGCTGTGGAATGGTAAATGTCAAGTTATAAAATGTAACTGGAAAAAGTACCTCTCTTTTGTTGACAAATAATTCAAAGCGCTCAGTCAAGCCTGGTTTCGATCTATGCCATTTCGTTAATGGGCTCATAATCTTTGGCTGGTTGATTATGAAAGTGGGGTTGATGCAGGATTCTTCAAGAAAATGGCCTACAAGCTGCAATACAGAGCTATATTCAGATTCCGAGCATATATTCACATGTCAACAGATCTATATATGTTGGAACAAATATCAGTTCAGCAGAGAATTCAAATTCCTATTTTCATTTCAAAAAAATAAAAATAAAAATAAAAATTCCTTCGTTATAAATCAGAAAATCTCCATGAAAACAAAGCCGCTAGAGCAGACAGTGTCGATGGTTGATGGTAGTGGTGGGATGGTGGGGAGATCAGGGCGGAGACGGTGGCGGTTTGGAGAGCTCCGCCATTAGAGATTGTGGTATGTTTTTCTTTTCTTTTTTTTTTTTAAATAGCTCTTGTCACTCTCGATTTTTTTATTTTTGTTCTATCTATTCTCAAATCAGTTTTGAGTTTCCATTTCTCGCCACAAAAAGATTTAACGGAGTTGTTGACGAAGACGGTGACGTGTCTGGGCCTTTTGATGACATGCTTGGGCACGTCACCCATAGAATGCTGATGTGTCCGGTCAAGTCTTGACACGTTGGTATTTACTTCCTAACATCCCCGGACACATCATGACTTACCGATGACATGTCATGTAGTGCTGACTGGGAGAGTCAACTGCTGTCAATCCAATTCGGTTTTTTTTTTTTAAAATTTTTTTTTTTTTAATTCCAGTGAACTTGAATCTAGAAAAGGAACAGTTTTTCACTTCCTCTCAAGAAAACAAATTTCCATAGCTTGTTTGTTTCGACAGAAAATAACATATAGAAATTTTTTCCAGGAAAATGCAGTTTTTCTTTCGATAGAGGAAGTGAAAAACTTTTCCTTTCTACATGTTTTATGTGAAAACAAACAAACAGACAGACGATGAATTTGCACAAAATAATAAATTTAGCTTCGGTTTCTTGGTGAATCACATTAAGACAAATTTTACGCCGAAAAACTCTGCATAGATAGTCAGTTACTGAGTTATGTGGTTGTTTTTCGTTGATGTACTGATTTTCACTGCTCATATGTTTTTGTTCTGTGTAATAGACATTGCTAATTAGCAGAAAAACAGTATTGAAAATTAGAAAAGATAAACTTTGATAACATTTTGATTTTATTGACATAAATCATAAATATTTTATTTTTTTCAACTTAGATCAAATCAAATACATTTTAATGAACCATATATATAATTGAATTGATTTACTGGCAACTTCGCTGTGTCGACGAGGCCGACTTGAAGCTTGCAAAACCAGTGATTTATCCGCCTGTCACAAAGGTGTTAATATCATAATTCCCTTCATAAGTGACAACTACAACTATAAAAATGAACACAACAATTTAAGGGCACGTTTGGGATAACTTTTACTTTTGGCTTTTGGCAGTAGAAGAAGAGAAGTAAAGGCCTGAACTTTTCAATGACTATTTGGATGGTATATTCTAGAAGAGCTTTTGTATCAGGAAGAGCTTTTGAGACTGTTTGGTTGGATCATTCTAAAATCACTTATAATTATGATATGACTTTTTTACCCTTGAAGAAGAGCTTTTGAGTCTGTTTGGTTGCAACTAATTAAAATCACTTCTAACTATAATATAACATTTTTACCTTAATTGGAATAAATAATATATGTACATTTTTGTAAAAATAAAGTTTATTTCATATGGGATAATATAACATTCTTTCAATTATATCTACTTAAAAAGTATATACTAAAATAAATAAAGTAATAAAATTCATTTTATTTTATTTTATGAAATGGCAATTTTATTAGAGAAGCCACTAAAGGCAAATGAAAGCCAACAATCAAAACAAACCAGGTGGAAGTTGACAGCACCCAAACCATAAAAACAAGCCAAATGGAAACTAAGGCCTTGCACAACAACATACAAGCCAAAACAAAACCAAAACAAATGAGCACACATAAACAGATGCCGCAAGACAGAGCTAATCCAAGAAGTCACACAAAAAAGCACATCAGACCCCTGCAGAGAGCGGACAAGATGAGATCAACACACATGCTTTAGTTGCTGATCAACCACTAGATAATTTCCCCGACCTCAAACAACCACTACAACACCTAAAACATCAGCAGAGGAATAAAAGCTTATGAGCTGAGATTTACTGTCAAATTCATTTAAAATTATAAATACATTCGTGCATAATAATTTACTACAAATTAATCAAAGCATTAGTTCTCTAGCAATTCTATCACGAACAACCCCCATCTGATTTTCATCTATTGTTAAATTTATATACGATTCTTCGTCCTCTGGCTCAGGCACTTAATCTTGATTTTCATCACATGATTCAAACTCAACATCTGCAATGGCCTCCCTCCTTATGAAATTATGCAAAGCCAGTGAAGCAGTAACAATAGCTACTTGCTTATCGAACTTATAATTAGGCATGTGTTGTAAAATTCTCCATCGTGCTTTCCAAACACCAAAACAACGTTCAATAACACTTCGTAATGATGAATGCACATAATTAAAGGTTTCCCGAGAGCTTTTTGGTTGACCACTACTACGAAACTCTTGAAGATGATATCTTTCTCCCTTATACGGAGCTAAATAACCCTTCATATTTGGATATCCTGAGTCAACCAAGTAGTATTTGTCTGCAGTATCAACTTCAGTCATTAAACAATAATATTCAAAACATTATATATAATATTTAAAAGGAATTACAAATAAATATAACATACCATCCGGTGGTTTAGGAAATTTTAACTCTGTGTTTCTTATCGCCTCTAAAAATATACGTGTGTCATGTGTAGTTCCTTCCCATCCTGGCCACACAAATGTGAAAAGCATATCAAATCCACATACAGCCATAATATTTTGTGTAGGAAATCCTTTCCTTCCAATATATGGAATTTGTTCATCCACCGGAAGCGACACACGAACATGTGTTCCATCTATAGCTCCAATGCAATCCTATCAATTATCAAAAGAAAGACTTATAAGTTTAATTTACTTATAAATAAACAAAAATTAAGTAGAAACAAAATCACCTTAAAGTATGGCAAATATTTGTCATTACTGCGAATGTAATACGGGACTTCATTATATTCTTCAGGTGGCCTAATTTCATCAAAAGCAAGCATGATCATTTTCTTAAGCACAATTCCAAATTGTCTACTCACGGTTTCACCTGAATGTTGAAATTGTTCTTGAATTATTCTATTCCCAACACCATGTCCTAAAGTCATCAAAAACATACCAACTGCTTCCTCAAGCCCAACTCCTTTAGTAAAGGTTAATCCATAACTTCTTAATCTATCACATAATTTAATAAAAGGGAAAATCGTATTTTAGTCCCTGTGGTTTGCCTTAATCTGGGTTTAGTCCACGGTTTTTTGGTATTGTAACTTTCAGTCCATTTGTATTCTGACAATATGAATTCCAGTCCCTACCGTCTAATTCTGTTAGGGTTCCGTCAAGTCAACGAGGGTCAACGAGGGTAAATAGGTAAATTCATCAGTGGGGACAGGAAGGGTAATTAGGGCTGAAGGGCAATTAGGTAATTTGATATATATAATTAATAATATATTAAATAAAAAACAAATGAGTGGATGAGATCATGCCACGTCATTTTACTAAATATTTTAAAAAATAAAATATTAATTTTTTTAATAGTATAATTTATCAAAAAAATAATTTATATTTAATAAATAAATAACTTATTATAAACAAAACAAAAATAAAAAAAATAAAATCTCACCTCTCTCACCAGTCACCACCGTTCCTCTCCTCTCTCACCTCTCTCACCACCGTTCCTCTCATCTCACTCTCACATCTCTCACCGTCGAAAATCTCACCGCCGTTCATCTCATCTCTCACGATCTCTCACCTCTCTCACCACCGTTCCTCTCATCTCACTCTCACATCTCTCACCGCCGTTCCTCTCATCTCAGACTCTCACATCTCTCACTGCCGCTCTCTCTCTCCTCTCTCACTCTCTCTCTGATTCATCTTTTCTCTTCCTCTCTTCTCACTCCCTCGCTCTCTCTGATCTCTTGGAATGGTGTTTGATTTGGATTTGATCGAGCCCAGTTCTTGAGCCTCGATCTCCTCTATTAAGAGCAGATCGACACTGATGGTGGTGATTTTTGGTGGGTGGTGGTGATTTGTGGTGTTTGTATTTGGATTTGAACGAACCCAATTCTTGATTTGTGGTGGTTGTATTTGTATTTGGATTTGATCGAACCCAGAATGATTGGGACCAAGGTAGGGATCCATGGAGATAATCTGGATCTCCACCTTCTTTCTTTTGGTTTGATTTCGAATTGGGTTGGGTCTGGGTGATGATTTTTTATATTTTTTTTTCAGTTCTTGATTTCTGTTTGATTTTAATTTGATTTAGGTTTGATTTTAATTGACTTCGATTTGATTTCGAATTGATTTTGGTTTGATTTTAAATTGATTTTGGTTGATTTTGGCATCCGGTTGATTTTGTTTCCTTGATAAAAGATCTGCAGATCAAAAAATTATATGTAATCTGCAACTGTTTTGTTATTTGAATCTTAATTTTAATTTTTTAGTTTTAATTAAAAAAAAATAGGTGTTTAATTTAGGTTAGGGAAATAAGATTTGGTTGAATGGTTGTTTTAACTTAGGTTATTTTTACATTTTTTTTAAATTAGTTTTATTTTTTTTTTCATTTTTTAATTAGTTTTATTTTTATTTTATTAGTTATATATATATTTTTTTTAATTTTAAATTTAATTAGTTTTAAAAAAGAGAGATCTCCACCATCCATCTTTGAGATGGACAGTGGAGATCTTTTTTTTTTTTTTTCAATTCCATTTTCAATTTTTTTTTGTTTATTAATATATTTTTCTTTAACAAATAAGTGGAGGGCCACACAAAAGACAAAAATAAGGGTAAAATGGTCTTTTCGATGTCATCAGCACACATGAGGGGTATTACAGTCATTTTGTCAGACTGACATGGCAGAATCTGTCTTTTGACGGATTCTGTCACAGAAGGACTAAAAGTTACAATAAAAAAAAACCGTGGACTAAACCCAGAATAAGGTAAACTACAGGGACTAAAATGCAATTCTCCCTTAATAAAAACATGTTTCTCCATTCGAAATTGTTCGTGACAACGTCGATCATTTCCTTTGAGTATTTCCATTATGAACATCGATCCTGTATGAGGAGAATTTCTACATGGTTCTTTTATTAAAAAGTTATTGTGGTAATACACTGTTGTTCTTGCGGTTGCAAGAACAAGTTCATCAAATTCCATATCATCTCTAATGGCTTGTTCAACAAATTCTTGATCCATCTCTTCCTCTGAATCGGTGTTCATTCTGTAGTTACATATTTCAAACAATTACAAATAATTAACATGAGTTCAAAATATAAAACAACTGTAATCATTAGTCAATTTAGTTGTAATAAATGATGAATTAAATACTATTGTACAATATAACATATAACCAACACCACTTTATTCAATATTTCAACATCCCATTCACAAGTTCACAATATACATCAACATCAACATCAACATCAACATTTTTTTTGTTTCATTAGCATAAACAAGCATGAACATCCTACTTATATATATATATATATATATATATATATATATATATATATATACACAAAAAGTGTCATGTCTTACAAAAAGACACTTTTTGTCTATCATATTACAAAAGTATATCATAAGTTAACACAAAAAATTAGTTCTTGGCAAAATATGACATTAATTGTACAAAAGTGTCATTTTTCTTCGCCCGTTCATTGTCTTTATATTCAATGTTGTTGATCTTTTAACCACTGAATTTGGTATGTAGGTTCCTTCAACGCAACGAAAATCTCTCTATTTGCTTTCTTTGTGAACAAGCTAATACCCAACTTGAATAGAGGACTCATTGGTTCACATTCCGGAAGAGTAGATAACTTTTCAACAACCTCTTGAACACTACAACCAGGTGGGTCGGTTCGTATATATGAATTCCTATTCTTAACACTCTCACAAAGTTCATCAAGTTGCTTGGATAACTTCGATGTGGTAGAATTATTTTTTTTCTTCCCTTTCTTGAATTTTTTCCTATTTGGTTCAAGTGTTTTCTCTTTTCGCTTGCTACATTCTACTTCTTCACCATGATTAGCTTCTTCAGAATCCAAACTATTAGTTGCATCAACATTATCCTCCGTAGATGTTGTATACATAGGAGGCATTAAACCTGAAGTTGGTGCCCAAGCCCTAGCTCCTGTAACCGTAACATCTCGAAATAATTCATCTAACTTGAATGCATGTTCCAAACCCTTCACGCGAAATTTTGAAGCTTCTGGATATTTCTGTTATAATTTTTAAGTTAGTTCAAGAAGTTATAATAAAATTATTATAATAAATAATTTGTTTATAGATACATACTTGTAACTTTGCTTCCCACCACTCATTTGAAGCTTCAATAGTTTGTCTTTCCATGTCCCAACCGAGTCCGGTCTCTCCTCTTAACAATGAATCCCAAAGTTGCCAATCCTTTTTCACAATATCACAATGATTCTTTAGTTGCTTTCGATCATATTTTCTACCCGTCGCATTGCTAAAGTTTTCAATAAAAATTTTCCAACCTTGTTTGCTCAAATGTGTTCCATTTCTATTCCCGGACCTAACTTGTTCTATAGCCAAATCAACCCAAATCTCATGTGTTCGTGGATCCCATACCGCTTTTGTTTTTCCTTGTGTGCCCTCATTTGCCATCTACTTTAAAATTAGAATTTATTTTTAAGAAGTAATTAGAATTACCAAGTATTAAATAATCATATTATGAAAAATTAAAAGATTATGAATTTGTGTTTTTAATTTACACACAAAAGATCATTAACATATGTTCTACCTACTATGTTGGTCAAATTATACAAAAATAATAATAATATATAAACCACACACACGACTACAGTGACATTTGTGGGGAAACCTATAATATATTTTTTTGAAATGGCAAAATATTATTAAAGAGCCACAAGGGGCACCAGGCAAAAGCAGCCAAACCAGAATACAAAACCCACCAACCCACCAAGTCAATAGTTTTATGCCATTACGTTACTTAAAGCAGAATGTCAATATTTAGACTTGTTACTCATGTAGTAGGCTTCTCTGTATTGTGCTTGGTTATGACTATCACTTTTGTAAATATAAAGTGGCAATGTGGCATAGGCTTCTCTATGTGATATTCCTTTCTCTTCAACAACATAATATTGATTGTGTTTGCTACTCAGTAGCACATACTATCAGTATCCATCAGATCTCCTACTATACATACATTTAATTTATAGTGCTAGGAGGTTAAAAATGCTATTGATCAAATAATTCTAAACTTCCATCTAATATTTTATTTATTTACTCTATTTCACTATATGATGGTAACCTCCATCTCTTTCGTTTGACAAATAACAATATAAGATATTAATTCTGACAAAAAAATTACATAAACAAATTAATTAGCTAGGCATTATGGTATACATAATGGAAATCTGATTGTAAACCAGATTTATTTGCCAAATACTCACAAAACGATTGACATTTAAGAACCCAAAAGCTCGATCGTGTATCTGTAATTTAAATAGCCAAACTAAACTTAAGGAATGTCAAAAGAAGACCCTTATTACATGCAAAACTAGCAATTGAATAATAGTGACTAGTGAGATATAGAGTTTGAGGCTTTGTGACTAACAATTTCTTGATTATGAAGGACAGGATCCTATCTTCAAGTGGGATTAAAATGAACTTCATTCCAAGTACATAATGTGGAGAAAAGATTTCACAAATTGGAAAGTTTCATGCTTGTGAAGGACGAGCAAGGACTATCATGGGTAAAGATTATCAAATTTTTAATGAAATTTGAGAAACTGTTTGTTTCAAAAAAATCCAAAAACCTAACTCAAAACAAACAAAAAACTGGCAGTATGACAGCAAAATAGAAACCCACTTCGTATGTATAAACCATATCTGATTCTTATCAATACCAGACCTCCAAATGCAAAATTAACCAAAACCCACTTGTATTTACAGCAATAAAAACCCACATTCAAATTCCAAACCACGCAGAACCCATTTTCAAGCATCCATAAATAAACACATACACTACATGTTAAAAGTAAAAGAAAAAATCAAATAGTTTTAGAGAAATTTGAGGTCAATCTTTAAATCCAATACAAACTTTATGTCAAACAAGATAAACTACGAAGATAAGTATCCGAAATATTTTCACACTCTTTGAAACATATATACATAAGCATCAAGGGATTTTGATGTGCAAATGTTGGAACAAAAAATACTAACAAAGTTTCAGCTCCGCTCCGGCTCAGTACATCCTATTTTCCATTTTTTCAATTCAATTTTTGAATAACTTGTTGGTTGTATTGAAAATTGTATCCTTACAATATTGCAAAGAGTTTATGAGAGAGATTTGATGGCGGAAGACCATACGAGCTTCACACCACTCGGCACTTTTTGCCCGAAAAATGCTAGAGAAAGAAGTGTTACTATGAGCATTCAACCGAATAAACAGATATAGAGAAAGAAGGAGAGGGAGAATGTCGTTTCTAGTAAAAAGCTCAACAATCCTTACATTGGTCCACAAACAATGAAGTTTGGATTTTTAATTGAGTGGCGGTATTTACACCCCTCTAAAACTGTATGTACACCCCGTTTTGTATTTACACCCACATTAAATTTTTTTAAATATTCAAATTTGTAAGTAAACCCCACATTTTACCAAATATATCCTTTCTCTAAATTTATTTATAAATACAATAAATTAATAGATTATAACATAATTAATAAATATACAAAATAAATATAAAAAATAAAGGAGAAGATTCCTCATTCCAAGCTGAAATCTTCTCACCGGATTGAATTTGAGAGTGTTTCTTGAAGGGATATTAAAAAGTATCCTCCAACCTTATTCAAGTATCAAAGAAAAACAAATATGAAGATGTGCGGCATGTGCCTTAATTTACATGGACAAAAAAAAAAAAAAAAAAAAAAAAAAAAACTTGGATCTTCATTACCATTATCAAAACACTTGGTTTTCAAGAAATCCTTTATTAAATTTTTTTTTTCATCCCTTTATTTTTGAACCAAACCCAAAATCATAATTTTGTAAGACAAATAAATAAAGGGATTTAGATAACCTTGCTGTATGGAGGGGGTAATTTTCAAACAAAAACAAAAACCAAACATTCTGAATCTCTGCTCGACAACTCTCTCTCTCTTTTAATGTTTTTATGTTTTTTTTCTAACTGGAGATTTTTTTTAAAAACTTTGAACCGGAAATAATCAATGTTTAATAAATAGATAGTTAATATTATGCTCAAAAGATAATTAATATGTATATTTGTTAAAATATTCAAAATAATAAATATTGTATTTATAATAATATATAAGGTATATTCATAATCATTTTAATCATTTAATAGCTTTATTAAAGGGTAAAGTTGGAATTTTAAAATAATACTAATATAGGGTGTACATACAGTTTTAGAGGGGTACAAATATCGCCACTCTTTTTAATTTCCTCCTATATCTTATTAACTAGAAAGATCTGTATAATCTTTTAGATATTATAATATGAAACCCAAAATTCATCTTACAAAATTAATGTTAATATTGAATATACAAGAATTAATAATATATGGTATATAAAGACAAGTAATAATCAAAGATGCATCAATAAAATATCACAACATAATTGATGCATGGATAAATTATGAGAAATGCCTACTTTAGTTGGTAGGTCACAAACAAGGTACATGTCTCTTTTAACTTTTTAACTTTCTTTTATTATTATTAATTTATTATTATTATTATTATATGTGAATAATTCTCCGGTTAAGACTATTACTTGAAATTTTCTAATTTTCTAACCGTTTCTTATATATAAAATTTTGAAATGAATTTAATCTGTTGTATTAATAGTTTATTATGAAAATAGTTTTGATACTAAGATTAGTTTAGATTAGTATAAAAAAATAATTTCAAGGGTGTAACCGTGTAATTATAAAAGAAAAATGCTAGGTTGTCCAAAATATTTGTCCAAAATCATATATACAAATGGTAGTGGTGTGTGAGTTACCAAGATCATATCATTCACACTATAATTTTATGATTTATATGATTTTGACAACACACTTGCCACATCATTTAGATATGATTTTTAATAACTATTTGAGTGGCGATGCAATCATGCAACCCTAAAAAATTGTATGTACACCTCAAATTAATATGTTTTTTAAAATCCAATAATTCCCTCGAGTAAAATTACCAAGAAGACTAAATTGTTTGTAAGTACACCCACTAATAATTATTAATTAGTTTTCTATTTTAATCTTTTGTGAAAATAAAAAAGTTTCCTATTAATGATTAGATATTAACATAATCATTAAAAAAAATCCCCTAGATTCTCTTTTAAATGCTAATTTCAAATATATGTCCAATTTCTTTTAAGGAAATGCAAATTGATTGCGAAGTATGGAGAATGAATCAAAATTATTAAAAATTGGTTGTGAAAATGTAAAATTTAAATTAATTATTATTAGTTTCAAAATCAAAATCTATTTAGACTTTTTTTGTTGTTATCGATATTAATTGTTCTTCAATTTCATCAACAGCCTTTCTACTTCCAAACCAATTGGGACATGGTACAAACCAACGCCAGCTCAAGAACGTTTGAGGACTAAGGCCAAAATGTTAAATTAGGCCTTTGTATTAAATGTTTTATTTAAATTTTAATAATCTAATTACATCTTTATGTCATTGCAACCAATAAGGTAGGTTTTAAAATTTTGTTCACTTTTTAGTTTTTATTTTATTTTATAATATGTTGACATCAAGCACTATATGTGTAGTTAAAATATTGACTCCATAACAAGAAGAAAAAAAAACTCCCACACATGCTAGTAAAAGAGATGTACAATTTATTTTTTTATTTTTCCTGAAGTATTACACTATTACATAAATTTGAGGTTTTTTGGAGAGGGGAAGGACTCTAACCCGCAATCTCGTGGTGTAGGTGTGAGGAGTTTACAACCGGATCAACCTCATCTCCTTATACAATTTATTCTTTCTTATTTGAATCCAAAACATATATATATAGGTTAATCTCAATTAATTGGAAAACCATTACTATAGTTTACTTGGAAAGAAGAAAATATATATTTCTAAAAGAATTATAATTTATCTTGATTTTTTATATATACATAATTTACCTTAAATTGATAATTAGCATTCTTTATTATAAGATTACATAATAATAATAAAATAAAAAAAAGGCCTTATGAACAGATATAGGCAAGTGAAGCCTTAGGCAATTGCCTCACTTGCCTAGGCCTTAAGCCGACACTAGCACAAACCATGAATCCCTACAAATTTCATAAACGGAAAATGGATCTCCAATAGGAAAAACCTATAATCGTAATGATTTTGTGGATAGAAAACAATCAACAAGAAATGGAGAGAGTTGATTGACATGAGGAGAGAGAGAAAAAAAACATAGAAGCGGAAAAATGAGGGAAGAGAAAGAACAATAATGGAATTGAAGATAATAATAAAATTTTAAATAATAATAAAGTTAATTAAATAACATAATAATAGATGTAAGTGGTGTGTATTTGTAAAAATATAATACATTATAATTTTAAAAGGATATTTTTGATATTAAGTAGGATTTATTTACAAACTATAAGTTTTTTTAAAAGGATTGATGGGTGTGATTATGAAATGGATACACATATAAATTTTAAGGGGTGTCATTATCACCGCTCTAAATATTTTAGACAGTCTAGCATTATTAATAATAAAAGGTTTGTCAAGATGTATTGGTCGGTGCAAATAACATGAGCCTAATCTCACCAATGTCAGCCCATTTTATGCAGTCCAGCTTAGCCAATCAAGAGATTAAGCAAGGCTTCAACTTAAAGCCTTGTCTATAGGCCTTGCTGGGCTTGACCAAAAAGGCATAACTCAGGTCAATTATATTGATAATCCAGTCCAGTCCGATCTAATCCGGTTAAAACCTTTAAGCCCCGTTTGGTGCGCGGGATTGGATTGGACCGGACTATTTTATAGGATTGGATTGGATTGGATTGAAATGAGACTGAGATAGGATGGGATGGGATGGGATGGGATGGGATGGGACTGGACGGGACTGGACTGGACTAAATTAATACTATACTGTGTTTGGAGAAACATAGGACTGAACTAAATTAATACTATGTTTTGTTTGGTAAAACATATGATTGGACTAAATATAATTATTTTTTTAATTTGATGATATTTTGAAATTGGATAATAATTTTTTTTACAGATATTAAAAATACAAATATCTGATTATCCTCTCTCTCCTCACCAAATTTTTTAACTAAAATATAAAATAGTTTATTAATAAAAATCAATTACATTTTGATCTCTCTCTCTCTCTTAAAGGTCTGTGGGGTTATTGGATTTCACACTTCCGGCAATGAAAATCGGCGGAGGATGCCGTCAACGTCGATGTTGTTCAAGGAGATGAGGTTTGGAAGATGACAAGGTGTTTTGGCGAGTTTGAGTTGCATTTTGGTGTGGTTTGAGTTGGGTTTTGATGGGTTTGAAGTTTTGGATCTGAAATGGTGTGAATTTTATGAGTATTGGAAATAGATTTTGCAGTGAAAATGGCACTTGATTTCTTCATCGATTTGTGCTTCCATCTGGGTTCGGGTTCGTTTGGCGGCAAGATGGGGTTTTCTGGGTTCATTTGGCGGCGATGATGGTGCTGGGCGGTGGTGGCGGCGGCGGCGAAGGTCTTTCGATCTGGGTTTGTTTGTTGAGTGATGTTTGGAGATGATGGTGGAAGAAAAAAATCTATGGTTTGATGGTGGTGGTCGTGGTGTAGATGATGAAGAGATGGGTGGTTGTGAATATGAGATGATGATAAATCATTAAAGAAAAAAAAAAGTAAAAGAAATTTTTTTTTAAAAAAAAAAATAGTCCTGCACACGCAGGATTAAATAATCCTACAAAAAAGCTGGGTTTATTTAGTCCTGCATTTGTGGGACTAAATCATTAAAAGTGGGCCCCATCGGATTGCACAATACAATCCATTGACGTTGCAAAACATGAGATTATGACTAAAATAGTCCAATCACAATCCAATCCCAGCCGCCAAACACGCCCTTATTGACATTTGACATGCATGGGAAAAGTCCTCAATGTAATTCTTTAGTATGCATACGATTCTCGAGAAAATTTCCCTTACATCCAGGACGGAGCCACATAATGATGAGGGGGGCCATTACCCCCCGGCCCCCCCTGAGGTTTTTTAATTTTATAAAATTTTTCCCTAAGTTTTAGAATTTTTATGTTTTTACCCTTATTTCTTATTTAAATTTTCTAATCATTTTATAAATTACAATGTTAATAATTTTCTCTTAATTATGTAGAGACTTGTTCCTAAATATACTATTAGAATAGTTTTTGGATATTAGAAAAATATTAGAGGTACAGTTTAAATTTCAATTTATTTTCCAACTCTTAAACAATATTATTGAATCTTGAATTAATAGCTAAAATTTTTAGACTATATTATTTTTAGAGTAATACTAGATATCCCCAACTAGTTGTGTGTCAATTGACAAATGGATATGTACATATTAATTATGATTTATTTCACTCGTCATATTTATATGAATTAAATTGTCTAAGTTACAAGTTGAGATATGAGTTGAAATATCTGGCATTTTTCTTATTTTTATTATGTTTTCATCATATTCAAGGATCATTTTAAATGGACAAGATAAGGTTAGTTTGGTGGTATATCCCTCACACTTACGCTTTGAGGTCGTGGGTTCGAGTCATCCCTCTCTTCCAAAAAAAGCACCGAATTTATGTAATATTTTATATAAAAAAATAAATAAATAAATAAAGGAGATCATTTTAAATGTCTTTCATAAATGCACAAACTAAGATAATTTATCTCAATAAAAATTATTATTCATTTTAAATAATTAATAAAAAATTAATGTTTTAAAATATAAACAACAATATTTTTTATTTAATGGTTTGTTTAACGCAACTTCTAAGATATATGTCAATTTAACCCATTATTTCACGGTGCTCCCCTTGGAATATGATCTTGGCTCCGTCCCTGCTTACATCAGATGTTACGTTTGTCTAAAAAATTGTCTTTTGTGAATTTTAGATACAAGTATGATTTTATTGAGTGAATGTATAATATATACATATGATGTAACAAGAACTCTCTTGTGCTTGTGATATACTGATATGTGTACACATTTATTCTCCATGTGGAAGTTTGCAATGAGGCATGAGTAGTGCACCTTTGAGTGAAGTGTTTTCTTGAGGTTTCATGGCTGGAAAGAGAAGAACTTCCTGTATAAAAATGTAGTGTGTATTTTAACTAGCCAAAACTGGAACTTTTAAATGCTTAAATGGTGTAAAGATATATATGAAATGAGTTCTCTAATGTCAACATTTGGTGAGTTTGTCAGCAGCATTGTGAGCCGATTGATTCCCATGACAAATCCGACAGTTGGGGGCAGTCCATACTCCAAAGCAGTGCAAAATGATTCATCTAAAACCACTGCCTCATCTTCACCCATCTGTCGATCCTGATACAATGATATGCATATTTTCTCAGCAAAGTAATTGAAAATTGAGTTTGATCATAAGTTGTCAATGACTAAAATGTAGTAGTTTCTAGCATGTTACATTGTGAATTACTTAAAATTGCTGATTTAAAGTCACATAATAGTACTACCTTAAGCTGCTCAATAAATCGTTGACGTTGCACTTCAAGATTGTTTAATTCAGTGTATGCATTGCAATGCTGGCAGTAGAGAACTAGAGAAGCAATAATGGGGTGAAATTGTGGTTGAAAATGTAAAAGAAAATGAGTATAGATGCATGTCTGCTGTGGAATGGTAAATGGCAAGTTATAAAATGTAACCGGAAAAATCGCTCAGTCAAGCCTGGTTACAATGTATACCATTTCGCCAATGGGCTCATGATCTCTAGTTGGTTGATTAATTATGAAAGTGGGGTTGATGCAAGTTTCTTCAAGAAAATGGCCTATAAGCTGCAATACAGATCAAATATTGAGATTCCGATTAATGTTGCATTTTAATTACTTGATCAACATTTCATCTTATTTGACATGAATTCAAAGCACAAACATGAGGTAATTGCCACAAAAATAAAAATAAAAATAAAAAATGGAAACACCACGACCTTGTCTAGCAACCGAGTTGTGGTATGTGGAGGAGGGCATTTGACATTAAACCTCTCACATGCATCTAACAAGTACTTATTCGCTGCTTCGCTAGAAAGATCCTTGGGTATGCTGATGTTTGCTTTGCTCTCCAATTCATCCATCAAGTCCATCCTTCTATAAAGTGCTAAGAAACCATAAACTGTTATTAGAACGCTGATGTTTTACAGAAAGAAAAAAAGGGGTTTCATTATTCTCAGATAACACAAATACCTGAAAGGTGGAGTAAAATCGATCTCTATAGACTCGTTGTTCCATCCATTTCCATGATATCTTATTTTGTGGCTTCTAGTTAACTCATTTACCATTCCTGCACAAATTACAATGCCACAATCTTATACATAAAATTGATCATATGGCCAATATTGTTTTTCAACAAGCTAAAATGAATTAAGAATTTCATATTTGGGTTAGGTTTAAAGTTGGCCCTCCCAAATGGATTACTTTTCAATGAAACCCTTTGGTAAATTGTTGCAAAATATTTTTGAGAAATCATAACCAATTTTTATACTGATATCGACTTTTTTTGTTTGTTGTTATTTTTATTGAATTGTTTTGAAAGTATATACTATATAGTCACGCTCATGTGCATGATTTTAATCATTTTATAGTCATAAAAATGTATAAAAATAAAACATGAAGTTAGGTTGTCCATTAACATAAAATTAGAATGTATAGTTCAAAAAAAAAAAAAACATTAAATTAGAATGAGTTTTAGAAATATTCATACCAAAGCAAAAAAATAAAATAAATAAAATAAAATTCACTCCAGGATTGAAAAATAAATATATTAGTGAAATCGGAAATATTATCATTATTAGTAGAATATCGGAGGAAATTAAAATGCTATTTAAATTTTTATTGGGTGAGTTTTTAATGACAGGTAGGAACCAATCCTGTATTGCCAATTGGATGTCAAATGAGCAGGATTCAAGTGATCCCAGAATTTTAGATCCTTAGAGGCAGCAGGGCGTATTGATGAGCTTGTGCCTTACAAAGGATAAACGGAAGATTTGTTTTAAGGGGAAAAGGTGACAATCAATGATAAAATGATATATGATTTTATTCCATACGATATGTTATCTATGAATATCTCATTTTATTATAACTTAATTTAATAAATTTAAGCAAGATCTCATCCCATGTAGTTGGCATTCCCTAATCAGCTGTCATGATATTGCTTATTTTAACAATAAAAAAATGTTTCTAGTGAATTTAACAGAACATTCTTTGAAAAATAAAATAAAATAAAATAAATAAAAATACTAACAACTTTCCTCCACAACCAGAGATTTTAAGAGAATCCAATACTTGAACTTGACCGATCAAGGGCCTTGACAATTTGACGTATGCATTGGAGATGCTTAACTTTCGCAATGAGTTGGGTCAGTCTAATTAAATACCTATATTATTAGCATACCCACGAATGTTATCTTATTTATAAAAAATATTTCATCGGGTGTAATTATAAAAAGGGTAATATTGGTGGATGCAAATAACACAGGCCCTACTCTAACCCATGCCAGCCCATTTAGAACCTGTTCTATCTGAGCCCAATCATGAGATTAAGCCCGGCTTCAACTTAAAGCATTGTCTTGGCTTTGCTGGGCTTGAACCAGACAGGCCTACCTCAGGTCAGTCAACTGCGAATACGACCCATTGAAAATCTAATCCAATCCGATATAATCCGTTTGAAACCTCTATTCACATGCATGGGCAAGTCCTCAATGAAATTCTTTAGTAAGCTTGGGATTCTCGTGAAAACTTTCCTTACATTGGATGTGTCCCATCTAGAGATGGCAATTAAACTTGAACCCGTGGGATCCGTCCAAACCCAACCCGTTTAAAGAGGGTTTGGGTTGGGATAATTGAACCCGTGGATGGGTTTGGGTTTGAAAATTATACCCGTCACGGGTTCGGGTTTGGGTATGGATTTGAAAAAAAATCCATACCCGAACCCGTGTACCTGCGAACAATAAAAATTATATAATATTTTATTATTTAAAATATTATTAATTTAAACTCCAATAAAACCTTTTTAATTATATAGAGAATAAAAATATAAAATGTAAACATTTCAATCTATTAAGTGTTTTTATTCTTTAAAATTATAATATTTCATATATTTAAATAATATAGAAATAATTCTTTTTTTAAAAAAATTGGCGGGTTCACTGGTTTTACCCGTGGACCCGCTTGTTTCGCGGGTTCGTGGGCGGGTTTGGGTGTCTCACAAACCCGCGGGTAAAACCCGAACCCGTTTATTTTCACGGGTTCGTGGGCGGGTTTGATAGACACAAAATTTCCTGGTTTTGGGTTTGGATTTTGCCAAACCCGCCACATTGTCATTCCTAGTCCCGTCTGTCTAAAAAATTGTATTTTGTGAAATTTTAGATACAAGTATGATTTTATTAAGTAAATGTATATACATATGATGTAACAAGAATTCTCTTGTGTTTGTGATATGTGTACACATTATTCTCCATGTGGAAGTTCACAATGCGGCTTGAGTAATGCACCTTTGAGTGAAGTGTTTTCTTGAGGTTTCATGGCTGGAAAGGGAACAACTTCCAGTAAAAAAATGGGAAAAAAAAAATGTTAAGTGCATATTAATTGCCCAAAACTGGAAGCTTTTATATGCTTAATTGGTGTAAAGATAAATAGAAATGAGTTTTCTAACCTTAACATTTGGTGAGTCTGTCAGCAGCATTGTTAGTCGATCGATCTCCATGCCCAATCCAGCAGTTTGGGGCAGTCCATACTCCAAAGTAGTGCAAAATGATTTATCTAAAACCATTGCCTCATCGTCACCCATTTGTCGATCTTGATACAATGATACATATTTACTCAGCAAAGTAATTGAATCGAGTGTGATCATAAGTTGTTCAAGAGGTTTGATGACTAAAATGGGATAGTTTCTAGCATATTACATTGTGAACTTACTTAAAATTTACTGATTAAAGTCACATACTACCTTAATTAAGCAGCTCAATAAATTGATAACGTTGCACTTCAGGATCGTTTAATTCGGTGTATGCATTGCCGATGTTTGGGTATGTCGATGTTTGCTTTGCTCTCCTATTCCTCCATCAAGTTCATCCTTCTATAAAGTGTTAAGAACCCATAAACTATTATTAGAAGGCTGATGTTTTTCATTATTCTTCGATAACACGAATACCTGAAAAGGTAGAGTAAAATCGATCTCTATAGGCTCATTGTTCCATCCATTGCCATGGTATCTTATTTTGTGGCTTCCAGTTAACTCTTTCATCATTCGTGCACAAATTAATTTCAATGCCACTATCTTATACATTGCAATATCATATGGGTAATTTTTAAAAATTGACAAGGCTATATTGTCTTTCAACAAGCTAAAATGAGTCGGTTTTTAAAGAATTTCATATTTGGCTTAAGTTTTAAGTTGGCCCTCCCAAATGGGTTACTTTTCAATAAGACCCTTTGGTAAATTGTTGCAAAATATGTTTGGGAAATCATAAGAAAGTTTTATACTAAAATCGACTATTTTTTGTTTGTTGTTGTTTTGTTGTTATTTTTATTGAATTGTTTTGAATAGCGGTGGCAATATGGGCTATCGTGTCGTGTTTGTATAAACTTAAACAAAATCCATTAATTTTTTACTCAACCTAAACACGGCTTGTTAAGTTTATCATGTCTTAGGTCGAAACCAAACACACCCCATTAATTAATAGGTTACATACCCAACAAAACTCATTTAACCCATTAATTTATAGGTCATAAATTACAATTCTATTAATTCATTTCTGATTTAAAATGTTAAAGTAATTTAAATCATTTAATTCTTTTTACATAATCCAATCTAATAAAACTCATCCAATAAAGGAAAATAATCAAGAATAACAAAAAGTTGATTCAAAATAAAATTCCATCAAAATATGCAAGTAATATATCAAGACTTTGTATTTAAAGTTCTTAACTCTACGTATTCTTAAAAAATATATATATAAAATAAAATAAAATAAAATAAAATTTACACATGCAATATTATATTTTACACAACATACACTATTAACTTATTAAGTAATTATAAGAGCATCTCCAATGCAAATATGCATTTTTGAGTTTCTAAATAGTGTCACATCAGTATTTCTATTTATTATGGGCCCACTTTTGAAAAAAAATTAGAGAAATGCATATTCACATCTCCAATGCAATTATTTAAAGTCAAATATGCATCTATTTTATGTCTAATCATACTAAAACAATTATTACACTCTCTCTCCTATTTTATTTTACAATTAAATGAGGTTTAATTTTATTGGTGGAAAGAGTTGAAAGCTTTAATCTTATTGGTGGAATGAGTTAGAAATCCTAGTCACCATTTCTAGGAGAGTTTCTATAATTAGAAACCCAACTCCATATTCTCTAACCTTTTTTTGGCCACATCATCTCTATATTCAACTTAGATAATAGCATTGGAGAGAGTTTTTATAACTTTTTTAATATTTATCCTATGTGGCACTCCATTTTCTCCAAATGCATAATAACATTGGAGATGCTCTAAGTAAACCGTAAAAAGAGGAGGAATAATTGGAAATATTTAGGGTTGATTTGTTAAAGCAATATTTAGGGTTTCTTTATATATTTATAAATTACATGTATATCTTTGATATATAATTGTGTTAAATGGATTAGTGGGTTGAGTGGGGTTCAATCCAAACACAACCCGTTTACTTAACTGGTTTAATGTGTTGACCCATTAGTGGTTCGAACCCAATAAAACCTAACACAAACCTGTAAATATCGTGTCATGTCACCGGGTTGTGGCTCATATTACCGCCCCTAGTTTTGAAAGTATAGAGTGACGATATTTGCACCCCTTAAAAATGGTATGTACACCCCCAAATAAACATCTTTTTAAAAATCCAATATTACCCTTGAGTACAATTACTAAAAAGATTAAATAATTATTATTCAATTTCTTATTAATTGTTTGTCAAAAAAAAAAAAAGTTCCCTATTAATCGTTTGTCAAAAAAAAAAAAAAAGTTTCCTAATTTATTTATTTTTTGAAATAAAAGGAAGCTTCCTTATAATCGTTTGATACATATATCATAAAAACCAAATATATTTTCTCAAACCCTAGCTTCTCTTTCAAATATATATTTCAATTTATTTTAAGAAATACAAATTGATTGCGAAATATGGAGAATGAATCAAAATTATTAGATTAACAAAATCATTATAATATATGTATTTTTTTTTCTTTCAAATACGCTATAGATTTTTGTTGTTGTTGTCAATATTAGCCTAAAAAAAATTATAGCATGTTATAGCTTAAATTTAGCTTATTATGAAACTCTGCGACTTTAGAATTATTAAGAAGAGATCAAATGATTCCACTGATTTTGATACTTTAATCCTCAAGAATCGTATGTGCAACATGTGTTTTTTCTTTTAAGATAAAAAATGTTTAAATGTTTAATTTACATATATGCTTGATTGAGCATGAGCTGTGTAATCTTAGTTGAAGTCAAATTGTTAATTCAAAGTTAGAAAATTGTATTCATGTTTAGTCATTGGGCTGTGTTTTATCTTATAAATTTTATTTTATTTTGACAGTTGATCTTAGAAATTTTTTATTTGAATAAAAAGAAATAAAATAATAAAATTGGTTAGATAACAAAATAAGTTTAGCTGGATGTACTTGCAAAAATACAATACAATAGAATTAAAGAAAGGGTAGTTTTGGTATTAAATGGGGTTTATTTACAAATTATAAAATATTTATGGGTATACATACAAAAGGGGTGTATATACAGTTTTTAAGGGTGCCAATATCGCCACTCAAAATATATAATCATGCTCATGTGCATGATTTTAATCATTTTATAGTCATAAAATTGTATAAAAATAAAACATGAAGTTAGGTTGTCCATTAACATGAAATTAGAATGTAGTTAAAAAAAACATAAAATTAGAATGAGTTTTAGAAATATTTATACCAAAGCAAAAAAAAAAAAAAAAAAAAAAAAAAAAAAAAAAAAAAAAAAAAAAATTCACTCCAATGCTATTCAAATTTTTATCAAGAAAAATCTTATTGGAGGAAATATTATCATTATTAGTAGAATATTGGAGGAAATTAAAATGCTATTCAAATTTTTATCAAGAAAAATCTTATGAGTCTATAGTCAACATTGTCATGTCAATGAGAGGTAAGAAGCACTCAAAGTTTGCATATTGATCAATTGGTGGAATAAGTGATTCCGGAACTTTCCTAAAGCTTTAGAAGCAGGAAGGCTAGGTATTAATGAGCTTTGACCTTGTGAAGGTTGGACCGAAGATTTGCTTAGGAGAAAAAGTGACAATTGATGATAAAATGAAAAAAAGTATGCATTTTGTGTCATTAATGAAAATGAAATGATGTAATGATGCAACATAAAATGAGATTAAGTGGATGCACCAAGTTTTTCTCCCCAAACTCAATGAACAATGGTGAAAATGTATGATATTGTAATTGTTTGAAATCGGTACGGATTTGTCCAGAAAAAATCGAAATAATAAATAAAGAATTTGTTACATAATTTCCACTTATTTCTTTTATGCTTGTGTCATTATATTAGAAAAAGTGTGTAAAACCGGTCTATTTGAATAGAACCGGTCTATTAAAGTGTGTAAATCATCTTTGGTTAGTTCTGCCTTTTTTTAATGTATGGAAAATTCTTCCTCCCTACTCCCCAGTCTTTCTTCCTCTCTCTGTCTCTTCCTTTCTCAATTGCATTATCTTTGGTCTTGTTTGATATGGGAACATAGCTTTTGGAAGGTGACTTTTGATTTTTAGAGAACAAAATCCACTTTTAGAGGTGTTTGGATAACAAAGGAAAATAGCTTTTGAATTTTAAAACCTCTTACCAGAGATGAAGAGAAGCTAGTGTTTTGGTGTTTCCAAACAAAAGCAAGAGAAGCAGTTTTCCTTTAAAAAAAAAAAAAAAAAAACTTTCAAAATACCCATTTCACCCTTATTATAATAAATAATAAAACACAATTTCCTCTCTTATATATCAAACCTTACACTTTTCTTTTTTAATCAATTTATTATTTTAATAGATTTTGTTTCATATTATTTTTTTTACTTTATTATTTTAATAAAAATGTTATTTCAAATTGATTTATTATTTTAATGGTTTTTTTTTTCTTAGATTATTCAATTTAAAAGCACTTAATAAAAAAAATCAAAAAAGCCAGAGAGGGAAATTATCAAATTAACATGACAATGAAGATCATTACATTACATGTATATAGAAATAAGAATGATAAATATTATTATCACTCGCACTGGAAGAGCCAAATAGCAGGCTGCATGACTCTTGAACGTATATTTCCAAATTAAATACTGAAGAGCTTAAACTGCAAATAATAAAAAACAAGAACGATTGGTTCAAAACGTATTTCAAATCTCAATATTATGAACATGAATAACTCCGTAAGTCCGTAGTCAGGAGATTTCAGGATCATCCGGACCAGAAAATAAACGCTTTAAGGTTCAAAATGGGTCGAATCAATCTAATTAAAGGTCTATATTATTGGCACCCACCAATGTTATCTTATTTAAAAAGTTATTTCAAGGGTGTAATTAAAAAAGGCGCGTCAAGATAATATTGGTGGGTGCAAATAACACAGGCCTAATTTCACCAATGTCAGCTCATATATATGCAGTCCAATCGGAGCCCAGTCGTGAGATTAAGCCGGGCTTCAACTTAAAGCTTTGTCTATAAGCCTTGCTGGGCTTGAACCAGACAGGCCTACCTCAGGTCAATTATATTGACCGTAAATGAGCGACGCCCCATTGAAAATTCAATCCAATCTAATCCGATCAAATCCATTTGAAACCTCTATGGACAAACATGGGCAAGTCCTCAATGTAATTCTGTAGTAAGCATATGATTCTCGAGAAAATTTTCCTTACATTGGTCTAAAAAATCGTCTTTTGTGAAATTTATATACAAATATGATTTTATTAGGTGAATGTATATACATATTGATATGATGTAGTAAGAATTCTCTTGTGCTTGTGATGTGTACACATTTATTCTCCATGTGGCAGTTCACAATACGGTATGAATAGTGCACCTTTGAGTGAAGTGTTTTCTTGAGGTTTCATGGCTGGGAAGAGAAGAACTTCCTGTAAAAAAAAAAATGTAAAGTCTATATTAATTCGCCAAAACTGGAAGCTTTTTTATATGCCTAAATGGTGTAAACTACGACAATTAGAAATGAGTTCTCTAATTACCTTAACATTTGGTGAGTCTGTGAGCAGCATTGTGAGCCGATCGATCCCCATGCCCAATCCAGCAGTTGGGGGCAGTCCATACTCCAAAGCAGTGCAAAATGATTCATCTAAAACCATTGCCTCATCGTCACCCATTTGTCGATCCTGATACAATGATACATATTTTCTCACCAAAGTAATTGAATTGAGTGTGATCATTAGTTGTTCAATGAATAAAATGTGATAGTTTCCAGCATATTACATTGTGAACTACTTAAATTTGCTGATTTAAAGTCACATACTACCTTAAGCTGCTCAATAAATCGCTGACGCTGTACTTCAGGATCGTTTAATTCAGTGTATGCATTGCAAAGCTAGCAATAGAGAAGCAATAATGAGGTTGTTGAAAATGTATAAGAAAATGAGTGTATGCATGTAAAAGAAAGAAAAAGTACCTCTCTTTTGTTGACAAATAATTCGAAGCGCTCAGTCAAACCTGGTTTCGATCTATGCCATTTCGCCAATGGGCTCATGATCTCTGGCTGGTTGATTATGAAAGTGGGGTTGATGCAAGTTTCTTCAAGAAAATGGTCTACAAGCTGCAATACAGATCAGATATTCAGATTCCGATTAATGTTGCATTTGCATTTTAATTACTTGATCGGAATCATTGTAGGAAACATGATAAATAATGATCAACATGAATCCAAAGCACAAACATGAAGTAATTGACACAAAAAAGGGAAACACAATGACCTTGTCTAACAACCGAGTTGTGGTATGTGGAGGAGGGCATTTGACATTAAACCTTTCACAAGCATCTAACAAGTACTTATTCGCTGCTTCGCTGGAAAGATCTTTGGGTACGCTGATGTTTGCTTTGCTCTCCAATTCCTCCATCAAGTCCATCCTTCTATAAAGTGTACGTTGAGAAACCATAAACTGTTATTAGAAGGCTGATGTTTTACAGAAGAAAAAAAAAAAAAAAAAGTTTTCATTATTCTCTGATAACATGAATACCTGAAAGGTGGGGTAAAATCGATCTCTATAGGCTCATTGTTCCATCCATTGCCATGGTATCTTATTTTGTGGCTTCCAGTTAACTCCTTTACCATTCCTGCCATTACATTACCACATTCTTATACATTGCAATATCATTAGGAGACATTTCATTCTAAACATTGTTTTGAAGGTTGTGCATTCAAGGCTCATTCGACACCAGTAAGTCTATATGTACTATGTAGTGACTATGTTACAGCTTACCTGATAGCAATTCTTCTACTAGTTCCATCAAGTCATTATAATCTGCATAAGCCATATAAAACTCGCACATTGTGAATTCTGGAATATGGGTTAGATCCATCCCTTCATTTCTAAATGTTTTCCCTATCTCATAAACACGATCAAGACCCCCGACAACCAATTTTTTAAGATAAAGCTCAGGGGAAACTCGCAGATACAGGTCCATGTCCATTTCGTTATGGTGGGTAATGAATGGCCTGGCAGCAGCTCCACCAGCTGTCATACTCATCACAGGAGTTTCCACCTAATGATCACAAGCATGAGCATGAGTCACAATTCACAAAAAATGTTTACATATACACAATGAAATGATCATACTACACAGGTTTCATACCTCTATGAATCCATGATTATCAAGGAACTTCCTGTAGTAAGAGATAATTCTGGCCCTTGTTTTGAATACTTGTTGAACCTCTGGATTCAACATTAGGTCTAAGTAACGTTGACGATACCGAGTTTCCTACCATTAAAAGACAGCATAATTCATTCTTTCCATTTGGAACAAAAATTAGATGGCACATTATACACACAATGCTAACTCTGTACCTGATCTTTTAAAGTGTAAGCTTCAGGCTTCCTGGTCATTCCAGGGCCCCATGTATAATCAGTTGCTTTCTAATAGAAGCAAAAAGGATCTTATTAGTACTGATAGGAACAGTTTATGAAGAACATTGAATTTTAGTATGATTTTCACCTTAGGATGGTCATCAGCACTGCTGACATGAACTGATTGCCTCGGCAGCATGTGAAGACACGGGGCGAGTACTGTCATCAACCTTGGAAATATACTTAATTCTCCTCTTTGACTCTTCCCTGTGACATGAACAGGAATATAATCTATATTATGCATCTAAATCTATAGCACAAGTTATATAGACCTCAGTATATTGGTTACTGCAGATCATTTAATTTTTCATCAAAACACAGGACAAGCATCATCCGTATATTATCTCCGCAAGAGGTCTTGCCATATGTATATTTATATGAGCTCATTAGGCTGTCTTGGGATGATTTTATGATATTCAGTGCACCACAAACTTGAAGAATCAAACTGGTTTTTCACTAAAATTATTAATTAGATTTTAGTAGACAAAGCATAAGCTACCACTTGATGTTCTGATCCCAAAAAGAGAGTTAAGCTAAACATTCATATCATACTTATTGAATATGTTAAAGTGAACAAGAGAGAGTCCTATAAATGTATAGGACACCTACCAGGAAATCCACAGATACCAACAACATCGCCTCGCTTCACTCCAGAGTGAAACCTAGAGAACTCATTTTCATCCATGTTGGAGTGCCTATCAGAATAAAAAAGGTTCACATGAAAGCAATCACTGCACAACTTAATAACACACAATATAGCTATGGTAAATATGAAACAAAAGTACAAAAATCTGTTGAATGTACTCATTTAAATACATATCATGCTCAACAATTTCTCAATAAACCAAAGTACTACCTTGCATCTGCCATTACTTGAATTTTAGCACCATCACCATGAAGATCATAGAAGTAAAGTCTTGAAGATGATGTCCTCTTCGTCATGATTCTCCCTAAATAAGATTATTTCAATGGTGTGAGATTGAGATACATACAAACACATGCACTAACGCACAAAACGTAAAACCAAAGCTAAAATGAAGTACCAGCTAAAGAGATTCCAATGCTCTCAACATGTTCCCCTCTGCCTAATGCTCCATATTTGCTAATAAATTCAGTGATGGACATCGAAACGACAAATTTATGAGGGTACGGATTCAATCCACTCTCTTTTAGTGATGCCAGTGTGTTGAGTCTGTTGTTCAAGTATTGCTGACATAAATTCATTTTCAAAGTTATATTATTAAACACATAAAAGTAAACTTTTCATCTACACACTCTCTATTTGTTTCTACAGAAAAAACAAATCTCCAAAGTAATCAAATTATTGAACTTACAGTTGGGTCCATGTTATCTTCATCTACCCCATGTTGCTTATGCTGCTCTGAGTTTCTGGTTGCAGAAACCTGAATTGCATGTAACAGCCACTTATGTATATAACAGTGGACAGATCACAAACAAATTTCTCTATGTGTTTCTAAGAAGTATTAGGTTCTCAACAATTAAATTTCTATATGTTGAGAATATATATTAACTACAATTTAACCTAGCCACGTTCTTGAATTTCTTATCATGTATTATTTTAATTGCCACCTCTAAAATCTACTTTTGAACTCTGTATATCAAATTAATATAGATCATAAATTAGTTATAAAATAAAAAAAATAAAAAAAAACCACCATCACCTTCTTTTTTTCCTCCTCTCTCAGCTGCCTTTCTCTAGCCTTCCTTTCTTTCTTAACAGCACTAAAAAAAAAAAAAAAAAACAGAATGGTAATATGTAGATATATATATATATATAAATTCTTCAATTTTTTGTAACAAGTAAATAAACCAAATCACTCTTCAGTCTTCAATGTGTGGTGTGAGGATTTGAGTTCAAGTACTCTTATTTAATAATATATGTAGAGTAAAGTAAAAGAAATGAATAAAGAGAAATACTTCTTGCTCATGGGTTCTGCTGATGAAGCTGTTGTTGTGAATTCCAAAACACTTGAATCCATTGATGACTGCTCTAAAGATGATTCTGTGCTCGCCATGTTGATTGAGAGAGAGAGAGCAATTAGGAGTTTTTTATTTTTGTGTTTGTCTCTCCGAAATTTTTCTTGACATATAAATATATAATGTATAGATAGTTTAACACTGTTGCACCTGCTCCATTTTTTTGGCAACTTGCAATTGTTTACATTGTTTTCCACAAAGAATTAATTAACTAACAAAAAGCATCCATCAACCACCATTTCCACTAAGTTTCCCTCTCCTTGCCAAGCAAGCAATGGAAAAAAAAAATGAACACTATAAAAACAAATTACGACCTTTTCATCTGTTCTTGCTTTACAAGGAATTAAAACTGCGAAAAAAAAAAAAAAAAAAGTGGAAAAATTTAATTTAAAACTGTGAGTTACATCCCATTTGAGAGATTTTTCAAAATAAAATTATATCTATAACCATCGACAACTTCGAGTCTGTAACTTTCTACAATTAATTTATCTGTGAGCACCAAGGCCATTTTCATTCGCTAGCTGCAGAGCAAAGGGCATTTTCGTCCATAAAGTAGAGTCCTTATAATATGTTTTTAGGGGTAAAATAAGTAAATAACTACTTTGCATATGATTAGTTCCCTTAAAAAAAAAAAATTAAAATTAAAATAAATAAATAAATAAAAAAGTTAGGAAAATTTTCTGATTGTATTGAAATTGTATACATTGCAGACTTTCTTATGGGAAGGAAGGGATTGTACTTGAATTTAAGTTCGACATCGCAACATCCCATCTGTGGGCAGGGCACTTCTTGCTGAAGGTAGTGGGCACCTCTGGGCGCTTCTTGGTTCTGAATCAGCCACATCATCCACTGTGCCGGAAGAAAACCCTCTCAGCTGATACTACTCAGCCTTCTGATAGCAGTTCAGCACAAACAATTAGGTTCGGTGTTTTAATTTTCACCAATATCTCAATATCTAAACAGATTTGCATAATCTTTTAGATATTATAATATGAAACCCAAATTGCCTCTATATGAATAGAGATTGCAAAATGTTAATATTGAATATACAAGAATTAAGAATATATGGTATATAAAAACAAGTAACGATCAAAATTGCATGAAAAAAAAAATATCATCAACTGATGCATGAATAAATTATGAGAAATGACTACTTTAGTTAGGTCACAAGCGAGTTACATGTCCATTTAACTTTCTTTATTATATATATAATTCCCCGGTTAGATCGAACCTGAAATTCTGCGGTCATGTCTATTTTTGTTGTGTACATGCAGTGTATTAAAATATTTAAAAGTACAATGACATATTAATAGAGGAAGAATAAATAATTTAACATGGAGTAATGTTGAACCTCTAAATTCAACATTAGGTCTAAGTAACGTTGACGATACTGAGCTTCCTACTGTTAAAAGCAAACATAGTTCATTTTTTCCATTTGGAACAAAAATAGATGGCACATTATACACACAATGCTAATGTGTAAACTCTGTACCTGATCTTTTAAAGTGTAACCTTGGTCCTTGAACCTTCAGGCTTCCTGGTCATTCCAGGGCTTCATGTATAATCAGTTGCTTTCTTTTCATTCTAATAAAAGCAAAAAGATCTGATTATTACTGATTAGAAAAGTTTATGAAGAACATTGAATTTTATTATGATTTTCACCTTAGGATGGTCTTCAACACTGCTTACATAAACTAATTGCCTCGGTAGCATGTGAAGACAGGGGGCCAGTACAAAGTGAACATATACGGATCCCCTCAACCCCTTTATTCATTACTATTGGAATATTCTTCACTATTTTACTAAAAATGGAAATGAAATGATATTTTTTTTGTTCCTGATCAGTTGAAAAGAGATGTCTTGAGCCATCAGAGAAGCACTTTGATAAACAGATTTGATCTTGACTGACTCAATTAAGGGTACGTTTCGGATATAGCACTTACCCTTTATTTTTGACTATATGAAATCCACACTTTGACAACTGAGATTCCGTAACGAGTAGATACTTCCGCAGGAGCATAATCTATTTTCTGGTTAAATACATTACGAGATGTTTTTCCATACTTTCCGCATTCAGTTCTAGCTATTTCTACGCCTTCTAATCAACTTGAAATCCTAGTTCTATCAAACCAGACTTTTTCACTCCTGGTTTGAGGCTATGCTGCTTCTAAGCTCTCCTCACTTTCACGGCAAGAAGGCCATAGCAGCGTTTGGGGCTGCAGACGGGCGGGGCTCAAAGTTTATGTTTTTATGTAACCGCAGCATCAAAAGAAAGTCTGAATTTTCCACGGAAGCCGGCTTGAAATATTTGATCTTAGGTGCATTTCCCTCTGGAATATTATTGTTCGATTCGATTAGCTATTTGACATAACTGACCAATATAGCAATAATAACACAATATAGAAAGTGTTTTTTTATTTTATTTTATGTTAGCTCTCTAAAATTCTTCTTGACATATAATGTAGGGATAGTATAACACTGTTGCACCTGCTCCATTTTTGGCAATTTGCAATTGTTACCATTTTTTCCACAAAGAATTAATTAACTAGCAAAAAGAATCCATCCCCCACCATTTCCACTAAGTTTCCCTCTCCTTGCCACGCAAGAAATGGAAAAAAAAAAATTGAACACTATAAAAACAAAGTAGAACTTTTTTTTTCAATCTGTTCTTGCTTTGCAAGGAATTAAAACTGCAAAACATGATTATGGAGATGCAGGGTATCGATCCCTGTACCTCTCGCATGCTAAGCGAGCGCTCTACCATCTGAGCTACATCCCCATTTGGGATACTTTTTTGGATTGATTTATGTTGGCCAATGAAACATTTTCCAGTCCCTGCAATTGCGTCTTTTCCAACAGATAAAAAGTTCCCTCTAATAAATTTTAAAAGGGTTATTTGCAATGACATACCCTAAGTTTTTACAAATGTTTAATATGCAACTAATAACCTTAATTACTGCAGCCCCCTCGCCGTTAATCAAAATCCGTTAAAGATAATGGTTGACTGAGTTGACTGGCTTGATATAGGTAAAATCGTCATTACCACAAATTATTTTTTGGTAGAGATAATAATAAATTATTTATTTATTTGCTAGTTAAAAATTATATATAAATATATAAAATACAAAAATACAAAAATAATATTATGAGTGATGAGACCAATAATAGATCATACCGATTTCCATGGTGAATATATGGGCCCATCTTTGGAGATATAACGAGTGGATATACATTAATAATGTTTTATTTCATTTATAACATGTATTTACTCTTAACCAATTGACACATCACAAGTTGAGATATAAGTTGTTATGTCTAGCATTACTCATTTAAGAATCACATGTTTCCCTCATGGAAAGATTTTTCTTTCCCAAAGATTTCAGTTGTTTGGTTGCCTAGAAATAGAGGTTTTTTGTTTGAGATTTTTTGAGAAATATAAAGTGATGCATGTTATAATCAATGTACTGATTTCACACTTTTTGTTAACTAAGTGCTAATTGGTTAAAAACTTAAAATGGGGTTACTGGATTGTCCTCGATTAAAAGTGGAGTAGGAGACCAAGAATCCAAGATTTAAATAGAGAAAGAAATTAATGCTCCTTCAGATGGGATGGGTCCTATTCTTAGCATCTTGCGGTACTCCTTACATTTGTCCACAAACATTGAAGTTAGGTTTTTTAATTTCCTCCCATGTCTTAATAACTTATATATCATCATATGAAACCCAAAATGCATCTATGAATAGTGATTGCAAAATGTTAATATTGAATATACAAAAATTAAGAATATATGGTATATAAAAACAACTAATGATCAAAGATGGATGAATAAAATATCACAACATAATTGATGAATGCCTACTTTAGTTGGTAGGTCACAAGCAAGGTACATGTCTATTTTCATCCCCACTAGAATGCCTAAAAAAAAAAAAAAAAAAGGGTTCTTATGGAAGCCAGTACAGTGCTCTATTCCAATGAGGCCGATCTTAAACTTAGGTGGGGCCATGTCCAACCTCAAATTTAAAAAAAAAAATGATTTTATATATATATAAAATGATTATATATATATATATATACAGAAATTCTATTATCAGTTCGAACTGACAAAAGTTATATCAGTTCCTTGTATATGAGCTACTGGATTTAAATACTTTGACTTGGCTGTATATATATATAATATTCAATGCAACATAATACTTTTTACGTAACTGTTAATGCATCTCTCTTTTACATTCGTGGTGAGAGGCTTCGATTCCCACCAATTAGATTTTACAAGCAAAATATATAATTTAAAATTTTATTTTAATATCTTTTTGGTTACTTGATTCAATTTTATTATATATTAAATTATCTATTTTTTTTCCTTATTTCTAATATCTAATTTTTAGTTTGACATACATAACACATCCAATCAATAATCCCTAAAATCTCAAATTTTAATTTATTGTATTAAAATAGTTCATCTATTATTATGGTTTATTTTATTTTGTTTTATCCTTAATATTTTTCTTTATTTTATAGCTTTAATATTTTTAGAATCAATAAATGAATAATTTACCAATAATTAGAATGATAAAAAATTCAAAAACATGTCTAGTAATATTTACTAATCAATTATTTTTATATAAATTTAAAATGAATTCATTATAAATACAAAATAAAAAAAAATAAAAAAAAATCTTATCATAAAATTATATTGTAATTTATTTATTTTAAAGAATAAATATCGTAATTTTCCTTATATATATAATTGATATTTTGTTCAAGTGCCTCATCTCGTTAAGATTGTTGGGTCCGTCACTGGTGAACAATTGTACAACTTAATAACACAATGTATGCCAATAACAAAAAACTTCAAAAAAAATACCTGGTCTAAATAGGTACCGTACAATTTTTTTTTTTTTAAATAACACAATATAGGCTATGATATGAAACAAAAGTAAAAAATTCTGTTGAATGTGCTCTTTTAAATACATATCATGCTTAATAATGTAGCTATCCATCACTATGAAGATCATAGAAGTATAGTTTTGAAGATGATGTCCTCTACTTCGTGATTCTCCCTAAATAAGATGATTTCAATGGTGTGAGATTGAGATATATACAAACACATGCACGAACACACAACGTAAAACCAAAGCTAAAATGAAGTACCAGCTAAAGAGATTCCAATGCTCTCAACATGTTCACCTCTGCCTAATGTTGTTCCATATTTGCTAATAAATTCAGTGATGGACATCGAAACAACAAATTTATGAGGGTACGGATTCAATCCACTCTCCTTTAGTGATGCCAGTGTGTTGAGTCTGTTGTTCAAGTAAATTCATTTTCAAAGTTATATTATTAAATATATAAAAGTAAACTTTTCTTCTACACACTCTCTATTTGTTTCTACAGAAAAAAAAAACAAATCTCCAAAGTAATCAAATTATTGAACTTACAGTTGGGTAAGTCCATGTTATCTTCATCTACCCCATGTTGCTTATGCTGCTCTGATTTTCTGGTTGCGGAAACCTGAATTGCATGTAACAGCCACTTAATTATGTATATAACAGTGGACAGATCACAAACAAATTTCTGTGTTTCTAAGAAGTATTAGGTAATTCTCAACAATTAAATTGCCATATGTTGAGAACATTAGATTAACTACGATTTAACCTATCCACATTCTTGAATTTCTTATCATGTATTATTTTGACACCCCTAAAATCTACTTTTGAACTGTGTATATCAAATTATTATAGATCATAAATTAGTAAAACAAAAAAACCCATCACCTTATTTTTTTCCCTCCTCTATCTGCTGCCTTTCTCTAGCCTTCCTTTCTTTCTTAACAGCACTAAAAAAAAAAAAAAAAAAAAAAAAAAAAGTAAAAAAAAACTTAGTAATATGTAGATATATATATATATATACATAAATTTTTTTATATTACAAATAAATAAAACAAATCCCTATTCAATGTGTGGTGTGAGGATTTGAGTTTAGGTACTCTTATTTAATATGTAGTAATTAGTAAAGTCAAAAAATAAATAAAAAAAATTAAATGAAATGAATGAAGAGAAACACTTAAAATAAAGTACAACCTCTTCACCTATTTCTCAAGGAATTAAAACTGCGAAAGAATAAATTTGGAAAATTAAATGGAGATGCGGGGTATCGATCCCTGTACCTCTCGCATGCTAAGCGAGCGCTCTACCATCTGAGCTACATCCCCGTTTGAAAATTTTGTAAACATTAATTTATATGTATAAAGGTTGACAATTTCTACTCTGTCACACATGTCAGACAGTGATTAAGAATGTTCTTGGATTGATTTATGGGGAATTATCAATTTAATCTCTAACTTTTGATGAAATATCAGTGTTTTAAATGTGTTTACTTTTTTAGAATTCATGGTCCCTTACTTTTCATAAAAACATAAAATAGGTCCCACTTACTGTAATTTTAATAGTCAAATGTAATAGAAAATATAAATTGACCATTATGTTATTTGTATGTAATTATTGAATGAGAGTGACACTTATGCAGTTATGCCCTCCAACCTTTTACAATTTGACAACTTTACCAATTTGGATTGTCCAATTAAAAATTGACATGTGTTATAAAACTTATTTTAAAAAATACTTAAAAATTAAATAATAACAGAAAATTAATAAAATACATTAAAAATAAATAATATCAAAAAAAAAATACATCCAAATTTCCATTTTTTATGTTCAATTTTCGAACAACTTGTTGCATTGAGAATTGTATCCATGATATTGCAGGGAGTTTATGGGAGGGATGTAATAGTGGAACCTCCTAATGTTGAATTTCAGCTCTACGACAATATGAGCTTCCCATCTCTCGGCACTTCTTACCTGACAAATGCTACTGCTCAATCCATGGATAGAAGTTCTGAGAGGGGTAATAAAGAACTAGCCGACACACCATCATCATCATTTGTGGTTGAAGAAAAACCCCCTTCGTTGATACTACTCAACCTTCTAATAATGCATCACATTTGGATACTTATTTTCAATAACACCCGAGAGAGATTGAGCTAGGCCATCCTAGTTGCAGAACAGATGTAGGCCAATTAGGCAGTAGGGAAGGACAAAACATCTTGATAGATTTTATCTTCTCCAAATCATATAACCGTTCAAATGGATGCACATAGAACTACGCCACCATCAAAGTCACCTTATTCAACTCATTTTTGTTACATCTCACATTGCTAGCGAGTGAGGTCCATGACTTGCATATAAGCATTGGTCTCTCATAACTAAGTATACGTGTCTTACGCCATGGATGAAGGATGTTTGCGTGAAGCCCATGATCCAAAGCAAATATGTGTGGGCGAATGACGCGTGCGTGAAGCCCAAAACGAACAATATCTACTTGGTAAGCATGAGCTGTTACACTCCAGTCTCAAGCAAGTTGATATAAATTTTTCTAGACACTCCATAGATTACAACACATCAGAAAATCCAAACTGTTTCTATGGAATTAGATCAGCCAATGTCAACTTTCCTGGACACTCAAACAATCACAACACATCTGAAAGAGCTGAAGCCACATGACCATTTGGAACTGCACCAATGTCAATAGAACCAAATTTTGTACAATTGAAACAAACGTTGATACCGGCCAGTATGTCCTAATTTCCATTTTTTTTGTTCAATTTTCGAATGAATTGTTGTAATTAACAAACGTAAATGTTGATAACCCCATAAAATTGAGTTATCAACATTTACCGTTTGTTAATATAATTTTTAAGTCAAAACCCCTTATACTTGATGTAAGATCTTCTTTTACGGGATTGACCATCCTTAACTTGAATACCGAAAAAGCTAAGATAATTAAGTATCTAAAGAGACAACTACAAACTCTCAGATCTAGAAAAGAAGTTGTTGAATAGCTCGTTGACCTTTGGTGTTAATTACCTAAAAGTACCACAGGTACTAAGACATGATCCCAAAAAGAAATCGGTTGGAAAGGAAGCTATAAGTGTTGGGATGAGCACAGAGACATGCCGATTAATTTTAAACAAGATTGCAAAAGATAATGGTATCAGATTTTTTCTGCCAAACGAAAAGTTTTTCCTCTTAAACCAAAAGATGTAAGTTTTGTTTGTTTAATTTCCTATTAAACAATATGTATAAGATTTATTTATTTTTTTTATTTTATTGTATTTGCAGTTTGGAGCCATAGTGCGTCTGATGCAGGATTTCGAGGATGACGGTAAACTAAGTCAACCATCTTTTTCTGTAATAGATGAGACTGATTCGAGTAATAATGCTAAATCTTTTCTTAAAGATAACCATCCACACTGATTTTATTTTGATAATTTCAAGAATCGGTATAATGAGCTCAATAGAGTTTACGGTAACAATGATGAATATAAAAATGACTTTTATAAGTTGAGAAAAGGTCTAATCGCTGTCAAATTTTCCGAGGTATAAAATTAATTGTTATTGTTTAATTTTTGTATTTTGAGTTTTGTTAACTTTTATTTTATTTTTAGAAATTTATGGAAGAACTACTGAATCCACTATGGTCTAAGAGAGGATAAGAGAATAAGCAATGCAGCCACTACCGGCCGGTATGTCCTAATTTCCATTTTTTTTGTTCAATTTTCGAATAAATTGTTGTAATTAAATAAGCAAGCAAGTCCTCGAGCTCCATTCTTATGGATGCTTTGAAGACATTCCCCTTGACAGATTCAATGAGGCAGGGTCGACAGAAAGGGCCAAGGCTAACTTAGGTTTTGGAGCAAGAGCGGTGGAAGACCTAACTGAAGAAAAAAAGATGTAGGTGGACATGGAGTCAGTCAAGCTCATTGGTGAAGACTTTTTTTATTTTCTAAAGGGGAAAAAATTTAAATAGCCTTATGTCAATTATATTAAATTTTAATGTAGTTATAGTGAGCCCAACATTGACTGAATGCTGTGGTGGTGACATGGACTATATATTTTATATATGAAGATAGAAACATAGATTGTTGAACAAGCTAGTTTACACTTACGTGGTTGATGAGGTGTTTTCTAGTGATAATTTTATTAGGTAAAAAAATGACGCCATGTCAAACATCCATTGGTTGAATTGTAAAAAAACAAACAGTAAATGTTGATAACCCTATAAAATTGAGTTATCAACATTTACCGTTTGTTAATATAATTTTTAAGTCAAAACCCCTTATACTTGATGCAAGATCTTCTTTTACGGGATTGACCATCCTTAACTTGAATATATAATTAAGTATCTAAAGAGGCAACTACAAACTCTCAAATCTAAAAAAGAAGTTGTTGAATAACTCGTTGACCTCTGGTGTTAATTACCCAAAAGTACCATAGGTACTAAGACATGAGCCCAAAAAGAAATCGGTTGGAAAGGAAGCTGTAAGTGTTGGGATGAGCACAGAGACATGCCGATTAATTTTAAACAAGATTGCAAAAGATAATGGTATCAGATTTTTTCTGCCAAACGAGAAGTTTTTCCTCTTAAACCAAAAGATATAAGTTTTGTTTGTTTAATTTCCTATTAAACAAAATGTATAAGATTTAATCTTTTTTATTATTATTATTATATTTGCAGTTTGGAGCCATAGTGCGTCTGATGCAGGATTTTAAGAATGACCGTAAACTAAGTCAACCATCTTTTTCTGTAATATATGAGACTGATTCAAGTAATAATGCTAAATCTTTTTTTAAAGATAACCATCAACACTGGTTTTATTTTGATAATTTCAAGAATCGGTATAATAAGCTCAATATAGTTTACGGTAATGATGATGAATATAAAAATGACTTTTATAAGTTGAGAAAATGTCTAATCGCCGTCAAATTTTCCAAGATATAAAATTAATTGTTATTACTTAATTTTTGTATTTTGAGTTTTCTTAACTTTTATTTTATTTTTTAGAAATTTATGGAAGAACTACAGAATCCACTATGGTCTAAGAGAGGATAAGAGAATAAGTAGTGTAGCCACTACTGAATCAAATTTAAAAATTGTGTGCTTACATACACCTAAACCATCAACAATAAATCTAAAAGATCTCTATATCAATTTTAATGTTTCTCATGAATCGATTTTACTTTTTGTTTCCATTTATTGAAATCCAGATGTTTTTTTGCTTATACCCTTGCTTTTTGATTAAATCTGATTGAGTCTGTGGGAGATCTATGTATTGATTTTAATGTTTCTCATGAATTGATTTTGCTTTTTGATTCCGTTAAAAAAAAAAAAAAAAAAAGTAAACAACAACAAAGATCCTACTTTACCCTAATTACTAGAAATCAAAGTTTATTTCACAAATAACAATAAACTACACACATGCATATCATTCAAGACGCTCACCTATATGTTGTAACCAAGTTGCCGAACGAAACTCACAATTTCATTGTCCCGATCACATCATTGATATCGGGGTCTTCTTCCGCAAGTTCTTCCATAAAATTCTAAAAAATAAAATAAAAGTTAACAAAACTCAAAATACAAAAATTAAGTAATAACAATTAATTTTATATCTCGAAAAATTTGACGATTAGATCTTTTCTCAACTTATAAAAGTCATTTTTATATTCATCATTGTTACCGTAAACTCTATTAGCTCATTATACCGATTCTTGAAATTATCAAAATAAAACCAGTATGGATAGTTATCTTTAAGAAAAGATTTAACATTATTACTCAAACCAGTCTCATTTATTTTTGTAATCTCGTAGAAGAAGATCCTACATAAATATAAGGGGTTTTGACTTAAAAATTTGCAGTGAACTAATGAGAATGCAATGAGGGATAGGAAACCGACACACCCTCATCCAAATTTGTATTACTTGTTCAGAAAATACTGTTGAACTAGCCGACACACCCTTATCCTCTATGGTGAAGGAAACCGAAGGTAAGAAGATATAAATTAGTGAATTGTCTTAGTGTATTGCTATTTTCTTTCTAAACATGCATTTTTTTCATTACTTATATTAGATGATTAGATACACCATCCGAAGAAAAACCTCTCTCATCCGATACATCCATGAAGGAACCGAGCTTGACAACCATACTAGCTTCCCACCTCTAGGGACACCTCTGGGAACATCTTTGTGACTTGCCTGAAAAATACCGATGAACCAGCTGATACACCCTCATTCTCTATGGTCGCACCATCAGAGCGGCCTTCTTTCTAAACCTGCATTTTTTTTCATTAATTATATCATAGAATTGGATACACCATCTAAATAAAACCTCTCTCAGCAGATACATCCATGAAGGAATGCAACCCCTGAGCTTGACAACCATACTAGCTTCCCATCTATAAGGACACCTTTAAGAACATCTTGCGACTTGCCTGAAAAATATCGATAAACCAACCGACACACCCCCATCCTCTATGGTCGCAACATTAGAGCAGCCTTCTTTCTAAACATGCATTTTTTTTCATTACTTATATTAGAGAATTAGATACACCATCTAAAGAAAAACCTCTCTTAGCTAATAGATCCATGAAGGAATGCAACCCCTGAGCTTGACAACCATACTAGCTTCCTACCTCTAGGGATACCTCTAGGAACATCTTGCGACTTGCTTGAAAAATACCGATGAACCAGCCAACACACTCTCATCATCTATGGTCGCTCCATTAGAGCAGCCTTCTTCTACTCCTTTAGAAGAATATCAAACAGTGAACCAGAATGCAGGAGAACCAAAATGCTAGAACATTGCCATTACATTTTATGAGAGGAAAGAAGTACTAACTGATTGCATATTGGATGTCAGGTGGCCATGATCCAAGTGATTCCGAAACTTTGGATCCTGAAGCTTTAGAGGCAACATGGCCAAATATTGATGAGCTTGCGCCGTATGAAGGAAAGATTGACGATTTGCTTAAGGGGGGAAGTGACAGTTGATGATAATATGAAAAGAAAAAAAAAGAGGTATGCATTTTGTTATTTTTTTTTTGTTAGAAATGAAAATGAAAAGATACAATTAATTAGTCTTTTAGGAACCCTTTTGTGTTTGTGTTTGCATATACATTACATGATTTTTAAGAAATATTGCACTTGTCTCATTGAACCCGTGTTAAAAAAATAAATTTAAGAAATGACATATTTACTCTCACTTCTAAATAACTTTTCTCAGTGAATAATACATATGTATTTTCCTCTTCAAACAAATAGATAGGTTGTTGCAAAGTTGAATGACAAATTATATGGTAAATTTCAGAAAACCAGTGAATTTTAAATAATAAAATAACATTTTCACCCTTTTATATAACATTTTATGAATACCTTTTGTGTAATTTTAAAATCTATCGAGGATGCAATTGTCTTTCCATATTAAAAGTTATTGTAAAAGAAATAAAAAATTTCAAATGACACATATATCCCTCCTTCATAAATAATGTGCACATATTTTATGTAATTTTTAAGTAGACTAAGGGTGTAATAGTCATTTAAGTTTCAAACAAAACAAATGGAGCTATAATTGTGCACTATTCCCCAACTCTTTGCCTTGCCTCTTTTTATACGTAGTCAATAGAATTCTAATAAATATCGACCAAAGGGTGGCACTTTTGACCGAGACTTAGTGTTTGTTTGATTTAACTTTCTACTGCCTTAAAAGGTCTACAAACGTCATTTTTGTAGAGTTGTTTGGTTGGATTTTTAAAATTGTTTATTTTAAACTGAGTAGAGGCTAATAGAGTTTAAACCTCTATCAGGCAAAAGCTCATGGGGAGGTGCTTATTCAAATAGACTTTTTTTTTTTTTTTTTTTTTTTTAAGTCTACCAACCAAATAATTATAATTTATTTTTCTTCTCAAAAACTCTATTTCTAATATATCTACTTGTAGTATATCTTTTACCAATAGAGGTTTTTCAAAATCCTAACCAAACAAGCTTTTAAATAAGTTAAAACCATAGTTTTAGAATGATTGTTTCAGTAATTTGACTTTAAAAACAAAGACAAGTTACACAAACAAATCCTGATTATATACTGAATTACACAAAAACCGACAAAAAAAATCATAACACTAACTTACAAGGTTTCACATTTTATTTCATGATTTAACTTCATTTTTTTTTTCAAAAACTAGAAATAAAGTTACAGGGGTATTTTCATAATTATAAACTGAAAAGAAATTTTATAATGTGATTATTAAGAGTTAAAACTTGTACGCGGTTAAACACATAATTTATATCATTTATATGGTTATAAAATTGGAAATTTTGTATAATAACTTATGGAACATCAATTTCAATTTGTTATCTTCTTAAACCTTAATATTTTTATTCGCTCACCCAATGTGTTTGGTGGTAAGAGCACTCATTCAGTTTAGCAATATGTCGGGTTTGAGTCACCACCACCACATATGTTATACAAATATAAATTTTTTCGTTTGGCCCTTATAAAACAAAGGGCATTTTTGTCCACAAAGTATAGTCCCTTCGAGTGCGTTTTTAGGAGTGTTAAATAGTAAGTGTTAATTGCATAAAATTCCCTTTATTTTAAGTGAAATTGCACTCTTAGTTAACTTTCAGTTTCTTGCACAAACATTCCTTCCAAAACATTGACCAAACAATTGAGTAACTGTGAAGTTAACATCTGAAGGGCTAACTTGTCATTTGGCTGTGTACAGTTTATTAGAAAATAAAAGTATAAAATTATAAAAAATAAAAAAAATTAATATGTGGTTGGGACATTTTGGATGAAATATCTAAAGTGCCTTTTTATTTAGGGAAATTATCGTTCTCTCCCCTGTAGTTTGCCATATTCTTTAGTCCCCCCCTCTAGTTTCAAAATTCTCCAATTTCCCTCCTTTCATGCCCAATCTTACCTTATAAAAATAAACATGGGAGGGGGAAAATTGGAAAATTTTGAAACTATAGGGAGGAGACTGGAGAATATGGCAAACTACAGGGGGGAGAATAATAAATTCCCTTTTATTTATCACACACTAATCAAATTTCAAAACATATCATCGGACAATATGAAGTTGATCGAGTGATATGTCTCTCACACCCACACATGAGGTTGTGGGTTTGAGTCTCTCCCACCCAAAAACCCCAAATTATTACGATATTTAAAAAAAAAAAAACACACATCATCCAAGTTTCTTTCTTTTCATCATTATATATATATATATATATATATATATATATATATATATATATATCAAAACCCATGACACATTTTCTTAAAAAAAATAAAAACCACGACACATTAACCAAATTTCTTTATATTCATTTTAACTTTTCCCCATTTTATTACCATCCAAATACATCATTATCACAAAAACACACCATCCAATTTTTATTTTATTTTTTTCCTTATATTTTCCCCCGTTTTCTGGGTATCCAAACACACCATTATAACCAAAAAAAAAAAAAAAAAAAACCCAAAACACGTCATCCGAAATTATTTTCTTTCATTCTATTTTCGCCCTTTTTCTGGGCAACCAAACACACCATTATCATCAAAATAAAACCCAAAACACATAATCCAAATCTCTTTCTTTTCATTATATTTTCCCTAATTTGATTGGCATTCAAAAACACTATTATAACAAAAACAAAGGAGATTAGATATCCTCCCTTTATTTATTTTTTAATTTAATTTCTTTTAAATAATTAATAAAATATATTTTTTATTCAAAAGATAAAATACCCTTTCTATGCGAGTCAACTTCAAGTCATATCAATTATCATAACATTAATCAAGTTATATCACTTTGGGGTCACATGCAATATTTTTGTTATTCTCGTTAAACATTACCTTCATGGTTAATTCATTCTCATTGAACGTTAACTTTATAGTTAGTCAACTATTTGGTCAACGTTTTGGAGTGAATGTTTGTGTAATAAACTGAAAAGTTTTCTAAGAGTAAAATTTCACCTAAAATAAATGAATGTTTGTGCAATTAACAATTCTTGTCGAACGTTAACTTTATGATTAATCAACTATTTGGTTAACGTTTTAGAGTGAATGTGTAATAAACCGAAAAGTTATCTAAGAGTAAACTTTCACCTAAAATAAATGCATGTTTGTGCAATTAACTATTCTCGTCGAACGTTAACTTTAAGATTAGTCAACTATTTGGTCAACGTATTGGAGTGAATGTTTGTGTAATAAATTGAAAAGTTGTCTACGAGTAAAATTTCACCTAGAATATATGAGTGTTTGGGCAATTAAACAATAAGTAAATAACTATTTTGCATTTTTTATTTTTTTTAAACATTTTATTCCATTGACTCAAAACAAAGTGCAAGTCCAGCAATGTAACAACTAACAAGCATCGGTAAAATCACTGGAATCGTAGAACCGTTCAAATTTAACTCACTTCAAAGCAACTACAAAATACATACTCTCGCTCGATTTTGGTTTGTTGATTCAATTCGCGATGATCGCCAAACGTCTCTTTCAAAAAGCAGTACACCATTCTCAGGTATCATTTTATTTTCAAAACTCTGTTTTTGGATTCAATCACTTTTAGAAGGTAAAAGGTATTTTTGGATTGATTATTGTTGTGACATATTTTGGTATCTTTATCGCTCTTGTTTTCGTCAGCAAAATTTAAAACATGGAAGTTTAATATCGGCGGACTTGGATTTTCAAGTAGCTGTCCACTATGGTGTTCCAGCTACGTCGTCGATTCTAGCTTTCGACTACGTTCAGCGATTGTTAGCCATCGCTACATTGTAAGTTGAATTTGGAAATATCAGGCCATTTGTCGAAATTTTCAAGCTTTGGGTAAAATTTGTTTGAATCTGCTTGTTTATATGCTAAATTCTTCAACAAAAAGTTTCATTTTTTTTAAACTGCGAAACTTTGTGTGTTTATCACATTGCAGGGATGGAAGAATTAAAGTTATTGGTGGTGATTTCATTGAAGGACTTCTCATTTCTCCAAAGCAATTGCCTTTCAAAAACTTAGAGGTCTGTGAAATGTAGCACTTGGTGACTTTAAGTTTTGATGTTAAACATATAATTACTGTTATTATTTTAATGGGACAATTATAGTAATGGATGTTCTAATTGTTGAATGCTTGGAGTTCTTTGATATGATTTCTCTTTGCATTGCTTTATTATTATTATTTTATGAATTCAAGATAGACTTTTGATCTTTTGTGACGTATTTGATTGACCATTTCAAGCAGTACTCATGTGTACAACTCAGTAGTGATTTGATCTTTGGCTCGATATTCACATCTTAGTTATAAGGAAAAAAAAAGATGTTAAATGTTAAATTACAATTATGAAAAAGTTAGAGATTATGCTAACTAGTTATAAATTTTAGTTTTAACAGCAAATTAATATGTGGAATTTTGTGGCAGTTTCTACAAAACCAAGGCTTTTTAGTCAGTATCACAAACGACAATGAGATTCAGGTACTGGCTTCTTATCAGTTGCACACTTCTTCATTTGTTTTTTAGGAAATTTTTGAACTTGACTCCTCTTGTCCTATATATTCTGGAAACATGTTTCTTCTTGAGTGTCCCCCACCATTCCTCAGCAAGCCGTGCCTCCGAATTAATTAGTTAGTCACTTAGTTGCAGATGTTGGTTCAGTTTTGGTGTTATCATCTTTTACAGTTTTATATGTTCTTCATACTGTACAATAAAATTTAATGGAGGAAGCTTCTATATACACCAAGGCAGGTGAAACCAGATGGTTGTCTGTTCTTATAAGCTTTGCAATTAATTAGATGGATAAGTGCTGAGTAATAACTGTTAGGGCCACATAATACATTAAACATTTGTATGTTTAGTAACTTCTCAATTTTTGCAGGTTTGGAATCTGGAGAGCAGGAGCTTAGCATGTTTTTTGCAATGGGAGTCAAATATAACTGCTTTTTCTGTAATCCGGGGATCTCACTTCATGTATATATTCGATGACATACAAAACTTGTTAACTTAGCTGCTAATCGGTTAAAATGCAAGTGGGTTACTTGGTAAACATTTCTTAGAATCGTCGATTTCACATTCCATGCAGGTATGTTGGAGATGAGTATGGTTTGACTTCTGTGATGAAATATGACAGTGATGAGGGAAAACTTTTGCAGTTACCATATAGTCTATCTGCAAAATCTTTAAGTGGTAATCTCTTCTTCTTTACAGTTCTCTTCTTCATACAGTTCTTCTTCTTCATCTTCTTCTTCTTTTCTTAGTACAGTTCAAATGACTCCTTACTGATACTAGTTACCTATTGTTTTCATTCATAGCTAACTATTCAACATATCTTATGTTTATCTATTTTCATTTTTCTTTTATTTTTTTGGTGTGGCCTTGTTACTGTTAAATGACTCCTTACTGATGGTGTTTTGTGATTTGTCGCAGAAGTGGCTGGGTTTCCACTTCCTGATGACCAACCTGTTGTAGGAGTTCTTCCCCAACCCTGCTCTTCTGGAAAAAGGTAAGGTGTAATGCTTAAATAATCCCACTTCTGGATTTTTTTTTTAAACATGGAAATTAGAATGAGGTTTAATTGTTGTTTTCAGTATTGTTAATTGGATTACCTTTCTTGGAAGGCTATGTTAATTGATTAAGGTAGTAAATCAGTCATGACTTGGTAGCTCAAGAAAACAGGTTATTATTAACTATTGTTACCATCTTCAATTGTGGGTTTCTGAATTGTTTGGATATCATTGCTTCATCAGCAAAAAGTGCATCTGCAATGTTGGTATAATCCTCTATATATATTTTTTGCCTAACTTTTTAGACCTTTGTTGGAAATTGTTTTTGTTATATAGAGGTGTATAATTACTTATTTTCTCATACTGTTTGTTACTTCTGGTACTTCCTTGTTTTCTATTTTATTTTCTATTCCTCCCTATTTTCGTATTGGCATAATTTCTATATTTTCCATACAACAACTTAGTTACTGCCATGCTGTATATTGGGAGCTTCAAATACTGAAACAATCACCGCTATTCACACTCAGAAGGTACTTCGGTCATGTTGGCCCTGCAAGTAACTTTAAAGTAGCACTTCCTATGTCACGGTTAGATACAAAAAGATTAGGTTATTGTAAATTCATAAATCTTGAAAAGTTTTTGATGGGTAATAGTAATTTGCAAGTATACTAACGTAACTGACCTGTGTTACATAGGCCATGTATAAAATAACCGTTACAGTTGCTGTACACTTGATAACATTAGAGAGAGATGATATTATATAATATACTCATCAAATTGTTCTACAACAAAAATGCGATCCAGATTATTTCATTTTTTATTCTCTCTATTTTGATTCTATACTACAATTTTTGCAGAGTATTAATTGCATATGAGAATGGGTTGATAATTCTTTGGGATGTTTCTGAAGCTCAAGTTATTTTCGTTGGAGGTGGTAAGGATCTCCAATTGAAAAATGGAGTTGAATCTCCAAGTGAGGTGGATTCTAATCTTCCAGATGATAAATCTGAACATCACCTGCAAGAGAAAGAAATAAGTGCTCTTTGTTGGGCATCTTCAGATGGATCCATTCTGGCAGTAGGGTACTTAGATGGAGATATCTTGTTTTGGAATACATCAAGTGCCGTCTCTAGTAAAGGTCAACAAACAGGTTCACGCAACAATGTTGTAAAGATAGAACTATCATCTGCTGAAAGGAGAATCCCTGTTATTGTCTTACATTGGTCCTCAAACAATGAATCCCGTGCTGATAGTGATGGTCGTCTGTTTATCTATGGTGGTGATGAAATAGGATCTGAAGAAGTTCTGACGGTGAGCTATTCACATTTGATAGCTGTTTTACATTCTGTTGTACACATGTAACTGTAGTGCTATATCATGTATGTTTGTATAGCATTGGTGAAGTTGTAAACTGTTCTGAAGACATGGTTATATATCTTAAAAGTTGTGATATCTTGTGGAAAGATGTAAATTTATCATTAATATTTGACATGTTACTAGATGAAAGAAAGACATAGCTTAGGAAGTTAAATCATTTCCTTAAACTCTGATAGCAAGTTAATCAAATAATAAATATTAACATGATGAATGACTTTTAATCTTAAATTTTATGTATAAGAGCAAGTTTTCCTGTTGCTTTTACAGAAACTTCCCTGTCTTGACTGTGTTAGTGGTTGAAACTGTGAACATGATGTTTTTGGGTTTCTACAAAGTAGTTTGATCTAATTTTGTCGGATTATGTTGTCTGTGCATCTATTCAGTGAGGGAAAGTGGTGCTCCATATATGAAAATCTTATTTTAGCATCAACCATGGAAGGTACTCTTATTACTTCATCTTTCTGTTACAGGTTCTGAGTCTTCAATGGTCATCTGGAATGGAGAGTTTAAGATGTGTTACTCGTGTGGACCTTACACTTACAGGCTCTTTTGCAGACATGATACTCTTACCAAGTGCTGGGGCAACAGGGGGTACTTACAAAGCTGGTATTTTTGTTTTGTCAAGTCCTGGACAACTACATCTTTATGATGATGCTAGCTTGTCTACCTTATTATCTCAGCAAGAGAAGAAACCAACTGTCTGTGCTGTGGAATATCCTGGGTTGATACCTATGGCTGATCCTGTAATGACAGTGGCAAAGTTTAGTGTCCTACCTGCAGGTGCAAAATCATCAAAAGGTCTGTCAGAGGTATTGATTTCAGTCATGCATAATTAACTATTTCAGTTGTTTTAATTCTATGTTATTCATTTTCCTGACTTGTATATTTCTGCATATGCTTCTGACAGTCTCAGTTATAAAACTTAGCTCCTTGCCTACTGTTGCTGGTGGTACGAAGTGGCCTTTGACTGGGGGTGTGCCCAGTCAATCATCTGTCACTAAAGATCACACTGTTGATAAAGTGTATGTAGCAGGTTATAAAGATGGATCTGTTCGGATATGGGATGCCACATACCCTGCGCTAACACTTATTTCTGCTCTAGAGGGCAAGGTTAGAGTTTCATATATCTTTTCTCCTCAACTATAGAGAAGGACATTCTTCTTACCAAGTAATTTCTGATGATTGGCAGGTGCAAGGTATAACAGTGGCTGGTTCTAGTGCACCAGTTTCAAATTTGAATTTCTGTTTCCTCAATGCAAATTTGGCTGTTGGCAATGAATGTGGTCTGGTTAGAAACGTTTTTCAATGGACTATCTTTTTGTAAAAGTATAATTTGGTGCTATATTTACTTTCCTGTCATCCTTTGTAGGTCCGTATATATAACCTCAATGGCAGCTCAGAAGCCAACTTTTACTTTGTTACTGAAACTAAACATGAAGGTCAGTCGTTCATGTTATCTTTATTAGCACACAGCCTTATTGTCTGAAAATGTTAGTAGCTTTTCCTGCTATAATTTTAGGTCAAGTTTGAATTTCTGTTTTAGCATGAGTGGATCAGTTACTCAAATAGATCAAAACTAAAGCCTACAATCACATCCTTCTCTTTATTAGCCAAATGAATGAGCATTAATTACTATAAACAGTGGAAGGCAATCTTGTTTCCGGATGATTATCGTATCTGATTCCATCAAACTCTACCTAAGTAATTGTGAATATTTTCTACGTGTGTTTATTAGGTTGAAGAGTTCTTGTAAGTATTCTTTACAACGCAAAAGCATGTTATACTTTCATCTCTTGATCATTGATTACAGTTATCGTGAGATGCTTTTAGTTGCCTTTTGTTTTCATAAAGTGACCTAGTTTCAACTTTTCTCACAGTTCACAAGTTGCCTGAACAGAAAGGACCACATTGTACAGCTGTTTTTTCTCTAGTTAATTCTCCTGTTCAAGCCCTAGAGTTTGCAAATTCTGGAACCAAACTTGCTGTGGGATTTGAATGTTGTCGTGTGAGTATTATTTTTCACCTTATTCATTTTAGTCTTCCTTTCTTGTGATTAGTAAGCGATTAGCCAATTATTCACTTTCTTTTGTCCAGAAGGATTTTTTAATTTATCCTTGGATTTCAGGTTGCAGTGCTTGACATGAGTTCCTTATCAGTAATTTTCTTTACGGACTTAATTTCTGGCAATAGCTCTCCAATCACTTCAATGACTTGGACAGAAATTAGAAATACTCGCAGCCATGTGAAACACCCAAATCATTCAGAAACGATTGTTTCAGGCAACCCTACAGAAGAAGTAATCTGTATCTTATTCAAAAATGCAAAGCTTAATGTTATTGATGGTGGTACTGGTAACATGATCAGTTCTCGTCCGTGGCACTCAAAAGAGGATGCTATTGCGATTTCCATGTATGTTATAGGCAAGTATTATTTTCACTGATTAAGTAATAAAGATATTCTATGTTTGATTGAACATATAAATTATAAAATTCCAACAATATTTTGAATTTCAGAGGAAAATGCTGTATCTGGATTTACCTCTGAAAAGCTGCCAGACCAGTCTGGCGAGGAGAATGCTGCTAAGAATGAGCCTGTGCCTGACAGTACTTCCGTTGAGAATAGTTCATATGAAACTGAACTTATCTCTTCAGAACCTGCATGTGCTGAAGAAAGATTGTCAGATGCACTTGTTTGGATTTGTTGTGAAGACTCACTGCGCTTGTACTCCAAGAAATCTGTAATTCAGGTACTTCTACCTTTCATTTTTTGTTTTATTTCTTACTTCCAATGTTATTTTCCATCTGCTTACAAGCTCAGGTGATATGAATCTGTTAGGGTAATAATAAAACCATTCGGAAAGTGAAACTTGCAAAACCTTGCTGTTGGACCACTACTTTTGAGAAAGATGGAAAAGTGTGTGGACTGCTGCTGTTATTTCAAACTGGAGTAGTTGAAATCAGGTAAATGTGGTATATCATCCTTTAGGCGGACCTTTGTAGAAAATTAACAAAATAGTCTTGATTCAAAGGCATTACCTTTATCATTGATGCATCTCCCGATTCCAATGTTTATGGTAGGGAGTTTATTCCTTTCTGTCTTAATCATGCTAGCATATCCAATTATCATTGTTTATAAATGTCCGGTGATTGATACCATCGATACTTGTTTCTGGACAGGTCTTTGCCAGATTTAGAATTGGTGAAAGAAAGCTCGTTAATGTCAATTCTAAGGTGGAATTTTAAGGCAAACATGGATAAGACAATGAGTGCTGATAATGGGCAGATGACGCTGGTATTGGTTTCTTGGCATTGTGATTTATTTTTGGAGTCCATTTAAATTTTACGGAATGAGTTTTCACTTTTAAAAGCTTGTCTGTACTTCAATCACACTATACTTCTGAAATTAAAGATTGATTCTCACAAATTTTGCAATCTGCATTTTTTGTTCTGTAATGATACAATTAATGATATTCTGTTATTGTGGACTAAATAGGCAAATGGATCTGAAGTGGCCTTCATCTATCTATTAGCTGCTGAAAATGATTCCAGGTACATTCTGTTTAAGCCAATTCGTTGATGGAGATACAAAATTCAATTCATTTTTTTTTTTTTTTTTTTTTTTTTTTTTAAATAGAATTCTAAAGAATTAAATTTATTCTTCTAGGATTCTGGAGTCTTTGCCTTGTCTTCATGATAAAGTCCTTGCAGCCGCTGCGGATGCTGCTTTTAGTTTCTCATCGGATCAGAAGAAAAAACAGGTACAAGGAATTATACACTTTTTTCTTCAGTTTCTACTTCACAAAGAATTGTGGTTTCTTTTATGTAGCATATGTTTTTGCTTCAGGGAACTGCATCTGGGATTCTTGGTGGTATAGTCAAAGGCTTTAAAGGGGGAAAAGTGGGACATCCGATGGATATAACTACACCTCCTAAATCCAGTTTTAATCATTTAGAAGGAAAATTTTCAAAGCCCCCATTCCCAGACTCATCTCCAACTGATGAAAATTACGAGGAAGCCGTGGAACTAAATATAGGTTCTGCCCAGTCCAATCACCATAATGTTTCTTTCTTCTGATTCTTGGCTCAATGCTTATTTTTGTTTTGGTACAGATGATATTGAAATAGATGAAGCACCATCCATGGCAGCCACTTCATCCCATGTAGCGACAGATATGAAGATTGGTAAATCTAACTTTCTTGCCCCTTTCATTTAATATTTGAATTTCTACAGATTAACAGTATTCGTTTTTCTCTGCAGAAAAGAAAACAGAGAGGGAAAGATTATTAGGTGCACCTGATAATACAAAGCCCCACCTTAGAACACGCGAAGAAATTATTGCTAAATATAGAAAAGCAGAGGTACCTACATATGATGGATTTAGTTTTTCAGCTCTGCTTTATCTAAGAAACTCATCGTAAATAAATTATGCAATCTAATTTCAGGATGTCACTTCTGGGGCTGCACATGCAAGAGACAAGCTTGTTCAGAGGCAGGAGAAACTAGAGGTAAGATATCCTTCACGGATTTTTAACTTAGTAGTTGCTTCTTGTCTCTTTTTGTTGTGTAAGGCTGCTAGGAGAATAGATAAGATGCTTAATAGAAGCGTCCCAGAAACTGTCAAATCATATCTGTTGAAAGCCCCCGTTTGGCAGCTCTGCAGCCAGTAAAAATGATTCTGCATTGGTCCAAAAGGCATATGGGAAGATATATATTGAGATTCACCTATCTCCATCTTTTATTAATCCCACAACTTGAATAGTTTCTTATATTGTCCTGTGTATTGCTATCTGTAAGTAGCATGTTATTGGCTTTCTAAACATGCAATTTTTCGTTACCTGTATCAGAGAATCAGTAGGCGTACTGAGGAGCTGCAAAGCGGGGCTGAAGATTTTGCATCACTAGCAAATGAGCTAGTAAAGACAATGGAAAAACGAAAATGGTGGCATATATGAATACAAAATCTGGCTTAGTTTTCTTGTTTTACGATTGTTCATCCATGTATTGGTTTTCCTCATATAGTGATGGGATATTACTGAGGTTAAGATACCCTTCGAATATCAGACATCATCTGGGCACACATCTGCAATCGACTTCCAATGAAGAATATGAATTTACTTGAATTCCTGCTTTAAATTGTGTTTGAGAGTTGAATTTTCGTGATTGACTTATTTATGCTGCTACTTGTATAGGGAAAGCATGCTTGATAGATTTGTAAGTTCTTCAAAACTCTCACTACAAGACTAGAACTGTGGCCTTGCTTTTTCGCTCTAAACCATTTGTAGTTCATTAGCGGATATGATTTTTCATACTGTAAATTAAAATTTTCTGTTTTTCAGTTTCTATTCTTGATTTTTGATTTATATTTTCAGATAGATCAAGTTCTTGCCTTCTACTATCACTTGAAAATTTGTAGTGCTTTGCTAAGCTGAAAACTGTTATAAAAATATCACAAAAATAGCAGGAATAGGCCAATAATTTAGGTGCCTTGCATTTCTCTTAAAGCCTTAAACAAATTGGAGACACTGTAATGACTCAATAAAGTAAAAATTAGACACCACCCAGAACACTGAAAAGAACCCGCAACTAAATCTATAACAGATAAAATGAAATGAAATGAATTTAATACAGAGGAAAAAAAAAGTAAGCTGTGTTTCCTGAGGCATTAGGACCAGAAACCTTCTCCAATCCCACTGACAACTCTAAAGTTAGTGAGCCTTTTGCTTACAAGATCCCTCAACTCGATTTCGTTTGGAAATCTCTGCTCCATCAGCTTAGAGAAAACCTGTGAGTGTTCGAATACACAATCATGAGAAGCAAACGATCCTGGAATCGAATCAAGTTTCAAAGGGATGATAAAGAAAATGCAATACTAAATTACTTCCAGGGGAAGAAAACTTTACCAGTTTACCATTGCAGTAGACTTCAAAAGCACCAGAACTCTGTAGATAGGACTGAATGAAGTTTCCAAGCAGCCAAGTGCCAGCAATACTTCTGAATTTGTTTACGCTCAACGAATAATACCAAGAAGGCGGTGTCACAATTCCCAACCTTGGAAAGATCTGTTCACCAGCGACTACAATTCCAATAATTCCTACTTGAACAATCGGTACAACTTTGCCCAGTAGATGTTTCGGAGCCGAAGGAGGGTGGTTTGCCAGAATCACATTGATTCCAGGAAATGCTGCTTCTAACATGTTTTTCATTGTTACTGCATTTCCTCTGGAAAAAAAAAATCGTTTCATGTAAAAATTTCATGAATGTTTCTAAAAAACCTACTAATGAAACAAGTCTTATCACACAAGAAAAAACAAAGACTGAAATTCCAAATTCGGCAGACAATTTGCATTATATATATTTATAAGACACTTATAAAATATCAAATTATTAGAGTAAGTTGATTAAAATTTATAAATGAAAGCAACTCTATCATATTTTTTTGTTATTTATTTTGCTTTTCACTTTCGGCAACTTGGATTCAACCTTACATAAACAGTTAAATAATAAATAAATAAATAAAACAACCTCAAAGATTTTTTATTCTCATCATATAACAACTCAATGTACTTCTCAGAAAAAACAAAGAAATAAATAAAGAGAGAGGAAAATTAACCTGTAAGAACAAGAAGAGCAAAAGTTAATGTTAATAATGCTACCAACACCTATCTCCGATCCAATGCTGCTGGTTTTCTGCATTTGATCAAAATCTAAATTATTCATAAACAAAATAAGCAGTAGTAAATTAGTATATTAAAAAATTAACTTATATATATCTCGTATATATAATTGATAATAATTTACTGATAATTAAATAAAATGCCTGAGAGGGGAATCGAAGAGGTTGATCTTGAACAAGTTGGGTTACGGGTTGGTAGAGGGGACGAGGAAGAGGATGATCATGACGCACGTAAGTGGGTGGAGGAGGTGGCGGCGGCAGCAGTGGCAGTGGCAGCGTGAAGATGCTTAGAATGTCTGAGCAAAAGAGGTATATTGGTAGGCCAATCAGAACAAACTTGGTTCCATCCATTTACAATCAACTCGTGCACAGAGAGAGAGAGAGAGAGAGAGAGAGAGAGAGATGGTCAATTAAGCAGTAGTTACCATTCACGTAAATGTAGGCAGTGTGAAGGGTAAAAGTGACTTTTAGAAGTGGCTTACAAGGTTGATTGGTAAATTCCGTCAGTCCTAATCCGTCCAAAAGCAGGCCAAACGGCCCAAATGGATTGTATGACTGATGGCCCATGAATAACTATAGCTGACGTTAAACAATTTTATTTTTTTTGTTAATTATATCATTTGTATGTCTGTTTAATTTGACAAGTTAATTAAAAAAAATGAATAAGAAAGAAACACTACTTATTTTCTTTTCTTTTTTCTTTTTCTAATTTATAAAATTTATTTAATAAATTTTAAAAGACAAGTGTAATTTAAAATAACCCAAATAAATTATAAACTAATTATGCCTATAGGCTTTTGCTATAAATAAAGACTTATAAATGAATAATTTATGTTGGAAAAGTTGAACGAATCGTCACGAAATTGGAAAATACGAAGATGAGATAAGTGTGGAGTGTTTGGTTGAAAATTATAATAAAACTAGAAAAATCTTATGTAGCTCAGTTCAATTCACAAAGCTAAATATAAAAATACTAATTCGGGAGAAAATTTTCGGTATAAGGTGCACTGTTGAATGGTGTATCGGGTGTGTAATTGATTAAAATTCTGTATCAGAAGTGTTACATGAATTTTTATTTTTTTTATTTTTGGTGTTCAAGTACAATTACAAGATATCATTTAAAGATGATCAGTACTCAAAATACTGACTCTATCAATAAGAACGTAGTACGTGGCTTTTTTTTTTTACTTTTTTTTTTTTTATTTTATAAATTGAACCACGTACTATACTATTTTAGATATTTGACCGGTCAATATCGAAGCATTATTTTTAAAGATTTTCTCCTGACGGTGACCACCACCAAATCACCGATCAAATTTCAAGAACAGGTCAAAAGCACTTCCAACTACGTAAGTGTCCTATCAAAAAAAAAACTACGTAAGTGGACAAGTTTGACACGAACCAAACGCGGCCCAACCCACAAACACAACTAAATTCTAAATCTAAAAGCAGCAGCAGCACCGCGACCAAGTAAACTCCGAGTTGTTGTGGACTTGCTCTGTCTTGTTATTTTTAGTTTTTACTGCTAAAACCACCTCTTGTTTAACTGCAAAACAAAACAGAGAAGCTATTTCAACAAAGGAGAGAGAGAGAGAGAGAGAAAAAAGTAAGAGGGAAAATCGTGAGGCTGTTGTTGACTGTTGAATCAAACTAGTCCTGAGACTGTTGTTGTTTCTTTTCCATTCTTAAATAATAAAAAAATTCAACCTTATTGATATTTTGCTTCACTTCTATTCAATACCTCACCTCTCCCTTTTTTTTTGGGTGCCTCTGACCCTCTCTGTGTTTGTTTATAGTCTCAGAGAGAAAGAGAGCGACCCAGAAGCAGAACCCTGGTGCGATATCTTTATCTGGGTCGGTCTCCAATGGCGAGTTTCATAATCTCTGAATGTGGCTTGAAGCCACTCCCTCATATAATTCATAGACCAAGAACTGGAGCCAACCCAACATCAAAAACCAGATTTTTTGTTAACTCAAACAATAGTTCTTCAACAGATCTGATTTTCCCATCACTCAAATTCACAACCAGTTCTTCTAAGCATAGAAACTGGGGCCTGAAAGTGAGTGTTCCACTGAGAGTTGCACCAACAGATGGAGAGGAGAGAGGAGAAGCAGCCGAATTCGATCCCGGCACGGCGCCTCCGTTCAAGTTAGCCGATATCAGAGCCGCCATACCCAAGCATTGTTGGGTTAAGGATCCATGGAGGTCTATGAGCTATGTTGTGAGAGATGTTGTGGTGGTTTTTGGCTTGGCTGCAACTGCTGCTTATTTGAACAATTGGGTTGTGTGGCCTCTCTACTGGGCTGCTCAGGGAACCATGTTTTGGGCTCTTTTTGTGCTTGGTCATGATTGGTAATTATAAATTTACAATTTGTCTGCTTTATAGATTATAAAGTCTCTATTTTTATAATTCAAGTTTGGAACTTGGTGTTAAATTTGGATGCATTGGATTTTAATTTGCAGTGGTCATGGAAGCTTTTCAAATAATCTCAAATTGAATAGTGTGGTGGGACATCTACTGCATTCCTCAATTCTAGTACCTTATCATGGATGGTATGATTAATTGTCTTGTCTCTTTGAAGTTTACAGTGTTTTAATTGGTGCTCTTGAAGTGTTTGAAGCTGTTTTGCAATAATTTGTGATTGAATTTGTAGGAGAATTAGTCATAGGACTCATCATCAAAACCATGGGCATGTAGAGAATGATGAATCGTGGCACCCGGTTAGTTATACTTATTTCCTCTGTTTATGGCTTTTGTTTTTCGTATTTCTGTAGTTCTCGAATAAATATTTCATTATTCAATTTTTGTAGTTGCCTGAGAAAATCTACAAGAGTTTGGATAATGTTACGAGAAGTCTGCGATTCGGGTTGCCTTTTCCCATGCTCGCATACCCTTTTTATCTTGTAAGTGTGCGGTATTGTATTGTTAAGCTATTGATCTTGATCGTAAATGTCAAGAAAAGTATTGACTTATAATTCTTGATTGATGATACAGTGGAATAGGAGTCCAGGAAAAACCGGTTCTCATTTTGACCCTAAAAGCGACTTGTTTGTCCCGAGTGAGATGAAAGATGTGATCACCTCTACTGTGTGTTGGACGGCCATGGCTGCATTGTTAGTAGGTTTATCATTTGTAATGGGACCAATTCAAGTACTTAAACTCTATGGCGTTCCTTATTGGGTAAATTTCGTATTTTCTTCATTCGTTTGTTTTTAATTTGGTTGGAAGATTAAGATGGTTTGTTTTCTTTTCCGATTAAAACAATTTGATGGTAACACGGCCTTTGCTTCTACTTTAGATTTTTGTCATGTGGCTGGATTTCGTGACTTACTTGCATCACCACGGTCATGAAGAAAAACTTCCTTGGTATCGTGGAAAGGTACGAGTGTTTTAGTCTAATGAAATTTCTATTGAGCTAGATTGAATTTTGTATTCCTGTAGATTTCTCAAATTTCATATCTACAAATACCTGACACTTGGAGAAATTTGTTATTGAAACTACCATTGTATCTGCAAAGTCAGATTTTTGGCTTGGCCAAACCAAAAAATATGAGGATTCCATAGAAATTTTATCTTGTTTGGTTATTGTGGCTTATCTATTTTAAAGATGTTGAATTTTCCACTCCTATACTGTACAGGAATGGAGCTACTTACGGGGAGGGCTCACGACGCTTGATCGTGATTATGGATGGATTAATAACGTCCACCACGATATTGGAACCCACGTCGTACATCATCTCTTCCCTCAAATCCCCCACTACCACCTAGTAGAAGCAGTAAGCATCTCTTTAGTTGATCAAACAATTGTTCTTATCAACTTCTGAAAAAGCACTTTTTTTGTATCTATTTTCTGATAATTTTCAATCTCAACCATGTAGACTGAGGCTGCTAAACCCATTTTTGGTAAATATTATCGTGAGCCAAAGATATCAGGACCTTTACCTTTTCACCTAATCGGAAGTTTGATAAGAAGCTTGAAGAAAGATCACTACGTAAGTGACACCGGTGATGTTGTATACTACCAGACTGACCCGGAGCTTAACAGCTCATCTTCTAAATCGAGATAAAGCTTCGTAGCCTGCCTCAGCCAGAGCACTGATCGATGGCTACCAGGCTCTCTATATCCTTCATTGTCTTGCCTAACTCTCTACCTGAAAGCAACCCTTTAAGCTTGTAATTCTGTGTCCCCATCATTTGGTGACCAAATTTTGCATTTTGAAGGTAGATTGATGCCCGGAAAATGTGATTGCATCTGCTATTTTAAACTGAGGCAGAATAGATTTGTAGAGTGGTATGGTATCTCCATTAAGATGTGATTGTGGAGGGAAAGTTCATATTATATTTCCTGAAGAGATAATAATCTCTTCGAGCAAAATTATTCATGTATTATTTGAACAAAACTTCATAAATTAAGTGATTTTTTTCTATATGAGATTTGAGGAGGGTGGATTTTACTTTGTGTAATATTGCATGTCATTTTCAGAATTTCCATTAATGGTTAATAGCCCCACCAACAACAAAATCTTGATGGGCTGCTCTACCTAACAAATTGCTGCGTCATTTTCAAAAGGGTGTTGTCTGTCTCACAGAAATTTCATGATTGTTAATTGTCATCTCTATTAAGGCCCATATGAGTCCGACTTTTTAGCCCAAAAAAATCACAGACCAATTGGCCGACAAGCCCAAACAGTAACCAAAATGTGCATCAAACAGGGGTCACAGTCACACAGTCAACAAAGTCGGTGGATGTCAGACCACATGGTACAAGCTTCTGACGACACAAAAAAGTCAGCAACTTCGGCTAAGTACACTGCCCCATGTATTTTTTTGTTTGGTATAAACACCCAAACATCATTTATGAGCTTCAGCCTTCAAGAGAATTATTGAATCCATTTACCAAATTAAGTTTAAGCGTCCCAAACCCAAATTCCCACAAAACAAGTTCCTATTCCACCTATGAAAAAAACAAAAAAAAAAGGCGCGTAGAGTTAGCATGAGTGAATCATCCATTTAATTCACAGTGGAAACAGAGCACACAGTCACAGAGAGGCCTAAGTTTGTCTTAATGTACTTTATCGTACAAGTCTATACGCGCTAATTGCGCGTAGGTATAGCATCTTTCTTGTTTAGTAGTGTGAATTCAACGACCAAATTACTCCTACTTTAATAAATCTACCTACCTAAGTCTATGATCTTTGATCCAAATCAAAAACTTGTTATTTAAATTTCAAGCCCGCCTCTGTTTGTACTTGTCACTGCTATTTAGTCTACTAAACTTCACAAGAACTACTATTGTTTTTGCTCACATTATTAAAGTCTCTTCCAAATATACAAAGTTCCATTATTGCTTGATTCTCTTATTGAAAAACAATGTCTGGCGCACAAAATGCTAAATCTGGGTGTTTTTCAAGCATTTTACGACGAATTCTATGTCAAGGAAGTCTTCAAACACACCCATCTGATCAGATTCCAGAGCTAATAAACAGAGCTGAGTTTGGTGAGGCAAAAAAGAAAGAATCAGTGATTCAGGCCAAAATCCAAACTCTAGGTACTCCTGGAGTGGTTGCAAGGTTGATGGGTCTGGATTCATTGCCGGAAACCAACTGGGTTCCTACCGGAAAATCTCCTGATTCAGTTACACGATCCAGGTCAGTGAATTTTATGGATTACTTGTTGAAATTTGATTTGTCACAAGCTGCTCATCAGCATCGCAGAGTGAGAACTTCAGTGTCGTTTCGTGAGGTCCCAACATCAAAATTGCATCAACAGAACAATGATAATTTGTTTGTTATGTACTTGGATGGAGTAAATGAGAAGAAGAAGCAAATGGGGTCAAAAGTAAAAAAATCTGGTGTGGAAATTGAAGATTTGAAGCAGAAGAAGAATAATAAGAAGAACACAACAGAGAGGTTGGTTGTAAAGAAGAAGGAGATCAGTCAAGAGAAAATAAACAAGAGAGCTTCTAAGTTCATAGATGAGCCTAGAAGAGTTTCTGTTAAAAAACATTCAAAGATCAACAGAGAATCTGGTGCAACTTCGAAGAAGAGAAGTCCAGTGAAGCCAATTATAAATCAAAAACAAGTTTTGTGTAGAAGAACAAAAGCCATTGAGAAGATTAAAGAACTTGAAGCAGCTGACTGTAGCTCAGAAAATTCAAGTCCAGTTTCTGTTCTTGATGTCAGTGACTTTTCAATCTATGATGATGACACTACATTTTCAGGTATGAAAATTGAAACTTAATAAATTTTCCTTTTTTTGCAATGTTATATTAAAATCTAATACTACATATGTTTTTTTTTTTTTTTTTTTTTTTCAAGAAGAAAAGGATTCAAGGTACACTGATTTGAATTCCAAGTTGAAATCTTCAGTGAATACCATGGATTCTGACTACCCATCTTCAAACTCCACTTGCATTTTGAGTAACAATGACGATATCGAGCCAAGTTTGATGAAGAAAAAAGATTACAAATCAATGGATAGTGAGAACACAGATTATTACTTGGAACTGGTGACTAAGCTTTGCAGGTTTACAGAAGAAGCTATAATGCAGTCAAATTGGGTGCCCAAAAAGGTGCTCAGTTTTGAAGATTCTGAAGAGATTTGTATGGAGTTTGGGGAGCAAATCCTTGCTACTCTATTGCAGCAAGTCGTAGAAGAACTTGGAGGATTCAACGTTGAAAATTCTGCTTTCTAATACGCAGAAATATTCTATCAAAATTCTATAAGATCAAAGGAGTTGGCCGACTTTGCTTACTTGTATGATAGTGTATTGGGAATTGTAAAACGTGCTCGTCCTTTCAATAGAAAATTTAGTTCTTGCTGTATTATAATGTGTAGAAACTCTGTTTACTTCATTTGCTCTCACAACTTGAGGCAATAATTTGAAGTGATCCTTTGGTGCCACCATATATAACTATTAATATGAAAATTTCATAACTAAATTCTTTGAGCAGTGAATCAATATATATATAAACTATAAACAAGTAAATTATCACGTATGGGATTCAATTGTACAACATTGTATAATAATTGCATATCGTTATGAATATATTACAAATTGTTGTACAGTTGATCTTGCATGATTTTTGTGCAGGATTCTCACAGCAGATAAAGACTCTTTATATATAAATTAGTCTTTCTACTGTGAGTTTAAACCGAGAATAATAAACCGAGAATAATGAAAGTTAGGATAAACTATTGTAGGTTTGTAGCCTTCATATAAAAGTTAGGACTTTGAACCGTAAAAGTTAGGACAAACAATTATAGCCATCGCATCAAAGATAGGACGTAACAAATTATGTAGAGTTACAAAATATTAAATATTTTTTTATTTATTTTTTCCACGGCTATCATTGGATCATTTAGGGATTATCTTTGATGTGTGCTGGATGAAGAAAAACATACGAACTGTTTTAACTCGTTCAAAAAATGACTCTTACAATCTATACATACTACACACTTGCCAAATCTGTTTTAACTCGTTCAAAATCAACCTATGCATTCATATCTTGTGAATCAGTAGTCTAATTCAAGAGAAATTGCATACAGGCTTCAAAGTTATTGATATGTAACGTGTACATTAAATTATCAAAAAACTTTAAAAAAAATACACACTATCAAAAAAAAAAAAAAAAAAAAAATGAAAACTATTTAGTATTTAATCAAAATAACTAAATATGTCACGATATAAAATGCAGTTGTAGTTACCTTTTTTTTCAAGAGTAATGTCAAACGTCCCAATTTTTTTTTCCCAAATTTTGTTTCAAATGACGTGGCATGTGAAGTGTCAACTTCTTATAAATTATGAGATTATGTGATAACCGATGTGATGTTAACACCTTGATCACGTGCCACATTATTTAGGACACAATTTGGGAAAGAAAAAACAATTTAGAACGTCTAGCATTACTCTTTTTTCAATATAGTACTTTTTATTGCACGAAGTGTATATAGTTAAAATTAAGATGTATGTACTTGATCAGAACACTGTATCTAAATTAGATGCTTTGAATTTAACCAATTTCCTTTTATCTCGATTAAATCCAAAATCATACTTGGTACATTTTTATTACAAAAAAAAACGATGCTTTTAGTGATGGGGTGGAATAGCATGACAAAAATTAAAATTATAAAATCATAATTTAAGAAATACAATTATGATGTGAAAAGTTTGAAAAATTATTGAATGAACCAAATTAATTAAAACATATTACATTTTCACAAACATAATTACATAACATAAATATAATAAACATAATTACTTGATATAAGGTCATTGTAATTATCAATATATGGTGTCAAGCAAGTATATTAATACGTGTGATAAACAAATGTACAATATATATGTTGTGACCTACCAACTAATAAATTCGATCAGCATGCATGATTCAATTCATGCATCAATTATATTGTGATCATATTTTATTCATTCATCTTTGATCATTTCTTGCCTTTATATACAATATATTCAATCCAGCTAATTGATTAAGAATTTATAATCTCTATTTAGAGATGCATTTTAGGTTTCATATATATTATAATATCTAAATTACAAATGTTTCAGTTTTTTTTTTTTTTTTTTTTCTTTTAAAGAAATTGGTGGAAATTAAATGAAGACTGTGTTTAGCTCAAGATAAACAGCTTGAGCCATAGATATATAAATTTGGTGGGGTAAGTACTAGAGAGGGGAAGCTAGTATGAATTGAAAAATAAGAAGAATTGAAAAATAAGAAGGTTGAGGTTAAAAGGGCTGAACATAAAGACATGTTCGATAAGTACATGAATGTTCATGATGCCTACAATACCGATTTAGACTATGGATTATCGTTATATAACAATAATACAAGTAAGAACTACTATTGTTTTTGCTCACATTACAAAGTCTCTTCCAAATGCAAAGTCTCATTATTGCTTGATTCTCTGATTGAAAAACGATGTCTGGCTCACAAAATGCTAAATCTGGGTGTTTTTCAAGCATTTTATGACGAATTCTATGCCAAGGAAGTCTTCAAACAATAATACCTACAATACTCAAAAAAATTCTATCAAATTCTATAAGATCACGTGTGAAAGGAGTTGGCCGACTTTGCTTACTTGTATGATAGTGTATTGCAAATAGAATTGGATAGATAGCTAGAGGCACGTGCTCTCTGACTCTCTCTTGGCCGGTGTTTTTGATGCTTATGTATTGGAACTTGTAAGACGTGCTCGTCCTTTCAATAGAAAATTTAGTTCTTATTGTATTATAACCCGTGGAGGAAATAGGGGTATATAGCACTTTTTCAATTTTGACTTGTACAATTATCACACTTTAATAACTCTTGTTTTAATAGCACAAAAAATGGAATTTGGAGAAAAATACCCCCAAGCTTCTTTTCTTTTCTCTTATGTGTTCTTCACCTTCTTTCATCTTCCTTTTTCCAAAACCTCCATTGATGGAGCTTCAATGGAGGTGCCACCGCCGATCGGCGAGTTGACCAGCAAAATCACCGGGAAAATGTTCTTCGAGTGCCAATCATTGTAACCAAAGTGTTCGTTTACATTTTCGAGCTGTGTAGAGAGAGAAACAAAGCCAAACCCAAACCGTCGTGAATCTTCATCGTCCGATCTATGACGATCCATCGCGAATCTGAGAAAACCGATGGTGCCAACAAACTTGGCGTCGTTCGATCTTCCAGATCCAACTATCTTCGGAGTCAACTGGCGTCATCATCAGATCGTCACTGTCACCATTGATGAGGTTGAACAGAATAAGTCCCGAACAAACTTGAATTAAGTCTCGAAACGTATTAATAAGTCTCGAAAAACCATGAATAAGTCTCGAATTTAACCTAATAAGTCTTGAAACTGCAAATAAGTCTCGAATTTTCGAGAAAAAAATACAAAGGAAAAGAGTAAGTGGGGGTATTTTGGTCTCACCACCTATTTTGGTGCTATTAAAACAAGACTTATTAAAGTGGTGCTATTTGCACAAGCCCTCCCCCAAAAAGTGCTATTTAATTTTTGGGCATGTAGAAACTCTGTTTACTTCATTGGCTCTCACAACTTGAGGCAATAATTTGAAGTGATCCTTTGGTGCTATCATATATAACTATTAATATTACTTCTATTAGATTGAAAATTTCAGGATCTCAAGGTCTAAATTCTTTGAGAAGTGAATCAATATATATATATATATATAAACACGTAAATTATCACGTATGGGATTCGATTTTGTTTAATAATTACATATCGTTATGAATATATTACACATTGTTGTACAATTGATCTCGCATGATTTTTGTGCAGGATTCTCGGAGCAATTATATTCGATCAGCATGCATGATTCAATTCATGCATAAATTATATTGTGTGATCATATTTTATTCATTCGTCTTTGATCATTACTTGCCTTTATATACAATATATTCTAATATATTCAATCTAGCTAATTGATTAAGAATTTATAATCTCTATTCAGAGATGCATTTTAGGTTTCATATTTATTATAATATCTAAATTACAATGTTTCGGTGTTTTTTTTTTTTTTTTTTTTTTGTGTGTAAGAAATTGGTGGAAATTAAATGAAGACTGTCTTTAGCTCAACTAACAGTTTGGAGGCCAATAAATTTGGTAGGGTAAGTACCAGAGAGGGGAAGCTCGTACGAATTGAAAAATAAAAAGGTTCAGGTTAGGAGGGCTGAACCTAAAGACATGAATGATAAGTATATGAGTGTTTATGATGCCTACAATACCGATTTAGGCTATGGATTATCTTTATTCGCCATTTTTTCCTTAAATGGGAAATCCGATATTTCCAATGGTTCAACATTATTACAATTGAAACCTTTCTGGATGTTATCCTAAATGGCTGGGATTGGGCATCATCTAGCAATATGAATGGCCTGTCGACTAGTCGCGATCCGTGAACGGTAGGGCTAGTTAAGGTTACAATAACTGCATCAAAGTTGCAAATAATTGATGATTTTTCTAGTCCCAAAAGAAGTGCTGCGGATATGATCCTCAAAAAGTTGATGATTCTTCTATTCCCAAAAGCAATGCTGCAGAGCCTCAAATAGGAGAAATTGATGCAGAGCCTCAGAGAGAAAGTTAAACTTAGTTTTGCCATCGGATTTTTGGTGTAATATAGCTAAATTTGAACAAGCATAAGATGGATTACTGCTATGATTCAAATTTCACTTTTATATAATTATATGCCTTTCTTTTAAAATAAAATTAAAAATAATATTCCTTACAATATTGTTTTTTTACACTGGGTAAAAAAATCTCAATAAGAATCCAATATTGAGATTTTTTTTTTCTTGTAAAAGAATCTCAATATTGTTTTCCTTTTTAGAGCAATTCAATTAATGAAAATGAAAAATGAGAGATTTGTGTAACTATAACCATGGGAGAGAAGTTTTCGTTATTATTTTTTTAAAATAAATAAATTTTATTATTATTGATGTTGTTGTTATTGTTGCAGCAGCAGTGGTTTTTGTGACTATTGACTTTTTTTTATTTATATTCTTTTTTAATCATTTGTTTTCGGAATTTTTAATTATTCTTATTATCTTTAATTAATTAATACATCTGTTCTAGGGAAAAAGCATAATTGTCCCTCTATCTGTCATGGCTAATCAACGGTGGTCAACATGTCAGAGGGGATATTTATACTATTATAACATTATTGTTTTTTCAATTTTTAATGCAATTAGACAAATGGTTAGGATAAATCAGTGCAATTTGCCAACAAAAAAAATGTGATCTTATAAACTCGAGTTTAACTTTGTTTACATAAGCAAATATCCCAAAACCAAAATAATAATTAAGAGTAATGTTATACACAGGCCCGGCCCAGGGGAGCCCAGTGAGGCAATCGCCTAGGGCCCTCGATTATAAAGAGCCCCAAAATTGTAGTTAAAAAAAAAAAATTGATTTTAAAATGTAGTTCATATAATAGCATCTCTAATGCTATTATACATTTGGAGAAAATTGAGTGCCACATAAGATAAATATTTAAAAAAGTTAGAAAACTCTCTCCAATGCTATTATCTAAGTTGAATATAGAGATGATATGGCAAAAAAAAAAAGTTTGAGAATATGGAGTTGGGTTTCTAATTCAAGAAACTCTCCTAGAAATGCTGACTAGGATTTATAACTCTTTTCACCAATAAGAATAAAGTTCATTTAATTGTAAAATAAAAGAGGAGAGAGAGGGGAACAATTGTTTTATTATGATTGGTCATAAAATAGATGCATATTTGACTTTAGATAATTGCATTGGAGATTTAAATATGTATTTCTCTAAAAAAAAATCAAAAGTGGACCTATAATAAATAGAAATACTGATGTGACATTATTTATAAACTAAAAAATGCATATTTGCATTGAAGATGCTCTAAGATTTTAAACAAAACAGGGCCATGACTTTAAAAATGAATCACAATACACATATAATTTTTTTTAAAAGGCCCACCAATAGAAACACAACCCATAAATGACTTAAAAAATATCCCACCATACACATAATTTTATTTTATTTTATTTTAAAGGCCCACCAATGGAAACTCATTTATCATTCTTATAACAAAGGGGGTTAATATTAAAAACCTTTTCTCACCTTTAAACTATTATTGGATGTATAGTTACAAATGCTTTTATTTTAGAAACCTCCCCTATGAACTAACATCGTTAGCATTCCGTTTGTGTTGACTGAGTTTGACTATTAAAAAGTCTAAAATGTTCCTATTTAAGCTTCAATTGTATGAATTGACCAGTATACTCTCATACTTTTACCAAATAAATTAATAAAATGAAACAAAATGCGAGAATGTTAACTTGCAAAAGAGAAGTTATTTTGTGGACAATTTTATCCATAAAAATAACAAAATTACAAATGAACCAAAAGCATTGAAAATGAATATTTACTTGGATTTATAAAAAAGACAACTAAATACATAAATGAATACATATTCTGGTTTATTTTCAATGTTTTTGGTTCATTTGTAATTTTGTTATTTTTAGGGATAAAATTGTTCACAAAATAACTTCTCCTTTGCAAGTTAACATTCCTTCCTTTTATATCATTTTATTAATTTTTATTTAGTAAATGTATGAGGGTATACTGGTCAATTCATACAATTGAAGCTTAAGTAGAGACATTTTAGACTTTTTAACGGTCAAACTCAGTTAACACAAACGGAATGCTAACGGTGTTAATCCACATGAGAGGTTTCTAAAATAAAAGCATTTGTAACTATACATCCAATAATAGTTCAAAGGTGAGTGAAGGTTTTTAATATTAACCCCAACAAAAACATTGGATCAAGGGTGGCGGTGGGTTGAATCCTAACAACACTCGTGTTTGTCACAAATAATCATCTTTTATATCTCTAAAAAAAAAAACTCATAACTCTTATAATACGAAAATTTAAAAGTCATTGTTTTGAAGGTAATTAAATAAATGCACTTCTTTTTTTTTTTCTTTTTTTTTTCTTTTTCGAAAACCTTTTTTTTCTTTTTATTTTTTATTTATTTTTTATTTTTTTTATGTAATCTTAATTAGTACTTTGGCTGCTAAAAATGTGAGACGAGTAAAGTTTAAAAGTTATATTCTTTGATTCAATTATAAATTTTTTATTTTGGTACCTTTTATTTGTTAATTTGTTGTGTTATAGTTTTGAGTTTGAGTTATTATGTTGATTTTTACAAGTATTTACTAGAGAAAAAAATAATAATCACGTATACTTACATAGAGTATCGATGGCCCCATTTTTTATAGTTCGTCTCGGACCCCGAAAATCTTAGGGCCGGCCCTGGTTATACAACCCAAATAATTAACCAAAATGATATGGCAAATGAGTTGTCATCACCACACACAATATGAGATAACGTGGTTAATGAAAAAACCATTTGCCATATCATTTAGGTTAAGATTTAAGCTAAATTGTTGGGTTGTCTAGCATTAGTGAATAATTAATTAAAGGGATATTATTATTTTTCCCCTGAGGTTTTCCATTTTCGTAACTTCACCCCCTCTAGTTCTTGTAATGGTTATTCTTCCTCCTGAAAACAAAAATATTCAATGTTTTGCTCGTTGTCAGGATTTCTGTTAGATTAGCACTTTGACCATCAAATACTAAGGGCAATATTGTAACTACGCTATGAGTACATAAATGAGAATTATTTTGGAAAGGTAAAAAGGTAAAATAAAAATAACAATCGATGATTTATTAAACAAGAAATGGCAAACCTCTCAGGGGAATAAGGGGTGGGGGGAATAATAATATCCATTAATTAAATAATTAACATTGCTTGAATAGATTAATATATCCCTTAATAAAATAATTAACATGGCTTGAAGTCTAGGGGTGGGCATGGGTTGGTTTGGGTTGGGTTGGGTTTGACTATACCCAAACCAATCCATTATAAAATCGGTTTAATTTTTTACAACCCAAATCAAACTATTTATAAGGTAAAACCAAACCAAACCAAACCAAACCGATAAAAATCGGGTTGGTTCGGTTTGGTTTAACGGTTTACGAAAATAATTACATTATTTTTTATTTGAATAAATTTAATAATATCCTATTATTAATATAAGTGGTTAAACTAATTATCACTAAAATAAACAATAATACTAATTTATAATACTAAATTTAACTCAAGTGCAGAACAATCTTTAAGCAAAAAAAAAAAAAAAAAAAAAAATCCTCAAGTGTAGAACACCTAAGACTTATAAAATAAAACTAAATTGTTTAAGCTTCTAAATTAATAATATCTACCACCATCCAAGTAACCATTTTGAAGTTTTGAAGTTCACATCTTGTTGCATATAATTTAATTAATAATATATATATTTAAGTATGTAATTGTTTGGGTTGGGTTATACGGTTTGATAAAACACAACCCACAAACCAACCCAAACCAATTGGGTTGTTAAAAAACAACCCAATCGGTTTATTTTATTTAATGAAACCAAACCAACCCGCTTAAATTGGTTTGGTTTGGGGTTGGTTTGGTTTGGGCGGGTTGATCGGTTTGGCGGTTTGGGTGCCCACCCCTAGCTTGAACAACAATTTATACATATATATGCAGCGATTCAAAACTAAGACATTGTTAGGTTGAATAAACATCATTTACTACTGAATCACATTGGTGATGACTTAAACAACACTTTTTTTTCTTTTTCTTTTTTTTGTTGATATATTATAATAATTGTATGTTTTGAGAGAGGGGGATAAAATCGAACCCACCAACTACGTAAGTCGGTAGAAATGTTAATTGTTACACGTAGGGGAAAAGCCAGGATTTTAGCTTTAAGGGGGCCAAGTCAAAAACTAATATTCAATGTCACGTAAGACAAATTGTAACCAGTCGTTGTTTTATATCTCAAAAATCGTTTATAACTAAATCTATTAAATTTTCAGTTCGATTTTTATTTCAATTACATAATGATTTAGTTTGTGAGAAAATGTTTTTCTTCATTTTGCAAAACCAATGTCTAATCTTAACAAATTTGAGAATGGTTTTTTTTTTTAATAGTTTCCAACTAATGAAATATAATTTTTAATAGCTTTTTTAAAACATTAAAAAAAAAACTGATAATAAATATTCAATAATTTAAATGAAAAGAGACATAAAACAAATATATTCATCATAACATATTAAAATACCACTATATTATTAATATATTTAAATCATAATTATTTAAATATTTGTAAATTAATTTTATAATATTCATCTCAAATCAAATTAACTTAAAATAAATTTAAATAAACAAAGATTTAAATAAAAACTAATAATGGAAGTGTATTTCCAAGAATGGGTGTTAAACTGATAATTCAATAGCCAAATCAAAGTCAAGTTTAATTTAAAAAATAAATAAATAAATAAAGTCAAGTTTTATTTAAAAAATAAAAATTAATGTCCAACTACCCAAGTTAGAGACATACCGCCCAATATTCTTTTTCTCTCACAATTAACAAGTTCTCTCTATTTGCTCTAACATCTCATCTATAACCTCTACTCAAAACTTCTTCTCCTGCAATTTTTTTTTAACTGAATTTTTTTTTTTTTTTTTAAATTTCTTGGTGAGGCCATGGCCCCACTCTAAATCTGCCCCTGGTTAGGTGTAGGATTATATTTATTTATAGAGTAATGCTAGACGTCTCAAATTATTTTCCCAAATTCTGTCCTAAATGATGTTGCACGTGAGGTGTTAGCATCTTATAAATCATGAGATTATGTGGTGACTGATATGATTCTGACACCTCACATGCCACATCATTTGGGACAGAATTTGGAAAAATAATTTGGAACGTCTAGCATTACTCTTATTTATACAAAACAATTAATAATGTTAATGCTCGATTATAATTCTTGGTAAGATTAAAAAAAATATGTGTAACTGTTGCAAAACATATATCCCGCGTATAAATAGACAGAAATAATTGGCACAAAACACTAAATATGTCGGTGAAATTTATATAATAATTAACCGACTAAATACGACCATGCAAAAAAAAAACACGGTTAATATAGCTGTCCATTGAGCAGCAGCAAATCGTACATATAAATACACGGTAGTGCTGCTGCTACGTAGTGTCTGGCACCAGATATCTATATAAGTTGCGTTTTACGCGGTTGTCTGCAGGTAATTAGATCAAGTACCACCAAAGAAAAAGATATCAAATAGTCAAAATCATACATATATATACAGATAGATAGATCACACATGCGCAGCAGCAAAGCTTGGTTTGGGTTTACATTAAAAAAAAAGCTGCAAATGAGAACAGATGATCTGCTTTTAAGGAAATGAACGTTTAATTGTTAAAGCAGATTAATGTTTTTGTTTGTGAAAACATGCAGTCATTTGAAATGGAACTAGTTCTTGTGTTTCCATGGCATTTGGAGATCACATTCAAGAGATGTAATGATGATCATCATCAACTGATCAAATAAAGATGATATTTCCCAAAAATCCTTTTGAAAAAATAGAAAAAAAGAGTGTTACACAGGCAGCAGCAAAGTGTATATATTATTGTTTTACATAAAAATATTTATACCAAAGTCATGGGATCAATGAATTAGAAAAGCATATATACATGATATATATAACTTAATTGTCACCTACAAAATGAAAAACAAATGTTGTAGATTAGTAGATAATTGTAAACACTGAAATATCAACACCTAATTTAAAGGGGAAATCATACATACATACATACATATATATATATATCACTGTTTTCATGCATAAATATAAAATATTGAATTAATCTTCTTACAAGATCAATTGGTGACCTTTTCAGGATGATATATTATTCAAAATCTATAGGCAATATAGTAGGATTTTGATTTTTGAATTAAAAGGTAAAGTAAATGCAATGCAAAAGGTTTAAAAAGACGTAGCTAAAAAAAAAAATTGCATCAAAGTACAAAAAAGAGAAGGAGTGACAAAGAACATATTGCTACATGGTAATATATATATATAATATATAATATATGATTTAAAAGATGATTCTCATTAATCATATATATAGATAGTACTTTAAAACCTATCTATGAACAATATATATATAAATATACACTCATTAATCATTATCCTTAAAGATAAAATATAATTTTTGGGATATTTTACTAGTGTAAACATCCGGATATAAAATTTATCCAAAATTAAATACGCTAAAAGATAAAATTTTATAAATTTTATTATTAAGTGAAACTTAGATAGTTATAATCTTGTCTTTAATATTCATGAAATATATATTTTCTTGTCCACGATAAATAAACTTCTCATTATATATTGTTATCATCTAATATTGTGAGTCATATATATATATATATTTTGTCTCTACATAAAAATCTTCCTTGGGTATGAATCTCTCTACATGTTTTTTATATGTGAATGAATAGCGTGACAACTTCATGTAGATTTGTTTACACTTTCACTTTTCCATAGAAATTTTAATTTGACTTACCATTAGTCTACACTTTCTTACAATATATATATATATATACAAATACGTCTACACCTTAAAAAATTATAAGAAAATCTTACTAATAGGTAATAGCTAGAATTTGAAGCTAACATATTATTAATGTCCAAACGCTAAAAAATTAATTAATTAATGTCTAACAAAGGATAGAACATAAAATGTAATTTAAATGCTAAGTATTTTTAATTAAGTTTTATAACATTACATGTTATAACATAATCATCTAAGATATCATTTTCTAATTAAATCTCCTCATTAGACAACATAATGGCGCAAATCTCTCTAGATTTTTTTTTAATTTTCTACGGACATAAATTTAGCATTGGAACCCTAAAACAGTCTTTCCCTTCAACTCATAATTAATATCTAAAACCAACATGTTTCAATCTCTCTCATGCACACACAAGCTAGCTAACTTTAACTTGAAAATTTTCCATCAACATGTGTTGTACACTTGTATTGATTTTTGTATGATCCTAAAACAATTGCATTTAAAGAGAATGACGGAAAAAAAAAAAATACAAGATGTCTTTGATTACAGATGTCACCAAATCAGCTTAGACTGCACAAAGATCAACTCGACAATATAGAATCTCAATCTTGAAATTTTACCTAGTTTTGAAGAAGACACAAGACAATATATATGGTTTTGATATATTATCTTAATTTGGTCCACTATAATGATCATCTCCATTAATAGCATGAAGTGCTGATCTTGATATAAGGCAATATATTTCCCCTCAACCGCTTTGTTCACAAACTGATATACAGTTATAATAATTTGTTTTTTCCATCTAAAAACTGTGAAAAACCTAGCAAGTTCACACACACACATATATATATATATTCATATAGTTATAGGCCTAGAGAGGTCGCATTGGTGCTAATCAAAATGATTACATTTAAGTGAAAGCTAAAACAACTCTTGAAGAAGCTGAGGGCCATATATAATTAAGCGAGAAATGGACCATCATGATGATGATCATCTTCGCAAACTGTGCTTATATATATATTCAACAGGAAACCTAAATATATTTTTGCTCTAAAGAAAATCTACTTTCACAGGCACTAGTAATAGTTTTGTGGGGATTCTCTATAGATAGTTGGATAATTATACGTACGGAGATCATAGATTGTGTGTTCTTTATTCCCATTATGATTTTGCAGATCTTGATCATCAAACCTTTTCAATTTGGTGTGCTTTTGGTCTCCTTTCAATGATGATCACACACCATGACACCAACATCAATTTATAAAATCATATAAGAGAACAAATTGAAGCTTTAATTTAATTAATTTCACTATAGCAAAAAAAAAGGAAACAATAATGACAAAATACCTAATAAATTAAAAAAAAAAAAAAAAAACATAAATCTCATGAAATGAGAGTTTTCAAAGGGACAAATTAATTACCTCTAAAGAAACTAATAGTACTACATGTCTTGGTGATCTCTTCTAAGCTTATTTAGAAGTGCAGTGATGAGAGCGTCTCTCTTATCAGCCCTAGCTTCTTCTCTCATCCTCCTTTGCTCTTCTATCTCTCTCCATCTTCTGTCCATCATTATCCTCTCGTTCTCTAGAGCTTCCATGGTCTGTCTCCACTCCATCTCCTTCAATCTCCTCTCGTTCTCTCTCGCTTCGAACGCTTCTCTCCATTGCATCTCTATAGCCATCTGTTGCTTCATGAACTCATCCAAAATCTCCCTCAAATTATTACTAATATTGCTAGTGCTTCCACTCCCACCAGCAACAGCAGCATTTACACTACTGCTCATGATCTTGCTCTTCTTCTTTTTCCTTGTAGTAACTTTCTCTCCATGATCACTCTCTTCGTTATCGTCTTCTTCGTCGGAAGATAATGAATGCACCACCTTCTTTTTCGACCCGCTCGCTCCTCCTTCGGCTTCCGCCCACAACATTCTCTGCATTCTCGCTGCGAAAATCGCTTGCAGCTCATTGTAAAACGGAAACTGCTGCCTCATAGCCTCCGGTTCCATCGTTTCACATCCCTAATTACAAAACCAAAATTTCACAAACAACTCTATAAATCCTCTGAACATAACAGGTTCGAGTCGAAAACCATTGCAAGTGTTGTATTAAAAAAAAAAATGAAAATACTGTAAAGTCTAATAAAGGGTTTGATTGAATAGTGTATTAATTGTTGTTTATGTATTAATTAATATTAATTAATACCTTGTAACGAGTAACGAGGTTTTTCCACTTGCACTTGCACTGTTCAGCGCTACGATTGAAACCCTTCTCTTTCATTTTGGTAGCGATAACTTCCCACAAAAGCTTGTTTCTCTTTGTCTCCATGAAAGTTTGATCCAGCTCTGCTCTGATCATCAAGAACTCCTTTGTCTCTTGAGAACTCCATTGAGGAAACCTGTCACTCGTGTCCACGTTTACGCTTATATGAGAAATCTGCTGCTGCTGCTGTTGCTGTTGAAGATGATGTTGATGCTGATGATGATGAGGACGAGGATGAGGATGATGTCCCTCCATAAATAAAAAAAACACCCCAAAAGCTCACGCAACCCAGAAAATAAAAACAAAAACAAAAAAACAAATTTGATATTGCTTCAAAGAAAAGAAAAAGATAGATAGATAGATAGATATATCTTGCTAGATCGAAAAAAAATAGATAGAGAAAGAGAAGGAAGGATTTATATGAAGAGAGAGAGGTGTGAATAGAAAGTGTGAATCGTCAAGAAAGATTTTTCGCTTCTTTTAATTTTTTTAATTTTTTGGCTTAGCTAGGTGTCAAAGAGAGCGTTTTTATTATTCGTTTAGATTTTTGAAAACGATACCAGAGGGCAGAGACCTCTCTCTGTTTGTCTCTATCTCGATCTCTCTTTTCTTCTCCTACAGAGTCACCTCTTAGTCTCATCTGTCTACGCGTTTCTCTCTCTTCTTTTATTATTATTATTATTATTATTATTATTTTTTAAATTGTTTACATTGCGTTTACGTGTTGTCATGCTTACGATAAGATCTTCACGTTGTGTGGGGACTTTATTCTCTGCAACCAGTCACAGAAAACTTGCACTTCAAGCAACCATTTTTTTAAAATTTAATTTAATTTAATTTTTTTTTTTTTTTTTTATTTCGTCAACTTTCTTCTACTGAAACCATGTGAGGGTGACAGGAAGGAAAAGGCTTCGAGACTGTACGTGGAGGCTGCAACGCTATGACTTTGTAATTGTTTTGCATGGATTTCGAAATCTAAAGGCTCAGATTTAAGATAAGTTTTGCATCTTTCTGGAGCCTTGTGGACCGTTCATTTTTATACCAAAAAAAAAAAAAAGAGAGAGTTTAATACTGTGCTTTTCTTTATAAAGAAATAAATCTTGAAAATTGTTCATTTAATGACGTAACCCCTGACTTATATATATTTTTTTTGTATGTTATGTTTCATGATTCAATTTTCTTTATTATTTCATATAATAATTTTGTAATAATATTAAGTTACGAAATAGCTAATTTCTTGATTTAAATTATAAGTAATACTAATTAGAAATTATAAATTGTCGAGTAGAGTGTCTATTTTGTTAAAACCAAATCTAAACTCTTAAATGTAATAAAAATAACAAATTTCTTGATTAAAATTATGAGTATTGTTAATAATAGATTAAAAATTCTCTAGTATAATGTCTAATTTGTTAAAACCAAATCTAAACTCTTGAAATTATTAAATAACTAAATTTGTATTCAAATTACGAGAAATATTAAATTAATACTTCAAAATATTTGTCAACATTTTTTTTATTAGAAATGATGTAATAGATTATTTTAAATCAATTTTGGGCAATATATTTTATTATAAGAATATTTGCAATAGAAACACTTTTATATATATCTAGACACAAAAAAAAAAACAAAAAACAAAAAAAAAACATCCAGTGTTAAATATTTTAACAAAAAACCAAAAAAAAAAAAAAAACTACGCGGTATTCTATGATGATGCATCATTTGATTGATTAAAGCAACATCCAACCGTGTGTAGACGCTCGCCATCTTCATCCACGTGGCAATGTATGGGGTTTGTTTTTTGAATCCGGCGGACCCACATGGCAATATTGTTCACACCTGTGGACCTAATTCTGGTCCCACCCCAAGAACTTTGACATTTGACATTTTGACCCCACAACTCCATTTAGCTGAGCCAATCGGGAATCGACACGTCAAGGTGGTGGGGAATTATTGCTGTTATGGGGAATTCCCCTGGCGACACGTGGGGTCCGGTCCACTTTTGAGATTTGTCGCCGGACGAACCGGAGCGGTGAGAATTGGATGGGAGGGAGGACCGAGGATTATGGGTTTTGGGAATCTAGATATAGAATAAACCAACAACTTTTGTGGAATCCAATTGGCTGGACAAAGCGGTAAAATAAATATGTTTCCATTGGACCCGGCCAATAAATTTTCGGTGTGTATATCGTATATGTCTAATTCAATCCGATAGAACAAGTGTAGCTGGCAGATGAACGAGCTTAGGGTTTGGGTAAATGACTCTCAGATCGGCGATTCGAATCCTACCAATAGTAAAAGTTTTAAAAAAAATACTCGATCGCGGATTAATAGATATTATCAACAACAAAAAAAACTCAATCAAATTATATTAGGTGACATGAATAATCAACTACATAAGATATGCATATAACATGAAATATATATATATATATATATATATATATATATATAGATGAATTGAAAGTATAGTGTATTGAAACATTTCTTACAAATATTCCATTTCATCATATCAGGTTGAAGACAATTGTTTCTTCTAAGATGACTTTATTTTTTGGTGGGTTTAAAATTGAGATTTTACTAAAACCACCGTCAACCCACTCTTTTCACGAATTTCACCCAACATGGGAAAAGTAATATGACAAGCTAATTTCGAACTACCATATCATTAATGCATTGTCTCGTAACAAAATTTTGAACAATATAACATTAATATTCATATACAAGTAGTTGATTTTCTAACAATAAAAAAAAATTAAAAATCAAAAATTAAAAAAAAATCAAAAAGGGTACAAACTTTCACATTGTCATTATTTGATTATAGTTCAATGTTGAATAATATCCATTTTGTAGAAGTACATGTATGATATCATGGCAACATACTTTAACTCAAAGTGTATGTATTTATCAAAATTTCTCCATAATTTGTGGTCCACATTCTTCGTCTTGATATATTTATTGTCAGGACAAACTGATAATAGAAAAAAAATATATATATATATATATATATATATTTTGAAATCTATAAATAATAACAATGAGAAAAGGTCTTTGTGTGGAAAATCAAACGTTTTTGGAAGATGGCAAATTAAAAATGCTTTTCTCTCGGTGTCTATATATATATATATATATATTGAAATCTATAAATAATAACAATGAGAAAAGGTCTTTGTGTGGAAAATCAAACGTTTCTGGAATAAGGCAAATTAAAAATGTTTTTCTCTCGGTGTCTATATATATATATATATATATATATATATATATATATATATATATATACAGAAATTCTATTATCAGTTCGAACTGACAAAAGTTATATCAGTTCCTTACATGTGGGCCACTGGATTTAAATACTTTGACTTGGCTGTATGCACTTGTCAGTCAAAGTATTTAAATCTAGTGGCCCACATACAAGGAACTGATATAACTTTTGTCAGTTCGAACTGATAATAGAAAGACTGTATATATATATATATATATATATATATATATATATATATATATATATATATAGTTTAATAGAACACTATAATGTGAATCTTATGAAATTTGAAATTGCCAGTCTAAAGACAATCGATTTGGTACGGTAACTATTTTATATCATTATATTATATTGGTTTCATCATTCAACGTCCGTAGACCGTAGGCTCATTGCATCATTGTACTTAGTATTCTTCATTCTAGAAGTTTGAATATGATTAAATTATATTTCAACATATAGATCGTGTTATAAGTATGGAACCCACATTCTCCATATTGATATGATATTATCTGTTTTGAGCCTAAGTCCGCACGGATTTACTATTGGGACACTTCCCAAAAGGCCTCATGCCAATGGAGTTATTGTCCATACTTATATACCATTGATCATCTCATGTCTAACCAATGTGAGACTTTGTTGCACACCCAACAATCCTCCCCTCGAACAAAGGACCATCATGGTCTGGGCCTCCCCTCGAGCAGTCATCTATCCGTATGCTAGGTGGGAACCTCCATCAAGGTCACTCCTCTCCACTGTGCTTGGTATCACACATTTTACGTGAAGATCTGGAGCATCGCCTGCCTCGAGAGCTAACATCACGGACCCATCGAGAGCTAACATCACAGACTCATTGTGAGCTACCTGGGGCCCACCATCTCCTTGTTTGGTTCGGCTACGGTTGGCTAAGTCTAGGAACCAACTCTGATACCACTTGTTATAAGTATGGAACCCACAGTCTCCATTTTTGTATGATATTGTCCGCTTTGGGTCTAAGCCCGCACGAATTTACTGTTGGGTCTCTACCCAAAAGACATCATATCAATGGAGGTTATTTCCATACTTATATACTCTTGATCATCCCATATCTTACTAATATGGGACTTTGGTCGCACACTGTAATTCATTTTAAGAGAAACATATAAACTAATGTACATGAGAATACATTGAATTGACATGATTAATATACCCAAACAATTCGAGTTTTTTTTTTTTTTTTTTTTTTAAAGTAAATTCGAGTTTTATCTTGAATGAAAAAAAGAAAAAGAAAAGAATAATTGTATGATTCTTAATCCATTATACTGATCAGACAATTTAATTTGTTGAGAAAATTTTGGAGAAAAGAATGCCAAAGTGAAAAATATTTCATATATGGTTGAAATTTTTTATAAAAAAGTAATGGATTTAGAACTTTGTCACACATAATAATTTTTTATTTTTTTAAAAAAGAAAAGTCATCATACAACATGTCGTAAGCAATGAAGAAAATATCGGTATCAATATCTATATTGGGTTTCCAAATTCATAGATATTTCGAAGATAATATCGATATCGGTAGATATTTTGTTTAAAAATTGAAAAAAAAATTATGGATATTTGCACCTAATTAAAGTTATAAATATTTTTGTAAAATTTGAGAACAATGAGTAATTATACATCAAATTAATTATATTATAAAAATAAATTAGTATAGTTATAAACTTATTATAAATTATAACATAGATAGATTCTGTATATAATTTTTAAAATTAATTATTTAATAGAATAATATTTTGTTTCATTTTACAAATTACAATAGTATATACAATATAAAGAGATTGAATATTTAATAAATAAAATTATCATAAAAAAATATAGTTTCATATTTCCATGATTCTAACATACATAATACATTACATGTCTAAAATTTAATACCAAAATGAATTTCTTGGTGGTTCAAAGACATAAGGTACATTTTTATCTTAATTCGAACAATAATTTTCTCAGAAAAATGTGTTTGCATAGTTTTCAATGTAGTTATTAATATGTCACGTGTATGTTGCTTGATCTCTTCCAATAAATCCATGGATTGGGTAGTTTGGATTTACTCCTTAACTTGATGGATATTGCTAATCTGCATGCATAGGTATTGCATATAGCCTTTGTGATGAAGGACAATCAAATATATTGTAGTCACCATAACTACCATAATAAGGTACCTTTGAACTTGACCTTGTATGGGAATCACACAAAAAACAGTTTTTTTTAAAATTTTTTTTTTTTTTTTTTGTGTGTGTGTGTCTACACTTATTGAGGAGAGAGTCATAATCAACGAATCTTCATCAATTTGACTCATTCCTCGTTGTCTACCACGAATTTGATCAAAATTACATATACCGACATCCCAACCTGTCGCACTAGCATTCTAACCTACTACACTAGCATCCCAACCTCCCGCATGAACATCCCAACTTGTTGCACCAGCATCCCAACCTTCGGCATGAACATCCCAACTTGTTGCAACAACATCCCAACCTCCTCCCTCCTCCTCACCATCCCCATCCCCATCCCCATCCCCATAATCTCCATCGTCTTTTCCTCCAATATTTCCATAGAGGTATGTTGGTCATAAGAAGAGCTACTAATAGTAACTCCATAATCTACACCAGGTTCTTCTCCAATCACTTGTTCAATATGTATTCCCATGTCTCAAGTATGAGAAACAATGTATGGATCGGGATTTCGGTCCTCATCATCCAAGTAGGTAGGTCTAACCCAGTCAAAATAGGATTCTTATTATTTTCCCTTACTTTAGCAACTACTTTAAGTAGATCCATAAAATTAATTTCATTTACTTTATCTTTTTCTGCTGCTATATCCCTAAATTCTAACTTCATATTATAATAACAATAAACAAGTTGTTTAAGTTTAAAATAGGCAAGACGGTTCATTTGTTTTGTGTGGATTAAAACAAATGTGGACCAATTTCTTTTGTAGAAAAAAGATGATGTTGTGTTATGACAATATGCGAACTGCTATTGCATGCAAAAGATAGCATAACATGTTTTACACGTTCACTCCTTGGTTTTGTCCAATTATACTTCAATAATTCTACTATTAACTATTGTTTTGGAAATTTTTATAAATTTGGTAATGCTTCTTCTAAAATAATTCCCAACCTAAATTATTTGAACAATAATTTAAGTGTTTAGTGTTTCGGAAATATCGGGATATTTTGGGAATATTGCGAAATTTTTGTGGATATTTCAAAATCGTCTAGATATTCTGCGGGATATTGAATATTTACTTGTTTCGATATCGATCTCTCCAATATATGGATATACACTGAATATTTCGGTATATCTTTCGATATTTAGTGCTTATTTGGTTGAGTTTTCTACTGTCTCAAAAGGTCTACAAACATCAATTTGAGTTTTTTAGAGTTGTTTAGTTGGGTTTTTGAGATTGTCTATTTTAAATAGAGTAATGACTAATAGAATTTAAACCTCTATTAAACAAAATCTCATGGGGAGGTGTTTCTCCAAATAGACTTTTTTTTTTTTTAAGTCTACCAAACAAACAATTATATTATTATTATTTTTCAAAAACTCTATTTCTAATAGATCTACTACAAGTAGATCTTTTGCCGATAGATGTTTTTCAAAAATCCAACCAAACAAGCTCCCACTTCCTTGGTTGTGAGTAGGTGTGCTTGCATCTCACTCGCCCCACCTAAGTTTTTCTCCCTGTCTTTTCCTTTATTGAAAAGAATTGTTCAGATTAACTTTATATGTACGGTATTTTTTTTTTTTTTTTTTTTCTGAAAGCTATTTCATTGACTTGAAATCAGGAGTTATTTATTTATTTTGTATTAAATTAAAAATAAAAATTATTATTTTTTCTAGTAGGTAAGAACTAAAGAAATGGGGTTTGTTTAGTTTTGTAAAACGACTTTGAAAAAATTGGAAATTGCTTGGAATAAATTGACACATGTATGGCGTTGGCAACACCTGGGACAGTGGGGACGACGTTTCATACATATCCACCAACTTTTTTTTGATATCAGACATTTTGATTAATCGTAAAAGATTATGCAGAATTGCTTTTGCATCAGCAGCAGCCAGTAGTACTACTATTTGGCTGTAATACCCAATCCGATCTTGATAATTCTTGACCTTAATATATATAGTGGAGATTCTCTAGATCCGATACATTGTGTTGCGGATGTTCAGGAATGAAAACGATTTAATGCATATCCAATCCTCTGATTAGCTAAGAAAAATATTCGATACAACGAATTTGTATCATTAATATCTTCTGATGTGCACATTTACCTCTTAGTAGTGATGGTTGTGCATCAGTGGTCAGAGGTTCAAGTCCCACCATGCGTATTTTACAAGCATGTGTGGAGAGTATTTTCCCGGTTTGTAGGAACAACCCTCTCTCCGGTTGTGAGAGTTGTAGTCCATATGTAACCTCTCCCCGATAGTAGGAGTAGTATTTCGAACCGTGCTTGTAAAGTCTAATTAATCTCATCAGGTCCCAACAATAATTGTATTTAAACCCAAAAAAAAAAAACTTTTGATGTAATTGTATCACGTGACACGATTGCATGCTATGGGATGGATGTGTATTATGTTGCATGATAGACTCTCATATTGATTAATTATTTAGAGGTGTCAAACAAGTCGAACTACTTTTAACCCTTTCCACACTCAACCCTCAAATTAAGGATCCGGCCATATCCAAGCCCTATGATCGAATGGGTAGGGCATGACTTTGAGGCTCGTGATCAGTCTGGAGGGTCAAGGCTTGAGGTAGAGCCGGACTTGAAAATGAGAAAATTTCAAGTTTACATACAAATTAATTAAGTTCACACTTCGATAACGCTTGCGGGGTGAGCAAACCCACTTTTGACAAGTCTTATGGGTAGGGTTAGACCCAACTAAAACATTTAAGCCTGATTTAGAATTTAGGGATGGGAATATGACTTTAGTACATAAATACAATCTTATTAACGTGGGTGTGAGAGACTTATGCATCGTTGATTAGATCACCTCAAGTTCCTTTATATATTCTCATAAGATTGATAAAAAAAGGTCAAGTACTTATAAAACATATGAGTGTTTGAATGAAAGTTGAGTACTATAGTCTAGAGAGTGTTGTTTAAAATCAATCACAATTTTCCAAGCATGATCAGAACCATATGCAGTAAAAAAAAAAAAAAAAAAAAAAAAATCCACAATTTTGAAAAGTTTTTCAAGCATGCCTTGGCTTTTTATATTTACACTAGTTTGGCTTAACAGCAAAGGTGGCTAGATCGTGGCCAGCAGCCAGCATTACATCTTCTTGAATTTCCCATACAATCTTCTCAATAACGCTTCAACTTTGCCTCCTCCATCTTAATACATGCCATCATTTTTTTCAATCTAAACTCCACGTACAATATTGTTATTAATATGAATTTCACTCTGTAATAATAATATTTTCTAATGTAACCGGTGGCGAAGCTAACTCCATCAAATTTAAAGGATCTAAGAAGATTAATTTAAAAAATTAATAAGATTTTAATATAAAAATTCAACAAAATAAAAAATGTGGGCTTGGAGCCATGACCCCTACGATATAAGGTGGCTTTAGAGCATCTCCAATGCAGCTTTGGCTTGTGAAAAAAATAGTCACCACATAAAATGGATAGACACTCAGTTAAAAAAAGTATCTCCGATACAACTGTGTATATTCAACCTCAAACTAATATATTGTTAACATGACCTTCTATTTTCAGACGATATGTTGCACAACGATTTTTTCAGTTGATTCAGTAAGTATTTAAAATTGACATTAATTTTTCATCTATTTTTAGTAAGAAAATAAAATAAAATAAGAAAATAGGAAAAAAAATTGGACACATCATTAAAAAAAAAAATGTTTTAAACAAAAGAATTGAATATCAAATTTTGAGTTGATTGTCTATTAAATCTATTTTTATGCCACATAGGAAGCAATTCTCTTATCATTATTATCACGTCAACAATTATTGGTATTCAAACTACTTTTACATTGAAAATGCTTTTAACAATACGTTACCTATCTAAAAATATTTTAACAAGATAAACATATCATATTATCCTACGGTAGTAAATCTATTTCGTTAAAATTTAATTTATGTGAGAAACATGGTGGGGTGGGGTGGGGTCGGGTCGTATGTGTTCTTCATGCTTGATTTCTGTTTGTATTTATTATTACTTTTGGAGGTGAAAAACATAAAAGTAAAAAATATCCTTCATTAATATCTCTCAAAGTTTAACCTATACAGTATACACGCATTCTTATTTATATGATTCTATCCATATCCTTTTAATTATTTCTGACCACTCAGTTATCATCTTTTTTACTGAAAAAAAAAAGGTTATAAAAGCAAACAGTATATATATTTAGTAGTTGCCGAACTTTAATTATCAGTCGTTTTGTCTTTTATATTGGCCTACATGTGTAATCAATTAATGTTGTGTGTTAGTATATATCTTCACTAAATAGCTGATTAATGTGCTCTAGACTCTAGAGTTGCAAATTGCAATTCACATGTTCTAGTACATTCACAATAATAGAATCAATAATCGGGTTAATTAGTCGGAATCAACTAAATTCGTTTTATTTTATGTTTATGTTGAGTTGATTGTTTATCGTCTAAAGTCAATCCGTATTTATGTCTGAGTTGACGGATTACTACAAAAATGATTAGGGTTATTAAAAAAAAAAACCATTATTCAATGAATTTGCACATCAATTATTAATATTTATATAGTAATGCACGTTTATTTATATATTAGTTTGAGTTTATTTATGTATTAGTTTGAAATTGCACATATAATAATTGATCACAGTAGATTGATCTCGACAAACACTTGACCCATTTGATGTTAGGAATTTTCGTTGTAATGCTTAAAAAAATAAAAAAAATAAAAAAAAAAGAAAAGAAGGTGAATTTGAATAGGTCTTCCATTATCAACTATCCAAAAAGGACAATTAAATAAAACAAGATAATTATAACTTTGTTAAGTGAGTTGGATTATATATAATAGAAAAGAAATGAGTGTCTTTTACTCTTGCATGTCAAGTCAAAAATTTGACCTACCAATAGGTTTGTTTAGAATGATGACGTGTCACCTCCTGATCGATGATGATGATAAAAAAGAAATGCAAAGCATGAGAAGCGCCACGTATACAAAAGAAAGAAAAGAAGCAAAAGCTGGTTGTTTGTTGGAGTGTCATATGAGACCCACTTTGTATTTAACAGTAAATACGTACTCACAACAACAACAGCAACAAAAAGCACCCCTTTTTTTTTTAATTTCTTTGCAAATTAAAGAGACAACATATGGCATCTTCTCTTCTCAATTCTCTCTTTCTCTCTCTAATCTGTATTTATAAATAATAATATTTAATTTTGCCATTATACCCTTGCAACTATTTTAATTTCATCGATTCACCCTTGTATTTATTTATATCAAAGTTAACTATTACAATTAATGAACCGACAAATCATTATGACTCATGAGGGAGAGTTAAATTTTTCGTTTTTGGTTTTTATTTTTTATTTTAATTCTTAAACATTTGATTTATTATGAACTCTTAAGTTCGAAATTAATGACTAGTATATATCTTGTATATGTCAATATTACTTCATGATAATCTTATAGTTTGTTGTCCATATTAAAATATAATACATTAATACCATATTTTCTTGTTCTACTTCTTAAATATATGCTTCATTAAGTTTCACAGTTATTTTTACCATAAAATGTCAATTTTTATAAATATACGAAGCATTATTTAAAAATGTTATATTAAAAGCCTTTTAATTAATTGATAATCGCTAAAGATGAAAATCTTTGGTTAATCAAGACACTTGTTAAGTAAAATGATAATAATAATAATAATAAATCGTATGTAGAAGTGAGTGAAATTGTAATAAGATTGTTTAGTATACGGAAGATCAGGATCTAGTTGATCCCGACAATAATTGGATTCTTGTGGTGACAAAATTGAAGAGAAGAGTGAAACCAACTTTCAAGACTTTAGCTGATTTCAAGTCTCAATTGAGTAAGGGAAGTTCTAAGCGCCTCCATGTTGTTGAGACTAAGATTCACCCTGATTCTACGACTCTATCGGCCCGTGCAGAATTACATCATGTTGTTATTTCTGATTAGGCCGCACCGTTTGAGGCAGAAGGGAATGGTTAATTTATACATTTTTAGTTTATGTTTCCTTACCTTCTGTTGAAGTCTGCGTATCTTTTTATATTATTGTTTTAAGGCATGTGTGCCACTTTGCTTTTGCTTTTCTTTTTCTTTTTCTTTATACAATTTTCTTTTGTTTTCTTTTTTATTTTATTTTATTCTAATCACTAATTTATTTATTTATATATATATTAATGTAATAAGATAGTTTAAACAAAACTATTGAGGCAAATATAGAATTTCCCTAAACCACAAGGACTTGAAAATAATTATAATATTTTAATCTAAATTTGCTATCATTCTGTCTCTGCTCTAGATGTTCGTTAAATACCCACGAGAACGGAGAACCCCAAATAAAATTAATTAATTAACATTAATTAAAAAGGAAGAAAAAGATTTACAAAATCCAACAATTAAACCCTCAATCAAACCCCTCTCTCTCTGCTTGCTCTCTACTACCGTCCCGTTTGCGACCGTTCAAGCCTTCTCGATTAGCCGACAAATTTCACAGACCAAAACAAGACGATAAAATATTCAAAATAATAAATAATAAAAAATTAAATATAGAAAAAAAAAAAAAAACAAAAAAAAAACAATCACTAAACATTATCAAAAGACTCATTCACTCTCTTCAAAAGCATCACTTCCTCTCTTATTGTACTCGCTCGAATTACTTTTTTTTTTTTTTTTGGTGAGCTCTCACTATAATGTGAAGCCCTAACTGTTTAGTTAGGGTTTTGTACATCACTAGATCTGTGTATAGAGAGGATCGAGTAGTTTTTGTGTAAGTGATGGGGAATTGCTGCAGATCTCCGGCGGCAGTCGCCAGGGAAGACGTGAAATCGAACTTCTCCGGTCACGATCACAGCCGGAAAGACGCGAACGCCACCAAGAAGCAGCCGATCACTGTGCTGACTGGAGTTCAGAAGGAGAACATTGAAGAGAAGTACCTGGTGGACCGTGAGCTCGGCCGCGGCGAGTTTGGAGTGACCTACCTGTGCATCGAGCGTGATACGCGTGAGCTGCTGGCGTGCAAGTCGATATCAAAGAGGAAGCTGAGGACAGCTGTGGATGTGGAGGACGTGAGGCGCGAGGTGGCGATAATGAAGCACTTGCCGAAGAATTCGAGCATCGTGAGCTTGAAGGAGGCGTGCGAGGATGACAATGCTGTACATTTGGTGATGGAGCTCTGTGAGGGTGGGGAGCTCTTTGATCGGATTGTCGCGAGAGGACATTACACGGAGAGGGCAGCTGCTGCTGTCACCAGGACGATTGTGGAGGTTGTGCAGCTGTGTCACAAGCACGGGGTGATTCATAGGGACTTGAAACCGGAGAACTTTTTGTTTGCGAATAAGAAGGAGAATTCGCCGTTGAAGGCTATTGATTTCGGATTGTCTATATTCTTCAAGCCTGGTGAGAATCCGAATATGTTAGGGTTTTGGTGATTTGTGATGTTGTTTAGAAGTAGATATGCTGAATTTTCAATTTATAGTAACTGATGTGCTTTATATCTTTGCAAAAAAAAAAAAAAATGTCTAATGATTTACTATTTTAGGTAGAGGCTGTTTATAGTTTAGGATGGTTAGTTTTGGTAGGTGATGTTAATTGTTACACGATAGATTTTAGGTTTTAAATTCATGCTTTTATGTGTCTCTGAGTTGGGTTTGGTTTCTATTAAAGCATGAAGAACATTGTTGTGGACACTGGATATGTCTTACATAAAGACGTTAGTTGAAATGTTTGTCAGCGAAGATTGTAGGTGCTGCGCTGGGGTTTGTACATCTATCATGAAATTCTATTTTAACTTCCGTAAGGTTTGTACCTGCTTGAGCTGCATTAGAATGTCAATCTTGGGTAAAAGTTTTTTGGATGGTTTTTGTTGTAAGGTTCTAGGAAGTTTGTGAGGATGTCATGACACTGGAGAAGAACAGAGGAATGAAAGAATAATGAAAATTTTATACAATTTATGATTAGGATGACTCAATTTGAATAGGATTCCTACAGTTAGAACAATTGTTGTGATAAGACATAGGTGTTGCTCTATCTGTTACAGTATAAGTGCATTGATGGATTAGGTACATTTAAATTCTCAATTCAGAAATTTTTATAGATTATAAGGCGTAGCAATCTCATTTTCTTATATAAAGTGGCGTCTATTTAAATTCTTCATATAGAATGATCAATAGATATTAATGTTATATTCAAAGTTGCTGTTATGACAAAACTAGAAGCCTACTTTAACAAGATACATACTTACAAAAGCATCTTTGATGAACCTAGTTAGAACTGCTTAGAAGAAAACCCTGCTTAGTTAATTATTTTATCAAGCTTAAGAAATTAAATACATATTGGCTTGTTCTTCACAAAGCTAGTAAGGTGGCTAATTTAGGTCTTTCCTATATTAATTGATTTATAAGCCTAAGAAATGAAATACATAGTAAGTTAGTGACATGCTTTCGCGAAGCTAGTAAGGTGGCTAAGTGCATGGCTAATAGCCAAATATAGGTCTTTCCTGTACTCGATGTAAATGGTGTTTTGGACCTCCTTTGGAGATAAACAAAATTTCTTTAGGATAACTGTTGGGAATGCCTCTATATAGGGTTTCTTAAGTTTTGTATAGTATAATTCCATAGTTGCTTTTGGCTAGGATCTTAGTTTGTTTTAGTTTTGTTTCTAATCTTGTATTTTTCCAGATCAAGGGACAGGGCTCTTGACATCCACCCTCCCCCTCCTAAGTAGGTGTCATATTCCATTTTCTTCTTATGAATTTCCTCATGTCATCAAGGTTTTCCCAAAACAAAGAAAACAATTGAAACTCTATGGAGCTGAGAAACACGAATGGTATATATATCATATATGGATCCTAGTAGAAGCCTGCCTTAACATAATATATGGATCTATAGGTTGCAGTACCACGTTGTCCTAAATCTAATGATCTCTAGATTATCATAGTTCACATTTGGTGGCAAGATGCTGCACCCATGAAGAGGAGAACGAAGCCCGTGGGAGAGGATGGAATTCTGAAGCAAAGATTTTATTATAACTTGAGTGGTTTTTGCATTCCTCTTTTCGTATTACCTTGTTTTGATTGACTATGATTAGTTGGAGATGTTTATTTATGTTGTACGAATGCTGCTGATTGCTTAAATTGTTGGACTTTTCAGGTGAGAGGTTTTCTGAGATTGTTGGCAGTCCGTATTACATGGCTCCAGAGGTGCTCAAGCGGAATTATGGGCCGGAAATAGATATTTGGAGTGCGGGAGTTATCCTCTACATTTTGTTGTGTGGAGTTCCCCCATTCTGGGCTGGTAAGTTTTTTCTAGGTTCTCTCTCTTTGCTTGTGTCTGTGTGGTGGGTGGGAGTGGCAGTTGTTATGATTATTTTTAAATTTTTGCTGTCATTGTTTGCTTTGTACCTAAATTGCACTTTCATGCAGAATCTGAACAAGGGGTTGCTCAAGCTATTATTCGGGGTCAAATAGATTTTAAACGGGATCCATGGCCAAATATTTCAGAGGGTGCTAAGAATTTAGTCAAGCAAATGTTGGAGCCAGACCCAAAGCTTCGGCTGACTGCAAAACAAGTCATTGGTAGTTTACATCTCTTTTGTGCTGTCTTTGCATGTAAACTTATGTGTGTGTGCATCCATGCATGCATTTTCTTCTCCGTTTCCATGGTTTAGGTTGATTTATCCACTTAGATGGTATAAAAGGTGGTAAGTGTTGGGAAGAGGTTTTCTACGGGAAAATCTAGATACATTACTTGTGATAGGAATGCAACACATCTTTGAAACTTCAGTATTTTGAAAACTTTATTCTATCTCAGAACACTATGGTTAAACCTAGCTTACTAGCTTTAGAGCTTACATCAATATTTTGTGATGAGATTTCATACAGGGTGCAGAGTTATAGTGTCTAAACTTTTTGTTTCGATACCGTGTCAAGCTCTGTATTTATTGATGGTTTGCTTTAGAAGCAGTAATGGCTTATTTTATAGCAGTAATAGGTAAATTTATCTTGGTGATTTTAAAATCTTAAATACAGGAATTTATTTTTTATTTTTTATTTTTTTAAAGTTTTGCAGATATTTTTGGTAAAATTTTCCTGTTCACTTTAAAAGCTTAAAAAGGGATTAATTTTATTAAAATTCTCAAGATATTATGATTTGCTAGCTGTTACATTAAAACATGCATGATAAATGTTTTGTTTTGCCTAATCTGTATTTTATCGCCTTTATAGAGCATCCTTGGCTCCAAAATGCTAAAAAAGCTCCAAATGTTCCTCTTGGAGATGTCGTCAAGTCCAGGCTTAAGCAGTTTTCAATGATGAACAGATTCAAGAGAAAAGCCCTTAGGGTTGGTTGACTACAAATATTTCATCTTTAGATTTTTCTTTGTTACTTCTCCATGCGCATAGTTTTTCATACAGTATTTCCTATCAGGTCATTGCCGATTTCTTGTCCACCGAAGAAGTTGAGGACATCAGAGAAATGTTCAAGAAGATGGACAGTGATAATGATGGAATTCTTTCAATTGAGGAGTTGAAAACTGGACTTCAGAATTTTGGCTCCCAGCTTGCAGAGTCTGAAATTCAGATGCTTGTTGAAGCTGTGAGTGTACTTTTGCTTTAGATATTCTCTTCCATCAACAGTCTCCATACTACCATGATATCAATAAATATATTCTACAATCCATTTTTTTTATATATAAATACTGTATGTCTTGTAAAAGGGACCGGTGTATAGTTTCACAAGTGCATATCGGTGAGACTGAACACTGGCAATTGATACCACAGTCCATGATGTCACATGACCACAATGACTATGTGCTATGTTTGACTTATGCAAATTGATTATCCAATCTGTCACACCTCATACAATCAGGCTATGATATGCTCTGTCATCTGTGGTACTAGAACCAATTCACTGGTCCTGTCTTCCTTTAAGCAAACCGTTGGTAATTGTTTATGCATGTGTCTGTTTCCAGTTTTCTGCCCCTGTAGAATTGTAGAACTATCTTGCATGACTATGGTAATTAAGTTTAAGAAAGATTATGTAAAAGTTGAAAGACAATATTTTGCATCACCAATCGCTATAGTTTTTTTTTTTTTTCCTAATGAGAAATTTGTAGTGTCTCCTGAAAGTGCCATCGATCATTTTTTGTTGTTGCTTATGCGTGTTTATATTTCTCCCATGACGCACATCCTCACAAGGTGTTAGTTGAAACATGAAAGCTTCCTTTTGCCATCCCCTCTCTTGCACTTAAAATTTGAATGCGATGTTTTGTTAACAGGTAGATACTAATGGGAAGGGAACACTGGACTATGGGGAATTCCTTGCTGTTTCACTCCACCTACGAAGAATGGCCAATGATGAGCATCTTCACAAGGCCTTCTCTTACTTTGACAAGGATGGTAATGGTTACATTGAACCAGATGAGCTACGCGATGCTTTGATGGAAGACGGAGCAGATGATTGTACCGATGTAGCAAACGACATCTTCCAAGAAGTGGACACAGACAAGGTGAATATTCAAGTTTTCACCATTGAATACAGTTGGTTATAGATCTCTCAATCTGACATTCTTTTTAAAAATGCAGGATGGGAAAATTAGCTACGATGAATTCACAGCCATGATGAAAACAGGAACTGATTGGAGAAAGGCATCGCGTCATTACTCAAGAGGAAGATTCAACAATCTGAGCTTGAAGCTGATGAAAGACGGTTCTCTAAATTTGGGGAGTGAGTAGCAAACTAACATGTATGTACTTCAAGGCTGTTTTCTTTTTATCCACGCAAGTACCGGATCATTCCCCGTACACATCTTGGGACTTCCCTTTGTGATGATTTTTCGTGGTCCTGATTAACCGGGCTTTTTTGCTTGGCGGCTTTGCAAAGATTTCACAGATGGCCGAGTATAACTTAATTTGTTGTCTGCAAGTGTAATTGTGTAAAAGATCTCGCAGCTGTGAGCCGTGATGATACACACACAGACACCATGTATGGGTTCTGTTCTGCCCTCTTTTCCCACTGCGACCTCTGGTGATTGTTTCTCGTCGACAGTATGGTACTGGCCAAAAAAAAAAAAAAAAACCATGTAGTGTTGTAGTATATTCTTGTTCAAGAAATATGGTGGTCTAGAGTCTGTTCACGTGTTTTGTACTCCAAATTTCGTATTCTTGCACAAGCATTTTTAGATTTAGTAGCGGAATACAATATCCCTATTAATGTCTCTTAACGAACGATGGATTTATTAAAAAAATTGTGCATCGGCCAAAGAAAAATCTAAAGGCTCAAATCTGGAGAAATTTTAAATTTACTAAAATGTACAACATCAATATTCTAATAAAAAAATGAATAAAAATAAAATATACCTAGGTTCTTATTTTCTTGTATCCATTATATCTCATGTGTGTTTTATACCAGCTGTTCAACCACCACATGAAGATTGAAAAGCCACGCACTCCTTTTGTCCCAACGACAATGCCTGCAGGCAAGCCATAAAAAACAGAGCAGTAATTCATTTCCCAGAAAGATGAACAATTAATGTGCAACAAGGTTGTAAAATATTACGTACCTTGGGCTGGTTGGACTCCTCTGCACGATCATTAAAACAAGGGGGATCAAGAACCGAAGACCAAATCCTTGAAAATTCATCCGAAGAAGGGCACCCAGTGTAAGAATCCAGTATCTGATAGTTATGTCCCAAACCCAAGCAACCATTATTTTCCCAATCACAATCTTGACAAAGAGAGATTTTGTCATCCATGCACCGGAAAATTGCGGGTTGAGAATTGCACTTGTCACATAAAAGATAACGATTGTGCCTACTAGATAAGAAATTGGCAGAGTGTACGTACTCATCACAATTCAAACAAAGCCTAGCTATGTCTGATTTACAATAAACTACTGCACTCAACACTCCACAGTACTCACAAAGAGGCTCCATTTTTTTCATGGCATTCAAAGATCGCCACAAAACAATTTTTTTTTTTAAAAAGAGAAAAGATATTAGGAAAAGATTCAGCTGTTTGTTAGAAGCAAAAACTCTGTGAGGAGATTCTCTGGATTGCAAGAATTGTGAGAAACTATGAGAGGTGCAACCGTGCCAAAATTTTTCTATTAGGTCAGCCTTAATACTCGGGCACTTTAAAAGGATGCTGGTAAATGAGGTAAATATGTGAAAACAATGAGGTCCAATTGGTTTGAAAATGAGTCTCAACGTTATTATTCAGCTCCGAAATATTACTGATTTTTTAGGGTCAAAACTAAGAACTCGAGTGGTGAATGTGCAAATGTGCAATGCCTTCTGACTTCTCCGCTCATAATTACGAGAGAAAATCAAAAGTAGTCATCCGAAACATTAGAATTTTGTTTTTAATCATATATAGAAATTTAACAGTTAATAACCACATTTTTTATAAATTACCTGAATACCCACATTTAAATACCAAAAAAAAAAAAAAAACATTTGAAGTGCAAAATCTTGAATAGCCGAGAAAGAGGCGTTGTCGCCAAGAGAGAAGAGAGAGAGAGAGAGAAGCGGCCTCACTGGGAGAGAAGAGGGCGTCACCGCCGTCGTCGGAGCTGCCGGAAGAGAAGAAGTCATCGTCGCAAAAGATTTCAAGTTTTTTCTAGAAGATTTCATGTTTTATCAACATTTCAAGTTTTTACAGAATATTTCAAGTTTTTACTAAAGATTTCACGTTTTCTATCAACATTTGGTGTTTTTATAGAAGGTTTCAAGTTTTGTCAACATTTCAAGTTTTTACAGAAGGTTTCAAGTTTTCGTATTAGTGTAACTTGAAACCTTTTGGAAAAAACTTGAAACCTAATTTAATTCGATTCTTCAAAAAACACACACAAAAGTGATGCAATAAGGCTAAAACCATGTTAAAGTAATTGTTTGCAACTCAATTAATGAATAAATGGCAACTTAAACCGATTTGGAGCAAATCGGAAAAGTTTTTCTTCAATAACTTCTTTAAATCTTCAACACAATTCCGATATGTTCTTTTAGTCGTTCGATTTGCAAGAACAACAATTCGAAATCGATGAGGAAGAAGGAAGAAGACGGTAGAAAAAACAAAAGAAAATAGAAAAAAAAAATTGATGTTGGGGGTATTTCTATAATTTACGGATATATATTGAATTTTTTTTTTTTTTTTTAAAATGTGGTTATTAACGATTAAACTTTCATATGTATAATGTGGTTAAAAAAGAATTTTTCATGTTAGATGTGGTCATTTTTTACAATTTCCACCATAATTACCGATTTACTGTATATGACTAAATCTTAGAACATATTTTATATCATTTTTTAATTAAATATTTAATAAACAAAAATACGATATTTGAGAGCGTGTCCTTACATGTGATTAGATTTTGAATCCCATATTATAAGTGTAAGTGAGTATAACACAACTTTTACCTAAGTTTCTTAAGCCCCACTAATATTTATATCAATGTCTTGACATGTACCAAAACTGAAAGCATGAATGCGATTTTCTCTTTGTTTTCTTCCGTGAACGATTGTTTTTGCTGGTTTTCCAATCCACTATTATCCAGACGAAATCTTCAAATCTTTTTTTTCTTTTTTCCTTTTTTCCTTTTTCCTTATAAACCACGTGTCACGTGCTGATGTGGCCATGTGGATGGTTGGGGATGTCCCGCTCAAGTGAAGAAACTTTAAATAATAAGAAATAAAATTAAAGATTTGGGGCCAAAGGGAATTACTCTATATTTGCCTTTCAAAATTAAGTCATTTGTCTGGTTAGTTATTTAATGTAAATGCTAAAAATAAAATGCCTTTATCTCTTCACCAACTCACCAGACCTTTTCAAACAGAAAGAGGAATTAAATTTTTTTAACCTATGCTATAATATATAATTACAAATCCCACAAAAAAGATATAATTGAAGAATTCAAAATACAATGTCAGTGAATCAAGGAAGCAAATACTACTATCTTCCCTGTATAATTGGGTTCAGAGTTCAGGGTGAAGCTGAATACTCTTAACACACGTTATGCTCTCAATAGATCCTCGTTTATAGGTAATATTCAATCGCCGTTAAAATTGCTCAAAAATAAAACATTATTGAGGTTCTGGGTTCGAGTCGTATACTCGTATCCCCCTCTCTAAATTCTGCAAACAATTCGATTAGGTTTCAGTACATAAAGATTTAAGGCCATTTCTTTAAATTGTTATATGATTCTAAATTTGTAGCATTCGTAATAACTTCATCGATAAAGGACCTTATCGGGGGGACTAATCTTAATTTCAGGTTGAACATGAGGGTCAGGTGGGCACTGGCCCAAGCCAAATTTTGTGTCTTAAATCCTTACGGGGCCGGGCTTGGGCTTTGGGTTCTTGTCTATCAGGGCTCGAAGAACATACCTACGAATTTTATTAGCACACAAGATTTCTCTGCAACACATTTTACATGAGATCGACGATATTTGCACCTTTATGTATACCTAAAATCATTATATTTTTAAATTTCAATATTATCTTTGAATAATTTTATTAAAATGATTAAAATAAATATATATTGTATATCATATTAATAAAATATGTAATATTTTGAATATTTAACAAATATTATAATTATTCACACAAATATAAAAACAAAAACATCTTTTGATTAAAGTATTAAATATTTATTAATTTAAATTTAAATTGCATTTTTAATTTTTATAAATATTAAGTTACTGTTATAAATTTTCTCAAAAAAAATAACTGTTATAAAAAAAAATACCTTCGAATTTAATTAATATTTATTAATTCGGGACCAAGTATTTTTTAAAAACTTTCGCCATTGGTAGCATTCGAGCCGCTAACCTGGGAGTCATTTGACTAAATCCCAATCTCGTCCATCTATAGCTGAGTTACACCCCTGTTGACCCTTCGAATTTAATTAAAAAACTAAATTAAAAAGTTAAAAGAAAAGTATAAGAAAAACAAAAAGTAGAAAAAACCATCACCACCTTCATTTTTTTTTGGAAGGTCGCCTCCGCCGTCTTGAATATGGAGAATGGGGATTTTCAATTTTGGGAGGAGGTGTCCTCCAAACTTGAAAAAAAAAAATAATCATTTTAATTATCTTATAACTTATTAGTTTAAAACATTTATTCAAAAATTAATAGAAATAGAATATTCGGTAATACACGGGATGTGCTTACAAGATATAATATTATTAAATTTTTAATAAGAGGTATATACAGTTTTTTAGGAGTGTAAATATCGGTACACCTTACTTTGATTGATATGCTCTTAGTGAACCCTTTTAATAGTATTATGCCAAAACTTATTGATTTTCTTAGGAAAGACCATGATTGATGTTGCGGCCTGACTGAAATTTCACATCTTCTATGTTATGACAAACAAAACAAAAGAATCAACTTACTTGTAATTAATTGTAACAAAATTATAGAAAATGTGGAAACTTATTGTAAATTGTAATCCACTAATTCACTTCATCTCTGTTGAGTGGAGTCCAGAAGGACAGATGATAATAATAATAATAATAATAATAATAATAAAAATCCTCAGGAATCACTTGTTTAACACGAAAAATATATATATATAAAGCAGCATACATGTTTTTCTCATGCAGAGAAAGTAACATCATCTGATCACTTGTTTATATTTGACAGATCAGGAAAACTCAAAATTTGTTTTTTGTCTTTTTTTTTTTTTCATGGAAAATAGTTATTAGACGGAGAAAACATGATTTTAATCCAAATTTTCTTAATAATAATAAGAGTTATGATATTTGAACCCTGAAAAACTGTATGTGTACCCTTTTTGTATAGACACCCTATTAAATTTTTTAAAATCTTATATCTTGTAAACACATCCAACACATTACCAAATATATCCTTTCTTTTAATTTTTAATTTTTTAAATTATATTACAGTATAAGTAAATAAATCATAAATAATTAAAATGAAAAATAAATAAATTAAGAGAAGCCACACCCAGATTTGGGAGGAAGCAGTAGCTTTCTCCTCTCTTGAAAAAGAGAAAAGGCTGTAGCCTCCTCCATCTCTTTCAATATGTGATGGTGGAAGGTAGGAGGCAGCTGCTTTCTTCTTCCTTTCATTCAAGATTGGGAGAAGGTAAGTATAAGATTCAGAGGTTTTTTTTTTTTTTTTTAATTTTTTTATTAATAAAACAAAATATTTTTTATTTTATTTCTCTCTAAATTTAGGGGGGTGTATTGGATTGGGATTTTAATAGACAATTTTGGGAAGTAAAAGTCTGGTGATATTTGATTGAAACTGTTTAATAAGTTAAGATAAGTCTGGTGGTATTCGATTAAGACTTTTAAGATTTTTAAAAAAAATCCATAATGTCTAATAGTATTAGATTCAGACTCTTAAGATTTTTTTAAAAAGTTCATAATATCTTGTGGTATTGAATCTAGATTTTTAAGATTTTTAAAAAAAAATCCATAATATCTTGTGTATTGGATCTAGACTTTTAAGAGGCAGCAAATTGTCTGATGGTATTGGATTGAGACCAAGATTTGTAGGATTTTATGCAATATGAATTGTCTATACTTTTTTAGTGATAACTATAAATACCAAGACCCTAAAATTGTCTTACCATTTCCCATCAGACTTTTCACGCTCGCTCATTACTTTTTAGAAAATAACAACAAGGCTATGAAGAAACATAATCTTGTCAAATTGCAGTACATTTGACTATTTGAGTAGATAACATAATACAAAAATACGAAGGTTATATATGAAAATATAGAAGGGATTATTATTAGATTACATGAACTCAATTTAAGAGGTGACCCAGGACAGGAAGAACAGAAGCTTCCTGGCAATTTAATTTGCCTTAAAAGGGAAAGTATCTATCTTTTTTTCTTTTTTCTTTTTGAAATAAAGTATATGTCAAATACTCAAATGTACGTGAATCGAAGAAATCGTCCCCAAATTTGATTTTCAACCAAATCAAAAGGCGATCATTGGGTCTTGATTCATCATTATGAGTTGTGTAAAATTAATTGCATTTCTAGAAGAAAAAAGAAATGATAAGCAAGAGAGATCGTCATTTGACATTCGTCACTAGATAGCTACATATCCGCACAGTATAACTGTGTTAGGTAGCTTTTTTTTTTTTTTTTTTTTTTGAAATCCAATTATGTGGAGAGAGAGATATTAGGCCATAGGAGGATTACTAGTTCTAGCAATTTTTATTTTTTTTTTTCAATAATTAGATGGCTTGGCTTGAGATATGATACCTATAAAATAGTTCTTGTGCTTGCTTTTTAGAATTTCGAATGTGTTAATGGTTATTATTTATACTATTGTGGTATTTATTTATATACATTTTCATTGTGTGTTGATGCCTATTCTAAAAGAGTACACTTTGTTTGGGTTTTTTCAGTTCAGACCAACTACCTAGTTTGGGTTTCTCAACTCGGGTATATGTGTTAGCTAGCAAATTTATAGGGCCCATATTTAAAATAAAGAGTCCAAAAAGTCTTTAAATAAAGTCTAGATAATTCTAATAGTCTATAAAAGTATAAATAAAGTCGAGAGACTCTTTTTTTTTAAATTCCAAATTCTTGAAAGTCTCATCCATATAATCCTAATAATCTTAAAAATCCTTAAAATCTATAAAATCCTGTCACTCCAAAATTGTCTATTAAAATCCCAATCCAATACACCCCCCTTAGTTTAGTTAGTCAATTTTTTTTTTCGATATCTTTTGTTTAAAATATTAATAATTTAATTTAAGGGTAATGTTGGAATTTTGAAATTTTATAAATTTAGGGTTTACTGTATACATACAGTTTTAGAGGGGTGTAAATATCGCGACTCTAATAATAATCTTAGTTTAAGGTTGGTGGGCACTGAACTAAGCCCAATTGTGTGCCGGGCATTAGTTTCCCATTTATCAGGGCTTTCTTGGGCCTTCAATAAAAAAAAAACTAAGTTCTACTAAATGGACCCTATCTGTTTCTAAGTACACTCACTTCTTGTTGTCTTAAAATATTAAAGTATATTTAAAATACTAAACGGACCCTACGGCGCATTTTGTTTGACTATTTGTTTTTCTTTGTTTTTATTTTCTTCGACAGAATTTCACATAAGTCCCACTTTTTAGATGATTTATCACCTTTATAAATGTCTTTTTATATTCATCACTATAGTCCATATTTTTTTTTTTAAAAACTCATCACTTTAGTCCATTTGGCCAAATATTTAAAAGTCAACTAATTTAAAACCCGTGAAGGTACATTTTTACCTTTATTACTATTTAATTTAGCTAAAATAATTATCCTAGCTTTAAATTAAAATGACAAACAATAAAATTCTCAATAATAAAATCTTAAATAAATAGATTAAAAAAAAAATCTTAATAAAATCCATTAATTTTTTTTTCATAATGGATTTTTATTTAGCTAAAATGATTTAAATTAAAATGAAAAACAATAAAATTCTCAATAATAAAATCTTAAATAAATAGATTACAAAACAAATTATTAAAAATAATCATTTAAAGCTAAGATAATCATTTTAAATAGTAATAAGGGTAAAAGTGTACTTTCACATGTTTTAAAATAGTTGTTTTTCAAATATTTGACCAAATAGACTAAAATGATGAGTTTTGAAAAAAAATAGGGACTAAAGTGATGAATATGAAAAGACATTTATAAATATGACAAATCGTAAAAAAAATGGGATTTATGTGAAATTCTGTCTTGTTCTTTGCTTATATGTTTATATGGATACTGCCTAGAGGCTCTTCAGCATATGATTTTTTGTGATGCTTTTTCCCTCCGGGTTATTCCGATTTTAGAATATATATATATTTAGAAAGTGGATAATGGTACAATATTATGAATTAAAACCGGTTGTACAATATCTCCAATAAAACTGCCACGTTTTTTACCATTAAACTACCTCAACTGTTTTTTTTTTGGTCAATATCTTGAATAGCAACATAGCTATTCAAAGCAAGAAACATATTTTCCATTTTTCTTTTTTTTTTTATGAAAGTGATACTTTAACCTAACATGTACCATCAAAATGCTTATAGTTCAAACTCTATTTACATTATAGAATAAAACCCAACATATTCTACTCTTTATTTATTTTTTTCAACTTCTAGGGATTGATGTTGGAGACTTGGAGGATACCATCATGACTTGAATTTACATTCTAGGATTTACCATTAAACTGTCTTAGCTTTTGTTTTTACGTATATTTCTTTGAATTAATGGTGAATGTCATGAAATAGTTAGCTATTCAAAAGTATGAAACATATTTTCTTTTTTTTTAATGAAAGTGATATTTTAACTAATATGGTAAATGCTTATAGTTCAAGACCTGGAAAAAAAAAATGTGATTTGTACCACAAAAATGGGTAAATGGACCATAGCGACTTGAGTCCGAAATATTGGTTTAAAAAAAAGAAGATAAAAATGTGCAGACATTGACCAAAAAAAAAAAGAAATTGATGGGGTCTTTTCAAGAAAAAGAAACTAATGAGAACCAGCATGTTAAACATGCTAATTTGTATTACACAATTATTTACCTGAAAAAAATCTTTTGATTGTTGAAGCAGTCAAACTCCAGCACAACAGCACTCAAAGATGAGACACGCCAATGAATTTGCATTTCCATTGGCCACTTCAAGTCCTTTTCTTTCTTTCTTTCTTTCTTTTATTTTTTTTATTTTTTATTTTTATTTATTTTTATATATTTTTACACTCTTTTGTCCAATTTGTTGATAAGATGAAATTTTTTGACGATGAAGTATACTACAACGACATATCTTTATGTCTGCTCAATAACATTATATCAATTCAACGACATAATTTTTCTCCAATGAAATACACTATAATAGTATAATACTGGACAGTGGACACACGTTTATTTAAAGTTCTTCAAGCTAATCTCATAATTCTATAATAACATTCGGATATTCTTATTGATAAGTAACGCTATGTTTGGTAAGAGGGAGAGAGTAGGAGGGATAGAGATGATAACATCTATCCTTCATGTTATTTGGTATTGATTTTTTTTTAAATTTTTTTAATTTTATTATTATTATTATTTATGATAGTATTTATCTATCCATCTATCTACACCAGGTATTTTTTTTTTACAGCTTTTGCCATTGTTAGGATTCGAACCACTGATTTGAGAGTCATTTGCCTAAGCCATAATTAAGCTTGTCCATCTTACGTCCCTGGAGACATTTTATTCGGTATTGAAAAGATAGTTGAATGGATGGATTGATATATAATTATAAATTAAGCGCAAGAAGAGAAATAAATGAAACTTATGGGGAATAATATATATATATATATTTTGATATATATATCATATGCAGATATGGTGACTCAAACATGATGTATTGTGAGCTTGAATGAATGTTTTTTACTATCAACCGTTTGCAAGATTATTGTATGAGTTAGGAAAACATGTTCATCATTTAGTATACAAAATGTGTTTGAAAAAGATAACTTCCCAGCAAATTATTCACAATATATATGTGCTCATGGTGCTTCCACATAGACAGGCCAGTGAAATAAACGTCTAAATTGGTGAAAAGTTGCATCAAATCATTCACTATTTTTCCTCAATAAACCAAGGCAAAAACAAGTGCAACGTGACAATTCGATAAAGATTCTTTTATCAACACACATGCATTGATGTACATCAATTCCATCAAATATATATCTCTTTTTGCCCGAATGAATCAAACAGACCACCAAGAATCTCTACCATTTTACACGTTTTATGTGATTTATTTTCTTTCTTGAAATGACACTGACAGAAACTTGGAGAGAAAGAGAGATCATATCATGTATATATCTATCTATCGTCTCTCTTGAATTGTCCCTCCCATGCAATAATTTCAAAGTCTTCAAAGATATTTATAAACTGACAATAATAATTTATTTTATTTATAGTACGTAAAAAAAAAAAGGATGTATCATTGAGAGATCGTCCCGAGGTGAGTTCTGGTGGGAATGAGTAATCGATGAGGGACCAGCAGGAGAAGTCATGAAGATAAGAGGATAGTGACATTATTCTGATTTTTTTTTTTATTATTATATTTTTTTATGTGCTGGATTTTAAGGAATCGACTTGTGCCTTGCCACAAGGGCCCCTTGTTCGAATGAAGACTCTGTATTCATCAAAAGTCATTGGTGGATAAAGAGCCGGCCGGTTCTTTGTCACAAGCTCCTTAATAGGTTGAATGAGTAGATCACTCTTGGGGTTGTAAAATAAAGCCAGAGAGACTCTCTCCTTCTCTGAGTTCACAATCACTCTATGCTCCACACTCTTGTAAATTGCATTGCTAAGCACCTATTAATAACAATAATAATAAACAATACAATATTAATTACCGTAAAGAAGAGGGTTTATGACGAATTTTAAAACTATCTGAAGGTGGGAGGGAAATTAATTAAGACCTGAATCTGATCTCCGATGTTGACAATGAAAGCATTGGGGATAGGTTTAACGGTGACCCAATTGTTGCCTGATCTACGGACTTGGAGTCCGGCTACGTTTTCGTCGGGGAGGAGTAGGGTGAGGCCACCGGGGTCGGAGTGTGAAGAGAGACCAAGTGTGAGGTCTGGTTGAGGACATTTTGGGTAGAAATTAACCCTCAAGCAAGCACCAATATTCTCTCCTCCAAAAGCATCCTGAAGCTGGTCTTCTCCAAGTCCAAGATTCACAGAAAGCATCTTCATCAGCTCTCCACATAGTTTCACCACTTGTTCTCCATATTCCGCAACCAATTCCCTGTGTTGGTCAAACCAAATCAGGTCAGCAAAGATCCTAACTCCAGAAAATACTTAATTTTTTTATAGTAAAAAACATATATGAGATCAATTGATTAACTACCCTTTTGTGTGTAAATTTAGACCAAAAAGAGGAAACCATTTGTACCAACTTTTGTTATTTGGTGATTTGTCTTGACGATGACTAAGGCATTAGACAAAAGTGAAAGCAACAAATTATATGGTCAACCATGAGGATCATGCCATAATAAAGTGATTTTAAGTATGAAATCTACTTTCTGGATTCCTATTTCTCCGATTTGCATGCATTTCAAATCTCTTACGTACTTCAAAAAATTTTAATTATACAATTTGACTTTTTCTTGTCAAACTTCAACAAAAAATAAAAATAAAAATAAAAATCTTCAGTCAAATAATAATAAAAAATAATGAACAGTTTAAAGAAAAATAAAGTTCCAACTTCAATTATTCTTCAGGACTTTAAAGATTCTGACATAAATTCAGGATAATTTTTCACAAATATTCATTTTTCATATCATTCCAAATAATTTGTTTCTTTAACGTAATATTCTCACTGTAAAAAAAAAATTAAAAATTAAAAAATAAAAATAAAAAACCGTAATATTCTCATAAAAAAAAAACGTAATATTCTCATCAAAATGCAATCAAAATTTGTATATTATATAACAGAAGTTCAAAACGACCGATTCTGTATTGAAAACAATATATATATATATATATTGTTATCATTATTTTCACACTATCATTTGAAAGACAAAGACAGGTCTGGTTGGTGGATAAACTTGGATTACATTTTACAGGAGTCCAGGTATTGAAAAAAAAAAGGATCTTTTCATCGAAAGAAATCAAACTTTCTTATTAAAAAACTAAAAAAAACTAAAAAAAACTAAAAAATAAAAAATTCTAGACTTTGAGTGACAAAAAGAACATATAAAACATGTTTTAAACATGCATGATCAAATTCAAAGTCAATTTAAGTGACTAAGCTGCATACCTGCATGAAGATGGGAGTGCAGGCCACTTGCTCTGGTTCCTAAGCGATTGAGGCATATAATGAAGAAAGAAATAGTCACTCCAATCCAGTTTAGCTCCTTTTTCGACTCCCAATCGACTACCGTATCCTTCGTAGGTACTCGGAGAATTCGCATACTCCTGTTTAACTTCAACCGGAAGCTTAAAGAACTGGCGCCACACCTCACGGGCGCTTCGCATAAGTTCATGATTCACTCCATGGTTCACCACCTGGAAAAAACCCCACTCACGACACGCGTCGGATATGTGTCTCAGCGTCTCATCGCGGAGGGCCTTGTTGGACGAGAACATGTCCTGAAGATCGATAACTGGAATGTTGATACGAGGATGATCAGGATTGTCTTTGAAATCATCATCAAAATTATCGGTTTTCAGTGAAGGCCTGTGAAGTAGTGGTTTGATGTAGCGTTCAGGGATTGATTTGATACCACTCTCGGACAAAGATTGAACTCTCACTATAGGTTCAGGCCAGCTCTGTAGACAGCTCATCTTTCACTGAAATTATAAGCTAATTACAGAGAAGAAACAGAGAGAGAAAGAAAGAGAAGCTTGTTTTGGGGTGGTGGTGATAGTGGAGTGGGATTGGGATGTTTATATAAGGATTTTAAAATGAGCTTTATTTCGGCGCCGTGAAGAACTTGATTTGCTTATCACTATGGGTCCTGTTAATATATGTGTTTGTTTTTTTTTATATTTGTTAATATGTGTTTGAAAAATCTTATGTATTAATTACAGGTGTGAATCATTCAATCTAATAGGATTCAATGAATCCATTAGATTAGATTGGACCCTAAATTAATTAAAATTTTAATTTAAATAGGTAAGAAACTTGAAATAAAATCAAATGTATAGAGGTGTGCATGATCCAATCAAATCCAATAGAAAATCATATTATTCGTCCCAAGGTCGTAGCTCAGTTGGTAGATGGACGAGCTTGGGACTTGGGCAGTGGCTCGAATCTTATCAATGGTAAAAGCTTCAAAAAAAAATACATAGTCTAGATAGGTGAACAAATAAAGAGTAATGCTACTTTGCCCAAATCTGGTGCCCAAATCTGGTGCCAAAATGACGTGGCAACACTCTCGTCCATTCATTTAGATTGTATTAGATTTGCTTGATTTAAATGAATGGATAAAAGTGTTGCCACATCATTTGGGCACCAGATTTGGGAATCAAATTTTGGCAAAGTATTATTACTCATAAATAAATAGTCAAAAATAAAAATAAAAAAATGATTGAATCAGATTAGATCGCGGATCAAGGCAAATTCTTAAAAATCAAATTCTTGAATAATATCTCTTACATCATAATTGAAAAAATGTGAAAGATACTGCATCTGATCAGCTTTGTTATCCAATTATTGATATCAAAAATCAACTTCTATGAGTGATCTCAGGGTCAACATTAACATAATGGTATCATATAAATAGCACAATAATAAAAATAGGAAGAGATAAAATGAAGAAGGTAATGGTTTTCATTTGGGTTAGTTTGTCCCCCTCAATGGATGGAAAGTGCATTTTGAGTAGGCAAACTCTCCAATCACCATAACCTACTCTGGTTGGTTGGCTAGGAGAGTGATCGAGTTTTGTTTTGTACTGACTACTGAGAAAGATATATATAGAAAAAAAAGTATATTGTTGACTAAACCAGTCTAATTAAAAAAGAAGTGGAGGGATTTTCTCCACGTGTCTAGTAAGGGAAATTGTATGGTCTAAAAGCAAACTTACATATTATTTTAATTGATATATTTTATTATTAACTTGCTTGATATGGTTTAATGGACACAGAAAGAGATATTCTGTCTTGTCGCTTATGTTGTTTTGTTTGTGTTTATCTTTGTGAATAGGGGTTTCATTCAAGATCATCACAGAGAGAATTCACCTGGTTTTTTTTTTGTTTCAATGAAAGAGAGAGCTTCACGTTTATTAGCCGAAAAGAAGAATGAAATTGTACTATAAAAGGAAAGGATTTTGTACATAATTTGTATTTTTATATTAATTTATCATACAAATAATAATAATATTAGTTGTAGTTTCTGTCGTCGCCAACTACACAAGTTACATAATTATATAACATTTTCTTCATGTTTTAGTCCCAAAAAGACAAGTAAAAAAGTGAACATCTAGTCATCTACACTAAAAAAAACTTAATAGTATAGTCTTTTCATTTGTTTTGTTAGTTGTTGATCATTTCTCGATTTTGAATTTGATTCTGAATGACTCTGTCGATCTAACTTCAAGTTGATATACATGAATCAAAAATAAATGGTCGTAACTAATAATTTGTGGGGATATCAAACATCATATCACAATAATAATTGAAAGAAGTAGAAATAATAAAAGCATGTGTGTCTTTTATGTGGATGATATTACAATATTTCCTAAACGAGAAAGAAATTGTAAGTATGCCGACATGAACAAAGAAAACTTTCATTATTTATTTGCTGAGAGAGGAGAGATAGTTGTCACAAAAAAGAACTACTCCATGAAAACTTATATAGGCAGCCGACATAACATTAATATGTCATGAATTCATTATTGGAGATTACTTCAATCTTGATTTTCTAGTTTAATTATGATCTTGTGCTTCAAGAGAGGATAAGATTAACTTATAATTAATAATATAACAACGACATATATATATATATATATTCAAATTTTTGTCCAATATTTTGATATGGAATTAATCATTTGATCAACTTATACACTATAAGTTTTTACTAATCCGTAATGAAAATGAGTTCCAACGAAAATGTTCATGAGAGAGAACTTGTTCCTTAGTAGAAAGTAGGGAATCGAATTCCCTTTCCAACAAAAATTTAATTATTGAATTTATGTGGAACCCACATAATTTGATTTCCAACTGATTTTAGTAACCGTGGTATATATTAATGATCGGGAACTAAGTTCGCTTTCCCTTTTTAGGACAACTTTATAAAAATCAAATGAATGGTCTAGAAGAACCCAAAATATATAGAATTTGGTGTGAACACGTTAAAAAGGAGAGTGGCTTTTTGTGTTGTATACAATATTAATTGTAAGTGGTGGACGAAAGTTGAGCAATAGAATTTGGTTCATATCATATGTATATTTTTTAAGTGCCTAAGTGGGGGTTGTTCCATGTATTTCAGTTTTCATGATTGTTTTACCTAAGAAAAATATTTGCAAGTGTTTGAAATTTTTAGTGGTTTATTAGGAACACATGGAATATATTACAATATCATTGGTAATGCTTTGGTCATCCACTCCATTACTGCCGACTTATATTTCCACTATCATGCATACACACAAAACACAACACAATCATATATATATCAATTTTTTTATTTTTTTATTTTTATTTTTCAATCCTAATTCCTATCCACCATAAACGCAATCGGTTAGAGTAAGGACCCATCACCAATTCGATTTTATTTCGATATGAATCGGTTAGAATGAGGACCCATCACCAATTCAATTTTATTTTGATCTAAATTTATTTTGGTATATAAATAATCAGTCTTTCTATTATCAGTTCGAACTGATAATAAATATATCAGGACGAAGAATCTGGACCACAGATTATAGAGAAGTTTTGACAAGTGCATACACTTTGAGTTTTGAGTTAAAGTATGTACATCCAGTGGTCCACATTCTTCATCTTGATATATTTATTGTCAGTTCGAACTGATAATAGAAAATCTGTAGAAACAATTGCTCTATCCAGGGGTGGACCCACGTGGAGACCAGGTGGGGCCCGTGCCCTACCTCAATTTTTTTTAAAAAAAATTGACTTTGTATATACTTTATATATAAATATCCGTTAATAATTGTTACATCATGTTTTCTTTAGCACAGCTGGTAGTGGTTCATGTTTTTACCCTTTAAAGTTCTTGGTTCAAATCTCATCTCTAGCAAATTCAATTTTATCTTATAATTTTTTACTTCTTATTTATTTTACTATCTTTTCTCAAATTTTCATTTCTTCTAAAACAAAATAATTCATTTCCTTATTTTATATTAAATTATCTATTATTATTTTGAATTTTTATTTTTTCTAATAGTTTTAGTTTGACATACCTAACACGTCCAATCAATAAACCATAAAATCTCAAATTTTACTTTATTGGATTAAAATAGTCAATCTATTATTATAATTCATCTTTTTTTTTCCCTTAGTTTTTTCTTTATTTTATAGTTTTAATTTATTTAGAATCAATAAATCAATAATTTACCAATATATAATTTGAAGAACAAAAAATTTGAAAACATATCTATTAATATTTATTAATAAATATTTTTGTATAAATTTAAATTGAATTCATTATAAATGCCAAAAAAAAAAAAAATTCTTGTTATAAAATTATATTGTAATTTATTCTTTTAATTTTTTTTCATTAATTATGTTGTTTTTCTTGTTATTATTTATTTTTTAACATTTTTTCTTGTTTTTTTTTTTTTTTAATGTAAGATTATTTAATTCATACGAGTAAGTGTTCTATTTGTTTTATTTTATAAAAAAAAAACTCCTTTTTGTTTTAAAAAAAAACTCATTTTACTATGATTTTAATTTTTCAGATATATATATTCAAGTGTCCTATCTGGTTAAAATTCCTGGGTCCGCCACCAGCTCTATCTATATATAAATTTTTAAATCAGTGTGTACTGATATAACTTACATCAATGCGTTGTATATTTGCATGTGGACCACTAGATTTACATGCTTTAACTCAGTGTGTATTTACTTGTTAGTGTTTTTCCATAATCAGTAGCTCACATACAACGTACTGATATAAATTATATCAGTACACACGGACCAGAACCGGACTATAAATATTTTCAATATCTTATACTTAGATATATTATCGATAATAATAATTAATAACTCAACTCAAAAACAGTATAACATTGAGATAATTATCCATCCGAATATATAGATATTAGATACCATGTAAACTATCGAAAATATTTATATAATGCATCGAAGATTTTTCTCGAACATGTGATGACTGATGCCATCCAAGTTCCAGTGCAGTTTTTAAAGTTAAAAGGTGACAACAGGGATGATGTGGTGTAAGAAAATTGGGAACACGTGGGATCTAGAGTGCACAATTGTGTCTTGTATAAAAGTCCAATATAAAAAGTTGTTTGGCCGACATCACTGTACTGTGTACCAATGTCCAAGTGACCACTAAGCTTTTTATTTTTTATTTTTCATCACGTGCGTAACCATCTGTGATCTGTCTACGCTTTATAAAATATAAACCACACGTGATCAATACTTATCCTCTTTCCCTACACTACTTTCCTTTTCAATTTTTTTTTTTTTTTTTCTTTTAATTTTTTTATATTACAACAACTGCCGGGACCCTGCTAGAATTGGACTCTACTAGCACAGCCCGGACTTCTACTCCCATAAATGGGGAGAGGGCACCCACACAAGAGGAGGGACAAAGAATGAGTATATATATATATATATATATATATATATATATATATATATATATATATACATGCATGACGGGCATTTAACCGTGGTGGTGAAGTCTCCCATTAGAGAGTCACACCACATTGGCAAGAGGTTATTGACATATCCATCTTATTTAAAGTTTAGCTTTACCTGAACGTAGTCAACCGTTGTAAGCACGATTTAAACTTTAAAATATATGTAACTCTCACCTTATAAAATGGATTTTATGATTTAATGAGTAAGTGCGACACTTGAAATTGTATCACTAACTTAAAGAGAAAGAGAAGTTTCACAACCATTTTACTGAAAATAAATAAGTTATATTTTTTTTTTCTTATTTATTAAGTTTCTCTTGACATCTACTATTAAAATAATAATTATTATAATAAAATAAAATTATATAAATTATAAAAGTTTGTTTATATATAATTTTTATGGCAACTTTTTTTTTTCTTAGTTGTCCCCCCTTATTTTTTCCGCTACTTAACATATACAGTACATAAATACAGAAATTAACATTTTTTTTTTAATTATAATTTGTGTATCAATATAATTATTATAAACAATTATCAATTATTTACACTAAATTATTGTAATAAACTATCTTAAAGACAAATTATATCTACTAATAAATTGTATTATTAATTTATTACCCCTTTCAAAGCTATTTCCCCCTTTTCCCTCTATATTATCTTATTATAAGACCGTTCAAAATTAAGCTCAACTATTATTTTTCTTTTAGGACTTAAAATCTCTTAAAAAAATAAAAATAAAAATGACTTAGGTCCCTTTTGATTTTCTGCCTAAAGACTGAACATTGTTATTGAAAACCGGATAGTGACTGAAAACTGAAAAACATGTTTGTTATTTTTGTAAGTTAAAAATATCTGAAAATAAATATTTTTACATCTATGCCCTTCTAACTATTATTTGTTATATATTTACATTTTAATATATTAAGGACTACTATAATAAGTAATTTAATAATTCTAAAATAAAATTATTTAGTTATTAATAATATTTTAAATTTATCTAGTTTTATTGTTCTTATATTTTGTTGTAAATTTCATTGGTCTGTTTTTTTTTTTGCTTTCCAGTCTAGTTTATTACTGTTCTTCAATTTTTTGTTTTCATGTAAATAAACTAAATGTTCCAAGTTTCATTATTGCTTCATTACCGTTCTCCAATTTTTTGCTTTCATTTTAATTAGTTGGGTATAAAATAGTTATTAAAATAGTTATTGTTGTTGTCATGCATAAATCAATTTCCCTTAACATGTTTAACTCATCTCAAAAATTTCAATTCAGCCTACGAAATCAATTCCCCTCCGATATGCCTTACGGGAGATCAAGTTGGCCACTCAATTATTACAATACAATTTACTGCTAGATTAGTGACAAAATACAAAATTGAAAATAAGTTAGATTAGTGGGGATAGTTCTAGAATAAAAAATTGTTTTAAATTTCAGTGTTTTTTTATTAAGTGAAAAGTGAAAAATTTTCACTTTTATAAAAAAGTGATTTTAGGTGTACTTTCAAAAGTCAAGGCAATCCCACCACTGGTATGGCTAGTGGTATAAAATACAAAATTCAAGATTAAAGATGTGATGTCGCAAACAGTGATTTTTCAGGGCACCATAATGGGTAGGTTGCCGTGGAGGAACAATCTTTCAAAACAATCCCATAAAATCAGGAAACGATAAAGGAAGTGGAAATTGTACATATTCAAAATTTTGGAAATCCCGTAATTTATGTGGAAGATAAAAATGGTAGCATTCAATTATCTTCACATTTATTTGAATTAAATGTGATTGATACTTACGAAGTGAATCAGGAAACAGCCAATTTTAAAGTTGACAAATTTAGGTTTCAAGAAGTTGACCCATCTGTGAAGGGCGGTTTTCGGTGATGACCAACACATTTAATGCACTTGTAGAAGATCAGAATCTAATCGAGAGTCAAACAGCTGAACAATCTCTTAATTAAGATGCATGAATTAATGTTAATATCTCAAATGACTTGATTACCAAGTATTTAAATTTGGAAGATAATAAATTAATAATGAAAATCCTCAATGTTCTCTATAGAATATCTATATTAATAACAGAGTGATTCTTGACAATCCAATGACTATAAGTGATTGGCAAGTTTTGGATGGGATTTCAAGAGATAAAAGAGGAAATATTAATTTGAAGAATATATCAGAAGACCAAGATATTCATGCTTCAAATTCTAATCATGGTTCAGAAGATCCCGTGTTTGACAATAATTGGATTCCTGTGGTGACCAAATCAAAAAGAAAAGTGAAGTTAATTTGTAAGATTTTTTCTAGTTCCAAGTCTCAAATGAATATAGGAAGTTCTAAGCGCCTCCATGTAGTTGAGACTAATATTCCTACTGATTATGTGGCTTCAGCGGCCCAAACAGAATTAAGCCTTGTTGCTAATTGGGCCGCACATGTTGAAGCATAAAGGAATGATTCCGCTGGTTTAATTAATTAGGTTTTTTTTTTTTTTTGTATTCTGTTAAGGCATACGTGACTTTTTAGATTAATGTGTTTTGAGAGAAAAAAAAAATGATTTTAGGTGTACTAGCACATTAAGTGTCATTATAATCAATATGCATAAATTAATTTGATTGAGATAATGCATAAATTAATTTATCAAGCATTATCTCATTTGTATGGGCTACATTAATTTCTTCAATATCTCACAAAATCGTGGTGTGTGAGCTGTTCTCATGAAAATGATGTCAAGTTGCTTGCATGCATTGACGCATTATTTATTTGTATTAATGTCAAAACAAGTATATATTTAACAGCTGATTAAAATATGTTTAATTAATTAAATATTATATAATCAACAATAATTAATTAAATAAGCTGATGTTCATAAAAATGGTTAGGAATATAGGATAGATAGTTCCATAATCTTTTAGCTTGTTTTATTTGACTTTTTGTAAAAGTACCTATATATGGGAATAAAATATGGGAATATATATAATATATATTAAAAAAAAAAAAAAAAAAAAAATCAATGTATTGAAGAACCTTTATCTAGAAATACTCCTAAATCCTAATAGAACATTCAAATTTGAAACAAATACATCCTTCAAAAAAAAAAAAAAAAAAAAAAAAAACAAATGCAACAGATAAATTTGGATAATTATTGTCTTTGAGATTTTGGTAGTAGTGTCCCCCTTGTTTTTTTTTCTACTTTTATTATGTAAATATTAAATTAAAGATGTTGCAATCTAAACATGAGACATCTTTGTGTTGTACAAAAGCTAAAACTATGTTAAATCACGTGAAGGGCAACTTTGTCACATCAAATTCAATATGTCTACAACTACAAGTTTGTGCCTTCACGCACTCACTATGGTCTATGGCCCATAATTAAATCACAAACTTTTTAGAACAATTAATGGTAGAGAAAAAGAAAGATTCATCAAACACATTTATGAAATGTTCAAAATTTTATATTTATTTTTTGAAATATATAAAAAGTGTATATTGATATTAAATAAATATTGAATTTTTATAAAAGTTCTCTTTTGACTCTTCAAAATTAGTGGATGCATGCTTTTTATTTATTTATTATTATTTATAGAAAATTGGTGGATCCGTACTTGGATAGAATATTTCAATTAATCAAAAGGTTTTGGGAAATTTTCTGTAAGTTTTGATTGAAACAAATAGATATACTTATTAAGATTAAAAAAATTAGTCATTTAAAATAATATTAATACTAGACAACCCAAGTGAGTTGATCATTCACCGCATCATCTCTTGTTTGTACAAGTATTTTTTTGTCCTTACTCACTACTATTCTAGATACGTCGTGGTACGGGATTATTTGGACTACACGATCCAACCAAATTATAGAGCAAGATTTGATAAGTAATAGTCAACAAATTGGAATTCATTTATCAACTGACTTTTTTCTTCCATTTGAACTAATTTCGATAATTCTTTTAGTTGCTTTGATAGGTGTAATTGCCGTAGCTCGTCAGTAAAAAATCTTTATAACTAGCAATAGCAATCCAAATTCAACTTTTCTATGTTATCACATCTATTTTCCTTCAATTCTATTTGAATAACTTACTTATCATATCATTTGAGTTAATTTTTTAGGTTGTATAATATTACTCTTAAAATAAAGAAAAAGAGAAAAACACTTTCATAGAATAGTTCTTAAAACGTTTATTTACTTTTAACTATTTACGAACGAAAAATATGTTGATAGATGTTGTTTTCATTTTTCTAAAATGAAAAACAACTCACTACTCTTCAAACTTTAATTAAATCAATACCCAAATATATTTTATATGCCGATGATCAGAAACCTTGTAGATTGAACTAGATAATATATAAAAAAAAATGCAAGCTAGTAAACTGGAAAAAACCAATTACCCTATCTTTTTCGTGTTTTCGAGTTATGATCAGGCCGTGCATGCAAATTGCAATGTTGCGTTGAATACTAAAAATAACATGAAGTAGAGCATTTTCATATTCACCCGAAGTTGTAGTTTGACCTAATATAGTAATCAAATTCAATGATTTAAAATTGAAGCAGTGAAACTTACAAGAGTAGATCGATATCGATATTGTACAAGTGTGTGAAATTGAATCAATACAATCAAACTTGTACGTAATCACTAACTTGGTGCCGACAAGTAATAGTGTTCAAAAAGTTGTACTCAAGGGTTGTGTGTTGTCAACTCATTTTCACTTCATCGATCATCATCATCACTTCATCAGCCACCTTCATGTCCATGTGGAACCACATCCACATGTCTTATTTTTCAGCTCAAAAACCAGCCCACAGAGAATATTAGTCGAGAAAAAAGAGAAGAAAAAGAAATGCATTATGCATCGAAATCGGACTCCAATGGAGGTCTTTCATTTCCATCAATGAAGGATTTTGAAAAGAACAAAAAAACTAACAGTTGTACAAACGTAATAAAAGAAGGGAATGGGAGTATTTTAGTTCTTTAATGCCATTTAAACTAAAATTACTAAAATGATGATACTTTCAAAATTCAACATAAAAAAAATGTTATTTGATACTATTTCCACGATATGATATTATATTGAAAACCATTGAACTAAGAAATTTGAAAAAAAAAAAATAATATACCGAAGAATATATGAAATTTCAACGCGTTAATAATATTATTGTTTCTTAGTCGTAACATTGTACATAGATGTGAATCGTATTGAAAACCATTGAATTAAGAGATTTGAAATTAAAATATAATAATATATCGAAGAAAATATGAGGTTCCGCAACACGTTAATAATATTTTTGTTTCTTGATCGTAATATTGTAGATGTGAAATCTCAATTCGTATCATATTGAAAATCATTGAAATGATAGATTTGAAATGAAAATATAATAATATATATCGAAGAAAATATGAGATTCAATGTGTTCATAATACATGTACTTCATGATTATTATAATATTGTAGATATGAAATCACAATCGGACCGCGACATCAACGGTACAATCATAGACAAACATGGTGTTGATTATTGGTTCAAAAGAAAATCGTATGTTTTGGCATAAAACTTTTAAAAGGGACCACTAAGAGCACCAATCAAAGATGTGAACTGATGAATTAAAATCATTTGTGGATAGAATGTGTTGCAGACAAATCATGTGTGCTAATAAAATTCTTTACAGGTATATTCTTCGGGCCCTTAATTTTGCACTAAGAAAAGGCATTGCCTAGTCACTAGTGTGTGTGTTTTGTCACAACAATTCTAAATTTCTAAGGACTTGTTAAAAAAAAAAATAGTACAAAAGTCTATGTCGACTACTCGACCAGTGTTTGTGTACAAGTTTTACAAGTAATTACCTTTTTCATTAATGCAGGCTACACTTAGAACTTTAACATTTAATTATTAAAAATCAGCACTAAAAAAAATGATTTTCTATTAACTCTTTTGACCAATTTATTAAAGCTAAAGGCCCAAAAAAAATAAATTATAAATTCTTGTATCAGATTCATGTTCAGCTAATAACATATACCTACATTTTCCAACCTTACAAAGATCGCGGCTCCAGTCTATATATATACATTTGAATTCCGATATCGAACAGGTCAAGATCTGTCGAGATCTAACAAAAACTCTAGTGAACATGCATGAATGCTAAAAGCAATTATCAAACACAAATACTTCAAGAAAATCGTCTGAAAAAGCAACAAGAGTTGCGTCACTAATGAAATATTGATGATGAAAAATTAAGTGGAAAGCAGCTAGCGAAGCTGCCAACGAAAATGTTGAGAGTTGTACACCGATAATGGGATGCAGATAGATAATCAATGCTTCATTAAAAACCACGTTTGTTTTAAAGCACATATATATGGACTTGAGCAAACTTTAAAGGCGACGTGCATTTCTAAAACTGTAACTAACGATTAAGATTTAACGTCTGAACATATTAAAAGTGTGAATTTATACATAGAAAGATATTTCTAGATTATTTTCTAGTGTGGTTTGGTCACCTCCTACTCACGGAAGTTCTGCGACAGTGACTAAAACTAAATAATGTCCGCAACAGCAGCGCCTAACAAGACAGAAGATGCCCGCAAAAATTTTTCTAGCATTCATAAGCTCCCTCGTGGCAACAGTCTTCAATTTACTATATTTTCTTACTAATTATTACAATTTTCTTATCCGTTGAATACACACTTCAAGAAATTTCGGTGACAAATAGTCTGCGTTGTATTTGACTATTCGTCCCCAGCATACACATCAATGAAATTGTAAATTTGAGTCTAGTTTCTACACTTTGATCTCTAAATCCTTAATATATATATATATATATTTTTTTCAAAATTTTAAAGTTAGTTGTGTTGGGCTTTATTATAGAGAAGCCCAATAACTTAGTGGGCTACTTGTTATCTTTTTGGTCTATAGACAAAGATTGTATATTGTTTACAAAAATATGTACTCAGAAAATTTGGTGGGGTGCACTTAGCATATTACTCCTCCAAATTTACGAAAAACCTACTATGCATCCGTCCAATGAGTGCATGCCATATGGCAAGGAAAACCGATTTTCCTGTAGAGGAAACTGGAATTAATTTCCTGCAGGCTGCAGCTCGAAACAAACAAAAAAGGACAAATCAACCATAAAATATAAAATCTTATTACCAATCTCATACTCAATTTTATTTATTTATTGGAATTTATTAATTAAAAAGAAAAATAAACAAATATGCTGTGTCAGAGGGAACATAAATGAATACTAATCTTATAATACTTAGCTATCAAATATGGAAAACTTGGTCAAGATACATGGATTTTCCTCTTTTCATATGTATATAGACTATAGTCAATACAAATAATACAAGCAGATAGTGTTTTTATTACAAAAGACAAACTGATGAACATTGCATGGCTGATCAAGCTCAACAAACCCAAATGAAAAATAATAATAATAAACCTAGATATAAAATCTTGACAAATCACCTAATAAGCATTAACATAATGCTTTGATCTTATTTGTATATAATATATCACCAGAGATGATTTGATTGATTCCATGATTTTGATCAAATCTTGGGAGCAATTAAATACTCTGTCAAATCCTGAAGATTTCACCTGGAAATTAAAGTAATTAAGAGTTTCGGGTGGTACAGACAAAAATCTAAACTACCCGTATCATCTTATGTCTTGAAATGATAAACATTACGAGTTACGGTCTTTAATTATTCCGAAACTTCTTTTACCTTCCAAAATTTACAGAAAACTGGGGACTAGAGGAGATGAGCAAGCTGGAATGTTCCAGGGAAAGCAGCTCATAGGATCCTGACCAAATGATGCAACTCTGAACATTTGTGGGAAATAATCATCTTCAATTCTTACTCTCTTCATAGCTCGGCTGCCTTCTCCGGATTCTATTTTGTAGTTTCTGTCGCGATCAGCATCTGAATCTGATTCAAATTCCTTTGCATTCGATTCGGAATCCTCCGAGAGGGGAGGCAGTGATGTGGGAGGAGAATAAACAGGCTTATTGCTGCCTCTTGCAGTAGCTTTTGTGAGGGTATTATTACTGGTCTTGATCCTATTTACGTCAGAAATTCTATCGAGAAATCTTCCTTGTGCTTCGATTTTAAGCTTCAAGCTTCTCTGAACCTTCCGTATAAAGCCAAAATGAGTATATCGATAAACAAGATAAATCTTCAATATAAAAAATTTATCACGTCATCATATACTTCATATTTTCGTATGTATATATATATATATATTTTTTTTCTTTCAAAAAACTACCAATCATAGTGAATTTTGTGTGACTATTTAGGTACCTCAAGTTGATCACACAATCGCTTTTCAACTTCCATTTGCATTTGTAAGGCTTCGTGGAGTTGAGCAGCACTGTAATTACATAACGTCATGAAATCGATTAAATAATGTTTCGTGTAGAAAAATATGAAGTTGAAGAAGTCTTCAAAAAAAAATTAAATTAAAGTACACTCCAGGGTGGTGATGATATACTTACGATGTTGTACCAAAATTAGGCAAAATCTCTGAAATGTTTCTCCTCTCAAACTTGCCTCCTGCAATTCAATAAACAGCATATCTTTTCTGTTTTCTTCTCTTTTTTCTTGAAATTGTAATCATCAATGAAGAAAATTTTAAGTTCATCAAAGTCTAATAATTAAAACTTACTAGTAGCTGATTCTGGTATAAATTTTGAGATCCTGTACTTCTGAAGAAACAAGCAAGAGAAAAAAGTTGATCAGATTATTATTATGATCAAGTCATACATACTGAGTCACGATAAGTAATTCTTAACCATGATATCCCCCTTTTAGTTAAATTTTGGACATCCTAACCGGAGAATGACTGCGTACATGCATGCTTTCACATAGCATGACATAGAGAGAGAGAGAGAGAGAGTACCTGCAAGTGACTTTTGACATGGTAAATCGTCAGTCTAGGAATGTTCATAGCCTTCAAAATTCCCTTTGGTGTAGCTCCTGAAAAACAAAACAAAAACAAACCATGATCATGATCGTAATCAGTGATCAAACGGTCCACAAAGCTGCATGATGATCAACATATTATCGACTTACGATCAGGACCACCGAGCTGATTAACAGCCTCTTCGAAGCGATCATGGAGCTCTTGCGTCCAGCGCAAGCGTTCTTTGGCAGAGCCATCTGATCGGCTACAACCCATTTGATCAGAGAATCAGGCAAGCAAGTAGATAAGGGTGTATATGAGCAAATTTGGGTTCCTTGAAGAGATAATTATAGAAAGAATAATAACAACCAAAGACAAATTAAATACAGTTGTGAATAAAAATAAATATTCAAGGGTGTCGATGAGCACTAAGAATTCTTTTTGTATAGAATTAGATACTATTTAATGTCGCTAACTACCGGAGTTTACCAAGATTTTCCAGAGTCCAAACCATATCAAACTCAATCTATATTTCTCTCTATTCTTCAAAAAAAAAAAAAAAAAACAAAAAAAAACCATTTGCGAGGAAATCCAATCTTTTCAAGCCCCTAATGTGTCCAAGAAGATAAGAGAGTTCCTTTTAACATTTCACTATCCCAACAAGTCAATTCCTATTATTATTATCTCTTCCGGGTACATTAATCTTTCTACGTAATGTCTATGTGTGTGTGTTTTGTGGTTGGACATCAGAATATCAGTTTAGGTGACAAAATCTACTCGAGTTTGATGTGGGTTTTGAAGATCTTTTTTACATTATTAAAACTTCTGAAACGATCGAAAAAAAACGATTTATAAATATCGTACAGATCATGGAATGATATAATTTATCAAATGACAGTTTTTAATTGAACAGACACAAAGGGTGAAGGGTCACAGTTTGTTCTGTATACAATCGAATTGATAACATGAACATGAGTACATGACCTAGCTCTCCCAGAATTCCAGATCGAGCTTCGATCGAACAATTGATAAGAAAGATTGACAATAGAAATCAACCATGAAAATATTATCATGAATTGTCACAACATAACAAATTCTAACAATACATAAGTTAAAACATTTAAGCAAGAATCTCAGGAGGGAAGGAGCCCTTAAAAGCAATCTGTTATAAACAAACGACGCATTAAATTCGTTACAGAAACTTAATAATAATGACTTTTGAAAGGTGACATTTCTATACTATGTCAGCAACTGAAACAATGCTGTTCAAAGCACTCCCTTTGGTTTCGGTAAGCGCTACTGCCTGCCTCTCTTCATGCTGCAGGAAGGGCATTTGTATTGCTTGATACTCTCAGCCTTGGCGGGTGTTATCTTCACACATTTCCCATGGAACCACCTCTCGCAGATGTCACACCCGATCCAAAACTCATCTGCATTGTAGTTCCCACCACAGCTCCCACATAGGGTTTCACTATGTTCGTCTTCCTCGTCCTCAAAGTTCTCATCAGCAAGCTTTGGGGTGCTTTTCACTTGGCCATCATTTGATCTCTACACAGATGAAGAACACAGCCGATGGATACAGAAATAAGGACACAGGAATGGTCAAAAACAGTAAAACGGGCAGATTAAAATTTAAAAGTAGGGACAGATTCTTCCCGTCTCAGGAAGCCAACATTAGGAAATGTGTGCTTCCTCTACAACCCTCAATCATTCTCCTACAAGCATTTCTAAAAGAACATGACAATTGCACACCAACAATGTTGTGCGCCTCACAATTTTCAATAGACTTTTAATCAGGATTTTACTAGCAACAAAAGAGAACCTAAGATTAAATCAAAGAATGCATCATACAAGATTGACACTTCAAACCTCATAGACATAAAAAAATTAAGAAGTTTCAAACATTTAATCCCTCAAACCTTAGCGCTGCCCCGAGACTTGCTACCACTATCCACACTGGGCTTATCTTTTATGGGCTTCCTTTCTGTTACAACTTCAAACACGGTGGGCAGATCATTGATCAAGCTAAATAGACGTTTCCTGCCAAGCAAAACTCACATAAGCGCTAAACAATATCGGTCTCAAGGAAACAACTTCTGCTAATTAGTTCAATGAAGCATAAAGGAAACATGAATAGAAGTATCAAATAATATGAATATGATGATTTTCTTGGTCTGACAAACTACATCTGACATAAAAAAAAAAAGTATGCAAACAATTCTTCCACTCTCCAGTGACCCTATGTAGAATTGCCACTCATGACCCAACTGAACTGCAAGCCTCAAAGCACCACTAATGGCAATGTAAGGGGAAAAAAAAAAAAACTACAAGCTGTGATGCAGTGAATTTAATCGAACTCATTGGTATGCATTTTTTCGGACTCCCAGTCACTAGTACTCAATAATATTACAAATGTTGAAACCAAAGGAACAGATGAAAGGTATAAACAGAACAGCTCATTACATTATCAATTAGAGGCCCCAAAGGGTACAAATACAGCGAAATCTTCAACAACCCTAACAGACTTTTCCCCAATTCATCACCAAAACTGGAGAAAATTTACCGAAGGAAAAATCTTCTGCAAGGACGTTGAAAAGGGGGAAAAGGAGAAGAATAGTATTTAGGGAAGCAAGAAGACATGACACCGTAGGCTTCATAATCAAATCAGGTCAAAAGTAGAAAGGGAAATCAACTTAATTCATGGCAACAACAGAGAGACAAAAGTTAGATATTCAAGATATACATAAACAAAAACTATTCTATGGCAAATTTATCTGCTCTAATCTTTCTTAACTCAGACTGCTTACATAACAATCTCCCATAGACCGCCAAATATCAATAAAACAGCCAAAAGACAATACAATTCATATAAAAATACAAAGATAAAATATAATCCCAACAGTTCAATGAAAGAATTACGAAGTCACCAAAAATTATTAATGTTAGATCACAGTGAACTAAAAAAATTCTAATTTACAAGCATGCAAAGCAGCAAGAAAGAGAGGCAATGTACCTTTCATTGCGGTTAAGACGAGCTCCAAGATAGAAAGCCACAGAAAGCAACCACGAATCAGTGTGCACTGCAACTAGAGATAACCAGTCCTTGCGGTTCATGCCATCTCTGGCAAAATTAATCCCAAGCGCTGGCTCGGGAAGCTCCGGCGGAACTTCCTCCGCCGGCAGGGTCACTTCCCACGATTCATTCGGGTGTCCATACAAGCACAAATTTTCCTTATCTAAACCAAACCCCAAAAGAAAGAATTATAGTAACTTCTACACCTTTTTTTTTTTAAATTTCAATATTGTTATTAGTATGCAATTTTTTCTCTACTGATTCAACGTTCATTTACAATTTTGAGTCAAAATTTCAAATTTTCCGTGCAACAAAATAAACAGAGCAAAAAATAAGAATGCAAAAATAAATAGTTCAAATTCAGCGCTAAAACCGAACAAATTCACAAAAAGTAACCTAATTTAACAGCGAAAACAATAAACTAAATAGAATTTCATATCAATAAGAAAACACAAGTCCGATCTACAATAACAGGTTACCTGGATCGCAGAGTCCATAGAATTCATCGACATCTGAGAGGATTTAACGGAAACAATAAATCACGCCGCGAGTCGCATAAACTAATAGAGAGATAAAAAATAAAAATTCAGAGAGTAGAGAGAATGAAGTTACCGTAAGTTAACGCACGGACAACGCCGGCTCTTCTAGAACAGTAATCTTTGAAGATCTCCTCTACGGTTCGTGGACTCGAAGCCATTTCCATGGCCAATTAGAGATCTAAAAAAAGTAACTTGAGATGTGAATCGGATTTATCGGAGAGTTTCGAACTGAAGAGAAGGTACGGTGAGACCATACACAGGAGGGACGAAGGAGATTGAAAAAAAAAAAAAAAAATTGTTTTTTTTGTAGTTGTAAACGTGAAAATAGCGAAAGACTCAAAACAGTGTGTGTAATTAACGCTACTTTGGTAATTTGTTTTTATTTTGACGCTCCTTTGTTTTGCTAGTGGCACACCACTTCGCTGCTAAAACTGGATCTGTTAGGCTACTTTGGAGTGTTAGAAGTAAATATGAGAGTGGAAAACTCATTTGAGTTTCACTGACTTTTTAAAAACGTCACTCCTGTTGTCTTAATATTACGTAAATACCCTGTACCCCTCTTTCAGTTTAGTTTAGATTATTTTATTTTTTATATATTTAACAAACAAAACCGATTCTCTAAATATCTTTATTTTTTTTATTTTTTATTTTTTAATTTTGGCCGGCATCTATCTATCCACTGTTTAGACCAAATATTTTTTTTTGAAGCTTTTTGTCATCGGTAGAATTCAAGCCGCTGACTTGAAAGTCATTTATCCAAACCCCGACTCGTCTATTTACTAGTTGAGTTATGTCTTTGAGGGAAAAAAAAAAAAAAAAATCATATATAAATACACATTACTTATAATATGATCCTACTAAATTGATATCTTAATACAAAAATGAGATAGCTAACATTACTCTCTCGTATATAAACCGGACTAGAAAGTTCTATGAATAAAAGCTTGTATTCAATGTCATTGTTTTAACTATTAAATCACATTCATTCAATTCAATCATGTTCATATATAGTCTAATAAGTCTTTCACTCGTATACCCAAATCAAACGAACGATTTGTATGTTTTCCTTGCGGGACGAAGCCAGGAGATCAAACAAACAATTTGCATGTTTTCCTTGTGGGACGAAGCCAGGAGCTCAGGCATAGTTCATCATCTTCTATACCCCAATCAAACCAACGATTTGCACGTAGAGTTACTCCACAGTTAAGAGTACTTGCAAACTTAAATTCAGTAACAGTTAAGAGTATTTGCAAACTTAAATTCGTATAAAATCATGATTGTATGTAGAATCCAGAAGATAAAATTGAAATGAAGTTATGTTTAAGCATTGCCAGTCTCAACTCTCATGATCATTTTAAAATGTCTCATGGAAGTAACGGATAGCATTTCCCAGTCTATAAGGATGCTGCTGTGTACATCTCACCGAAACCGAAGAGGGGGAATATGGTATCTTTGTAACAATAATAGTCGGGCAAGTTTAACTCTCAGAGAACAGAAACACATAAAATAATTTATAACTCTAAATAGATTAATCCACAATTCAGCAACATATAAACTTCTCTTTCCAGAAGAAACAAAAAAACCAGTAAAGAAACCGAAAAGCAAGCTTACAAGAGTTAAGATGATGGCAGGGAGAGCTGCCATCAATTTTTACGAAGATGGTATTAATCTTTTAAGGCCGGTTTTCTGCTCTGTAGTGAGTTTGGAAGGGAACTTGATGTTGAACTTAATTCTCAAGTTACCCCTTTTGGAAGGTTCCTTGGGGATAGGCATTCCTTCTCCTTTAACAACTTCTTCATAGGTGGGGCTGATGACGGAGTTGACGGAAACCGTCAGATTTCGTCCGTCAAGTGTTGTCAGCTGCACCGTGTAGCCGGTTAGAGCTTCCACCAGAGGTACCTTTTGGGTGACAATAAGATCATTGCCGTCCCTCTTGAAGACACTGTGAGGCTTCTCATCAATAATGAAGACAAGATCTGAGGGTATAACATTGCGCTGTTCGTTCCCCTTCTCTGGAAAAGTGATCTTTGTTCCTTTCTTCCACCCTGGCTTCACTTCAATGGTAAGAATTTCCTCCACGGTGGTGGGTCTCCTGTGCAAGAAAGTAACACAGAGTAAAACACACAGGATCAAAGAATCATGAAAAATTTGTACACACAAATATCTAACTTGCATATCGCTGAATCTTGAATTCTGTATGTCAACCTATTCAAAATAATGAATAAGCACAAGTGAGTTTTTTTTAAATAAATTTAAAATTAAAAAAATTAAAAAAATAAAAGATTGGGGAAATGTTGAACAATATCGTTACAGAAAATCCTTCTCCACAACACTTCACTCGAGTAAATTCCTCCTACTTTTTAGTGAGTTTGGAGTGGTTATTAACCTTAAAAGTTCCTAAACACAACAAAAACTAGGAGCAACAGTTGCTTCTCCATTCTATGACATGCCTCAGACAAATTCTAAATAACATTATACAAGGGAGATTTCATCTGCTGCCCAGAACCCAACAAAAGTGACATAATTTGGACATTGATGGCAGCTAAAAATTGATGGGAACTATAGGTCCAGTCCTGGAATTGTTAAGATACTCTAATGAAATCTATTGGGTCTCTCTGTGTCATCACACCAAAAAGGTAAAAAAAATGAGCTTGTGATTGGTTATTATAAGAAAACAAGGGCAATCAGTACATAATCTAAGAGGAAAAGACAATGCACATGGACTGCATACATCTACACCTACTTTTGATCAGTCCATACAATAATGCAGGAATGTACTTACAAGCACGTATCATATAGTCTCTTCAATAACTGGTATTATACTATTACACAACCAAGTCCAACCCATCAAAGTAGGAGAACTAAATTTTGACATGAAAATTTCATTATGCTTCATAGTTACAGAAGTAATTCATGTAACACAAATTGCACCTCGTTTTGCACATCGTAAAACATGACATCAGAAAAAGTAATGCAGAACACCACTGTATAATGAGATGCAGCATTTTGTCACCAAAGTATCAAAACCACAAAAAATATTGTAACATATCTAATTATGCTGTACATACAGTAACCTAATCTTCAGAAACATATGTTATCTAGGATTTACTTGTGGTGGCACTTTCCAGCAGTGAAAATTGCTTTTGGTGTAAGATGTGTAAAATATGCATCACAGCCTACATAAAAGCAAGGAGACCATAGGACCAACATTACATTACAGCAACCGTATTTCAAAATTTTAACCATGGTTCACATCAGATTATGTAAATAAGTTAGCACCAACAAAAAAATGTGCATGAAGAAATACAAAGAAACTACTACAGAAGAAAATCATTAGATAGTAGCTAATGATAATAATAATTATAAGTCTATAACTAATAAAATCACAAGCATTTCCATCATTTAAGTCGCTGAACTGCATCTTATCAGTTGTGTTGTTAGGGGGTTTCTCCCACATTAGTTGAAGTCAAGACTAGTATGTGGTATAAATAAGTAAAGGCTAGCCTTAACCCCACGAGGGCCCTTTTAAGGAAAAAATCATGAGGCCCAATGGGCCAGAGTGGACAATACCTCGTGGGTAGCAACTTCATGCGTACACAGGCAAAATTTTGGTCTTAAGAGAAAAAAACAAATACACTAGTGAATTCCTAGACTGACACATGTCCTTGTTTTTTTTAACTTTAATTGCAAAAATGCCATCATCCTTAATCATTAAGCAATTAAACACTTAAGGGAAAAAAACAAATACACTAGCGAGTTCCTACACTGACACATGTCCTTGTTTTTTTTACTGTAATTGCAAAAATGCCATAATCCTAAATCATAAATGTCCCCTTGCTTTCATGGTTTTTACTGGATTGCCATTCAAGTCCATTTGAATGGAAGCGATTGATACACACGCCTGAGGGCAACAAGTGTATCAAGCACCGCTCAACACTTAAAGAAAAACTTAAATGCTATCATTTTCCAATAAAAAACAGCTATTTAGTAGGAAAAAAAACTTCTCAGTAGGTATGCAAAAAAATCTAACCAGGTGGCTCTCATTGACAAACTTTGTAGCTATACCAAAAAAATAGATGACATGAATATTCTTTGCTGAAAAGACAAGAAGAGAAACCAAAATTCTTTACTTTCCAAACCTTTCAAATCTTAACAAGAAGAGACACTGTAGATCAATTTTATATCAGGCCAAGCTCAATATAAAAGCCCTCTAGAGCTTTTGCAAAACAGACCAAATTACACTTTTGCTGTCTAAGTTCAAACATGCGTACAGCATATACACCACTAGAATACGATAAATAATACATCTAAACTAAGTAACTAACAAGACTGCAACAATTGTTAACTCCAGTAACACAACTGAGTCCAGATTTCCCAATTATAAACTTACCTTTTTCAATAAAGGTGTACATCATTGACAAAATTACTAGTTTGGAAAGTAAAACAAAGACAATCTTGTTAACCAACTATGTCTTAAACTTCGAATAGATGAGCTTTAAGCTTTCCATGTATACACAACACAATGCAGGGCCAGAAAACAAAACGTTTAAATTACCAAAATACAGTATTCAAATTCAAATTCTCGTGTGAAACAAATAAACTAGCAAGTTCAGATTTTTAAGCTTCAACAGTTTAACTAATCATCAAACACGAAACAAAATTGAATCGACACCGAAGAAAGCTTACCCACTAGAATCAATAACATCCCTCGAAATCTTCATCTTCTTGGTGGTCCCCTTATACAATTCCTCCAAACTACACGGCAGCGTCCGCTCTATCGCCGCCGCCTTCCGCGGCACGCTTGCAGACGCGAAGATATCTTCGTACATACCCCTCGGGAACCCGGACGCGCTGGCGCGTGCGCCGCCCATGTCCCCCATCCCTCCGCCGAATGGGCTAGAGAACCCGAAGAACTCAGAAAATATGTCCTCAGGGTTCCTCGTGTTGAACCTAAACGTCGTAGACCCGCCGCCCGGCACGCCGGAGAACCCACCATGACCGCCCGGCGGCGGCACCTGACTCTTTAAACCCTCCTCTCCGTACTGATCGTACACCGCTCTTTTCTGTGGATCACTCAAAACCTGCAAATTAAATTAGAAACCAAAAAAAACTTTAAAAATTGACAATACTGCACCGCTTTGGAAACCGAAAATAGAAAGAAAACTAAGAAAGATACGATTTTAATTTTTAATTTTAACTTTTCGAGGAGAAATTAGTGTGTGTATACGTCGTAGGCTTCAGAGATTTGCTTGAATTTTGCCTCTGCATCTTTTTTGTTGTTAGGGTTCTTGTCAGGATGCCATTTCATCGCCAGTTTCCTGTACGCTTTCTTCAAATCCTCATCCTTGGCGCTGCGGTCTACTTGAAGAACTTTGTAATAATCCACGCCCATCTGTGCGTCGTCGTTTTGCCTCGTCCGCTTACCCGTGGTGGTTGTTTATATCTATATATATTTATATATATCTGTATATATAGATTTTTCTCAGAGAAAGAGAAAGAGAAAGATAGAAGAGTTTCGCTTCAGTTGAGTTTAATGGCCGGAGATTTTAATCTCCGATACTGCTGACTGATTATCTATTATAAATACAACCACAACTTTTAATTGGGCCCAGCCCATCTTTACAACTTAATGGGCCACTGGGCCCAAAATCGGCCCACACTTTATATAATTAGAGTTGCAATATTTATAACCCTTCAAAAACGGTTTATACATTCTAGATTAGTACAATTTTAAAATTTCAATATTATCCTTATTAAAATAATTAAATAGTTTGTAAGTACACCCATATATTATTTTCTATTTTTTAAGATAATTTTCATCAGATTATTTCCTATTATTTGTTTTATTTTCACTTTTATTGTCTAACCTTTTTTATTTTCTCAAACCCTATCTTAAATACTAATTTCAAATACAAATTGAAATTGTATTTGAGTTGTAGCACCGGTTGGAAAATAAACACGGATTTGGAAGTCTCTAGAAATCAGCCTATTCTGATAAAGAGGAAATAAAAAAATCTATATTGTTTTTCTCTAACTATACTCTGTTTTTATTTATTTATTATTATTTATTTATTTATTTATTATTATTATTATTATTATTTTCTCTCTATGTGTGTGCTAGTGTGCTACACACACCGGAAACACATAAATAACAAAAAACATTGATTTTTTTTTTTTTTGCTTTGTCTTTCACATATGCACACACCTGTATATACTGGGTTGCACAAACATCTGTATATTCTTGGTTTCTTTTAAAAATAAATAAATAAAATTTACAAGCTTACAGCTATCGTTCTTTGGCAGCAAAGGCAATTGCTTTTTTTTTTTTTTTTTTTTTTTAATCTACCGCTTGTAAATAAAATTAGGTCAAAATCTAACTCATTTGGGTCTAAATTATGTATCTAAGAGTTGTAATTTTATTTTTTAAACAATAAATAAAATAACAAAATTTTAAATATTCGTAAATTTTATTAGATAATAAAATAGGTGTAGGTGGGGTGCAGTTATAAAAATACAATATAATATAAATAAAAATAGTATTTTTGCCATTGAGTGAGGTTTATTTACAAACTAGAGTTTGTTTTTTTTTTTTTTTTAATTTTTTTTTTTTTTTAATAAAGTGTGCATATGAGTTATGAGAAGGGTGTATATACAATTTATAAGGAGTGCAAATATTGTCACTCATATAATTATTACTCTTAACTCGAAATTTAGGGGAGAAAAACAAGAGTTGAACTCACGAGTCACGATCTCAATAATGTAAGTATGAGGTGTATACTAGAAAAACCAACGTATTATTGTCATGCTAGAAACAAGTTAATTACTAGATCTGTTTCAAAGTTTTTTTATTTTTTTTTAGAGGGATGAAACTAGTTCAAAGTTTTGATGAAATATGATTATATTTAACTACAATGTGATATGGATAGCTATTTCCATAATAGAAGAGGTTTCTCCACACTTGTAATTTTTATATGCATTTTATGTATGGTGATTCAAAATTTTGTTGATAAGTGAATCAATATAAACGCCGTTCAGATTACCGATTGTTATAAGTTTCTCATGGTTATATATCTATGTTGAAGGTGAAAAGGCTTCTATTGGTACATATTTGAATGTTTACTTTTGTTACATGTTAGTGTAAAATAGGTGAAAACATTTCATGCATTTTACATTTTTCTTGCATGGAATTTATGACTGCATAACTAACACATTTGCATGATAAATGATAAGTGTTAAAATACCAATATTTTTGTATGTCAAACTTATTCAAAATTATAAATAAACTATGGATATTGACAAAATTTTATTATCATTTTAATTAAATTGTTTTTTTTTTCAACTTCTTTTTTTAATTAAATTGTTGTTGTATGTTTATATTATTTAGATTTCAAACAAAACTTTAAAGATAGAAGCTTAATCCAAATGGAATATAATTTGAATATTTTTTAAGATAGAAGCAACTAGCAAGCAACGACAACCCATTCACCCAGTAGGGTTCGGTGGTGAAAAGCTCATTCAATTTGTTTAGATTCGAGTTTATGCTGATTATATATTAAAAAAACAAAAAAACTATATAACCTAAATAATTAACTTAAAATTCAATCCAAATGATATGATAAGTGAGTTATTATTAACACATAAATCATAATTTGGTTAATGAATTAATCATTTGCTACGTCATTTGGGTTTATTTTTGGATTATCAAGCTTAACAACCCACAATTACACATTTTTACAAAATAAAATGTAATTAATACATTCATTCACATATATTTTTTAATTAATACAAAAATATTCCATTACTTGTTCGGAGAGAAGCACTAAGCAGTCTCTTTTATTTAGAAAAAGTACAATGGTAGACATCCAACACTTTTGTCCAACATTTGTGTCCAACACTTGATGTGTCAATTGGTGAGTGGATCCATGGATAAAACATTATTAATGTGCATCCACTCATCAATTGACACATCAAGTGTTGGACACAAGAGTTGGACAAAAGTGTTGGATGTCTAACATTATCCTTAGAAAAAACAAAAACAAAAACAAAAACAGTATAAAGATAAAGATAGGAAGCACTAAGCAGTCTCTTTTATTTATTTTATATTTTTCTTTTAAGTCGAGGCACCAAAAAGCAACAACACAGAAGCCCACCAAAACCACCAGAAGCATCATCTTAGCCCAGAAATAAAGAATCTCTCTTTGTACAAAAACAGTACACCAACAACCGTCTCGTAGTGGGTTGTTGATCTGAGTTTCTGGACGGTGTTTGCGGTGGCGGTGGCGGTGTTTGCTTTTTGGCTTCCATATAATATATCTATAAAACATTAAAATTATGGCGGAGATGGAGGTGGGTGGTCAGAATCACATCGAAGTGCGAGTGCCGAGGCCGGTGCAGGTGTGGAGAGGACTATTGAATTGGGTTTCGTTTATTGCAGAGATTGTTGTTCAGGTCCTGAAAGGCACTCCTTCGTTGATCTCATACGTAGTAGGTCTTAGTAGTAGTAACCATCGCTCTCTTATCGCTGCTTCTTCTTCTTCTTCGCCTGCTTTTAAGCCCTTACCTGTCGTTGAACTCCCTCTTCAAGACTCTTCTTTTAGCCTCTACAATCGTGTCTGCGATGGTGATAATGATGATCATGACCGCAAATTAGAGAAGCTCACGGTAAGCTTTCCTTTTTCTTTTTCTTTTTCTTTTTTTAAACTTTTAGAAGAAAGGTATTGATGTTGTCATATTCTACATGGTTTGATGATATTTGGGTTAATTGTAAACTCAAATATTTGAACTTTTTTGTATTTTGTTTTTCCATTATAGGCTTTATGTGCTTATAATATAACTGTAGTTTGAGTGTATAGTAGAAATGAAATTGGACGAGTTTGAAACTTTATGCAGTGTTAATTATTGCTTGGTTCAAGAAATGGACGATGCTGTGTTATATTATATCGAGAATTAAGAGTTCTTGGATTAGTTTAGAGTAAGTTATTGTACGTTGTGGCAATGTGGTTTGACTCTGGTTATAAAAGCTTAAATTTTGCTAGTGTAAAATACAAATTAGAGAAGCTTTGTCATATTCTACACGGTTTGATGATATTTGGGTTGACTGTAAGACTCAAATATTGGAAATGTAGTTTGAGTGGGTAGTACAAAATGAATTAAGAAATTTTGCAACTTTATGCAGTATTAATTGTTGTCGGGTCCAAGAAATGGACGATGCTATGTTATATTATATCGATAATTAGGAGTTCCTGGATTAGTTAAGTAAGTTATTGTATGGTGCAGTTTGACTCTGGTTATTAAAGCTTAAATTTTGCTAGTGTAAAATACAAATCTTGCTTCATTGTGTAGGATAAAACTTCCTTTGTTAGTGGAATAAGTGGATTGATTTATGGAATTTTATCGCGTAGGTGGTTCTTGACTTGGATGAGACCCTAATTTGTGCATATGAAACATCTAGCTTGCCAGCAAGTATTCGTACTCAAGCAGTTGATGCTGGGTTGAATTGGTTTGAATTGGAGTGTCTGTCTTCAGAGGTCTATTTCTCTCTCTATCTGGTTCCTACCTGTTGTTATAATTTTCCGCTCACTGACTGTGTGATCTATATTATATTCGTGGGTTGAAGGATTCTGAAGGAAACCGAAAAGTGAATTATGTTACTGTCTTCGAACGACCTGGTTTGCTGGAGTTCTTAAGACAGCTTCATGAATTTGCAGATATTGTTCTCTTCACCGCTGGTCTTGAAGGTTGATACTATATCAGTACTTCCATGATCTTTCTGATTCATTCCCATCATTTTTCTGTTTCATTTATTTTACTTTTGATGCACCATGCAGGTTATGCTAGCCCACTTGTTGACAAAATCGATGTGGAGAAAAGATTTATCCTCCGTTTTTATCGACCTTCAACTGTTAGCACGTAAGTATACCTTCTGTTTAGATATTCTTTAATCGGTACATATGTTGTATTTCTTTGAGATAATATTTAGTCTACAAAAGGTCTAGGACAGGCAAATGCTCGTCTTTGCAACCTGCTATGGGCATAGTGAAACGTGATTAGTAAATAGCACTACTTTCTATCACGAATACGTTGTGCCAATTTGGTCATGGCTTACGGCCATATGCAGCTCGATCTATATGTTTGCATACTCATGTTTAAGACATTTGCATTTGTGTCATACAAAACTGCATGCTGAGGCTTGATCAATATTGGTGGAGGTTTTGAAATAAACGTGGTTAGGGAAAGTACAAAGATTAAACACTCTGCTTCAACGCATCTATCAAGTAACAAAATATAAATTTACAGGTACCATAGCTAGTTGGAAATTAAAATGGAGATCAAGTTATATTGTCAAATTTTTGATACACTTTAATACAGGGAATATCGAGAACACGTGAAGGATCTTTCTTGCTTGTCAAAAGATCTATGTCGAACTGTAATTGTTGATAACAACCCCTTCAGTTTCTTACTGCAACCGCTGAATGGGATACCATGCATTCCATTCTCTGCCGGACAGCCATATGATAATCAGGTAGGCGATTGTTTCCTTTACTAAAATAAATATAACAAATTTAGCTACTTCTAATGATACATAGTCTGGATTTCGTTCATAATTCCCTCTTCGTTCTGTCATTTGACTCGCCAGCTTTTGGAGGTCACTCTACCACTCTTGAAGCATCTCGCCCTGCAGAAGGATATTAGGCCCACGCTTTATGAGAGGTTCCGCATGCCCGAATGGTTTCAAATGCATGGAATTCCTGCTTCCGGTTTGACAGTGTGACAAATCAAGTTTGTAGGATAGCTTTCATTCTTCTCCTGGCACCTGAGCAGAGACGGTTCATGTCGCTGGCATGTCACCACCAGATGTAAGTATTGTTGTAGAATATCAATATGTTTACAGGTGCCATTGGAACTCATACTTGCACAAGCGCAATTGCATCTTTCAGAATATATCCACACAGCAAACAAATTCGTCAAAATCCAGTGTATTCTTGTTCTTTTGTAATTAGGGCACACGATGACGTGCCAATACTCTTGAAAGGTGTTGAAAATTGTTTGTTTCATTTACAAGTGTGCTTGTCCTGAAATATGAGTAAAGCAGGGAAATTTTTTCCATGTATGGTTTGCATTTCTTAATGTTCATATGATATTGTACGATAGCCATTCACTATGAATCAATTCTTCCACACCATGATTCAGGCAAAATATTGATTTCAAATTTCTCATATAATTGTAAAACATCTCACAAATTAAGCTAGAAGAAGCAATTGAAATCAAAATATCATATGGGTATTTACTTGTGAGCGTAAAAATGTCAAAACTTTTACCTTGTATGCACCAACAAATATAGCAAACTCTCAGCTATCAAAATCACTACCTGCCACATTGACCTTTTGATTATTCATCAGAATTTCCACTTTTACATTATTCCACCTAAAGACATTATACATTTTCACTGTCTAAAACTAAGCTTCCTGAAATCTGCTTGGCGAAGGTGGTAATCCACAAGTACAAGCCATCTCTATGTATGTCAATAGCAACTATATTACAACCTGTTGCTGCCTTCCACTCTTCCAGTTCCAGTTATATAGACATAGGAAGGGCCGACTGCTTGGCCAGAAAATCTAGGCACGGGGTCTGCGAATATCACTTTTGAAGCATAAGATTTTACAATCGAATTGATTTCTTTGTCTGTCAGCTAGCACAAGATGATTCTTCTTTAGGTTTCTCAGCCATCCCCTCTTTGTCTGGGTCGGTTACCTCCCCAGTTTGGTCCTGACTTGTTTGTGCCTGACTTGAAGTCTGAGTATCTATAGGAATTCCCAGAACAGCCAAAGCAGACCTAAAAATGGTACATGCAAATTCAACTTCTATAATTAGATATAAAAATAAATAAAAAAACAAGAAACAACTTTTAGAAGTAAAGAGATGTTTTTTTTTTCTTTTTCTTTTCTAGTGAACCTTGGAAGTGAAGACCGGATATTTGGTTGGCTAGCATGGGCAATCAAAGGAGCCTTGATTGCAGCTATTTTATTCAATGCAATTTCTAGTTGCGGGGGAGGTAGCTGGAGAAAATAACAATACCCTGTCAGAAACAGATAACAAACAAATTTTGCTCCAAAATGCAACACTTGCATTCTCAGACATATAATGCAATGCCAAATCAGTTAATTGGAAAAAAAAAACAAATAGATAAATAAACATAGGATAAGCCGATAAGGAACCAAAGGATATGATTTGAATACTTTGGGGAGATAGAAGCCTGGGGATCACGACAGTTCATGTTCGTTCCATCCCGGATACCTTATGTTATTATGATGGCCTTGGAGTATTAAATCATAACTATCTTACAGAAGTAGAGTTACTAAAAAAGGTTTTTTGTTGCACTGGTTGCATTTCTTTTATTTTCTATTCACACTCCAAAATTACAAATCCTTGCTCAATGCAGCAATGTGTTCGAACACGGGGAATAAATAAAGAGACATAAGCACTAACTAATAATGACAAGCACAAATGAGGTATGATTGGAAGCAGAGTAGGAGCTATAACGTGTTGCTTAAATTCAATTAAATAGTAGTATAAATCAGTGACAGAAGACAATTGCAAGAAAACCAAACACACCTGAAGCAACACGCTAAATGACTGAGGCTGTGTCAACTGTGCACACTTCAAGAACCCTACCCACAATTTTGGAAACTTCCATATCTGCAACAATTCATTATCAATAATGACATAAGCTTGAACCATGTAATGACCAGTAATTAGCTTATTGAGATATAACAGTCACCTGCTTGCTTATAAGACGAGAAAGGATCTCCATTACAAATTCCACCTGCAGCGTTTGAGGAGATTAGGTTACTCTTAAGTCATGAATATGTCATCTAAAGATTAATTTTTATCCAATAAAGTAAATTCATCTCTCTCTTAACATTAATGGGCCGCAGCCAATAGAATGTGCCAACCAAGAAACCAAGAATGAGACTCAAAATAAAGAAAACCATTGGACGTTTTCTACAAGTGGGATTTCATAATTAAAAAGAGGATTTATTAACAATCTGTGCAACATTCTGATACTGAATTGCCCATTAATGCAGAAGATACATTGTTACTAGGACATATCTAAGAATTAACGGTGCTACACAATTGACAATAAATCAGCTACAGCATACAACTAACTCATCATTACAGGCTTTCCTATTCCCTTAAAATGTTGAAGAAAATTTGCTTATTAGTTTCTTACCAATGCTGGAAAAGCACCAATAGCCTGCAATACTGTACGCATGAACAATAAGGGTAGAGGAGTCTGCTCAACCTAAAGAACAGAACCTTGTCGATCAGTATTTTCAGCTAGAGACGGCAGAAACTTTTTATATACAAGTTAAGAAGTCCAAAATGGTACAAACCAATTGATTCAAGACTTTTGCAAGAACTTGTTGGGTGAAGATCTGCCGCTGCTCAAAACAAGCATTGCATGCATCCGTGACCTGCTCAGAGGATAGCATCATTGAGTTATGGACTAATGCAAGTTGGTAGGGTTTTGAAGTAATATAGAAAAGAAAATGCCTTCTTCAATGGAATTCTATCTCTGTCAGGATCAATCCCATGGACAGCTATTAACACTTCAGCCGGAGAGAGAATTGGACCAGAATGTGATGACCCCTGAGCATCAATATTTCAAGTTAGAAAACAGTTAAATTTAAATAAGAGCAGAAAAAACATTCTACAAGGAGATAAATTTGTGCTTTCTTCACAAATCAAACTATTTTATGCATTTCACCTGAAAAGGAGATAACATTTCTGCCAGAAGCAAAACCAACTGGCTAAGTAATTATTCTTAAGGAAATATGTACTGATGAGAAATCATGAATATAATGACAAGGAGAATAATGCAACTTGGTGTCATGAAGTAACCATCTAACAGTAATATATAATTGCATGAAAGAAATGGTTTAACTAATGAAGAAACATAAAAAAATAAAAGTTTTAGACTCCAAAGGATAAATATTTAATACTGCCACATAGCATTATCATATGCGCCAACAAACATTATCATCACTACCATATAAGAATATTGACTGCTATGTTTGTACAACTATTGCAAAGGAAAGGGACAAAGAAAGATACCTGTAGTGTACGTGCAAGGGCTGCTTGAAATTTGTCCAGGGGAAGATTCACAAGATGGGGGAAGATCAGTAAGACCTAAACAAACACAAGCTATTATGAAGATGGAAAGTGAAGAAAGTGAAAGCCAATGCAAAACATAATGAAAAAAACAAAATCTATAATCAATGCATCACATTTAAAAAAATAAGTTTCAAACATAATAAAAGCAGAAATACAGAACTATAAATTAAAATTTCTTGGCACAATTTGTTCAACACAAAAGAAAGGGCAGGAACAGCCATTGGATAGATAACCTCCATTGGTCATGACTCATGATTAGCCAAAGTCAGAATATCTGATGATTTTAGCCAATTTATTCTGATAAATCCCATCAACAAGATTTTAAGGAAAAAAGATATGAAGTTATTGGTTCAAGCTCATCAAAATTTGAAAATCATAGGCCATACTGTTGATTCCTTGAATGCCGAAATTTCAATTGAAGTTTCTGGCACATCATAGCCTTCTTTCAAAATTCCATAACCAATCAAATTCATCCATATAAACCAGAAAAAAAAAAATTATAAAGAAAAGGGGAAGAACCAGGACCCAGAATCGAACGGGAAACATAGGAAATTTTATGTAAACTAAGGAGCACAGATACACACAATATAACAAATATATAGTTCGAACGTTAATGGAAGATAAAAATAATTCATGAATCAATCAATGATCATCAGATGTTATATCAACAACTGTTATGAATGCATATTCAATTAACAAGAAAGGAATGAGAGATGCAATATAGCCAAAAATCTAAATGTGAAATACCTCATCTCTTGGCAGGGATGGTAGAATTGGAATGAGAATTTCTACATCCTGCAAACAACAAAACCAAGAATATATATATTAGCCAATATAGAATTTGTTCTAGCACGAGAAAACACTATTCTTCATACCTTCAGTTTGGTATCATACAACTTCCTAATGGTACATATCAATTCTGGTGAAGGAATTGTCCCATCTGTCAGTGTATGCAAAACCTGATGTAGTAGCAGAGGAGAGAGAAGAAAAAAAAATCAGGTACAGTTACTTTAATCTTTTGAGTGGTTTGAATAAATGATAATGTTATTAAATTATCAAAACCTGCATCAAAAGGTTCTCGCTTCCACTTGGAGGATCTGAAATAATTTCAAGAAGTTCAAGTGAAGAGCCCATAGTACGAACCAGTATTGGGATATGACGTTGGACTGCCTGCAAAATATATTTAATAAGAGAAAGCTCATGGCGACAAGAATTCTGTCAACTTCTAAATCATACTCCTAACAAATTAGCCAAACCTGCTTAACCACTTTTGATGCATCTTTATAGATAGAAAATATTTGGCGAAAAAGCGAGTGCTTCTGCCAATCAAAGAAACACAAAATTATCAGTTTCTCCGAAGGAGAATGAGAACTTTGACCATTCAACAAAATGAATGAAGAGTTAAATTGCAAAATAAAACCTTGGTACACAAGGCAAAATAAAGTGACATGCATCGTTGGGCCTCAGGGATTGAAAGGGATGGCACGCTTTGAGATGTAGATGTCTGATGAGCATCCGTGGAGATGTCTTTACTGATGGCACTCGCTAACAAATGCTCATTTGATGGTTTTTCCACATCAGAATCCTGATTAAAAAATTCAATTAGAAGAGCAAAGCAACTAGCTCAGTATCTAGTCTCAAAACCATTTATACATGTCTGAAGTAGAACTCCCAAAGGGTAATGAGAGTGAGAGAGAGCAAGAGAAACCAAACATCCATCCCATAGCATGTAGTATGCACATTTGTTTTCTTCTTTTTGACATAGTTAATATGCATATATAATTTATTTTACACCATAGAGGGGCATTCATCATGACTTAACTCTTGGAAGTAACTAAAAGGTGATTCTCATCATGTTGATCTCTCAATTCCTTAAACATTGTTAATTCAATCTATGCAAAAGAACAATATCTTTTTTCTCATTGATACGAAAATTAAAAGAATTGATTTGAATGACTGGTTCAGTTAAAGACAAGGAGTCCCCATGATGGTTTCGCTTCACCGAGATGCCAATACAAATCCTATCTACATTAAACTGGAAAGTTAAACAAACATAAATTCTAATTTTTATCTTAAGGGACATATAATGCTAACAGACAATCTTTAGTATCCTAAATGAATAGTAGCAATACCTTCTGAGGTTCGGTAGTAGATTCTTCAGCATCCATTCCCTCTGCAACATTGCCATGTATTATAGAGAGCAGCATTTCCTTAGCAAAATCTTCAATTTGTTGAGAAACGGATGATAAAGGATAAAGTTTGTTTGCCACCTATAAAAATAGACACATCCAAAGTTATAAACAGATCATGCGAAGTATATGACTAAGTTACTTTAGTTGAAAATTAGGCACACGTACCAGACGTATTGCCTTCATGCGCACTTCCTCTAAATGATCAACTGCACTCTTTAATGGGCAAACAATAAATTCAGAGTCAATGGAAAGAGAAGGTAAAATAAAATAAGAGTCAAAGAAAAGACAAGAACAAGAAAAGATTTGTTCAATCTGTCACAAAAATGACATGCATGACCCACATAAAACACCTGCTCTGATCACCCATATAATAGGACAAAAAAAGGTTAGGGGGATATAACTAAGAACAAGTTTAAAAAATGTATAAGCATCACTTGTATCAACATATTCGTATTGTGAAGGTTGAACTGCCAGATGAGAACTCTATATCACCAACCTTTTTTGCCATTCCACCTTTCTAGATTTACATAATATCATCACTTAGCAATTAATTTTTCTGCCTGATTTGAGAACTAATTCAAAAGATAATAGTAGGTTTCATAAATACAGGAAGAAAAATGTCAGATTTCAAAAACATAAAGAGACAAGGTTAATAATGATCAAAACAAACATCCAAAGTAGTTAAGGAGCAAACATCATTAAAGTCATAAAAAGGTATATGATAAACAGAAATACCTGCAAAGCAATTCTTAAGCAGACATCTCGTAAAGGAGGCCTCATCAAAATCTGGCTCCATACAATGCTTAGACCCTGAGTAATGCGGTCGCCGCTTTGTAACTCCTTTTCACCCTTATCAGAGTTTCCAGAGCAACACAAGCACTGTAATAATTTCAAAACTGACTTTGGCAAATAAGGAGCTTCAGCAAGCAATCTACTCAAAGTTTTGTCTGAAGGTGGAAATGAATCTCTAAGTGTTTCAGTCTGCATTGGAGAAGAATTCTCTCAGGAATGTTTTACTTGCAAAAGGACAAGGAAAACAAGTGTAAAAAATCATTACGCACCACAGCAAGAAGGAACATTTCATATACAGAAGCAGCAGTAGTAGAAGAAAAGAAATCGTGTTCCTCTTCTGCCTCGCCATATAACCTGTAGAGTACACGCAATGTCAACTCGTGTCCCTGAAGACATCCAGTAATTATTGTCAGCGATTACGTATTTCAGATCAAATTAATGAGAGCAGAAGAAACAAACATCCATAGAAAATAAAATTCTTAAACTATGTTGATGACCAGAAAACAGACAAGTTTTTGCATCATTCCACCATTAGTTTATCAAGCATGATAATACATGATATCTAAAAATGATCCTGACATGATAGCGGTGTCCTATTAAGATAAAATGCAATCTGTGCCCAATGCTCCAACCTAGTAAACACATGGAAATTCAGGACATCATAGATGTCACTCAGACAGCTCTTTCGCCAACAATTTTAAGACCCCAAACATGAAGCATTTCAAGATGTGTATATAATGTGTGTCCACATGAGATTACCTATGACATTTTAGAGAGGGAAATGAGTGAAAATCTATTAATGTGTTGTAAATCATGTAGTCAGCAGCACCAAACCCCGGATTACAAAAACTTTTATTCAGAAAAGAAAAAGAAAAAAAAGAAAAAAAGCTATCTTATCAAAAACAAAAGTAAAACAAGTGAGGGATAAAAAAAACTAAGGGGCTGTTTTTTTTTTAATATAAGACTTATTACCTCTTATAACTTAAATCAAGATGAATAGATTTGTTTGGTTTTCTAACTTAAATCTTAATTTCATGTCAAAAAAAAAAAACTTAAATCTTGATTTAAGATATATTGTCTTAAATAGAAAGTTAAAAATTTTGATTTTTCACTTATATAGTCATAATTACACATTGACGGTTACTTCCAAAATTAACCTCATATAATTAATATATTACCAAAAATACCCCTAAACAAAAAATCCCCAATTTCCTAAACAACTCAAACCCTAACCCAAAAAAATTCTAATATTATTAAACCCCAACCCTAACTAACCTAACCCTAAATTGACCTAGGAGGAGGAGGAGGATGCGGCGCCGCCGCCTCCTTGGGATTTGACCAGAGGAGGCCGGCCTCCTCTCGATTGAAGGGAGGAGGCCACGACCTAAGCCTTCTCTCTCTCTCAGCAAACACCACCTAAGCCTTCTCAGCAATTAGAAAAACGTTATTGTAAACTTACCTCATGATTTACATAGTCTGACAAAATATGCTCCTGTAGCACTTTCCATGGGTCCAACTCCAAGGGGAACTGCAAAAGAAAAAAGTAAATAGATAAAACACATATTTATGTACTAATACATTAATTTTAATATTGATTTTTAAGTGAGCCCAAGAAGCTATTTCATATAATTTAACTTTCTTAATAACATAAGATGAGATAATAAAACAAATTAGAAACAATTGAAAAGCAGAGACAAAATAGCATAAGAGACATGCTATATATATATATATATATAGCACCAAGAAAAATTCTAAACCCCAAAATACATCTAAAAAAATATATATTCAGGATTAATGGCAGCTATACTTTATATGCAGTATCAGATTCACTTTCACATAGAGCATAGCACATGGATCGCAAATTTCTAATATAACAAAACAGAAGCATGAGAACTCATAGATTGCAAAGAATCTTATGACATAACACAGTTACAAAGCAATTAGCTTTTCACAAACTCAGCTTACATAATTCAACTCTATGATTTTAAGCATGCAGAATATGAGTATATATAAATATCCTCCTTATTACCAACCGCCAGAGAAAATGGGAATAGGCTACATAAAGAAAGAATGTGGAAAGTAGACATTACGGAAAATTTAACAACTAGTCAACTCAACAGACAATTGCAATATCAGACACATTACAACCGGAAGCAAAAAAAATTATTTTAAAAAAATCCCTACAAAGCCAAAAACATTACCTCAACTCCTAAATAAGCAAGTAAAGAGAAGCGGACTTGCGAACCCCCAGCAACTGCTATTTGCTTATATGCCTCAACAATGCGCACGAAAGCCAATTTTTGCAATTGATCCTTCTGTTCATCAGTAAGGTCAACAACAGGAACAGACATCTTGGGCAGGACAAACGGAGAAGATAGAGTGACAGAAGTTGCAGTTGAGGAGATAATACTGCTGGGATCTGTAATAGCTGCTTTTGGACTAAGCTCCTCTGACCTATCAGTTGATACTGATGGCAAGTCAAGTGGTGACCTTCCACCAAAACCTGTAACTTGTCCTTGACTGGAGTCTTCTATATCAGGTGTGGCCAATGAAGAAGCAACCAGGGTTTCAGCAAATCCATCATGAGGAGCAGGAGAATTAAGACCAGGTATATCACTCTCTGAATTGCCCACATTGTGGATATCAGACGGACTAGCTGTATCAGTGTTCTCAGTTCCAGACAAAACATCAGAAGAATCTGGTATGCCAGTAGACAACATTGCATTTTCACCCCCATGAGATAAGCCATCATGTAAAACATCACCGTCAACCACAGCCACAGAATGAAGTTCTTCCTCCCTTTGTGGTTTCTGCAAATATAGCAAATATAAGCATATCTTAGTACAGAAAAAAATCACAAAGAAACAAATTCAAAAGATAGTAGACAAAAGCTTTTTTCCTTTCCTTAAAAAAGAAGAATGATAATGAAGAAATGTCTTGTACCACTATATCATTGGGCACTGATCGATCATCATCAAACACTGAAGCTATAGGTGGGAAACTACTCGATAGTGAAAGAACATTGGCCAAAAACGAGGCTGGATACTTGGCACCAGTTTCACTACCAACTATACTCATGTCCAGCACTGATTCTTCATCTCCATCAGCTTGAGGGCTACTCAGAGGAAGGTGACACATATTAGCCATCACTACCTCAGCTAGCAAATCAGCTGAGATACTTGAAATAAGAATCTCTAAAGATCCAACAGCCTTTTCACCTTGAGCAACCAAAGCACCAAACATCGCAACAAGCTGCTGCACAGGTCCACTAACACTATTTCCTTTGTTAGAGGTTGACCCAGTAGAATTCTGATCCTGAGAAACAACATTATTCCTGTTTAACTCTCTAGTTGATTCTTCTGAGACACTAGGCGTTGGTTTGACACGTTTCCCAGATTTGTCATCTTTTTCATCTAGACTGCCACTATCCTCTTCTCCAGATCTTTTCCTCCCCAATTTATCGTGAACAGCATCACGTGCTTTGATTGAGGGCTTCTCTTCCTGTGAATTGTTAATGCCATCACCAAGAATGTCCACAGATTTATACATCTCAATAAATGTGGAAGTGTATGTACCAATGTAAACATATATGCATATGAATCAGATCCTTACAGGGATGACAGGTACCTTAGAAACTGGAAAATCGTCTTTTCCGTCTTCTACACTGCCATTAGTTCTGCAAACTTGATTTAAAGCTAGCTCTGCCAATCCCCCAGCTTTCATCTGTTTCAGGGCATCAACTAAACGATCCCGCCACTGCAGAAAACACTCCATTACCAAATGGTTTTGTACCACGAAAAAAACACCAATTTTTCTGACTATGAAATAACACCAATTTTTTCTGACTATGAAACAAAATACCAATTGGTTCCCACCTAAGAAACAAATCGCAAAAGTAGAAACTACACTCATTATAAGTTCTAACCGATGAAGAGCTCACTGTATGCCACTTCAATGGACAAGTATACTAACATTATTCCAAGAAATTAACGAAAAGCCAATGCCAACAAAAAACTCATAAAATCCGAGAAACTTTTCCCTAATTAATCATATGATTGTCTACATGAAAATTCTGGAAACATTAATAGAGAATATGATCTATCTATGAAGTAAAAACACATGAGTGCTGCTGAACCCAAATGACTAGAGAAGGACAACGTCATAAAATAACATTCAACCCATTCTCTTAAAAAGTTAATATTGGTGTAAAATAAATACCGGTGCAGCACCCGGGTGTGTACATTTCAAGCAGGCGAGTAGAGCATTTTTAAGAGCATGATGTGAGCCAGAAACATGTAAGCCTTTGATGACGGAGATAAGAGGATCTAGACCAAGTAAAACTGGTAAAATGCGCCCATAATATGCAGGTCTTTTCCTCGCAATTGCTGAAAGACTGAAAGGGAACATTAAATAAAGTAGAGAAAAAAATAGTAATACAAAGTATTGTCCTAATTAATTTCTGAAGAATGAAAGATTCCGCAACATACTGTATGAGAAGGATTGTAAAGGTAAATGCATAGGATTAAATAGACCACATACCTATTAATAAGCACAACTGTCACTAAATTACTACTAGATTGCACCATTGGAAACCTAAGCTGGTCAAGCAATAATCCCAATCTTTCTTTGGCCTCAATCGACAGATCTCCAACATTTAGTACAGCATGGCCCCCGCGAAGCCAAGATACATTAAATTCTACTAGATCACCTACAACATAGGCGGTCATGCTGAATAAGCCTACAAGTCATTAATGCCTAAAAAATGGCCAACTTGAATTTTAGTTTAATGAAGTCATAAAGCAAAAGAGAAATGCATTACCTTCGGGAGGAGAAGGTTTTGAGGAGCCATTAGGATCAGCTGTGTAGAGGAGAATAACTGCCTCTACAAACTTCAATGCCAGTAATCTTACCCCGCCACTTCCAGACTTGTTAACATGAAGTAGCAATAAATCAGACTGGACACAAAATCTAACTGTATTTCACATTTTCACTTAAACAATCATCGCTTACCTGAAAAGCTATTGAATATATTTTATCCTTGAACTTTAACATCCATGCCCATGACGATTTAAGAGAACTGTCCAAGTCACTAGGATAGTACAGACCCTGAAAAATTATAAAATAAAAATAAAAATATGTAAATCGTAACATGTTGAATAGAGGATAAAATGATAAAATTAAAATTTCATATATCCTGAGAAACAATAAGACTGTAGCATTTAAATTCAATTTCCCAAGATGCACCACATTAGGTAACAGCTTCCTAACTGACTTTCAAGGCATTAGGTTGTGTGAAGATGATTCAACTATATAAATGATAATGAAGGCATTAATGTACACAGATTGATGAACCTTAATGGAAAATTAATAAAAATATATAGCTAAAAGGTGGAAGAGCCATCAGGTATGAGGCCACTGGTAAAATAGCAACTACGGAAGTATGAGGCTGAGCGGTTGAGTTTCGGATTCTAGCATTCTTTTTTCTCCTGGTCTTTTAGGGCCTTACACTCTTCAAGCCTTTTGCATGGGATGCCAAGCTAGACAGCTTAGCTTATCGGATGTCTTCGCCCTTATTTTCTGCTCACGGAAAGGCTGACAGTAGCTTACATTACTAGGTGATAGCTCAAAGTTACGTTGATAGGATGCCTTCCAAATTATGACGGCATCGAAAAATAGACATAAATAGAATATGTCTACAATTACAAGCTACACAGAGTGACAGACAAAGAAGTAAATATCTATATTTCCGATATTTTGAGGATATTGATGATAACATCAATATCCCACCCAAATTTCCGGACCCCTATATTTTCACCAAAACCGAAATTTACTTGATGGACACATAAACTAATAAATAGCAATTATCCTTACAAAGAGTAAGAAAGCTAAACTATATCAAGAACAATCAAACAAAAAATCTTTAAAAAATAATGAGCTCCAAAGCAAAACCTACCTGAAGAGCAATTTTTTCAAAAGTAAAACGAAACAATTCAAGTCCACAATTGATGGCTTGTCGAGCAACAGCCGGTGTAGCATCATTTACAACACTGATCAGAACAGGCACAATCTCGGGCAAAAATTGAAGGTGCTTCAATCCAACTTCCCCAATAATTCTACAAAACACAAATGAGAAGAAGAAAAATCCGGTATTCAATACAATTGAGTTAGTTTCGATCAAGATAAAAATAAAATATAAAAAGTTAATGGACTCGGTGAAACGTACTCGGTGACGAACTTGCGAACAGGAGCGAATGGATTGGCGTGGAGGTCTAGTATGCGAGGAAGAATCTCGGAGACGAGAACGGCATTTTCTTCTTCGACCAAATCTAGTTTTAAACGACGCAAGTATTCGAGTTTCAAATGCATATCCATGGCTGCCCTGGCCGAGTTGACCAGACTCGCTAATTTTTCTCTCGAATTCGAATTCGTCACTCCCACCATTATTATTATTATTATTATAATTGTGAAAACAAGAACCCTAATTTAGTAGATCATCGGAGTAATTTGGAGGAGTGATTTCTAGGGTTCAGTAATTTTGGGACATACCGTACAATTGTCCACCTCATCATGTAATTAGAAATGTAAGAATTGAGTCGGTTATCCGGATTCCGGAATAGAACGACGCGTGAACCGTTTTGGTAAATCCGGTCCAGTATATATGGGCTGGGTTTTGCACATTTTAGGCCCATATCTGCAATCTGACTTGGCAGCTATCATGTCCAGGCCCGTCTTGGCCTTGTCTCAAGCACAACACAAATCGAATGGAATATATTACGACAAGTCAAAATACGTATCAATACTTTAGCCAAAATATCATGATATTATCCGTTTTTGGAGGAGACAGATATAAAAAAAGATTTAAATCATCTATCAAAAAATGGTGTCTCAATTTGTGTCTAACCAACTAAATTAGACCATATGTACACGTTCTTTAGGCCATATACATATGGCCTAATTTAGTTGGTTAGATATAAATTTTGAAACACCATTTTTTGACAGGTAATTTGAATCCTATAAAAAAATATTATTGAAACCGATAGTTACTTTATTTAATGTACAATGTATCTCAAAAAAATATTTAATAAAAATAAAAATAGGTTCAATATTTTTATTTTTGAAATTTGGAAAGGATCGGAAATTTGTCGAGACCTACCGAATATATTCGGAGTTTGGGGAAGGAAGTGTGACTCGAACACACAACGTGTAGTTGTAAGTTTGTAACTGTGAGGGGAGTTACCGTATACCACTGTATCAACGTTATATCGTCCGCTCGAATATTTTTCATTTAAGAATATGACATTTGCCTCTCAATAGGAGCCATTCACAAATAACCAAAAAGGCAAAGGGTTTTGAACAAATAATACATGAAAAAAATACAGTCATTTGAATTGAGGATAAGAAAAGGAAATGGCAACAGCAATTCAAATAAACCACCTCCACGCATCAGCTTTCAAGCATGGAAAACAACAACCCAAAAAACTCTTCACCGCCCCGACCCGGAGAACAAGTCAGCTCCAAGTCAGAGCCGCGTCCTCCGGTTACAGCGCGCGGCAGCTGATACAGTCAGGTGAAGTCAGGCCGATATTGCCGAAGGAGGCGGCGGCGGCCGTGAACTCCGACGGGTTCGTACTCCTGGACATCAGACCCGAATGGGAGAGAGAAAAGGCACGTGTAACTGGGTCATTGCACGTGCCACTTTTCGTGGAGGACAAAGACTATAGTCCGATAACTCTGTTGAAAAAGTGGGTTCATTTTGGCTACATTGGGTTGTGGACTGGACAGAATTTCACCACGTTGAATCCTGATTTTCTTCAGCAAGTTGAGGCTGCTGTTCCTGATAAGAATGCGAAACTACTTGTAGCTTGTGGTGAAGGTCTAAGGTGAATTTTTTGTTTTATTTTTTGATGCTATGAATATGTTATATAAATTTCAGAATTGATGTCAACAATAAGTTAAGTAGTTAACCCATTTTTAAAAATGAAAAACTTTGAATAAAATTTTATGCCGTATGGTGTACATTTTAAAGTTTCTCCAAAGTGATAGATTGTTTAGAATGAAAAATGTAAGGTATTTACGTGGACAGCTGATCAGGTGCGAGATCTCACACGTTTATTTCATAATTTATGACGAAAAACATGTGGTTATTCTTTTGAGAAAGCATCCCATTAAAGACCGTCTTGTGGTTATGTCTGGATGATCAAGATCGGTAAAGTTATAGGATGGTCAATGGATCTCATTTTGTAAAAATCCGAAAACATCATGTGTTTTTTTGATGGTATCAGGTCGATGATGGCAGTTTCAAAGTTACATGAAGGAGGATACAAGAATCTGGGTTGGTTGGCTGGAGGTTATAATAGATCAGTAGATGGTGATTTCCCGGATGTTGAAGGTGAAGAAAAGTTGCAATATGCTACAATTGGGGGCGCTTCTTATTATTTTCTTCAGTTGCTCTTAATCCTCCAAGTTGTGGGTAAGAGCAGTTGATTAGCAGATCATATGTCATGCTCTATTGCAAACATTGGTTTCCATGTAAGTAAGATCATCCTATATGTACATTTATAGCGAGAGAACGGCAACAAGACGTTAACTCTCTAATTGATTAAGCTTATACAGCAGTTGGCAGGTTTGCAGAGCGCGCAAATTCTGTTTAGACTATGAATGAATACTATCTTCTTTCATAGAGAAAGGTGTCTGGCTTGAGAAGATTTGTAGAAACTACATGTTGTAATTCTTCATATCACTTTAAGTAAAAAAATTAAATTCAAATAACAAAAGAGACATTAATCTAGAAAGAAAGACTAGCTAATGAGTCAAACAAATACAACACACCAAGCAGAGGAAATCCAACTGGCATGTAAACTACACTTGGATGCTTCTTGTCCGAACCAGCGAGGGAATCCTGCAGGAACACTTGTTTCTCCAACTGAGCCCTCCCACTGCAATTTCAAATGCTGAAACTCAAATTTATCTCAAAGACAATCAGTTTCTATTTTCTAGCATCACAACATATCTAACAATTCGCTTGGGCAATGTACGTGATACACGACACATAAGGACGTGTAGAAGATGCCGACTAACTTAAATGATAAGATATCTTCTTGTTATAGTCTTATAGAGGAGATATTACAATCGAATCTCACTCACAACAATTTTGGAGGTTGGTTTAGTACATGTAATTATCATAATGAAAACCGGAATCTTATACACAACTAACACAAAGCAAATAGAAAGGTAAAAGAGTTATATCACTTCATCACTACAAAATTATGCTTGCTCATATTGTATTGAATTGCTCTGTTATTTACCACCTGCATAAAACCAACAGACAGACACATTGAACAGTTGAATCCAAGAAACCTTGCAATTTGATAAAATTCCTGAAAATTGAATCCCAATATTTTCCACAAAGTACCAAAATTTTGGAAAATTCTTCTACGACCCGTATAAATATAGATTAAGTGAACATGTAGAGCACAAATCAAAGCCAATTATCAACGGATAAAGTTACAAAAGATATAAAATTTGTCTTTATGCCGATTATGTAACCAGTAATTGACTCTAAATGTTACGGGATATTCTGGGTATCTCAAAGAAGAATCACAAAGATTCCCAGATGATATGAAAAGGTCATGCCACTGTAGGAAATTTTTACACAATGAAAAGACAGTTCAAGGTCAAACAACCAAATAAGTGCCACAATCACAAAATCCATTATTGTACAACAATTCTTCATCAAAACAAGAAAATTTTTCAATGGCAAAACAGCTAACATATCATAAAATCCAAAACTATGCTAACAAATTTATCGGTCTTAACTATCACAACACAAAGCAGCTTCGAGCCTCACCTTCCAGGAAGTTTTATTCGGAGCGGCTGGCGAACCTCTCGACCTTGCTGTCGTTCAAATTGAGTCCCACCATGGCCTCGCCCAACCCGCAGCTCACCTCCGCTAGCATCTCCGGGTCGGTGTAATGCGTGACGGCCCGAACAATCGCCTGTGCCCGCTTCGCCGGGTCCCCGCTCTTGAACACACCCGACCCGACGAAGACCCCGTCGCAACCGAGCTGCATCATTAGCGCCGCGTCGGCCGGCGTCGCTACGCCTCCGGCGGCGAATTGCACCACCGGAAGCCTCCCGAGCTGCTTTGTCTGCAACACCAAGTCGTACGGCGCCGCTATTTTCTTCGCGAAAGTGAACACCTCGTCGTCGTCCATGTTCCTCAAAACCCTAATATCTCCCATAACAGAGCGCACGTGCCTGACGGCCTCGATAATGTTCCCGGTGCCGGCCTCTCCCTTGGTTCTGATCATCGCCGCGCCCTCGCGGATTCTCCGCAGAGCCTCCCCCAAGTTGCGACAACCGCAGACGAACGGGATCCTGAAGTTGTGCTTGTTGATATGGTTATCTTCATCGGCGAGAGTCAGGACCTCGCTCTCGTCGACGTAGTCGATACCTATCGCTTCGAGAATCTGAGCCTCGACGAAGTGTCCGATACGAGCCTTGGCCATAACGGGGATGGTCACGGCCTGCTTGATCTCCTTGATGAGTTGCGGGTCGGACATGCGGGCCACGCCACCCTGAGCGCGGATATCAGCCGGCACGCGCTCCAGAGCCATGACGGCACACGCGCCTGCCTCTTCAGCGATTCTAGCCTGTTCGGCTGTGACGACGTCCATTATAACGCCGCCACGGAGCATCTGTGCTAGACCGACTTTGACGGAGAAGGGAGATTTTTTGGTCTCCGTCATCGCTCCGTTACCGTAAACAGCCACCACTCCAGTTCCTGCCATTTCTTTGGAGAGAGAGAGAGAGATATATTACTCAGCAAATGAGAGAGTGGGTTTTGAGAGAGAGGGAGAGAGAGGTGGCGAGAGAGAACTGGTGGTGAGGGTTTTAAATAGAGACTAGAGAGATAATTTTGGATTTTTTTTTATTTTTTTTTTGAGTTTGTTACGAATGGAATGACCACTGTGGGTATCAGACTATCAGTAGAAGTATTTTGATCAAACAGTGGAGAGAGGGGTTGATGAACCATGATTAGTTTGATAAGCACATGGATTGATTTTAGATGATTTAATGGGAGGCCACGCAATTTTTTGGTACGCGGAACCTCGATTGTGGGAATTTTGGTCTACGTGGGAAGATAGATTTCCATTCGTGTGCGTGGTGGTGGTGGCAGAAATGCTGTGTGTGCTGTACAGTCTGCTTCCATTGCTTATACAAATCAAGTTTTTTTTTTTTTTTTTTTTTTTTTTTTCCAACTTGTAATTACTTTAGGATTAATATTATAATTCGAAATTTACTTTAAAATGTTTATTTATAAAAGCTGGATAATCATAAATTTTAAGCGTATATGTTGTAAGAGATATTTTTTTATTTTATTTTAAATTTAACATCAATCAATTGATCGGAACCTAGTATATCAACTAATATAGATAGAGGGTCAATTCGGTATTTTTGTAAATTTTATAATAATCACTATTAACTATGCTGTAGCTGTAGGAATAATCAGCTGTGTATAATTCAAAAACAGTATATATACGTTTGGTAATTTTATTGCAAAAGTGATGAGATTGGTTACAATAACTAAAATATACATGATTTTAGGAACCTATTTCAAAAAAAAAAATCATTAATTATATATATTAAATCAATATTTAAGTAGAGTGTTTAAATTAGAAAAATAAAATCCATAAGAACAATAAAATATTTTTAAATATTTTATAAATCAAATCAATATTTAAATAGAATATTTAATTTCGAGATGAAATGAGCTATATAAATGATTTTAACTTTGTTTCATAAGGATAATAATGATATTTTTATTTTAAGAGATTCATTAAATGTTTAAATAGATTATTCTATAATCACTTTCAAAAAGTAATCCCCACTTACTTCTCAAAATCACTATCAAAATTTGTCATATTATCAATTAATCACTTTTTGAAGTTTTACCAAACATCATTTTATGTCAAAATTATAAAATAATATGATTTTAACGGTTAAAAAACAATACCAAACTGGCCTAGAGATTTGTGGTAAGAGATATATATATATATATTTTTTAATTTAACATCAATCAACTTATATAGTTCAAATCTCTATTATATAAATAAAATGAAAATGTTCGATCACTTTGATAAAAGTAGTTGTGCAATGAGCGATACATATAACTTAAATTAGTCTAATATTCAACATTTTAATAATTAATCACAACTTTTCCAAAAAACAACAGTAATTAATCACAAATACAACAAAGACGTTAAAATAATGAAAGAAGATTGAAAAAATCTCCTTAAAAAAATAAATTAAGAGTAAGAAAACTTCAATTTAGCATCTCTAGAGAGGATGAATCTTAGTCTTGATGTGTGTTTGGTATGAAAGCTATTTTAATGGTTTTTTTTTTTTTTGTTTGGTAAAACTAAAAAAATGTTTTTTTTTTTTTTTTATGTTAAAAATGTTATTTTATAGCTATCGAGAGAGAAGCACAAAATTTGAGATTCTTCCAAGAAGCTCATTTTAAGCTTTTTTTTAAAAAGAGGTAAGTAGTCTCAATTACCTTCCATGAGCTTTAAGTCTTTAAATATTTCACCATATACCCCTCAATTATAAATACTATTTTATTGTCCATTTTTATAATTTTTAACAACTAAACTCTTTTAGAGATATTTTATCAAACAATTTATTGTACTAACTTAAAAGAGTTTTTTTTTTAAATGAATACCAAATAATATTTAGTTTTTTATTAAAATTTTACTCGATAAAAGCTCTACCCGTAAAAGATGTAAAGCTCTGTTCGAAAAGATATCGCAAACAAAACCTTAGTCATTAGCAACAATATATTATTTTAATAAAATATAATAAATTAATAATGTAGATTAAAGTGTGAGAGAGAGTGATGATGTAAAATTTAGAGGCTGCGAAGAGGGCAGTGAAGGCCGCCGTTCGTTTCCAATCTTTAATTCCCCACCACATGGAGAAAGTGGTGCGAGGTGGGCGTAGGCGTCTTCAACTTGTCTTCTCTTCGACTTTTCTTTCATTTTCCTTTTCTTTTTCCTTTTTTATAATTAATTAATTTGTATAATCTTGTTATTTGACTGACTTTTTCGTTTTTTTGTGACAAATCAAATCTTTGTCTTTTTAACCTTCAATTTAATTACGGAAATATTTCAATTGTCTTTTCTGTTGTGTGTGTGTGTTTTTTTTTTTTTGTCTTCCATTACTATTGAAATGGACTACTTTTTCAGCAAACAAATGCTAAATCCTCTTTGTAGACCAAAAAAAAAATCTACAATTGAATTTGTAAGACGGTGGGACCGACAATCCTATAAAATAAGTAGAGTGAAACTGTAGGGGATTGCTGTAACCTGTAATAAGAGCTAGACGAGGAAAGTGTGGCCGAGCGTTTAGGAAACCCGTAAAAATAAGGAAGAAACAAGGAGTGAGTGGGGGTGGTCTCCTTGGGAGATTTTTCAACGCTCAAGTCAGTAATATATTCATAACGAAATAACAAGTTAATTGAAAGAACTGTTATATCAAATATTAGATAACAAATCAAACCATAGTTGTAATCCATAGTTCGTTGAGTGTTTTTATTTTTTATTATTTTTTTTTAATATGGTAATATGAACTAAAGAAATGCAATATGAGCGAGGAGATGGTTTGGCAAATGGTAGATAACTGTGGCCGTTGGTTGAATGTGTCGAATGAATTTAGTGCTCGTTTGGTTGAGATTTCTACTGTATCAAAAGGTCTACAAACGTCTATTTGAGTTTTTTATAGTTGTTTGATTGGACTTTAAAATTGTTTATTTTAAATATTTTAAATTAAGTAGATGTTAGTAAAGTTTAAACCTCTACTAAGAAAAAGCTCATGGGGAGGTGCTTTTTCAAATAGATATTTTTTTTTTTAAAGTTTACCAACCAAACAATTATAAATTTTTTTAAAAAAACTCTACTTCTAATAGATCTACTACAAGTAGATCTTTTACCAATAGAGGTTTTTCAAAAGCCCAACCAAACAAACCCTTAATCATAGTCGAAGTACCATCGAACGAATGCTCGACCACCGTTAAAAACGACTATGATTATAATATTGGCCTATGAATTGACCATGGATGAAAGATAATTTAACTGAGAATCAATTAAGAGTTAATTGAGAAATAAGGAGAATGGGTTAAGAAAGCCCCATAACTTCTTTTGGGTGAATGGGAGTGCAAAGTCGTGACTGGTGTTGACATTGAAGGCTTTCTTACTTAACCTTCAAAGAAGAAAAAGCTCAAGTAATCTTAAAGGTTGAAAATGCATTGAAACCATTAAATACAGAACCAAAAATGTGTGTTAAGTAAATTGGTGTTATTACACAGGGGAAGGCCAATTGTTAAAAACAGAAGACATGACCATTCCAATTAAATACTATGTTTATATCTACAAACTACAAACTTGATTGATAAAAAACCCAAGTCCAACTGTAGTATGACGATGATTATACTGTGAAAATCTTCCTCACCTTCTTCATAGTCCTCCGACAAATAGGACAAGTACCGGCAGCCTCTGCTATCCTGTAGAGAATAGAAAACAACATATATGGAGGAATCAACACGAATTCGCATTTGTTTCTAAATTTCATCAGAATTCCAATGTAGCCTTATGTATGCTATATTGTATGTGTATTCTACTAAAGTAATGGAGCAGCTTACAAACAAATTTGATGTGAATGCGAGTTAAGGAAACAGTCAGTTACCTCGTTCCACATTCGAAACAAGCCACACAGTGTCCACATGGAAGGAAGAAGCAGTCCCTCGGAGCATCAAAGCAAATTGCACAAAGACGCCGTGTGTTATTACCTTCTTGATCAACTTCTTTTGTTGTTGACTTCACTTCTAGGGAATATGTTGCCAAAAACTCTTGAATATCCTCCTCATCGTTCGAGGCAGAATCGTAAGAGGAACCCCAACTCGAGAGATCATCATCTTTGTACGCAAGCAGAGGAGCTCTTGTGGATTCCATATCCCCATTCAAAACTTCTGTACTATCTTCGCTAATACATCTGAACTTGTTTAAGAAATAGAAGGCTGCCAACATGAGCAGAGTCATTCCACCTACACAATGATAAGTAAGAGACGGTGAATAATATTTGTGTAGAAAGGACTATTATTAGAATAAATAAACGAATAAATGTACCTATGCCAAGACAATATGTGAGCCATCTAGGTCCATAGGAGATTCTAATATACCAATCATCACTATCTGCTCCCTGAAGTAACCAAAAGAACACAATAATTGTAAACAACCAGAGTTATAGGATTTGAAATATCTTCAGCCTTGAATGGAAGGTGAGAATAGATTTTACCAATGTTTTTTGTGCAACCAGAAGCAAGATGACTTTACGCAAGTATTCTCATGATAATCTCTTCTTTATTAGTTAATTAAATCTAAAACTCGAAATGCAAGTTACGTTGACCCCCGTAAATATTTAACATTATACCAAGAACTTCAAGATTTATGAAGGAACATTAACGGTCAACCTATAGTCTAGTTTAGTTGTCAACTGTAAATCCCTTCTCTTGATTACTCACTGTTACTTAATTTAAAAGGGAAATATTGATTCATGTTTTGAACTTTAGCAATCAGCTATCTTTAGCCTTATAATTAATTTATATAAAGGCTCAGGAAACTTGGTTGATAGTCCGTAGACCGAATGTTGATTCGAATTCCACCTCAATTTTTGCAAATCATAACCTCTGAAGACCACCCTTACATCTTAGCCACCACATGTTTACAGCCAATGTTCAGTCCAATTCCTCAACAGCCTTATTTCTACCTTCAACACGATTACGATATAAACTAGAAAAATAATGCAATGAACAGAGGAGGGATTGACCAAAGATAATTTTGTTTGATCAATATGTTTTACATTAATTTTCAAAACAAATCAGGGCAAAACTACGGTGTTAGCGCTCAGATTAACCCTACTGGGCCAGTAAACTGACAAGGTAAGACACTTATTTCAAATAACATGACAATGCCTCCTGCAAAACCTTCAACGATGTAAACTATCCAGTATCCAGACAGACATCTAGAGTGTGATTTCTAAGTTTGAAAGTTCAGTTGATACTTTTATGCAGTTTTCCTCGTGTTATGCAATGTTTCTCCACAAACACGACCAAAGAAAAATTCTACAGTGAGAGTAAAGCGTCGAAGAGCAACTACTAATAGACTTAATTACCTGTTCTGTAGAAGGAGATGTCAAGACAATAGCATTTCCCTTGGGAAATAAAAGACTCAAACTGCACAAGCCTTGAGTGAAAGTACACTTGTAATAAGCTTCACTTGTATTGTATTTAAGAGCCTTTAGTGTGAGGTCTAGTTGCACCTATCAAATGCAAACATCAACTCAAACAATTACAACTAACAAACAGATTAGCAGTTGTAATAAATCATTAGAAGCTCAAACATCTGGTGAGAGCTGATAATTATAATATTATATAGATAGCTCAAATGTCAACCCATAACCATAACCACAATATCATAATAATAGTTGAATAAAACATTGAATTACCTCCACTTCCTCTGAGTTCAAGTTACCCACTGCAACATAGTAACTTGAAGATGTGAATATGCTTTGATGGATTGTACCACTTCCTGAGAAACAAAGGCCAAAACACATATCAACAAAAACAATCTATAAGGAAAAAATAATAATGAATGCATAGTCTTTAGTTCTCCTAATCTCACCATGAATAACAGTCCATGACAAAGTGGTGTTGGGATATGTTGGGTTCTCTAACCATTGAGAAAGGCCTTCAGCCCCTGCAATGATGTGACATCTTCTTCAAAATAAGGAGATTAAAATCCACAAATTCTATCAGTAAACTAAAGGGAAAAAAATAAAATAAAGAAAGAACACAACTGCACAAGACATCATCATCATATATAATATATATCATCTACTTAATGTTTCTTTTGTAATTATGCAAAAATACTGTGAGAGAAAATCTTGGGTGATATTGGAATCAAATCAATTGTAGAAGAGAGAAGGCTTAATTGTAGAGAATGGGTGCCAAACCTTTAACACCAATATTTCTCGAAATGAGAAATCAAGCCGTGAATTTCTTCTCTTTCAATCTCAGCAAAAGCGAATTGATTAATAATAGAAAGAATAATTTCACCAGCGTAAAGAGAGAACACAATAACTACACAGAACCTACAGTAGCTTAACATTCTCTCTCTTCTAATAATAGAAAGAATAATTTCACCAGCATCCCTGTTATTTATATAATTATCAATTTAGTGTTTGTAGATTTTTCTGTATCAAATGGGTCCTTATGGTTTTAATTAACTATATAAATGTCTCTATTGTTTCAAATTAAATCAAAATAGTCTCTCTTAACTTTTTATGTTAAGTTTTGTGTAGGTTTTTTGTTTTTTTGTTTTTTTTTTTGACAAAAAAGTTTTGTGTAGTTGAATAAGGTTTATTTGGTACTTCTAGGTTTAAATTATTTTTAGGAAGGTTTTTTTTAACTAATTTATGAGAGTGAATTTGTAACTTAGAAGAGTGTTTGTAATTTTATAGAGGATTTTATTTTTTGTAAATTTTAATGAATAATATGGTTAATTTAATTTTTAAGTATTATATATATATTGTATTTCTACTGTCAGTTTGTCTTGATATATATTATATCAGGACGAAGAATGTGGACCATAGATTATGGAGAAGTTTTAATAAGTGCATACACTTTAAGTCAAAGTATATAAATCTAATGGTCCACATTCTTCGTCCTGATATATTTTATATCATGACGAACTGACAATAAAAAAATTATATATATATATATGTGTATAGTAATCTTTCTCAATAAAAGATAACAAAATGTTAATAGTAATAGTCTAGAGGAATTAGTTGATATAAAATGAAATAAGAAATTACTAATCTTATACTATACAAAACAAAAAGAACTAAATTACCTAATTTTTTAGACTAAATTAATTATCTTTTAAAAATGATAAAAACGATTATATTCTTCCTAAAAAAAATGGTATATATCGAGAGTATTTCCAATGCAAAAGTGGCTTGCATATAAAAAATCTTTGACATGGCAAAAATGTTAAGAGATCTGCTTCCTATGTTGTATAAATATAGTTTTGATAGACTATTCAAAATTTGGTCTCCAATATTTCGGTTTAAAGCACATTTTTTTAATGACGTGTCCTATTTTTTTTTTCCTGTTTTATGTTTTATTTTATTTCCTTACCAAAAATAGATGAAAAATTAGTGTCACTTTTAAATAATTGTTAAGTCAACCGACAAAATAGCCGTGTAATAGACTGTATCAAAATAGACGGTCATGTCTAATCAAGACCGTCCTGACTTTAAAATTTCAGGACGTCCAACCACAGCCACACATTCACAGTGGGCCCACAGTCCCACATTAACAAATACCCACATCTAATATGAATGTGTGGCTATGGTTGGACGTCATTAACTTATAATTTCAGAACGTCCTTACAAGAGAACCACCAATATATATATATAACATTATATTTTTTTTCTTTTTATGAACCCGATTTCTTTCCTATGTAATTTTCTTATTTATATTAATAACAACAGTCTAACAATTTAAAAAATGGAATACAAAACATTTAAAAAAAAAAATAAAATTCACAACTAGCTAGTAGCTAGACTTCAAGTTCATTTGATTGACAATGTTTTATATTTTTGTTACTATATCAGTTTGAGGTTGAATATGTACAACTGTATTGAGGATATATTTATTAATAGAATATCTATTTATCCTATATAACATTCTTTTTTTACAAGTCACTTTTGCATCGGTATTACCAATAAAGTCACCGTTCATATATGAATACATACCAGATTTGCTCTAAGTATTACCTATAAAGTCCCCATTCATATATGAATACATAATTGCTTAAAAAAAAATGAATACATTTTTAAATAACACTGACATGACCCCACATAATTTCCATGTGCCATTTGGACCAAAAAATAATAATAATTAATAATTTCCATGAGCCATGCCCATGGGCCATGGGATAGTTCCATGCATTCTATAGTTGTACAATGTACACAATTTTATGAAAAGAAAAACAAAATAATAAAAACTCTGCAGAAATAATATATGTTGAACAAATTACCTTGGGCAATTATGAGGAACAAAGAGGAGCTTGGAGACTTTACACTGTAAGAAATGTTTATTTGGGACCCCGCATTTAGGAAATGAAGCCACTCCTGGAGGAAGAAGATAAAAAATGTGTAAATATATGTTGTAGCACAATCAATACAAAATGTATTTAATCGTTCGTTTTTCATTTTTAATAATGGTTTTTTCAAAATCACAATTTTTAAAAAACGATCCAAATTGAAACTTGCCTGGTGAGTATCTGTGGAAACAGACACATTATAACTTTCGGACCAAGTAGCTACAACATCAAGAGGTGGATGTTTGTAGAACTCGTATACCTTCGGTCCAACCTTTATGTCATTTAACTCTTCCACCTAACAAAAAGATATTCAATCGTGTAAACATGCATTGACTGTTCGTGTTTTCCATTTCCAAACCCCGAATTATTTGTAATTGATAAAAAAATAAATAAAAAATAAATGTATGACTGTGTACCTTCACAGTCTGCACGAATAAAGGATTAGGTTCTATGAGAATGGACGCATTAGGACCCAGCCTTATATTTGTCGAACCGTAAACACCCAGAATCAGAGTCATCGAAACTGTAATACGTAAATTCAATTAAGTATCATAATCAGATTAACAGATTCGCAAGTAGTGCTACGAAAATTAACAATTTAATAGATTACGAGGTGATCATAATTCTAACAAGTAACGAGCTCAAATGAAATTAATTCACGAACTCTAAACAAAATCGGACATGATATTGGCAATTAATATTTATTATTGTACTATGTTTTACAAGATTTATATGCAGTATTAAGATATACGTACGGTCAAAGTAGATTATCAACCAGATGATTATACTTTTTTAAAAATTAAAATCGAAATCTGGAAAATTTTGAATATAGAGGAGGAGAGCATTCAATGTTTACAGAGGTTGGCCTCCTCCGTCATTCTTGCTTCGTTAAAGAGGAGGAGACGTGGAGGAGTCGAGGAGGCCTGAACAGATCTGTTTCTTCCGATATCCGACAGCCTTGGAGATAAACAGAGGAGGCAGAACCTTTTTACAAAAATAATATTTATATATATATATTATTATTATTATTATTAGCATGCAAAAATATATGCAACAGAATGTCTGTCTTGATATATATATAAATCATGCATGGTAAACTAGAAATGAAAATATATAGTGATGAAAACTAACCGAAGAACCAGAAGGTGAGGACGACGATGATGCAAGACCAGGTGTCATCTCTAATAGCAGAAACATCTTCAAAAGCGAACAAATTTCCTCGAAAGAAAATGCCGCCGCGGCCTACGTGTTGCTGCTGCTCCTGCTCTAATATCTCTGGCTGTGCATTATATCGACGAGTATGATCATCAACGTGGTTGTCAACACGAACACGAACACGAATACGGTCATTTCCGTAATTACGACTTACCTCCTCTTCACGAACCTGTTGCTGCGAAGACGATGACGACGACGTGGCAGCAGTAACACCACCTGAAGACTCCCTCAAAACTGAAGACGAGGAAGCTGCAGAAGCCGAATTCTGATCCGGCTCAGCCATTAATTAATTAATTCCTGTTGATAGTAAATTATTAACGAGAGAGTACGTGCGAGTCTGAGAAATTGAATTAATGGATAAAAATTATAAAAACCCTAACCCTAGCTAATTTCTTGAGAAGAAGAGTCAGTAGAGTCCATGAATCTGGAAACTTTCACCAATCAGTCGTCTCTTCTTCGTTTTTGTTTTTTTTTTTTTGGGCGGGACTGGTAGATGTGAGAAGAGTGACGGTTATATACATGCTCCACCTAATCTACTTTTATAGCTTAGCTGGTCACGTTTCAAGAAGATATTGGTGCACCGGATCTACCATGCATCCTCCATTGAAAGCTTGACACATGGAAAAATGTACCACGTGGCAATATAGCAGAGGGGATGCATAGTGCGTCCCCGGTGCATTTTAGCTTTTTCCTACGTTTTCACTGTATTCGCCAATAAAAAAAAACGTGTGGTTTGGCTTGGTTTGTTGTAGTTGTAGTCATTGCTTTGAATTTCGTAGTACGTGGCGGGAGCCTATTGGTTGACTTTGTTGTTTTGTTTTTTTATCCTATTTGATTGTTGAATGTGAAGTTGAAATTTGAAACAAAAAGGTTAGATACAGCCATACAGGTTTATTTAATTTTTTTTAAGGGTACTGTTAATGTAACAGCATTTCTTAAGATTGATTATGGATACTGACAATTAATATAAAGAAAAATTATTAGAGTGTTATTTCAAAAAAAATTACATGTTAACATGATCTATTTTTTTCTTCAATTTTTTTTTTTTTAAAAAGATATATTTTTAGTGTGCATCGGTGCATGGTAAGAAAGGGATTTAATCATTTTCCCCCCTACTGTTTACTATATTAGAAAAGTGAAGACAAAGTTTCTCGACTTTAGAAAGGTGACCCCCCAGAACAGACTTATTTAACAAATACCCCTCTCTGTCAGAAAAATCATCAACAGTGAGGGTTGACCGTTACTGTTGAGGGGTAATTTTGTAAACTCCCCATGAGAACAGGAATCTAATTTGTACTAAGGGTTATTAAAGTCATTTGATATTTATAATTAATAATATAAATACAAAAAATTAAAAATTAAAACAAAACATAAAAAAAAAAAAATAATAATTGCTGATCTGGTGATCTCCACCAAATCTATCTCAAACAAATTCGAAATATTCGAAATACCCACCCAACAAATTCGAAACCAAATCTAACCCAGCTCAAACACCATCAACTCCATCTTCATCTTCAACCTCATCACCAAACACCAAAAAATAAACCCTATCTCTCTCTCTCCTCGTCTCTCGATCCATGTCAGATGAGTTTCTAGGTTCTGCGTTCGCCGCGGCCTTAGCCACCACGATCGGCCTTCGTCCTGGTAGATGATCGAAGGTCTGAGACAACTGACTTGCACCATCGTGCTGGTCGACGACAACCGGCGTGTATCGTCTGCTCAAAACGCGTGGGTTTGGAGCTAAAACCCGTCGAAACACCTCCACTCAACCAAACCTAGAACCTCCCTCTCCCTCTGTCAAATCTCAGTTTCAATCCATTAATGGCTCATATTCAATCTCAGTTTCCTCCCTTTCAAAGTGGTGTGTGTGTATCTATGTTTTGGGTCTCTCGAAATTGAAGCGAAATTGAAACGGTAAAGGGTTAGGTTTTGTATATGTGTTTGAGTGGTGTGTGTGTATTTGGGTGTTTTGCTGGTGAAGCAAAATTGATTGTGACAATTTGTTGGCGAGAAAATGAGGACTGGATCGATGATGGTGGTGGTAAGATGATCTGAGAAGAAGATGGATCGATAATTATTTGTTTTGTTTTTTATTTATTATTATTATATATATATATTTTATGTTTTGTTTTATTTTTTAATTTTTGTGAAATGTAAATTTTGTTTGTTGTAGAATCTATGAAGAAGATGAGTTTGAATATTGTTGTTCCACAATTGTTTTTTTTTTTTTTTTTTTAAATTCGTTTTTAATTAAATTCGTTTTTAATTTCTTAAATTTATTATTATTAAATTTAAATAGAAATTTAATATCTGAGATTGGATTTTTTAATTAGTCTACATAATTAAAATTAATTAAATTATTATTATTAAATATGTTTATTAAATGTGTATATTATTATTAAAAAATTGTTTTTGAATGTGTATATTATTATTAAAAAAATTGTTTTTATATTTTGTTTTATTTTTAATTTATGTTTTTTAAATTAAATAAATAATAATAAAGAGATCTCCGCCGTCCATCTCAAAGATGGACGGTGGAGATCCATAATTTTGTTTTTTCAATTATGATATTTTATTTTCTTTTTAATTTTCTTTTTCTTAAAGGCAATGGAGGGCAAAATCGTCTTTTAACCCACTGCAGTAGCTTTTCCGTTGAAAAAGTTAATGAAAGGGGGTGTTTGAATATTATTTTCATTTCAGGGGGGAGACCGGCTAATTTCGGGAAACCCTGTCCTCAGTTTAATAATAGGGTAAAGGTTAGGGGGGAAAACGATCTTTTCCCTGGTAAGAAATTATGTTTTGCTTGGTTTTTCGTGCCGAATATATTGTAGTTTGATTTATCTAATTTTGAGTAAAAGAAATAGGAAATGTTTTTTTTTTTTTTCTTACAATATTTATTAATTCGGGATCAAGTATTTTTTTTGAAAGCTTTCGCCATCGGTAGGATTCGAGCTGTTGACCTAGGAAAATGTTAACATTAAGTAATCACCATAATTATGTTAATATTTACATTATTACATAGATGGATATATTGTTTAGTTTGATACAAAATTCGATAAACATTTTGATATGAATATTATTTCTTCAAGTTAATTACATCAAAAACCTGTCTTCAAATATTATAAAATATAATATTTAATTCTTTCGTTTTTGATATATAAAATACTTTATGAAATCTTTTTTCTACGTTATTAGAGACACTCCTTCTTAAATTTCGGGAGATATATTACGAGAGTCTGTTAATACATAAATATTACATTGTATTAATCGATTTTTGATATTGTCTGCTTAACAATATTACTAAAAAGGGGTGACGAAAAGAAGTTAGTTCAGTGTTTTCGGTTTGAGTTATGTCCCCGGCCCTCCCCGAAACCCTAAAATATTGTAATACTTTAAAAAAATAATAATTTTTTTTTTACTAGACGGGTAATAGTTAAAATCCAATTTTTTTGATAATATATTAACTGACTAACTGTTTATATACTAGATATGAGTTCATTGAGTACCCACTGAATTTTTTTTTATAAGGAAAAAACTACACAATAGTTATACCAGAGTACAGTTACATGTTACAACTATTTAAGCAAAATCAATGAACATTCATAAACTAGCAACTGAATCTGTTACTTGAGTGAGTTTTTTTTTTTTTTTTTTTTTTTTTTTTTTTTGGTGTTATTGCTACCATTACCATTGCATTTTATTATTATTATTTATTTATATAAAGACAACCACATTGAAATATCAACGTTTTAAGTGAAAAAATAAAATAAAAGTTAAGCAAAGTTATCTTCTGTTTTGATCTCAGTTTTTTGTCAAGAAAAAATAAATATGGGGGAGGCTGCAGCAAGCAAACAAATTCAAAAAACTAATAGTTTTAAGAATGTTTTCGAGCTAGGACGATTGAAGTTCACCGGATTTTGGAAGAAAAAATGGTATAGGCTCCGAAGAAAAATGAAGGTATGAGTTGATCGAAGATATATTGATTCGGAAATTAGAAAGGAATTCATGAGAAAGATAAGCGACTGATAATTAAATTATCGAATTTGTTTATATTTGTATCGATCTTTGTACGAAAAAGTTTCATTAATTGTGTATTATAGTTGTTCATATGTGCTGATTTATTTTTTATTTGAATCAGAAGGGAAAGGATACACGGCATTTATATATTTTAATTAAATATGGGTGTCTGGATAATTGTGAACAGTTTTTTTTTTTTTTTTTTTTTCTTAATTATATTTAAGTAAGTTTTGGAGATTATATATAGGGCTGGGCACGGTCCGGTTTGGTTTGGTTTCAACCAGGACCGGACCAGACCAAACCAAGAATTTCGGTTTTTTGAAAAATTGGACCAGTTTGAACCAATCTCTTTTTCAGAATAGACCAAACCAAATTATTTTGGTTAGGTTCGGTTTGGTTCGGTTTAGCGGGTTTGACTTATCACAAAAAAATAAAATAAAAAATTAAACGTAATGTGAAGTTACATGCATTTTGTTTAAAAAAAAAACATACATTTCAAAAAAAAAAAAAAAGATAAATACATTTCAAATTAAAATAGCAAGAAAAATCGAAATAAAATAAAATAAAATAGCTTGTAAACACATTTACAATGAAGATCAGTTGTTTTATATCTGTGGCACAGCCTTAGTTTAATTATATATATATATATATATATATATATATTTATTTACCATTATTTAATGCAAAACAAATGATAATTTCATAAAGCAAATGAAAAAATATATATATATATATTCAATTTTATCTTAGAGTTACTAAAGTTGGTGAGTTAATAAAATAAGTATGAAATAATAAATAAGGTTTTTGACTGTAATGTTTTTCTTTTTAAGTTTTATTGTGGAGTTTTGGGTGTGATCTACATCGGAATAAAAGTAAGTGTTAAAAGCATTCGGTTTACGGTTCGGTCCAGGTTCAATAAGATTGGACCATAGACCATACTAGACCATATGGTTTTATTATAATAAAACCATACGGTTTTTTTAAAAGTAAAAAACCGACGGTTTGGTTCGATTTCGTTCGGTTCGCAGTTTATGGGGTTTTTTGCCCATCCCTAATAATATATATATAAGTTACTTTGTACATAATTTGTTTATTTATTTGATTGTGTCAAAGGGTGTTTTTTTTTTCCGCATATATTAAAGATTGAACATAAATATGAATCAAAAGCTTTATTTATCATTTAAAATACTGGAAATTGAATTTATACATGGATGATATAATTTGAACGAATTCGAGAATAGGGAGAGAATGAATTCGAGAATAGCATTATGTAGTTTCAACGTAAAGCAAGAATTAGTGTTTGTTTGGAAGAGTTTCTCTACCGGTTAAAAGAGATTTTTTAATTAAAAAAGTTATTTTAATTTTTTTTTCTTCTTTTTTATCGTTTGGTTGTCACTTAATAGAGTTTTTAAATAATTAAAAAAGTTGTTTTACTTTTACTTAGAGAAGTTTAAATTTTAGGTTTTTTCAAATAGATCTTTTTGAGTTTTTTTTTTTAATACCACTAAAATGTCTAATATATCCCTATAATTTAAAATATATATATACATGAAAAAATAATAATTATTAACTAAATAAGTACACGTAAGTAAGGTGATTTTTGTTGGGGAACCGAACACGTAAAAAATGGAGACACACTATCAACACAGGTTGGAATATGAGAGAGCTAATCATCCACAATAAGAATATAAGATTATACAAGAGAAAAAAAAAATTAAAAAAAATTAAAAACGAGAGAAAATGCTAATTAATTACTATCATTTTGATTCTCACTTGCAAAATTTAAATGGAAAACAAAGAGAATCAACCGAAGGAGAGGACAAGAAGAATCAGAGATGCAAATATAAAACTCGGATGGAAATTTATAGGTATTTTCAAGAAAGGTTGGTATAAGTTTCGATTATTTATCAAGAAATGAGTAAACAACAATGATCATGAAGAGACAGAAATGGGCCGTTCAGGAAAAAAAACTAAGCATCTCCTATTCTCCTTCGAAAGAAAAATGATTTGATCGATGCTGCGGTCCAGTTTTTTTGTTTTGTTTTTAATATTTGGGATACATTTGACGTATCGATCGAATTAAATTAGACGGCAGATTAATTATCTTGATTACCGAATTAGTTAGATAAAATGCAAATATGATATGGCTTTTGCTTATTGTATTGTCTTTAGAACTTGTACTTAATTATTGTATTGATTAATGCTTTTAATTGGTTTTAAGAAAATTGAAACAAAGCTAATCCCAGATGAAAATTACATTACGTTAACATATATATATTTCTGGTAATTAAATGCAGGGAAGAACTGGTTCCTGGAATTCCCCAGATGGATTGTTGTTAAAAGGTTTTGAATCTTCGAGTTTAGGCTGCTTATGGGAATGGTAATAATTAATGATACTGTATTACCTGGACAACCGATAATCATTGTATTACATGTGTAATTGCAGATATTTTGATGGTTCTAAACTAAAAATCCGAAACATTTTATTAATGAAAAAAAAGGAAAAAAAAAAAAAAAAAAACGAAAAGAGAGAGACACATGGACCCTAAACCATAAATCTTTGATGGTCCAAAATTCTAATATAGTTTATGTTGTTCAAACGTACATGCAAATTATGGAGAGCTAAAAGTTGATTGTCACACTCGATCACAAAAGTAAATTTCTGTTCATAATAAACTCAATAGCAAGTAAATCTCTCAATCAAAATACAATTAGTCATAATGAAAATTTTGAAAGGCACGATCATACGAGGGACAGGTAACGAATCTCAACCTAACAATTTCAAGCAGAAATTAAGTATAATAAAGATAAAATTAAACTATCAAACTCACTACATTAAAGTTTATTTTGAAACTTAATAATTTAAAATTTAAAATTTTAATAAACTTAAATTTATAATTTAAAATTTTGACTTCAACATTTCAACCACCTATGTGCTCTTAATCCAAAAGTTGTAAATGCATTCAAATCTCGATAATTAGATTAAGAGCATATTGATGGTTGAGATGTTGAAGTCAAAATTGTAAATCAAAATTTTATGTTGTTTTAACCTATCCCAATATGTATTAAGAAAGTAAATATCTATATTTGACCAAAATATGTCCAATTTTTTTTTATATATATTTTGGAATAATCGATTTAAAAAAATATCATTTAATATCTTTGATAGTTTGAATATATGGATGATATTTTAAATATTTTAATCGAAATTTCTAAATTTGTGAACCTACTAATATTTTCACCTGATATTTAATTCCTTGATTATGATATAATTGCTGTATTAGTCAAAAAAAAAAAAAAAAAAAAGGATATAATTGTTGTAGTGAAGAATTTGTTTTTATTAGTAAAAGGAAAAAAAAAAAAGCGTTTTTGACTTTGGAACTCAGAAACGACATCGTTTGTATTCGTTTATCGTAGTTCACGACACTTCACGCTTCTTTCGCGACGCGTGCACACACAGCAATACAATACAATAAAAATTGCCGTTTTCTAACATCCAATGGAAAAAGTTTGAAACAAAAAATTCTCTCCTTTGGACAGCCTGTTTTGGGTGCTTGTCACGGGGTCAAATTTGGAGTTTACAAAAAACCCCATGCCCATGAGTCCCCCAGTCAACAATCCTTCACGTAATTATCAGTCAATCCCGGAGGACAGTACCGTCATTACATTCTCATACGCCGTAACGGACCCCACAACAAACAATCTCATCGGACCAAACCCCACCAATTTCTCTCTGGTTTTCAAAAAAACCAATTAAGATCTGATCAAAAAAAGAACCAAAAAAACCCTAATTTCTTTCGATCGGTCGATTTGATTGGATTCGAGAGGCACAAAAATGGGGGATTTTAACCTGGCTTTGGTGATCGTCGCCATAGTGGTGTGCATTCTGGTTTTTATATTCAATGTCTACCTTCTCGTCAACTACCAGCATCCCGACGATGCCAACCAGGCTTATTTTCCCAAATTCGTCGTCGTTTTGGGGCTCTCCATCGCTGCGATTTCTATACTCATGCTGCCTGCCGACGTGGCCAATCGGCAGGCGTGCAGGCACGCGATTTACAACGGCTCGTGCAATCTCACCTTGCCGATGAAGGATCTATGGCTTGCCGTGTACATCTTCGACGCCATCCTCGTGTTCTTCGTCATCCCCTTCGCTATGTTCTACTACGAAGGCGACCAGGACAAGTCCGTGTTTTCAATCTTAGGGTTTCGTTTGGGAAATTTTAAATTTTTAAATAATGATAGGTGTTGACTGTTTTGTGTGTTTTGGCTGCAGGACTGTTGGTAAAAGAATCAAGAGCGCCTTGTTGTGGGTGATCACAACGGCTATCGTCTGCGGTCTCGTGCTTGGCATTTTGTATGGTCAGTTTTTTCCTTCAAATAATTCTATCAAGATTTAATTTATTTCCATGATCTGTTAGAGTTTAGCTGAGTGGTAATACTAGGGTAGGTGTAGGGTGTGATGTTTAGATTGGATATGGATATGTTACATGAAGGGTGCCTTGGCTTTTACGAATCCTGTCAAGATGTGAGCTATGAAGAATTTGACTGTTTAGTGAAAAGTTTGTTTTGATAAGAAACACGCATAGCATTGCCTTTCAGTTGTTCTTCAGTTCTTCTAGTATAAAACCAGTTTCAGTTTTCATTTGTGGTGGGACTGTAGGCATGACATGTATAGTTTAAAATCTTCTTTGATATCTATCTATGTGGGTGCACGAGTTTGTGTGTATGGTTCTTCGACACATGTACATGTGAACTCATGTAGGTGCTGCAAGATCAGACTTGTTTGGTTTTTTATGGTAAACTAAAGCTTCAATGATCTTCTTCGATATCTATCGATGTGGGTGCACGAGTTTGTGTGTATGGTTCTTCGATACATGCGGATATGAACTTATGTAGGTGCCACAAGATCAGACTTGTGTGGTTTTTTATTGTTTTCTTATTTTATGGTAAACTAAAGCTTCATTGATCTCATTAGATGCTTAGGTTGTAGTGTGAGCTTCTTACTTTCTGGATGTTGTAATTGGAATGAATGGAAGGAAAACACTGCTAAATGAAAAATTAGCAACAAACTAAACTTGTTCACTTTCAAGTTTGTTGAATATGTTATATTATCCTTTTTTTATTTATTAGCTTTTCTATGCATCTACGGCTTTTTATTCTCTTGTATATTGTGCTAGGTCTAATTGGGAAGGTGGACTTCACTGTTAGGCACCTCTCTTCAGCTACAACAACTTTTCCATCTAGTTGGGACTTCTCTAGCAATCAACCATGTCTTGGTGGAAATGGTGCAAAGCAGGTTGTTTCTCCATTTGTCAATTGTGATACAGTTTATATGTCCTGTTTCATGCAGAGTAATACTGTGTGCATGTTGAAGCATTGTTGAACTCATCGTGTCTTCTTTGATTCTCGTCTATTTCCTGCAGTGCTCAGCGTATACTGCAAGTGTCTCATCAGAGAAAACCTGGACTATGCGCACTACCTTTCCAGAATATGTGGTTGCTCTTGCTACAATTGTTGGATCTGTTCTTTTTGCGGTATGATTATTCTTGCAAAATGTTAAAACTTCAAGTAAAATGTGGAATTTTTTTTATCTCGAAAGATAACATACTTCCCATTCCGTAATTTGAATGATTTGTGGAGGGTAGCATATGATGTTTTCCGTGACTGTAAAGTTTTATTAGATTTTTCTGCGGTTTCAAGAATATTTTGTGAAAATTGTGAGTGCACACCTCATTTTTGGGTCCAGAAGAATAAAAATTCTGTCAGATGTGTCATTCTTCATTTTTTCCTTTTGCAAGAATATATTACTCACATTTTCTCACAACATCTTGTCAGATATTTGGTGGAGTTGGTATTGCTTGTCTACCATTGGGACTTATCTTTTCTTTCATTCGACGTCCAAAGGCTGTCATAACTCGCTCGCAGTATATTAAGGTGCTGTTAATTGCATGCTATTTAACCTTGACAAATTACATACAAGTATCTATGCAAAGATGGATAATTAAATTTTATAGTAGCTTATCAATAGTTGCTTTGATTTGTAGGAAGCAACTGAACTAGGTAAAAAAGCCAAAGAACTGAAAAAAGCGGCTGATGCCCTTCATCAGGAAGAAAGAAGTGGTTCTAAGGGTAGAAAATGGCGGAAAAATGTGAAGGCAGTAGAAAAGGTATGAAATTTACACTTTGTATTTGACATCTATAGTTCACTTTATGTTAGGGTATTGGAATTTGTTGCTTGTACTACCAATCAAACCAGAATGTGTCAGAATTTAAGCCTTGGTTATCCCTTTATCAAGAGTCACATTCTGACTAGGTTTTGGTTTGGTCAAAGAACTGATAATTTAGGCAGGTTCATACCTTATTTAGTAATTGAATGTTCACACTGTGATTGGTTGGCTTCATTCCCCTTTTATGGTCTTTGGAACTAATTCCATTCTTGCTTAACCTTGCAGGAGTTATTTCAATTGGAAGAAGATGTAAAGCTTTTAGAAGAGATTTACCCTCAAGGAGAAAAGGTGATAATATGAACTGCTGACTGTAACATTTACTGAATAACCGCTTTTGAAATTTTCCTCATGTTCCATTGTTAACTATTGCATTACTTTCAGGCTGAGACCTCTTGGGCCTTCACTGTTCTTGGGTACTTGCTTAAACTTGTGTTGGGAGTCCTGGGGTAAGTGCTGATGCCACAAATAGGCAGCTCTTTGCAAGTTTATCCATGGCTCTTTTTTATCATTTTTCAAAAAGACTTGACTAGCTATATTGAACCTATGAGTTTTGCTTTCTTTTTTTATTAGGTTGATTGTTTCAGTGGCTTGGGTTGCTCATATTATTATCTACATGTTAGTTAACCCACCTCTCCATCCATTCCTGAATGAGGTTTTTATCAAGCTGGATGATTTATGGGGTAATTTTGGATATATCTCAATTCTTTTTTAACCTTTCTATTCCGTTTCCTCCTTTAACTTGATGAAGCTTATTCTGGTTTTTCTTTTGTGCTACTTTGCCAGGGCTTCTGGGTACTGCAGCATTTGCATTCTTCTGTTTTTACCTTCTGCTTGCAGTGATTGCTGGAGCAATGATGCTGGGCCTGAGATTAGTTTTCATCACAATTCATCCCATGAAGTATGATTTTTTCACTGCAACATTTTGTTTAATAATATACACATAATATTGGAAGCCAAAATTTTCATGCGTGCTTACTGCTTATTTATTGAATTTTCTTTTTCACAGGTGGGGAGCGACTCTAATGAACTCTTTTCTTTTCAATGTGGCACTCATTCTCCTATGTTCAATCAGGTTGGTGTCATTGATCCCCTACTCTTCATTTTGCAAAATTGCATCGATGTTGTCTTGGTTATACTTGATCTTACCGGTACTGGCACTTCTAATGATTTTTCTTCCCTGAGTAAAATTTAGATGTTTTGAGAATAATGCTCGCATCAATTTACTGGCTACTGCCTATGATCTTTAGTCTTTTATATAGACTGATATCATGTGTGTTTAATAGAGGTTTGCCATGTTTGTTTTTATTTGATCTCTTTAAACAACTTTCTAAAGTATCAATTGCGAGAGGCGACTCCAGATTGTGGTTAAAGAATGACTTATTTCTGTATCTCATCTTATTGGGAGTGTGGGTTTCTGTGTTGCAGTGTGATTCAATTCTGCTCCACAGCATTTGGATACTATGCTCAAGCAACTGCAGCTCAGGAAATATTTGGCCACACATTGCAGTCACTTCGTGGCATTAGATTCTTATACAAGTGAGTTTATGTCTCAACAGATCAATTTATTTTAATTAGGCACGTATGCTAATCTGGTCATTGCATTACAGGTATAATGTCTTCCAAATTGCTTTTGTCATCCTAGCTGGATTGACCTTCGTATACTATGCCGCCTTTGTAAGTTTGCAATTGCCATTTGTGTGCATGTTCCTGTTACGCTCATCACTTTACCTCTTGTTTGAGCCTTACTGTTTGTTATTTTGTGAAATTTCAGGGATGGAGAAGAAAAAAGCCAAGTGGAAGGTTCCAACTGTCTAGTTAAGCTATCTTTTACCAAGAAATCATGCAGCCACCTAGTCTTGAAATTCGAAGTTCTAAAATCTTATCGGAGTGTGATACACATGGATGCATACCACTTATTTACCACCTGGTCTCGTTTTTTTGGTTGAACAGTTTAGTGAGGCAGGCATATACATCACATCCAAAGAAAATCAGGTTGTTGCAGTTAAAGATCAGTATGATGAATTGTTGATGGTGTTGTTGTTTTTGCTTATTTTCTCCCTCTCTTTTTGTATGTAATATTCTTTGTTTGATTTATATCATGCATTTGGTTTGCTAATGTAATTGAGATATCCCACGTCGTGGGATACGGGTTTGTAGAATTCACACTTGTTGTAATATAATTGCCCAGATCGATAACCAGTTTTCATGATCAGTTTCTGCAATTTTTTGATCATGCTCTTAGTCTAAAAGAGATTGGTGACTAATCGATATTTTCAAGTGATTTATGGTTTCTTTTTTTTATCGTACACCATGTTTCGTTGTTGAAATTGACGTTTTTACTGAAAGCGCTTGTTTTCAAGTTACTGATTTATATAATATCTATTGGATTTTGTTATAATTATTTAAAAAAAAATAAATTAAGAATTAAGAAAATCGGATAAAATATTCGAAGTTGATAAAACGAATGGAAAATTTTTAATGTTAGATATCCAATCTTGTGTGTTGTACTTTGTTTCTCAGCAAAATTTATCAATAGCATGATGGGATTAAAAAAATGCAATGCCTACGGGTTACACAGAAAAATTCCTTATCTTTTCATCCTAGTTATTTACTTATTTTTATAACTAGAATCAGGAAGAGCACATATAATTTTATAGGACGAAATGAGATTGATCCGGTAGTATTTACACCTCGAGATTACGGATTCAAGTTCTCCCCCTCTCTTAAAAACCCCACATAATTTTATAGGACGAGATGAGATTGATCCGGTGGTATTTACACCTCGAGATTGGGGATTCAAATTCTCTCCCTCTCTAAAAACCCCCCGAATTAATATAATACTTTATTTTATATATATATATATATATATAATAACTCCAATTTTTTTTTTTTTTATTTTTATTTTTTTCCATGAAGGATTGATTGATTTTATTCAATGAATATTGCATTTTTCTGGAAAACTCCTGGTTCTGCAACCTTTTACCAGTCAAGATTGTGAGACATTTTTATTATGATCAGAACCGAAGTCTTGGGACATTATTACAAACCCAGTGAAAAAAAGCACTCAAAAACCCCATCAATATGCTTATTGCTTTCACAATATATATATATATATATATTGTGTGTGATGAACATATGATATAAGTGCTTGGCTTATTCCCACTTATCATTTCTGTAGAAATCTAAATCAGCAGCGTTAACAGTGATCTTGCCGTTGGGTGTGTTCACATCAAGGAACAAATCCTCCTCAAATTCGGCTGGCAATGAATTCCAGTGTAGACTTGGTTTCCACTCTGCTTCTCTTAGAACCTTCAAAATTTCCTTAACCACGATCTTGCTCCCCTCCGATGAAAGGTGGATACCATCACTACAAAAAGATCAGATGACATGATATATGTGTACAACAAATCTGGATGAAATCTATCCGATAATAAAAACTGTCTTTCCTTTTTCGTTTCAACAAATATGACTTGCAAGAAAACAAAAATACTAGAATTATAAGGAAAACATTTCAACTTGTGAAAGCAAACTTACGTAAAGCAAGCAGTCAGCCAATCGTCTCTTTGCTGCATTGCAGTCCAAAGATCAATGGCCTTCACGTCCAGTTCGCGGCAGAGCTCCAAACAAGCTTCTGAATATATTCGGCAGCCTTCGTTTGTTCGACTCCTATGTGGTACTATATCACTGTTCCAAAGGATAAAAAACCATTACTACTGAAGTGTAACACCAGAAACCAAGAAACAAAACTAAGATAAGTACCCCAAGGTTTCGAGAATTTGCTGCTCACTGATTGGAGGAGCACTAATAAAGATGATGCGGATCTTTGCTGAAAGGCTCTGCCAATCAACCACGACATGTTAGGGGAACGTTTAGACCCGAGGGTAATTCCATGGTTCACTGTACCAGATTTATACAACAAGTGTTATTTTCGTTGAAATAATGTATGAATGATCCACGATAGATTACCTTTAGATGTAGAGCAATCTTCCTCATGTTTTCAATATATTCAGGTAGCGGAACATGGGGGCCAAGGCCATCTGGGTGAGGGCGCATTGAGTCATTACCACCAAAATAAACTATAACCAATGAAGGTTGTACAGCAGCATCCTTGATTGATAGTAAAAAGGAAGATCAGTGACTTAAAAATGTATCGATCATATCAGGAAAAAAAAAAAAAAAACACACACACACACGAGATTCTGCCAATAAATTAAATTTTAGTACCGCTGCAGCTCTAATTGAGCAATGCTCTCCACGCTAAAAAAAAACACATCGTTCAACTTACACAAATGAATGAATTCATCAACGTAAGATATGATTACCAAACCTTTGGGAAAACTTGATCCAGAATTTGTACCGCACGCCTTGAATTCCAACCAGCATATCCTCGCAACAATACATCTGCCTATACACATTTACGAAACAAGAGTTCAAAATATAACGTGATTGATGGTTATCCTTTTTATTCCATAAAAAAGATCACCTCTAAAATTCACTACATAGATAAAATTACAGTAAAGTAAATGTTTATATTTTTGGAAGTATTACGGTAAAAGAAATCTGCTGAGCCAAAACTAAAAATCAATCAATCAATCAAACTGGGTAGTTCCCCACATGATCAAAAACAAAGATAAAATGGAAAAGTCATTGCAGCAGGACAGGACCGCCACTTTGGCTGAAAAGTAATTGTACTGAAGATAGTGGTGTACTTTAAGATTTTTCCAATTAACTTTTGTGTTGTGGCAACCTTATCTCTCAAAACCATCTATTATATGTGGTTTGTTTCATCATCTGTATCTTGATTTCAGATTGTGAGAAACATTAACAAGGTTCTTCATGAACTAATGCAATTTTCCTTTTTAATATTAATAATTCTTGGATCATCACTCAAATCAGCTAAAAACTAAGCAACTGATCAATTGGAACAACCAACAACATGTATAGATTAAAAATAATATCTGAGAAACATGGGGTCCCATCAATCAATTAGTACTGATAAACTTGAACAAAACAAAAAACGATCGAAACTTGAAAAGATTTCAACGCCATAGAAATCAACAGCAGAGAAACAAAAAGAAAAAAAAAAAAAAACATGGAACAAAGGATAAGAAGAAGATAGAAATGGAAAATACCTTGCGAGCATACAAATCAGCGAGAATAGCACCCCAACCTTGGTTACTGAAACTGTACTGAACAATGGAGGAACCAAACAGAACAAATTGTGGTCTCTCTGGTCCAACCATCTCTTCCTCTTAACTCAATAATTCAAACTCAAGAGTGTTGAGAGTGGTTTTATGTTGAGACTAAAAAAAACCAAAGTATGAAAAAGCCAAAAGTAAATAAGTCATTATCATTGTTAATAATTTATTCAGAATTTGATGAGGATAGGGACTGGTGCTGGCTGGTTTTGTATCCACCAGTGTTGTATTTTATTTGGTATTGTATTAAGGGCTCGTTTGGTACGCCGCATTGTATTGTATTAGAAGTTTAAAATATATTAGAATAATACAATACAATGTTTTGTTTGTTTTGCACTGTATTGTATTAGCTAATACATTTTAATTGGTTTAATACGGTGGATATCGTATTAGCTAATACAAAGTAGAGAGGTTGTATTAGTTAATACAACATAATATAAAATATCACAAAACACAGGATTGTATAAGAATAATATAGTCTAATACAATACAATACAATACAATACAGCGTACCAAACGAGCCATAGGAGTTTAAAATGTATTAGAATAATACAATACAATGTTTGGTTTGTTATGCACTGTTCACCGTATTGTATTAGCTAATACATTTTAATGGTCTAATACGGTGGATATCGTATTAGCTAATACATAATAGAGAGGTTGTATTATTTAATACAACATAATACAGTCTAATACAAAACATCACAAAACACATGTATAAGAATAATATAGTTCAATCCAATACAACCCAATCCAATACAATAGAGTACAGCGTACCAAACGTGCCCTAATAATATGTCTTCAAATATTACACGGCTAATAGAGTAATTGACTAATGAGAGAGTAGTGGCAGGACAGCAGGTGGGGGAAGAGTGTGGACTTTTACCATTGCAGATGGTGGTTATTAGTTAATCAACACCACTCACGTTCTCACACCTTATTGGGCAAAAATAAGGTTGAAACTTGAAAGAGACCAGAAATCTTAAACGAGAAACTATTCAAGGACCTAATTGAATTCAAATTACTACATGGACAGAGTACTTTAAACAATTATCACAAGGGAATCTATCTCCTGTTGGTCAGTTCAGTTGAACCATTTTCCTATATTCTAGACATAAAAGACAAATAGTAAACCAAATGGAACTGGATTCCTTCCACTAAAACAAAAGGCACATAAACATATATAGATGCAAAATCTATATGATGCAAAATATGATTAAATCATAAAATTCAAAAGGTATATACAGTGAATAAAAGTCACAAAACAGAACAGTGTGTACAAAAAATTAAGAGATCTGAGTGGACTCGAACCACTATCCTCTCAAAACCCCCAAATATAAAGGGGGGGATTGAGCGCTCTTACCGTTTTGAGCTTACAGATCTTTCCTGAAAGTTCATAACCAGAACAAAATTATAGAATTTGAACTCGTTCCCAAAAAAGAAATAATAGTATGATTTACGGTTCTTTAAAACTACTATTACGAATCAATTTTCAAGCAGAGACCAAGCAAATCCTAAAAAGAGGCGTAAAGCTGCTTTACTCCTTAGGTGGTGTGTGCCTGTACCTCCTTATTATGAATCCTCTCCCCTCCCAGTGCTATTATTTACTGTGGAGCCTTCAGCTCTAAGGTCAATATTTGCTGGTCAGATATTCAGACACGTCTGTGTAATTTTCCAACAAAAGTATGTTTCAGAAGGCTAAAAAGTTCCTCTCATAACACATTAAGGATGAGAGAAGCGAAATATAAAGCCATCACCAACAGAATTTCAATGTCTATGAAAACATTTTGCAACTCTTTGGCTGTAAAACACAAAAGCAAGCAATAAAAGGACAAATTCACCTGAAGCAAAATAAAGCACAGGATCAACCACGAATGTCAATCAACAATGAACAAAGAAACAAGAGTGCAAGACAGAAACATCAGAAAGAAATCAACTAATTATAAAAAAAAAAATCTACGATCAAATGTAATGTTCATTTTTTTTTTGAAATAAATCAAATGTTTTTTTTTAAAATAAATCAAATGTAATGTTCTAACAATGCTAGGGGTGGTAAATAAGCTACAGATAACAATAGCCAAACTTGGCAAAATAAAGAAAATTTGAAGTAGATCTCCCTCAATATTGCATAGTATTAACTTTAAATATCAAGGTTGAAATATTTTCTTATTCATATTGAAGAAACTCTCATGAAACACCAAGCTTGCCACCTTTGTAAGAACCACTTGATTCCACAAACCTTGACATTGGAGAGCCAGATGAACGACATCACAAAAGCATTTATTCTACATAAACCCATAATTCCATTTCCATTTCTGAAGGAAAAGATTAGTATTCCTAGAAGCTCCCAACCTAAATTGATTATCATTATGATTCGGTCTTCCATGCTGATTGATTATTCTTACAATCCCGCCATCCACGGACTTGCCAATGTAGCTTCTGAACTTCCACAGTTATTGTCGAGAATGCGGACCTCAGACGAGAAGCATTCAAGCCCGTTGAGTAAATAGAATTACATAACCCCATTACATAAGCAGGTACAGATAGCATTATTGACATTGCTAATTGTATAATAAATACAAAAATATGTTAAACCCAATAAGCTGCTTCAAATAAGGAATAAAAAGAACAACACTTTTAAGGAATAATCTAAGGAATAATCAGAGCAAGTGATAACAATTCGAATTAGGAATATAATGATGTCTAATTTATATAAATCGTGAATTGAGAACAGTAATCCAATCAAATTACTTGTGATAACAGTTAGAATTAGGGTTAAAATGATGTCTAATTTATGTACATCATGAACTGGAATTTCCAATTAAATTACTGATAGGTTGGTTAACATGACCACTTCTTCATACCTAAGAGTGCTTCCCCATCACATTTTTTTTTTATCATTCTAGACTTAAATAGTGCATGTTTATGTCAAATAGGCAACAAAATTGAAATTCAGTTTATAAAGAAAGATAATAAATCTTCAGAAGTGTGAAAATCTTATTTCTAGTTAAATTCGATACCTCCCAAATTAAAATCCAATATGTAATGGAAAAGTGCAAGCAGAAATTTTAAATTTTAATCTTACCGTAACAGGTCAAGAATATAATTATGCATTTTGATTAATACCAAAACATATTTAACGGTTGACAATTACCAGATTTTATTGGCTTAATCTATAAAAAAAAATCTATACAACTTATTAAAATAAGTTATTATCTTTGAAGAATAAACCCAAACTGAAAACTAATTGCATAGAAATCTAAAGCATTATTTTAAGCATATAATTTGATAGAATAAGCCTATTTGTGAAGGTTAAAGATTAGCCAAACCTTTATCGTAGCACGGTCAGTGAGATCGAATTATTCAGATGGCAATATGGTTTGCGGTGGTGCACAGGTTTGTAACGAAAAAGCATGAAATAGGAAAGAAAGCAAAAAACGCCAACACACACGCGCACTCCACACCACACCACGGAGAGGAGAACCCGGGCAAATCCCCCGTGCGATCTCCTCTCACCACCACAAAAAATAATTTCTTTATTAAGAATATTTTGACCTGCCATGCAAGCGCACCTGTCATGGCAAAGGCCGGATGACAAAGACTAATCAAGACTCGGCCCCTGAAAATTGAGGCCTCTTTGTCCCGATACATCTCATACATCCTAATTTCCCTTGCAGATACCTATTGTGTATATATATATATATAAAGTACACACAAAAAAAAAACACAATCACCGTATGGTCATCGGATTCTTATCAAATATTCACGAAGATCCCCATCGGAGAGGCTGTGAAAAACTGCAGGTACGAAAGCAATTACGACTATAAATTACTGACCACATAAATCATGAATATAATTGCAAAAAATTGAATCGATCTATAGATATTTTCGATAAATCATCGATATAATCTAAAGGTCTCAACTGAATTGGTAAACATATTATTGTAAAATTTGGATATATATAAACGTGAAAGAGGATGCAAACCTTGAATCGACGTATACGTCGTCGAATCATCAAGCGAACGAATGGCTCTTGAGGACCGATCATTGATTGATTGAACTGCTTCTTGAGATAAAAACGCATCTATCGGAAGAAAGGATCAGAGGAGAAGCAGAGAGAAGACGCAATAATGAGATGGAAGAACCGCGCGGGGTTCGATATATAGTGACTAGGTGAGGCGGTTATCAAAATTGGACGCTTGTGATTCACGACTATTTCATAGATAGACGGTTGATATTCGCCCACGTGGATGACTTGTTGGTTTCGTAATTAAATATGCGCTGGAATATTTGGGTTTGCTTTGATCTCACGCACCGTCATTAACTTGTTGACCTTTTCAAACACGTATCAAATCAATTTAATTTTAGACCGTCTAATTAAACTGATGAGCCCAAATAAATAGGTCCAGCCCAATTCTTGAAGGGTCGGTTTGGGCTGGATCTATGGAGGCCCAATACGATCAGCGACTTTACTAGTTATTTTCCGCTTTGGGACTAAGCTTGTACGGATTTGTTTTTGAGACTACCCAAAAGGCTTCATACCAATGGAGATAGTGTCCATACTTATATATCCATAATCAACATTCTCTATATGTCCTTTTTGTCACTGCTTTTACTATCATCTTGTGGTAATCTTTAATAATTAAAATCACAAAGAGAACATATAATTTTATCGTAATTTTTAAATCCAATACTTTTTTTTTTTTTTTTTCCATGAATGATTGATTTTAATTCAGTGAATATTAACTTTTTCAGTAAAACTATTAAATAGCATGGTAGTAGCACTTCTGCAATCTTTTACCGGTCAAGATTGTGAGAAATTTTTATTGATGACCAGAGCCAAAGTCTTAAAAGAAGACACATCATATCATCATTACAACCCAGAGAAAACAAGCACTCAGAAAACTCCATCACTATGCTTATTTTTACCGTTAAGAAAATTAACTTAATTAGCTTCACTTTGGTATTTACTTTCTCAAAATAAATGTCATAGACAGATGATATCAGTGCTCATGTCTTGCCGTTGGGTTTGTCCAAATCAAGGAACAAATCACCCGCGAATTCGGCTGGCAATGCTTTCCGGTATAGACTTGGTTTCCATTCTGCTTCTCGTACAACCTTCAAAATTTCCTTAAGTACGATCTTGCTCCCCTCTGATGAAAGGTGGATACCATCGCTGCACAAAGATCAGAGAACATGATATATGTGTAAAACAAGGCAAGTTATGGCTTGCACATATCATCAGGAAAACATTTCAACTTGTGAAAGCAAACTTACGTAAAGCAAGCAGTTAGCCAATCGTCTCTTTGCTGCATTGCAGTCCAAAGATCAATGGCCTTCACGTCCAGTTCGCGGCAGAGCTTCAAACAAGCTTCTGAATATATTCGGCAGTCTTCATTTGTTCGACTCCCATCTGGTATTATATGACTGTTCCAAAGGATAAAAAAACCATTACAACTCTAGTGTAACACCAGAGAAACCAAGAAACCAAACTAATTAAGATAAGCACCTCAAGGTTTCGCGAATTTGCTGCTCATTGACAGGAGGAGGACTAATAATGATGATGCGAGTCTTTGCTGAAAGGCTCTGTCAATCAACCGCTACACGTTATGTTCTTTTCATCGAAATAATGTTGACCGATCCAAACATTAAACTGGCTGAGGGATTTCTTCAAAATAGCTACAATGTAAAAACTCTAATACAAAATATTACCTTTAGATGTAGAGCAATCTTCCTCATGTTTTCAATATATTCAGGTAGCGGAACATGAGGGCCAAGGCCATCCGGGTAAGGGCGCATTGAGTCATTACCACCAAAATAAACTATAACCAATGAAGGTTGTACAGCAGCATCCTTGATTGATAATAGTAAAGGAAGATCAGTGACTTAAAAATGTATCGATCATATCAGAAAAAACATACGAAATTCTGCCAACAAATTAACTTTTAGCACCGCTGCAACTCTAATTGAGCAATGCTCTCCACTCTAAAAAGAAAAAAACATATCGTTCGACATACAAATGAAGTCATCAAAGTAAGATATGATTACCATACCTTCGGGAAAACTTGATCAAGAATTTGTACGGCACGCCTTGAATTCCAACCGGCGTATCCTCGCAACAATACATCTGCCTATGGACATTTACAACACAAGAGTACAAAATTAAAGGCGATTGTTAAAAATAAGTGGGAGCATATAGATAAATGAATTGTTAAAAATAATAAATATTAACATAAATTAAAATTTTAATATTAAAAATAATAAAAAATGCCGGTGAGGAGATCAACTCTCTCTCTTTTCGGTTCTCTCCCTCTTCACTGGCGCTGGTGGTGGTCTTTTAGGTGTGAGGATGGGTATGTGTTCGTTGTTTTTTTTTTTTACTTATTTTTTTTGGGTCATGATTTGGTGAAGATCATTGATGGTGATGAAGATTTTGGTGATTGGGGGTGCTTTATGTTTGTGGTGGTTGAATTCAATTTAGTTTGTGATTTGATTATGGTTTGATTTTATTTTGGATGTTGGGTTGATTTTGTTTTGATTTTGCTTTTCGCTATGGTGGGTTTGATTTTGGTGGTGGAATGGTGGTGTCTGTGGAATGGTTTTGGTGATTTTTTGGATTTGGTGGAGATCCAGATTGGATCTCACTGTCCATCTCTAGCAATTCCAAAGTTTAAATATAATGTTTCTTTTTAAGATTTGGTAGAGATCCAATCTGATATCAGATGGACGGTGGAGATCCAATTAATTTTAAATTTGTTATTCAAAAAAATTTAAATATTAAGTATAAAGGTAAAATAGTATTTTCGGTAAAAAGAACTGACGGAAGTTGATGGAAGGATTAAAAGAGACAATTCCCAAACTAATAGGACCAAAACAGGGAATACCTCAAACTAGAGGGACGTTTTTAATAATATCCCTTAAAAATAACATGGGGTCCCATCAATTAGTACCGTGGATAGTGATAAACGTAAACAACTAAACATAACAAAACAAAACATGATCGAAACTTCGGAAAAAAAAAAAAAAAAAAAAAACAAGAAACAAACTATAAGAAGAAGATAGAAATGGAAAAATACCCTGCGAGCATACAAGTCAGCGAGAATAGCACCCCAACCTTGGTTACTGAAACTGTACTGAACAATGGAGGAACCAAACAGAACAAATTGTGGTCTCTCTGGTCCAACCATTTCTTTAACTCTCTTCGTCACTCAATTCTTCAAACGCAAAGAGCGTTGAGAGTGGTTTTATATTGAGACTAGAGTGTTATTAACAGGAAAAAATAAAATAAAATAAAAAATAAAATAAAACCCAAGTCAGAAAAAGCCAAAAGAAGATAAGTCATTGTCATTATTAATAATTTATTCAGAATTTGAAGATGATAGGTGCTGGTGCTGGTTGGTTTTGTATCCAACAATGTTGAACTTTTTAAATATATATATCTTTAAATATATTATTATTATTATTATTATTATTATTATGCCACCTTTTTGTACTTGTAATATTTAGAGCATCTCTAGTACGGTGGTGAGTTGTATCCAAACATAAAGCAAGTTATAACATAAGCAAGTTTCTTGATAACGAAGCACTACAGTTTACATTGTAGATGCCAACTAATTGACTAATGAGGGTAGTGCAGGACATTATGTCAGGGTATGAGGAAGAGGGTAAACCTTGAATAATGTTTATGTACCGACCAATCAGTATCTAAAATACTGACTCTATTAATAAGAATATAGCAAGTGATCCAATTTGTAAGATAAATGTAAAAAGTATATATAAAAAAAAAAAAAAAAAAACCACGTACTATACTCCCATTTAACCACTCTAAACCACTCACTTTCTCACACCTAAGCCTCTTTTTTTTAATTGGAAAAACACACCCAAACCAGTCTAAACATCAACTTATTGGTCAAAAATAAAGTTCAAAGAGACCTGAAATCGTAAATGAAAAAGTATTCTAAGGGCCTAATTGAATTCAAATTACTACGGAGTACGGAAGAATAAGGGAATCTATCTCCCGTTGGTCGGTCACTTCAACCATTTTCGTATATTCAAGACATAAAGGACAAATAGTAAAGCAAATAAAACAGGATCCCAATAAAACAAATACCAAGGCAGTTGGAGACTTCACCAGTAAAGGCATATAACAAGGCAGTTGGAGACTTCACAGGACAAAGGCATATAACAAGGCAGTTGGAGACTTCACCGGTAAAAGCATATACCAAGGCAGTTAGAGACTTCACCGGTAAAGGCATATACCAAGGCAGTTGGAGACTTCACCAGTTGGAGACACTTTAAGAAGAAGCTCCATCACCAGAGTTTGATTGTAAATATTTGCCCAACTTGAACCATGAAACCACACCCCTTGAGTGAGAGTTACATTTAAGGTCGTGCTTGTAGAGCTTAATCTCACAAGATCACAGTAAACCTCTACTCACAATGGTGTCAACTTAAAAAAAAAAAAAAGGCATATAAACACACACACACATATACATATATATATATATGATAAGATTAAATCATAAAATCAAAGGCATAAATCAAATGCTACAAAATGGAATTCTATATGAATAAAAGTCACAAAACAGAACAGAATGTGTATACATTAAGGATTTAAGGGTATGTTTAGTAGGGAGGAAAGAAAATATAAAGGATGGAAAGATTTGGAGAGATAGAAAACATGAGGAAAAGAAAGGAAAATGATTTTCCCTTGTGTTGTTTGGTAAACAGGAAGGAAAGAAAATATCATTTTATCAATTTTACTATTTTACCTTTATATTATATTTTATATATTAAAATTTTTTTGGATAAAATTGTAATTTTAAATTACCAAAAGCTTTCCCCTTTCTTTCCCTCCCATTTCCTCCCACTTTTGGAAGGAAAAAAAATGGTAGGTCCCACACATAAAATTTTCCTTCCCTTTTTCCTTTCCCTCCAATTTTCACTCCATACCAAACACACACTTCTCCATTTTCTTCTCCCTTTTCCCTCCACCCCTTTCTTTCCTCTCCCTTTTCTCCTTACCAAACATACCCTATGCTCCGTTTGGTAGGGAGGAAAATAGAGAGGAAAGAAAGGGGTGGAGGGAAAAGGGAGAAGAAAATGGAAAAGTGTGTGTTTGGTATGGAGAGAAAAATGGAGAGAAAGGAAAAATGGAAGGAAAAATGGAAGGAAAAAATGGTGTGTGGGGCCCACCATTTTGTTTCCTTCCTAAAGTGGGAGGAAAAGGAAAGGAAAGATGAAATGGGACCCACCATTTTTTAGGTAACTCAAATTACAATTTTATTCAATTTTTTTTTAATATATTAAATATAATATAAGGGTAAAATAGTAAAATTGATAAAATGATATTTTCTTTCCTTCCTGTTTACCAAACAACACAAGGAAAAATCATTTTCCTTTCCTTCCCTCATGTTTTCTATCCTTCCAAATCTTTCCATCCTTCCTATTTTCTTTTCTCCTTACCAAACGGAGCATAAGAGATCTGAGTGGACTCGAACCACTATCCTCTCGAAACCCCCAAATATAGAGGGGGATTGAGCGTTCTTACCGTTTTGAGCTTACAGATCTTTCCTGAAAGTTCATAACCAGAACAAAATTATAAAAATTTGAACTCATAATGTATTGATTTACTGTTCCTTAAACTACTATTAAGAATCAATTTGCAAGCTGAAACCAAGCAACTCCTAAAAGGCGGAGTAAAGCTGCAAGGGAACATTGTTATGTAAGACAAGTCCAGATAAAATAAATATTCTGAAAGAAAGGTTCAAAGGTGGTGTGTGCCTATGGTCCAAAGCTTCCTACCCTATCCAAGGGTGCCTACACCTCCTTGTTATGAATCGTATCCCCTCCCGGTGCTATTATTTACTGTGGAGCCTTCAACTCTAAGGTCAATATTTGCTAAACAAATATTCAGACACAACGTTGTGTAATTTTACAACAAAAGTAGGTATCATAAGTAAAAAGTTCACTCCCATAACACATTCAAGATGAGAGAAGCCAATACTTCTCACTTCTCAGTGGAACATCTAGTTTAATGTTTAATAGTTGAAATTCATAAACAGCATAAGGAACCAAAATATAAAGCCATCACCAACGGATTCTCTTCTATGCAAATGAGAATGTCTATGAAGCATTTTGCAACCTTTTAGCTGTAAAGAACGCAGACAATAACCAAATTACAACACAAAAGAAAGCAATCTAAGGACAAATTCTCCTGAAGCAAAATAAAGCACAGGATCAAAAAAAAAAAAAAAGCCAATCAACAATGAACAAAGAAACAAGAGTACAAGACAGAAACATAAAAAATAAATCAACTAATTATAAAAAAAAAATCTACAACTGATCAGATCAAATGTAATGTTCTAACAATGCTAGGGGCGGTAAATAAGCTACAGGGTAGCAAGAAACTCTCCTGGAAACATCAAGCTTTTGTCACCTTTGTAAGAACCAAACATCAAGCTTGTCACCTTTGTAAGAACCACTTGATTCCCACTTGATTCCACAAACCTTTGTCATTACTCATTAGAGAGCCAAATGAACATCATCACAAAAGCATAAATTTAACATTAACCAACAATTCCATTTCTGAAGGAAAATATTAGTATTCCGAGAAGCTTCCAACCTTGATTCTCATTACGATTCGGTCCTCCCATGCTGATTGATTCTTCCTACAATCTGGTCAACAACCCTTCCACCATGCATATAACCATCTTGTGTTACCAACTACGATGGTCTTGCCTTGTAGCCTTTGAACTTCCATGATTATTGTCAAGAATGAAGACCTCAGACGAGAAGCATTCAAGTCCATTGAGCAGATACAATTACATAACCACATTACAGAAGCAGATACAGATAGACTTATTATTGACATGCTAATTGTTCAAGGAATACAAAAAAATAATAAACAGAGCAAGTGGTACCAGTTCAAATTAGGGATAAAATGATGGGCTATTTATGGAGTTTGTGGAGATTGTGTTGCCAGCAAAAACCATTAGAAGTGGAAAGAAATCCGATTAATTTGATGACAAGTGAAGCTTGTCATTATGTAGTTAAATGAATCTGACATTGATTTTTGATAAAACTGAAATTTTATAGGCATTTCTTCTAAGTGAAGATCAATACATAGTATGTTGGTTAACATGACTCTTCATACCTAAGAGTGGTTCCCCAATTACAAGATATCCTAGATGAACCATCACATTTTTCCCTTCAATTTTAGATGTAAATAGTGCATGTTGGATATCAAATAGGCAGAATTGAAATTCAGTTTATAAAGTAAGATAATAAATCTTCAGAAGTTCAATTCAGTACCTCTTTCAAAACTAAAATGAATTCAAACTATGAAGGTACAACAAATGCATTAAAAATGTTACTTCTAGTTGAATTCAATACCTCCTAAATTAAAATTCAACATGAACTGGAAGCTCGCATGCAGCTATTGCAAAGATTTGATTTTAATCTTAACACAAGATATGGTCAAAAATATTTAAATGTATCTTGATTAATCCCAAATACAAATTTAAAGGTTGACAATTAACAGATTTTACTTGGCAAAGTGATTTAATCTATATATAAAAAAAAAAATCTATAGAGCTGATTGAGATACTTCAAATTATCAACCTGAAAAATAATTTGCATAGAAATCTAAGGCATTATATAAGCAAAATTTGATTAAATAAGTCTATTGTGAAGGTCAATAATTAGCCAAACCTTTCTAGTACGCAGTGCAGTGAAATCCAATTATTCAGTTGGAAGATATGGTTTGTGGTGGTGCACACGGAAGGTCTCGCAGTTTCAATGGAAAAAAGTATGAAATAGAAAAGAAAGCAAAAAACACCAACACACGCGCACACCACAACACACCACGGCGAAGGGAACCCGGGCAAATCCCCCGTGCGATCTCCCCTCGCCGCCACAAAAAATAATTTTTTCCATTAAGCATATTTTGACCTGCCATGCAAGCGCACCTGTCATGGCAAAGGCCGGATGACAAAGACTAATCAAGACTCGGCCCCTGAAAATCGAGGCCTCTTTGTCCCGATACATCTCATACATCCTAATTTCCCTTTCAGCACCCAACATATATCAATAAAGTACAAAAAAATAAAATAAAAAATTACACAATCACCGTATGATCATCGGATTCTTATCAAATATTCACGAAGATCTCCATCGGAGAGGCTGTGGTGAAAAACTGCAGGTACGAAAACAATTAAGACTATAAATTACTGACCACTTAAATCATGAATATAATTGCAAAAAATTGAATCGATCTAAAGATATTTTCGATAAATCATCAATATATTCTAAACGTCTCAACTGAATTGGTAAACATAATATTGTAAATTTTGGACATAAATAAAAGTGAAAGAGGATGCAAACCTTGAATCGAAGTAAACGCCGTCAAATCATCAAGCGATCGGCGATCGAACGGCTCTTGAGGACCGATCATTGATTTATTGAACTGCTTCTAGAGATAAAAACGCATCTATTGGAAGACAGGATCGGAGGAGAAGCAGAGAGAAGACGCTAACAATTTGAAGGATCAACCGCGCGGGGATTGATATATATAGTGATTAGGTGAGGCGGTTATCGAAATTGGACGCTTGTGATTCACGACTATTTTGTAGATAGACGGTCCATATGCGCCCACGTGGATAACTTGTTGGTTTTGTAATTAAATATGCGCTGGGATTTTTGGGTTTGCTTTGATCTCACGCATGAGTCATGACGCACCTTCATTAAATGTGTTGTCCTTTTCAAAAGTCAAAACACGTATCAAATCAATTTAATTTTGGACCGTCAAATTAAACTGATAAGCCCAATTAAATGGGCCCGGACCAATACTTGAAGGATCGGTTGGGGGTGGATCTTTGGAAGCCCAATACAATCAGCGATTTTACTAGTTAATGAAAGAGTTTGTTTAGTCTGTTGGTGGGTGTACGGTAAGAAAATGGACATCGCTCTGTTTTCACCATCTTCGCTTTTCGCCGAAGACGATAGCGCCTCTACTGGTACTCCATTTCTCTATCAATGTCCACTCTATTTCACTTTGTTGTGCTTCTAGTTTTGTAAGAAACATAAATTTGTATTCTTTTTTTGTTTAATTTGCAGATGAAGAACCTACGGAGAATGATCAGAGCTACGTGGAGAGGAGGCACCAATTTCCTGAAATGGTAATACTTCAATTTTTTTTTTTTAAAAAATTTCACAATAAAAGTTGACGTCTTTAAGTTCTGGATTTTGCTATTTTATGTCGATTGAGATGATATTAATTTTGATTCTCAGTAAAGGACTGTTAACTGATAGTATGTAATTGTGTGCTATTGAAGTGATTTGGGAAGAGTCTTGTTCTGGGTTGTCAATGTATTTTTTTTTTATAAAAAAATTAGGGTTTGGTATGGTCTCATTTTGGGTAGCTTTTGATGTGTTTTGGCTTTTGTACAGGAGTTGCTCATCCGAGAGTTTTCGTTTCACCAGCTGAATGCTAATTTACTGTGGCCGGGGACATTTGCATTTGCAGAATGGTTAGTTCAACAACGGTCATGGATCGAAGGAAGGCGTTGCATTGAACTTGGAAGGTATCAAGTTAGAACATTTTGCGAGCAGAATTTTGTATTGGAACTTTTTAAGTAACTTTTTTATGTTTTAAACCACTAGTGCTTATGGGGTTCGGAGAATATGTTGCATCGTGTCTGTACTTTCATTACTATGTGAATCAGAAATGTTGTATGCTTCTGAGCATGAACTTTTTTTGGAGGTTTAAGCCCATGTCAATGGCTTTTGGTGGAGACATTTTATGCATTTCGAAATCATGAATGAGGAATTAGCTTTCGTTTGTTTTGTTTTGTTTCTGGTTGGACACCTTGGTCCTTGTATTTGATTAGCTTTTATTTCTAGTTGATCTGCTTTTGCAATTTAAAAGTTCATTTTTTTTACTTGATGGCAGTGGCACAGGAGCTTTGGCTATTTTTCTCAAAAAAGCATTGCATCTTGACATCACAACATCTGACTATGACGATCAGGAAATTGAAGATAACATAGCTCATAACTGCAAGGCAAATGGAATTACACCTCCCCTTCCTCATATAAAGCGTGAGTCTCCTTTTGCCTTGTATAATCATTTTGTTCTTCCCCTGTCAACCTTGGAAGAGAAGATGTTCAATCCAATCAATGCAAAATTTATTGTGAATTTGTGATCAGATTGGTCATATGGGTTGCTAACTTTCCTCTCGTGAATGGCTGAAAAGTTAATTTACATTGTAAGATAAAAGGAAAATATTAAGTCATTATTTCTGAATAATTTAATGAGGATAATCTAGGGGATGGAATCGAGTGTGCAATGGCTTCCTACACTATGCATGCTGTCTCGAAGTGGCACAAGCTACTTTTATGCTTTTCCGCTTCTAGATTTTTCAAGCAATGATCTTATTTGCACTTCTTGTTATTGGCTTGCAATGAGGAATGAAGAATCTTTATCCTTTCCAGTTCATAATTGTTGAATTTGTTGTTGGGTTGATATCTTAACTGAAACATTCTTTGATTTTCAGATTCGTGGGGCGACACTTTTCCAATTTCCATCCCTGACTGGGACTTGGTTATAGCAAGTGATATCTTGTTGTGTAAGCTTCTGATCTTTTGGTTTCTGCAAAATTAATGATGTACATGAGTTTTTATTCCAATGGATAATTGCATTTAAAAACAAAGAATAGGAAATTAATACACAGGAGAATTACGTGAAACTTCTACCATTGTTGGCTAATTTTTTTGGGTTCACCATACTTGGAAATTTATAGTTAGTTCCCTGAGGAGCTCGAGGCAAGAACATAAGCAGTTAAATTTCTTGTTTGATGCAACATTTTCCATTATCCGTGCAAGTCAGGCTATCACTCTCCGGTGTTGCTGGTGGGTCACAGTGCTAGTCTCATTCTAGTTTGGACATAGATAATGATTCCTTCAATTTTGTTTCGGTTGATGTAGTTCCATTAACCTGTCTGAATTAATGTAATGTATTATTTAAATTTTTTGTCTTCTCTTAAACTTTACACGTCAAGCGTATTGCTCGTTAAACTTGATTTTCTATTCAATAACTAATTATGCTCATTAAATCAAACTATCTTTTTATATTTCTAAATTCGATTCTTTTTCTCATGAGGATTGGTCCATCTGTCTTTGTTGCTGCTTGTAGATGTGAAACAGTATCCAAACTTGATAAAATCTCTTTCCTTCCTCCTCAAATCTTACAAGCCAAAAGATAACAAAGCAGGTCCTCTCACAGAGAATGAACAGAGCGACGGTAATGTACAAACTAATTTTTCCTTTCATATACATAAGCAAGTAGAAACCGATTGCTGATCATAAGAAGTAGAAACAAATTTGATCTTTGTGCTACTTCTGTATCTCTTGCTTGCAGGAACACTCAGGGGGCTACCCTGGCCTGCATTTTTAATGAGTTGGAGACGCAGAATTGGGAAGGAGGACGAGTCACTCTTCTTCACTGGTTGTGAGAATGCGGGTCTTCAAGTGAAGCATATCGGATCCCGTGTGTATTGCATCACGCTCTAGAGAGAGACGAGAGACAACGGTGAACAGACCAGATAGAGTTGGTAGCTGTTATAAATGTTTGACTCAAATTGCAGCACCTTTGAAGTTGAGAAATTTTATTGGCACTACCTCTTTAGCTTCCTTAACTCATAGGGAGTGCATAGAAATCTGTAATCAGGAACAATCGTTTTCGATTGGAAACTTAGATGAGACTATGAGAGTATGATTGATTCTAGCTTCCCTTAATTTTTCTCCATAATTTCTACAATTTTAAAGTAGGTCTATAGAATTTCTTTTATGTATAATGTGTTGGACTTGCTTAGAGCATCTCCAATAGGCCTAAATACAACATTTGTTTGACTATTAATAGGGAGGCTGGACTGGAATTTGCTCCAACAGCCTCCCCATCTCACTTCTCAAATTATTTTCCGGCTAAAACCTCCCCAAATCCAAGGAGAGAAGGCTTCCTCCCAAATTTTTTTTTTTTTTTTTTTTTTCACTCCTTAATTAAAATGAGTGGTTAAGATGAGTCCATATCCTTCATATTCAATGGTCTAAATTCAATGTAAGGAAAATATAATGAGCCATTTTTTCACTCCAAACCATTTTTATGGAGACTTGTTGGAGTGTTAACATCTTATATAACTCTTTATTAGTAAAAAGTACATCAGATTTCCTAAATATAAGGAAAATATAGGGACTTTTTAGAGATGCTTTTAATCCTCTACATACGGACTGCCACATGTTTCTGGAAGTGCTTATGATTAATAATGGACAAGATCATTTATGATTTTTTGGAACTATTACTATTTGAGACATAAAGAGGCTTTTAATAACCAATGAGGGATGGTCCTTATTTTCAGATGTAATTAAAGGCAAAAAGGGAAGATTTTGTGAGACTCTGTAATGACATTGAGAAGTACATTTTTCTAAGTACATTTGTAATAAATTTCTAATAAATTTGTTAATGCGAAATTGAGAAGTACATTTTTCCAAGCCCCCTATCTCCTGTAAACTCAAAAATGAGAAAACTGAGATTTTTAACAGCTACTACTGTAATGACATTGACCAACAAGGCAACAACTGCAGACACACACAAGTATGTGTATGTAAGGATGAGAATTTCCCCCATAGGCCCCACACACCCATTTGAGTGGGGTTTTAGGGTGGGGGTAGGGATAAATTTTGCATTTAAAACTTAAATAGGGGGTGGGGGTCCCCTATTCCCCCATTTCCTAAATAGGGGTAGGGGTAGGGGTAGGGGTAGGGGTGGGGTCCCAATTCTCTCGTTTCCTCATATATTTTTATTTATGTAATTATATATTTTTAATTTTATTTTTTTTAAAAAAATAACTCTAACTCTAACTTTATTAGTCTATTACCCATATTTTAGATTGATCGAAGGCTTTAAATTTGTTTAGACTTTTATGTGTAATACACTAATACTATATTATTATAGTTATTTTGTATTAATTTTGGATTAAATTAAATAAATTATATATTTCAGATTGTATATTTTGTTAATTATTGTATTGGATATTGAAACAAGGTGAAACAAGAATTTGGTTCGATCGAATTCCGAATTTTGAATTCAAAATTCTGGATTTCAAATTGAAAAATTATAGTATTAGAAATGAGGGAAATAGGGGTGAGGGTGGGGGCAGGGGAACCTCCCCCCAAACACCCCCATCCCCAGTTCTCCCAAATGAGGTTTGGGGGGAGGTTTTAGGGGTGGGGGTGGGGGGACCCTCCCCCGTCCCATTGGGCCCCCATTCCCATCCCGTGCATGACGTGCGTGTATCCATACAATGACGTGAAAAATGCACGAGTACTTTTCAAAGACTGGTTTAAAAACCTGATCAGTATATCATTTTAGTATCAGTAGAAAAAAAAAAACTTTAAATGGCATCCATCAAAACATGCTCATAGTCTCATACAACTAGTAGTACTGGTCATAATTTCGAGCTTTACACATTTCCTCCCAACAATAAAGAAGCACACAATTAACAGGAAAAAAAAAATAAACAAATTGATCAGCAACATCAATACATCAATTTTCGTGAACTCATTATAAGGATGAAATTATCAATATGAGCATATCAACTCTCGTACTACGGTTAGTGTTGCGAAGGTGAGAGTTGGAAGAAAAAGTTACACGACTCTGACTCGAATCCACAATCTCATTTATATGGAAGTTGATAGACTTACCGCTGAGATCTACAAATCAATATCGGAAAACATAGATAGTCTGCAAGACTGCGCCTGCGCCTGCAAGTTCACGTACATACACCTATCGGAACCGAAAACGACACCACATGCATAAATAAACTAAGTACCGACTGTTGGAAATTCTACCGCCATACTCTAGTAATTATTAGCTAGCAAACAGAAGCATATGCGGCTGTAAGTAGTTTCAGTACGTGCCACACTCTCTTAATTTGTTTGCTAGCTACCTCTTATGAACACTGAAACTTCCTGGAAACTGCCTACTATTTGTCAATATGTATCTCATCAATTAGCTATACCATCTTTTTTGCCTACCCTTTCGATGTACATTTACGTATATTATAATAATAAAACTCTTCGTATAATTGAAGTGTCAACATTCATACGACTCTTCACCACCTTTCAATGTGTTTTGTTAGTAAGAGTGCGTATTCAGTTCGACGATGTTTTCGGTTCGAGGTGATATTAAAGAAAAAAAAAAAAAAAAAAAAAAAACAGTTATATAACTTGTCACTGTCAATTTAGGTACACAAATTATTTTAGGATAAAACCCTAAAATCCAAGTTAGGCATAAGAAAAAAGATGAAAAATAATCTTCCTCTTTTGAGTTTTACTTAAAATTGTATCCAAATCAGCATCTTCCAAGATCTGGCTGCCTTACTATATAGCTAGCATACTAAAAAAAATTGTCTTCATGTATAAATTACAGTTATGATCATGATACCATGAAATCTTTGTGAAATTGACGTGATATGATATGATGATGTCAAGTTTACAGGGCGAAGCTTCGCGGAAACTGCCTAGGGTTACAGGGCGAAGCTTCGCGGAAACTGCCTAGGGCTAGAACGCATGGATGTGGGTCAGATTTTCGGATGTCGATAGTCCTGACAAGAGAACAATGCAGTGACATTGGATTAGTATCAAGTGGGGTGGTCTGGTTTCTTTGGAGTAATCTTTGGAATCATGACCATATGAGGTTGCTGTTATTGGAAGGTAGGGTTGGTTGGTTATGGTCCATATATATCTACTTATGGAGATCGAGCCAGAAAATTTTTGGTGTGTGTGTATTATTTGATGATGGCGCGCAACATTGGATATATTTGGAGACAGTTTTGCAATATAGCTTTGATATATAGAATGGTGAGAGAGAGCTCCCCAAACTATGCCTATATTGGCTATTGGGCAACGTGGAAGGTTTGGTTCTTTTAACATTATATATATTTAGAGGATCTTGGTTGTTTCTGGAGGCAGAGAGGACCACCAACAAATGGAATCCAAAGATAAACCCAAGTAATTCGTTGACTTGTTAACAACAAAATTATCTTCATGAAATATGTGATCAGAGCAGTCGATTCCTATATTTTGAAGCTTTAATTTTCGCAATTAAAAAGAATTCTATTTCTCATGATCATACGTATAATAATTTTGGAGACAAGAGTACTGTTGCTGAAGAAGAATCACTTTAACGAGATGAGATTGGTCCAGTGTTATACCTTTCACACCTACGCCACGAAGTTGTGGGTTTGTCCAAAAAAACAAAATTTGTGTAATACTTCAAAAATGAAAGAATCACTTTGAATCCTTTTATTAGGAAAGAAGATCCTCTAACAGATAATCAAGCTTAATTTATGTAATCGGTGATTCTCAATCTCACACTAATTTGTAGGAGATTGACTGTACAAATTTTTTATTGCACAATATCTTGTAACTGCCATATTGATTCACTCCCTATAATTAAAATGACTTTATGTCTTCCATATATGAGTTTTTGTATTGCTATATATATATACGGATATTCTTGCAAAGATGGGGTCTAGCTTGGATGGCGATTCATCAATTGGCATGTTGTCTGATGTAGGGTTTTTGTTTTGTATGCTAGGCTGTCCTGTTTTTGTTTTTGCTTGCTGTTTGTTTTAGCCTCGGTTCCCCTCTCTGTTTTGGGTGATTTTGTTTGGTTTGTGCTGGGTTGTGGTTTGGGCGCTTGCTGTTGTTGGTTTTCTGATTGGTTTTTTGCTGTTTTGTGGCTTTTGCCTTTCAATAAACTCTCGGCTGTTAAAAAAAAAATAAAAATCTGTGAATTAATGAACTATGTCTCAACAATATTATTTTTTCCTAAACTTTCTTCTTGTCTCTTTACCTTTATCAAAAGAAAAATCCACAGCTATAAGAATTGAGTTGAGTAAGAGAAAACTATGATTTAGTTGATCACATATCATTTATAATAATGTGTAATGAATTTCTTTCCTATAAATATGACAAATTTGAAAAAAGAAACTCAAAATTAATATAACTAAAATAAGTCAAATTTTATATTAATGTGTATAAATTAAGTACTCTTCTAATACATTATACCTTATAATGAGTTATTCTTCAAAGTGGATTCCCGCCGTGTGTTTTGAAACGCAGACTAACAGTAAGTACTCAACATAGAGTTGAAACTCAAGCTAAGTTGCCTTAGGTTTTCAATGTTTCAACGACAATTCTAAGTCGAGCTACAACTTCTTTGCATTTTGTATATGAAAATACAACAAATATTTGAAAATACAACGACTATTCGCATTTGAAAAATTTTCATATACTATTTGAATTTTGATGACTTGAAAGAATAAATAGATAACAAGTTAACAACGAATGAACGAAAAAATAAAATTCAATTATTTGCACGTAATTAACCATAAAATAATTATTGGATGTATATACCTCAACCAGAGAAATTAATTGCAGAAGAAAATATATATAACTGACCTTCCCTTGAAATAGAGAAACAATAAAATCCTGAAGAATTAGACAAAAAATTCATCCATAAATTTGATGGACAAGGATCCTATGCTGAACTTCCCCTCTGTTGCATTTTTTTTAAAAGCCATATATCTCTAGATCCTTAAAAGGTCAGCATGGTTCAACAAAGAGGAAGTTCAGCAGATGATCCTTGTTCTCTAAATTAGATAAGTTCAGAAGAGGATTTTTTTCTCCAAATTGGATATATATATATATATTGGCTAGCCCTCACTCCTCACACCGTTAAGTAAAGTCATTTTGTACAACTAAAACTACTGATTTAGCACAAGAGAAATTTCTTTCCGGTTTCCCCATTTGACGTTTTGCGAGCTAGATGAGCTCCATCGATCGAATCAACAAAAAATTTCACTTTCAAGAATCACCCAATCTCATGATACTGTGCCCTATGCGGCCATGCATGCACGTGAATATTACGTCCAAAGAAAATCAGTCACTCTCGAGAAACTATTGCCTAGAAATGTTACACGTAATTCTCTCTTCTACAAGATCATATATGATATGTATATATAATATATAAATAAATATAGAGGAAATCTATGTCCTTGTCAAATATACATGCATGGCCACAGTTAGGTGTGGGCATGGGTTGGTTTGGATTGGATTTGAGGATACTTAATCCAAACCATTATTTAATCGGGTTATTTTTTTACAATTCAAGCCAAACCAATTATAATGTTAAACCAAGCCGAACCAAACCAATAAAAATCGGTTTGGTTCGGTTTGGCGGTTTAAGAAAATAATTATATATATTTTTATTTGAATAAATATAATAATATCAATACAAGCAGTTAAATTCATTATCAATAAGATAAACAATAATACTAAATTTAACCAAAATGCGTAACAATAATAGTTAAAAAAAAAAAAAAAAAAAAAAAAATCTTCAAGTGTAGAACACATAAAACTTATTTAAAAAAAAAAAATTAAACCGTATTGCTTAATGTGTTTTTGTACGAAACAATAAAAAAATAGTTACTTATTCTCAATAAATTTATTTAGTATCAATAACTTCGGATGAGGTAAAATAACTTTAAAAATAAATAGAGACCAGTAACCTTGGAAATAAATATAATATAAAATTAGGTTAACTTTAATTTTTTTATATGATAATTATATATATGTATGTATGTATAAGTATGTAATGGTTTGTGTTGGGTTATGCGGGTTGATAAAACACAACCCACAAACCAACCCAAACCAATCGGGTTACTAAAAAATAACCCAATCAATTTTTTTTCTTTAACAAAACTAACCCGCTTAAATTGGTTTAGTTTGGACAGAATGATTGGTTTGGTGGTTTGAGTGCCCACCTGTGGCCGCAGTTTAACACATCTACAAAAAAATTGGGATATTAATTAATAAAAAGCTAATTAACTTGTAATAAAACTTAATCATAATGAAGCTTCGTAGGAAAGTTCCGTCTAGTAAGGTACGTTGGTTGTACGATATTACGACTAATTTCTGATTTGTGTGCGATGGAAACAGCACCGTCAACATCGTGGATCGTTTTATACGGCCAACTTTTGATTCCTAGTTAGGTAGGTCTCGATCGGTCTTGACTTTGAGGTTAGATATTATAAGTAAAGGAGAAGAACTACACCACGGAATGTTAACTCGATCGTGATCAGAAAAACTAATTATATAAATAAATTATATTTTTTTTGAAACGGCTTAAGGAAAGCCAGGAGGCAACAGCCCCAAGCAAACAACTAAAACAACGACCAACAACAGCAACCCCCAAAAAGACAAAAGCAGAGGAAAGCAAACCAAAAGAAAACAACACCAAAAAAACCAAACCGCCAAGCACAGCAAGGCAACCAGAACAAAAAACAACAAAACACTTCACTCTACTTGTGGTGGGTTTTCGGTCCTGTACATGTGACTCCTCCACTCTTGTATCTATCACAGATTTGGAGAAGGAAAACACTTCACGGCTCTACTTGTTTTGTGTTCTTAAGGAAAACACTTCACGGTTAATGCAAGCGTGAACTAAGATTGTAGATGGAGTTTATTCGAATAATAAAACTGTTTTTGTAATGCCTGTCAAATTCATTTGTTACGAATTTACGATTCCAAATGATTTTAGAATGTTTTTAGTGTACGTAAAAAGACTTTGACTTTGAGTGCCTATTGAAGAAATTTCACTCTTCAGTCAATGACTTATAAAAAGTAGATTAAGGTAGGTACATCCACGTATGGAATTTAATTATATTTTAATAATTTATTTCTTATAATAAATTAAATTTCTTCTTAAAAATTGTGATCTTATTTATTTTATAAAATAATAATTTTTAAATCTAACGTGATGTTATCTTAGAAATACACTTAAAAGTAGTTTTTGAGTTGAACTCTAAAAATGTAACGAGAAATTATTTAATGTCAACAATGTTTTGAGGGTTTTCTTGTACATAAGAGGATCCAAAGTTGTTGTATCATCATCATGTTGGTCGTCATTAGAAAGATTCATACCAATCCTACCGAGATTCTAGATAATTTAAACCTAAATTATATCAACCCGGCCTAAAATATAATCTACCCACCCATAAATCAATCAACATGAACATATGATATATAAATACAATACAGTGTATGCTTATAACACATGAATGGTGGATATATAGATATTGTAAAAAAAAAAAAACAGTATAACACAGGAAGAATCTATTTTTAGAAAAACATTAATTGAGAATAAACAAAAAGGAAAAACAATTAAAAACATTCCTCTAATAATAATATAATATATATATATATACGGTCCTATTCACATCAGTGCGCACTGATATAACTACATCGGTACCAATGCATATGGACCACTGATTATGGAGAAGTTTTGATAAGTGCATACACTTTGAGTCAAAGTATGAAAATCTAATGATTCACATCCAATATAATACACTGATGAAGTTATATTAGTGCGCACTGACTTGAACATTTATATATATATATATATATATATATATATATATATATATATATAATATGAGGTGAGTCACGTGAGTTGCCGTATTCAATTGGGATATACATCTAACTAGTTATAGGTACATGACATGATTCAATTGGATTGAGCCAATTTGATTTGTTAGGCACATTAAATTATGGAAAATACTACGCATCCCAACAAATTGTCCCAAAATATATACAATCCTATGTGGCGCACCCAAATATGTACTATGTTACCCTTAAATTATATTATTTCCAAAAAAAAAAAAAAAAAAAAGTGAAGCTTCGAGGAAGCTGCATATACTATATAAATTTCTCCTATTTAAGTATTTATAACTGTATCCGTATCACAAAATAGACACACAATACAGTATTGAGAAATCAAGCCCTAAGCCATTCTTGTTTGTTATCATCATCACATATCAGTGATCATCACTTCAAAGGCAAGAATTGGAAATGGCGTCGACGACAACGGAGCCGTGGCTGTTGGAGAACGGTAACTTGAAGGGTTTGAGCAGAGAGATCACTAGACATGGCAGGACTGCACACAACATGTCGTCGTCTTCTCTGAGGAAGAAGTCTGACTTGACACTCGTGTCGAAAGTTCGATGGGGGTGTCTTAGACTTCTGCTGACCAATATTCAAGAGGTCATTTTGGGGACCAAACTCTCGGTTCTCTTCCCTGCCATTCCTCTAGCCATTGCTGCACATCATTTTGGCTTTGGAAGAGTGAGTTACTTACTCTACTCTTAAATTTTATATAAGAAAGTCTAGAACATTATTTTCCATTCAATTTAGGCCATGTTTGGTGGGCCTATATTAAATTTATTATAACTAAATTTCATTAATTTTTGAATTTGACCCCTTAATTCTTTTATTTTAATATAATGATTATTCGGACAAAGATTTCTATGAATATTATAGATATTGGTGATTTTAGATTTTCATGAAGAAAATGTTTGTTTCTGATTATTCATGGATTTATTTCTTTGCATGTGATACAGCCTTGGATTTTTGCTTTGAGCATGCTTGGACTGACTCCTCTCGCCGAACGAGTTAGCTTTTTGACAGAGTAAGGGTTTTATTTATTTATTTATTATTATTATTATCTTTCTTATATATATATATATATATATATATATATATATATATATAATATAATATAATATAATATAATATAATGAGAAATTTTCCAATGATAACTTTTTACAAGACACACTTTAAACACATTTGATGAAATTTAATGGATATATTGAATCTTGATGTGATTTTTTTGTAAGGATGATTAAAACATTGAAATACATTTATGGAAAAAAATTGAAACAATTTCGGGTACAAGAATTAATTTTTCCCGACTTTTTTGAAAATAAAACATTTAAAAATAGGGAAATATAAGAAAAAATAGTTCTCAAATCCAAAAAAAATCCAAATTTTTACCAAATGTGTATTTTAATTTTCTTAGGTCACATACAAAAAATCTCATCGAAAAACATTCAATTGTATGCAATTTCATCAAAGGTACCCATTGTATTAAAATAAGGGAGTGCTGATAGGAAAAGTTCCCACACACATATATATATATATATATATAGGGGTGTAGTCTGAGTTAAATTATATGTATAAATAGTCTTTTTTTTTTTTCTCATTACACACTAACATTACAAAGATAACTCATTAGCTATCAATAGTTTGATTTATCTACTTTTGTTTAGTCAATATTTTTCTAATGTTTAATTAATGGCTCACAAACTCTCACACTAAATTTATTAAATTCGGTGTGCAATGTAGAGAAAACTCTTGTGATTTTCCATTTTTCCTCCTCTATGCACATTGATATAATAAAGTTAGTGCAAGACATACGAGCCATTGATTAAGAATAACAAACTTTTTATATGATTCTTGATGATATTATTTGCTTAATTTTTTTATAATAAGATGACACTAATAATGGACTACTCAATAATATAAACAATTATTTTATGTATAAACAATTATTTAAACTTGTAGCTCAAAATTTTTTATTTAAACTTACAAATGACTTAATTCTTTAATGTTAAAAACCATAATATTATGTGTATTTTTACCACTTACTTTGAATAACAAAATATTTACATTTCACTAAATTTAGACAAACACATCATATTCATATAATATTATCAAACCTTAGGAGCTGTTTTTGTAATTATATATATATATTTATATATATATATATAACTAGGTTGATTTGATTTCTCATTCAATTTTTTGTTGCGTTTCACTTATAAAATTGCAGGCAAATCGCTTACTTCACAGGTCCAACAGGTAAAATTCCTCAATATTTTCCTTTTTTTTTATATTAATTTTCTTGGATTTATTACTGTCACTCTACGGGACTTGATGACATTATTTTATTACTAGAATCAAAGAACGATTGCATGTATCAAAAATGAAGTCCAAAAAAAAAAACAATGACACCCGTAACCTTTTTTTCGACTTTTTCTTCAAACTTGTTTATTTTGATATAATAGACAAGAGAAACATTCCATCTCCATTCTTATCATAGATATCGTTAGTGACTCAAAGATTGCTGTTTCGTGGGTGAATTCGGAGGGTTTTGGTAATTTGAAGCATGTTGACACCATTTACAACATCCGAAACTCTCTCAATGTACTCGGCAACACTCGTGTTATTTTTAACACTAGAGCTAGTAACACTATTGCTGATTTGCTAGCTAATTAAAAAAGGTTCGGCTTTGGAAGGTGACAGGAAGGTGTGGGAGGTTCACTGATTTAGGCTTCGTTTCCTCTATTCAGTTTTTGTTTGTTTTTGTTGTTGGGCGGTGTTGTTGTCTTTTCTGCTGTTTCCTCTGTTTCTTTGGGTTTGCTTTTCTTCTGTGGCTGCTTGCCGGTTGGGTTGTTTCTTTCTTGGCTTTTGCCTTTTTAATAAACTAGCTGTTAAAAAAAAAAAATTACCCAATAAAACCAAAAAACAAATCGACAAATATTCGATGCAAAGACCCGTGATTGTTCATGTCAATTAATTAATCGATTATTAACTAATATGTCATGTATATGTCTGATTGGTTTTACAGTTGGAGGGCTCCTGAATGCGACATGTGGCAATGCAACAGAGCTGATCATAGCGATTTTTGCTCTAAGTCAACACAAAATAGATGTGGTCAAATATTCTCTATTAGGTTCAATTCTTTCGAACCTCCTTTTGGTCCTTGGCACTTCACTCTTCTGTGGAGGTATTGCCAATCTTAAAAAGGAACAAAAATACGATCGAGTGAGTCGATATTTTCGCTATCTAATTCAAAAAATCATTAGGACGTGTTTACTTACATCCGGTTAAAATGAAACCCTAATGTTGAATTGTTGACTAACAGAGACAAGCGGATGTGAACTCAATACTACTGCTGTTGGCATTGTTGTGCCACGTGCTACCGCTGCTGTTCAGATACGCCGGAGGATCCACCGCGGCTCTCACCGCTGACCCAACTCTCCAGTTGTCGAGAGCTAGCAGCATTGTGATGCTAATAAGTTACGTCGCATACATCATCTTCCAACTGGGGACTCACCGCCAACTCTTTGAAGCTCAGGAGGTATATATATATATATATATATATATGTCATATTTTAATTTTCTTTTGAAGGGACAAATTACAATCTTCTGATCTTATTAGATAATGTGATTTTGTTTTTGTATTAATAAATTGGGATTATTAATAATTTGGTGCATTAATCGATGATCAGGACTCGGAAGATGATGATGATGTGACGTCAGAAGAAGTGGCTGTGATAGGGTTTTGGAGTGGATTTGCATGGCTGGTTGGCATGACTATAGTCATTGCTATATTGTCAGAATATGTTGTGGGGACAATTGAGGTGATTAATTAATAATATTTTCAATATCTATTCTCATATTTCTACTAATAAATATGATAAGCACACTCATAATTTAATAAAAAATTTAATTATAAAAATATCCCAATAGGAATTTACCAATAAGGATAAATTAGTTTAATTAAAAATAAATCAAATACTATGTACACCCATTAATTACACCCATATCTTTAACTATATCACTTTATTTAAATTTTTTTTTAAAAAAAATAATCCTAAACCCTATTTAAATCCTAAAGGTTTAAAACGCTTCAAGTATTCAAGTATTCAACGAATGGTTTTGGGGTTTGAGAAGCAATTTTTATCATTACTTTGAATGATGGAAGAAGAAGGTCCAATCTGCATTTTTTTCTTTGTCAATAAGGCCTACACTGTGGCATGTTTTAGTGTTTAGATAATTGCATCCAACTAGCTAGAACTGCCCTTCTTTGCTTTCCCTTCTCCATTTAATTTCCAGACAATTTTAATTTACAAAAGTTTTTGATATATTTCATATAGTTTAGTTTTGGAGTTCTCACTTTTCAGATGCTTTTATAGTTTGCTAAGATTGTGACATTTAATTATTTCCCTTGCAAGTTAGTTCAACGTATGCTTTGGATTACGTTATAAGTGGCTTTGAAACCTTATAAAGGTTGACACTACTGAATTTAAGAATTAAGAATTTTCCGGATTGTGTTTTCGAGCCTTAAGAAATTAATAATTTATCATTTGTGAAATTGGGTGTGTTAATAACTTAAGAGAGTTTATAAATAAATTGTATTAAAATGAAAACATTTATTTAAATAAGGGTAGTATTGACATTAAGATGAGTGTTTATAGTAATGTTTTTATTTTAAATTTTAGACATGGGTGTACTTGTAAATATATACTTATCATATTTATGGGTGTCAATATCCACACCCATAGTATTTTCGTAAATTTGAATTTACAGGTTACAATGTATTCATCAAAACTGATATTTACTGTCGTAATCAATATCAGGACGCTTCAGAATCTTGGGGAATTTCTGTAAGCTTTATCAGCATTATATTGCTACCAATAGTTGGAAATGCAGCTGAACATGCAGGAGCTGTCATATTTGCCTTCAAAAACAAGTTGGTGAGAGTACTATTTCAATTAATTGGCCTTAATTTTTCTAGCTAGCTAGCTTTTCTTTGAATTAACGATAAATTATGCGTGTAAAATGCAGGATATATCCTTAGGAGTTGCTTTGGGTTCTGCTACTCAAATTGCTGTGTTTGTGGTAAGAATTCAAAACAAAATCGACCGCTAGCTATATATATATCTTTGTAAAAATCTAATTGTTTTTTCAATATTATGACTCATATATGATCATCAGGTGCCACTAAGTGTGATTGTTTCTTGGATAATGGGGATCAAGATGGATCTTAATTTTGATATTATTGAGACTGGCTCTCTTGCTATATCAATTATTGTCACAGCCTTCACTTTACAGGTAATTAGAGTAACAATCTATTGCTTAATTAACCAGTACTCAAGAACACGTATTGAAATTTTAATTGAGAAAAGAAAGAAAAAAAAAGTGTCAAATAGAATTTTAATTATTTTGTTGTTAATTTTTTCAGGATGGTACTTCTCATTACATGAAAGGATTGGTTCTTTTGTTTTGCTATGTGGTTATTGGAGCTTGCTTTTTTGTACTGAAATCTCCTCTGAGTAAGTATTGTTTAGTTATTGGATCATTCTCTGGTCAGATCGGTCATGGAATATTAAATATAACGTTGTGGAATAAAATTGGTTCCATAACATTATGTAACTTCGGTTTTGAATTTTTTCTTTTAGGACTGACCTGACAAAATAATTATTATTTAGTCACTATTCAAATCCATTCTATGGTATCTCAAATAATCAATCTTGCTTAATTTTCTCCTCAGACCAAGCAAATGTGGTGGACTTGGGACTTAAATCATCAACTGAAGCAATCTTCAGAGCTTAATGTAAGTAAGTTTTCAATCGTTTTAACATTCATCTGAATCTGTATTCTCAATCGTCAGATGTATTCAGCTACTGAAATTTGACGTCTAAATTGAGAAAAAAATCGCGAAACTAAAAATGAGCTGCAATCTGACTATTATGCAGGCTTTGGATATTTTGGGGTCGCTCTCCTGGATATTGAGGATCGCTGAATTGATAAAACTTCAACAACTATTTAAGATGCATTTGTTATTCTTTCATTTTGGCTTCAAGATCGATCGATCGATCGGTCTCCTGCTTGAAAGCCATCGACATTGCATTTTACTTGTCCATCAACGAAATAAAATTCAGTAGAGATATGAATTTTTATCCTTGTGAATGAGTCTATTAGTTACCCATTAATGGTGAGGCTTTGATGAAGACAGGTTAGAGTCAAATTCCTCAGGTTTATTTTTTTTTCTTTTTTTTTTCTGTGACCGAGTGAGAGTTTGTTATATTTTGCTCATGTTTGTGATGGCAAATTGTCGCAAGGGTTGCTTATATAGCTCTTGCACTGCTATTAATATCAATTCAATAAAATTGCAAATTTAATGTTTTTGGTTTTGGAAATTGAATTGTTCCATTCTTGAATTTTCTGCTGCATATGTATATATGTTATATGTAGTTTCTGGGTTTTTCGGAAAACATTTGCACAGCCTTTGAAGAGAGTAATAGAGAATAATGGGCAGCAAACTAAATTTATATAAAATTGTTTATTAATCAACCGAAAATTAAAGTAAAAGCAACATGAAACTAGAAGTATATTAAAAGTACGTATCAATATTCAAAAAAGAATTGCAGTAGTGTTGCACGAGTGTTACACCTAATATAAATAAATGTTCCCTTTTTTTTTTCTATAGAAAAAACAAAATAAAATTTCACATGATCTTCAAACGATTTCTCTAATCGGTTAAAGAAATCACAGTTAGTTCCAAATGACAAAAATGTTCCAAAAAACACCTTTTAAAAATATTTTTAAACATGATTTAACCAAGTAATATTCTAATTGAAGCACGTCCTAATTTCTAAGTTCTAACTTCTAACACGTTAAAGTATATTTTAATTTTCGAAAAGCAAAAATTGACAAAAATCGGAAACCGATCCACCGATAACAAACAATATTTGTTTAAATATCTTCATCCATGAAACACCGAAGAGAAATCACCGAAGAGAAATCTCTCTACATATACTAGTTTAATATCTACTCTAACAACACTAAAAATTAATATCTATTCCCGCAAAACTTAGGAGAGAAATTTTCCCACAAATATCGGTTAATACACATGATGATGATGATGATGAGATTTGAATACCGATCACAAATCTCAAACTCTCAAAGTGGAGGCATAAACTAGTAGTCTAGTACCAATGTACTAGAGTCTAGAGATGAGGGACTAAAAATTTAGTTTAAAAATTTCTTCATAACCTCAATATCTATTAAAATTCTACTCGAGTCTTTTTTTATTTTATTTAAATATTAAAATTATTTAAAATCTAAGAAAAAAAAAAACTAAATATAAAAATCGCACGTAGATCTCGTGGCCCATGTGATGTGAATGTTTGGGTTTTGGGCCCAATTTAAAATAGACCGGCACACACTGGATCAGTAAAATTTATAAAAAAGATTCAAGGCTTGAAAATAAGACTAATCAGTGCTAGACCTTCTGAATTGTACATGAAGTTGCAACCTACACCCTAAATATTATTTTTAAGCGTTAAACCTCTCGAATTGTTGGAAAGCCCTTTGTACTTAGGGGGCAGGTTGCAATAGTTTCTGCTAATTTCTAACAGTTTGAAGGGTTTAACACTTTAAAAAAAACAATTAAGGGACGGATTGCAACTTCGCATACAATCCAGGGACTAGCAAATTAGTCTGAAAATAAAAATAAACAGATCCCGCACTCTCTTTCATTTCGCTCTCTTTTATTTCTTTATTTATTATTATTTTTTTGTCTCTGCAACCACCTTCTCGGCGCCTTATCTCTTCTCTCTTGGATACCTAAATTTCAAAATTCCACTATTTTTCCATGACAGAAGAGAGAGCCGTTGTATCGTTTTGCAGCGTCCCGAGCCTCAAGACCTCTCGGTTCAGTCTCATTGAGACGAGCTCGGACCACCATGAACCGCTCTGGAAATCCGACGCGCGCTTCATTTTGAGCGCCGGTGGCCTCGGCGGAGGTGGCGGAGGTTTTGTTAATTTCGCGTGTCTTGCATTGGCGGAGAAGGGAGGCCGGAAAGATTTCGAGCCGAGCCTAGCTCAGCTGACCAAGCATCCCCTGGCCATACTCGCTCTCGTGCCAAGAGAGCTCGCGATTTTCGTGGCCGGCGCAGCGGCTGGAGCCGCCGCGAAAACCGTCACGGCTCCGCTTGACCGCATCAAGCTGCTTATGCAGGTTCTCTACTACCTTAAAAAAAAAAAACATTTCGTCACATGTTTCATGCATCTCTTGCAATGTGATTTTTTCTGTTGCATGCGGTGACGTTTCGATTTGGTATTGAATAATTAATTGATATAGATATATTTAGCAAATGAGATAATTGTAGAGGAAGAATATTCAAAAAAAATTATCATAGCGATTTTTTGTTGATTTCTTGGAAAGAGAACTTGGATGATGTTTTAGTTGCCAAAAGTCGGTCAATTATTGTAGTTTGATTTTATTATATGTACTAGATTAGTGATATCAACAATGTATATACTGTCTACTAGTTCAATTGAATTATCGCTAGCTGCTTATGTATAATATTTTTATGCTTACAGACTCATGGAGTGAGAGTTGGGCAAGAGAGTGCTAAGAAGGCGATTGGTTTCATTGAGGTATGTTACGTTCATGGTTCAAATGACTTGTTCTGAGTTCTGTTGAGAGTTTTCTTGTGTTTCAGATTATGTGCATAGTTAGTGCTTGGTATTTGTTGGTTGGAGATAATTGGAGAGATTCAAAAGATGTATCTTTTCAAATTTCATGTTTGATATGTGCTGGCTGTTAATCACAATCATGATTTTGGGGATTATCTGGAAATGACTGCAGGCCATAAAATTGATAGCTAAGGAAGAAGGAATTAAAGGGTACTGGAAAGGCAATCTACCACAGGTCCTTTTGATTTATGGCTTTTTGTATATTATTTCAGAATTTCATTTTCTCTAGTGATTTTGTAAAATTTTTGGGATTACTTTTAATTTAGAATTTTTCCTTAATTGTTCAGGTGATACGGATCATACCTTATAGTGCTGTCCAGCTCTTTGCCTATGAAACTTACAAGGTAATAGTGACAATTTCTTTAAGCAAATTTTAGTGTACTATTATATATATCTTGACTTAATATCTGTTGAGACATTTCATTGATGTTTCAAATATAAATTTTCAGAAACTTTTTAAGCGTAAAGATGGTGAGCTCTCTGTTATTGGAAGGCTAGCGGCAGGTGCTTGTGCTGGCATGACATCCACTTTTGTGAGTAATTTAGTACAAGGGCTTGCTATATTGTAGTTTACTAGATTGCTTCTTGTGGGAATAGATTGGCTTTCTTTAGGATATTGTTGTTTTCAACGGAATAACTGGCTCTTCCCACTTTAAAACATTTTATTTTAATAGTTCAATTTTTCTTGACGGTGTCATTTGCATCACTCTGCTTTATTCCCAAGTTGTTGGCTTTTTAATCCTTGATATTTATGTCTGTCTCTGTGTAGGTAACATACCCTTTAGATGTCCTGAGGTTACGCTTAGCAGTTGAACCAGGGTACCGAACCATGTCCGAGGTAAGTTTGACCGACTTGAATTTTACTTATAATTTAATAACTTCTTTACAAAAGGATAGTAATGTGTTGCTTCCAGGTTGCATTAAACATGTTACGAGAAGAAGGAGTTGCGTCTTTTTATTATGGGCTTGGACCTTCTCTTATTGGAATAGCACCATATATTGCTGTGAACTTTTGCATATTTGACTTGTAAGTTAAATTTTCAACCTTCTTTTGCAGTATATTGAAGGTGAATATAAACAGGATATTTTGTATCTTGGAAAAACATGTGCATTATATTTTTTGTATATGATAGGGTGAAGAAGTCCTTGCCAGAAAATTACCGAGAGAAGGCTGAAGCATCTCTGCTAACAGCTGTGGTGTCAGCCGGTCTTGCCACACTCACATGCTATCCTTTGGACACAATTAGAAGACAAATGCAAATGAAGGGTACACCATATAAGTCAGTTATAGATGCCTTTGCTGGTAAGATAATGGTAACTAGTTATTGCTAGCATCATCACAAGTATGGAACCACCATGCATCATACAAGCATTTTTTTAAGTGTGTGTAATATAGAAAATAGTTCTAAAATGTTAGTAAGAACATAACGGATTATTTTTGCTTGATATTACAAGCAAAATTATTAATTTTAGCGTGATAAATAGGACCTATAGTTCATAAAGAGTGTTTTCTTTTCTTATTTCTTGCTAGGATATAAATTATGGAGTAATTAGAATGAAACACATCCTTGGTTAGTGGCCCTCAAATTTATCATCTTTTCATTGGATATATGTTTAGGTTAGAAATAAGCATGGTCACACTGTGAATATAAAATTGGTACTCTTAGGGCACACGGTAAGGACAACTTTAAATACAAAGAATTCAATTAACACAGAAATTCTATTATTTCAAGACATTAAAGTCTACAAAATTTGGTTTGGTTCAATTCTATTTGTCTTAAGAGTTGCTAAAGGAACATGGTAAGATCATCCATAAAAAATTGTATAGGACTTTTTCAATAAAGTAATCTCCAATCTTCGCATTTATATGTTCATATGTGTATATGGGTTATGGCATGTCAAAAGCATGTTAGTTCAAGTTGAAAGTGTCAAGGTAGATTTTTGGTGGAAAGATATTTGAACTTTTCATAAATTTCTGATAGCAGGGGGATTTTTGTTCAAATGGGCATATAAGACACCGTAAATTCACATCAATATCCAATAGGTGACTTAGATTAATTTCATTTTAGAATGAGCTGAGGTGAGCCCTACCAAATTCTTTATCACACATTGATCTGCATGATGCTAGGTTTCAAGTCAATCTGATACTCTAATGAGGCATGTGCTCCATTTTCTTTGTTGAAAAGTTAAAATTTCAACTCCTAAATTAACGCACTGTATCTGATTTGTACTTATTCATGCAGGTATTGTACAACGTGATGGAGTTATTGGCTTGTACAGGGGTTTTTTGCCGAATGCACTAAAAAACCTACCAAACAGCAGGTTTCCATTCTTTCTGTTGGGTTATTTTGATTTTCATGCCTGTCTAATCTTTCTACTTGGTATATTGGTTTGTTTGAAAGTAGATGATCGATCTTTAGGCCTTCCGATTTGTAAGATCTGGTTTATTAATTGCATCTGAGAATGTCTTGCATGAGTTCTCCAAGATTTTGCATGGCGATATAAGTCTTCACTAACACTAATTCTTACTAAAGCCATGTTAGTTGGATCACTAAAAATAAGGAGAACTAGTCGACTAACATTTTATCAATGCACCTGTAAAAAACAATGGTGCCGTGGATATTCCATAGACATGCAAATGCAATTACTCCATTATGGTCCTTACTGTAATTCTGTCCTCTCATTAGGTAAAAAGGACATATACTTCGCATGTAAGCTTTTAAGATTTAGGCGAATTCAGTTTTAACCATAATTTGTGGTCAGGACTCCAATATTGAGGATGGATATTTGCCTTCTAGGTTCTGCAAACCTTGTGACTTGATCCCCTTAGGATGTTGTTTAAGTAGTGCAAAATTATATGTTTTTCTTTTCTTTTTTCTGTTTTGCAGTGTAAATGACTGAATTTTCACTATCATTATTATTACTTGCTAATAGGCTATACACCCTGTTATGCTGTATTTCTATTGCAGCATCAGGCTTACCACCTTTGACATGGTTAAACGTCTCATTGTATCAAGTGAGAAAGAGTTTCAGAGAATCACAGAGGAAAATCGCGAGAAGCAAAACCAGAATGCCAAAATTGAATGATCCTGGTAATTTTAACATGGTTATATACGAACTTCTATGGCTATATACGAAGCCCAATTTCTCTTTAGGAGATTGTATTGTACCAGAAGTACCCATTATTTATAGGAGTTACATTTTGCCACGATATTGGATGATACGAGCATTAGAACTCTTGAGAGCTGCCGGTGGTTATTTGTCCCAGTGCCGCTCTTACATTAGACAATTTTATGTGCTAGTCAGGGTGCCATTTTTTGTGTGGATACCAACTAATCCCGGAGGAATTAGTATTGCCAAACACAGAGAATAATAGGTGAGCTGCCTGAGTGCCTGTAGTTACTTGTGTAGTGCTAGGGACTGTGTTTTTGTAAGACCAATTATATGTGCTAGTGTTTTATTAATTCTTAAAAATGTTCAATTTTCAGTTTAATTGTTGTACCTTTTAAAGTAGCACTGCATTAGCAAATGATAATTTCTTTTGATGAATAATCACATATGTGCGCATTTTGATTCCTGTTCCTGGAATTGGAATATCCTTGGTTGCAGTTAACCCAGCCCGGTCCTGGCTCATGCAAACCCTGATAGTCATGACTAAACCAGTGATTGGATTAAATTAACTCTGACTTCAAAACGACGCTGTTTGGCACCAACCACAAAAACCGCGAGTCACCACTTGATCTATTTCAGAAACCAAACGAACATTAACGGCTTAAACCAGTGGCCATCGAACCGGGTCAATCCAATTCCAGACCGTGAAGCAGAAAACCAAAGATTACAATTTACAAATGAAGAAAAGTATCAATTTCTAGAATTGAACTTTCATGGGGTTTGCAAATGAATAAATGAAGAAAATGGTAGAAGTTGCCATTTTTTTTTCCTCAATTCGTGGTTGAGTTGGTTTGAAGCAAATGGAAATGGTTGCTTTAGACTTCACAAATATTGATTTTCTAGCATCCTTAATTAATGGTTGGCATGTCATTTTCATATTAAATCTAAATCATTTAATATGGTATGATAGGACTATTACCTTAATCTAATTTTATTATTAAACTTTTAATTGTTTAATTAGCAAGAAAATTTCAAACTTCTTGTGATTTGGGTAATTAATTTTATTTTAAAATTAAAGGTTGTAGAGTAATACGGTAATACCATGTCAGGGTGAGCAAGATTTTAATTCAAGATTCAATTAAATTTCACTAATTTTTTTAGAATTGATATTAGATTGGATTGAATCGTAAAACAATGAGTAATTTTGAATTAATGAATACCTTTAAAGAGCATAAATATATACTATCTTAAGTGAAAAAAAACCATGACCTCTTCACTTCATGTTAACCAACCTATCAGTAATTTAATTGGATTACTTTTCACTTCAGGATGTATATAAATTAGACATCTTTTTTTCCCTAATTCGAACAGTTATCACTTGCTCGATCCGTTGAATTCGAAGAAAATACTTCAACCTTGATATTTTAAGTTAATACTATGCAATAATATTGAAGATGATCTATCTTTTCAAATTTTCATTTTTTACCCAAGTATATATGGCTATCGTTATATATGTCACTGCTGCTATGTAGCTTATTTACCACCTCTAGCATTATTAGAATTTAGAACGTTACATTATTAGATTTTGCCCAAGTATGTTTTAATATGTACTAGATGTTTTTTGAAAATATTTACCTCAAGAAATTTCGGAACAGAAAATTCGAAACAAAACGATGATTAATTCCACACCCCGAAACCTAAAATCTAAACGTTGTCCTCGATATAACGACGTCGAAGCAAAATTGATGCTAGAGCTCCAGAGAAGGTGCTGATTTTGCCCATAACCATTGTGTTTGGTACTTGATTTGGAGGAGGGTGCATGAAGTATTAATCAGTATTAACCAAACTATGAGTAATTTAATTGGATTACTTTTCAACCGAGAATGTATATAAAATTATAAATTAGACATCATTTAATCCCTAATTGGAACGTACAGTTATCACTTGCTCTGATTGAATTCCTTAATTAGCACTTGGAGACCATTTGAAGCCATTTATTGGGTTAACGTTTGACATATTTTTGTATTAATTGTAAAATTAGCATGTCAAATTGTCAATAATGCTATCTGTACCTGCTTATGTAATTGTATCCGCGCTCAATGGGCTTGAATGCTTCTCGTCTGAGGTCTTCATTCTTGACGATAACCGTTGAAGTTCAAAGGCCGCACAAGGCTTGTTGACCAGATTGTAATTAAGAAGAATCAATCAGCATGGAAAGACCGAATCAATTTAGAAATGGAAATGGAATTGTGGGTTCAGGTTGAATTTATGCTTTTGTGATATGTTGGTCATCAATGTCAAGGTTGGGGGAATCAAGTGGTTCTTACAAGATCAGGAGAGTTTCGAAGAAAATATTTCCACATGAACGGCGAATTTTATTAAGCAAGCGGCAAAACCGCAACGAGGAAACAAGGGGCCAACCCGACTAAGAGGCCACAAAACCAACGCGAACATATTTGAATAACAACCCACCAAACCAACATAAACAAAAATGAAAACCAAAACGGCAAAACCCAACACAAAGACAATAGCCCCTCCTCCAACAACACCACAACAATCTTGAGTCTAGCCTTTGTCATCTTCTTTCCCTCAAGCAATTCGGTCCGCCAACTCTTCTTCAACACCATTGAAATTGCAACCACAAGCCCCACTTCGAGTCTTCATCCTATGGATTATAGAAGGAAAAAAAAAATCTTTTTTTCTCCGTCTTCTATCAAAAGGACACATAGAAGCAACAATTACCCCCACCTTCCCATTCCGAAAAAAGGTTCCAAACCCCAAAGATCAATATAAAGTTCAATAGTTGGACCACCCAAATCACCCCCCACTAGACTCAAATCGGACCCTAACAAACCTTTACCCTTTTCAAAATTAATAAAAACCATTTGATCATTAGAAACTGCCACTGCCCCACTTAACCCATCATTAGAACCAAAGACCCTAATACTCTTACCATAGGTCTTCTTACTCTCAACATCTTCCAAAGAAGCCAATCTATCATTATTCTTAATAACACTACTCCCCAAACTTTCACTACATTGAAAACCCAACTTGCTCACCCCACATTTAACAATACATTTACAGCCTTTCCCAACACAAGATCCAAGAGACCCACCATTCGAACCACATCCCCCCAAAACAGCCTTACCACCCGAAACAATCCACTCCCCACTTTCGGCTAACCGACCATCTTGGCACTAACACCCCTATCAGCACTAGCTTTCACCACCATACCCTTTCCTATCTTGGAGACATCATTGCTATCTTTCACAACACTACTCCCCAAACTTTCACTATTTTGGGAATCCAACTTGCTCACCTTAAACTTATCAAGATCTCTCTTTTCCAAGCAACCTATCTTAGTAACCTCACATTTATTATTAGCCTCACCATATTTCCCAACACAAGTACCAACAAAACCTTCAATCAGACATCTTGACCCTAACACATCCATACCAACTGAAACCTCACTCTTATTCGGTTGTCCTTGACACTAATAACCCTAACACCACTATCTTTCCTTAGCTTGGACTAGACTTCTTTGACTTGATCATTATCTTTCACCTCCCTACCCTTACCTATCTTGATGACAACATTGTTATCTTCACAAAAAAAAAAAAAAAAAAAAATACTCCCAAGCTTTCACAATTTTGGGAAACCACCTTGCACACCTTAGGCTTATCAAACTCTTTCCCTTCCAAACACCCTATCATTGAAGCCCTACCTTTAACTAAAGGCTCACCACTTTTCCCAACACAAGAACCAACAACCCCTTATTAAAGCTATTACAACCTAAATGAACTTTTTCAACCGAATTGACAACAGACCCAACAACACCTTAATTGGTATTAACACCCCTCCCACCACTAGCCTTCATTTCCCAAACACGCATCTCCTTTTGCAAACCCAAAAAATTTTCCAACCTTAAAAGATCCACACCACTACCATCCTCATTCAACTCCACCACAAAGGAGCCTTCTTCCAAGACCACCTTAATGACACAACAAATAAGATGATTAAAAGGTAATAAGACTAAAATCCCCCCTCTATCAAAATGATTTCTTGATCTAGTCTCCTCTTCAACCAAAAGGGGTTCACTAATCATCCACCCTAAATTCAAGAAGAGATTTTGATCCCAATAGCATAAAAGAACCCCTTTTATATCAATCCAAGCTGCTCTACTTTGAGGGAGAGGAGATTCAGACCAATTCACAACCGAAGAAAAATGGTCTTCCCAAAAGAAACAGCCTCTCATGAATCCATCTTTTTTGCTTTCAGAGTAAAGCACCATAAAATGTTTTTGTCCCCAATATATGATGAAGAAATCTTATAACCTCTACACCTTAATCTCTTGTTGGCATTGGACACATCTAAAAAATGTTTGAGAATCCCGATAGCACATCTCTTAATCTAAACAAGATCAATCTCTTGAGAAGACCATTTCATACTCAACACCCCATTTTCTCCAACAGCACTCCTGCCTGAAATTTCTTTTTTCCTTACAAACACCACATTGATTAACATCTGATCCTAACCAAAGGTTCTTCATCATCATAGACTAATTGGCAGTGGAGACAACCTCCGCGAAACTACGAACACCGTTCTTACCATCTTTAAGACAACGACCTGAAACATCTCTAGCACCCACATTTTGTAAAAAAATCAACTCCAACCCTACTTTGAGGCTTAGGCAATAAAAACCTTCTCATTTTCCAGCCGAAAGACACCACCTTGGCTCTCAATTGTCGGCTAAAAACAACCAACCCATTTACCTTCTTAGCAACAAAGGTTGCTTCCTCCACCGTCTCAAAGCAAACAAACCCAACTCGACTCCTACTTAAACTCTTTTTTGAGGAAAGATAAGCATCTCTAACCGCCCAAAAAGCTTGAAAAATCTCCATAATGCCACCGAATCAACGCTAGGACTAAGATTATCAACAAAGATTGAAAACAATCCATCCTAAAAATCCTTCCACAAAGAACTACTACTTAAAATCTCCTTACTCCCTTCACGGCCAAAGGAGTCCGACCATCTCTCTTTAACCATTAGTAATTAAATATTGACTTCTTAAACTAGATCAAACTGTTTGGTATATAATTTAGCACACCATTTTTTTTAGATAATAAGGCTCTTGCTCACTAGCTTAGTTTGTCTAGTTGTGGTTTTTGCTTCAACCTTAGATATTTTAAGTTAATACTTAGCAATATTGAAGGTGATCTATTTTTTCAAATTTTTTTGCCAAGTATGGCTATTGTTATATATGTCACTGCCGCTCTGTAGCTTATTTACCACCCCTAGCATTATTAGAATTTAGAACATTACCAATACATATGGGTACATCGAAAGAAAAAATGCATTAGTTCATCGAAACTACAATGATAGTGGTGGTACATCGAAAACAGGATACAATGATAGTGCATCATATATGGTACCATGGACTTCTCAAAGTACACCACACTCTCATCTAATAATTGCTATTGCTTTTCAGCCAAAGTGACTATCATCTGTAATATATCTAGATATAAAACTGTCTCCTTTTTTTGTTTTTGAAGAAGTTAATCTTTCACGAAGAAGTCTTTAGAAGGTATTGCTTTCATATTTCCGCGCAATGGACATGGAGCTATCAATATTGTTTCTTTTAATGTTCTTTCTACCATATTTCGATTCTTCCTCTTGCACCATAGACATGGCTCCGTTAGGGAATATTGAAATTGACATGGAGTTTCTTATGACAGTCTTTCTACCATATTTCGATTCTTCCTCTTCCACCATGGACATGGCTCTGTTAGAGCTATCAATATTCTTACTTGTCTTTCCACCCTATTTCGATTCTTCGACCATGAACATGGCTCGGTTAGAGTTTCTATTGACCAATTATTCCCTTATTTTTCAGTTTCGGGTTACGTTGAGAGTTATGGTGAATGAAAATATAATCAACAGGAGAAAGGTGGAAGCCTTACTCTTTTCGTATGAGAAGACTAATGCTATGAAGTACATATTGTATGAGAGAATCTGTGAAGCAGTCGGCTGTAAAAGGCTAGACCTGGTGCAAAATGTTATCGAGAAGTGCAAAAGCAGAAGGATGGAGAGAGCCGATGTCCATCAGATTTTCAAACAATACATGTTCACATTTTACGGAAATGTTGTTGACACTGCATGTTGCATGCTCTACGTAGATAATACACTAGAAAGAGGCTTCCGGGATAGTGCAGCAGTGGATAAGTTCTGTTTTGAGTTTAGAGAAATGACCAATTTAAAAGATAAGGTGATGAAGATCATAAAAGCCATAAATAACGATACCACAACTTATTTGGAAGCCTCTACAGAACTGAGAAACTATTTCAAGCTACTGGATAGTAACCCACTTATAGTTTGACTGATGATGAGTGACCACAGAGAGGCCTGCCTTGTGAATATGCATATCACTTTTTGTTTAGAGAGGCAGTTTAGTTTTATGAGATAACATATTAGCAAAACTTAATTCGACCATAGTGTGCCAACTATAAATAGTAATTAAAATCGAAAACCCCTTTTTAGCTACCAGACCAAATCTAGACTTCTGTGTTCTCTCTTTCTCTCTTTCATTAACTCCTTAGGGTTTGTACTCCAGGAATAAAAAAGAAGGTGGAGAAGAATGTTCTTCTTTCTTGTTCCTCTATTCTTGTTCTTCATTTTTTTTGCCTATTTTTTCTGATTTGTTTTTGTTCTTAATGTTCTATCCAATTTTAATTGTATACTTCCATATTTAAATAAATTTATTATGTATATATAAGCTAATTTATTTGTATGTATACTTCTATATCTGGTTAATTTATCCCAATTCATTAATTAACCACTATTTTTTCTACGTTTTTGTTTGTAGAATGTATTTGAACTATTGTGAGCCCATGATGCTGTACAAGGAACGAAATGAAAATTTGTTAGCTTTAGATTTATACGAGAACTGGTGTGGGCTGGCAATTGTTAATACTGCTGCTGGGTTTGTTTTCCTAGTTCCACTTGTCAATAGCATTGAAAATGTTCCTTTAACACGAATACAAGTTGCCTTGGGAAATATAGTGAACTGGTTTGTAGTTTTAAGCATACCAATCCCTTTTAAACTTGTTTTGTTATCTTCATGCTTTATACTTTCTTGCTAGTATAATAAAAAAATTTGTAGTACATATGTGAAATATGGCTAGATCCAGTTTCTGGTTAAAAAAAAATATCTAGATATAAAACTATGCTAATTTAATTGCTAGGTATGTAAGTAGTAAGGTATCATATGAACAGCAGCGAGGAATACTAGATGAGATAATGTTGAATCTTGGGATCAGTTCCAGTATTAAGAAAAAAGAAGTCAAGTTTAGAAGGGTTCGGAAACTCAACAAGACTGTTGATATCAAAGACATGTTTTTGGGTTCATAAGGGTTCGATATTAGAAGGGTTCGGTTCCAGTACTAAAGCATTCAATTTGGCTTCAATCAAAGTTGGAAACTCCACCTTGCTTTGAATATTAAACATAGGCTGTGGAGCTGCTGCAGAGATAAGGGTAGCTGCATCAATGAACACTTGGCCATGGCACGATCAATATCAATGAAAACTTAACCATAGCACTCATGCAATGCAACACTTGAGTAGTGGAAGAGGCTCAAAATAATTTCCCTTTCCAACGCTACATTCTGCAAATAACAATCAATCCCAAATTTATCAACACCAAAGTTGTAACAATCTATTTACATTATGTAAATAACAATCAATCCCAAATCCTCAACATCAAAGCTGTAACCACAATGTTTTTCAACACAATGCACCTTTATCACATCTAGAAACCCCCAAACCATCAGTGGATTAGCAAACATTGATACATACGAATTAAAAAACGCAGAGATGTTGTAAGTAATTTTGTTTGATGAGTTAAAAATGATGATTGATGTGGTTGTAAGAGAATGATGTGTGATAGTTTTGGGTTTGATGTTGTTGTGACACTTGGGAGTACAGTTACTAAGCATATCATTCACTGTTGTATTAAGTGAATATTGGAATCAACAGATGGCTTCTTTCAGGTATGCTATCACTTACATTGATATCAATCTCAAACTGTGGAGCTATTGCAGAGATAAGGGTAGCTGGATCCATGAAAACTTGATTATAGTACTCAAGCGATGCAACTCTTGGGTAGTGGAAGAGGCTAAGCAAAATTTCCCTTTCAAGTGCAGTATTATCAAATGTTGCTCCTTTAGTCATCTGAGATTAAAATTAATCACTTCACTATAAATAAAAATCAATCCCAAATCCTCAACACCAAAGCTATAACCACGATACTTTTCATCACAATCAATTTACATTATACAAATAACAATCAAATACACCATGCTATCATCTATTCTAATCTAATTGAAAGTAATATATGGAACAGTTTGATAGGAAAAGTTGTTGTAGATCATAGTCATAAGTAATTTGATCAGAAATCTAAAACCATCCATGATTCATTGTACAATTTGTTAGCAGGATGCAGCAAAATCTTGAAGTCGTATCTTAGCTAAAACCATAATAGTAAACAGATGCAATGAGTCAAGAAAGAATAAGAGTGGCGATGAATAGTTGAAAACATTCATTAGAAGGTAAAACATATAACTCGGCATGAGCTATCCAGCTTTGACAACATGTGCACAAGTACACAATCACACTAACACACATCAAATTGTATTATAACTAGCAAAATTCATCACTTAATCAACAAAACACCAAAATCAAAACCCCAAATTCATCAATTAATCACAAAACACTAAAATCAAAACAAAAAATACAGTAAACAAATCTCTACAATATTTATCATCATCCACGAAAAACTACTCGAATTCGTTTTAGCTAAATTTGATTTCACACTTTGTCTCAAACATCAATCTACCTTCTTCTTCTCTGCCTCAAAACCCACAGTATCAATGTCTATACAAAAAAGTGTAAATTCATACCTGAAGTAAGCATAGAGACTGAGAGAATCAGTTGATCGACTTGAGAGAATGAATGGGAATTTGAAAAAAAAATGAAAATGCTCACGTACAATGTTCATTTGAAATTCGAATGCATATATATATATATATATATATACACACTAGGGAAATTATTATTTTGCCCTTGACATTTGAGGTATTGTTCATTTGGCCCCCATCTAGTTTTAGTATTTCCTCTGACTTAGGGTTTAAAAAAATCATATGTCAGGGATAAGGTAATAACACAACAAAGAAGATGATTAAAATGTAATAAGACTAAAATCACGCTTCTATCAAAACGATTTCATGATCTAGTAACCTCTTCAACAAAAAGGGGTTCTAATCATCCATCCCAACTTTGATAAGAGATTTTGATCCCAATAGCACAAAGGAACCCCTTTAATATCAATCCAAGCTGCTCTAGCTTGAGGGAGAAGAGATTCAAACCAGTTCATAACCGAATAAAAATGGTCATCCCAAAAAAAACGGCCTCTCATGAATCCATCCTTTTCGCTTTCGGAGTTAAAGCACCATAAGATGTTTTTGTTCCCAATGTAGGATGAAGAAAACTTAAAACCTCTACACCTTAATCTCTTGTTGACAGTGGACATATCTGAAAAATGTTTGAGAATCCCGACCGCACATCTCTTGATCCAAACATGATCAATCTTTTGAGCAGACTATTTCATGCTCAACACCTCATTTTCTCCAACAGCCCTCTCGCTCGAAATTTCTTTTTTCCTTCCAAACACCACATAGATTAACATCTAATCCCAACCAAAGGTTCTTCATTATGGATGGCAATGGGTCGAGGTCGAGTTCGAGTTGGGTCCTACTAGACCCAAACCCAGACCCGATAAAAAAAATTAGACCTAGACCCATGAAAATTTTTAGGTTCGGGTTTAGGTCTAGACCTGCGAGTCTTAGGAAGACTCAGACCCAATCGAGGACCCATGAAAATTCCTGGGTCTAGGTCTAGACCCGCGGACCTATGGACCCACGATAAAAAAAAAAACAATAAAATACTAAAATATATATATACTTAAATATATAAATAACCAAATAAAATAAATAAATAAATAGAGGACATAAAAAGGAAATATTCTTATTTGCATTCGATTTCAATTTCAAATTCTTCAATTTTTTTTTTATTTTTAAACTCACTTACTATTCGGGTCTACGGGTCCAGGTCCGGGTCTATGGACCCAGACCTAGACCCAAATCGGGTCTAATATTCTGGACCTAAACTCGACCCACGCAAGTCCGGTCCGGTCCGGTCCGGTCCGGGTCGGGTCTCGCGGGTCCGGGTCTAATTGTCATCCCTATTCTTCATCATCATAGGCTATGAGATAATCATGGAGGAAAATCGCAAGAAACAAAACCATAATGCCAAAATTAAATGATCTTGATAATTTTTACAAGGTTATATACGAACTTCTAGGCCCTATTTGGCACACCGGATTGGACTAGGATTGGACAACTTTAGTCCCAATCCGGTGTTTGGTGTTGTTTTGGATATGAGATTACTAATCCTAAGGGCGTGTTTGGCGCCTGGGATTGGACTGGGATTGGATTGGGATTGGACTATTTTAGTCCCAGTCCAGCGTTTGGTGACATGTTGAGACTTGGGCTTATTAGTCCAACAAGCTAAATAATCCCATAATCATGGGACAAAATATACCCACCTCCCACCCCAACTCTATTTGTCCCAGGACTATTTACTATATGGACCCCACCCATTTAATTATTTTCATCACTTTTTCCAACTTTTCCTCTCTTCCAACGTTTCCTCTCTCTCTCTGTCTGAACTCTCTCCTTCTTCAACCTTTCGTCTCTCTTTCTTCAACCTCTCATTCTCCTTCGGCCTTCGTCTCCTTGAGCCGCTGTGGCTTCGTCTTCGTCTTCGTCTCCTTGCGCCGCTGTGGCTTCGTCTTCTACTCCTTGCGCCGCCGTGACCTTCATCTTTCTCTCTCTCTCTCTCTCTCTCTCTCTCTCTTCCTCTCACCAGATCTTGGGTTTTTTTTTTCTTTATTATGATGATGCTGATGGCCGTGGATGGTGGTTGTAGTGGTGGTGATGATGATAGTCCCAAGATCTGGTGGCCGTGGTGGTGATGATAATGATTCTGAAGTTGGCCGTGGATGGTGATGGTTGTGGTGATGATGATTCTGGGGTTTGTGAGATGGTTTCTGGTTTTTGTGACATGGTGGCCGTGGTGGTGATGATGATGATTATTCTGAAGTTGGCCGTGGATGGTGGTGATTCTAGGGTTTGAAAGTGAAATGAAATTGGTTTTGAGATTGAAAGAGATTGGAAAAGGTGGAATGAAACTGGAAAAACTGGGTTTATTGATGATTATTGATGATCTGGGTTGGTCAAATTTTTGGATCTGGGTTTAAATATACTGTTTTGTCGAAAATTATGATCTGGGTTTATTGTCAAATTTTTTGCTTCACAAAAAATTGACTATCTTTTAGTTCTCGTTATTTTGACAGGAGAGATGTTGAGATTAAGCAAACCAGATGAGCAAAAACAATATAATAAAATGACTGGGTTTGTTGATGAAGATTGATGATCTGGGTTTGTTGATGAAAATTGATGATCCGGAAATAATGTGTTTATATTATCAAATTCAAAATATTATTATATTTTCCTTTATAAAAAATTATTAATTCAGTCCAATCCGATGTTTTACCAAACAAAACACGGTATTAATTCAGTCTAGTCCTATGTTTCTCCAAACACAATATAGTATTAATTTAGTCCAGTCCAATCCAATTCAATCCCATTTAATCTCAGTCTCATCTTAATCCAATCCAATCCCATGAAATAGTCCAATTCAATCCTGCGCACCAAACGGTACCTAAAAGTAAATTTAGTCCCATGATTGTGGGATAAAATAAACCCAACACCCACCTTACCTTTATTTATCCCAGGACTATTTTTACACATTCCTCTCACTGCTTGCACCCTCCGACGCCGGTGAGCACCACAAGATCTCCACACGCCTCCAACTTCCACCGCACCTCTCATTGCCATTGCTCCGACCGTCACCACCACCTCTGACACGTACCGGTGCGACCTCCTCTCACCATAGTAGATCTATAATTTTTTTTCCACCATTATTGTAACAGAGAAATGAGAGAAAAATATGGGAGGAGAGAGAAGGGGAAGATTCAAATTTTATCTTGGAAACAAAGAAAGAGAAAGAGAAAGAGAAAGAGAAGAGAAGAGATAAAGATGGAGATGGAGTTGATTGTTGGATTTTTTGAATAAAAATTGTTGATTGGAGTTGTGTGAAAAAAAGAAGAGAAAGAAAGCAAAGAAGGAAGAAGACAGAGATCGTTGATGGTGGGTATAGATAGGTGGAAGTGATTGGTTTTTTTTTTTTTTTTTTTTAAATAAATTTTTTATTTTGTCCAATCTCATTCCTTACCCAAACACAAGATTTGACTATTTTTAGTCAAATTTCATGTTTCTCCAAACACAACATAATATTAATTTAGTTCAGTCCAATCCAATCCAATCCAATCCAATCCCATTTAATCTCAGTTCCATCTCAATCATATAAAATAGTCCAATCCAATTCCACGCACCAAACGGGGCCATATTGTCATGTCCAATTTCTCTTTGGGAGATTGTATTGTACCCATTATTTGTAGGAGTTACATTTTGCCATAATATTTGAAGATACGTGCGTTAGAACTCTTGAGAGCTGCCGGTGGTTATTTGTCCTAGCACTGCTCTAACGTTAGACAATTTTACCTTTTGTGTGGATACCATTTACTACTTGAGGAATTAGTATTGCCAAACACATTGAATAGGTGAGCTGCATGAGTGCCTATAGTTACATGTGTAGTGCTAGGGACTGTTTAATCGATTATATGTGCTAGTGTTGTATTAATTCTTAAAAAGTTTCAATTTTCAGTTGAATTGTATCTTTTAAAGCAGCACTACATTAGCAAATGCCAATTCTTTTGACGAATAATCACATATGTGAGCATTCATTTTGATTCCTGTTCCTGGAATTGGAATATCCTCGGTTGCAGTTAACCCAGCCTGGTCCTGGCTCATGCAAAACCCGGATAGTCATGACCCAACTCTTACGTCAAAACGACGCTGTTTGGCACCAACCAAAAAACAAAAACCCGCGAGTCACCGCTTGATTTTTTCATATATCAAACGAACATTAACCGTTTAAACCAGTGGCCATCGAACCGGGTCAATCCAATTCCAGACCCGTGAAGCAGAAAACCAAAGATACAAATACAAGAGACCTTTTCTCTTTGCTTTTGCTTCAGTGGTGGACTGGACTCAAATTTCGATTCGAATGTCTTACGCTCTGCAACTCTCAGTTCCCACACGCGCTTTCGATTCTTCAAGAAAGAGTACGAAGAAGAGAACACACTGTCTTCAAATCCAGTGCAGCTCACCCAATAGTATTCATGAACAAGGACAACAAAAAGACGATGACAATGGGAGGTAAAATGATTTTATATTATTTGTTTAAATTATTAAGCGAGTATTGCAGTAAATTTCTATGTTTGATTTGTTACAGAGTTCAAGGACAACCACATGTGATTTTGGTGGAAAGATATGGCAATGGTAGTGCTAAAAGGTCGCTATTCTTTTCAAAGCTTTTATAATCTGTGAAATTAGATTACTCTGGGCATTTTATGATGTATATATAGTTTTATAAAATTGTTGGTTGAACCCAGTTATGGGTTCTGAGATGTTTACTTGATCACTTTTTTTATAAGCAGATACATGCTAGATGATGAATGGCAAGTACAGACTTTTGTTGCGGAACATGGTTCTGAGGATAACAGATTCCAGGGCTCACATTTATCCAATACATCTTTGTCTTGGCTCCCCGATGCTGTTAAGGATTTTATATTCCCTGCAGGCTTCCCAGGTGACTATTATTGGCTTTCAACTTGAAACATTTAATCAATTTTGGAACATGCCTATCTATTGTATGATTTGGACACTAAATATTTCTTCGTATACGTGAATTGAAGTCGCATCTATAGTGGAATTTGTAGCAATTTAGTTATCAGAGAATCTGGTTGACAGATGAAATGTGGAATAGCGGTCTTGATATGGTTTTTGTAGATCCTTGCAGTTCTTCTTTCTGACCCTTCTTTCCTTCGGATGCAGGATCAGTTTCGGATGATTACCTGCAGTATATGCTGCTGCAGTTCCCTACTAATGTTACTGCTTGGATTTGTCACACATTAGTTACATCAAGTCTCCTAAAGGCATGTTGATTTAACTCAGGCCATTACTTTGCTTCGGTATGTGTACTGGAATTCAAAAGATTTTCAACTGTTAATCTTGTCAGTCAGTCTGATAAGTGAAAATTGTAGAAGAATCACATTGCGCGTTTGCTTTGATGAACTCAATATAATATAACTCAGAAATTAATTCAAACAAGAACGGTTTAACTTAGCTGGTACTGCTATTTTTCTTTGCTACCATGTGGCCTTTAGTAGATGTTATGGCAGTTTCAGAATGAAATTAAAAAAAAAAAACATTTCTCAGTTATATGTTCTTAACATCAGCTTAAATGTATTTAGATTAGTGTAGCACTCATCATTATGCAATATCCCGTGTATGAACATGTTGTGCTTCAGTTTACTTAAAAAAAATTAATAAAAAAATTAATTACTATGCTTCAGGCTGTCGGTGTTGGTTCTTTCTCAGGAACTTCTGCTGCTGCTTCTGCTGCTGCCATCAGGTAAACTTCCATTTTCATTAGCTCTATGTGCTTTTTCTTTGATATCTTGTCTTTTATTTGATTGAGATGTAGGTTATGTGATTTTTCTTCAGATGGGTGTCAAAGGATGGCATTGGAGCTCTTGGGCGCTTATTCATTGGTCTGGCAATCTTGAAAATAGTTAAAGGCTGAAGAAATGTTTTTGTGTTTTATTTAATTACTAACCTTTGTTATCTTTCCAGGTGGGCGCTTTGGTAATCTTTTTGATGATGATCCAAAACAATGGCGCATGTATGCAGACTTCATCGGCAGTGCTGGAAGGTCAGTGTAGAAAGCTTTTTGTTAATTGACAGGATTTAATTTCATTTACTATTAGTGGAATCATAAAATTTGTTAATCCACCATGCAGCATCTTCGATCTAACCACTCAAGTGTATCCTGCCTATTTCCTACCCTTGGCATCTCTTGGAAATCTTGCCAAGGTATTCTGCTTAGAAGAGCTCGTGCTTTTCTGCCCATATTGTCTTTTTGTATATACTTTTAAACTCGCCTGTATCCTGTTATTCACTTCCTGGTTATGCTTCACAGCAATCAAGCCTAATAAATTGTGGAGAGTCTATCAGTCTCCACTTTCTCATCTTCTGTCTTGGCTGGAGCCAGATGAGGGTGGGTTCCAATGAAGAATTTATTGCTGATTTGCTCAGGATTGACAATTGAAACAGGCTGTTGCACGAGGACTAAAAGATCCGTCATCCCGTGTGATTCAGAACCATTTTGCAATCTCAGGAAATCTAGGAGAGGTAGCAGCAAAGGTATGCCATTTTTTATGTGTCTACTGTTATCTTGTTTCTTACAAATTAATACAACTTTTCAGATGATGGACCTTTTCTGATTCTCATAAATGTCATGTATTTTGCAAATTTTCTGTCAATAATAATCTGGGTGGATATTGGAAATTTTGATCAAGATGATGAAAAAAACATTAGGGATTCATGTTCTGTAGCATATGTTTAACATTTGATATACTATTGAAGATTCAGAATAAGTGTATTTTATAAAATTGAAGTAACTTCAGTTTTGATACCAAGAACAAAAACCATTATGTTCAAAGTTTCTGTTTTCATAAGAAAATTTAAGCCTTTGTGTATCAAAATAATTTCATACTTTCATTTCAATTGATTATGTCAGTGCTGGATTGTTCACATAAGTTGAGAAATAATATAACCCCTGGTTGAACTTGGACAAACATTCTCCACCTTATATGGGAAAAATTCAAGCGCATTTGTAAATGATAGCGCTTTGTCATGATTAATTGCCCAAATATTTCAGGAGGAAGTTTGGGAAGTATCTGCTCAGCTGCTTGGTCTTGGATTTGGCATACTGTTCCTGGTATATTATGTAGACTCTCAGAGATAATTTTCCTATATCCCCCCAATAGTCAATAGATGTTGAAAATAACAACTAATATACTCTTGGTTTTATGTATTAAAACTGAAATTTAGACTCTTCAATGCAGGACACACCTGGCCTTGTAAGATCATATCCAGTGTTGGGATCAACATGGTTGAGCATAAGGCTTCTACACCTTTGGCTACGTTATCAGTCTCTTTCGGTTCTACGATTTAACACGGTAAGAATGCTATATAATTTTTTCCCAAATGCATATAAAGCACAAGTTGTTGTGACTTGTTGCTGAACTCTTCTTTCTGTTTTTACATATCTGACAGATAAATCTCAAGCGTGCCCGTATGCTGGTAAAATCACATGTTTTATACTCAACAGTTCCAGGTGAAAGCTATATTCATTAGTCTTTAAGTTTATAAAAATATTTTATTTCATAATTGTTATCAAATGTTTCGGTTTGTTTGTTTCAGGATATGTCGACTGCAATAAGGAAGAAAATATTTTATCATTGGAAAGATTCATGAAGCCACGAATTAATTTTGGTGTGCCCTTGGAGGAGATGGTTGGTGGTGAAAAATCTGTTTCCAAGGTATTTTCTCATTTTCCACTCTGCTATCATGTATCATGATAACGGAGGCATGTACAACTCTGATGTAGTTTTCTCCCTGGACATCTCATAATTCTATCCAGACTTGAGTTGTTTAAGTTTTTATAAATTTTCATGATCATTTTAATTAAAATATGATGCATCAACTTTCTACCCGATACCCATAACATGTGAATAATCCAACCACAATCTATTCTATCTTTTATTACTCTCACAATTATGTTCTTTTTTTCTTCTGAGAAGGTGAAGACACTTCTTAGAATATATGCAAAGGAGAAATATATTCTCACAATTAGCCAACTGGCAAGAAACTTCGAGATCTTTATATCATTCAAGGTATGCACTCAAAAACTAATTGGGACAACTTTGAGGGGTGTGAGTGACCATGTAAGTGTGCTGAATTTGGTCAAATTTCTAATTTCACTGCAGGTGGAAGCTACAAGTGTATCAGTATTGCGTAGTGTGTGGCAGACTTATTGGCTACACGAGAAGTCAGAAAGTGTAAATGATCTCTTTGACAATCTTTCACAGAGCCTATTGGAGATGGAAGATAGGTTTGAGGATTTTCTCAAACAGTTGGATGCAGCTGGATGGGATACTCATCAATTAAACCTGAAAGTCCCTAAAGAAATTTCCATCGATGAACTGAGTCCTGTTTAATGATCATATACCAGCAATCAGCGATTAGCCGAAATAGTCAAGTAGACATACCAAGTGCACAAAGACAAGCATTCAGATTCATTTTGAGCAGAGGCATCCGTTTATATTTTCTGGATTGTTTTCCAAACAATGAAGCCGAGATATACAGGTAACGGAAAGAACTCTTGACTAAAAATACAGTAACCACATGACCGGTGGAAGAGCTCTAATCGTGTTTAATTAGAAGAACTTGAATCAATTTGGGGTTTGATTAAAATTCTTGAGACATTCTTTTCTGATATAGCAAAATTCCTGTTTTGTAAATTCTGTATTTATTTGTTCATTTTCGCTTAGTATCTAGACAAAGAAATGTATAATTCCATGTCAATTTTCAGCTTTTTCAGTGACAAGGTATACTTGTTGCGTTTGTGATAATAGAACTGAGAATACATATTTTTAGACAATTATTTGATGACATTTCAGTGATTACAATGATAATATAATACTTGACCAGTGATTTTTGTGATAATTTTTTGTTAAATTACAAGTTGACATTAATTATTCCATCAGACGGCAGCGAATACCTGAACATATCAACAAGAAAACGACACCGTTTTTATTCTTTTAAAAGTTAAAACTTAAAACCCAGTCTCGCGGCAAAAATAAAATAAAGCGAGCAATTGAAAAAAATGCAGCCAACAGTTCTCTGAACAACATAAACCCTAACAATGGGATTTTCTCTGCAGGTCTCTCTCCCACCACCGCCACCGTCACCACCACCCACCGCCACGAACACGGCAACATTTACTCTAATACGACCCGTGACCAACCTTCGATTCAAACCCCCTCTCTGCGCCTCCACACAACAACAATTAGTCGTCTCTGAAGAAAACGAACTGAAATCCATCAATGGAGCTCCGGAAGAGAATGTTCCTCTACCTTTGGGTCTACGGAGAGAGTCCATTCCGAGACACGTGGCGGTGATCATGGATGGCAACAGACGGTGGGCCCGCTTGAGAGGTCTGCCGGTGGATTCGGGTTACGAGGCCGGCGTCAAGTCCCTGAGAACTATCGTTGAACTCTGCTGCAAATGGGGAATTCCGGTTTTGACCGTTTTCGCTTTTTCTAGTGACAACTGGTTTCGACCCAAAGTTAGTTATTTTTTTCCCCTCAAAACTTCCTTTAAATTAAGTTAATTCTACTGAGTTTGAGTGTTTTAATTTTTATTTTTTAATGTTGAGTTGGTTTTTGTTACAGATGGAAGTTGAATTTTTGATGAGCTTGCTTGAAGAAGGCTTGAAAGAGGAAATGGGGAGCTATTTGAGGTACACTCTCTACTATAGCTTTTTGATTGAAATTAAATATTGATATCGGCTTGAATATTGAAATTTTTGGTGGCATCAATCATCATAAACTTAAAGACGAGAATGTGAATTAGATGTTAGATTATTTCTATTTTTATGTGATTCCAACATAAATAGAGATATTAGAATTATATTGGTTGGAGCTTTGTTCGACCTGTCGCGTTTTCGTTAAGTAAGATGCTTGGACATGTATTAGCTTCAAAATGGTAGATTTTTCTTTGTGACTAGTTTATGATTTTTATTAATTTTATTAACCAATGAAGTTGTGACTGAATTTGAGTTAAGAGCATCTAAGAAAGATTTGTGGTGAAATACTTAAATCCAGCTAGTTTTAACCGATGACAGGGATAACATTCGAATATCTGTAATCGGGGATTTGTCAAAGCTCCCAAAATCTCTAGTAGAATTGATAAGGAATGTGGAGGAGACCACCAAGAACAATACCCGATTCCAGCTGATTGTGGCAGTTAGCTATAGCGGGAAGTATGATCTTGTTCAAGCCTGCCAAAGAATAGCTATGAAAGTAAAGGATGGTGTTATCGAACCCAGTGATATCAACGAGTCTTTAATCGAACAGCAATTGGAAACAAACTGTACTGAATTCCCCTACCCTGATCTTCTTATTCGGACCAGTGGCGAGCTTAGAATTAGCAATTTTTTGCTATGGCAGTTAGTCTATACTGAACTATTTTTTGCTCAATCACTGTGGCCTGATTTCGGAGAAGCTGAATTTATAGAGGCATTGCGATCCTTCCAGAGAAGGCGGAGAAGCTACGGTGGATGAAACGTCTAGGTACTTGTGTATATTATCTGTAGAAACCTTACCAGAAACGAAAATTTGTAGAACCGACCAAGATTTTTGAGTGTCATATGAAGGTAACTTAGAGGAAATGATCTGTTATCGTTGAAGGCGAATTCTGACATCTACAAGGGTTTATCAACTGTGAATTTGTGATCTAATTTCCTTGAAGCTGTTCTTGAAACATTATCGAAAGATTTCATGTAAGCAGATTACACTGCACCAAGAACCGTTTACAATTTTAGTTAAAAAAAATCGGTGTAAATACAACATTGAAAATTTAGATAATTGAAGGCCTAGCAATCTCTTTTACTGATGATGATGGTACCAATTTTAGTTTGATTCTCACTTTTTACTAATTGTTCTTATATGTTGTCCAGAATCTGATCTTCAATGTTGGGTAGAAAGAAAAGTATCAATTTCTAGAATTTAATTTTCATGGGGTTTGGCAAATGAATTAATGGAGAAAGTGGTAGAAGTTGCCATTTTTTTTTTCTCCTTAATTCATGGTTGAGTAGGTTTGCAACTTGCAAGCAAATGGTTGCTTTAGACTTCACAAATGTTGATTTTCTAGCATCCTTAATTAGTGGTTGCCATGTCATTTTCATATTAAAACTAATCAATTAATATGGTAGAATAGGACTATTACCTTCTTAATCTAATCTTATTATTAAACTTTTAATTGTTTGATTAGCAAGAAAAATTCTAACTTCTTGTGATTTGAGTAATTAATTACATGGTTATATTAAATTAAAGCTTGTAGAGTAATACCAAGTCAAAGTGCAAGATTTTAATTCAAGATTAAATCAAATTTGATTAAAAATTTTATAAAATGAATTGATATTAGATTGTATTGAATGAGTAATTTTGAATTAAAGTTGTATGTCATATGTCTATTACGAGTCGTGTCCCCCTTCTAAAATTCTAAATTATTTATAATTGTTTAAAAAAAAAATAACATTTGCTTAAATTAAATAATAAGAAAATTGTGGAAAAAGTTCTTTTATAAGGTTATTTCTTCAATTTTCCAAAAAAAAAAAACCTTTTTTTGTCTTCTTAATCATAATAATTATTAATTAGGTAGGCAAGGAAAGAGTTTATTAATAGTAATTATTAATTTGCAAAATAGTTAAAAGCAAATGATCTAACTAACACAACTAATAATCACAATTTAATTTAATATGTGGGACCCAACAGCGGGGTCCATCAATCTTATCTACCAATCAAAACACGTCGCGCTAGGAGGTTCGCAAACAAGCAATTACAATTACAATACAAACACCAAACGAGCCGCCCTCAAAGCAACCGTTAGATTATATCAAACCCGTACATGAGCGCCATGTGTCGATGCGTCTTCTCAAATGGATATTTCATGCAATAAATAAATAAATGAGTACTTACTATTTTATTTGGTGCACAAAATTTCCGTGCACCCAACAAGTGGAACCAGTGAAAATCGACCGTGACGCAAACATCGTGAATCATATGGCATGTCAGGTAATTTAGAGTTGAGTTTGTACTTTGTAATCTGTAGCCTGTAGGTGTCAAAATATCAATAACTCAACTGGGGTTATAGAGAAACAGAGAGAGAGAGAGACTGTTACGTGCGCTCTAAGGGAAAGACACTAGCTCTTCATTTTTTTTTTTGCTCATAAAAAGTGAAAAACAAAAGAGTTTCTTGCTCAAAAGCTACACACACTAAGTGGTGGAGTTGGGTTTCTTCGTTGGAGATTGGAGGAAGTGGATTTGTTTGTGGGTTGGAGTTGGTTTTTTTTTTTTTTTTTTGGGTTTTTTGTTGGATGGGAATCATTTTGATAAGAATTGTGAGAAGAAGAATATGAGAAAATCTTTTAAGGATTCATTGAAGGCTCTTGAAGCTGATATTCAGTTTGCCAATACCCTGTAAATCTCTCTCTCTCTCTCTCTCTCTTTTTTTGTTTTTGTGGATTTTATTTTTATTGTGTTGAATGATATCAATATGAATACTGATTTTTCTATCTAGATTAGAGTTTTTTCTTTGTGGGGTCTAATCATATGTACAGAAGTTGGTTTAAAATTTTGTTCTTTTTCTATGTTCAAATATTTATGGTTGTTTGGTTTTCCAGTTTCGTAATAAAGTTAGCAAATTTTGTACTTTGAGCATCTGGAAAATACTCAAACTATATATAGTAGCCAATTTTAGTTCCTTTGGATTTGTCGATTTCATGCTCAACTAGTTTTTTATTTGTATGCTCTTTGCTTTTCTCATTTCATTTTTTGTGCTTTCTTTTCATGAGCAATCACATTCTACAGGCTTTAAATGGTATTGCTTGGTGACAATAGTGTTGTTGAGTACACTACTACTACTAGAAGCATATTTGATTTGAGATGATTGATTGATTGATCAGATCAGGTTTATATTTTTAGAATTGGTCTTTATTGAATTTTCTTTGTGACTTCCACATATGTTCATTTGGTTCATGGTTGCATTTAATTTTAAAAACCTGGATTATAATTTATAAGTCTTTAAACTTATTCGATAAAATCGCAGTTGTTTTCATTTTCTGATTCTTTTTCCAAATGAAATTCTGATAGTATCTGGTTGATGATGATCCAATATTGAAAGATGAATGATTATAACCCACTTTCAACAGAGTGATCTGTTCCGGTGTATGAATGATTATAACCCACTTTCGACAAAGATGAATGATTCTCTATGCTTTTTTGTATAGATTATCTGTTCTGGTGTTTGTTCTGCTCTTCAACAGGAACGGTGATAGTTTCATTTTCAAGTTCATTACAAGGATGGATGAGAGCTGGATGTACCTTATCGAAAAGTCTCTTATAGTTGCTTCTTTAACCTTAACAAAAACTTATTTTGATACAGGGCTTCTGACTATCCTAGAGAATATGACGGCGCCTGCCTTCAAATGAGATTATCCTACAGTCCAGCTGCTCACACTTTTCTTTTTCTTGTTCAGTGGACTGATTGCCGCCTTGCTGGTGCACTCGGATTTCTTAGAATTCTTATTTATAAGGTGGTTTTTCTTTTCATTTTATACCATGTATCGTTCTTTTACTTCAATTTCTGTCTAGCATTTACAATGTGTATTACATTACAGTTTCGAAGCTTTTGTCGATGATGTGATAAATGATGGGTTTTTTTTTTTTTTTTTTTTTTTTTTTTTTTTTTTTGCAGGCTTATGTGGATGGGAAGACTACCATGTCTATTCATGAAAGGAAAACTAGTATAAGGGAATTCTATGGTAAGTTTACGGTCAAGTTCTTGAAACTAATATGATTGTTATCTGCCTAGGGCATTTGATTCATGTTTCGTTTCCTTAAAACAAAAATTTTCTACTGTTTAGCGTACAATTCTCACCAATTTGGATTTCCATGGAACAGGGGTGATATTTCCCTCTCTATTGCAACTTCAAAAAGGGATTACTGAAGTAGATGAAAGGAAACAGCAAGAAATTGCTGCTAAATACAAAATGAAAGTTGAGATGAAAAAAGGAAAGCTCTCCGAAATTGATATGGAGAGAGAAGAAGAATGCGGTATTTGCATGGAGATAAACAGCAAGATCGTACTGCCCGATTGCAGCCATTCAATGTGTATGAAATGTTATCGAAGTTGGTAAGCCATTTATTTCAGTGCTGGACTGTTTGTATTATATCGCTTTCTTTACCCATGAAAAAGACTTTAGAAATTGACTTGATTCATGATCATTACCAGAAGTTCCATCGGTATGGAAAATGTCCAAAGATTTGATGAGCGTGAAAGTTTACCGCTAAATACATTTGTACATCTAATGTCATTATGCAGGTACCAACCAGTTATAATTGTATATTTTTGCTTGTTTTCGATGTAATACATGCAGGCGTGCAAGGTCGCAGTCGTGCCCTTTCTGTCGGAACAATCTAACAAGAGTGAATTCAGGGGATCTTTGGATCTACACAGGCAGCAATGAAATTGCAGACCTAGGATCTATCTGTAGAGAGAATTTGAAGAGGCTTTATATGTACATTGAGAATCTGCCTCGCATCACTCCAGATCCGGTGTTTGTTTCTCATGATCGGTGAGTCATCGTCTGTCTAACAAGATTTGTTTGTACATAACATCATCAACTTCTGTTGTATATAAATTTGCTCTCTCAATAGCTGATTTGAAACTGTAAATATATATATTCATTGTTTGTTAGATATCATGTTCATTTATTTGAATTTCATTCTATTAGTCAAAAGTTCATTTGTGAAGCAAGTTCTATTCTATTCACTTTACTTAGCTGCTGTTTTTTGTTTGCTTGCCTCAGGTTCAGTTCCTATATATCCACATTTATGTCAATTTTTGAATCATTTCTCACAAAAACTACGTGATAATACTTCATCGATCGATGATTGGATTTAACTGTTAACAAGACCTGAAAAACGCAAACAAAAGATTTCATACTATATGATATATCAATGATCGATAAGCTCGTCTCATCAACAAGATCTGAAAGTCACCGATCAAGCATCAATAAGACTTTTCCATGGTCGATTTGGAGCTGACGAAACATTTCCAGGTGACCAAAACAGAAGGCATCTCAAGGGTCAAGACGTTGGGTAAAAATACTATTAATTAATGAGGATATAGCTCATGGTGGATATCAATACAACTGATCCAAAAAGCCATGATAGGCATCACAAGGCCAATTGTTTCCTCTCCAAGAAAACAAAACAGCAAATCTGACCTACTATGAGAATATTACATTACAAAAAACCGAAATCACGTTTTTATATCTAACCATTAGTCCAAGTCATAGCTTATTATTTCAGTCTTCATCATCCTCGTCCTCATCATCCTCCTCTTCATCATCCTCGTCCACTTCTTCCTCTTCCTCCTGTTGTTTATGTTTCTGTAAAGAGACAAGGTAATAGCATTTATGCCGTAAGAAAACAAAAATTTAAGGGAAATAGAAATCCGAAATAGAAAAATAGAGAGCCGATACATGATGTGAATTAAGAAGACATTCAAATCAGAAATATCTTATGACATTCGGCTGAGCAATCATAACGTTGGCATAAATTCTAAGTTTGTGGCCCCTTTACGATTGATTTAACCAATTCAACAACCTCACTCAAGAACAACAAACAATGTGTAACCCAACATTACGACAATGCCCTCGGTAAACAATTTATATTATTAATGAACGTGAAAAGTACACAATAACAGTAAATAAATCCAAGTACTGCAACCAAAAAATGAACTAGCACACTACCTCTTCTTTAGCCTCATTGTCTTCATCATTCACTTCAGACTTTGACTTATCAGACTCATCACCTTCATCTGACATGCTTTCCTGTTAATACAAAGGAAGGAAAGTCAAGCACATAACAAGAAAAAGCATCCACAAAATGGAAAAGGATTGATGAATTTATTCACCTGTTTGTTATTATATGCATCCATAAGCTTATTATAATCATCCTTCCCTTTTTCAGCTTTAGCTGCATATGGAGCTTTTTCCTTCAAATCAGGTATAAAACTTACAATCAGTACTACACGGTGCAGAGACCCTTCTTCACAAAATTCAATATATAGATGAATAATTAGAAAAGTCTTCCACTAAAACCACAAACTCTTTGATTTTAGAATCATTTAACACATGCGCACACAGACACACAAATCCACTTCTGGTTCCCATTGTCATGAACACATTTGAGAATTGAGATTACAAAAGGTTCAAATACTTACAGCATCTGACATGGATTTCCACTTCACTCCTGCAGCTTTCCCAACCTTCAGCCACAAATCAAGTATCAAATCAGTTTCTTATACTATACAGATTGTATCATTATAAATTTGCCGTTGTTTGCAATAAATATTCAAATATTCCAGAATGCTTACAGCTGACACAGCCGTCACAGTAGGATTTTCTTTCTTGAAGGTTTTCCTGAACTCTTCACTGTAACATCAGACAGCAGGAATTAAATCATTAGCAAGACTAACGAACAATATTTTGAGTATATTAGGGCTCCCAAAGTAACAACAAAGTCAGGTACATACAGGAACACGAAGAAAGCACTTTGAGGCCTCTTTGGTTTATTTGGGTCTTTCTTAGCCTTCTTTTCCTTAGGTTGTCGTTTACTACTATTATCAGCCTTAGCAGGAGCCTTCCTCTTTCCAACCTTTCTGAAAATACAATTAAGATATATAAGGATCCATCACAAGAATATCTCGGTAACAGTTGTATCCACCACCAAGTATATAAAATCAGGCATTGACATAACTTAATGACTTGGAGTGAAACTATTACAGAATATGAGAGGGTGGGGGCCGCAGAAAGAAAAAAAAAAAGGTAAAAAACTTCAAAGACATCGTAAGTCGGAACAAACTCCCACGTAGTCATGTGAAAACCAAAGGCATGCCACACACAGCAAAAGTTATATACAAAACAGTAGTTATGAGTTAAATATTTTGAACAATTTGAATTCAACAGAACGATATGTAAACTAACCCATCATCTTTTGATAACAAAAGTAACAAAATTTTCACCTGTCATCTACGGGCTTCAGAGTTTCCTTTGAGACCTTTGCCGCACCTTTACCTTTCCCCTTCATCGTTTCGTGAAAATAGTCTGCATACACAAAAGCTCGGATCAAAAAGAGTGACTCAGACACAAACTACAGTGACACCATCTACAAATATGAAAAAGTAAGTACAACATCTTCAAGATAGGAGACTAGCTCAAAGCTTCAAACAGTCAAACAATAATTACAAAAGTCAAACCAACACTTAGTACATACATACTATGTACACATTACATGTGAGCACGAACACAGCATATATATGTATACATATGCAATTTACACACGAAAAAGGCTAGAACGATTGATATTCGGAAATAAACGAATTCGCAAGCATAAACGATCCAAAATTTGAAGCCAAAAGAGAACCCAAAAAAAAAAGTACCATAACACTTTGTTGCTACACAGTAAATTGATCAAACCTAAACTTCAAGAGACGTCTAGTTAAAACTTAATTCAATGAAAATTTATTATCCAACAAATTGATACCTAAACAATACGTATAATATATGAAAAATCTAAATGCGTCGTTTAGTTTATGATAAGAGAAAATAAACAAAAAATTTGAAACTTCTTATCAATGAAAAAAAAAAAAAAAAAAAAAAAAACAGTGTAACGAAGTAGTGATAATCTCAACTTCTTAAGAAAAACAGAGCAAAACCTAAAACACATATACGAATTCAATTTTCTCAGCAACCAAACGGATGTAAAACAGAGACCCAAAAAAAAAAAGGATAAAAATAAATTAACTTGAATTAAAAAAAAAATTAAACGATAAATTAGATCTAGAAAATCAAACTCACATTCCAAGACAAGGAACCGAAACTACGATCGCTTCGAAAAAAAAAACACAGAGAGAATCAATTTGAGAATAATATGATTAACATTCAAATAGAGAAAATAAAGAAGAAGTAGGGCAAGTTACCGGAACAGGCAGTGAACCTCAAGATGTGCCGCCACAGGAGTCAATGTGGTTTTACCGGCTACAGCAGGTTTTCCAAGTTCAATAGCCCGATTAATTATGATTTTTTGCATTTATGATTAATTAATAAAAGAGATTTTATGTTAATTATTTTTGCAATAAAGGAAATTGGGAGCGAGTGAGCGGTGGTGATGATTTTGCCGCCAAATTATCTCGTAGATGGCACATTCTGTGATATGCCACGTGGATGTAAAATACCATTTTTGTCTAGTTATGATGACTTGAGTCTTCTTGACCGACTCTTCTAGCGTGTGCCTTGATGGGCTGGATTTATCGGGCCTTCAATTGAGCATCATAATTAAAATCCAGCCCATCAATTTCTTTTTTAGATAATATATTTCTTTTTTAAAGTTGAAAGTAATTAAAGAAAAGGGTAATTACGTTGTTGAGATCAAATACTACTTGTGTGTTTGGTATGGATTTTGTGAAAGCCACAAGCGCTTTTATAATTCTAGAAGCCATTTTGAAGTTTTTTTTTGTTGTTTAGCAAAACTCAAAACAATTTTTTTTAATATATTAATTATCTCATCTACCTTTTATAAAAGTTATTTTATGTCTATTAAAAGAAGTTTAAAATTTAGGCTTTTCCAAAAAGCCCTTTTTTTTTTTTTTAAATATATTTTTATTTTTAATATATGAATTGTCTCAATTACCCTTTATAATTTTAGATATTCCACCATACAACTCTTTCATTATAAATACATTGTCAACACTTTTTTTGTAATTTAAACAACCAAAAGCTATTTTTAAAAATACATTATCAACACCTTTTTTTTTTGTAATTTATACAACCAAAGGCTCATTTTGTTAAAAGCTCTATTCAATAAAAGTTATATTAGTAAAAGATCTACTCTAGAAACTCTATTTTAAAAGTCATATCAAACACAACTTACTCGATTCAAATCTCTACTCTTACAATATTGATATGATTCTACCACAGTTGGTAAATACAAATACAAATGGTGGTACTTAAACGACCGAACCATAGCATAGCTATATTGGGTTTCAAACTTAGATCCATTTGATTTGAAAGAAAGAAAAAAAAATTCCTTTTAGTTTGTAAAATAATCTTGAAAGACATAAACTTGTTTAAATATTTTTCTCCCATGCATACATTTATAGGTTGTTAAAACTTAAAAGAATAACTTTTTTTTTTTATTGATTTATATTACATCTAACAATTCAAATTTGACATCTACAAGGGGATAAAAAAATATTCACATTACAACTATTCTTACTTAAATGGATTTATTTATTTATTATTATTTTAATTTCAAAACAATTTTATAAGATTAACCCTTATATAGTTTTATGATTTGATGGTAAATAACATTCATTCCGTCTAGCGATATCTCATGTTCGAATATATAAATTTCCATGACATAAATACATTTGATTAAATTATAAGAAGCACACCATTAATCAATCTATATTTGATAATTTACCATTATTATTATTTTAACGAAAGTAGTATTAAGCCCTTCACTCCTAAGAACAAGATTATAGTCTTATAGATCCCAAAACTTGTTAATTTAAGAATTACATTATTCTAAAAATGAAGGCAATTTTATTTTAAAACCTCCAAAAAAAAAAAAAATCGTTTTCTAAATTTCTCATTGCAACCTCAACCACTAGAAAAAAAATCACATAAGCATCATCCACTTTTCTGTCTTAACAAGTCGTAATTAAAAATCAGACTCAGGCAGGCCCCACCAGTTCTCACAAGCAGATAAGGGATAGATAAGGGAGATACTCTCTCATTCGTTAGATGGATACGCTCTTTGATCCAACGGCCATCAATCAAACACCACAGATAATGAATCAAAACTCTACAAAATGATTCGTTTCCTCTGCAAAATATAACACCAAACAAAAAAAAAACAAAAAAATACAGGCTCAGTTCAGTTTCACTCTCACTTCACACTTCTCAGTTCACAAGCCATGGCTTCCACCACAGCAGCAGCTGCCACGTCCTCTTTCCTCGGAACCCGCCTTCCAGCCGACGTCTACTCCAACTCGGGTCGGGTCCAAGCTAGATTCGGATTCGGGGGCAAAAAAAAGACTGCCCCAAAGAAAAGCTCCAAAACCACCTTTTCCGACCGTCCTCTCTGGTTCCCCGGAGCCAAGTCCCCGGAATATCTCGACGGGAGCTTGGTGGGTGACTACGGGTTCGACCCATTCGGGTTGGGCAAACCGGCGGAGTATTTGCAGTATGATCTTGACTCGTTGGACCAGAACCTGAGCAAGAATTTGGCCGGTGATATCATCGGGACAAGGACCGAGAGCAGCGATGTGAACTCGACACCGTTCCAGCCCTACGCGGAAGTTTTTGGGCTTCAGAGATTCCGTGAGTGCGAACTCATTCATGGAAGGTGGGCCATGTTGGCCACTCTAGGTGCTATAACCGTCGAGTGGCTCACCGGAGTTACCTGGCAAGACGCCGGCAAGGTAAGTGCGTTGTGTTATAACTTGTACAAACTATGCATGTTTTTCATTTATTTTTTTAATATATAATAATTTTATAGTTTAAACAATGTTATATGATTTAGTTAAACTATGATTTGTGAAAGAAAAAATAAAAAATTTGAAGCATAAGCGGAAAAAAAAATGGCTGGATTTGGTTAAATAGGTTGAAATTTTTTGTTATTATACAGTTTGTAGATCTAAACGTCATTTGAAGCATAAAACGAAAAAATATATATATACATGAACTATTTAAACATGAGATTATTACAATGAGACAAAAAATAATTTAAAAAAGAAGAAGAAGCAAGAATAATTGAAGTGTTTATTAAGGCTGATGTGAGGTGAATTTTCAGGTAGAGCTAGTGGAAGGATCATCATACCTTGGACAACCACTTCCATTCTCCATTTCAACATTGATTTGGATTGAAGTTTTGGTGATCGGATACATTGAGTTCCAGAGGAACTCAGAGCTTGACCCGGAGAAGAGGTTATACCCGGGAGGTAGCTTTTTTGACCCATTGGGGTTGGCGGCTGACCCGGAGAAGAAGGCTACTCTTCAATTGGCGGAGATCAAGCACGCCCGTCTTGCCATGATTGGCTTCCTTGGCTTTGCCGTCCAAGCCGCAGTGACCGGAAAAGGTCCACTCAACAACTGGGCTACCCACTTGAGTGATCCTCTTCACACAACCATTATCGACAACTTGAGCTCTTAAAAACGTGAAAGACTCGAGAAGAGAAGAATACCATGCAGTGTACTACTCTTGTTGTGTTGTTATTATTATATATGTGTATGCGTTTTATGATCCTTGTAAAGATTATATAACATTTGACAGTTTGAAGAGGAATGTTATTAATATATTCTTGTTGGTGAAGAAGCTAATTTATGTTTCAGAGTTTGTGGTGTTTACAGGAAAAAATGGAGAATTGAGTAGATTTCAATTCGTTCTCTATTTCTCCGTAAACCCATGAAGTGGATGAAATTGAATCCATGGACAAACGATTAATGATTTGAAAGAATTATGAGCTGTAGGTCATCTATACAACTGAATCAATCAATGGTCTATCGGGATCATGACTTGGAACCTAATTGCGAACAATTAGTGTGGCCGGATAGCTACATTAACGATAAAAGGAGAACGATTGGTGCGGTTCAATAGCTACATTCACACATTCACAACAACAAGAGAGTCTCTCCACATTTACACGGAGTAGAGGTAGAACTCAAACCTTATTTGTCATTGCCACTCAATAAGCTTCTTGTCTTTCAAAACAACTTGTTAATCCATAGCAATCGTAAATTGTTGTGCATACGACTTCAATAATAACAAGCACGTCCATCCATAGCGATTTGTAAAACGTTGTGCATAGGACTTACAATAACAATAAATACGATGAGTTGAAGTTGGTCCATGGGTAGTGGTATGCTCCTCACACTTAAATTTTGTGGTTACGAGTTCAAGTAGGTCGCATACTCTCCCTCCATAATATTGAATTATTTGTAATTAATTTTTATTTATTTTTTAAAAAAAAAGAGAAAAAAAAGCCCAAAATAGGAATTAAAAAAAGGGGCATAGCCCACAAATGGCCCATGGACGATTAAATAAAGGGAGAAGTGTAAATAACCACTGTTTTTTTTTTTTTTTTAATTATTAAATGTCAAATAAAACCCTTAGGTTTGAACAATCAATAAAAAAAAAAAAAAAAAACCTACTATTAGTCGACCGTTAATTGACTTTAATTAAATCTAATGAGATATAATTATTTAAATGGTTTTTTCTATAATTGAACTAAAAAAATAATGAAAAAATATACTAAAAATATGTTAGTAAATAAAAAATACAAAAATATTTTAATTAAAATTAAACATTTAAAAATATATTATAACAAAGCAATAAGATCATTATAAAATTTAAACAAAAAGTTTATTTTACAATATAAAAAATGTTTCTGTATGAAATTGATTTTATTATTATTAGCATATATTTTTATTATATTTTCCTTTTATAAATTCTATTTATAATAAAGGATATAAATTGTAATATTTGATAAGAGACTAGAGAGAGAGAGAGAGAGAGAGAGAGAGGAGAAGAAGAAGAAGAAGAAATGGCGACAAGACCCATGATTCCACAACAAACCAAAGGAGATGGAATGGTGGTAGGAGGAGGAGTTAAGCAGCAGAAGAAAGTAGGAGGAGATGGGAGGAATAGGTGTGCACTTAGGGATATTGGAAATCTTGTCACGGTTCAAGGGGTTGAGGGTAAGGCGACACCGACGGTGGCTAACCCCTAGATCAATCGACCCATCACAAGGAGTTTCTGTGCACAGTTACTAGCCAATGCTTAGGCTACAACCGCTGCTGAGAATAATAATAAGCAAGTTTGTGTTAATGTGGACAAGGTCTCTATACTTGTTGATTGGATTCTGGCGGTGGCTAGAAGAGCCAACAAAGTTGTACCAAAAAAAGTGATTACGAAACCAACAAAGTTTAAGGAAGTGATCGAGATAAGTCCTAATACTACTGAACAAGTCAATAACAATGTGCCAGACAACAAGAACAAGAACAAGGAAGTGGCACAAATTGCATCCAAGAAGAAACCACAACCCACACTCACTTTTGTACTCACTGCTAGAAGCAAGATTGCTTGTGGTGTTCTGGTTAACAAACCAAAGGAGAAGATTATTGATATTGATGCTGCTGATGCGAACAATGATTTATTTGGGGTCGAATATGTATACGACATCTACAAGTTCTACAAGCTAGTTGAGAATGAGAGCAGGCCACACAACTATATGCATTCCCATATTGAGATTAATGAGAAAATGAGAGCAATTTTGGTGGATTGGTTGATTGATGTTCATCTAAAGTTTGAACTATCTCCATAGACTTTTTATCTGACCATCAACATAATTGATCGGTTTCTTGCTGCGAAGATTGTGCCCAGAAGAGAATTGCAGTTGGTGGGTATGAGTGCTATGCTTATGGCCTCTAAATATGAGGAAATTTGGGCTCCAGAAGTCAATGACTTGGTTTGCATTATAGATAGAGTCTATATTCATGAACAAATACTGACTATGGAGAAAACGATACTGGGAAAACTGGAATGAACATTGACAGTGCCTACACATTACGTGTTTCTGGTTCGATTCATCAAGGAATTGATTCCTGATAAGGAATTGGAGAGCTTGGTTTATTTTCTAGCTGAATTAGGTATGATGAATTATGACACTATAATGTTCTGTCTATCAATGGTTAATGCCTCAACAGTCTATGCTGCTTGTTGTATACTAAACAAAACCCCTCTTTGGACCAAGACATTGAAGCTTCATATAGGATTATGTGAAGCACAGCTCATGGATTGTGCTAAATTGCTGGTATACTTTCATTCAAAAGTTGGAGAAAGTAAGCTGAAGGTTGTGCACAGAAAGTATTCAAATCTTAAGAGAGGATTTGTGGCGCTTCTTTCGTTGGCAAAAAATCTCTTGTCCGATGATGCATCTACTAATGCTATGAAGACAGAAATGCTTAGCTCTAGCTTGCTTAGCTCTAGCTAGCTTAGCTAATTGGGATTTATATTTGATTTTTTCTTTTAATTGCTGGTTGTCTTTGTTAAGGATCAAGTAGCCAATTTTTTAAATTTCTTAACAAGTGAGGTCTTGTTGTGACAATCAGAAAGCAACTTTCTTTAAAAAAAAATTAAAATAAATAAATAAAATCAATTAACTGTTAACTAATAGTAGGGATTTTTTTGCTGATAGTTCAAACAAGATGGTTTGATTTGACATTTAATCAAAAGTCAAGGGATATTTATAATTCTCCCTTAAATAAAAACTATAAAACAAAGGGCAATTACCAAATTGGTCCTGGACTTTTTTCTTTATTCCAAGTTGTTTGTGACTTTTACAAAAGTGACCGAATTGGTCCCTAACTTTTTAAATTGTACCAATTTCATCCCTCAATTAACTTTCTGTTAGTCAAACCTAACAGTTAATGGTATTTTAGTCAGGCAATTACCAAATTGGTCCTGGACTTTTTTCTTTATTCCAAGTAGTTTGTGACTTTTACAAAAGTGACCAAATTGGTCCCTAACATTTTTATGGAGTATCATTTGAGTCCCTAACTTTTAAGAAACAACCAAAAACATCCCTTATCGTTAACCTCGGTTATTTATACCGTTACTTTGACTATGGTTTACTTTTAAAAGACTAAAGTACCCCTCTAAACTCTAAAGTTAAAAATGTTTAAATAAAAATAAAATAATTATTTAAACAATAATGTAATGAAAACAAAATAAAATAAATTATTTGCAACTCTCTCATTGATTCGAAAATCACTACCGAACTTGGAAACACTTACTACCAACAATCTGACCCCTTAAAAAAAATCAAAGGTTGGCAAATCCAGAATCGGCCAGTGCCTCAAGAATTAAAAATCTCATATATCCGATGGAAAACACTAGACAGAGATCGGGGGAGATCTAGGGCAGCTTCGTGGATGACATGTTTTCTGGTTTGGCTCGGAGTCAATGGGGTTATTCTCTCAAAAATGGGTCTCTAATGCTTATATACTGAAGGCATCTCCATGACTCCATCATTGTCTGGTTCAAGTTCTTGTAAATGAGTCATTTTTTGGGTTCAATATTGATAAAAAAAAAAATTTTATAGAAACTTGTATAATTTTTTGGGTTTTATATCGATGAAAAATTGAAAAGATATGGATTGTTTTTCGAATCAATGAGAGAGTTGCAAATAATTTATTTTGTTTTGTTTTCATTACATTCTTGTTTAAATAATTATTTTATTTTTATTTAAACATTTTTAACTTTAGAGTTTTGAGGGGTACTTTAGTCTTTTAAAAGTAAACCATAATCAAAGTAACGATATAAATAACCGAGGTTAATGATAAGGGATGTTTTTGGTTGTTTCTTAAAAGTTAGGGACTCAAATGGTACTCCATAAAAACGTTAGGAACCAATTTGGTCACTTTGTAAAAGTCGCAAACTACTTGGAATAAAGAAAAAAGTCCATGACCAATTTGGTAATTGCCCTAAACAAACCTAAAACGGCAGTACGACACCGTTCAAGTCTTCCTTCTTGGAGCTCTCAGACTGAGGAATGTGTACTGCTATAGTGCTATTACTCTTTTTTGCCTTTCCCAGTTAAAACCCTAAACCCATAGTTCTTTTTCTTTTAATATATAAATTTTTTCCAGGTAAATAGAAATTGCACGAAATTTTGTCAATTTTTGAACACCAATCGGTGCATGAATTCATTGGTCGTTGTTATGTTGATGTTTGTTTATTGTTCGGTGCAGAATTCAGATGTCTTCAATTTACACCTGACATGCATTTACTTGTTGGACATTTGGAGATTAGGATATGGCAACCGGTAAATTTTTATGGAGTTTCACGAAGAAGTTTTTCACGTTTGGGATCGTAGGTCTAACGATCTCTGATAGATACGCTAGTGTTATTCCGGTTCGCGGCTCGTCTATGTCGCCCACATTCAATCCTAGAACCAATTCTTCGTCGTCATCGTTGTTTTCTGGTAACTTTTTTTTTTTTCTTTTCGAGGAAGAGAGTTTTCGAAATTCTTCGTTTAATTTTTGATGTTGTTATTGATCTAATATAAATATAAATTTTGGATATGCAGATGATTGGGTTCTGGTGGAGAAGTTTTGTCTCACCAAGTACAAGTTCTCTCACGGTGATGTGGTGGTTTTCAGGTAGATTTTCACATTTTTGTTGCTTACTGCAATTTGCTGTAATATTGTACGACTTCGATGTAAATTATATGTTGATGAGCTTGCAGTTCTTGTAATATGTTTAGTTTAGATTGGAATTTCATTGCATATCTGTTGAGTGAATACAATTGAGTGTCAATTTATCTGTTTAGTGAATACAATTGAGTATTGAGAAAATTGGAACTTGATTGTTTCAAGTTTGCTGGTGAAGAAGGTTGAATCTTTTAACTAAACAGTTAGGTGTATATCTATTGTTCAGTAGTGCCGTGTTACTGGAAACTATCGAATTGGTTAGTGGCTTGTGGGGAAGTGTAACCTCATATAATTCAGAATTGATCTGATATCTATTATAGCCAGCTAGTGTTAATTAAGGCATAGGGAAACTAACTCTCGCTTTCCTGGTATGATTTACGTTAGGGCAACATATTGTGAATCGAATTTTTATGAGTTCAACCTAAGTCACGAGTCTTTGTTGGGTTTTGTATAGAGAATTATTTTCTGCTTAGGCATGGTTCTAAGTTATCTATGGTGAACTGGAGCTAAAGCTTGACTGACTTTTGGGTTGGTTGTCATGCTTGTCTTTTACATACAAGATTGCTTTCAAATTTCACTTGAGTTTGAGTTGCTGTCTGTTTTACATGACGGAACCATTATTCATTTTTATGGGTCTATTTATGTGATCTGAATTCTGAATAGGAGCGGTTTGAGATGCTTAATCGTAATAATAGTGTGTAAATACAATTGAATTCTATTAATTCCATTTTCCTCAGCACATCTAAAATGTTCTCTGGTGTGCTCACACTTACTAAATAGCCGTGCCTCACTTCAAGGTTTGAGTTGGTTTGTTCCAATCATGAACAAACCGAAATGGGATCGTGAAATTTGAACTTCTCTTGAATGGCTTGATTTATTTGCACCTAGGTATTCCATATCCTTACCTATGCTACATCCGCATCTTCTCCAAATATGATTTGTTGAATCTTAATCATTTATTCATATTGAAATTAACCAATATGTAGAAGCTCATTCAAGGTGATATATCCTATACATTCATGGTGTTCTGCTTTCTCTCACTTGAAAGCCTTTGGCAGTTTGGCTTTTAGTTATATGATTGCCTAAGTGTAGATATTTGTCATGTATATTGAGATATGTTTCTTAAGGTTAATGAAGCATAACACTGATGCAAAATGCCAATGTTGATATCTAATAATGCTATAGTTGCAATTTTGCAGCTCCCCATACAATCACAAGGAGAAACTCATAAAGAGAATTACCGGTTTACCAGGTGAATGGATTGCAACTCGTAATTTCGATGTGGTGAAGATTCCAAATGGACATTGTTGGGTTGAGGGAGACGATCCATCTGTTAGCATGGATTCAAGATCTTTTGGCCCAGTAAGTCATTCTCTGGCACCATACTGATGAATTGCTTAGTTAATAATATTTGTGATAGATCATTATAATTGTTATTATGTAGAAAAAGATTTCTTAGTCTTTTTGAAACAAAGTATTTTGATCCAAATACCATTCAGACTCTGAAATAACTAGAACCATTGTCATGCTTGATTTATCCTCTGTACGGTCCCCTTATTTATCCTTTGTAGTTTCCTATTTCTGATGCAGTAATGCCCCTTCAAAAGTTGACGGAAACATTGTAAAATGCAATCTAATTACTATAATTTTAAGCGATAACATTGTTGGACTGGTTTAGTCGGATGCGATATGTATAAGCAGCAAGTGTTTTGAGTTTTCAGCAACCTTCTCTTAATCTTCCTCGCCTAACCTAAACAAGCTATTCTATGCAGGTTCCTTTAGGCTTAGTTCTCGGAAGGGTGACTCACGTTGTATGGCCTCCTCAGAGAATAGGTACAGTTGCCGGACAAATTCCTCAAAACAGACTTTCTTCTTCATAACAGGATTTCAGCAGCAGGTCCCTTTTTCAGCGATTTCTCTTTTGTTTTTAAACATTTTCAGAGACAGCATTCTTTGATTGGGTTGCCATGCTTTATATTATTGAAAAGCACAACCATAGTTTTGATACTATCAAGATCTTATAAGGCAAGCTTCATGACTTCTACATGCAAGTGTGCAAAGTTTTTCACATCTTCTAATAAGAAGATAAATAGAATGTGACTCATTGATTGATACCTCATCAGTTTACTTTTCTATCTTTCCTGGGTTTATTCAACCTTAAGGCTATGCTATGCCCCAAAATTCGAAAAAAACGCGCGTATCACGCTGATAACAAATGGCAACACTGTCCTGCCATTCCAATCGTCTTCCTTACAATATACGTGTGTTTATTCATCCGATAAAATTTTGTCTATTCTTTTCGTAGAACCTTAATATAAAGCAAAAGATTATAATATTTCAAGAGAAATAAGAGGATCATATTTCCGTCTTCATCGAACCTGCTCCAAACTTTGATAATATCCTATAAATTTGTCTTGTATTTTTTTTTTTTTTTTTTTTTTTTTGTGAAACTAATTTGTCTTGTATTCAAAGAAGAACAATAAAACAAAGTTTCAAAAATAAGGTTAAAGTAAAACGAAGGCCCATCACCCAAAAAAAGAGAGAGCCTGAAACAGTAAAATAAAATACACGTAAGAAGATACCATATATTTCAGTCCTGTTACGAAACAGATTGTGACATGTGTCGTACCACTTCTGGCCTAAAAAAAAGAAAAAAGAAAAAAAATCCTTTCGAGTTAAGGAATCGCAAATTTCCTCATTAACTACATAATGATTATTATTATTATATATAAATAAAGAGCCACACTGTTGGCTCACAATGTCACGATTTTATTACTTCTGGGCTGTGTTTGTAACTGCTGGTAAGATCAATCAAAACCGATTATTGTTGTTTTTCTTCTCGTAGTCTCTGCATGACATGTTTCTGGGTGTGTACATTTCACTTGATCTGTTTACGATATTCTTTTTCGAACTTTATTGTGTATAGTTTCTGGGTTTTGTTGTGTGTATTTGTTTTTCTAGTTTGGTGTGTGATTTTGGTGGTTTTTTTCATGGAAAATAGAAAGAAATAGCGAGAATTTTATTTTATTTTTAATTTGTGTGCGTGTGTGTATGTATATATTTAATAGTTGGATGACATGTTGTTGGTGTTTGAGAAATTGATAGATAGACATGGGGAGACTGTTTGTGATCACTCTTGAAGGAAGCATCTACAGCTGCAAGCACTGCCAAACCCATTTCGCTATCACTGAGGACATCATTTCTAAGGTCTCATTCTAAACTTCTAATTGCATTGTTGAGTTTTCTAACTGTTTTGAGTTTTTATTTATTTATTGTTTTAACTTTATGATAAGTTGCTTTTAGAGCTGTGTTTTAATAAAAGGAGATGCAGGGTTCTAGTTTAGAGTCATTGCTTTGCTTACAAATTTGAGATGTAGATGTGATGTTTTGAGTTATACCTAGCAATTCTCTTTTCAATGTAGCGATAAATTGTTAAAAGTTGGACCCAAGTTTTTCATGATCATTCCATGGCTTATGTTATTGGCATTGTGATTAGTCTAATTTGAACCATTCCAGGCTTAATATAGAAATTGTGAATTTGTGAACATGGTTTTTATGTGTTTTGTTTTGTGGTTAAAATCTTGACAGCAAAACATATTTTGTATTGTATCCTTGATACTTCTCTTTGATATTTAGAAATACACGTTAGAAGACTTTCTTTTTTGTACTCTTGGCAATTTACATGCATAGGTTGGTTTAGAGGGGTAGATTTTACCCTTTACACATAACATGTTGTTTGGTTTGAAAATAAAGTTATTGTACATGTGTTAGTTTCTATGACCGCGGAAATTTTAAACTAAACAAGTTTATTCAAAGTCTTCATCTGATTATTGTGACTATGAATAGTAACAAAAGGGGTGATTGTGACTGGGTAGAATGTTGTCATCCTGTTGGTTTTCCATATTGATTATTTGTCATTGTTGTGTTTTAATATCCTCTGGATGATCAAAGGATTGATAGGCAAAATTTAGATATTTTAACCATCCTTCCATTAGAACTGAAAGGCAACACTGAAATTTTAACGCTGTTTTTTTGCTTCTGTTCCAGTCTTTCCACTGCAGGCATGGAAAGGCTTATCTCTTTGATAAGGCGTAAGTATTCCTTAATTCTGGTACTTATAACAATTAAAATTTAGGCAACCCTTCAATGTTGGTGTCGTTACCTTTTTTTTTTTCCTTCTTGTGTACATTCTACCGACATTTATTTTCTGTGGGCATGGTATCAACCAAATCCCGATTTGGGTAATATAAGTTTAGGTTTTACGAGTGTAAACTATAAGAAAGCTCCATGCTTCTGTTAGAGTGTGTGGTTAAATTTGTTTGAGGTGATGCTCAAATGGGTATCTAGTGTTTCCTGTGATAGAATTGCTCCAGATTAACCAAAAATGTCTAACTTACTCATTAAAGAATTGCCCGCATATTGTTTCTCTATCCCTTGTTGATATGGAAAATGTGGTAGCTGCAGAGGCATAAATACCAGCTGAAATGAGAATGATTGTAGTTCCTACTTGTAGATTGGAAGCTTGATCTATGGAAACAAATAATGGTGTTGCATTTTCCTTTTTAAGTGAAAGAAATAAAAGAAAAGGCAGTCACATCCTTTAAGATTCCATGGTTGCATATGATTTCTCCAAGTGACACTTTGCTGTCTCTGTGCGTAACAGCGTGAACATCACAGTTGGAGAAAAGGAAGAGAGGATGATGATGACTGGATTGCACACTGTTGTTGACATATTCTGCGTTGGGTGTGGCTCGATTGTGGGATGGAAATATGTAAGATCGGGTTCATAAGCTTATGATCTTGGTTTCTCATTGACACATTGTTGCAACAGAGTTCTCTTCTACAACTTATTCTTTTTTTTAATTATTATTGTTATTAAACTCTTGTTTACTGATTCCAGGAGGCTGCACATGAGAAATCCCAGAAGTACAAGGAAGGAAAATTTATTCTTGAAAGGTACTCTCAATCTCCCAGTCACTGTTTGTAGTGATTAAAGCAAAGCTTTTCGATATTTTGAACATGGATCATCTTATTATTGAGCAGGTATAAAGTGTTGGGTCCTGATGGAAGCAATTACTTGGGGAGCCAGGAACTTGCTGGAAGCGATGCTGATGACGCTTGATTGGCCTTTTTGAGTAGCCGATCAACTTTTTCATTAACTTGTATATTCTCAGCACCCCATTGTCCATCATCAGGGTTTCCAAACCGTTAGCTTCTCCGTATTACCAGTTTCCTGGAATAGTTCATTAGAATGATGCTGGTTTTTTGGATTTCATTTTATTCAATAATGAAATCTTCGTTGAAGTTAGTTCGCGTGTGATACAATTTTCAGGTATCACTCCCCCTATTATTGTTCATAAATGTTAGATAGTTATTTCATTCTTCTGGAGAACTCAAATCTCCAGCTCAAGATGCTAACAACTTTAACTTGCTTGATCATTTTTTTTGTTTTCTTTCTTTGCCTCAGAATTATTTTACTTGGGGTGTAAATCTACTGTTTTCTTGTACTATGATGCTACCCCCAACATAGTTTCTGTTTGGGTCTGTGATTAAAATACAAAATATTTAACGTTGCAAAATTTTTTTTTTTTTTTTTTTTAATATTTTAAAAAGGGCTATTACTAAATAAATCCAATACTTTTTTTATAAAAGAAAAATCAAATAGTTTATTACTTTTACAAAAGTGACTAAATTAGTCCGTAACTTTTTAATTATTCCATTTTCTGGTTGGGTAGGTTGGACTAGACTTTTAATGTTCGTGAGCTTGGTCTGCCGAAGTCCGCTATAGACAAGGTAGCTCATCAAAAATAATTAAGGCTCGGCCGTTATACAGCCGTTAAGCCCGATCGGACCTAAAATTATAAAATTATGGCGTGACCCACCCGTTTGACAACTTTAACCCTTATAATGCTTATAGCATATTTAAGAGTTTAGTTATTTTAGCACTTAAAACATGATGTGACAACAAATATTCGTTAGGCAAATAAGTGTGTTTGTTGAATTACAAGCAAATTCCATGATCGTCCGTGACCCCATCTCCCATGTGAATCAAATCTTCAATGATTTATCTGTGTACAACATTTCACCTCCCCACATTGTGACACACTTATCAACTCTAGCCTCATTTAGCGACGGCCACATGTCCCATGTGCAGCCCCGTGCAAAGTCGATCAATCATACACTCAACTCCAAAATCATAGGTCCAGGGCTAAAACTTAGGTGCAGGGTGATACACCATGCATCCAAGACCTTCTCTAAGTCTAGATAATTTTTTTTTTTTTAGAGTAATGCTAGACATCACAACCGCTATCATAACTCATGTAATAGTGATATATGAGTAAGTGAGATAAATCATTATTAATGTGTATTTAATTACTATTAGCATCTCGGCTGCTACGTAGATTGTGATTGAAAAGTTGTGACAGTGGTTGTGATATTTAGCATTATTTATATATATATAGTCTTTCTATTATCAGTTCGAACTGACAATAAATATATCAGGACGAAGAATGTGGACCACAGATTATGGAGAAGTTTTGACAAGTGCATACACTTTGAGTCAAAGTTGAGTCAAAGTATGTAAATCTAGTGGTCCACATTCTTCGTCCTGATATATTTATTGTCAGTTCGAACTGATAATAGAAAATCTCTATATATATATACGGTCTTTTTATTGTCAATTCGTGCTGACAATAAATATATCAGAACGAAGAATGTGGACCACAGATTATAGAGAAATTTTGACAAGTGTATACACTTTGAGTCAAAGTAAGTAAATCTAGTGGTTCACATTCTTCGTCCTGATATATTTATTGTCAGAACGAACTGATAATAAAAAAAAATATATATATATATATATATATACAGAAATTCTATTATCAGTTCGAACCGATAAAAGTTATATCAGTTCCTTGCATGTGGGTCACTGGATTTAAATACTTTGACTTGGCTGTATGCACTTGTCAGTCAAATCCAGTGGCCCACATACAAGGAACTAATATAACTTTTATCAGTTCGAACCGATAATAGAAATACTATATATATATATATATATATATATATATATATATATATATATATATACAGAAATTCTATTATCAGTTCGAACTGACAAAAGTTATATCAGTTCCTTGCATGTGGGCCACAGGATTTAAATACTTTGACTTGGCTGTATGCACTTGTCAGTCAAAGTATTTAAATCCAGTGGCTCACATGCAAGGAACTGATATAACTTTTGTCAGTTCGAATTGATAATAGAAAGACTGTATATATATATATATATATATAAAAGGGCCCAACAGATTCACACAACACAAAAAAGGCAAGTCATAATTGATTCAATGCACCGGTCCACAGATTAACATCAGTGCCCAAAATAATGCCGTTCAAAAGATTTATTATGATCAGGAAAGATCGAATCCAACATCAATGTCTCACGATTTTTTCAATGGTCTTTAATTGCGGCACATAAAATTTTTTGTGAGGTCCCTTCTAATCTATTAATTTTCATGTCAGAATCCAAATCAAAACATTATTTTCAGAAGGGGCCCATTTTTTATTGCAGGTGAATATCTGGATTAAAAAAAAAACAAAATTGGTTTCAGACATACAGTATATTGTATTATTGTCACAGCAATATCATTGAACATTTGAATTTCTGCATTGCATTTGAATATTTACTATTGATTATTAAATATACTATATTTTATAATTAAAATTTACAGTTTTCTAACACGAATTAATGTTGTGCCGAGACCTGAAGATTCTTATAAGTAGAGATGTACATTTTCCCGAGGACCCCAATTCCCTGCATCCCTATCTCCATTTGGGGATTTTTTTTGGGAAAAATTGGGAAAATGGGGAAATGGGGGGGAGGAAGGTCCCCCATCCCCATTTCCCCCAAACATATATAAATTTAATTATAATATATATTTTTATTTTATATTTTATTCTTTGAAAACTCTATCTCCCTAAGTATATATACACATTTTATATAAAATACACTAATGAATTTTATTTTGTATTTGTAATGGAATGTTTATTTTTTTTAGTTTAATTTGTAATTTTTAGTCAAATGGGAAAATGGGGGAACGGGAAAATGGGAAGGAACGGGGAAAAACTGAGAAAATGAGAATGGATATAGGTCCCCCTAAAATTTCCCATCCTCATTTGGGGAAAATGGGGAATGGGGGAAGGGTCTGAGAAGTGGGGATGGGGATAGGGGGGACCTATATCCATCCCCATTCCCCAAATGTGTATCTCTACTTGTAAGACAGATAAATAAATAACAAATAACAAATTTATTTATTTACATAATTACATGTTGAAAAGGCGATTTTGATTGGTGGAAAAGTGAGTCATTATTAATGTTTTTTTTTTTTTTTTTTTTCTGAAAAATCAAATTAAAAGACAGTTCAAAGGGAAAGGGAAAGGGCAAAGCTAATTTGAACCACACGATTTTCGAGGCCGACTTCAAACTCAAGTCTCTTAAATAACTCCATATTCAATTGTGACCGTCAGATCAAGAGTTTTACTATCTCGAGATATCCAACAGCTCACGTTTAAACTCTGCTGCATGCATCTTTTAAAATGACCCCATCTTTCAGTTTGAATTCCTCTCGAAGAATGAAAATAAAATTAAAATTTAAAAAAATTGAATTAAAAATAAAATGTTATATTCAGGGAATTATCAGCTACTCCTTTTATTACACTATGAGTCAATTACATGCTTCATGTGCTGAGACAGCAATGTTTTCTCCTAATTTTGGAAATCCCTTTTTTAGGTCTAACATATAATTAAACTACAAATTTGCCACTACATTGGACTTTGATTAGACGGGCAAAAATATTCCCATATACTATTATGAATGTGAAATGATTCCCTCCTCAATTCAGTGTATAAAGAAGTCACACCATTTTATCATTATTATTAAATCTTCCAAAATCTTGTTAAGTGAACAATTGTAAATCACTTTACCAGCCGTTGGAATATGACAAATTTTTTTTGGACAATTAAACTACGTTTTCAAGATTAAATTATAAATTTAAAGACTTTAGTTATTAATTTATCGAACAACTGAAACTTTTTCAAAGTGGTATATCACTTATGGTTCAATCCCGTTAGAGGGCATTGTTAGGATCCCATATTGACTAAGTATGAGATTAGTCAATGGTATATAACTCATTGGACACTCTCTCCTCACAAGCCGGTTTTAAGGATGAGTTCTATCAAGTGGGTTCATACCAAGTGGTATCAGAGTCGGCACCATGCCGAGCAGTGGGTTCGTTGCGGACGAGGCGACCTGGGGAGAGCTGCTACCCGAGAGAGCGGGATCCGTGAAGTCAACTAACTGGGAAAGATGGGCCACCGTGGACGACGGTTGCGGAAGCGTGAGTAGTGGGTTCGTTGCGGACGGGGCGACCAGGGGAGGGCTGCTACCCGAGAGAGTGGGATCCACGAAGTCACCCAACTGGGAAAGATGGGCTGCCGTGGACGACGGCTGCGGAAGCATGGTGAAATGTTAGGATCCCACATTGACTAAGTATGAGATTAGTCAATGGTATATAACTCATTGGGCACCTTCTCCTTATAAGCCGGTTTTAAGGATGAGTTCCTGCGGAAGCGTGGTGGAATGTTAGGATCCCACATTGACTAAGTATGAGATTAGTCAATGGTATATAACTCATTGAGCACTCTCTCCTTATAAGCCGGTTTTAAGGATGAGTTCTATCCAGTGGGTTCGTACCAGGCATACGGAGGACCTTTGAGTAAATTAAATAATTTAGTGAAAATGTGCCAAGCATAAAGTAACAATTTTATTTTTCTTAAAAAAATTAATTAATTAAACATATGATCTAATAAAACCACTTTCCACAACAACTACCATAAATGGCATTATACGATCTAATAAAACCACCTTCCACAGCAACTGCCATAAATGGCATTGTCGTGAATATCTTCATTTTTCAGGTCATTTACACAACCAAGTTCAAAATCCGAAATTTGAAGTGCTTCTGGTCAAACAGCTTCTCAGCAGAGTCAGCTCCCCAAAATTATCGCTCTCTCTGTAATTTCAGAAAAAAAATATCAAACACAAATTTCCACTTTGTCTTCTTCATCGGTTGTGCTTTTAAGCTCTGTTTATTGTTTTCACTTTCAAAAAAACAAGCCTGAAAATGAATACAGGTAACAGCTGTTGTTGTTTTTTCAACTAAGTTTCTTGCAAGAATCAAATTAGATTGATTTTTTTTTTTTTCATGTTCAAACGTCATAGTTATAACTTATAACCCAAGTCAATGTTTTAGGTATTGTGTTTTTTCAAAGCTTAATATCAGATCTATGGTTTTCTATTTGATCATGAACTCGTTTTGTTTATATAGCTGAAACTTTGTAATATGTGAAGCAGAGACGAAGAAGTGAAAAACAGAGGTGTTGAATAGAGAAGATTTTGTGAAGAAAAAACAAAATACATGGTGATGAAAGAGAGAGACGAGGAGCTCGCTTTGTTCCTTGAAATGAGGAGACGAGAGAAGGAGAAAAACAATCTTCTTCTTGTTCACAACTCTATCGACCTCAATACTTCTCTCGGTAAGCCGTCGTTTTCGTTTTTTTATTTTTATTTTTTAAATTGTTTGTTTACTGATTGATTGATTGATGTTGGATTGAGTTAGTGTCCAACGGTGGAGGTTCTCCGATATCCAAGATTGTGTCGTTTGCTCCAGCGGCGACCCGGAAGACAACAGCTGCTGATAAGTTCTTGAATTCGGAGAATGACAAATCCGATTATGAATGGTATTTATCTTCAAATGTTACTAATTTTGGTCCACAGAAACAAAAAAAATTGCTTTATTGGGATAACACTTGAAATTTTAGTATCTTCAGGCTAACAAGTGCTGAGAGGGCATTCTTATCCACATTAAATTGGAACTATTCTATTTTGCTTTCCATAGCTTGATATCGGTTTTCTTCAGAAAACATTGTACATGTTCACTGAGGTCTAAAAGGAGGACCTATCCACCTTCCTGCAAAATTGGAGAGAGTTTGTTATAACCAGCTCCAATATGTAAATGCCATGGAATCCAAAATGGAATCATTTCCAACTTCATGTGGTGTTTGAATGCCCTCTTTAGTTTTCTGATGACAAGCGCTGCTTTCAATTCTAACTTGAATTACTGTTAAAAAATATATATATATATACTAACTTGAATTTTGAGGATATCTGGCCTCAAGTGATGATTGGAATAAGTGTTTTTAAGTTCATGGTGCTTCTCTACTTTATTGGAACCAGTTCATGGTACTAATTTTGGTCCACAGAAAAAAAAAATGCTTTAATTGTCTCTCATATAGTTAGGACTTAGGATTGCAATAGTTGCTAGTGATTATCATTCAATGCAACGCTTGTTGAGAACATAGAATCCAATTACTGTTTTAGTTTTGTTGCCTCAAATCAATGATCTTATTGATGTATATTTTGCTTAGTTACCTAATTTTATGTTGAATGACATATCAAGGAAATAAATTTTATGTTTGATAACATGACAACATTTTCTAGGAGAAGAGAATAAATTGAATAATTAGTATAGGATATTTAAAATTTTTGTTAATTGGAGTCGGGGTTCTTGATGTTGTTCGAGATGTTTTGTAATGGTGAGTCACTTGTTTGTAGAATTGTTGGAAATTCTACTATATCAGCTTGTAAAGTTCTTAGCGGGTACATTTGATCAAATTTAGAATGATTAATTCAGACCTTTCCTTTGCATGTTCCTGATTTGGAAATGAGTATTGTGGACCTAACGGTTATTTTGCAAATTTCTTCAACTACCTTTGGGTGGAGTTCTAGTTTTTTCACTCGAAATGCAGCTGATTTATACAAATTTGATTCTTTGTCAAAAGTTGGTTTCTATTTGTGCATATGGAATGGCATAATACTGAAATTGTATCATAATTTGATATTACCATGGTAGTGTATTGTAAAAGTTTCCTTTTAGCTTGATATTTGTGGTATATTTATTCTGTGTCCAGGCTTCTTACACCACCTGGTACCCCACTCTTTTCTTCATCGGAGATGGAATCACAGAAAGCCAAAATGAGTCAAATTGGGATGTCTAACGCTCGTCCAACTGCTTTGAAACCAAGGGTAAGAGCTTTAAGTGTTTTATGTCCTCAATGCTTTAGGCCTTGTTAATTTGTATGATTGACCTGTGAATATGTTACTGGCCTACTGAAAACTTGTTTGATCAGTCTATGACATTTCATCCTGTTAATAGTTATGATGATCCGTGAAATTTTCTTTTGATTGTAATTCTCTTAGAAAATTTGTAGTTTACATTTTATGTCATAACTAGTAAATTGTGTTGCCATGGTGTGTTGCAGCTAGAAAATCTCCTGGAAGAATCTCCTTCAAGGCGTAGCACGGTACCACATAAGAATCCAACTTTTTCATGTGGACTCAACTCTACCAGTAATGGTAACAGAAGACCCTCATCATCTGGTGGACTAGCATCTTCGACTAGAGCTGCTACACCAACTGGGCGTCCCACTTTGACAACAACAGCTAAGCCTTCAAGACCCTCCACACCTACTTCACGAGCCACCTTGCCTTCCTACAAGCCTACTGCTCCTGCAGCGAGATCCTCAACTCCTACTAGATCCACTGCACGCTCTTCTACGCCGACTGCTAGACCAACCATAACAGCTTCTAAGCCAGCGCCAAGATCAGCAACACCCACTGCTAGACCCACCACAACATCTTCTAAGCCAGTGCCAAGATCAGCAACACCTACTGCTAGACCCACTACAACAGCATCTAAGCCTGTGCCAAGATCAGCAACACCCACTTCTAGATCAACATCAAGATCTGCAACACCAACCCGTCGACCAGCAGTTTCGTCAAGTGCACCTAGTGTATCTGCTCCTCCCGGTCGATCTTCTTCAGTGTCAAAGTCAGGTTCCGCAACTTTGAAAAATCCAGCTCCATCACGTGGCACTTCTCCAACGGTAAAATCCAGGCCTTGGAAGCCATCTGAAATGCCTGGTTTCTCACTTGATATCCCACCAAATTTAAGGACAACATTGCCAGAAAGGCCAGCTTCAGCTTCTCGGGGGAGGCCAGGAGCACCAAGTGCTCAGTCATCTATTGATGCTGGATCTAATGGAAGACGTAGACAACAATCTTGCTCTCCTTCTAGAGTAAGGACTTCAAATGGCAATGCCCATGGTAATGGGAGCTCCATTCCTTCTGTTCGCAAAGTAAACACTAGTTGTAGTGATGATGTGAGCCCAGTACAAATGGGAACCCAAATGGTTGAAAGAGTGGTCAACATGAGGAAACTGGTACCACCCAAGCAAGATTACCACCTCTCCACCCATAATAATTCTGTTGGAAAGTCATCTTCATCTCTTGACAGCTCAGGCTTTGGAAGAACACTCTCGAAGAAATCTCTAGACATGGCTTTGAGACATATGGTATGCGTTATATATATATAGAGCACTTAAACATCTTTTCAACCATTTTCTCGTGGCACCAATGTCAGGATGATATTAAAGCACATATGCTATTAACTTAATGCTGTTCTTTTTCTGGATATCGCTACTTGTTAACTGATTTTGTTATTTTCTTAATGCAGGATATAAGACGAAGCATATCAGGTAATATGAGGCCTCTGATGACAAACATTCCAGCTTCTTCTATGTATAGTGTGAGATCAGGATCCACAAAAAGCAGGACACTCAGTGTTTCGGATTCTCCTCTTGCCACAAGCAGCAATGCTAGCTCCGAACCAAGTGTCAGCAACTTCTTTTGTTTAGGCGAGAGTGAAATAGATGACAATCATGATTTCGGAAGTGAGAGAGGAAACACATCTCCTTCCAGCCAACGCGGTAGGTGAGCCCTTTCACCATTTCCACATCAGTATTTGTTAGCAGAAAGTTCAAGCTGCGCAATGGTGTTAAGAAACAACCTGTTTCAAAAGGACTTGCTGTTCTATGGCATCTCAACTTACCGTAAAAAAAACTAGGATCTGCAGGGGCATATTATGCTGCTTTCCTATATCAGTAACAATCGGTTAGATGTTGATGAACCATCTTTCAGAATCATTGATCGAAACTGTTTTCAAGTAATGAGAAAACTATTTACTCGAAATGATGAGGACTGTATATGAACTGTGATGATCAGAAATTGAAAAGCTCCTGTGTTTTGTTCTTCTGCTTGAGCGTTTTATGCTTGATTACATTACATGGATGATCAAATCAGCATATCCTGAAACAAGATTGTGATTAGAACTTGAAGGGTTGGTTGAGTTTATTCAATAGTATTATTCCCTCTTTTAGAGTTCGATGAATGATTAAAGGTTGTAGAGTCTGTGTTTTTTGGTCTTATTCTTCTCATGGTTGTGTATTTTGGTCAGGATTGATTCGTAAAAGGTGGCTCTATTGACACCCACACAATATCTTACTACACCTATTTTTTTTTTCTACACTTGTAATAAAATATTAAAATTGTTAATTTTACTTCATACACCCTTTAAAATACCATTAAACATATATATATTTTTGGTTTACACCATTTGGTTTTTGGGTGGGGTGGATCCACCATACGGTGCAATCAGTCTAGACCATACCCCGACTAATCCGGACTCGCACCGGGTCGGCCCACTAAGGGGTAAAGTGCTCCCAATATGTGTAGCTCCGTTCATAAGGGGAGTTGAACACACGACCTTGCTTAAAGGATGAGAGCGCCGAACCACTCACACCAACACATTACACATGATTGGTATATATATATTTGTTTCATTACACCCTTTTTTTTTTTTTCTTTTTTTCATTTACACCAATTTTTCTAACTAAGAGAGACATTAATTAATAAAATATTGGCATCAAAAAGAAATATACAGTAACCAAATTACATAATCAATTTAGAAATAAAAAATAAAAAAATTACACGGTCGATTTAGAAAAAAAATAAAACAGTCAATCGATATTTCAAATGGTATGGACACACCGGTTTATTCAATCGAAAAACCAAATTACATAGACAATTTAGAAAAAGAAATATAAAGTAATCAAATTACATAATCAATTTAGAAAGAAAAAAAATACAGTCAATTTTGGAAAAAACAAATTACACGGTCAATAATTTAAGATTCAAAATTAAATGTATACAATTTGAGATTCAAAAGTAAATGTCTAATAATTTGAGATTCAAAAGAAAAGAATTACAGTCAATTTAGAAAAAAAAAAAATTACACGGGGTAACTATTTATTTTCTTTTATTTTTTCAATTACAAAACAAAGATAAAAATTAAAGTAAACATATATGTAGGCATTCAGAATCCATCATATCAATTCTTTGCATCAAATCAATTCTTTATTCTTTCATTCCTTGATTGTATGTGAAATTATATTTCCTTCTTGATGTTGGTTTGATTTTGTGTAAATTATTAGGGTTTATGATAAACTGAGTGTTTTAATTTATAAGTGTAGGAAGTAAATTTAAATGTCCAATTATATAGCTATATACTTTTAACTTTTAAGTAATTAAGGGGAGTGTATTCAATTAAGATTTCGAAAGACTTTTAATGACTTTTTTTAAGTGGATAACTTTTGTAGATTTTATGGACTTTTACGGACTTTACAAGATTATGAAAAACTTTTATAGACTTTTATTTAAAAGATTTTTATAGACTTTAATTTAAAAGATTTTTATAGACTTTAATTTTAAAAGACTTTCATAAACTTTCATTTTAAAAGACTTTTATAGACATTTATAGACTTTCATTGACTTCTAAATATAATGTATAATTTGTTTTAGTAAAATTATATATATATATCATGTCAATAAAAATAATTTTTCAAATGAATAAAAGAAAATCATCGTTAATTAAACTTGACAAAAGCATTCATGTCTATATATGTGATTTTACTTTATTTTTTTATTTTAATTATATTTTTACATTATAAAGACATTATGTTCCTTTTCTTTTACTTTATTTTATAAAGACATTATATTTTGCATTTTAATAATTAGTCAAAATTTTATTTGTTTTTTATAATTAGTAAAAATATTATAAATTTTCTTTTAGAATAAATGTAGCAAACCGACAATAATATTAACGTTTACATGTCTCTACGAAAGTATGACAATGAGTATAAAAAATCAACCAAAAGTTCATTCAAGTTACTAAAGATAAAACATAAAAACCGCACCTAGTTGTTGAATAAGATCCATGCCTAAAAGTAGGTAGTTTGATATTGATCATAATTACATGGAGTCACGCTCATACGTGACTTTGATTATGACATATTTGCATGGTTAAGTAGTAGATTTTGTCTTTTATTATTTTTATTTTACATAAATGAAGTCCATTTAATTTGTTTTTGTGTTGTTTAGTTGCTTTAAAAAAATAGGTAAAAAAAATATGAACTCGTTTTTAATTGCATATCCGAAGAGTTGTTTTATATTATTTTTTAGTTTTTTTTAGTTTTTTTTTTTTGGTTATAGATCGTTAATGTTTGTATGTTTTTTTTTATAATGTTTATTCATTTTAAAGTTATTTATTTTATTTTATTTGTGAAATTTATTAATAATGAGTGTGCTTTTATTTGAAAATATAACATATATTTGGTTGTTAATGTTTTTTAAAGAGTTTTTTTATATTTTTCTTTTAAAGTGAAATTTGTTATATATTTTTTTTCAAAAGTCATTCAAAGTCTTTGGTAGGAATGGAAGACAAATTGTGAGATTTGTTATAATTAAAAGTCATTAAAAGTCATTGATATTTTAAAGTCGTTAAAAGTCATTGAGATTTTGAATATCGCATAACTTTCATAGACTGTTAAAAAATCTTGATTGAATACCACATGACTTTTAATGACTTTTTAAAAGTCTATAAAAGTCTTTATTGAATACACCTAAACTTTTTAATTCCATAAAAGTCATTAAGGGGGGTGTATTCAATTAGGATTAATTAGGATTCTTGAAGACATTTAAAGACATTTTTTAAGTGACAGATTTTCATGGATTTCTACAGACTTTTATAAATCCACATGGACTTTCATTGATTTGTTTAGACATCTATCTCAGACTTTTATGGATTTGTTTAGACATCTATCTCAGACTTTTATGGATTTGTTTAGACATCTAAGGATTTTCATGGATTTGTTATCTCTGACTTATCAATAGTAAGCTAATTATAGCTAATTATAGCTAATTATCAAAAAAACCTTTGAAGTTGGAATGAGCAAAATTTGATACATCAGTCAATCTATATTTGCGTATATATATATTTTGAGGTTGTTATTGATGCAAACAAAGCGATTGAATTGAATCCAAAATTGGCTAAGGCTTTCATGAATTTGTTATCTCTGACTTATCAATAGTAAGCTAATTATAGCTAATTATCAAAAAAAACCTTTGAAGTTGGAATGAGCAAAATTTGATACACCAGTCAATCTATATTTGCGTATATATATAGTCTGAGATTGTTGCTGATGTAAACAAAGCGATTGAATTGAACCCAAAATTGGCTAAGGCTTATCTGCGTAAAGACACTGCTTGCAAGAAGTGCAGATGAATTATTTTTCTTTAAAATAAAATGCTAATAAAGAGTTTTTCAAAAAAAAAAAAAAAAAAAAGCTAATAAAGAGTGAGCATTTTGGTGCTTGATTGAAGGCTCTACAGATTAATTTGGTGTTGTTTTGTGCAGTTTTGGCACGTAGTGAGTTTTGTACTTATTATATATAATTATGTGACTGCAACATATTCTCACATATATAATTATGTGCAGTTTTTTTTTTTTTTTTTCATTTTTAATTCACAAAACATGCTAGGGATGGAAGCTTATTATTCTCACATGCATCGGTTTTTTTAATTTTTACATATTAGTGCTTTTCGTTTCTGTTTTGAGAGAGAGAAGAAAAGCAAAATCCACCAAAATCTTTGGGGAGAAGGCTAGACATGTTATGACATTTGATATTTATATCTCTCACCATCAAGTCCATCAAAATCCATCAAAATCCATGACCTAAGAAAATCCTTTAAAATCCAGTCCTAATTGAATACACCTTGATTCTTGTAGACATTTTTAAAGTCTCAATTCAATACACCTGGATTTGGAAGGATTCTTTAAAAGTCCATATAAATCCTAATTGAATACCATTATATTCATATGGACTCTTTTAAAGTCTTTAAATGTCCAAATTGAATACACCAGGATTTATAATGTCTTTAAATATCCTCAAGAATCCTAATTGAATACACCCCCCTAAAAGTCTTTTAAAATCCTAATTGAATACACCCTCCTAAATGTAAATGTATTTTAGAAATAAAAAAGTTTCATTAAAACATATGTTTTTTTTTTTTAACAATAGAACCACCCTTTGTACAAATGTATTGATTCTTTTGTTGAATAATTAGTTTTTTTTTTTTCGTTGCTAATTATCTATTGCATTTTGGTTGTCAATGCCATCTTCTCAATTATGCCAATAAAATAATATATTTATTTTATTGTATTTTCTTAATCTAAATAAAAAAAATAGCAAGGAAGCAATGATTATCTAAATCAATGTCAACGGAGAGATTCAATAAACATATATATATTTGAAAGGACCTTAGTTTTATTTTATTTGAGTAATGCTACATAACCGAAATAATTAATTCAAATTTTAACCTAAATGATGTGTCAAGTGAATTAAAACATCACATACAACATGATAAGATGTTGTTAATAAAAAAACCACTTATTATGTTATTTGGATTGAAATTTTTTGTTATTTAGCATTAATATATATATATATTTTATATATATTAGGCGGCCGTAAACATAGATTACTTTTAGAAGGTTGACAAATGATAGGTTCCATTTGTCCATATAAGTATTGCATTTATGTTTTGAATCTTTTTGTTTGTTAGATTTGCTTATTTATTTATTTTTTAATTTTAATTTTGCTTATCTATTTGTTAGATTGCTTTATTATTATTATTATTATTCACATGACTGTTAGGAACTGCCGAGTTTAGATATTTGGTTCCATAATGGGAGATAACTCTACAGATAATTACTTTCACAAACCGAGAAGAAAACTCCCTCACACATGCTTTTAAAATACGCACGTTAGGATTTGAACATCTCACCATTGCTGTGAAAGGGAGGTATCATCTGTACTAAGAAGTACCGTAATTTAGCTACATTAATTAATTAATTAATTAAAAAAAATAACAGATTGGTTGAATAGATTTACAAAGAAATTTCAGCCGACATGGCCGCTGACCAAAATTAGTGCAGGCATCATGGGAGAAGTTGAATTGATTATTGACCACTGTTTTATTAGTTAGGCAAAACCACGATGACTATATAGTATATACTTTTTATTTTACTTTTTAATTACGAATTACGAATATCGGACTCGATTTATGGGTGTAAAAGGCTTACCACGAAGTAACCTCAATTTTTATCATCTGAATATAAATTATTCTGAACCAATATTTATATAATGTCATTTACAACCGTATTTATAATATAATATAGGTCTAATGATTTTCATTTGGTTGGTGATCAAGTCAGAATTATTTTATTTATTTATTTATTTTGATAATACAATAAATAGAACGAAACGATTATCAAATAAGAAATGCAAGTAAACAATTTTTTAAGTCCCAAAAATGTGAAAATCTGACTTCTCTGGTTCTAGAATTGTAAAATATCCACCAGCTCATAAGAGTATAAACAAACTTCTAATTAAGTAATTATAATATTTGTTCTCCGATTGTAAGCTAAGAACTTTTAACAATTTTGTTGAAATCAATGTCAAAACTTGGAAAAAAAGAAAAAGAAAAATTCTGATTTCTTTTTACCGACCAAAATCAAGTCAGAGTTCTAACAGGATTCATGCTTTCTAATTTTTTTTTTTTTTTTTTTTTCGAATGAGGGAAATATTACATCAGATTCAAATAATTTATTAATTAAAAATTAATTTATAGAAAATTATATGAGGATTTCCGTATGTGCGATTATGTAATATGACATGGTCACTTTTGAATATGTGCTAATTATTCTATAACGTTACATAATCGATACACATAAAAAATGGATTTGAATTTCGTATCTTATTATTATTATATATGTATAGTTGCTATTTTTATATGTCAGATAGGTAGTATCTTGAACAAATTGAGTTTGATTAGATTTATTAAGAAGTTGTCGATCTCCACCCAATGTGGATCGGTGGAAAGAATGTTCCTTCAGTTTCCGGTTTGAGTCGTTGCTGATGAATAAAAAAAAATTGTCAATGTAATTAAGCTATACAAATGGTGCTTTCAGGGGCGTAGCTTAGCTGGTATATAGACGAGTTTGAGACTTAGACAAATGACTCTGTAGATCAGCGGTTTGAATCCTACCAATGATAAAAATTTAAAAAAAAAATAATATAAGGTCTAGATATCTAGATAGATAGATAAAAGTAACCAAAATCACCTACCATTCTACCAACGTACCAAGAAGGCAAGTACCAACGACTTTCATGAGAAAGAAGAAATGGTTTGCTGTCATGCACAGGAAATCAAAACAATGTTGTCACTGTCAAATATGTCTTTCACTCTTCTTTGTTTCCTTTTTTTTTAATTATTATTATTCACTACCCCAATCCATCAATTATAAATAATACAACCACAATTCCAATTTTCTTCTAATAGTTTTCGTTTGTTGTTAAATTGTTAATGGATTTTGCTTTCGTTTACTATTGCATGCACTCATTCAATTTCAAGTTTCTCTCTCTAGACTATCTTTTTCTCTTATCTCTTTTTCCTCAGCTTGGCACAATTTCAGAATCAGAACCCAGGTTAGGGTTTCAAGTTCTACACTACCTTATAATTTTTATTATTGTCATGTTTGCTTTTAATTTTAATTTTAATTTTTACCGAATTTGCTTGTGTAGCATTGCTTAAAAAGCAATTAGAGATGTGGGTTTGAGAGAATTTTGGTTGTTTGAGGACCCTCTTCTTTTGTTCTGCTATGAGTAGCAGTTGCTTTGGTGCCTTTCAATGGTGCAAAGGAAAAGATAGTCAGTCACAACAAGCACAAGGTGAGAGAGAAATTACAGAGATCCTAATTTTCCCATTTTATGTTCTCCATGGTATTTGATATTTTGCTTTAGATCATTGTTGGTTTGTTGAAGATTTCATTTGTATTATCTCAATTTGTGGTTGAATTTTTTTATTATAAGTTATTGTACTTTATATAATGTTCTTATGCTATGTATTGCATGGTTAGAGATTGCCACCAACAATGTGAGGCTCTTTTCATTCAATTCTTTGAGATCAGCAACGCGGGATTTTCATCCATCTAACAAGATAGGTGGAGGTGGTTTTGGAGTTGTTTATAGGGTGAGAAAGATGAGAGCATTGTTCAATTATGTTTAAATTTGTCGATATACTTTTCCGGGAATTCAATACTCATTTAGCTCAATTGCAGGGGGTTTTGAGAGATGGTACTCAAGTGGCTATCAAATGTCTTTCTGCAGAATCTAAACAAGGAACAAATGAATTCTTGACAGAGATTAACATGATATCGAATATTCATCATCCAAACCTCGTTGCACTCGTTGGTTGTTGTGTTGAGGGAAATAATCGGATCTTGGTATATGAATATCTAGAGAATAACAGCCTTGCTAGTATTTTACTAGGTAAATATCATATCATATTAACTCAACTCCAATAATTTCTTGATTCTTTTAACACATTTGCTTGATTTGTTTGAGATTTATACTTCTTTGTTTACGTGTTTAAGAAATTGTGGATTTACAAGAGCTTTGAAAGTATTCAGGGTATTCTAATATTCAGTGATTATCATTTCAGGTTCAAAAAGTAAATACGTTGTTCTGGACTGGCCTAAGCGAGCTACTATTTGTAGGGGTACAGCTTCTGGTCTTGCATTTCTTCATGACGAAGCTGAACCACATATTGTCCACAGGGATATCAAGGCTAGTAATATACTTATAGACGGAAATTTTCATCCTAAAATAGGAGATTTCGGGCTGGCAAAACTTTTTCCGGACAATGTCACACATGTTAGCACACGAGTGGCTGGAACAGTGTAAGCATAACATGTTATTGAATTCTGTTTTACCTTTCAGCTAGCCAGGCTAGTAGTTACATCAGAAGTTTGTAAGGGTAGCTGGTTTTAACTTTTAAGTAGGATTTCTGAAATTCATGGTTAATTGGCTATCAATACATGATGTATCGTGAAACATTTAACGCAAACATGAAATCTTTCTTGTCTTTCATGCTGTAACATGTGACAATATATTTATTTACGATTTGTTGGCTATGGTTGCTTCTTCCTTGCTCCGTAAGTAATGATCTTCATGTGTCTGCAGAGGATATCTGGCCCCGGAGTATGCTGTCTTAGGGCAGCTTACGAAGAAGGCGGATGTGTACAGTTTCGGGGTGCTTTTACTTGAAATAATTAGTGGCAGAAGTAGTAGTAAGGCAGCATTTGGAGTGGATTTTTTGGTTCTGGTTGAATGGGTATCTTTCTTCACTTTATTTTCTTACTTATAATTCTAGTCATGTCGATCTTTTATGTTGGATATGAAGATTTGCCGTAATATATATACCTTGTTAAACCAGAGACTTCGACTCTCAATCATATAAATTGGTTTGCAGACATGGAAACTGAGAGAAGAAGACAGGCTTCTGGAACTTGTTGACCCAGAACTGACTCAATACCGAAAAGAGGAGGTAATGCGGTTCATAACAGTTGGTCTCTTTTGCACCCAAGCTAGTCCCCATCAAAGACCCACAATGAAGCAAGTAGTGGAGATGCTTACCAAGGCGGTGAACCTTAACGATAAGATACTAACACAGCCCGGTGTCTACAGGGTTCACGCCTCTCAACACTTGAGCGGTGGAAGTGGAAGCTCAGCAGAGACATCATCCTCGCAAAAGAGAAAAGGTAAACAATCTGTAGATACTCCTGATCTACATTCGATCCAACTAGTTAACCCCGATAGTGTGACAGAGATTGAACCTAGGTGATGAGACCGGTCCTGGTCCTTCTCCCTGTTGTTCAGTGTCAATTTCTAACCATTTTATAGGATTGTTGGAGAAAATCATTGTAGAATGTATAAATAAAATGCATATATGTATTCGTTTTCACATAAATTGTATACAGATTTTCATTGTACTGTAGCTGATGACAAATTTGTCTATCCAACACGTAAAATATTATATATATACTCTTTCATATTGGTCTTCTACTGTCGATGTAGATTTGTCTCCCTGTTACTAGTATTATAATCGCATTATGTATGAACAAACATGAATCCTCGAGACAGCCAAACTAATAAGTGATCGAAATCTTTCAAGGCAAAAAACAAAGTTAAACATCAACCCAACAAAATCGATAGAAGGAAAAGAAATCTATATACAAGAACACCGTCACACACCTTTACTAGAGATGATCATAAAACAGACTTCTAGATATTATAAAGTTCAAGGTCTCTGAACTATGTAGTTAATTACTTATCATATAAGCAGATTCATCTGGCAGTATACTCCATACTCCCTCAAGTTGCAGCTACAGCCTCCGGAGGAGGAGTGGCAGCCACTGCAGGCTTAGAGGAACTAGCACTCGGACTAGCAGTTCCTGTTTTAGCATCCTTTTTGGGTTCTGGTGATGGCGGTGGTGGTTTAGGCGTCATATGGGGAGGAGGATTGTGCTTGAGTTTCAGGAGTATATGACGCATCCTTGAGAGATCAGTTGGCTTCCCGGGCTTAGGTCCCTGGATCACGACAATGGAAGGCTTCTTCTTCTCTTGATCTTTCTTACCTCTTTTCTGTATGGTTGCCACCTCATTGGGAACGAGCTCTGCAATTGCCTTCCAGTAATTCTTCTCGGCTTCAGCATGAAACTTCTCCCGGCTTGCCAAAAACAGCTGACATATTACATCCAAAGGCAGTAATAAGTATATGTAACAAACACAAATCACTCTTAGTTATATACTTTATACGCATAAATAAAATGTTTAGTGGAATAATTAGCAAAGTTAATCGCCGAAACACAGATATACAACAGATTATGAGTTTTTGAGTTCTTTTTTAAGCTCAACTCTTCCACTTTTGGTAAGCTTGACAACAAAAGCAAGACATGTAAATTCAAATTTGCCGTCTTAGGCCCAATTGTGACATCCTCAAATGCAAAGTCATATTTCCTTAAACCATCTTAAATTGCTGTCTTCAAAACAATACAACACTAATGAAGAAACAAATCATGAAAATAATCCAATCATAGATTCATAAGCACAAATACCAATAGCAGATTCACCTGGAGAAGATCAGCAATCCATTTGATTTGAACACATAAGGATGCAAATGGGCAACAAATAAATGAAAGGAAACTAAAGATTATCGGGTGGCTGTTCTCACCTTCTCCTTCTCCCTGTTAGAAGCTTTGTTGTTCTCGATAGCAAGCGCACGCTTCCTGTAGAACTCAGCTTTGTATTGCTCTGCTTCCTCAATTATTTCTTGTAACATCTCCTTCTCCTTCTTTTCCTTCTCTTCCAGCCTCATCGCATTCTGTCTGTAAGTCTCACCGCAAACAATTACGCATCAAATCAGTACATATCTTCTACATACACTCACCAAAATCACTTTAAACATCTAACACACAAATAAAAATTAATAAAACTAGCAGTGAGAGAACAGTGTCATTAGCACAATCAGTTGATATTATTAAGGGCAAATCAAATCAAAATTTTAACATTGAAGATCATCTCGAGCATCAATCAACAGCCCAATCAACCAATAAGCACAAGAGTGTTATCACTTATCATAGAAACAAAACAAAGTAATTAAAATCTAAAGTAAGTTCAATTTTATCAATTAATAGGCAAATCAGTTGATATTCATTTAAAACAATTATTAGAAGTGAAACCAGCGAGTTTACCTGCGCCACTCTCTGAGAGCGAAACCCTCCTCAGACGGCATGTCGGCGGGAGGTGGCAGGACTGAGCCTTCTGGCGCGCCGAAACCTCCATCAACACCCCTGCCATTCTGTTCCGGCGAGAAAGCTGAGAATCCACCGCCGGTGCCAGAGGAGTAGATCGAAGGCGGCGATGGAGTATCCATAACCGGTTGCGACGAGAACACTTCCTCTTCTGCGCCGTAGGACTTGCTGGTGTAGATTGGAGATGAGTCACCGGCCGAGTCCTTAACCGAGTCGGCGTCGAAGTTGGAGAACGACGAGTCGAAACGCTGTGAAGAAATACGAGGATCGTAGCCAACGTCGATGAAGCCGTCGTCACCGAAAGAGCCGGTGAACGATGACATGGTTGTGATATGATCCTGACCGCAGACGATCTTTCCGCCAAATGTTTCGGTGAAGAATATAGTAAGTTAGTAACTAATAAAAACCTCACTACTCACTGGTGTCAATTGAAAAAAGACGCATGCAAATTCACCGTAGATGTGTACGTGTCGGTTCTTAAGTGGACAAGTAGAGTTTGTTAACAAATAAAAGCTTCGCAGGTGTTTGGATACTGTGGGGGTTGACTGTTGGTGATTATTACCTGATTGCGCCACCTTTTGCATCACTGGCCCCACAATCGTGAATGTTAATCATCAAATTCAAGACGTTAGAGCATCTCTCACCCATTTTCTATCTCTATCTTTAAAATAGAAATCCTAAAGGGAATATTTTTCCCAGATTCCATCTCTAAATTTTTTTCACTCCCATCACACTCTCTATTCTTATCTCTATCCCTATCCCTATTTCTATTTATATATTCAAATAAATTATATTTTCTTTAACATAATTTTTTTTTATAACATAAAATAATTTTTTTTAGAGAAAATTATAACAAAATAATAAAATGAAGGACAAATGATAAAGTATGGTAAATAAAAAATTATTAATTAATATTCAATATTGGACTCATTTTAAATATCTAGATAAGACATTTCTAATGGTATAATTTTTATGTTAATAAAATGTATAAATTAAAATTTATTATACATTAATTGAATTTAATGAAAAAGGTAAAATGATATAAATAGAATAAAAAATATTGAAAAGTGGTTTTAGAGAATGAGAAATGGTTCTCTAAATTTAGAGAATGGAGGAGGAACTCTAAAAAATTTCTTGGAGACAACAACATTTTATAGTGTGGGTGGGAGCAACACATCCTCTAAATATTCTTGGAAATATGATTTTAGAGGGTGGGCGGAAGATGCTCTTAGATTTGTTTTGGTAATTTGGTCATTTTGGTGTGGTCGGGAGAGGAGCCTACTTGATAGACGCGCACTTCTGTGAGTGGGTCCAAGTTACCAGTAGATAAATTCAAGGGGTAAAATTGTTGGACTTTTGTGGTTATAAAATTGTTTATGATAAATTGCACAAACTCCCCTAAGTTAGTAATAATTACATGAAAATGACATTTTGTGGGCATTAACAAAACCAATAAGATTAATACTTACGCCGCAATCAGTGAGTCGAATCAAAGGATTGGGCTGGGGCTGCTTATCAGAAACTCATGCTCACAGGTGTTGGTTTCTTCGGTGTAGGGCATCTCTGCTTGTCTTTCTCCCCAAGCTGCTGAAGCTTCTACCATTTTGAGAGGTTTGGGTGCGGCTGTAGGGAAAAATACGGTCAACGCAGCGGAAGCGAGACTAAAAAGGGTTTTAGTATAGTTTAAAATTTTTCCATATTTTGAACCTTAACCCTCTAATTAATTAAATATATATAATCAAAAGTATCATACATTTATCGCGTGATCCGATTGACATTGCGTCGATGGTAATCCGCAAGATCTTCCAATCCAATCACGAACGTGAATCACCTATGAGCGTGGTCTCCCTTTCTTTGAATTGTGTACCTGATGATAGATAACAAAATCTTTTCTTTTTCGTTAGTCACAAAAACTTCTAAGAGATAACGAAGAACGTTCCGGTCACTTTTGAATTCTCAATCTAATGATCGAAACTCGCGTGAGCCTTATTCGATATTGTGCACAAAACCTTTTGATATAAAAGTTACTAGTGCACTATCGAAATAAGAACAAACTCTTCTCTCTATACCTCTTGGCCGAAATTATCACACTAGTCTCATAGTTGGATTTTATTTTTCTCAAGCAAAAGAAATTAACTCTCAAGCCTAGCCTTAGCGTTCTTTTAATTCTATATCAAGAATATATATATATATATATATATATGCCGCAAATCACTTGCCAAAATCTATATATGTATATTTGAATTCTACTTGCCATATAATATCATATATCACTATATATATTGCATAAATTCTGCACACATATTATAAGTGCACAAAATCTGCACGCCTAAACAAAAAATATATATATCTATATTGCACTAATCAATTCTGCATGCATTCTATATGTATTTTACGGCAATGTGCCATATTGAGAGAAAACCATTTATAGCCATCTAACTTATCATACTTTTGTTTTTAACCACTTTTGAATTTTTAATTGTTAATAACCACTTTTTTAAAAAAAATTCAGTTTAGTACCATGAATTACCAGAGTACCCCTGAAAATAGTGTTCTTTAAACCTCGAAACAAACTTGAAATCACTACTAAATTGAAATACACAAACTTGAAATCATGCCTAAATGGAAATATTCAAACTTGAAATCATGCCTAAAATAGAAATATTCAAACTTGAAATCTGGACTAAATTGAAATTAGGATAAGTTTTTTTTTTTTTTTTCCCCTTTCTTCTTCCACTTCTTCTTCCCCAAATTCAAATTAGGTTTAGGTTTTTCGTTTGTTTTGCAGATCAATTCGCCGGCGATCGCGAAGCACCGAGTCTCCGGACGTCGTCGACTGGTCGTCGCCCATCACCGGTCGTGGTTCGTGCAGTCGCCCATCGGAAGTGAAGTCGCTGGTTCGTGAGGCCGTGAAGGGTTGCTGGTCGCTGGTCACTGGTTCGTGTCGCCGATGGTTCGTGGAGGTCTTGCGAGCTCGGCGACGACTTCCGGCGTGGACGACAACGTCCGGCGATGGCGACGGCACCGAGAGGAGAGAAGAGAGGCAACGATCGGGAGAGAGTGAGCAGAGGAGAGAGAAGGAGAAAGAGAGAAAAAAAAGGAGAGAGAGTGTTTTGGGGAGGTTTTTATATGAGGGCTTTTGAGTAATTTCTCAAAAACATGGTTAAAAACAATTAAAAGTATGCATGTGGTTAAAAAAGAAAATCCCATAATTAGATGGGTCAGTTTTGGCAATTTCCACTATTTATATATTGTGGCTGAAATCCTCTACTATGTAGGATTTGTATCTTTTGACTTAAATCCTAACCCTAGGTAGATTTCCTTAGAATTCCAAACCCTAATCCAACTCTTTAGTGTATTTGTGACTATATCAAAGACTTCCTAATTTGACTAGATAAATAAATTTATTTTATTTATCTTCTTATCAAATAAAGACTTTGATTCTTATTATACTACCAACAATAGTTTACTACTAAGAAACATATTTCCTAGTCAGAAAAAGATTTTGATCATTAATTAAATAATTAATTAATAAATTAATTAACTTCCATTTAATTAAATAATAAAATAAAATAAAATAATATAATAAGCTAATTTATTAGCCTTGCCGCCCAAGTACTCTATCATGGGCCATATATTATTTTTCCATTTTATTAAATCCATTGGACCTTAATAAAAAGCCCACATGTGAACTAGACCCATTCTTACTAAAAGAAACAAGCCCACATGTCTTTCATTAATATATTAATATAATTTAACAGCCCATTAAATAAATAATGTGCAAATTATATTCTTAATATATTAAGTACAATTCTAGATGGACCCATAAATTGGTCCGGTAGAATATATCAAGTGATCCATGCAAGTCCGTGTGGATTGGGGATCTTGGCGGGCTATCTAAATTTAAACTTCAATAGACATAACCTAATCACAATCAACAAATGATTCATTTAGGTCTGATCTATTAATTTTAACTCATTCCACTAAAGAGCTAAAATTGAACTCTTAAATAAAGATAGAATAAGAAGATGTTTCTCATTCATACCATAGACAATCTTATTGGAGATGGTGTATCCTTGTGAATAATATCAGTAATCGCCAAGAGCTCATAGACCGCTTATAGCTCTCCTAGTTACCATATTTACTCATATGACCATGTTTTGAACTTGGATACTTTGACTTGTCCAGAAGCCATGTTTTCAATAGACACTATCGAAAACTCAACGTTGAGATTTAATATCCAATACCTCAAAACATCCATATGATAATATTATACTCTCATTTAATAAATGGAGCCACGCTGTCCATATCTATAAATGAAGTCCTCTATCGATTAGCAAATGAATACCACCAAACTATCGAGGATAGACTATGCTATATAATCGTACTCATTGATAGCTCAAATGATATCACTTGTAACCATAAGTCCATCATTTATCTCAAGATTAAGATAGACTCTCCGATTGTCCTGATAATGAAACACTTTTATCTACTGACGGTTCTAGATAAAGTATTTCATTGTGATCCTGTTCAATGCACCCAGTGCACTAGATTCTTTTACTCGAAGACCCTCCGATGATTTTAGACTCATCATAACTCATTTGATCCCACTCAAATGCTAGCAAAAGAATTCTACAACTTTAACAAGATAAAGGTGCCCAACCTTTAACTTAAGTTGTGAACATTATTTAAGACTAACTAAAGAATTGTGTCTACCTCATACATATCTAGATGTACGAACAATTTTTTTTTTCTCATAGTCTTTTGACCTTATGATTATTTACTTTTGACAATTATAATAATTAAACTATAAATGCTATAAGATTTGTTAAACCAGAAATCACATTATTAATATGAATGGATGCTGATCTCCTTTCGGCTGTGCTGGAGAGCGATGTGAAATGGGTGGTTGATGGGATCAACGACAGTAGTCCTTCTTGTGCTGACATTGATATTATTTTTAGGGACATTGTTGAGGTTATGATAGAGTTTGATATCTCTGTTTCTTTCGTTTCTATGAAGGCCAACAAGGCAGCCCATGCTTTGGCTAAGATGGCTTTATTGGCTGTTAGAAATTTTACTTGGATGGATGATTTCCCTCCCTGCATTATCGCTATTATCCTGGAAGATTCTCTTCCTTAGTTGTGGTTTATATGATTTCCCATTTTCAAAAAAATAAAATAAAAAACAAAACAAAACAAAACAAAACCTACCCAACGTTTGATAAATGGTTGACAAACATTCTCTATTGTTAACATTTTACCGTTAACTCCTAACGACAGAGGCAATATGGTCTTTTGACCCAAATAAAAAAAATAGAAAAAATAAAAATTTATTAATGATTGTGGATTCCATATGTCAAAAAAATAATAATTTATTAATGATTGGTGGACTCCATATGTCAATTCATTTCTCTTGTCAATTCGACCTGATATAAAATACACTAGTGTCTTGAATGTAGACCATTAGATTCAAATTTCTACATGCACTTGTCAGTGCTTCTCCATAATCTTTGACCCACATGCAATGCATTGATGTATTTTATATCAGATCAAACTGACAGGAGAAAGACTATATATATATATATATATATATATATATATATATATATATATATATACAGTCTTTCTATTATCAGTTCGAACTGACAATAAATATATCAGGACGAAGAATGTGAACCACAGATTATGGAGAAGTTTTGACAAGTGTATACACTTTGAGTCAAAGTATGTAAATCTAGTGGTCCACATTCTTCGTCCTGATATATTTATTATCAGTTCGAACTGATAATAGAAAATCTGTATATATATATATATATATATATATATATCCAAAAAAGATTATTTGTTTCCTTCAATTAAACATTTGAACACCAATCACAACGATAGTTTTTTTTTTTTTTTCCTTAGATTTATTTGTTTAAATTTATGATGAGTTATAATCAAGAAATCTTAGATGAGAATTTTGTGTAAAGCAAGAGAGAAACAAAGAGAAGCAGAGGAAAATGAGTCTGCTGTTTTTAGTGTTACGGCTGTTGCTCAAAATGAGCTCAACAAGAACAATTCTATTTATATTCCTTTTAACAACTATACAGCCCTAGCTGAAATATACACTTGACACTATCTTATTTGCTATAACTAAATACAAGTAATAAGCTGTACAAAAAACATTAAGAAAGTATTACAGTAACATGTCTTACTAGGACTCCTTATCTCTAACAGTCCCCCATCAAGCTCATCGGTTTGGTCAAGACAGTGAGCTTGCTGCGCAAAATTAGAAATCATTGTGAAGGCAGTGGTTTGGTCATGGCATTTGCGAGTTGCTCCTCTGATGGTGTGAAACGAACAATTAAAGTGTTGTTCATGACACGATCATGCACAAAATGATAATCAATCTCAACATGTTTAGTGCGTGCATGCATGATTGGATTTGTTGCTAAATATGTGGCACTTATATTATCACACAATAGCAGTGGTGGAAAGGATAAATGAATGGAGAGTTCAGGCAATACTGATTCTATATACCTAGGCTATTTCAGATGCAACATTGCCCTCTGTATTTAGATTCGATACTTGAACGAGAGATAACCCTGTGTTTGGAGGATGACCAAGAGATAAGATTGGGACCAAGAAAAGTGCAATAACCACTTGTACTTTTTCGATCATCCGGGCAAGATGCCCAATCGACATTCGTATAACAAGTGAGATTTAAATCCAATGAGGGATGCAGAGATAGACCATGATTAGAAGTTCCATTCAAATAGCGGAGCATACGTTTCACAGCATGCCAATGAACTAAGGTAGGAGAATGCATAAATTGACATACCTTGTTGATAGCAAAACTCAATTTCGGGCGTGTGAGGGTGCAATACTGTAAAGCTCCTACTATGCTCCGATATTCTGTGCCATCAAGAAGAGGTGTGCCATCTGTAATTGATAAAGAGTGACCAGAGGACATCAGAGTCAATAAAGGTTTTGAGTCACACATGGCTGCTCGTTGGAGTTAAGTCTCGGATGTATTTAGCTTGGTTTAGGTGCAAAGAACCACTAGAGAGATTCACATCAATGCCTAAAAAATATGACAGTAGTCCCAAATCTTTAAGTGCAAATCACACATGGCTACTCGTTGGAGTAAGTCTCGGATGTATTTAGCTTGGCTTAGGTGCAAAGAACTACCAGAGAGATTCACTTCAATGCCTAAAAAATATGACAGTGATCCCAAATCTTTAAGTGCAAATTGATTGTTGAGATACTGGATGAGAGAATTTAGTAATTTGGAGCAGCTACATATGAGCACAATATCATCAACATACATTAGCATGATAAGCATACCATTAGCAGAGATAAATATAAACATTGATAAGTCCGCCTTAGATGCCTGGAAACCCCATTGTATTAAACAATTGCTTAGTTTTTAGAACCATGCTCGAAGAGATTACTTGAGGCCATAAAAAGCCTTGTTGAGCTTGCACACTAAGTGAGACTTTGATTGATCTATAAATCATTGAGGTTGTTACATGTAAACCTCTTCGGTTAAATCTCCATTTAGGAAGGCATTGTACACATCCAATTGCCATAATGGCCATTTTCTAGACAAAGCCAATGTGAGAACAATTCGGATAGTTGTAGGTTTAACGACGGGGCTAAAAGTCTCAAAATAATCAAGAACATAGGTTTGGTGATACCCTTTGGCGACCAACCGAGCTTTGTACCTTTCCACGGACCCATCCGGTTTTAGTTTGATCCGATATACCCATTTGCACCATACAATGGTCTTACCAGCTGGTGGAGTCACTAACTTCCATGTGTTATTCTTAATTAAAGTAGCATATTCTGATTCTATAGCATTAATCCATTCTGGATTTTTTTTTTGCTTGCTTGAGTGTAGTGGGTTCTATGATCTCACTAGGTACAATACTAATAATGGCATTCAGGAATAATTTTGGCTTGTAAATTTCATCTTTGGCACGAGTTTGCATAGGGTGAGTGTTGGTGTGTGCTAGTTGTATTTGTATTGAGGGTCTTGGAAATTCATTGATGGGAGAAATAATTGAAGAAGATGATGATAAAGGAGATGACATGAAAGAATGAGAATAAAAGGGAGTTTTGTTTGGTGAAGACGAATATGAAGGAATTGGAGAAATTTTCTGTGGAGACATGTTTGAATGAAGATTATTATGAGGTATAACATTAGGTGAGTGTGAATTAAGAGAGTTATGTGTATGAGAATGTGTGTCTATAGGTGTGGAAGCGATGAACATAGGACCCGAGGAAGATGTGTGGTGATTTGGAGACAAGGTAAATCTAAAAGGAAATGATTGTTCATCGAACACTACATGACGAGATATATACAACCTACCAGTTTTTGGATTTAGATAAAGGTAGCCCTTATGTTGAGAGCTATACCCTAGAAAAACACACTCTTGAGATCTAAATTCCATTTTGTTCGAATTGTATGGACGAAGATATGGAAAACATGAACAACCAAAGATACGAAAGTGCTCATAAGGAGGTAATTTGTTGTAGAGTTTTTCATATGGAGATGAGTAGTTGAGAACAACGGAAGGGAGTCGGTTGATGATGTAAACTACTGTTTGGAAAGCATAGGGCCAATAGGGTAATGGGATGGAAGAATGGGTAAGTAAGGCTAATCCAACTTCTACGATATGTCGATTCTTGCGTTCAACTCTACCGTTTTGCTGGGGAGTGTAGGGACAAGAAAGACGATGACAAATTCCTTGTGAACTAAGGAATGTGGAAACTGTGCGGTACTCACCTCCCCAATCAGACTGTAGAGTTTTGATTTTTGAATTAAATTGAGTCTCAACCATTTTTTTGAACTTAATGAAAGTAGGAAGAACTTGATCCTTTGTTTTAAGCATGTAAATCCAAGAAAATCGAGAGTAATCATCAATGAATAAAACAAAGCATCTATCACCAGTGATTGTATTAATAGGAGAGGCACCCCATACATCGGAATGCACTAAATCAAACGGTTTCATAGATTGAGAATTTGAATTAACAAATGGGAGTCGACGACTCTTAGCAAACTGACAAGAGTTACAAAATTCAAAATCTGACTCTTTAAAGGACTGAAGATTACAAGCTTTAAAACACGATTGACTACTGGAAAGGCAGGATGCCCGAGTCTTCCATGCCATAGGCTTGAATCCCTTTTAATCAAAAAAATGAGTTGCTAGACATTAAGTCTGTGAAGATGAGGCTGACACTGGCTGAAGTGGAGTGAAGGAAGGGACACAATATAATCCATGATCAAGTTGACCTTGGAGTAGAATTTTCCTTATGAGTAGGTTATTAACAGAAAAAGATTTAGGAAGGAATTCAACACTGACATTGTTATCAGAACACAATTTATTGACACTAATCAATCTATTTGAGATGGATGGTGTGTGCAAAATATTATTAAGCTTAAGTGGATGAAAAGTTGATGGAATGGAACTAAAACCAATATTAGAAATGGAGATTTTCTTACCATTGCTGACCATGGCTTAGTCGGAGCCTTGGAAAGGGAAATGATTAGAGATGGAATTGAGGTCCGGTGTGAAGTGATGGGTTGCCCCTGAGTCTATGTACCATGCTTGATCACTAACTGTGCTTGGTGTGGCTTGGAACCCTGTCATAACATTATGCCCTTGAGGAGGAGATGCAAAACTTGGTGTAAAGCTGTCATGAAGAAATGGATTTGTGGTTGTCTTGGTGTTGAAGCTTTGTGGCTGATAATCCAAGTTAGTGCGGTGATAGCACACCAAGGCAGTGAGGCTAACTTTGCCACAAATTTGACACTGAGGCCCGTTGTTCCCATTTTGCTGGCCATTTCTGTAATTCCATTTGGGTTGAATTTGTTTTCCTTATGGTTTCCCAAGAATACCGGGTTGAAATTGGTTATGAGGTCTGAAATTTTGGTTGTGAAGATTTGCTTAAAAGTTCGGAGAGTACAGTTTGGATTGTTGGTTTTGGGGAGAGAAATTTGAGGAAGAGTTTCCACCAAATGGTTTTTTGAAATTTCTTTTGGAGAGATGTGAAATTAGCTTGCAGAACATTTGCAGGTTCAGAGGAATTTTGCTTTTCTAGAAAAATTCATGGCTTAATAACAAACTATAAACTTCATCTAAGGGTGGCTGATCAACTCGAGCATTAATTGCAGATACAATAGGATTAAAGTCTGGTCTCAAACTTGATAAAAGTTGCATAATGTGCTTTTTGGGAGGAACAGGTTCCCCTATTGCAACTAGGCTATTAGTGAGTGTCTTCATTTTCTTCACATATTCAGTCACTGCCATGCCTTCCTTTTTGAGATTTTGAAATTGTTGTGTAAGCTCCATTTCACGAGCATTAGTGGTGGTCTGGTAGTGTCTGCCAAGGGAAGCCCAAATTTCAGCAGCTGCGTTGAATCCGATGATATGTCCAATAACACCCTCAAAGATTGATGTGTAAAACCAACTCATGACCAGTCGATTAAGCCTTTGCCATGAAGGAAATGCAGGATTTGCTTGGGTTTGCCCAATATCAAGATAACATGAAGAAGCTGCTTTGTTTAGGTCAATATAATCTTTAAGTCCATTTGCTAAAATCACATTTAGTAACTGATTTTTCCAGAGATAATTGTTTATATCTAGTTTGATGTTTAGAGGTTGGGTGGGAGAGGGAAAAGCTTGAATATGTTGGTTTTGAGTAGGATTTAGTAGAGGTGGATTCTGTAGATTACGGTTTGGAGGAGTTGGTGGATTTGGGGTTTGGGTGTTGGAACTTGTGGATCCAGAAGCAGAAGTGGAGCATGGGTTTAATTTAGTCATTTGGATCGAGGATGCTATGATACCAAATCAAGAAATCTTAGATGAGAATTTTGTGTAAAGCAAGAGAGAAACAGAGGAAAATGAGTCTGTTGTTTTTAGTGTTGCAGCTGTTGCTCAAAATGAGCTTAGCAAGAACAATTCTATTTATATTCCTTTCAACAACTATACAGCCCTAGCTGAAATATACACTTGGCACTATCCTATTTGCTATAACTAAATACAAGTAATAAGCTGTACAAAAAACATTAAGAAAGTATTACAGTAACATGTCTTACTAGGACCCCTTATCTCTAACAGTTATGGACTAGGTATGCAATTGTTTTGGGCTACAAATGATTTGGGCTATATCTAGGATAAAATTATAAACTAATTTTTTTTTAAAAAAATATCCTCGACTAGGCTACAACCGAACTGAGCAAGACTCAATTCCATCTCTAGATGGGTGAACCAATCCCCAATCCCGTTTATATTTGTGGTGAAATTCACCCATTCCCATTTTTGGAGGTCATTTTATCGCAAATGGGGATAGGGCCTGTGAGGATTTTGGACAACTCTAGTTAGAAGCTCTAATTTATAGAATACTAGTAAAAGATTTATCCCATAAGCTCTATTGTAATTCAATACTATCAAAGTTCTTTTATAGATGTATAATAATTATCAAATCCCGCATGCATTCCATGCTTAAAACTTATATAAATATATCGCCAAACAATATATCGACTTAAAACTTTTATTTAATTAAATATCAAACATAGTAAAGCTTTTTGTTAAAAACCATAATTTATAGAAGTTTTATTAGCTACTTGTTAGAAACTATAATTTATAAAAGATATATTATAGAAGCTCTATCCTAATTCGACGCTATCAAAATTATTTTATAGATAATATAATAATTATCGAATTCCACACTTGAAACTTTCTATTGTCAAATAATATACGAACTAAAAGTTTTCTTTAATTGAATACCAAACCTTGTAATTTTATTTTATTTTTGGGTTGCAAACTCTAGTTTATAGAATACTAGTAAAATATTTATTTTAAAACTCTATTTTATTTTTTGAAGAATTATTTTGGAGTAATACTATTTCATTCAAATTTAGTGTTTAAATATGATGTCCAAATGATGTGGCATCACTAAAATCCTTGGACACTATATTTGAACAAAATAGCATTATTGTATTGATTATTATATAAACACAGTCAGTACCTTTTCAATAACCTCTTGATCGATTGCCACGCGTCTGGTAAGGTCCCATTAACTTGCAATTTAAAGCATGATCGATCTTAGAGCATCTCCAATAGACTCCCTTAATGACATCCCTTAGCTTAATTAAGGGAGTATGTGTATTTTTACAACTCCAACAACTCCCTAAATGACCCTCTTAATTGTGTTTAAGTGGAGTTCACTCTCTTAATTAAGGGGTGTTTTTAGACCCCCTTAAAATGGGCTCCACCTATTTAAGATTATTTTATTTCTTAAAAACTCCATATAATATTTATTACACAACATCAAACATTTAAATAATAATAATAAATTATTAAAGGGACCATTTAAGGGAGTATTGTTGGAGCACATACTCCCTTAATGGCCCCTTACATCAACATCCACTTTTATTTAAGGGAGTCTCCAAGATAGACTGTTGGAGATGCTCTTACGAATCTCCATTGGACGAGTCCGTACAATTGGGGGACATTTTCGTAAATCCACACAACAGCGCTATAAATTAACACCGAATCTCCCAACTATCGCCTATAAATATGAAAACCTCTTCCATTTCATTGTTTCAAAGTTGGAACCGTCGATAGAGAGGGAGTGAGAACTGTGAAGAGAGAGAGAGAGAGAGGCCCAGAGTTTTGAGTGTAAGAGAGAGATAAGAAATAGAGGGAAAAAAAAAATGGAGTAAAAAATCAGAAAAATCACTCTCGGATTTCGAATCAAACAGAAAAATTTGCTAACATTCACTTGATTGCATCTCACCTGACTCAATTTTCTACAAATGAATCGTTTAGGTTACAAATCCGTGGTTTATCACGGTGACGTCTGTTTGGGAGAAGTAGACGTGTCTCCGGTCGGTGACCAGAACATTCAATTCCCGAACAACGAGATTCGAATTCACCAGCTGTCACCGGCGACTGAGCGATGTTTTCCTCTCGCGGTCCTACAAACGATTGCTTCATTTTCGCTCCGGTGCAAGCTCGAACCGTCAGCTCCGGTCGCCCAATCATCTCCTTTGGTCACTCTTCACGCCACTTGCTTCTTCGAAAGCAAGGTCTCATTTAATTGTAGTTATTATTGTTATTATTATTATTTTTTAGGAAAATAAGAATTGATTCTAATTATCGACTTAGTTTTTCGAGTGCACACGTTTAATTTAACTTTGAGTGGTGTTACATTTCTGGTTATACAGACGGCGGTGTGGGTGATGGGAGGAGAGGAGTTTCATTTGGTGGCAATGCCGAGTAGGTACAAGAAGTTTCCGGTTTTCTGGTGCTATTCGGTTCACTTAGGTCTCTACAATTCGTGTTCGTGGATGTTGAACATCAGGTGTCTGGCGATTGTGTTTGATCTGGACGAAACGCTAATTGTTGCCAACACGATGAAGTCGTTCGAAGACAGGATTGAAGTTCTTAGAGCTTGGATTGGGCGCGAGATGGATCCAAATCGGATTTCAGGGATGCATGCGGAGTTGAAACGGTATATAGATGATCGAATGTTGTTGAAGCAGTACGCGGAGAATGACTCTGTAATGGATAATGGGAAGGTTTTTAAGGTTCAAATGGAGGAGATTCCTGCACTATCTGATAATCACGAGAGAATTGTTCGGCCTGTGATTAGATTGCCTGAGAGGAATGTTGTTCTCACTAGGATCAATCCTGAGGTTTAGTACAATTTTCTCATTGAAGTTGAAGTTATTTATAAATGTGGATTTATAGTTTATTGGGATTGCTTGGAATAGTTAATGTGAAGTTTGGATTGATAGAGTGAATTTATTAAAATAACTCCTCCTCGTGACAAGACATAAATTTGAGGTCCCCAATTTGTGCAATGATGGAAGTTAAATGGTTTGTCACACGAGTCATGGGAGGAGTTAGGATCCTCTCATAGTCTTGTGCTTTACTATTTTTTTTTTTATAAGAGTAATTGAAACACTTGCTTGCATGAGAGAGAAAAATATGAACAAATCTTGACCAGGTAATTTATTTATTGTTTAGGTGTCACTCATTTAGGAAAAGACTTGGAGAGGATCCTTACTCCATAGGATCCTTACTAATATGAACAAATCCTTACTCCCTTATATGTATTATTGTTCAAAGATTGGTTTGACCTACATAATAAGTGATGGCTGCATTAAATTGGAATATGTATGAATTCATCAAATAGATTTCTTTTGCATCTATGCTTTAATCTGTCTAATTTTGATTCATACACCCATTTGTATGCATAATTTGAGCATTCTGAAATCTCTTTTGTTTCAAGGTTTGTGTAGAATTTAGTGAAGTGATTTATATTTGTGGACAGACAAGTGCCTGATTAATGCACATAGATCAGTTACCTATGTACTTCTGTACACATTATTTGATTGTTTTGATTATGCAGATTCGTGATACCAGTGTACTTGTGAGGTTAAGACCTGCATGGGAGGATTTGAGGAGTTACTTAGTTGCCAGAGGTCGCAAACGTTTTGAAGTTTATGTCTGTACAATGGCTGAAAGAGATTATGCCTTAGAAATGTGGAGGCTACTTGACCCAGAGGCACACCTGATAGGGTCAAAGCAACTCCAGGATCGTGTTGTTTGTGTTAAATCAGGCAAGCACCTGATCCTTTTCAGAAAATTTTAGCATTATTCTATGCTTGAATCTTGATTCATTATTTGACTGTAACATGTGATTTTTGGATATTTATCTGTCATTTTTTTTGTTATTCTTGATTTTGTATCTAAGTAGAGTTGTAGTCTTTCTTGGTTTACTATTAAATTAGGTTTAGTAAGTTTGATAATCAGCATCCGTACAAAGATACATGTGCCATCTTGATTTCTACTTATTATCAATTTGTTTAATCATTCTACTATATTCAACTTACCAGGATCCAGAAAATCTTTGCTAAATGTCTTCCAACATGGTACGTGCCATCCAAAGATGGCAATGGTGATTGATGATCGTTGTAAGGTTTGGGAAGATAAGGATCAACCTCGAGTTCATGTGGTTCCTGCATTCACCCCTTATTATGCTCCCCAAGCAGAGGTACATGATTTCTCTCAGTAATCCTAAGAATTGATCTTGTGGAAAAATATAATTTTTGTATCTCTTGAATAATTGGTATAAGGGAATATATACAGCTACTACAACCTCTAACTAAGGAAAGTTAGACAATCCTATCAATCCCTACAAATCAAGAATCAACCTAAATAATTACATACAAAAATAGGAAATTACTCTACTTTTCCTAATCTCCACAGCTGTACACTGGTTTAGAGAATCACACGAATTCTCCAACAAATCTATACATTTCTTTGTTTACTTTCTTAACACTATGTTTGGATTGACGGAAGAGAAAGAAAATGAAATGATAAGTTAAGGAAGAAAGGAAAAGAGAGGAGAGGAAATGATTCTGTTTTTAATGATTGTTGTTTGGACGGCTATGAATAGAAAGGAAAGGAAACAAATGCAAATATTAATAGCGTTAGTTTCGGGATATTGAAAAAATTCATTAACTTTTGATTCCTTTCCCTCTTTTTCCTTCCAATTTTGGTGAGAACCTGAATTGGGTGAAACAAGAAGAGACTATTCCCTCCTTTCCCTCCTTATCGTTTCATTTCCTTTTCATTTAACAATTCAAACAAGAAATAAGAAATCCACCCATATCAGTTTCTTTCCTTTCTTGCCTATTCCAACAAACCGAACATAGTTTAAGTATATATCACCATGTTGCTCTTGAGGTAACTGATAAAACTGGAATGATATAAAGTGAGTTTTTATAGTGATCTTTTCTTATCTTTTTGGGTTACCAGACAGCGAATGCCGTTCCAGTTCTCTGTGTTGCAAGAAATGTTGCATGCAATGTCAGAGGTTGCTTCTTCAAGTAAGATTTGTGTATTTTATATAACCAAAGTCCTTACATGATGATGCAAATTTAACAGTTGAATTTTGATAGATTTTCTTACGTGTAATGCCCTATGTTTTAAGGGACTTTGATGAGATTTTCTTACGAAGATTATCTGAAGCCTATTATGAAGATGAGGTGGTAAATTTGCCTCCTGCTCCTGACGTGAGCAATTACTTGATGTCAGAGGTATTTGAATTGAAAGTATATGATTTTTGATTATCGACTTAACGTTCATATTGTTGTTTGCATGCTAATGTAGCTATTATTGAACTGTAGGATGCTAGTTTTGTACCAAATGGCACCAATGCTCCCATCAATGAAGGAATGAATGGAGACGAGGTAGAAAGAATATTTAACCAAGCAGTAAGTGTAGAATAATGTTGTGGTGAAAACAGAAATACAAGACCTCGGCTAGTTGGGCTGGATTTTCTTTTTACACTAACCTTAAATCTTCTATTTTTAGGATGAGAAGCATGCGGATTCAGCTATGCATTCTATGACAAATCATGCTGATTTGAAATCTGATACTTCTCAGCCACCTGTTGCAATTACTCCTAGTATAATTGGCCCAGCATCTTCAGTGACACCTGTGCCTTCTCAGAGTATGGACCTCATTTTGATTTTAACTTTTACTACTTGTTTGAAGGTATGGCGTGTGGTATCAAGTATATGTCTTGACTCCTGTTCTCATATATATATATTTTTAATTACATCATAGGACCTAGTTTGCTTGGAGCTCCCATCAGGCGAGATAGCAACTCTGTGAAGCTTGGTTTAGATCTGAGGAATCCGGGTTTAGATCTGAGGAATCCGAGCTCAGGTCAACCCCCACTTCTACCTAGATTACCTGGACAAATATCATCATCCTCAATACAGCTCCAAGGAGGCTGGATAGTGGAAGAAGACAGTGACCGAGTCTATCAAAATAATCGACCTGGTTCTACTTCACATGCATCCCAAATGAAGAGCGAAGAGGTTTGTTTTGAATTTCCTTTAAGTTTATTTCAGTTTCTGGAATGAAGTTTTGACATTTTTTATGCAGGCGTTCTTATGCATTGTAAATTGCTTACCTGGTAATAATTATTATTATTATTATTATTATTATTATTATTTTTATATAGGCATGTTCTGCAAATGATTTGCATAAACAAGGCCTTCCACCAGCAGCTAGTCAGCATTCAGGTACATTTGTTTTAAAGTTCATATTTTCTCCTCACCCTGTAAAATTATGTGTGAAGTTTCACATTTCGCCGATGAAGGATGAATTTTGGGATTAGATTTTAGCTCCTAAATGCACTTTCTAACAAAAGCATCGTAGTACAAGCCTAGCACAAATAAATAAATTCACAAGTCATAATTATATTTAGTATTGTTTTTTATTGAATTTAATTGCAGTGGTAATCTTGCTTTAGGTTGTATTAGGTATTGAAGGCCAATAAACCCACTATGAATTAGATATATGGATTCATACATAAAAAAATTGATGTCTGATTAAAGTTTCTTGCAGAGTTTGGTGTATCCCAGAATAATGTATCTTCAAATAGCAGAGAATTCCAAACTGAAGTTGGAAAGCTGAACTTGCTACAATCCCAGTTCTCCATCGGTGTGCTGCAAGAAATTGGAAAGAGATGCAGCTCAAAGGTACACATTGATTTTATCTGGAGCTTTGTTGCCTTGCTGTGTACTTTTTGGTGCTTATTACTTGATATCCTATGCTGTAGGTTGAGTTCAGATCTGTTGTAAGCACCAGTAAGGATTTGCAATTTTCTGTCGAGGTCAGTGAAAATATTTTGTTCTGTTGTCTTTCTAGTTTCTACACATTTCTGCTACTAATTTGGGAAAGGAAACTAAAAGCTTAGAAAATGAGATGATTTCTCTTCTTTGATGTGACAGCTCAAGGAATTTTCTTGTTTCTTGACCCTTGTGACTCTGTTTAGGTCTTGTTCACTGGTGAGAAGATAGGTGTTGGCATGGGTAAGACAAGGAAGGATGCTCAACAACAAGCTGCTGAGAATGCCCTTAAGTGCTTGGCAGGTACATTATTCTTCGTTTTATTATTATTTTGTACTCATAGTTTTAAGGGTTATTTTGTTGAGGGTGGTGGTGGTTGTTGGTTTTGTTAGTAGTGATTATGGGGAGAGGCTCCTTGATATGGTTTATATGGGAGTGTTTTATTAGAGCTTGTAGTGTCTCATATGGTGTATTATGATTCTACTTTTATGCATTGTTTGACAACGGCATTGATGCATTACTTCAACTGTAAATGGTGAAACCCGTCATTTCCTAACCATAGTATATTTCTCTTCATTTTACCGCTTTGGAAGATCATCTGGTTTCATGTTTTTGAGTAATGACATCATATTCAGGTGTACCAAGGTGCTGAATGTATTTGTTGTGCATTGCATTTCAGAGAAATATGTTGCCTATATCGCACCTCGTTCTGGAGCTGTGGACACAGATTTTGATAAGCTCTCTCTTAGAAATCAGAACGGATTTTTGCCGGACAATGATCCTGGACCAAATGAAGGACTAAGTGAAGATGGGCCTCGCAAAGAAAGCACTCCTGAGGTGGGGATTTCTGCCGATGCTTATCAGTAGTTGATTTCATTTTTTTGTTCAAAAAATTAGGCGATGCTTGGATAAAGGGTATGTGGGCAAGAAATTTCTAGATGAAGGATAGTGGTTATCTGCGTAGAAACCACTCCTTTTTTGGATATTGCATTGCACCAAGATGTGAACTTGAACAGTGAAAGGGGAGTGAGCTGGCTTCATGTCTGCTACTGCTGCCTTAACTAGGCTCCGGTATTCCTTTTTTAAGAGGTAAGGGCTTGGTGATCAGTCCCTAGTTTCTACCCGTTATCCAAGTACTCCCATGTACTCAAAACTCCATGTTACTAATGCTGCAGTGTAATGTGATTTAACACTGTGTCTCTTTTGGGACAGGCTGCATTGTGTCTAGAATGACTAATATTTATAAATTGGAAGATTGGGTTCTGAAATGCTTGTTCTTAAAATAGTTCTTTATTCTTAGAGAAGTAAGAAACTGTTATTCTTCCATGTCGTTTCATGATTTAGGAACTTTTTAACGTATTGATATAGTCCGTTGTTTACTAATTAAATGCTTTTCAGGCTGCTGATGTGGAACCTGGGTGTACTTCCTCCGGATTGGTAAATCAACAAGTGCAAAAGCGATCCAATATCCCCAGCCCCAGGTAACTTAAGATAAAACAGTTGATTTTTCATCTTTTACTTTATCATTAGAGAAATAAGAGCAGTTTTGTTATCTCAATAGCGGGGAAGAGAGGGAGGGGCAATGGACTCATGCCTCAATTTGATTTTTAGGGGCGGAATTGGGAGCCAGATTTATGAATTTTCATGTACTTTGTTAGGGGTCTTTAGGGTTTCATATCCTTTCATTAGTTGAATAAACAGTTTCTTAATGCATGAAGTGATGATCGCTACTCTTCTAGCTTCTTACATCAGTTATATACTCATATTAATGGATTCTTCCAGATTGCCACAATTTATTCAAAGCAAACGAACAAAGGAATAACAACTGCATGGTTCACAAAGTCTATCCTCGTCTCGGCAACCGAAGAACGGGCATACTGATTCATGTAAAACCGTAAAAGATAAGGCGATGGAGCACACATACAGAAGAAGTTAGTTTTCGATTTGTAAATGTTAGGTGACTAAATCTCTTTTTTTTCCACATTTCATCTGGAAAGATGGGCTGTACTTTTTTTCACTTCACTCATTTCTGGCATATCTAGTAGGTGACGATCCCTTGGTTCAGCTTTTTAAATTTAGTTGTCAATATATATTTGAGATATGCTATAAATCAAGTCAGAACTGAGAAGTGAAATGTAGATCAAAATTGAAAAACATACAAAGTCATTGTTTATGATTCGGTTTTGGATAAATGTTTTTGGCCTAGAATACAGCTCAAAATTTACAATTCTGTCTTGATATTTTACACTTGAATCCAGGAATCAGGACAGGTTCTCACCTGGGGTGAAAGTTTATGAAACGGGTGAATTTGTTTCACCCAATTAGAGATGTCAAAATTACCTATTGGTCCAGGGACCCGAACCATTAGGGGCCGGTTTAACCGTACTAATTAAGTTGTGGTATGGGGCTGGTATTTTTTTTAATACCCGATTTAATTTCGTACCCGATTTAATTTCGGTACGGTTACGGCCTTACGGGATTTCAAATCCCCGCCCTGCCCCGTCCCTGTACCATGTTATATATATATATAAAGCACTTAATTAGTATTGGAGTTAACTCTTAAATATATATATATATATATATATATATATATATATATATATATATATATATTACCGACTATTGTCTTCAGAAAACATAATTTTCCTTCATTTTTTTCCCTTCGACTAACGTAATTTTCCCTATCATTTTTTCCCATTTTTTTTCCCTCCATTGAAACACTACTCCATTCTAAATCATTATATATAATATACCCCACACTATTATTTTCATATTATTCAATAATTTATATGATCTTTATTAAAGTCATTAAAAAAAAATGTATTAATGGGATGAAGATGGTATGAGGTAAAAAACCGATCCCCTAATGGGTAATCCCCATACCTGCATCATTTCTTTTAAGGCTGGTATTCATAAAGATGGTATTTCTCATACTAATTGGTATTGGAGATGGTATTGGAAAACCTGTACCCGACCCGTACCGTTAACATCCCTACACGGCCCAATTGGTCTTAGCTCGTTTTTTGAACCCTGAACACATTGATTGTCGTAGAAGACTGGATTCAATAGCATAAAGTAAGCAGAAAATTGAAAAGCATCCAGTGGCGTACGGCATTGGGCTTGAATTAATATTAATGAGCATCAGTTTCGACATACAATAGATGGTGTCCTTGGTAAATGACGATGACTATGATTAGTTTTTTTTTTTTTTAAATGGAATCAGCTATAAGTCGTGCTGAGCCCGAGGACACGAAGAAACACGTGCCTGCCTGAAGAAAGGAAGAAATGCAACCTTTCTTTGTTATGGATTTGGATTCTTTGCTGATCTGAAATCTAAACCGTGACCACCGGTTCAGGCAATACCGAAAGATAATATTCAAGATTATACATACAACATTTAGATACAAATTCTATAGGCATTATACAACAAAGGAATACAAAATCCTGGGGCATTCTCACATAATGGAATACAAGTATACAACAACAGGGTCCAGGACACAATTTATATGTACATATAAGTATATAACATCCACGAGGAACAATACTTCACTCTCTACTCTTGTTTGCCAGTTCACTACACAATCTAGGCTACAAACTACAAAGCAGCATAGTTACAGGCACAGTTGAATGTCTCTTACATTAATCCTAAACCGTTTAGAAGCATCTGTAGTGTTCTACGACCCCATTGGATGTCGTTTTGCAGAACGTTACTTTCCGATGGGATTGCATCAGGCTGCAGTTGTTTAGCCAAACGAGGCGTTTGTTTCAGTTCTTGCTCCTCACCATTGATTGGACCTCTCTCAGGTTCTTGCTTCTCATCTAACTGAATATATATATATATATCATGTCTCAGTGAATTAAAACATAAATGAGAAGGAAAACATATAGTCATACACTCATACACATGGATGTTGCTGTGGGAGAATTACATATTTGCCTTACATGATTTATATAGATAAACGATCACAGTATTAGTAGTCAGGCGGATGTCCATTCTATTTCAGGCTTCGTTTTTCGATGAAAATGCTTGAAATGAGTTGATAACTTGCTGTTTCTTTCAAATTTTTAGCTCTAGGTGAACTTTTATATGATTGCTGCAGTTTAAGACACAGATCACAGATGTATCACTTGAACAACCATTTTCTTGAAGGCAAAATATTTGATATTGACAGAATGAAAAAGCTGCATTGCTGATATGTAGTGTAGCATCTTAAATTTCCTTCTTATATAGCAAACATATATAGATTTCAAGAAGATACATGTGGGTTGTTCTACTACATCGGAAAAGATTTGGCGAAACAAAATTGGATGCAATGTTATTGCCAGTCTGATAAAAAGCAGTGGAGGAAATGAAGAAACACAAAGAGAGAAAACAAAATTGACATAGCATCGTCACACACTCACTCATCAAGCAATTACCTCTGGCAAATCGTGCTCCTTAGCTTCATTAATTCCAATCGAAGCATCGATGACTATACTTTCGTCCTGAATTTCTCCCTCGGTTGGCATTGTTGGTATCGGAGTTAAGCCAGGTACCAGGACCGCACCTCCTTCGTGGGAGATCAGGCTTTCCTCCACAGCCGCATCAGCCCTGCCATTGCTTCCGAGAATATCTTCTTCGATCATCGTATTCTCGATAGCCATAACAGATTCCTCCGGTTGACCATCAAACATGTTGTTGGTTGCATACACTATAGGATTATCCTCATTTGGGTAACTAATATTCTCTGCAACAATAGCTATGGGACCATCTGCCATCTCTTCGACTTCTGCTGAATTGACATTGCTATCATCAGCATTTTCATTCGCGAACAGGTCTCCGTCTCCTTCACTAATCTTCTGGTACTCAGCATTTTCCCAGTCTTCACAGATTGTGATTGTATTCTCAGTTTCCCAAGTTTGAAAAATCCGATCTGGTCCAGGTTGCCACAGCATGTTGCCAGTCCTATCTTTTAGTACAAACTTGAACTGAATCGACTTTCCAACCGGAATATCCTAATAATCGACACAAAAACATAGGCACCAAATCAAAATTCGTCCTGGAGAAAAATTAAAAAAGCCATATAATACTGATATGATGAAACCCTTTCGAGGAATACTCACCAGCTCAACTGTCCAAACATGGCCATCTGACCAGTTCAATGGTATTGCATTTTCAGGGTCCCAGAAACCAAACATAGGATCATCTCCTACTATAAGAAATTGCTCACCAAACAAGCACTCTTTCTGTAACTGGAATCTGACATGAATAGTTTTTGATTGATCTGCAAAACAGAACCCATATACAATTAAATTAACCCCAAATTTTGCTAAAAAATTTCCAAGTTTGCAAGATCAATAGCTGCTTACATGTTTCCTGATTTGGAGCTGCAGTCTCCAATTGTGCCTGTATCAAAATATGATTCGAAATGATCTCTCTTACAAGATTCTAAAGAATCCATTGTAGTTAAAGTTAAAAAGACATAGATTCGTACAAGAAAAAATTTATAGAAAACAAAAGCTACTAATACGTTATTCAAATTTCTAAAGAAAATATTGAGAAAGAACAGAATATTAAAAAAAAGAAAGAAAAAGGAGCTATTTTTAAAACAGAAATCAATAAACAACAATAAGAAAACAACAGGAAATGAAGATAAAAAAGAGACCTGTATATCAGATGATAGAGAAGAAACCAATTGGAGTACAGGCTTGTGTTGCACAGATGATGTCAGTTGCAAGAACCTGACATGAACAAGTTTCTTGGAAGACAAAAAGCTGATATGGGGTCTGTTAAGAGAAACCTCTTTGGAAGAGAAAAAGCCTCCTCCATCTCTGTACTTGTCAAGAAATGTGTTGGAAGAAGAAGAAGAAGAACTCGTGAGGGTTTTCATCACTGACTCAGTTACAAAACTCTGGAACCAAACTCAGTTAGTTAACAGAACCAGAAGTGTTTGTGTTATGTTTGTGTTTTTTGTTTTTTACCACGTAATCTAGTGGTTGTAACTTGTAATCAATCAAAAAAAAAAGAGGGAATAGTAGTGAATATATATAATGGGTGGGATCCGATCGGGTGTGATAAAGGAACGGATCCGATTCCACGTGGCTTTTTGACACGTATTACCAGGAGTTGAATAATTGAATCAATCAATCTGCTTTTTCACTCACTCTAACGTGAGAATCTCAACGAACTCTCTTTGCAATTTGCATCTTGTGAAATAAAATGTTTAATGAGACTATCTCACCGGATCATCTGTTCTTCCACATGATTAAAACATAATCTGTTAATAACACCTTAAAACATATCAACTTTCTTAATCAAATCAATGCAAAATTTGTGAGATGCTGATTATTTAGAATAATGATAGATGACACCAGAGGCGTAGTTCTACCGATAGATAGATAAGTTTGAAGTTTGGATAAATAACTCTAAAATTAACGGTTCAAATCCTACCAATATCAAAAAAACTTCTTTAAAAAAATAAATACTGGCTAGATAGATATTAAAAAAGAAAAAGAAAAAAGAATAATGATAGATGGAGGAAGGCCGGATTTTAAGTTATCGAGAGACTATTTAAAACGTCACCGTCGGTGCTCACTGCCCAATCCCCACTCTTCACTTTAATGGTGGAAGTTGCCATCTGTCACATGTATTTCATTATATCATTATTGTATTATTATACTGTCTGTTTTTCATGGCCAAGAAAAATGTAAAAAAAAAAATGAAAAATAAAAAGAAAAAAAAGTAGAAAATAGACTCCGGGCCTTGCCCGTTATCAATGATCAATCCAATATATTAAAAACAAGGGATAATTGCATAAACTTACCATAACGTTTCCCATTATGGTATAATATTCAACTAATGCCTTTAATTGCACAAACAACCCCTCATTTTAGTCAACTTTAGTTAAAAATACCCATTGACCATTATTTTTTTTGAAAGCCCAAAATTGCCCTTACACTTTATTACAAAAAAATCTTAATTGCCCTTTATTTAAAACATTATCTACTTTAAATTATTATAATATAAAAAATAAATACTAAATATAATCCTTTTTAAATAAAAAAAAATTCAAAAATAATATATTAAAAACAAAACAACTTAAGAAAACGTTATTTTGAGAAAATACAATTTAATAATATATTAAAAAAAACAAAAAAAAAACGTTATTTTGAGAAAATATAATTTAAAATTATACAAGTCCAATATGAATAGTGGTAATGTGTTACATGTTTTTAAAATTTAAAACATTTTTTTTTTAATTTAAAAAGGATTATGTTTAGTATATTTTTTTTTTAATTTTTGAACCAAAATATAATGCGTAATTTATATTGAGTCAAATTATTTTGTCTTATAGAGATGAACATTGAACAAATTTTCGGTGCTACTGTATTTTATTATGACAAATGATTATATTTTTATTTCAAACTCTTGATGATTTTATTTATATTTGTGTTTAGAATACTAAACATAATCCTTTTTAAATAAAAAAAATTCAAAAATAATATAATAAAAACAAAAAAAATTCAAAAATATGTAACACATTACCACTATTCATATTGGACTTGCATAATTTTAAATTATATTTTCTCAAAATAACGTTTTTTTTTTGTTTTGTTTTTAATATATTATTAAATTGTATTTTCTCAAAATAACGTTTTCTTAAATTGTTTTGTTTTTAATATATTATTTTTGAATTTTTTTTTTGATTAAAAAAGGATTATGTTTAGTATTTATTTTTTATATTATAATAATTTAAAGTAGATAATGTTTTAAATAAAGGGCAATTAAGATTTTTTTGTAATAAAGTGCAGGGGCAATTTTGGGCTTTAAAAAAAAAAATCATGGCCAATGGCTATTTTTAACCAAAGTTGACTAACATGAGGGATTGTTTGTGCAATTAAAGGCATTAGTTGAATATTATGCCATAATGGGAAACGTTAGGGTAAGTTTGTGCAATTTTCCCTAAAAACAAAATTGAAAGAGTTAAGAAAAATAAATATGTAAATAAATGTTCCTTTCAAATCCAATGCTATTTGTTGTATCTAATCATGTGTATATAACAGAACAGATTTTATATTATCAGTTCGTACTGACAATAAATATATTAGGATGAAGAATGCGGACTATTAGATTTACATACTTTGATATATTTATTGTCAGGACGAACTGACAATGGAAAGACCGTATAACAGAAGACAAAAAAATCTCAGGGCCATCATTAATTATCCAATAATTTGGTTGCAGGTTGCTTCAAAAAATAGAGGTGTCAAAATGGATCGGGCTGGATTGTAAATTTAAGGCCCATTCAGATTTAAGGGCCAAGTACAGGTCGGACTTATTCTCGTGAGGCCCGACTGCCCTACGATATGGCAAAATCTTGTCTTCAAATGGCCTAATGAGACACAAATTTGACCTTACAAGCTCTTAAATACAAGCTTATATGCCTACAACTTCAAATTTTTCGCTGGAAACTTTTTAATACATAAAAGTCGTTTCAAACCATGCATGTTAATACTTCAAACTCATAGTTGTAGCCTGTAGTGTAGATTTCTCCATGTTCTAGTTGTTGCCTATGTAAGTCGAGGGATTTCGTCATAGTACCCACCATATCGATATCCCTATATGGACCATATTCAATAAGAAATTATAATAGCACTAATTCTCGGAAGAACCAAAGCTCTAGATTTGATATAGGACAACTTAGTATTACTTATGTGACATGAATCTCTCACGTGATTGATTATCTATATCACATGACATGATTTGAATTCATCATCTCTCATACGATTAGTTGGTAAAAAGTATATGAAGAAGTAGATCACATTCACCATAGTCCATATACAGTATGATTGATTATTTATATTACATGACATGATTTGAATTCAAAGAACCGTAACATCTTTCCTAGGACCATCTTATAATAGACATTAAAGACGATTTGATTGTATTAAATTGTGTCAAGCTTCCATGGGCGGTATATTTGGCTCTAAACAAGGCTCCAAACCAATTTCTGCTTTCTGGGAACTTCACTTGTCGATTTTTTTTTAACTTCCCACCACCAATAATTTATTAATTTTCATATTATCTTGTTGACTCAAATCACTTCCAATAATGTACGAGGTCTTTGATATCAATGATCTGCTGACTGAATTGTTGTTGATGCATACTGCACTGAACCCACTTACAACTTTCAAGAACATCTTATAATTTATAACAAAAAAATATATTTTATTGATTAAATTGAGAATATATGTGTCATTTCCAGTCAGACAAGCAATAATAAATCTAGACATTAATTTTGACTAAATATATCCATTTTGGGCCACTATCAGCCATTGGAACTTGGCAGCAATCTTCCTTGCTATTCGCCTAGCCTTGTAAAAAGTGGGCACACATTGTTATTGAAGTGGCTACTGGGTACGGATTTTGGTTAAACGTTTTCACACTTCGAAGTAGAAAAACATTGCTATGCTTTAGTACATAAATACAAACCTAGCCTTGTAAAAGTAAAACCATGCACACTCCTAAGACCGACCAACCAACCAACCCAGCTCAAAATTGTTTACAATTTTGTTCTACCAGTTATTCTGATACTGTTTACAAATTGATCATAAAGATGGAGTTAGGATTTTTATTAAATATATGAGGAACAGAGAAGTTAATGGCACAAACAAAGGTGAGAGGTGGTTAGAAGGTGCAAATCTTAAAGGTACTTCAAAAGCACTTTTGATGATACTAAAAAAGCATTTCAAAGCACTCTTAGATCAACCAGACTTGAAACCCTTGTTGGGTTGGGGCCAAACCCATGAAATGTAATTGACTTGTCTGAGTGAGTATCTGTTCACATCTATATTTAAAAATATAGATGTGAATATAGATGTGAATTTCAATTAAAAATTCCACGATACAACAAATGTGTCAGAGTCTGTGAGTCCATTGACGTGACTTGCTAGTGCAACTGTGTCTACTCCTCAATTGATCAACCAAATAATTAAAGTTTCTTTGTAGTTTAATGAGTTTTCAACATGTGAAAAGTCAAAAGTACAACAAATCCTGAAACATCTGCGAATTTCCACAATTTCTGCCGAAGGAACAAAACAAAAATGTTTTAACTTTTAAGAACTTTCCCTGAAATTTCCTCTGCATTTACTTAAATAATAAAAACTATGCTTTCTGATCAAACAAGTTGGTACAATAAATAATAGAATGGGGATTGAATTTAAAATAGATTCTTGCAATATAGCAGAGAATACTTAAATTTCATAGATTCTCAGAACAATGAAGAGTACCAAAACTTCCAGGTTAGAATTCTTAGTTTTCTTATTATATCTTCTTCTCTGTTACTTGCAGTCTCTCTCTCACTGCGCGAAGCTTGGAAGTGAAACGGATAAAGTAGCTTTACTGGCTTTCAAGAACCAGGTAGCTGATGATCCCTTTGGAGCCTTGAGTGCCTGGAATGATTCCCTGGATTATTGCCAGTGGCATGGTGTTACTTGTGGGGCAAGACATCGAAGAGTTACAGCTCTACATCTCAACAACCAGAGTTTGACAGGTTCCATCTCTCCTTATATAGGAAACCTGACATTCCTCAGAAGTATCAATCTTCAATCCAACAATTTCTATGGTAAGATCCCGCTAGAAATTGGCAACTTGTTTCGATTACAATACATCATTTTCAGTCTGAATATGTTGCAGGGCGAGATTCCTGTCAATCTCACTCGTTGTTCGGAACTCAGTTTTCTGGACTTGGTCATGAACAAGCTTGAAGGGAGAATTCCTGATGAGCTAGGCACTCTATCCAAGTTAGTTGGACTTGGACTTGCCATTAACAATCTAACTGGACCTATCCCTCAATCACTTTCGAACCTCTCGCTTGTAGAGAAGTTTTCTCTGTCAGAGAACAGCCTCAGCGGCAACTTCCCCGTTGAGCTTGGAAGGCTCCAGAGGCTGAAGATGTTCCAAATCTCTTCAAACAAATTTTTAACAGGTCCGATTCCCATCCAACTTTTCAATATTTCTTCAATGGAATATTTTGCTGTGGCAGAAAACCAACTTATTGGAGAAATCCCACCTTACATTGGATTTACGCTTCCCAATATCCGCATACTTCTCTTAGGAGGTAATAGGTTTACTGGGCCAATACCTCATTCTATATCTAATGCAAGTAAAGTAGAACATCTAGATTTTGCCTTGAACTTTTTTACCGGGTCGATACCAGTAAATTTGGGAAACTTGAAAAATCTGAATAGGCTCAATTTTGGCGTAAATAACCTCGGAACCGGGAATGCTGATGACCTTAGCTTTCTCAACTCTTTAGTGAACTGTACCTACTTAGAAGTACTTGCCTTTGGCAATAACAGTCTAAGTGGGATGTTGCCCACTTCTGTTGCTAATTTATCTACCCATCTTAGTCATTTATATATGGGAGCTAACCGGATATCGGGTAGCATCCCAACAGCTATAGGAAACCTCAGAAGTTTGATTCTACTAGGAATTGAGAAGAATTTTCTCACAGGAAGGGTTCCGATTTCTGTTGGATATCTCTCAAACCTACAAGAATTGTCCTTATTTGGAAACAGTCTTTCCGGTGAAATTCCTGAATCCATTGGAAATTTAACATTCTTGACAGAACTTATTTTATATGAAAATGCTTTACAAGGAATCATACCTTCAAATTTAGGAAACTGCCAGCATTTACAGAATTTAGATCTCTCAGCAAACCGCCTTTCTGGGACAATACCTGTTCAGGTTATTGGTCTGCCTTCCTTATCAGGATGGTTGGACTTGTCTCGCAATGGTTTATATGGCCCCATACCTCTGGAAATTGGTAACCTGAAAAGCATCCGGCTATTGTACTTATCAGAGAACAGATTATCAGGTGAAATTCCAAGCTCGCTTGCAAATTGCATTGGCCTGGAGGGCCTAGCTTTGGACGGTAATTCCTTTCAAGGACCCATCCCTTCACCTTTGAGTTCTTTGAAAGGTCTCGAAGACCTTGATCTTTCACGTAACAACTTTTCCGGGAAAATCCCAAATTTTCTGCACACATTTCCTTTCTTACAAAGATTAAACCTGTCCTTCAACAATTTTGAGGGCGAGGTACCAAAAGAAGGCCGGATCTTCAGAAATGCAAGTGCATTTTCATTAATAGGAAATGATAGGCTTTGTGGTGGTATTCCAGAATTGCATTTACATAGTTGCACTTCCAGGGGCTCCAGGAAATTATGGCACCAACTCACTTTCAAAATAGTAATTCTAACGGTCCCGTCGGCTACTTGCTTGCTTACACTATGTTGCCTAGTAATTCTGTTTAGGAGGAGAAAAGGAAGCAGAAAAGCTTTGGTTGAAAATCCTGTGGTGGAGGATCAGTACTTGAAGATTTCCTATGCAGAGCTCCTAAAAGCAACAGAAGGGTTCTCTTCTGCCAATTTGATAGGCATTGGAGGCTATGGTTTAGTGTATAAAGGAAGTCTTGGCCTGGAAGAAACAACTGTTGCAGTGAAGGTGCTAGATCTTCAACAAAGGGGAGCTTCGAAAAGCTTCGTAGCTGAATGTGAAGCCTTGAGGTGCATCAGGCATCGGAATCTTGTGAAATGGGTCACTTGCTGCTCAAGTGTTGATATGAAAGGTAACGAATTCAAGGCTATAGTTTATGAGTTCATGCCTAACGGAAGTCTAGAGAACTGGTTACATCGAAAAGAAGAGGAACAACAACATCAGAGGCCAAATTTGACTATAATGCAAAGGCTGAGCATAGCAATTGATGTGGCTAATGCATTGGAATATCTCCATCACCACTGCCATACGTGCATTGTCCATTGCGATCTGAAGCCAAGCAATGTCCTTCTCGATGATGATATGGTTGCCCATGTAAGCGATTTCGGGTTAGCAAGACTCCTTCAAGTTCATGATAACTCTCAAGATCAAACCAGCTCAAGTGGGTTAAAGGGCTCCATCGGCTATATTGCTCCAGGTAACTAACATCAACCGAATTTATTATACAGTTCAATTTATTTTAGTATTTTCAATCAAGGAGTCTATTTTTTTGTTCTATCATATATACTAATGGAAAATGATTAAAAGCACACAGAGTATGCAGTGACAGGTGAGGTTTCAACCTCCGGAGATGTGTACAGCTTTGGAATCGTGTTGCTCGAAATGTTCACAGGAAGAAGACCAATTGATGACATGTTCAGTGAAGGCCTCAGCCTTCACAACTTTGCAAAGGCAGCTATTCCGGATCAAGTGATCGAAATAGTCGAACCAACGATTCTTGAAGAAGCACTTCAAGTTCAAGATTGCAGTTTCAATCATCAGAAACTGAAACCAACCTGGAAGAGCCAAATTCATGAAATCCTGGTCTCAATTCTGAGAGTTGGAGTGTTGTCCTCAGAAGAATCACCAAGAGACAGAATTCAGATCAAAGAGGTCATCAAAGAATTGCAAGACATCCGAAAAATTATTCTTGCAATGGGATTATAGATCAAATTATATATTCACAAAAGACATATATGAATGCTTTTCTGGTGTATTAAAAACGTGAGCATCAAAATTAAGTGAAAGTTCTTCCAGGCTTCCACTAGGGCTCACTTTTTCACTTTTTTTTTTTTTTTTTTTTTTTTTTTTTTGTAAATGAAGTTTAATAAAGAATGCCATGTTTGACTTAAAAAGTTTGTGATGACTGATGACTGATGACTTACTATTTTTAATAGTGTGATGGGTCTGCCGGTCTGGTTGGTAACACAACACCCTCAGCAGTATTCAACTTGGCCACTTTTTAATATATATATATTAAAAATTGATAGTATACGATAAACGAATCAGGTTTAACGAAATCTGTCGAGATCAACCATTATATGCATGCTCTAGAATTTTGGAGGGACCAATTTGAAAAACAATCCACCAGAATTGAAGTCTTCGTAATGAAAACGATTCAGTTTTCACAAGTGGTGGTGGACATGAAATGTCACAAAGTGTGAGACAGATTATCTTGAACATACATATATACAAGTTTTAAAATATAATCTGACCTGAGTCTTCTTCTATTCCTATTACTAGATCTAAGAAAAGAGTCTCTGATTGCATACAGATTTTTTCAGGATATCTTTCATAGGCATCCGCTCTCTTGTAGATGTTGTGGAACAAGCAAGTCCGATTCTCATCACTGAAACCAGGTGTTCTTCTATTTCACGACTTTGTATACCGGCTTGGAGATCATTGTCTGTGATTATTGCTTTCTCTTCTCTGTGATTTGGACTTATTTCTTCATCATTTTCTTCTTCGAAGAGCATTGATGGGTCGATAATATCCATAACATGGTTAGGTAAAGCCATCAAGACAAAATTGTAGACCTGGCAATGGGTCGTGTTCTTGCGAATTCGTGTCGTTTTGTGTTTGGGTCGTATTAAAATTGCTCCACCCGAACCCGACCCGTTAGCTTAATGGGTTGAAATATACAAACCCGAAACCATTTGTTAAATTAATGGGTAACCCGACCCGGCCCGTTACAAAATATTGAGATTTATTACAAAGTTGAAAATAAATAATACTGAAGTATGATCAAACTCGTGCAATCAAGTTCACTAGCTACTTTTAGAGTTTTAGGGTTAAGGTTAGGGTTATAATATTGTGAAATAATTGATTTAGAGTTTTAGAGTTTTTAATTTAGAAATTTTTCCTCTTTCAAAAAAAGAAAAAAATTAGAAATTTTAAAAAAATTAATTAGTAAAATATATTCTTACCATAATTATAGAGATTTTTTTAATATAAATTCCATAATGTGACTATACAAAGATTTTTTTAATAACTTTCATAAACACATTAAAAAAAAATCTTTATATTGATGGGTTATCGAATTAACGGTTTTTTTAAGGGTGAACCCAAAATCAACCCATTATATTTCGTGTTTTAATGGGTTGACCCATTAACAACCCGATCCGATAAACTTGACCCACCAACTACTATTTTCGAATGGGTTTGGGTCGTGTAAAATTTTGCCAGGTCTACAAAATTGTATATGCTCAGATCATCTTCAAACTTGCTATCGGTAACATCTCCAGCAGTAATACACCATAGCTGTATATATCTCCAAGTATGGAAACCTGACCACCCATATACTCTGCAATTTGAAATTTTGGATTTTAGACACATAAACAAGCATGCTTCATACAATTTAACATTTTTTTTAGAGGATATTAGTATTTGAACTTCTGAAATGGTAATCATGAACTAAAATGTGATTAATCAGGTTGAAAATAGTACCTGGAGGGATGTATCCGATGGAGCCTTTCAATCCAACTGAGATGGGTTGGTTTTTAGATGGACTATTTGACGCTTCAAAGAGGAACCTTGCCAATCCGAAGTCCCCAACATGGGCTGTCATATCATCATCACGGAGTACATTGCTCGGCTTTAAATCACAGTGAATAATGGGAGTTTCACAATCGTGATGGAGATAATACAATGCAGAAGCAACATCAATTGCTATATTTAGTCTCTTCATGAGGCTTAGTTTCTTGTTTCTGTGTTGATCCTCATCACTTGAATGTAGCCACTGGTCCAGACTTCCATTGGACACGAACTCAAACACTAGAGCTTTAAAGTCATTCCCTTGATGATCAATACTTGAGCAAGCAGTTATGATCTTGAGGATATTCCGATGTCTTATATTTCTCAAAGCATTGCATTCGTCAATGAAACTCCTTGCTGGTGAAGATTTAGCAACTTAATTGCAACCATTGTTCGTCGGAGAAATTATTAGTAGATTTTGAGATGTCCGAGTAACACAGGCCTGGTTGACCCTCGTTAGAGGACAATGCAGTGGAATGTCTTCTAGATTTCTTTACTATAAGATAAATACTAAAAGAACACAACAGCAGTAGTGCAAATGTGACTGCAGCAACTACTCGGATTTCATTGGGAGTGAGAAGTTTTCCAGGTTTTTTCCTGGAGCACACAGGTAAAAGTAGTTCGGAGACACAGCCACAGAGCTTATCATTTCCAATAAGGGAAATGGCAGTTGCATTTGCAAAGATCCCTTCTTTTGATACTTCACCATCAAGTTCATTGAAAGAAAGATTGTGATGTCTGAGAGATACAAGCTTGGTGAGAAATTCAGGAATCTGGCTGGTTAAACATTCCACTATACAACTATGACAGAATTTGTTGCTTATGCAAACGAAATCAAAGCAAACATTAATCTTTTCAATATCTTGAATTTTCAACTGGTTGAATTTAAAGTAACACTAATAAGTGTGAAAAAGCACATATATTCTACTTTCTACAGTTCATACAACACACAATTTCTGCAGAAAAAACAAAACAAGAATAATTTAGTTTTGTTATAACAGCTTTCTTTCCCTGTAATTTCCTCTCCAGTTACACAATTATTGTTAAGAGTTCAACAAACATTCTTATAATAACAAGAGAATACTAAAAACTTCTAGTGTTGTATTTTTAGTGTTTTCTTCCATTACAGGGATTCTCATAAAAATGAAGAGTTAACAAAATTTCCAGGGTAGTATTCTTACTTTATTTTTTGTTCTTCTCTGTTACTTGCATTGCATTTGTCTCTCTCCCACTGCGCGAAGCTGATGAACTGGATTTACTGGTTCAATTTAGTCATAATTCAATCCCGGAGCATTACTGAGTCGACTCAGTGATGCTTGTCGATTCGACAGTATTCAATAGTGGCTCCTCTGTCTGGCAAACTATCTGGTTGATCTTTAGTGTATTTACTAACAACAAGTAATGACTTGAAAACAACATCGAAACCCTATTTTCGATTTCGATTTCGGCTTCTTTCTTCCTGTTATCCATTTCCTTCTTCTTCTTCTTCTTCTTCTCTGTCGCTTTTTAGGGTTTATTCGAATATCAAGCTATTTGCTGACTTGTTAGAGCACGTCACGCCAAATGGCTGATGTGTCTGGACACGTAAACGTGCAATGGATGATGTGTCTAGTAATGTCAGCCAGCCTCGTTAACTTTGTCATACATGTCATCACGTAAGCTGACTTGTCTCTTCATGCGAGGAACTCTTCGCTGAGATGTCCCAGCTCGTCAACCAGACTTGATGACGTGCCCATACACGTCAACACTCATACCCTCTATTGGACTTTCTTGTACACACCAGCAACTGTAGGCTGACGTACCCACGCACGTCATCAATTTTGACTTTCGTTATTGTTGGTGAATTTTTTTTTTTTTTAAAATGGAGGCTCTGGTCTGGTAGCTGTGCTTTGGCGATCTAATGGCGGCGGCGGCGACGATCGAACTATCAAAATTCGCTGATACGTGGCAGATTGGCAGGGGATTCCAAGGGAGAGGATGAGAAGACGAAGAAGAAGATTGTCATAGCTGACTCTGCAAATCGTAAAACAACTAAAGTTGAAGTAAGAAACTGTTTGATAAAATGCCTAGTAGAGAAGACAAAGTTGAAGCTCAGAGGAGCTCCATTAATGGCGTGAAAAACAGAGTCTTAAAATTTGTAGTTAATGAATCAAACGATAGTATTAAGAAATAATGTGTTCCTTGCTCAAATATGAACACAAATTTAAGACTGTTTTGAACATATATAAGAGATCATCTTAGTCTTCTTCTACTCCTATTACTAAATTTAAGAAACGAGCGTCTGATTGCATACAGATTTTTCAGGACATCTTTCATAGCCATCCGCTCTCTTGGAAATGTTGTGGAACTAGCAAGTCCGATTCTCATCACTGAAACCAGGTATTCTTCTATTTCAAGACTTTGAATGCTGACATTTGGGTCATTGTATGTGATTACTGCTCTCTCTTCTATGTGATCCGGACTTATTTCTCTATCATTTACTTCTTCGCTGAAGAGCATCGATGGGTCGATGATATCCATAACATGGTCAGGTAAAGCCATCAAGACAAAATTGTATATGTTCAGGTCATCTTTAAATTCATTATCAGTAGGTCTTTTTCCTGTAAACATCTCCAGGAGTAATATACCGTAGCTGTATATGTCTCCATGGATGGAAACCTGACCACCCATATACTCTGCAATTAGAAAAAAGTTGGATTTTAGTCACAGACACTTGGAGGATATTAGCATTTGAACTTCTGAAATAGTGATCATACTCGTGTGTGCTTGATTTAGTTTATAGAAATGGTAATCATGAAATAAAATGTGATTCATCAGGTTGAAAATAGTACCTGGAGGGATGTATCCGATGGAACCCTTCAATCCAACTGAGATGGGTTGGTTTTTAGATGGACTATTTGATGCTTCAAAGAGGAACCTTGCCAAGCCGAAATCCCCAACCTGGGCTGTCATGTTTTCGTCAAGGAGTACATTGCTTGGCTTTAAATCACAGTGAATAATGGGAGTTTCACAATCGTGATGGAGATAATACAATGCAGAAGCAACATCAATTGCTATATTTAGTCTCCGGATGAGGCTCAATTTCTTGTTTCTGCGTTGTTCCTCATCACCCGGATGTAGCCACTGGTCCAGACTTCCATTGGACATGAACTCAAACACTAGAGCTTTAAAGTCATTCCCTTCGTGATCAATACTTGAGCAAGCAGTTATGATCCTGAGGATGTTACGATGTCTTATACTTCTCAAAGCATTGCATTCATCAACGAAACTCCTTGAAGCTCCTTGCTGTTGAAGATTTAGCAACTTAATTGCAACTATTGTTCTGTCACTTGGAAGAGTAGCTTTGTATACATGACCAAAACTTCCTGAACCAATCAAATTTTCTTCAGAAAAGTTATTAGTAGATTTTGAGACATCCCAGTAAGATAGGTGTAGTTGACCGTCACTTGAGGACGATGCAGTGTAATGTCTCCTAGAGTTCATTACCACAAGATAAATACCAGAAGAACACAACAGCAGAAGTGCAAGTGTGACTGCAGCAATTACTCGAATTACATTGGGAGTGAGAAGTTTTCCAGGTTTTTTCCTGGAGCACACAGGTAAAAGTAGTTCTGGGACACCACCACAGAGCTTGTCATTTCCAATGACTGAAATGACAGTTGCATTTGCAAATATCCCTTCTTTTGATACTTCACCATCAAGTCCATTGAAAGAAAGATTGAGAAGTCTTAGGGATACAAGCTTGCTGAGAACCTCGGGAATCTGACCAGTTAAGTTATTGCTCGAAAGATCTAATCCTTCCAAGCCTCTTAGACTTTGCAAAGATTGAGGAATTTTCCCTTCAAATGTGTTGCTCCCCAGACGCAGATATACCAAACTTGTACAACTAGCCAGGCTGCTTGGGATTTCACCTGACAATTTGTTTCCAGACAAATCCAATTCCGCAAGATTTTTCAATTTACCCACTTCAACTGGTAGTGAACCTGTCAAAAAATTATGAGCCATGGACAAAGAAACTGAAAGGGAAGAAAGACCGAACACTTGTTTAGGTATGGTGCCATTGAGATTATTTCTTGACAAGTTCAGTGTCTGCAATTTTTGACAGTCTCCGAGACTCAGAGGTATGCTTCCCTCAACTTTATTCTCCTGCATAGAAAGCATTGTTAATGCAGTTAAGTTGCCAAAGGAGGATGGAAATGACCCAGAAAACTTGTTAGTATTCAAGTACAATTCCTCCAATTTATGCAGCCTCCCAATAACATCAGGAATACTACCGCTTAAATTGTTTTCTTCCAATCCTAGAAGGGTCAAATTAACAAGGTTCCCGATCCCAATGGGGATGTTTCCATGAATCAGATTCGATCCCAGTGAAAGAACTTGCAACTGTGTTGAAAGATTGGCTATGGAGCTAGGCAATTCTCCCCCAAAACCATTATTGGCCAGACCCAACACTTTAAGACTAGAACAATTAGCCAAGAAAGTGAGAAAATTCAGGCCATCAATATCGCTTCTTCCAAGTCTATTATCATCAAAATTAAGTCTATTCAGACCTTGCAATCTTCCCAAGTCTCCAGGAATGCTACCGGTGAGACCATTTATAGCAAAATCAAGTATCTGAAGTTTGGAGGCATTTGACAATGATGCAGGAATTTTTCCTGTAAAACTGTTAATGCCACCGGCAAATATTTCTAGATTCGGAAGAGTAAGGCCAACATCCGATGGCAGTTGTCCGTGCAGTTGGTTTTGAGTCACAGAGAAGTAGTAAATAGATGAGATATTATATATGGAAGAAGGAATCATACCAGACAGGTTGTTCCAATAAAGTTGAAAAAATCCCAAGCCTGATAGCTTTCCAAGTTCATTAGGTATGCTTCCGTGTAAGTTATTCATCGTAAGTGACAGAGTTTTCAGAGAAGAAAAGTTCCCTATCCAAGCTGGGATAATTCCTGTAAGGTGATTACCTCCAAGGCGTAGGAATTCCAGTTGCAGCAATGAACTAAGACAGTCTGGAATCCGCCCAACAAGCTCGTTATAACGAACATCCAATGCTTTAAGTCCTGTACAGTGAGTTAGATTCATTGGAATTTCCCCACCAAAGTAATTGTGACTCAGATTGAGATCCTGCAAGCCCTGTATACGGCCTATTTCTTCAGGAATTTGGCCACGGAAATTGTTGTGTCGCAGGTTGAATCCGGTGAGAGAGGTAAGGTTTCCAAGTGAAGGTGGTATGGAACCAACCAACTTTTGTGATTCCAGGTTAAGGATTGTGACTCTTCCATCAACTGGACTGCATTCAACACCAATCCAGTTGCAGAAACTGGTAGAATCATTCCAGGAGCTCATGATTTGCAGAGGATCCTGAGTTATTCGACTCTTGAAGTCTAGTAAAGCGAGTCTATCAGACTCAATTGTTGCAGAATCCAAACTTGAAGTCCCCCATAAAAGTTGTAGTACATGAAGGAAACATAACAAAAACTTTCCAGAGTTCACATAATAATGATACTCCATTGTTTAGGAAATGCAGAGTGTTTGCAGGACCAAATCTACTTCCAGTTTTAGCAATATCGAGGTTTGAATTGAAGTAAGACAAATTACAAATATAAATCAATTGGAAATAATTTAATTTTTGTGAGGGACCATAATTAACTCGATTGAACTTATCAACCACTTAGATGTCTTGTTATTCTGATACTGTTTGCAAAGATGGAGATAGGATTTTTTTATTGTAATTTTTTAATATATGAGGAACAGAGAAGTTAATGGCACAAACAAAGGTGGTGGGGATCGGTTAGAAGGTGCAAATCTTAAAAGTACTTTTGAGAAAAGCATTTTTTTGGAGAAGTTACTTCAAATTTTCAAGCACTCTGAATTTGTTTTATCTTGGCCAAATTATGGTATTGTTTATTTTGAGTTTAATTAAAAATAAAATTGTTACAACATTTTACACTGTTACAAGCACTTTTGATGATACTAAAAGCATTTCCAAACACTCTTAGATCAACCAGACTTTATCAAAGCATGAAATGTTATGATGTAAATGTAATTGACTTGTCTGAGTGAGTATCTGTGAGTCTGTGAATTAAAAATTCCAATGTGAATATAGATGTGAATTTCAATTAAAAATTCCACAATACTGTGAGTCTGTGAGTATAGATGTGAATTGACTTGCTCGTGCAAATGTGTCAATTGATCGACCAAATAATTAAAGTTTCTTTGTAGTTTAATGAGTTTTCAACATGTGAAAAGTCAAAAGTACAACAATCCTGAAACAAAACAAAAATGTTTTACTATTGTTTTAACTTTTAAGAACTTTCCCTGAAATTTCCTCTGCATTTACAAAATTGTCCATGTAGAAATTATGCTTACTGATCAAACAAGTTGGTGAAATTTCTTGCAATATAGCAGAGAATACTGAAATTTCATAGATTCTCAGAACAATGGAGAGTACCAAAACTTCCAGGTTAGAATTCTTAGTTTTCTTATTATATGTTCTTCTCTGTTACTTGCAGTCTCTCTCTCACTGCGCGAAGCTTGGAAGTGAAACGGATAAAGTAGCTTTACTGGCTTTCAAGAACCAGGTAGCTGATGATCCCTTTGGAGCCTTGAGTGCCTGGAATGATTCCCTGGATTTTTGCCAGTGGCATGGTGTTACTTGTGGCGCAAGACATCGAAGAGTTACTGCTCTACAACTCAACAACCAGAGTTTGACAGGTTCCATCTCTCCTTATATAGGAAACCTGACATTCCTCAGAAGTATCAATCTTCAATCCAACAATTTCTATGGTAAGATCCCGTTAGAAATTGGCAACTTGTTTCGATTACAATACCTCATATTCAGTCTGAATATGTTGCAGGGCGAGATTCCTGTCAATCTCACTCGTTGTTCGGAACTCAGTTTTCTGGACTTGGTCATGAACAAGCTTGAAGGGAGAATTCCTGATGAGCTAGGCACTCTATCCAAGTTAGTTGGACTTGGACTTGCCATTAACAATCTAACTGGACCTATCCCTCAGTCACTTTCGAACCTCTCGCTTGTAGAGAAGTTTTCTCTGTCAGAGAACAGCCTCAGCGGCAACATCCCCGTTGAGCTTGGCCGGCTCCAGAGGCTGAAGATGTTCCAAATCTCTTCAAACAACTTCTTAACAGGTCCGATTCCCATCCAACTTTTCAATATTTCTTCAATGGAATATTTTGCTGTGGCCGGAAACCAACTTATTGGAGAAATCCCACCTTACATTGGATTTACGCTTCCCAATATCCGCATACTTCTCTTAGGAGGTAATAGGTTTACTGGGCCAATACCTCATTCAATATCTAATGCAAGTAAATCAGAATATCTAGATTTTGCCTTGAACTTTTTTACTGGGTCGATACCAGTAAATTTGGGAAACTTGAAAAATCTGAATAAGCTCAATTTTGGTGTAAATAACCTCGGAACTGGGAAAGCTGATGACCTTAGCTTTCTCAACTCTTTAGTGAACTGCACCTACTTAGAAGTACTTGCCTTTGGAAATAACAGTCTAAGTGGGATGTTGCCCACTTCTGTTGCTAATTTATCTACCCGTCTTTACTCTTTATATATGGGAGCTAACCGGATATCGGGTAGCATCCCAACAGCTATAGGAAACCTCAGAAGTTTGATTCTACTAGGAATTGAGAAGAATTTTCTCACAGGAAGGGTTCCGATTTCTGTTGGATATCTCTCAAACCTACAAGAATTGTCCTTATTTGGAAACAGTCTTTCCGGTGAAATTCCTGAATCCATTGGAAATTTAACATTCTTGACAGAACTTATTTTATATGAAAATGCTTTACAAGGAAGCATACCTTCAAATTTAGGAAACTGCCAGCATTTACAGAATTTAGATCTCTCAGCAAATCACCTTTCTGGGACCATACCTGTTCAGGTTATTGGTCTGCCTTCCTTATCAGGATGGTTGGACTTGTCTCGCAATCGTTTATATGGCCCCATACCTCTGGAAGTTGGTAACCTGAAAAGCATCCGGCTATTGTACTTATCAGAGAACAGATTATCTGGTGAAATTCCAAGCTCACTTGCAAATTGCATTGGCCTGGAGGGCCTAGCTTTGGATGGTAATTCCTTTCAAGGACCCATCCCTTCACCTTTGAGTTCTTTGAAAGGTCTCGAAGACCTTGATCTTTCACGTAACAACTTTTCTGGGAAAATCCCAAATTTTCTGCACACATTTCCTTTCTTACAAAGATTAAACCTGTCCTTCAACAATTTTGAGGGTGAGGTACCAAAAGAAGGCCGGATCTTCAGAAATGCAAGTGCAATTTCATTAATAGGAAATGATAGGCTTTGTGGTGGTATTCCAGAATTGCATTTACATAGTTGCACTTCCAGGGGCTCCAGGAAATTATGGCACCAACTCACTTTCAAAATAGTAATTCTAACAGTCCCGTCGGCTGCTTGCTTGCTTACACTATGTTGCCTAGTAATTCTGTTTAGGAGGAGAAAAGGAAGCAGAAAAGCTTTGGTTGAAAATCCTGTGGTGGAGGATAAGTTCTTGAAGATTTCCTATTCAGAGCTCCTAAAAGCAACAGAAGGGTTCTCTTCTGCCAATTTGATAGGCATTGGAGGCTACGGTTTAGTGTATAAAGGAAGTCTTGGCCTGGAAGAAACAACTGTTGCAGTGAAGGTGCTAGATATTCAACAAAGGGGAGCTTCGAAAAGCTTCGTAGCTGAATGTGAAGCCTTGAGGTGCATCAGGCATCGGAATCTTGTAAAATTGGTCACTTCTTGCTCAAGTGTTGATATGAAAGGTAACGAATTCAAGGCTTTAGTTTATGAGTTCATGCCTAATGGAAGTCTAGAGAACTGGTTACATCGAAAAGAAGATGAACAACAACAACATCAGAGGCCAAATTTGACTATAATGCAAAGGCTGAGCATAGCAATTGATGTAGCTAATGCATTGGAATATCTCCATCACCACTGCCATACGTGCATTGTCCATTGCGATATGAAGCCAAGCAATGTCCTTCTCGATGATGATATGGTTGCCCATGTAAGCGATTTTGGGTTAGCAAGACTCCTTCAAGTTCATGATAACTCTCAAGATCAAACCAGCTCAAGTGGGTTAAAGGGCTCCATCGGCTATATTGCTCCAGGTAACTAACATCAACCGAATTTATTATACAGTTCAATTTAATTTAGTATTTTCAATCAAGGAGTCTGTTTTTTTGTTCTATCATATATACTAATGGAAAACGCTTAAAAGCGCACAGAGTATGCAGTGACAGGTGAGGTTTCAACCTCCGGAGATGTGTACAGCTTTGGAATCGTGTTGCTCGAAATGTTCACAGGAAGAAGACCAATTGATGACATGTTCAGTGAAGGCCTCAGCCTTCACAACTTTGCAAAGGCAGCTATTCCGGATCAAGTGATCGAAATAGTTGAACCAACGATTCTTGAAGAAGCACTTCAAGTTCAAGATTGCAGTTTCAATCATCAGAAACTGAAACCAACCTGGAAGAGCCAAATTCATGAAATCCTGGTCTCAATTCTGAGAGTTGGAGTGTTGTCCTCAGAAGAATCACCGAGAGACAGAATTCAGATCAAAGAGGTCATCAAAGAATTGCAAGACATCCGAAAAATTATTCTTGCAATGGGATTATAGATCAAATTATATATTCACAAAAGACATATATGCATGCTTTTCTGGTGTATTAAAAACGTGAGCATCAAAATTAAGTGAAAGTGCTTCCAGGCTTCCACTAGGAATCACTTTTTCTTTTTTTTTTTTGTTTTTTTTTGTTTTTTTTTTTTTTTTGCTTTTTTTTTTTTTGTAAATGAAGTTTAATAAAGAATGCCACGTTTGACTTAAAAAGTTGGTGATGACTGATGACTTATTATTATTAATATTGTGATGTGTCTGGTTGGTAACTATGCTATTTAATTTGTTTCCCCTAGTTTGTAGCACAACACTCTCAGCAGTAATCAACTTGGCCACTTTTTCATATATATATATATAATTGATAGTATACGATAAACGAATCAGGTTTAACGAAATCTGTCGAGATCAACCATTATAGGAATGCTCTAGAATTTTGGAGGGACCAATTAGAAAAACAATCCACCAGAATTGAAGTCTTGGAAATGAAAACGATTCAGTTTTCACAAGTGGTGGTGGACATGAAATGTCACAAAGTGTGAGACAGATTATTTTGAACATACATATATACAAGTCTTAAAATATAATCTGACAGCTTGTAGAGTTGATTCTCACCTGAGTCTTCTTCTATTCCTATTACTAGATCTAAGAAAAGAGTCTCTGATTGCATATAGATTTTTCAGGATATCTTTCATAGGCATCCTCTCTCTTGGAGATGTTGTGGAACAAGCGAGTCCGATTCTCATCACTGAAACCAGGTGTTCTTCTATTTCACGACTTTGTATACCGCCTTGGGGATCATTTTCTTCTTCGAAGAGCATTGATGGGTCGATAATATCCATAACATGGTTAGGTAAAGTCATCAAGACAAAATTGTATATGCTCAGATCATCTTCAAACTTTCTATCGGTAGGTCTTTTTCCTGTAAACATCTCCAGCAGTAATACACCATAGCTGTATATATCTCCAAGTATGGAAACCTGACCACTCATATACTCTGAAATTCGAAAATTTGGATTTTAGACACAGAAACATGCATGCTTCATACAATTTAACATATTTTTAAAGAGGATATTAGTATTTGAACTTCTGTGTTGAACTATGTGAAACTTTTCCAAATACTCTCTAGCTTATGGATGGTATGATTTTGGTTTAGTTTATGTTAGTTTAGTTTAATTTGAATTAGTTGTACTATAAAGTTTACTTTTAGATTGTTTAAAACATGTTAGATTTACTTTTAGATTTCTCAGATGTTGTTGGCAGCTGTGCCAGCTTCTTTTGTCTGTAGATCAGGTCTGGCAGTGCCAGTTTCTTGTTCACACTCATCCATTGGATGGCAATGATGGTGAGATCAAATGGTTGCAATTGTCCCTGTATTTTGTATTTAAACCCCCCTTCTGTCATTGTAAAATGCAATGAGAAGAGATGGAGATGGATGTATGGTTAATGGTTTGTAATGGTTCAATGGTTAATGGAAAGTTATTTTCATGGAAAATATTGAGTGGAAGTATGGTTTGTATGTTATTGATGGTTGTTTATGTTTATGGTATGTTTGTGTTTATGGTCTGATCATCTCAAACAGAGGTATCGGAATATTGTTTTTATAGTTGGTTTCACGTGTATGAAAGTAGGCAAGTTTAGCTTTTTCTTCTAGTTTCATATGTATGAAACTAGTTATGTTGGATCAGATGTCACCGATGGCCTAAAAATGTAACATTCTGAAATAGTGACCAGACTCATGTGTGCTTGAATTATTAGTTAAAGAAATGGTAATCATGAACTAAAGTGTGATTAATCAGGTTGAAAACAGTACCTGGAGGGATGTATCCGATGGAACCTTTCAATCCAACTGAGATGGGTTGGTTTTTAGATGGACTATTTGATGCTTCAAAGAGGAACCTTGCCAATCCGAAGTCCCCAACATGGGCTGTCATATCATCATCAAGGAGTACATTGCTTGGCTTTAAATCACAGTGAATAATGGGAGTTTCACAATCGTGATGGAGATAATACAATGCAGAAGCAACATCAATTGCTATATTCAGTCTCTGCATGAGGCTTAGTTTCTTGTTTCTGTGTTGCTCTGCATCACTTGAATGTAGCCACTGGTCCAGTCTTCCATTGGACATGTACTCAAACACTAGAGCTTTAAAGTCATTCCCTTGATGATCAATACTTGAGCAAGCAGTTATGATTTTGAGGATATTCCGATGTCTTATATTTCTCAAAGCATTGCATTCGTCAATGAAACTCCTTGAAGCTCCTTGCTGGTGAAGATTTAGCAACTTAATTGCAACCATTGTTCTGTCTCTTGGAAGAACAGCTTTATATATAGAACCAAAACTTCCTGAACCAATCAAATTTTCGTCAGAGAAATTATTAGTAGATTTTGAGATGTCCGAGTAAGACATGCCTGGTTGACCGTCATCAGAAGACAATGCAGTGGAATGTCTTCTAAATTTCTTTACTATAAGATAAATACTAAAAGAACACAACAGCAGAAGTGCAAATGTGACTGCAGCAACTACTCGGATTACATTGGGAGTGAGAAGTTTTCCAGGTTTTTTCCTGGAGCACACAGGTAAAAGTAGTTCTGGGACACCGCCACAGAGCTTATCATTTCCAATGAGGGAAATGGCACTGGCGTTTGCAAATATCCCTTCTCTTGATACTTCACCATCAAGTTCATTGAAAGAAAGATCGAGATGTCTAAGAGATACAAGCTTGCTGAGAAATTCGGGAATCTGGCTAGTTAAGTTATTGCTCGAAAGATCTAATCCTTCCAAGCCTCTTAGACTTTGCAAAGATTGAGGAATTTTCCCTTCAAATGTGTTGCTCCCCAGACTCAGATATACCAAACTCGTACAACTAGCCAGGCTGCTTGGGATTTCACCTGACAAATTGTTTCTAGACAAATCCAATTCATTGAGATTATGCAAGTTACCCACTTCAACTGGTAGTGAACCTGTCAACAAATTATGAGCCATGGACAAATAAACTGAAAGGGAAGAAAGACCGAACACTTGTTTGGGTATCGTCCCATTGAGATTATTTCTAGATAAGTTCAGTATCTGCAATTTTTGGCAATTTCCAAGACTCGGTGGTATGCTTCCCTCAAATTTATTCTCCTCCATAAAAAGCTTAGTTAATGAAGTTAAGTTACCAAAGGAGGATGGTATTGACCCAGAAAAGTTATTATAATTCAAGTACAATCCTCCTAATTTATGGAGCCTTCCAATAACAGCAGGAACACTACCACTTAAATAGTTTTCTTCCAATTCAAGAAGGGTCAAGTTAACAAGGTTCCCTATCACATCAGGGATGTTTCCGTGAATCAAATTCGACCCCAGTGTGAGAATTTCCAACTGGGTTGAAAGATTGGCTATGGAGCTGGGTAATTGTCCCCCAAAACCATTACCTTCAAGACCCAACACTTGAAGACTTGTACAATTAGCCAAGAAAGTGAGAAAATTCAGGTCATCAATATCCCCTCTCCCAAGTCTATTATCATCAAAATTAAATCTAACCAGACCTTGCAATCTTCCAAAGTCTCCAGGAATGCTACCGGTGAGACCATTCTCAGCAAAATCAACTATCTGAAGTTTGGAGGCATTTGCCAATGATATAGGAATTCTTCCTGTAAGATTGTTAACTCCACCAGCAAATATTTCTAGATTAGGAAGAGTAAGGCCAACAACCAAGGGCAGCTGTCCGTGCAGTTGGTTTTAGGTCACAGTGAAGTAGTAAATAGATGAGATATTATAGATGGAAGAAGGGATCATACCAGACAAGTAATTCCCATAAAGTTTAAAATATTCCAAGCCTGATAGCTGACCGAGTTCATTAGGTATGTTTCCCCATAAGTTATTAATGAAAAGTGACAGAATTTCAAGAGATGAAAAGTTCCCTATCCAAGCTGGGATACTTCCTGTAAGGTTATTAGTTCCAAGACCTAGGAATTCCAGTTGCAGCAATGAACTAAGACTGTCTGGAATCTGCCCACCGAACTCGTTGTAACGAACATCCAATACTTTAAGTCTTGTACAGTGAGTTAAATTCGTTGGAATTTTCCCACCAAAGTAATTCTCCCTCAGATTGAGATCCTGCAGTCCCTGTAAACGGCCTATTTCTTGAGGAACTTGGCCACGGAAATTGTTGTTTCGCAGGTTGATTCTGGTGAGAGATGTAAGGTTTCCAATTGAAGGTGGTATGGAACCATCCAACCTCTGTGATTCCAGGTTCAAGATTGTGACTCTTCCATCAACTGGACTGCATTCAACACCAATCCAGTTGCAGAAATTGGTAGAATCGTTCCATGAGCTCATGATTTGCAGAGGATCCTGAGTTATTCCATGCTTGAAGTCAAGTAAAGCCAGTCTATCAGACTCAATTGTTGCAGATTCCAAACCTGAAGTCGCCCACAAAAGATGCAGTAACTGAAAGAAACATAACAAAAACTTTCCAGAGTTCACATAATAATGATGCTCCATTGCTTAGGAAATGCAGAGTGTTTGCAGTACCAAATCTACTGGCAAGATTTTAAGTATGACAAATAAAAATCAGTTGTGAAAAACCATTTGTTTGTGTTATCATAATCAACTGAATTGTACTTGTCAAGGTAGCCTGACTTCGAAGGCTTTATAATTATGGGGTTGGGCCAGGCCCTTGAAAAATTATGATGAAATCAACCTCTCCGATTGAGATCAATCAATCTGATTGACGTATGGTTTGCTGCCAAAAGAATTAAATATTCCACCAAACAACTATCAACTAAGACATAATTTATTGAATCAAACCAAAGATTAACAGGTTCTTTGCAATTTCTTGAATTTTAAACAGGTTGAATTTCAAGTAACAATAGACCAAACTAATCAGTGTGAACAGCACATATATTCTACAGTTTATAAACAAAATGTATGCAGAAGAAACAAAATAAGATTAACTTAGTATTGTTTTAAGAGCTCTCCCTGTAATTGTGGTTACATAATTTTCCATGTAGAAATTATTGTTGCTGATCAAACAAGTTGTTTTAGACTGGAGATTGAGTTCAACAATGATTCTTATAATAACAATAGAATACTAAAACTTCTAGTGTTGTATTTTTAGTGTTTTCTTCCATTTCAGGGATTCTCATAACAATGAAGAGTAACAAAACAAAATTTCCAGGGTAGTATTCTTACTTTATTTTTTGTTCTTCTCTGTTACTTGCATTGCATTTGTCTCTCTCCCACTGTGCGAAGCTTGCGAGTGAAACTGATGAACTGGCTTTCAAAATTCTGGTTCAATTTAGTCATAATTCAATCCCGGAGCATTACAAAGTCGATTCGACTCAGTGATGCTCCGGGACTGAATTGTCAATTCGACAGTATTCAATAGGGCCTCATCTGTCTGGCAAACTATCTGGTTGATCTTTTGTGTATTTACTAACAAGAAGTAACGACTTGAACACTATATCGAAACCACGAGCCACAATTGTCGTCAGCCATGAACCATCGTATTTCGATTTCGGCTTCTTTCTTCCTGTTATCCATTTTCTTCTTCTTCTTCTTCTTTGTATACCGGCTTGGGGATCATTGTCTGTCATCAATTTCATCTTAGAAGAGCATTGATGGGTCGATAATATCCATAGCATGTTAGGTAAAGCCATCAAGACAAAATTGTATATGCTTAGATGATCTTCAAACTTGCTATCAATAGGTCTTTTTCCTGTAAACATCTCCAGCTGTAATACACCATAGCTGTATATATCTCCAAGTATGGAAACCTGACCACCCATATACTTTGAAATTTGAAAATTTGGATTTTAGACACAGAAACAAGCATGCTTCATACAATTTAACATATTTTTAAAGAGGATATTAGTATTTGAACTTCTGAAATAGTGACCAGACTCATGTGAGCTTGAGTTATTAGTTAAAGAAATGGTAATCATGAACTAAAATGTGATTAATCAGGTTGAAAATAGTACCTGGAGGGATGTATCCGATGGAACCCTTCAATCCAACTGAGATGGGTTAGTTTTTAGATGGACTATTTGATGCTTCAAAGAGGAACCTTGCCAATCTGAAGTCCCCAACATGGGCTGTCATATCATCATCAAGGAGTACATTGCTCAGCTTTAAATCACAGTGAATAATGTGAGTTTCACAATCATGATGGAGATAATACAATGCAGAAGCAACATCAATTGCTATATTCAGTCTCTGCGTGAGGCTTAGTTTCTTGTTTCTATGTTGCTCCTCATCACTTGAATGTAGACACTGGTCCAGACTTCCATTGGACACGAACTCAAACACTAGAGCTTTAAAGTCATTCCCTTGATGATCAATACTTGAGCAAGCAGTTATGATCTTGAGGATATTCCGATGTCTTATATTTCTCAAAGCATTGCATACGTCAATGAAACTCCTTGCTGGTGAAGATTTAGCAACTTAATTGCAACCATTGTTCGTCAGAGAAATTATTAGTAGATTTTGAGATGTCCGAGTAAGACAGGCCTGGTTGACCCACATTAGAGGACAATGCAGTGGAATGTCTTCTAGATTTCTTTACTATAAGATAAATACTAAAAGAACACAACAGCAGAAGTGCAAATGTGACTGCAGCAACTACTCGGATTACATTGGGAGTGAGAAGTTTTCCAGGTTTTTTCCTGGAGCACACAGGTAAAAGTAGTTCAGAAACACCGCCACAGAGCTTATCATTTCCAATGAGGGAAATGGCAGTTGCATTTGCAAGGATCCCTTCTTTTGATACTTCACCATCAAGTTCATTGAAAGAAAGATTGGGATTCCTGAGAGATATTGGTGAGAAATTCAGGAATCTGGCTGGTTAAACATTCCACCATACAACTATGACAGAATTTGTTGCTTATGCAAACGAAATCAAAGCAAACATTAATCTTTTCAATATCTTGAATTTTCAACTGGTTGAATTTAAAGTAACACTAATAAGTGTGAAAAAGCACATATATTCTACTTTCTACAGTTTATACAACACACAATTTCTGCAGAAAAAACAAAACAAGAATAATTTAGTTTTGTTATAACAGCTTTCTTTCCCTGTAATTTCCTCTCCAGTTACACAATTATTGTTAAGAGTTCAACAAACATTCTTATAATAACAAGAGAATACTAAAAACTTCTAGTGTTGTATTTTTAGTGTTTTCTTCCATTACAGGGATTCTCATAAAAATGAAGAGTTAACAAAATTTCCAGGGTAGTATTCTTACTTTATTTTTTGTTCTTCTCTGTTACTTGCATTGCATTTGTCTCTCTCCCACTGCGCGAAGCTGATGAACTGGATTTACTGGTTCAATTTAGTCATAATTCAATCCCGGAGCATTACTGAGTCGACTCAGTGATGCTTGTCGATTCGACAGTATTCAATAGTGGCTCCTCTGTCTGGCAAACTATCTGGTTGATCTTTAGTGTATTTACTAACAACAAGTAATGACTTGAAAACAACATCGAAACCCTATTTTCGATTTCGATTTCGGCTTCTTTCTTCCTGTTATCCATTTCCTTCTTCCTCTTCTTCTTCTCTGTCGCTTTTTAGGGTTTATTCGAATATCAAGCTATTTGCTGACTTGTTAGAGCACGTCACGCCAAATGGCTGATGTGTCTGGACACGTAAACGTGCAATGGATGATGTGTCTAGTAATGTCAGCCAGCCTCGTTAACTTTGTCATACATGTCATCACGTAAGCTGACTTGTCTCTTTATGCGAGGAACTCTTTGCTGAGATGTCCCAGCTCGTCAACCAGACTTGATGACGTGCCCATACACGTCAACACTTATACCCTCTATTGGACTTTCTTGTACACACCAGCAACTGTAGGCTGACGTACCCACGCACGTCATCGATTTTGACTTTCGTTTTTGTTGGTGAAATTTTTTTTTAAAAAAAATGGAGGCTCTGGTCTGGTAGCTGTGCTTTGGCGATCTAATGGCGGCGGCGGCGGCGATCGAACTATCAAAATTCGCTGATACGTGGCAGATTGGCAGGGGATTCCAAGGGAGAGGATGAGAAGACGAAGAAGAAGATTGTCATAGCTGACTCTGCAAATCGTAAAACAACTAAAGTTGAAGTAAGAAACTGTTTGATAAAATGCCTAGTAGAGAAGACAAAGTTGAAGCTTAGAGGAGCTCCATTAATGGCGTGAAAAACAGAGTCTTAAAATTTGTAGTTAATGAATCAAACGATAGTATTAAGAAATAATGTGTTCCTTGCTCAAATACGAACACAAATTTAAGACTGTTTTGAACATATATAAGAGATCATCTTAGTCTTCTTCTACTCCTATTACTAAATGTAAGAAACGAGCGTCTGATTGCATACAGATTTTTCAGGACATCTTTCATGGCCATCCGCTCTCTTGGAAATGTTGTGGAACAAGCAAGTCCGATTCTCATCACTGAAACCAGGTATTCTTCTATTTCAAGACTTTGAATGCTAACATTTGGGTCATTGTATGTGATTACTGCTCTCTCTTCTATGTGATCCGGACTTATTTCTCTATCATTTACTTCTTCGCTGAAGAGCATTGATGGGTCGATGATATCCATAACATGGTCAGGTAAAGCCATCAAGACAAAATTGTATATGTTCAGGTCATCTTTAAATTCATTATCAGTAGGTCTTTTTCCTGTAAACATCTCCAGGAGTAATATACCGTAGCTGTATATGTCTCCATGGATGGAAATCTGATCACCCATATACTCTGCAATTAGAAAAAAGTTGGATTTTAGTCACAGAAACTTGGAGGATATTAGCATTTGAACTTCTGAAATAGTGATCATACTCGTGTGTGCTTGATTTAGTTTATAGAAATGGTAATCATGAAATAAAATGTGATTCATCAGGTTGAAAATAGTACCTGGAGGGATGTATCCGATGGAACCCTTCAATCCAACTGAGATGGGTTGGTTTTTAGATGGACTATTTGATGCTTCAAAGAGGAACCTTGCCAAGCCGAAATCCCCAACCTGGGCTGTCATGTTTTCGTCAAGGAGTACATTGCTTGGCTTTAAATCACAGTGAATAATGGGAGTTTCACAATCGTGATGGAGATAATACAATGCAGAAGCAACATCAATTGCTATATTTAGTCTCCGGATGAGGCTCAATTTCTTGTTTCTGCGTTGTTCCTCATCACCCGGATGTAGCCACTGGTCCAGACTTCCATTGGACATGAACTCAAACACTAGAGCTTTAAAGTCATTCCCTTCGTGATCAATACTTGAGCAAGCAGTTATGATCCTGAGGATGTTACGATGTCTTATACTTCTCAAAGCATTGCATTCATCAACGAAACTCCTTGAAGCTCCTTGCTGTTGAAGATTTAGCAACTTAATTGCAACTATTGTTCTGTCACTTGGAAGAGTAGCTTTGTATACATGACCAAAACTTCCTGAACCAATCAAATTTTCTTCAGAAAAGTTATTAGTAGATTTTGAGACATCCCAGTAAGATAGGTGTAGTTGACCGTCACTTGAGGACGATGCAGTGTAATGTCTCCTAGAGTTCTTTACCACAAGATAAATACCAGAAGAACACAACAGCAGAAGTGCAAGTGTGACTGCAGCAATTACTCGAATTACATTGGGAGTGAGAAGTTTTCCAGGTTTTTTCCTGGAGCACACAGGTAAAAGTAGTTCTGGGACACCACCACAGAGCTTGTCATTTCCAATGACTGAAATGACAGTTGCATTTGCAAATATCCCTTCTTTTGATACTTCACCATCAAGTCCATTGAAAGAAAGATTGAGAAGTCTTAGGGATACAAGCTTGCTGAGAACCTCGGGAATCTGACCAGTTAAGTTATTGCTCGAAAGATCTAATCCTTCCAAGCCTCTTAGACTTTGCAAAGATTGAGGAATTTTCCCTTCAAATGTGTTGCTCCCCAGACGCAGATATACCAAACTTGTACAACTAGCCAGGCTGCTTGGGATTTCACCTGACAATTTGTTTCCAGACAAATCCAATTCCGCAAGATTTTTCAATTTACCCACTTCAGCTGGTAGTGAACCTGTCAAAAAATTATGAGCCATGGACAAAGAAACTGAAAGGGAAGAAAGACCGAACACTTGTTTAGGTATGGTGCCATTGAGATTATTTCTTGACAAGTTCAGTGTCTGCAATTTTTGACAGTCTCCGAGACTCAGAGGTATGCTTCCCTCAACTTTATTCTCCTGCATAGAAAGCATTGTTAATGCAGTTAAGTTGCCAAAGGAGGATGGAAATGACCCAGAAAACTTGTTAGTATTCAAGTACAATTCCTCCAATTTATGCAGCCTCCCAATAACATCAGGAATACTACCGCTTAAATTGTTTTCTTCCAATCCTAGAAGGGTCAAATTAACAAGGTTCCCGATCCCAATGGGGATGTTTCCATGAATCAGATTCGATCCCAGTGAAAGAACTTGCAACTGTGTTGAAAGATTGGCTATGGAGCTAGGCAATTCTCCCCCAAAACCATTATTGGCCAGACCCAACACTTTAAGACTAGAACAATTAGCCAAGAAAGTGAGAAAATTCAGGCCATCAATATCGCTTCTTCCAAGTCTATTATCATCAAAATTAAGTCTATTCAGACCTTGCAATCTTCCCAAGTCTCCAGGAATGCTACCGGTGAGACCATTTATAGCAAAATCAAGTATCTGAAGTTTGGAGGCATTTGACAATGATGCAGGAATTTTTCCTGTAAAACTGTTAATGCCACCGGCAAATATTTCTAGATTCGGAAGAGTAAGGCCAACATCCGATGGCAGTTGTCCGTGCAGTTGGTTTTGAGTCACAGAGAAGTAGTAAATAGATGAGATATTATATATGGAAGAAGGAATCATACCAGACAGGTTGTTCCCATAAAGTTGAAAAAATCCCAAGCCTGATAGCTTTCCAAGTTCATTAGGTATGCTTCCGTGTAAGTTATTCATCGTAAGTGACAGAGTTTTCAGAGAAGAAAAGTTCCCTATCCAAGCTGGGATAATTCCTGTAAGGTGATTACCTCCAAGGCGTAGGAATTCCAGTTGCAGCAATGAACTAAGACAGTCTGGAATCCTCCCAACAAGCTCGTTATAACGAACATCCAATGCTTTAAGTCCTGTACAGTGAGTTAGATTCATTGGAATTTCCCCACCAAAGTAATTGTGACTCAGATTGAGATCCTGCAAGCCCTGTATACGGCCTATTTCTTCAGGAATTTGGCCACGGAAATTGTTGTGTCGCAGGTTGAATCCGGTGAGAGAGGTAAGGTTTCCAAGTGAAGGTGGTATGGAACCAACCAACTTTTGTGATTCCAGGTTCAGGATTGTGACTCTTCCATCAACTGGACTGCATTCAACACCAATCCAGTTGCAGAAACTGGTAGAATCGTTCCAAGAGCTCATGATTTGCAAAGGATCCTGAGTTATTCGACTCTTGAAGTCTAGTAAAGCGAGTCTATCAGACTCAATTGTTGCAGAATCCAAACTTGAAGTCCCCCATAAAAGTTGTAGTACATGAAGGAAACATAACAAAAACTTTCCAGAGTTCACATAATAATGATACTCCATTGTTTAGGAAATGCAGAGTGTTTGCAGGACCAAATCTACTTCCAGTTTTAGCAATATCGAGGTTTGAATTGAAGTAAGACAAATTACAAATATAAATCAATTGGAAATAATTTAATTTTTGTGAGGGACCATAATTAACTCGATTGAACTTATCAACCACTTAGATGTCTTGTTATTCTGATACTGTTTGCAAAGATGGAGATAGGATTTTTTTATTGTAATTTTTTAATATATGAGGAACAGAGAAGTTAATGGCACAAACAAAGGTGGTGGGGATCGGTTAGAAGGTGCAAATCTTAAAAGTACTTTTGAGAAAAGCATTTTTTTGGAGAAGTTACTTCAAATTTTCAAGCACTCTGAATTTGTTTTATCTTGGCCAAATTATGGTATTGTTTATTTTGAGTTTAATTAAAAATAAAATTGTTACAACATTTTACACTGTTACAAGCACTTTTGATGATACTAAAAGCATTTCCAAACACTCTTAGATCAACCAGACTTTATCAAAGCATGAAATGTTATGATGTAAATGTAATTGACTTGTCTGAGTGAGTATCTGTGAGTCTGTGAATTAAAAATTCCAATGTGAATATAGATGTGAATTTCAATTAAAAATTCCACAATACTGTGAGTCTGTGAGTATAGATGTGAATTGACTTGCTCGTGCAAATGTGTCAATTGATCGACCAAATAATTAAAGTTTCTTTGTAGTTTAATGAGTTTTCAACATGTGAAAAGTCAAAAGTACAACAATCCTGAAACAAAACAAAAATGTTTTACTATTGTTTTAACTTTTAAGAACTTTCCCTGAAATTTCCTCTGCATTTACAAAATTGTCCATGTAGAAATTATGCTTACTGATCAAACAAGTTGGTGAAATTTCTTGCAATATAGCAGAGAATACTGAAATTTCATAGATTCTCAGAACAATGGAGAGTACCAAAACTTCCAGGTTAGAATTCTTAGTTTTCTTATTATATGTTCTTCTCTGTTACTTGCAGTCTCTCTCTCACTGCGCGAAGCTTGGAAGTGAAACGGATAAAGTAGCTTTACTGGCTTTCAAGAACCAGGTAGCTGATGATCCCTTTGGAGCCTTGAGTGCCTGGAATGATTCCCTGGATTTTTGCCAGTGGCATGGTGTTACTTGTGGCGCAAGACATCGAAGAGTTACTGCTCTACAACTCAACAACCAGAGTTTGACAGGTTCCATCTCTCCTTATATAGGAAACCTGACATTCCTCAGAAGTATCAATCTTCAATCCAACAATTTCTATGGTAAGATCCCGTTAGAAATTGGCAACTTGTTTCGATTACAATACATCATATTCAGTCTGAATATGTTCCAGGGCGAGATTCCTGTCAATCTCACTTGTTGTTCGGAACTCAGTTTTCTGGACTTGGTCATGAACAAGCTTGAAGGGAGAATTCCTGATGAGCTAGGCACTCTATCCAAGTTAGTTGGACTTGGACTTGCCATTAACAATCTAACTGGACCTATCCCTCAGTCACTTTCGAACCTCTCGCTTGTAGAGAAGTTTTCTCTGTCAGAGAACAGCCTCAGCGGCAACATCCCCGTTGAGCTTGGCCGGCTCCAAAGGCTGAAGATGTTCCAAATCTCTTCAAATAACTTCTTAACAGGTCCGATTCCCATCCAACTTTTCAATATTTCTTCAATGGAATATTTTGCTGTGGCTGGAAACCAACTTATTGGAGAAATCCCACCTTACATTGGATTTACACTTCCCAATATCCGCATGCTTCTCTTAGGAGGTAATAGGTTTACTGGGCCAATACCTCATTCAATATCTAATGCAAGTAAATCAGAATATCTAGATTTTGCCTTGAACTTTTTTACTGGGTCGATACCAGTAAATTTGGGAAACTTGAAAAATCTGAATAAGCTCAATTTTGGTGTAAATAACCTCGGAACTGGGAAAGCTGATGACCTTAGCTTTCTCAACTCTTTAGTGAACTGCACCTACTTAGAAGTACTTGCCTTTGGAAATAACAGTCTAAGTGGGATGTTGCCCACTTCTGTTGCTAATTTATCTACCCGTCTTTACTCTTTATATATGGGAGCTAACCGGATATCGGGTAGCATCCCAACAGCTATAGGAAACCTCAGAAGTTTGATTCTACTAGGAATTGAGAAGAATTTTCTCACAGGAAGGGTTCCAATTTCTGTTGGATATCTCTCAAACCTACAAGAATTGTCCTTATTTGGAAACAGTCTTTCCGGTGAAATTCCTAAATCCATTGGAAATTTAACATACTTGACAGAACTTATTTTATATGAAAATGCTTCACAAGGAAGCATACCTTCAAATTTAGGAAACTGCCAGCATTTACAGAATTTAGATCTCTCAGCAAACCGCCTTTCTGGGACCATACCTGTTCAGGTTATTGGTCTGCCTTCCGTATCAGGATGGTTGGACTTGTCTCGCAATGGTTTATATGGCCCCATACCTCTGGAAGTTGGTAACCTGAAAAGCATCCGGCTATTGTACTTATCAGAGAATAGATTATCAGGTGAAATTCCAAGCTCGCTTGCAAATTGCATTGCCCTGGAGGGCCTATCTTTGGACGGTAATTCCTTTCAAGGACCCATCCCTTCACCTTTGAGTTCTTTGAAAGGTCTGGAAGACCTTGATCTTTCACGTAACAACTTTTCTGGGAAAATCCCAAATTTTCTGCACACATTTCCTTTCTTACAAAGATTAAACCTGTCCTTCAACAATTTTGAGGGCGAGGTACCAAAAGAAGGCCGGATCTTCAGAAATGCAAGTGCAATTTCATTAATAGGAAATGATAGGCTTTGTGGTGGTATTCCAGAATTGCATTTACATAGTTGCACTTCCAGGGGCTCCAGGAAATTATGGCACCAACTCACTTTCAAAATAGTAATTCTAACAGTCCCATCGGCTACTTGCTTGCTTACACTATGTTGCCTAGTAATTCTGTTTAGGAGGAGAAAAGGAAGCAGAAAAGCTTTGGTTGAAAATCCTGTGGTGGAGGATAAGTACTTGAAGATTTCCTATGCAGAGCTCCTAAAAGCAACAGAAGGGTTCTCTTCTGCCAATTTGATAGGCATTGGAGGCTACGGTTTAGTGTATAAAGGAAGTCTTGGCCTGGAAGAAACAACTGTTGCAGTGAAGGTGCTAGATCTTCAACAAAGGGGAGCTTCGAAAAGCTTCGTAGCTGAATGTGAAGCCTTGAGGTGCATCAGGCATCGGAATCTTGTGAAATTGGTCACTTCTTGCTCAAGTGTTGATATGAAAGGTAACGAATTCAAGGCTTTAGTTTATGAGTTCATGCCTAACGGAAGTCTAGAGAACTGGTTACATCGAAAAGAAGATGAACAACAACATCAGAGGCCAAATTTGACTATAATGCAAAGGCTGAGCATAGCAATTGATGTAGCTAATGCATTGGAATATCTCCATCACCACTGCCATACGTGCATTGTCCATTGCGATCTGAAGCCAAGCAATGTCCTTCTCGATGATGATATGGTTGCCCATGTAAGCAATTTCGGGTTAGCAAGACTCCTTCAAGTTCATGATAACTCTCAAGATCAAACCAGATCAAGTGGGTTAAAGGGCTCCATCGGCTATATTGCTCCAGGTAACTAACATCAACTGAATTTATTATACAGTTCAATTTATTTTAGTATTTTCAATCAAGGAGTCTGTTTTTTTGTTCTATCATATATACTAATGGAAAATGCTTAAAAGCACACAGAGTATGCAGTGACAGGTGAGGTTTCAACCTCCGGAGATGTGTACAGCTTTGGAATCGTGTTGCTTGAAATGTTAACAGGAAGAAGACCAATTGATGACATGTTCAGTGAAGGCCTCAGCCTTCACAACTATGCAAAGGCAGCTATTCCAGATCAAGTGATTGAAATAGTTGAACCAACGATTCTTGAAGAAGCACTTCAAGTTCAAGATTGCAGTTTCAATCATCAGAAACTGAAACCAACCTGGAAGAGCCAAATTCATGAAATCCTGGTCTCAATTCTGAGAGTTGGAGTGTTGTCCTCAGAAGAATCACCGAGAGACAGAATTCAGATCAAAGAGGTCATCAAAGAATTGCAAGACATCCGAAAAATTATTCTTGCAATGGGATTATAGATCAAATTATATATTCACAAAAGACATATATGCATGCTTTTCTGGTGCTTCCAGGCTTCCACTAGGAATCACTTTTTTTTTTTTTTTTTTTTTTTTTTTTTGTAAATGATGTTTAATAAAGAATGCCATGTTTGACTTAAAAAGTTGGTGATGACTTAATATTATTAATATTGTGAATTTGTGATGGGTCTGCCGGTCTGGTTGGTAACTATGCTATTTAATTTGTTTCCCCAATTTGTAGCACAACACCCTCAGCAGTATTCAACTTGGCCACTTTTTCATATATATATATAATTGATAGTATCCGATAAACGAATCAGGTTTAACGAAATCTATTGGGATCAACCATTATATGCATGCTCTAGAATTTTGGAGGGACCAATTTAAAAAACAATCCACCAGAATTGACAGATTATTTTGAACATATACAAGTCTTAAAATATAATCTGCCAGCTTGTAGAGTTGATTCTCACCTGAGTCTTCTTCTATTCCTGTTACTAGATCTATGAAAAGAGTCTCTGATTGCATACAGATTTTTCTGGATATCTTTCATAGGCATCCGCTCTCTTGGAGATGTTGTGGAACAAGCGAGTCCGATTCTCATCACTGAAACCAGGTGTTCTTCTATTTCACGACTTTGTATACCGCCTTGGGGATCATTGTCTGTGATTATTGCTTTCTCTTCTTTGTGATTTGGACTTCTTTCTTCATCATTTTCTTCTTTGAAGAGCATTGATGGGTCGATAATATCCATAACATGGTTAGGTAAAGCTATCAAGACAAAATTGTATATGCTCAGATCATCTTCAAACTTGCTATCGGTAACATCTCCAGCAGTAATACACCATAGCTGTATATATCTCCAAGTATGGAAAGCTGACCACCCATATACTCTGCAATTTGAAATTTTGGATTTTAGACACATAAACAAGCATGCTTCATACAATTTAACATTTTTTTTAGAGGATATTAGTATTTGAACTTCTGAAATGGTAATCATGAACTAAAATGTGATTAGGTTGAAAATAGTACCTGGAGGGATGTATCCGATGGAACCTTTCAGTCCAACTGAGATGGGTTGGTTTTTAGATGTACTATTTGACGCTTCAAAGAGGAACCTTGCCAATCCGAAGTCCCCAACATGGGCTGTCATATCATCATCAAGGAGTACATTGCAACCATTGTTCTGTCTCCTGGAAGAACAGCTTTATATACAGAACCAAAACTTCCTGAACCAATCAAATTTTCTTCGGAGAAGTTATTAGTGTTAAAAAAAAATAAAAAATTACATGTTATTTTGCTTGACTGGTTTCAGCCGTATGAAACTAGAGGAGTTGATCAACTCAACTAATTTCATACAGGTGAAACTAGAGGAAAATTTGAACATCGATGTTCTGATTCCATTGTTGTTGGATCAGAACATCCCATCCATAACCATTTAAAACCATCAATAAAAACCATCATTTACATAAAATACCATACATAAAAATCTATAAAAATCATAAAAACATAAACCATAAAACATACTCTGATATCTCTTCCGAACATTCTCACCATGGCTGCTGCCTCTTTGGACAATCTTACCAAGGGTGATGCCTCTGACATTCTCACATGATCCATGAATATCAATAAAACCATAAAACATAAACATGAAAAACATTTGAAAACATATTCTGGAAAAACTTTCTTTCCATTAAACCATAACCATACATCCCATGCCATTTCTCTGATGGCATTATATTTACAATGCCCCAATGGGGGTTTATATAGAAAAAATACATAAGTGTGTAACAACTAAGAGATAGCTGTTGAGTATATCAGTATTCATGAGTATATCAGTATCCATACTTGACATACTTGACAGTGTTAAACACTGCTACAAGTAATATTTACATCTTAACTAAACTAAATTACAACCATTCCATTATTTCATTACATAAACCATAGTTAATCCATAACCATACAGAAAAATTTCACATTTCCAACAATTAGTAGATTTTAAGATGTCCGAGTAAGACAGGCCTGGTTGACCATCATTAGAGGACAATGCAGTGGAATGTCTTCTAGATTTCTTTACTATAAGATAAATAATAAAAGAACACAACAGCAGAAGTGCAAATGTGACTGCAGCAACTACTCGGATTACATTGGGAGTGAGTTTTCTAGGTTTTTTCCTGGAGCACACAGGTAAAAGTAGTTCTGGGACGCCGCCACAAAGCTTATCATTTCCAATGAGGGAAACGGCACTTGCGTTTGCAAATATCCCATCTCTTGATACTTCACCATCAAGTTCATTGAAAGAAAGATCGAGATGTCGGAGAGATACAACCTTGCTGAGAAATTCGGGAATCTGACCAGTTAAGTTATTGCTCGAAAGATCTAATTCTTCCAAGCCTCTTAGACTTTGCAAAGATTGTGGAATTTTCCCTTCAAATGTGTTGCTCCCCAGACGCAGATATACCAAACTTGTACAACTAGCCAGGCTGCTTGGGATTTCACCTGACAATTTGTTTCCAGAAAAATCCAATTCATTGAGATTTTTCAAGTTATCCACCTCACGCGGCAGTGAACCTGTAAAAAAATTATGAGCCATTGTTGAAAAATCTTTGTAAAATCTGAAAAACATATTATGGGTGTAGAGATTTAGGAAGCATAAAACTATATTTTCATAAAAGCATAACGTGGAAACATATAGAACATATAATCAAAAACATTCATAAAGACATGAATAAGAAAGTGAGAAGCATAAGAGAAATGTTTATAAAAAAAAAAACATTTTTTATAACTAATATTGACATCCCACGCCATCTTGTAGTGGTGATGGCTTCACTACATAACAATGCCCCAAATGGGGTTTATATAGACATAAAGATAACAAGAAACATGCACACCCATACTTGGGACCATACTCTTCACATCTCTACACAAATTACATCATGAATGGCATCATCATATTGCATCATTTACATGACATCATCATTTCATACATTTGACCATGGTTAAACATAACCAAGAATATAAACCAAGGTTAAGTTATCTCATTTGCCATGTCATAAGCTATGTCACGCCAAGTCATTGAGCCACATCATCAAAAACTTCAAGAAAGGTTTCATATTTTCCAACAGCCATGGCCAAAGAAACTGAAAGGGAAGAAAGACCAAGCACTTGTTTGGGTATCGTCCCATTGAGATTATTTCTAGATAAGTTCAGTATCTGCAATTTTTGGCAATTTCCAAGACTCGGAGGTATGCTTCCCTCAAATTTATTCCCCTCCATAAAAAGCTTAGTTAATGAAGTTAAGTTACCAAAGGAGGATGGTATTGACCCAGAAAAGTTGTTATAATTCAAGTACAATCCTCCTAATTTATGGATTCTCCCAATAACATCAGGAACACTACCGCTTAAATAGTTAAATTCCAATCCAAGAAGGGTCAAGTTAACAAGGTTCCCTATCACATCAGGGATGTTTCCGTGAATCAAGTTCGACCCCAGTGTGAGAATCTCCAACTGGGTTGAAAGATTGGCTATGGAGCTGGGTAATTGTCCCCCAAAACCATTACCTGTAAGACCCAACACATTAAGACTTGTACAATTAGCCAAGAAAGTGAGAAAATTCAGGCCATCAATATCCCCTCTTCCAAGTCTATTATCATCAAAATTAAATCTAACCAGACCTTGCAATCTTCCAAAGTCTCCAGGAATGCTACCGGTGAGACCATTCTCAGCAAAATCAACTATCTGAAGTTTGGAGGCATTTGCCAATGATATAGGAATTCTTCCTGTAAGATTGTTAACTCCACCAGCAAATACTTGTAGATTAGGAAGAGTAAGGCCAGCATCCGAGGGCAGCTGTCCGTGCAGTTGGTTTTGGGTCACAGAGAAGTAGTAAATAGATGAGATATTATAAATGGAAGAAGGGATCATACCAGACAAGTAATTCCCATAAAGTTGAAAACCTTGCAAGCCTGATAGCTGTCCGAGTTCATTAGGTATGCTTCCCTGTAAGTTATTCATGAAAAGTGACAGAATTTGAAGAGATGAAAAGTTCCCTATCCAAGCTGGGATACTTCCTGTAAGGTTATTAGTTCCAAGACCCAGGAATTCCAGTTGCAGCAATGAACTAAGATGGTCTGGAATCTGCCCAATGAACTCGTTGTAATGAACATCCAATACTTCAAGTCCTGTACAGTGAGTTAAATTCGTTGGAATTTTCCCACCAAAGTAATTGCCCCTCAGATTGAGATACTGCAGGCCCTGTAAACGGCCTATTTCTTGAGGAACTTGGCCACGGAAATTGTTGTTTCGCAGGTTGATTCTGGTGAGAGATGTAAGGTTTCCAATTGAAGGTGGTATGGAACCATCCAACCTCTGTGATTCCAGGTTCAAGATTGTGACTCTGCCATCAACTGGACTGCATTCAACACCAATACAGTTGCAGAAATTGGTAGAATCGTTCCATGAGCTCATGATTTGCAGAGGATCCTGAGCTATTCCACGCTTGAAGTCAAGTCAAGCCAGTCTATCAGACTCAATTGTTGCAGATTCCAAACCTGAAGTCGCCCACAAAAGATGCAGTAACTGAAAGAAACACAACAAAAACTTTCCAGAGTTCACATAATAATGATGCTCCATTGTTTAGGAAATGCAGTGTGTTTGCAGTACCAAATCTATTGGCAAGATTTGAAGTAAGACAAAAAAAATCAGTTGTGAAAAACCATTTGTTTGTGTGATCATAATCAACCGAAGAGTGTCGATATTTGCACTCCAAAAACACCCCATTAAAAAATCACCTCACATATTAACAAATATGCCCTTTTTCTTCATTTTTAAAATATTATAAATTAATGGGTTATAAAATAGTTAAATAAAAATTGAAAAAAAAAAATTAATACTCGTATGGAGATACGAGGAGCCACACCTAAAGCCTCCTCCTAGAATCAAAAACCTGGAGATGGAGCTTTTTTTTTTTTTTTTTTTCCTTATATTTCTTTCTTCATTTTTTTTTATTTTTTTAAATTTCCTCTTTAGAAGAATTGTTCTACAATTTTTTTCCCCTAATTCTAAATATACAATTTCAGTTAATACAAGAGAATTAGTCCATCAATAACATTAATTGAATCTGTTTATATGTTTAAATTTATAGTCATTTTATATATATATTAGTTTAGTTTATTAATTAACTTTAATTATTTTATAAAAGTTAATTGATATTTATAATTTTACATAATCACTATTTAAATCTTAATTTTAAATTCGGAGGATGTTTTCTGGATGGAAGATGCTCCTAGGTGTATCAAACACTTTCTGGAGGAAGATTTGAGGCTCTAATTGTGGTGTTTTTTTTGCTGTTTGCGTGCTTTTGTATTTTGTGCTTTTGGCCTTTGTGTGGCCAGGTCGTTTTGTTTTGTTTGCTGTTGTGTTTCTTTGGGCTGTTTTGCTCCGATTGAGATCAATCAATCTGATTGACGTATGGTTTACTGCCAAAAGAATTAAATATTCCACCAAACAACTATCAAGTAAGACATAATTTATTGAATCAAACCAAAGATTAACAGGTTCTTTGCAATTTCTTGAATTTTAAACAGGTTGAATTTCAAGTAACAATAGACCAAACTAATCAGTGTGAACAGCACATATATTCTACAGTTTATCTACAAAATGTATGCAGAAGAAACGAAATAAGATTAACTTAGTATTGTTTTAACTTAGTATTTTGGTTACATAATTTTCCATGTAGAAATTATTGTTGCTGATCAAACAAGTTGTTCTAGACTGGAGATTGAGTTCAACAATGATTCTTATAATAACAATAGAATACTAAAACTTCTAGTGTTGTATTTTTAGTGTTTTCTTCCATTTCAGGGATTCTCATAACAATGAAGAGTAACAAAACAAAATTTCCAGGGTAGTATTCTTACTTTATTTTTTGTTCTTCTCTGTTACTTGCATTGCATTTGTCTCTCTCCCACTGTGCGAAGCTCACAAGTGAAACTGATGAACTGGCTTTCAAAATTCTGGTTCAATTTAGTCATAATTCAGTCCCGGAGCATTACTGAGTCAGTAATGCTCCGGGACTGAATTGTCGATTTGACAGTATTCAACAGTGGCTCCTCTGTCTGGCAAACTATCTGGTTGATCTTTTGTGTATTTACTAACAACAAGTAACGACTTGAACACAATATCGAAACCACGAGCTACAATTGTCGTCAGCCTCGAACCATCGTATTTCAATTTCGGCTTCTTTCTTCCTGTTATCCATTTTCTTCTTCTTCTTCTTCTTTGTATACCGGCTTGGGGATCATTGTCTGTCATCAATTTCATCTTAGAAGAGCATTGACGGGTCGATAATATCCATAGCATGTTAGGTAAAGCCATCAAGACAAAATTGTATATTCTTAGATGATCTTCAAACTTGCAATCAATAGGTCTTTTTCCTGTAAACATTTCCAGCTGTAATACACCATAGCTGTATATATCTCCAAGTATGGAAACCTGACCACCCATATACTTTGAAATTGAAAATTTGGATTTTAGACACAGAAACAAGCATGCTTCATACAATTTAACATATTTTTAAAGAGGATATTAGTATTTGAACTTCTGAAATAGTGACCAGACTCATGTGAGCTTGACTTATTAGTTAAAGAAATGGTAATCATGAACTAAAATGTGATTAATCAGGTTGAAAATAGTACCTGGAGGGATGTATCCGATGGAACCCTTCAATCCAACTGAGATGGGTTAGTTTTTAGATGGACTATTTGATGCTTCAAAGAAGAACCTTGCCAATCCGAAGTCCCCAACATGGGCTGTCATATCATCATCAAGGAGTACATTGCTCGGCTTTAAATCACAGTGAATAATGGGAGTTTCACAATCATGACGGAGATAATACAATGCAGAAGCAACATCAATTGCTATATTCAGTCTCTGCATGAGGCTTAGTTTCTTGTTTCTGTGTTGCTCCTCATCACTTGAATGTAGCCACTGGTCCAGACTTCCATTGGACATGAACTCAAACACTAGAGCTTTAAAGTCATTCCCTTGATGATCAATACTTGAGCAAGCAGTTATGATCTTGAGGATATTCCGATGTCTTATATTTCTCAAAGCATTGCATTCATCAATGAAACTCCTTGCTGGTGAAGATTTAGCAACTTAATTGCAACCATTGTGTTGAATTAAAATTTGTCTCAGAGACTCCAAAGCTACTGCTGTTCTGATTAGATGCAAGCTTCTGCTGTACAGCTTGCTTCTGTCTATGTTTCTGTTTTGTATTTTCTTGTTATGGTCTATGTGTAATGCTTAGTTCTGTTTGAAGTGTATTTTAGTTACTTTTCAATGGTCTGAGATGTATTAGTTTAGTTTAGTTAAGCTGTAACTAAGTTCTATGATTAGTGGTGTTAGGTGATATTTGATGATTTATACACTGTCAAGGTATGGGCTGCTGAACTCTTTGTTTTGACAGCTCTTCTTAGCTATTCTGCACATTGTAACTGATATATATATATTTTGTCTCAATGAAATCTGAGAGCTAAGTAAGCTAGTTGCTTCAAATGGTTATTGTGTTATTGATGGTATGGATGGCTGTTTTCAAATGGTTTTATGTCTGTGAAATGTTTATGTAAACTAGCAAAGTGATTCTCTTCCACTGGTTTCATGTGTATGAAACTAGTAGAGTGAATCTACTCCTCTAGCTTCACGTGTATGAAAGTCGTAGAGTAAGCCTCTTCTTCTAGTTTCATGTGTATGAAACTAGTTAAGCAAGAGTGAAAATTTAATAATGGTATCAGAGCATTGTTCTTGAGGGGCTGTGAGGTTTTGTTTTCAGTTTATTGAGTGCTTGTGAGGTTTCAAACACTAGAGCGTGAGTGTTAAACACCCATGAGTGCTGACATGGCTGCTGCTGGAAGCAATGCAAGCCTTCATGTTCCTCAGTTTTCTGGGGAAAAGTATCAGATATGGACTGTGAAGATGAAGTCCTATCTAAAAGCCTTCGGGTTATGGGAGTATGTAGCAGAGGACAAGCAAGTTCCTCCATTGAGAGCAAATCCTACCATTGCTTAGATGAAGCAGCATGAAGAAGGGAAAATGAAGAAAGACAAGGCAGTGACATGCTTGCACTCTGCCTTATCTAACTCAGTCTTCACAAGCATCATGCCTCTTGAAACTTCAAAATCGATATGGGATGAATTAAAGAGCAGGTTCAAAGGCAGTGAGAGGGTGAAGTCAGTGAAGCTGTTGACACTCAAAAGGGAGTTTGAGAATCTGAAAATGAAGGATTCTGAGACAGTGAAGGACTACTCATCCAAGCTGTTAGAATTGGTGAACCAAATGAGATTGTATGGTGATGTAATGGAGGACTACAAGGTAGTTGAAAAGATGTTGGTAAGTTTGCCTAATAAATTTGAGGCAAAAGTTGCTGCTGTTGAAGAATCATGTGATCTGAGAGCATTGACAGTCTCAGAAATGGTGTCCAAACTGCAAGCTCAAGAACAAAGGCTTGCATTGAGGAATAATGGTGATATGGAGAAGGCTTTCCTTGCCAAGAATAAAGGGAAGCATGAAGGCAAAGGAAATCAAAAGAAGACTGGTTTCAACAATAAAAATGGCAACAACAAAGGCAAAGGCAAGATGGATGCAGCAAGTTCAAAATCTGGTCCAAGAGCAAAATTTCCAACATGTACCACTTGCAAAAGAACAAACCATCTTGCAAAGGATTGCAGGTACAAGGGGAAACCACAAGTTCAATGCAATTTTTGCAAGAAATGGGGACACAGAGAACAATACTGCAGGGCCAAGCAAAGTCAACAAACTCAGCAGCCTATTCAACAAGCTAACTATACTGATGATCATGTCAATGATGATCACTTGTTTATGGTGTCACAAGCATGTATGGCAGCTTCTACAGAGACCTGGTATGTTGACAGTGGGTGCACAAGCCATATGGCTCGAGATGAAGGCATGTTCACCACACTTGACAGGAATGCAACAACAACAGTGAAGCTGGGGAATGGTGACATTGTGAAAGCTGCTGGAAGAGGTAAAATTCTGATTCAAACTAAATCAGGCCCTAAGATTATTGATGATGTATTATACATACCTGATTTAGCACAGAATTTACTTAGTGTTGCACAACTATTGAAGAGGGGCTATTCATTGATATTTGAGGGAACCTTTTATGTCATCTTAGACTCTAAGAAGTCTGAAATTGTGAGGGTTAGGATTCATGATAATAGCTTTCCCATAGACTTCAATCAAGTCAAACAAAAGGCCTTTATATCTAAGCATGATGAATCTGACTTATGGCACAAGAGATTAGGCCATTTCAACTTTGATGCCTTGAATTATATTCAAAAGAATGGTATGGTTGAGTGGCTGCCAGATTTGTATAGAATTGAGGGTTTGTGTAGTTCATGTCAGATTGGAAAGTTACACAAGAAGCCTTATGTTTCAGGAGGAGTTATTAGAGCCAAATGCAAACTGGAACTAGTGCATTCAAATTTGTGTGGACCTATGAGCACTCCATCCTTGAATCAAAGTCTGTATTTCTTGCTTTTTATTGATGATCTGACCAGGATGACCTGGGTTTATTTCTTGAGCAACAAATCACAGACCTTTGACATGTTTAAAAGGTTCAAAGCAATGGCAGAAAATGAAAGTGATTGCAGGTTGAAGAAACTTAAAACAGATAATGGAGGTGAATATACCTCAAACAAGTTCCAAGAATTCTGTCAGAATCTAGGCATCAAGCATCAATTGACAGTACCATATTCTCCTCAACAGAATAGTGTGTGTGAGAGGAAGAATAGGACTGTGATGGAAATGGCTAGAAGCCTCTTGGCAGAGAAGAGGCTTCCCAAGCAATTCTGGGCAAAGGCTGTGTATGCTTCGGTTTACATTCTCAACAGGCTTTCTACAAAAGCAGTGATAGATGCAACACCTATGGAAGCATGGTCAGGTTCCAAGGCTACTATAAAGCACCTAAAAGTCTTTGGTTCCATTTGCTACATGCATGTTCTAGATGCAAAGAGAACAAAGCTAGACAGCAAGGCAGAAATGGGCATCCTATTGGGATGTGCTATGAATTCCAAGGCTTATAGGGTGTATAATCTGGAAACAAAGAAGATTTCAATATGCAGGGATATTAAGATTGATGAGATTGCACACTAGAATTGGGAGAAAAATGTAGTTGAGAGAGATGTGAAGCAAACACAAGTGAATTTGGGGCCTAATATGAATGCAGATTGTGATGGAGATTCAAGTAGTGAATTTGGTTTTGATGATGGTGCAGTGGCTGAGTCTGATTCTCCAATTTTGAAGACAAGGTCACTTGCTGATGTTTATGAGAGATGTAGCATGATGATCAATGAGCCTTCTTGCTATGAAGAAGCTGCTCAAATGGATGAATGGAAGCTTGCCATGAAGGAGGAGCTGATGACAATCAATAAGAACCAGACTTGGGAATTGGTTCCAAGGCCAAATGACAGAAAAGTCATTGGAGTCAAATGGGTTTATAGAACCAAACTCAATCCTAATGGTTCTATAAACAAATACAAGGCAAGACTTGTTGTTAAAGGTTACTCACAAGTTATAGGGGTGGATTTTAGAGACACATTTGCTCATGTGGCTAGGCATGAGACAATAAGGTTACTTGCTGCAATTTATGCTCAAAATGGATGGACTCTATACCATATGGATGTCAAGTCAGCATTCTTGAATGGAATGCTTCAAGAAGAAATTTATGTGGAGCAGCCTCCTGGTTTCATCATTGCCAAGCATGAAGGGGATGTCTACAAGCTTTATAAAGCCTTGTATGGCTTGAAGCAGGCCCCTAGGGCCTGGTATAGTAGGATAGACTCCTACTTTATGCAAATGGGGTTTAAAAGAAGTCAAAATGAGGCCACTTTGTATGTCAAGACAGATGGAAATGGGGCCAAGATAATTGTATTTCTGTATGTAGATGATTTGCTGTTGACTAGAGGTGATGAAGTTGAAATCCTGGAATTCAAGAAGTGTATGCTGGCTGAGTTTGAAATGACAGATCTTGGTGAGATGAACTATTTCCTTGGCATGGAAATTCATCAAGAAAAGAGTGGCATTTTCTTGCTCAAAGAAAATATGGGATGGATATGCTGAGGAAATTTAAAATGGAAAATTGTAAAGAAGTTGTGACTCCATTGGCTGTCAATGAGAAGCTCACAAAGATGGATGGTGATGGAAAGGCTAATGAAAGCCATTATAGAAGCCTTGTGGGTAGCTTGTTGTATCTCACTGCCACTAGACCAGACTTGATGTATGCATCAAGTCTCTTGTCTCGGTTTATGCATGCACCAAGTCTCACACACTTAAGTGTTGGCAAGAGGATTCTTAGATATTTGAAGGGCACCCTAGATTATGGTTTATGGTATGAGAAGGGTGATGGTAAATTGATTGGTTATGTTGACAGTGATTGGGCAGGATCATTGGACGACTCTAAAAGTACAACTGGTTTTGCATTCTCTATAAGCAGTGGGGTCTTCTCATGGAATTCGAAGAAGCAGGAGGTTGTTGCTCAATCTACTGTAGAGGCTGAATATATTGCGGCTTCTGCTGCTACAAATCAAGCCTTATGGTTGAGGAAGATTCTTACTGATTTGCAGCTTCAACAGACCAGTGCTTGTGTGATTTTGTGTGACAATATGTCTGACATTGCTATGGCAAAGAATCTTGTGCATCATGGCAAGACAAAACACATCAATGTTAAATTTCATGCCATTAGAGAGGCTGAAAAGAATGGAGAGATTGAGATGCAACACTGTAGGTCTGAGGATCAGGTTGCTTATATTTTTACCAAGGCATTGGCCTCTGGTCCATTCATGGTTTTAAGGGCAAAGCTTGGAGTCCCCAAGAAATTTTTTAAGGAAGAGTGTTGAATTAAAATTTGTCCCAGAGACTCCAAAGCTACTGCTGTTCTGATTAGATGCAAGCTTCTGCTGTACAGCTTGCTTCTGTCTATGTTTCTGTTTTGTATTTTCTTGTTATGGTCTATGTGTAATGCTTAGTTCTGTTTGAAGTGTATTTTAGTTACTTTTCAATGGTCTGAGATGTATTAGTTTAGTTTAGTTAAGCTGTAACTAAGTTCTATGATTAGTGGTGTTGGGTGATATTTGATGATTTATACACTGTCAAGGTATGGGCTGCTGAACTCTTTGTTTTGACAGCTCTTCTTAGCTATTCTGCACATTGTAACTAATATATATATTTTGTCTCAATGAAATCTGAGAGCTAAGTAAGCTAGTTGCTTCAAATGGTTATTGTGTTATTGATGGTATGGATGGCTGTTTTCAAATGGTTTTATGTCTGTGAAATGTTTATGTAAACTAGCAAAGTGATTCTCTTCCACTGGTTTCATGTGTATGAAACTAGTAGAGTGAATCTACTCCTCTAGCTTCACGTGTATGAAAGTAGTAGAGTAAGCCTCTTCTTCTAGTTTCATGTGTATGAAACTAGTTAAGCAAGAGTGAAAATTTAATACATTGTTCGTCAGAGAAATTATTAGTAGATTTGGAGATGTCCGAGTAAGACAGGCCTGGTTGACCCCCATTAGAGGACAATGCAGTGGAATGTCTTCTAGATTTCTTTACTATAAGATAAATACTAAAAGAACACAACAGCAGAAGTGCAAATGTGACTGCAACAACTACTCGGATTACATTGGGAGTGAGAAGTTTTTCAGGTTTTTTCCTGGAACACAAAGGTAAAAGTAGTTCGGAGACACCGCCACAGAGCTTATCATTTCCAATGAGGGAAATGGCAGTTGAATTTGCAAAGATCCCTTCTTTTGATACTTCACCATCAAGTTCATTGAAAGAAAGATTGGGATGTCTGAGAGACACAAGCTTGGTGAGAAATTCAGGAATCTGGCTGGTTAAACATTCCACTATACAACTATGACAGAATTTGTTGCTTATGCAAACGAAATCAAACCAAACATTAATCTTTTCAATATCTTGAATTTTCAACAGGTTGAATTTAAAGTAACACTAATAAGTGTGAAAAAGCACATATATTCTACTTTCTACAGTTTATACAACACACAAGTTCTTCTCTGTTACTTGCATTGCATTTGTCTCTCTCCCACTGCGCGAAGCTGATGAACTGACTTTACCGGTTCAATTTAGTCATAATTCAATCCCGGAGCATTACTGAGTCGACTCAGTGATGCTTGTCGATTCGACAGTATTCAATAGTGCCTCCTCTGTCTGGCAAACTATCTGGTTGATCTTTTGTGTATTTACTAACAACAAGTAATGACTTGAAAACAACATCGAAACCCTATTTTCGATTTCGATTTCGATTTCGGCTTCTTTCTTCCTGTTATCCATTTTCTTCTTCTTCTTCTTCTTCTCTGTCGCTTTTTAGGGTTTATTCGAATATCAAGCTATTTGCTGACTTGTTAGAGCACGTCACGCCAAATGGCTGATGTGTCTGGACACGTAAACGTGCAATGGATGATGTGTCTAGTAATGTCAGCCAGCGTCGTTAACTTTGTCAGACATGTCATCACATAAGCTGACTTGTCTCTTCATGCGAGGAACTCTTCGCTGAGATGTCCCAGCTCGTCAACCAGACTTGATGACGTGCCCATACACGTCAACACTCATACCCTCTATTGGACTTTCTTGTACACACCAGCAACTGTAGACTGACGTGCCTTAACACATCAGCCATTCGTAATGACGTGCCCACGCACATCATCAATTTTGACTTTCGTTTTTTTGAAATTTAAAAAAAAAAATGGAGGCTCTGGTCTGGTAGCTGTGCTTTGGTGATCTAATGGCGGCGGCGGCGACGATCAAACTATCAAAATTCACTGATACATGGCAGATTGGCAGGGGATTCCAAGGGAGAGGATGAGAAGATGAAGAAGAAGATTGTCACAGCTGACTCTGCAAATCGTAAAACAACTAAAGTTGAAGTAAGGAACTGTTTGATAAAATGCCTAGTAGAGAAGATAAAGTTGAAGCTCAGAGGAGCGCCAATAATGGCGTGAAAAACAGAGTCATAAAATTTGTAGTTAATGAATCAAACGATAGTATTAAGAAATAATGTGTTCCTTGCTCAAATAGGAACAAAAATTTAAGACTGTTTTGAACATATATAAGAGATCATCTTAGTCTTCTTCGACTCTCCTATTACTAAATTTAAGAAGTACTTATGATCCTGAGGATGTTACGATGTCTTATACTTCTCAAAGCATTGCATTCGTCAACAAAACTCCTTAAAGCTCCTTGCTGTTGAAGATTTAGCAACTTAATTGCCACTATTGTTCTGTCACTTGGAAGAACAGCTTTATATACATAACCAAAACTTCCTGAACCAACCAAATTTTCTTCAGAGAAGTTATTAGTAGATTTCGAGATGTCTGAGTAAGACAGGCCTGCTTGACCGTCATTAGAGGACAATGCAGTGGAATGTCTTCTAGATTTCTTTACTATAAGATATATACTAAAAGAACACAACAGCAGAAGTGCAAGTGTAACTGCAGCAACTACTCGGATTACATTGGGAGTGAGAAGTTTTCCAGGTTTTTTCCTGAGCAAACAGGTAAAAGTAGTTCTGGGACACCGCCACAGAGCTTGTCATTTCCAATGACTCAATGAGGGAAATGGCACTTGCATTTGCAAATATCCCTTCTCTTGATACTTCACCATCAAGTTCATTGAAAGAAAGATCGAGATGTCTAAGAGATACAAGCTTGCAGAGAAATTCGGGAATCTGGCCAGTTAAGTTATTGCTTGAAAAATCTAATTCTTCCAAACCTCTCAGATTTTCCAAAGATGTTGGAATTTTCCCTTCAAATATGTTACTCCCCAAACGCAGATATGCCAAACTCGTACACCTGGTTTTTCTTCTACATACTAACAGTTGGTTTTTCAAAAACCACCAGACATGTTGCCTTCCATTACAAGCAAGAATTCAATCCTGCATTGTTCATTATTGTTCATTTCTATTATTCTATCATGTATGCCATCTCCTGTTCTTGCAGAGACTGGAAACGAGATGGATAGACTTGCTTTACTTGCAATCAAAGCAAAGATAACTAAAGACCCCTTTGGTTTAGCAAGCTCATGGAACGATTCTGTCCATTTTTGAGACCGGAAAGGAGTCATTTGCGGCAAACTTCATCAAAGAGTGATCACTTTGAACCTGAGCCACCATGACTTGGTGGGTTCACTGCCTCCTCAGATTAGAAACCTTACCTTTCTTAGAGGTATCTCCCTTGAACAGAACTACTTCCACGGCCAAATCCCGCAAGAAGTAGGCCGTCTGTTCAGGCTCAAGTACCTTAACTTGTCTAATAATTCGTTTTCCAGAGAGATCCCAGCTAATCTCTCCAGGTGTTCTAGCCTTGTCTGGCTTCGTTTGGGGTTCAACAACTTTTTTGGAAGAATCCCAAGTCAGCTCGGATCATTGCAGAAGCTTGAGAGAGTTCAGCTTCACTACAACCACCTCAGTGGACCAATTCCAGAATCTTTAGGCAACCTTTCTTCTGTCAGATCATTATCAATGTCAATCAACAATTTGGAGGGATGCATTCCTGAATCTCTTGGCCGTTTGAAGACTTTGAATTTTCTCGGACTTGGAGTAAATCGTTTATCTGGTACGATTCCTGATTCAATTTACAATCTTTCGATCTTCACTTTACCATTCAATCAACTGCAAGGGGTTTTGTGTTAAGAGAATTTTCAGAAAACAAGAAATATAGGAGGAAGAGACGAGACAGAATGGAGAAGAAGCAAATAGCTTAATTAATTGATGCTTTTAATGAATTGAAACAAGGCTATTTATAGCCTGATACAAGCAAGCAATAACTGAAACAAAGCACTAAAATAACTAACGAAATAATGCCAAATAATAAGGAAATAATGTCAACAAAAGAGGAACCCACTCATGCTGTATCTCAGCTTTCTTTGGTTCCACTAACACAACTGAAACCACAAACAACCATACGTGAAGACCAAGTCTTCTACTCAAACGCATGTGCCAATTCCACCTGCCACCTGTGCACTTGACCTTGGCAATTAGACACGTATCATTCCCCACCGCTTGAAGAATCCTTGTCCTCAAGGATGAAGTTCGGGTAGGTTTTCGAAAAACGCCATTGGTTTTCCCAAGTTGCATCCTCAGGTGGTGCCCCGACCCATTTAATCAACACTTCAGTTTTGGGCCGATAGTTTCCCTTCTGAATTACACGACGGTCCAATACTGCCTCAGGCTGCGGTAGGATCGTTGAAGAGTCGGAAACAGGGGGTATTTGTGGTGAGATGGCCGGAATGGGACCCAAATGCTTCCGGAGTAAGCTAACGTGGAAGACGTCATGAATTCGCGATCCGACTGGCAAATCTAATTTATATGCAACCGGTCCAATTCTCTTAGTAATAAGGAAGGGCCTGAAGTAACGAGGTGAGAGTTTAAGAGAACTTCGGAACGCCACAGAAGTCTGTCGATACGGCTGTAATTTTAAGTAGACGTGATCACCTACGGCGAATGAAACCTCTCGGCGGTGGCGGTCAGCTTGGCATTTCATCCTATTGCGGGCTTGAGAGAGATTATGGCGTAAATCTTTCAAAATAGAGTCACGATCACGCAAGTGTTCATCAACAGCCTGCACACTTGAGGTACCTGGAACATAAGAAATTAGACTAGGCGGTGGTATCCCATATACAGCTTCAAAAGGTGTTACTTTGGTGGATGCATGAACGGATGTATTATAACTGAACTCAGCCCAAGGAACCCACTCAACCCATTTTCGTGGCTGATCTCCAGCAAAGCAACGTAGGTACTGTTCGAGGGTGCGATTCACCACCTCCGTCTGTCCGTCAGTCTGCGGATGATAGCTAGAACTCATCTGAAGTTTAGTGCCTTGCAGCCGAAACAGATTCTGCCAAAAAGTACTGACGAAAACCTTATCGCGGTCGCTTACGATCGAGGTTAGAACTCCGTGAAGACGCACAATATCGGTAACAAAGGCCTTAGCCACGGTAATAGCAGTGTACGGGTGTTTCATAGGAATGAAATGAGCATATTTGGACAGTCTATCCACCACCACCATTACTACCGTACACCCTCCTGAAGATGGTAGACCCTCCACAAAGTCCATGGACACTTCCGCCCATATTCGATCTGGAATAGGCAGCGGTTGTAATAGACCAGCAGGCTTCATGCAATCATTTTTGTTACGCTGGCAAACATCACACATCTGTAAGAATTGTTTTACCGAATTTTTCATACCAGACCAGTTGAAGGAGCGCTTGATTCGTGCCAATGTTTTGTGATAGCCGAAATGGCCGCCGATTGGGGAGGAATGACAGTCGGCCAAGATTGGTGCAATGAGAGTAGACGTCGGGCTTATGAGGACTTTGTTGTGTTTGAACCAAACTCCATCTCTCAGTGCAAACTTTGTGGAGTTTTGAGAGAAGCCCGTGGCTGTCAATTTGGAATAAAAAGAGTCTTGTAGGACTTCCTTTTGCAACGTTGCCCACCAGTCTGTCATTGGTAAGGAAATAGCCACAGAATTAAATTCAACAACACGAGATAACGAATCTGCACCTTGATTTTCGGAACCCTTTTTGTACTCAATAACATAGTCGTAACCAAGAATTTTGGGCAGCCAACGAGTTTGAGCCGGGGTTGTTATCCGCTGTTCCAACAAGTATTTCAGGCTTCGCTGGTCCGTGCGAACAATGAAGCGTTTGCCCAGCAAATACGGTCGCCATTTACGAATTGACTTGACGATGGCGATCATCTCTTTTTCGTAGGTGGACAACGTTAAGGCGGAGCCTTTAAGAGCCTCACTGAAGTAAGCGATTGGCCTATTTTTCTGAGACAAAATAGCCCCAACTCCGATACCGCTTGCGTCACACTCAATTACAAATTGTTGAGAAAAATCGGGAAGGGAAAGAATAGGAGGCGAGGTCAAGGATTGCTTCAACTGATTGAAGGCCTCGGTTGCCTATTGATTCCAATGGAAACCGTCCTTGGTGAGTAGGTTTGTCAGTGGTGCAGCGATAGTACCGAAGTGTCGGATGAACTTGCGATAATACCCTGCCAACCCGAGAAATCCACAGACACCTTTAGTGGTAGTTGGTGTTGGCCAATCTAGAACAGCCTGAATTTTAGAAGGATCGACGGCCACTCCTACTTCTGAGATAATGTGTCCCAAGTAATCCACCTGAAATACACCAAATTTACATTTTGACTCTTTTGCAAATAGAGTGTTAGCTGCCAAGATATTCAAGACCGTATGTAGGTGTGAGAGGTGGTCGGCCCAGGTCTTGGAATATATTAGTATGTCATCAAAAAAAACCAAAATAAATTGGTGAAGGTGAGGCCGAAAGAGATCGTTCATCAAGCTCTGGAAGGTAGCTGGTGCATTGGTGAGACCGAACGGCATTACAATGAACTCGTAATGTCCTGAATGTGTTCGAAAAGCCGTTTTTGGAATATCCTCCTGTTTGACGCGAATCTGATGGTATCCAGCACGTAAGTCGAGCTTCGAAAAATACCTGGCACCGTGGAGTTCATCCAATAATTCATCGATGACCGGAATTGGGTATCGATCCTTGATTGTGATTGCGTTGAGAGCTCGGTAATCCACACAAAATCGCCAAGTGCCGTCAGCTTTCTTGACCAACAAGACTGGAGAGGAGAATGGACTGTTACTTGGTCTGATCAATCCGGCCTGCAAGAGTTCATTCACCATATTTTCAATTTTAGTTTTTTGATAGTAAGGGTAACGGTACGGCCTTACGCTCACTGGTTCCGCATTGGTTTGTAAGGAAATGTGATGGTCGTGTGACCTCTTTGGTGGTAACCCGGTCGGAGTTGCAAACACAGAAGCAAACTTGGTAAGAAGTTGCCGCAAGTCGGCTGGATATGGAGTTGTGTCTTTCTTGTTAGTGGTCAATGGCATGATTTGAAGAAGATACCCACAACCTTGCAAATTATGGAACTCGTTGTCGGTGAGAGCAGATGCATTTGTGCAGCCTAGACCTTGAAAAGTGTGGTGAACACCCATAGTTTTAAAGGACATGGTCAGACGTTTATAATCGGTTTCGACGGGACCGAGGGTTTCAAGCCATTGTACTCCCAAAACTAATTGACAGGCTGCAACCGGAAGTATATAACAATCTGCGGTGACAGTAAGACTTTGAATTGTTAGATTTATCGCCTGGCATTGCCCTGCACACTCTATTTTTTCACGGTTTGCGACCATGACTTGGAACTTCTTGTCTCGAGTAACAGGTAAATTGAGCTTAGAGGCGAGACTTTGATCTATGAAATTGTGAGTACTACCTCCGTCAATGAGAACCGTAACATCTTTGTTTTTTAGCTTGCCGAGGACACGAATGGTTTGTGGATGATCGGTTCCCGCAATAGCATGGAAGAAGATCTCTGGTATAGCTTCCAGGTGATACGGTTCTGGGCAAAAATCCTCTTCGTTTTCATCGGTCAAGTCTGAACCAAGGTCATCTTCAATCATAAACAGCTGGGGACGCTCACAACGATGCCCAGGGATGAATTTTTCGTCACAATAGTAGCACAACCCCTTCTCTCGGCGCTCTCGGGCTTCTTGGCTAGTGATTCGGCGGAATGAATTTGTTGTGGTGGGAAAATTGTTTTTTGGTTTCTGTAATGGTGGAGGACCAAGCACGCTACCTGATGAATTGGATTGGTATCTCGGTGTTGTGGAGGCTGGTTGGGACCGAAGAGGTTGGAAGGGTTTGAGTCGCAACAAATTTCGTTCCTCAACGAGCCGCGCTACCCCTATAGCCTCAGCCACAGACTTGGGTTGTTTAATTTTCACATCTAATCGGACTTCGTCACGTAGCCCTGCAATAAAACAAGATATTAGGAATGGTTCCGGAAGGCCGTCAACTTGGTGGGATAACTTTTTGAAAGTTTCCTGATAAGCAGTCACAGTTGATATTTGTTTGAGGCGGGTTAAGGCTTCAGAGGGGTCTTCATACTCGATAGGTCCGAAGCGGCTTAGAATGGCCTTTGTGAATTCGTCCCACTCTAGTGATCCCTGGTATTTCGTTATCCAACGGTGCCATTGTAAAGCGATCTCCTCTAGGTGGAATGATGCAAGTTGGACTTGTTGCGCAGGTGCAATATTTTTGAACTCGAAATATTGCTCGGCCTTGTATATCCATCCCGTAGGATCCTTGCCTGTAAATTTCGAAAAAGAAAGCTTCAGGTGATGAGTGGTGCGGTCGGTTGTGTTGTTGTTTCGGCCAGTGAAATTGTGAGGAGCTGCGAAGCTGTTGTGAGATGCTTCTCCGGTGTGAAACGGATTAATTTCCTGTGCAATGTTGGGTCGAAACTGGCTGGTGCTGGTTTGGCCTTGTGGTGGCGAATGATGATGTATGCTAGGCGGATGATGTTGTTGACCTTGCTGAGGTCACAGCGCCTGTATTTCCTTCATGAGTTGTTCGAATCGGGTGTCATTGTTGGCAACGATTTGTTCATTGGCGGCAATGAGCTGTTCGAAACGAGAGGCGTTGTTGGTATTGATTTCGTCGAACTTGGCTTCGTGAATGGCAAGAATGTCATGAACTTCGCTACGAAACTCTGAATTAGATTTTGCACGAGTCTCCATGGATGTAACCTGGCTCTGATACCACTGTTAAGAGAATTTTCAGAAAACAAGAAATATAGGAGGAAGAGACGAGACAGAATGGAGAAGAAGCAAATAGCTTAATTAATTGATGCTTTTAATGAATTGAAACAAGGCTATTTATAGCCTGATACAAGCAAGCAATAACTGAAACGAAGCACTAAAATAACTAACGAAATATGCCAAATAATAAGGAAATAATGTCAACAAAAAAGGAACCCACTCATGCTGTATCTCAGCTTTCTTTGGTTCCACTAACACAACTGAAACCACAAACAACCATACGTGAAGACCAAGTCTTCTACTCAAACGCATGTGCCAATTCCACCTGCCACCTGTGCACTTGACCTTGGCAATTAGACACGTATCATTTTGCCATCAAACTTGGGATTCACTCTTCTTAGTTTGCAAGTCTTGAATATTGGTCACAACCTATTCACTGGACCTCTTCCAGAGTCATTATCCAATGCTTCAAATCTTGTCGAATTCGATATAAATGGAAGTAACTTCACAGGGAAAGTTAATATCGATTTTGATGGTTTATCTGGTCTTTGGAGCCTAGTTCTTGCCTCCAATCAACTTGGAAAAGGCGAAGATGATGACTTGAACTTCCTGAATTCTTTGACAAAATGTAGAAATTTGCAGATACTTGATCTATGTGATAACAGATTTGGTGGGGTGTTGCCTCATTCTATAGGCAGCCTCTCAACCCAACTGGTTCAATTAAAATTGGGCTGAAATCGATTATCCGGAAGCATCCCTACTGAGATTGAGAACCTTGTTAACTCTGTCAAGTTAACAATGGAAAAAAACAATTTGGCAGGGAGCATTCCGTTAGTCATCGGAAATCTTCGGATGATAAGGCGATTATATTTGTCTGAAAATAATTTTTCAGGGTTCATTCCATCATCCAGTGGCAACATAACCCAATTGTATGCACTCCACCTTGAAAAGAATAGGTTAACCGAGAGCATCCCTTCAATTTTCGAAAGCCTCCTACGCTTGCAAGAACTTGATCTTTCTCAAAATAATCTTCAAGGATCCACTATCAACATACCAAGCATCTTTAGAAGTAGAAAAGCAAACTTGAGCAGCCATGAACAAGTGATCCTCTGCATGAGGTTGTTCATCAGTGTAGTTGGCCTGTTGTATGGGTTGTGATTGAGATTGATTTTGCTTGTCTGCAAAACTTTTCTCTATGTCCCCATTTCTTGCAATGATTACACTGAATTTGAGGCTTGCCTTTGTACCAACAATCCTTTGACAAATGGTTTGTCCTTTTACAAGTTGAGCAAGAAGGAAACTTGCCTTTTGCTGCGGAATCTGCTGAGGTTCCATCCATCTTTCCTTTCCCCTTTTGATCAACATTTCTCTTGTCAAAGTTTTGCTTCTTTTGATCTTTTTGACTAGGTTGCTTCCATTTGCGCCTTGCTTGAAAAACTCCCTCGGTCACATCATCACTTCTCATAGAAATCCTTGTTGAAAATTTAAAAAATAAAAAATAAAATTCGAATCCATGAAAAAACATTTTCAAAATAACATACATAAAAATCCATGAAAACCATTTATAATCATAAAAACATAAAACATAAAACTCCATAAATACCATTTATAAACATAAAACCATAAAAACATCCATCAGTACCATAAAACATCATAAAACATACTCTGATACCTCTGCTGAGATATCAGACATCCATATATCATGGCTGCTGCCACTGGACATGCTCACCATGGCTGCTGCCACTATTGGACAGTCTCACCATGGGTGATGCCTCTGGACAGGCTTACCATGATCCATAAACATCCATGAAAACATATCATGGCTGCTGCCTCTTTGGACAGTCATACCATGAACCATAACCATGAAAAACATAAATATGAAATTGAAAAACATTAGGAGAAAACATTTTGCTGAAAACATTTTATTAAAACATTATCCATACATCCCATGCCATCTTTTTGTATGGCTTATGCATTTACAATGCCCGAAGGGGGGTATATATAGAAAATACAGAGCAATGTGCAACCATTAGATCGCACAGTACATTGCACATCCAACGGTTGATGTGCGACCATAAACTGGCACTCTGCCAGATATTTTCCATTACATTAAATGATCGGTGCATCCACCGAGACATGAAAAAATGGAGACATTTCTAGAAGTCTTTAGACAAATTGAGACTTCTCTAGAAATCTTAAAAGTAACTAAATAGTTACTATCAAATGAAACTAAATTACAACCATACCATTACATAAACCATAATCATTCCATAAACTTAACCATGATTAAACCATAACCATAATCCATAAACCATAGTTAAGCCATGAGTCATCCATGAATAGTATCATGAGCCATGCCATGAGCCATCCATAACCATTAAGTATTTAAGAAAAATTTCACATTTCCAACAATCCTTTACTCTTGAGTTGCAGCTTGCTTATCATTTTTGAAATGGTCAGCTTTTTTAAATCACAAGACTCCCCAATAGCAGCTACTTTAGCTTCAAATTTTCCAGGCAAACGGATCAACATCTTTTCCACCACTTTGAAATCCTCCATTGCCTCACCATAGAGTCTCATATGATTCACCAGTTTTGATAACTTGGAGGAGTATTCTTTACAGTTTCAGATTCTTTCATCTTCAATATTTCAGACTCTCTTTTGAGAGTTAATAACTTGACTGATCTCATCCTTTCACTGCTCTCATATCTTCCCTTCAACTCATCCCATATCTCATTTGCGGTCTCTAGGTGCATGATGCTTGTGAAAATAGCATCTGTCAAGGCTGAATGCAGACATGCTACAACCTTGTCTTTCTTCATTTTCTCCTCCTCATGTTGCTTAATTTGAGCTATGGTAGGATTAGGTCTAAGTGGTGGAATTTGCTTGTCTTGGTCTACAAATTCCTACAGGCCAAACAACTTCAAGTATGACCTCATTTTAACTACCCAAATATGGTAGCTTTCCCCAGAAAACCGAGGAACTGGAATGGCAGTACTGCTTCCGGTGGACATTTGATCACTCATTAGTATTTGGTTCACTCAAGGCAAGTGTTTTTTGCTCACAGAACTCTCAATATTTACTGAAATTAGACCTCACAGTCCCACAAGAATAGTGCTATGATACCACCGTTAGAAATCACACTCAACACAACCATTAAACACCATCACAGCCATGAAACCATGCTCTCGAATGAGAGAAAAACCAGACCATAAACACTCAATATTTTGCTAACATACATACAACATTTTCATTGAACTTTATATATGAGTACAAGGATCAATAACAGCCATACATTATCACCAAAAGACTAGTACTTGGACAAAGTCATTAGGTAGACAGTGTCCTTAAAATCAGGAACAGCCATGCTTTACACCATACAATTACCAACTAAAGTAGACTAATACATTACAAACAAACTAAAAATAAAATAAACTATTACAACCATAAGCAACTACATTCTAACAACCATAAGCTATAAAGTACCTAGAAAAGTTTCAATATTTAACACATACATATATACAAGTCTTAAAATATAATCTGACAGCTTGTAGAGTTGATTCTCACCTGAGTCTTCTTCTATTCCTATTACTAGATCTAAGAAAAGAGTCTCTGATTGCATACAGATTTTTCAGGATATCTTTCATAGGCATCCGCTCTCTTGGAGATGTTGTGGAACAAGCGAGTCCGATTCTCATCACTGAAACTAGGTGTTCTTCTATTTCACGACTTTGTATACTGGCTTGGGGATCATTGTCTATGATTATTGCTTTCTGTTCTTTGTGATTTGGACTTCTTTCTTCATCATTTTCTTCTTCGAAAAGCATTGATGGGTCGATAAGATCCATAACATGGTTAGGTAAAGCCATCAAGACAAAATTGTATATGCTCATATCATCTTCAAACTTGCTATCGGTAGGTCTTTTTCCTGTAAACATCTCCAGCAGTAATACACCATAGCTGTATATATCTCCAAGTATGGAAAGCTGACCACCCATATACTCTGCAATTTGAAATTTTGGATTTTAGACACAGAAACAAGCATGCTTCATACAATTTAACATTTTTTATAGAGGATATTAGTATTTGAACTTCTGAAATGGTAATCATGAACTAAAATGTGATTAATCAGGTTGAAAATAGTACCTGGAGGGATGTATCCGATGGAACCTTTCAATCCAACTGAGATGGGTTGGTTTTTAGATGAACTATTTGACGCTTCAAAGAGGAACCTTGCCAATCCGAAGTCCCCAACATGGGCTGTCATATCATCATCAAGGAGTACATTGCTTGGCTTTAAATCACAGTGAATAATGGGAGTTTCACCACCGTGATGGAGATAATCCAATGCAGAAGCAACATCAATTGCTATATTCAATCTCTGCATGAGGCTTAGTTTCTTGTTTCTGTGTTGCTCTGCATCACTTGAATGTAGCCACTGGTCCAGACTTCCATTGGACATGTACTCAAACACTAGAGCTTTAAAGTCATTCCCTTCATGATCAATACTTGAGCAAACAGTTATGATCTTTAGGATGTTACGATGTCTTATACTTCTCAAAGCATTGCATTCGTCGACGAAACTCCTTGAAGCTCCTGGCTGGTGAAGATTTAGCAACTTAATTGCAACCATTGTTCTGTCTCCTGGAAGAACAGCTTTATATACAGAACCAAAACTTCCTGAACCAACCAAATTTTCTTCGGAGAAGTTATTAGTAGATTTTGAGATGTCTGAGTAAGACAGGCCTGGTTGACCGTCATTAGAGGACAATGCAGTGGAATGTCTTCTAGATTTCTTTACTATAAGATAAATACTAAAAGAACACAACAGCAGAAGTGCAAGTGTAACTGCAGCAACTACTCGGATTACATTGGGAGTGAGAAGTTTTCCAGGTTTTTTCCCGGAGCACACAGGTAAATGTAGTTCTGGGACACCGCCACAGAGCTTATCATTTCCAATGAGGGAAATGGCACTTGCGTTTGCAAATATCCCTTCTCTTGATACTTCACCATCAAGTTCATTGAAAGAAAGATTGAGATGTCTGAGAAATACATGCTTGCTGAGAAATTCGGGAATCTGACCAGTTAAGTTATTGCTCGAAAGATCTAATTCTTCAAAGCCTCTTAGACTTTGCAAAGACTGTGGAATTTTCCCTTCAAATGTGTTGCTCCCCAGACGCAGATATACCAAACTTGTACAACTAGCCAGGCTGCTTGGGATTTCACCTGACAATTTGTTTCCAGACAAATCCAATTCATTGAGATTTTTCAAGTTACCCACTTCAACTGGTAGTAAACCTGTCAACAAATTATGAGCCATGGCCAAAGAAACTGAAAGGGAAGAAAGACCAAACACTTGTTTGGGTATCGTCCCATTGAGATTATTTCTAGATAAGTTCAGTATCTGCAATTTTTGGCAATTTCCAAGACTCGGTGGTATGCTCCCCTCAAATTTATTCTCCTCCATATAAAGCTCAGTTAACGAAGTTAAGTTACCAAAGGAGGATGGTATTGACCCAGAAAAGTTGTTATAATCCAAGTCCAATCTTCCTAATTTACGGATTCTCCCAATAACATCAGGAACACTACCGCTTAAATAGTTTTCTTCCAATCCAAGAAGGGTCAAGTTAACAAGGTTCCCCATGGCAACAGGGATGTTTCCGTGAATCAAATTCGACCCCAGTGTGAGAATCTCCAACTGGGTTGAAAGATTGGCTATGGAGCTGGGTAATTGTCCCCCAAAACCATTACCTTCAAGACCCAACACTTGAAGACTTGTACAATTAGCCAAGAAAGTGAGAAAATTCAGGTCATCAATATCCCCTCTCCCAAGTCTATTATCATCAAAATTAAATCTAACCAGACCTTGCAATCTTCCAAAGTCTCCAGGAATGCTACCGGTGAGACCATTCTCAGCAAAATCAAATATCTGAAGTTTGGAGGCATTTGCCAATGATATAGGAATTCTTCCTGTAAGATTGTTAACTCCACCAGCAAATACTTGTAGATTAGGAAGAGTAAGGCCAACATCCGAGGGCAGCTGTCCGTGCAGTTGGTTTTGGGTCACAGAGAAGTAGTAAATAGATGAGATATTATAAATGGAAGAAGGGATCATACCAGACAAGTAATTCCCATAGAGTTGAAAATATTCCAAGCCTGATAGCTGTCCGAGTTCATTAGGTATGCTTCCCCGTAAGTTATTAATGAAAAGTGACAGAATTTCAAGAGATGAAAAGTTCCCTATCCAAGCTGGGATACTTCCTGTAAGGTTATTAGTTCCAAGACCCAGGAATTCCAGTTGCAGCAATGAACTAAGACGGTCTGGAATCTGCCCACCGAACTCGTTGTAACGAACATCCAATACTTTAAGTCTTGTACAGTGAGTTAAATTCGTTGGAATTTTCCCACCAAAGTAATTCGCCCTCAGATTGAGATCCTGCAGTCCCTGTAAACGGCCTATTTCTTGAGGAACTTGACCGCGGAAATTGTTGTTTCGCAGGTTGATTCTGGTGAGAGATGTAAGGTTTCCAATTGAAGGTGGTATGGAACCATCCAACTTCTGTGATTCCAGGTTCAAGATTGTGACTCTGCCATCAACTGGACTGCATTCAACACCAACCCAGTTGCAGAAATTGGTAGAATCGTTCCATGAGCTCATGATTTGCAGAGGATCCTGAGTTATTCCACGCTTGAAGTCAAGTAAAGCCAGTCTATCAGACTCAATTGTTGCAGATTCCAAACCTGAAGTCGCCCACACAAGATGCAGTAACTGAAAGAAACATAACAAAAACTTTCCAGAGTTCACATAATAATGATGCTCCATTGATTAGGAAATGCAGAGTGTTTGCAGTACCAAATCTACTGTCAAGATTTGAAGTAAGACAAATAAAAATCAGTTGTGAAAAACCATTTGTTTGTGTGATGATAATCAACTGAATTGTACTTGTCAAGGTAGCAAGACTTTGAAGGCTTTATAATTATGGGGTTGGGCCAGGCCCTTGAAAAATTATGATGAAATCAACCTCTCCGATTGATTGACGTACGGTTTGCTGCCAAAAGAATTAAATATTCCACCAAACAACTAAGACATAATTTATTGCTCATTAAAACGTGTGATGAATCAAACCAAACTATCAGTGTTGTTAAATATTGAAACTTTTCTAGGTACTTTATAGCTTATGGTTGGAATGTAGTTGCTTATGGTTGTATTAGTTTATTTTATTTTTAGTTGGTTTGTAATGTATTAGTTTACTTTAGTTGGTATTAGTATGGTGTCAAGCATGGCTGTTCTGACTTTAAGGACATTGTCTACCTAATGACATTGTCCAAGTACTAGTCTTTTGGTGATAATGTATGGCTGTTATTGATCCTTGTACTCATATAAGAAAGTTCAATGAAATTGTTTACGTATGTTAGCAAAAACATATTGAATGTTTATGGTCTGTTTTTCTCTCATTTTTGAGAACATGGTTTCATGGCTGTGATGGTGTTTGATGGTTGTCTAGAGTCTGATTTCTAACAGTGGTATCAGAGCTTTATTCTTGTGGGACTGTGAGGTCTAATTTCAGTAAATATTTAGAGTTTTGTGAGCAAAAACACTTGCCTTGAGTGAACCAAACACTAATGAGTGATCAAATGTCCACTGGAAGTAGTACTGCCATTCCAGTTCCTCGGTTTTCTGGGGAAAGCTACCAGATTTGGGTAGTTAAAATGAGGTCATACTTGAAGTCCTTGGCTTGTGGGAATTTGTAGACCAAGACAAGCAAATTCCACCACTTAGAGCTAATCCTACCATAGCTCAAATTAAGCAACATGAGGAGGAGAAAATGAAGAAAGAAAAGGCTGTTACATGTCTGCATTCAGCCTTGACAGATGCTGTTTTCACAAGTATCATGCACCTGGAGACAGCAAAGGAGATATGGGATGAGTTGAAGGGAAGATATGAGGGTAGTGAAAGGGTGAGATCAATCAAGTTATTGACTCTCAAAAGAGAGTTTGAAATATTGAAGATGAAAGAATTTGAATCTGTCAAAGATCACTCCTCCAAGTTATCAGAACTGGTGAATCAAATGAGACTCTATGGTGAGACAGTGGAGGATTTCAAAGTGGTGGAAAAGATGTTGATCAGTTTGCCTGAAAAATTTGAAGCTAAAGTAGCTGCTATTGAGGAGTCTTGTGATTTAAAAAAGCTAACCATTTCAGAAATGATAAGCAAGCTGCAGGCTCAAGAGCAAAGGATTTCCATGAGAAGTGATGATGTGACCGAGGGAGCTTTTCAAGCAAGACACAAATGGAAGCAACCTGGTCAAAAAGATCAAAAGAAGCAGAACTTTGACAAGAGAAATGTTGATCAAAAGGGGAAAGGAAAGATGGATGGAACCTCAACAGATTCTGCAGCAAAAGGCAAGTTTCCTCCTTGCTCAACTTGTAAAAGGACAAACCATTTGTCAAAGGATTGTTGGTACAAAGGTAAGCCTCAAATTCAGTGTAATCATTGCAAGAAATGGGGACATAGAGAAAAGTTTTGCAGACACAAGCAAAACCAATCTCATTCACAGCCTATACAGCAGGCCAACTACACTGATGATCAACCTCATGTAGAGGATCACTTGTTCATGGCCACTCAAGCATGCTTTTCTACTTCTAAAGATGCTTGGTATGTTGATAGTGGATGCACAAGTCACATGGCAAGGGATTTGAGCCTTTTTACCTCACTAAATAGGACTGACAGAACAAAAGTGAAGCTTGGAAATGGTCAGATTGTTCAGGCTGCTGGAAAAGGTATTGTTTCTATCCATACCAGTAAAGGTCCCAAATTAATACATGATGTTCTGTTAATTCCTGATTTAGACCAGAATTTGTTAAGTGTTGCTCAGTTATTGAAGAAAGGATACTCACTCTCTTTTGAAAAGAATTGCTGCATTATATTAGATTCAAATGGTATTGAAATTGTCAATGTTGAAATGTGCAATAACAGCTTTCCATTGAGCTTGGATCAAGTGAGTCACTCAGCACTTGTTTCTAAGCATGATAATTCTGTTTTGTGGCACAAGAGATATGGTCATTTCAACTTAAATGCCTTGAAATATTTGCAGTCCAATGATATGGTCAGTGGTATGCCTGAAATTAATTGCATTGATGATGTTTGTAATGCTTGTCAACTGGGAAAGCTGCATAGGAAGCCATTTCCATCAAATAATGTTGCAAGAGCAAAAGATAAGCTTGAACTTGTTCACACAGACCTGTGTGGTCCAATGAGTGTGCCTTCCCTAAGTCAAAACACATACTTCATCATGTTTATAGATGATTTGACTAGAATGACTTGGGTTTATTTCTTGTCAAGCAAGGCTGAAACTTTTAGTGTTTTTAAAAGGTTCAAAGCCATGGTTGAAAATGAAAGTGGCTGCAAATTGAAGATGTTAAGGTCAGACAATGGCAAGGAGTATACCTCCAATAAGTTCAATGATTTTTGTGAAGAGATGGGAATAAAACATCAATTGACAGTAAGCTATACTCCCCAGCAGAATGGTGTCTCTGAGAGGAAGAACAGAACTGTCATGGAGATGGCTAGATGCTTGATGGCAGAGAAGAAGTTACCAAAAAGGTTTTGGGCAGAAGCAGTGCATGCTGCAGTATATCTCTTGAACAGACTTCCAACTAGAGCTGTTCAAGGGAAAACTCCACTTGAGGCCTGGTCTGGAATCAAACCTTCTGTTAAGCACCTAAAATCTTTTGGATCAATTTCCTACTCACATGTTGTAGCTGCTAAGAGATCCAAATTAGATGATAAAGCTGAGTTGGGAGTCCTCTTGGGTTATGCAGCAAACTCAAAAGGTTACAGGGTGTTCATTTTGCAAACAAAAAAGCTTATCATCAGCAGGGATGTTCAAGCAGATGAGGATGCTTATTGGGATTGGGAGAATGATCAGATTCAAAGAAGTGCACAACCAGCTGATCTAGATGTTGATCCTATTGCAGCTAGTGTTCAAACTGAAACTGAAATTGAAAATGAAGAACCAGTAGCTGAATCTGATTCTCTAGTGCTTAAAACCAAGTCCTTGGAAGAAATTTATGAAAATTGTAGCTTTGCAGTCGGTGAGCCTTCTAGTTTTGAAGAAGCATCAATGTTGAAAACATGAAATGATGCAATGAAAGAGGAATTATCTATGATTAACAAGAATGGTACATGGGAATTGACTTCAAGGCCTAAAGATAGAAAAGTAATTGGGGTCAAATGGGTTTATAGAACCAAGTTGAACCCGGATGGCTCCATTCACAAGCACAAGGCTAGACTTGTGGTGAAAGGGTATTCTCAAATGGCTGGTGTTGATTATGGTGATACTTTTGCACCAGTTGCAAGACATGAAACAATAAGGCTGCTTGTAGCTTTAGCAGCTAATTGTGGTTGGAAATTTATCACCTTGATGTCAAGTCAGCCTTCCTAAATGGAATCTTGGAAGAAGAGATATACATTGAGCAGCCTTGTGGTTTCTTGGTTGCAGGCCATGAAGACAAGGTTTACAAGCTTCATAAAGCTTTGTATGGATTGAAACAGGCTCCAAGAGCCTGGTATAGCAGAATAGATGATCACTTTCTGCATATTGGATTCAGGAGAAGTCAAAATGAGGCTACTCTCTATGTGAAGACCGATGGAAATGGAAACAAAATCATTGTGTCACTTTATATGGATGATTTACTTGTTACTGGCAATGATCATGATGAGATTGTTAAGCTTAAGGAGAGAATGCTTCAAGTCTTTGAGATGACAGACCTTGGAGTGATGAATTATTTTTTAGGGATGGAAGTGGACCAGCCCAAGGAAGGAATTTTCCTTTCACAGAGGAAGTATGCAATGGATATGCTGAGAAAGTTTAAAATGGAAAATTGCAATCCAGTTTCAACTCCATTAGCTGCAAATGAGAAGCTTTCAAAGGTAGATGGTGATGTTAAAGCTGATATGACTCAGTATAGAAGTCTAATGGGCAGTTTGCTTTACTTGACAGCCACCAGACCTGACTTGATGTTTCCAGCAAGTTTGCTTTCAAGATTTATGCATTCACCAAGTTTGACACATCTTGGTGTTGGTAAAAGAGTGTTGAGGTACTTAAAAGGTACCATTGATTTTGGAATTTGGTATGGCAATGGTGATGGAAAGCTGGAAGGGTTTGTTGACAGTGATTGGGCAGGCTCTGTGGATGATTCCAAGCCACACTTGGAAGTGGTGTGTTTTCATGGAATTCAAAGAAGCAAGAGGTGGTGGCTCAATCCTCAGCAGAAGCTGAGTATATTGCTGCAGCAGCAGCATCAAACCAAGCCATATGGATCAGAAAAGTGTTGATAGATCTGGAATATGCACAAGATGAACCTACTATCTTATGGTGTGATAATAAGTCAGCAATTTCTATTGCTAAAAATCCTGTCCAACATGGGAGAACTAAGCACATCAATGTGAAGTTTCATGCTATAAGAGAGGCAGAAAGAAATGGAGATATTCAATTGCTGCATTGCAGATCAGAGGAGCAAATGGCAGACATACTTACCAAGGCTCTTCCTTGTGGTCAGTTTATGGTTTTACGAACCAAGCTTGGAGTCTCTAAGAAAAGTTTCAAGGAGGAGTGTTAAATATTGAAACTTTTCTAGGTACTTTATAGCTTATGGTTGGAATGTAGTTGCTTATGGTTGTATTAGTTTATTTTATTTTTAGTTGGTTTGTAATGTATTAGTTTACTTTAGTTGGTATTAGTATGGTGTCAAGCATGGCTGTTCTGACTTTAAGGACATTGTCTACCTAATGACATTGTCCAAGTACTAGTCTTTTGGTGATAATGTATGGCTGTTATTGATCCTTGTACTCATATAAGAAAGTTCAATGAAATTGTTTACATATGTTAGCAAAAACATATTGAGTGTTTATGCTCTGTTTTTCTCTCATTTTTGAGAACATGGTTTCATGGCTGTGATGGTGTTTGATGGTTGTCTAGAGTCTGATTTCTAACAAGTGTGAACAGTTTATCAACAAAATGTATGCAGAAAGAAACAAAATAAGATTAACTTAGTATTGTTTTAAGAGATTTCCCTGTAATTTTCCATGTAGAAATTATTGTTGCTGATCAAACAAGTTGTTCTAGGCTGGAGATTGAGTTCAACAATGATTCTTATAATAACAATAGAATACTCAAACTTCTAGTGTTGTATTTTTAGTGTTTTCTTCCATTTCAGGGATTCTGAAAAGTAACAAAATTTCCAGGGTAGTATTCTTACTTTATTTTTTGTTCTTCTCTGTTACTTGCATTGCATTTGTTTCTCTCCCACTGTGCGAAGCTTGCAAGTGAAACTGATGAACTGGCTTTCAAAATTCTGGTTCAATTTAGTCATAATTCTATCTCGGAGCATTACTGAGTCGACTCAGTGATGCTCCGGGACTGAATTGTCGATTTGACAGTATTCAATAGTGGCTCCTCTGTCTGGTAAACTATCTGGTTGATCTTTTGTGTATTTACTAACAAGAAGTAATGACTTGAAAACAATATCGAAACCACGAGCTACAATTTTCGTCAGCCATGAGCCATCGTATTTCGATTTTCTTCTTGTTATCCATTTTCTTCTTCTTCTTCTCTGTAGGTTTTTAGGGTTTATTCTGACACGTCATCACATAAGCTGACTTGTCTTTCCACCTGAGAAACTCTTCGTTGAGATGTCCCAGCTCGTCAGCCATACTTGTTGACGTACCCACACACGGCAGCACTCATACGTCATACCCCCCAATGACTTTCTTGTACACAGCGGCAACTGTAGGCTGACGTGCCTTGACACATCAGCCATTCGTGATGACATGTCCACATAGGTCATCAATTTTGACTTTCGTTTTTGTTGGTGAAATTTTTTTTTTTTAAAATGGAGGCTCTGGTAGTCTGGTCTGGTAGCTACCTAGCTGTGCTTTGGCGATCAAATGGCGGCGGCAGCGACGATCGAACTATCAAAATTGGCTGATACATGGCAGATTGGCAGGGGATTCCAAGGGAGAGGATGAGAAGACGAAGAAGAAGATTGCCATAGCTGACTCTGCAAATCGTAAAACAACTAAAGTTGAAGTAAGAAACTGTTTGATAAAATGCCTAGTAGAGAAGACAAAGTTGAATCTCAGAGGAGCTCCATTAATGGCGTGAAAAACAGTCTTAAAATTTGTAGTTAATGAATCAAAGGATATGATATGTATTTTTCCGATCCTGAAAAATTACATAAAGAGAATTTAGGATAGATTGTATATTTCCGATCCTAGAAATTTACAATAGAAGAATTTAGGAGAATACAGGATATAGAGAGGGGCAATTTTGCTTTAATATTCGATAATCTCCATTACAATAATCCAAACCTTTAAATAGGCCAAAACAGATAACAAAATAACAACTACTAAACTACTAACTAGAAAATAGCAACAATTGGGATCGTGCTTAGTGGAGGCCACCACTACCTCGTACATGATCTCAACTAAGCCAACAACTTCTTATTGAATTCAAATAACAATAATCCAAATAAAACTAAACAATTATTGACTTGGTCTCCCCTTCTTTGTAAACGTGAAGGATCCCATGATTGCTTGTAGCCTGATTTGCAAGGAACTGCACAGACCACATCATTCAATGATATGTGCAAATGTGCACATATCAGGATAGTATTAAGAAATAATGTGTTCCTTGCTTAAATACGAACACAAATTTAAATAGAAAAAGATACTCGAATTCAGGAATTCCTTGAAAAACAAGCTATGATATCATATTATCATGACATAAGAGCAGGTAAGGTCCAAGTAATATGTATTAAGCTCTAACAGGACTTTTTTTGTTCATAAATTGAAATATATGACATTTTTACAATGTACAAAGACTGTTTTGAATATATATAACAGATCATCTTAGTCTTCTTCTACTCCTATTACTAAATTTAAGAAACGAGTCTCTGATTGCATACAGATTTTTCAGGACATCTTTCATAGCCATCTGCTCTCTTGGAAATGTTGTGGAACAAGCAAGTCCGATTCTCATCACTGAAACCAGGTATTCTTCTATTTCAAGACTTCGAATGCTGACATTGGGGTCATTGTATGTGATTACTGCTCTCTCTTCTATGTGATCCGGACTTGTTTCTCTATCATTTACTTCTTCGCCGAAGAGCATTGATGGGTCGATGATATCCATAACATGATCCGGTAAAGCCATCAAGACAAAATTGTATATATTCAGGTCATCTTTAAATTCACTATCAGTAGGTCTTAAAATTCATCTTTAGATAATACAATGCAGAAGCAACATCAATTGCTATATTCAGTCTCCGAATGAGGTATACATGACCAAAACTTCCTGAACCAATCAAATTTTCTTCAGAAAAGTTATTAGTAGATTTTGAGACATCCCAGTAAGACAGGTGTAGTTGACCGTTACTTGAGGACGATGCAGTGTAATGTCTCCTAGAGTTCTTTACCATAAGATAAATACCAGAAGAACACAACAGCAGAAGTGCAAGTGTGACTGCAGCAATTACTCGAATTACATTGGGAGTGAGAAGTTTTCCTGGTTTTTTCCTGGAGCACACGGGTAAAAGTAGTTCTGGGACACCGCCACAGAGCTTGTCATTTCCAATGACTGAAATGACAGTTGCATTTGCAAATATCCCTTCTTTTGATACTTCACCATCAAGTTCATTGAAAGAAAGATTGAGAAGTCTTAGAGATACGAGCTTGCTGAGAACCTCGGGAATCTGACCAGTTAAGTCATTGCTCGAAAGATCTAATCCTTCCAAGCCTCTTAGACTTTGCAAAGATTTGAGGAATTTTCCCTTCAAATGTGTTGCTCCCCAGACGCAGATATACCAAACTTGTACAACTAGCCAGGCTGCTTGGGATTTCACAGACAATTTGTTTCCGGACAAATCCAATTCCGCAAGATTTTTCAAGTTACCCACTTCAACTAGTAGTGAACCTGTCAAAAAATTATGAGCCATGGACAAAGAAACTGAAAAGGGAAGAAAGACCGAACACTTGTTTAGGTATGGTGCCATTGAGATTATTTCTTGACAAGTTCAGTGTCTGCAATTTTTGACAGTCTCCGAGACTCGGAGGTATGCTTCCCTCAACTTATTCTCCTGCATAGAAAGCATTGTTAATGCAGTTAAGTTGCCAAAGGAGGATGGAAATGACCCAGAAAACTTGTTAGTATTCAAGTACAATTCCTCCAATTTATGCAGCCTCCCAATAACATCAGGAATACTACCGCTTAAATCGTTTTCTTCCAATCCTAGAAGGGTCAAATTAACAAGGTTCCCGATCGCAATGGGGATGTTTCCATGAATCAGATTCGATCCCAGTGAAAGAACTTGCAACTGTGTTGAAAGATTGGCTATGGAGCTAGGCAATTCTCCCCCAAAACTATTATTGGCCAGACCCAACACTTTAAGACTAGAACAATTAGCCAAGAAAGTGAGAAAATTCAGGCCATCAATATCGCCTCTTCCAAGTCTATTATCATCAAAATTAAGTCTATCCAGACCTTGCAATCTTCCCAAGTCTCCAGGAATGCTACCGGTGAGACCATTTATAGCAAAATCAAGTATCTGAAGTTTGGAGGCATTTGACAATGATGCAGGAATTTTTCCTGTAAAACTGTTAACACCACCGGCAAATATTTCTAGATTAGGAAGAGTAAGGCCAACATCCGAGGGCAGTTGTCCGTGCAGTTGGTTTTGAGTCACAGAGAAGTAGTATATAGATGAGATATTATATATGGAAGAAGGAATCATACCAGACAGGTTGTTCCCATAAAGTTGAAAAAATCCCAAGCCTGATAGCTTTCCGAGTTCATTAGGTATGCTTCCATGTAAGTTATTCATCGTAAGTGACAGGGTTTTCAGAGAAGAAAAGTTCCCTATCCAAGCTGGGATAATTCCTGTAAGGTGATTACCTCCAAGACATAGGAATTCCAGTTGCAGCAATGAACTAAGACGGTCTGGAATCCGCCCAATGAGCTCATTGTAACGAACATCCAATGCTTTAAGTCCTGTACAGTGAGTTAGATTCATTGGAATTTCCCCACCAAAGTAATTGTGACTCAGATTGAGATCCTGCAAGCCCTGTATACGGCCTATTTCTTCAGGAATTTGGCCACGGAAACTGTTGTGTCGCAGGTTGAATCCAGTGAGAGAGGTAAGGTTTCCAAGTGAAGGTGGTATGGAACCAACCAACTTTTGTGATTCCAGGTTAAGGATTGTGACTCTTCCATCAACTGGACTGCATTCAACACCAATCCAGTTGCAGAAACTGGTAGAATCATTCCAGGAGCTCATGATTTGCAGAGGATCCTGAGTTATTTGACTCTTGAAGTCTAGTAAAGCGAGTCTATCAGACTCAATTGTCATAGAATCCAAACCTGAAGTCCCCCATAAAAGTTGTAGTACAAGAAGGAAACATAACAAAAACTTTCCAGAGTTCACATAATAATGATACTCCATTGTTTAGGAAATGCAGAGTGTTTGCAGGACCAAATCTACTTCCAGTTTTAGCAATATCGAGGTTTGAATTGAAGTAAGACAAATTACAAATATAAATCAATTGGAAATAATTTAATTTTTGTGAGGGACCATAATTAACTCGATTGAACTTATCAACCACTTAGATGTCTTGTTATTCTGATACTGTTTGCAAAGATGGAGATAGGATTTTTTTATTGTAATTTTTTAATATATGAGGAACAGAGAAGTTAATGGCACAAACAAAGGTGGTGGGGATCGGTTAGAAGGTGCAAATCTTAAAAGTACTTTTGAGAAAAGCATTTTTTTGGAGAAGTTACTTCAAATTTTCAAGCACTCTGAATTTGTTTTATCTTGGCCAAATTATGGTATTGTTTATTTTGAGTTTAATTAAAAATAAAATTGTTACAACATTTTACACTGTTACAAGCACTTTTGATGATACTAAAAGCATTTCCAAACACTCTTAGATCAACCAGACTTTATCAAACATGAAATGTTATGATGTAAATGTAATTGACTGTCTGAGTGAGTATCTGTGAGTCTGTGAATTAAAAATTCCAATGTGAATATAGATGTGAATTTCAATTAAAAATTCCACAATACTGTGAGTCTGTGAGTATAGATGTGAATTGACTTGCTCGTGCAAATGTGTCAATTGATCGACCAAATAATTAAAGTTTCTTTGTAGTTTAATGAGTTTTCAACATGTGAAAAGTCAAAAGTACAACAATCCTGAAACAAAACAAAAATGTTTTACTATTGTTTTAACTTTTAAGAACTTTCCCTGAAATTTCCTCTGCATTTACAAAATTGTCCATGTAGAAATTATGCTTACTGATCAAACAAGTTGGTGAAATTTCTTGCAATATAGCAGAGAATACTGAAATTTCATAGATTCTCAGAACAATGGAGAGTACCAAAACTTCCAGGTTAGAATTCTTAGTTTTCTTATTATATGTTCTTCTCTGTTACTTGCAGTCTCTCTCTCACTGCGCGAAGCTTGGAAGTGAAACGGATAAAGTAGCTTTACTGGCTTTCAAGAACCAGGTAGCTGATGATCCCTTTGGAGCCTTGAGTGCCTGGAATGATTCCCTGGATTTTTGCCAGTGGCATGGTGTTACTTGTGGCGCAAGACATCAAAGAGTTACTGCTCTACAACTCAACAACCAGAGTTTGACAGGTTCCATCTCTCCTTATATAGGAAACCTGACATTCCTCAGAAGTATCAATCTTCAATCCAACAATTTCTATGGTAAGATGCCGTTAGAAATTGGCAACTTGTTTCGATTACAATACCTCATATTCAGTCTGAATATGTTGCAGGGCGAGATTCCTGTCAATCTCACTCGTTGTTCGGAACTCAGTTTTCTGGACTTGGTCATGAACAAGCTTGAAGGGAGAATTCCTGATGAGCTAGGCACTCTATCCAAGTTAGTTGGACTTGGACTTGCCATTAACAATCTAACTGGACCTATCCCTCAGTCACTTTCGAACCTCTCGCTTGTAGAGAAGTTTTCTCTGTCAGAGAACAGCCTCAGCAGCAACATCCCCGTTGAGCTTGGCCGGCTCCAGAGGCTGAAGATGTTCCAAATCTCTTCAAACAACTTCTTAACAGGTCCGATTCCCATCCAACTTTTCAATATTTCTTCAATGGAATATTTTGCTGTGGCCGGAAACCAACTTATTGGAGAAATCCCACCTTACATTGGATTTACGCTTCCCAATATCCGCATACTTCTCTTAGGAGGTAATAGGTTTACTGGGCCAATACCTCATTCAATATCTAATGCAAGTAAATCAGAATATCTAGATTTTGCCTTGAACTTTTTTACTGGGTCGATACCAGTAAATTTGGGAAACTTGAAAAATCTGAATAAGCTCAATTTTGGTGTAAATAACCTCGGAACTGGGAAAGCTGATGACCTTAGCTTTCTCAACTCTTTAGTGAACTGCACCTACTTAGAAGTACTTGCCTTTGGAAATAACAGTCTAAGTGGGATGTTGCCCACTTCTGTTGCTAATTTATCTACCCGTCTTTACTCTTTATATATGGGAGCTAACCGGACATCGGGTAGCATCCCAACAGCTATAGGAAACCTCAGAAGTTTGATTCTACTAGGAATTGAGAAGAATTTTCTCACAGGAAGGGTTCCGATTTCTGTTGGATATCTCTCAAACCTACAAGAATTGTCCTTATTTGGAAACAGTCTTTCCGGTGAAATTCCTGAATCCATTGGAAATTTAACATTCTTGACAGAACTTATTTTATATGAAAATGCTTTACAAGGAAGCATACCTTCAAATTTAGGAAACTGCCAGCATTTACAGAATTTAGATCTCTCAGCAAATCACCTTTCTGGGACCATACCTGTTCAGGTTATTGGTCTGCCTTCTTTATCAGGATGGTTGGACTTGTCTCACAATCGTTTATATGGCCCCATACCTCTGGAAGTTGGTAACCTGAAAAGCATCCGGCTATTGTACTTATCAGAGAACAGATTATCTGGTGAAATTCCAAGCTCACTTGCAAATTGCATTGGCCTGGAGGGCCTAGCTTTGGATGGTAATTCCTTTCAAGGACCCATCCCTTCACCTTTGAGTTCTTTGAAAGGTCTCGAAGACCTTGATCTTTCACGTAACAACTTTTCTGGGAAAATCCCAAATTTTCTGCACACATTTCCTTTCTTACAAAGATTAAACCTGTCCTTCAACAATTTTGAGGGTGAGGTACCAAAAGAAGGCCGGATCTTCAGAAATGCAAGTGCAATTTCATTAATAGGAAATGATAGGCTTTGTGGTGGTATTCCAGAATTGCATTTACATAGTTGCACTTCCAGGGGCTCCAGGAAATTATGGCACCAACTCACTTTCAAAATAGTAATTCTAACAGTCCCGTCGGCTGCTTGCTTGCTTACACTATGTTGCCTAGTAATTCTGTTTAGGAGGAGAAAAGGAAGCAGAAAAGCTTTGGTTGAAAATCCTGTGGTGGAGGATAAGTTCTTGAAGATTTCCTATTCAGAGCTCCTAAAAGCAACAGAAGGGTTCTCTTCTGCCAATTTGATAGGCATTGGAGGCTACGGTTTAGTGTATAAAGGAAGTCTTGGCCTGGAAGAAACAACTGTTGCAGTGAAGGTGCTAGATATTCAACAAAGGGGAGCTTCGAAAAGCTTCGTAGCTGAATGTGAAGCCTTGAGGTGCATCAGGCATCGGAATCTTGTGAAATTGGTCACTTCTTGCTCAAGTGTTGATATGAAAGGTAACGAATTCAAGGCTTTAGTTTATGAGTTCATGCCTAATGGAAGTCTAGAGAACTGGTTACATCGAAAAGAAGATGAACAACAACAACATCAGAGGCCAAATTTGACTATAATGCAAAGGCTGAGCATAGCAATTGATGTAGCTAATGCATTGGAATATCTCCATCACCACTGCCATACATGCATTGTCCATTGCGATCTGAAGCCAAGCAATGTCCTTCTCGATGATGATATGGTTGCCCATGTAAGCGATTTTGGGTTAGCAAGACTCCTTCAAGTTCATGATAACTCTCAAGATCAAACCAGCTCAAGTGGGTTAAAGGGCTCCATCGGCTATATTGCTCCAGGTAACTAACATCAACCGAATTTATTATACAGTTCAATTTAATTTAGTATTTTCAATCAAGGAGTCTGTTTTTTTGTTCTATCATATATACTAATGGAAAACGCTTAAAAGCGCACAGAGTATGCAGTGACAGGTGAGGTTTCAACCTCCGGAGATGTGTACAGCTTTGGAATCGTGTTGCTCGAAATGTTCACAGGAAGAAGACCAATTGATGACATGTTCAGTGAAGGCCTCAGCCTTCACAACTTTGCAAAGGCAGCTATTCCAGATCAAGTGATTGAAATAGTTGAACCAACGATTCTTGAAGAAGCACTTCAAGTTCAAGATTGCAGTTTCAATCATCAGAAACTGAAACCAACCTGGAAGAGCCAAATTCATGAAATCCTGGTCTCAATTCTGAGAGTTGGAGTGTTGTCCTCAGAAGAATCACCGAGAGACAGAATTCAGATCAAAGAGGTCATCAAAGAATTGCAAGACATCCGAAAAATTATTCTTGCAATGGGATTATAGATCAAATTATATATTCACAAAAGACATATATGAATGCTTTTCTGGTGTATTAAAAACGTGAGCATCAAAATTAAGCGAAAGTGCTTCCCGGCTTCCACTAGGAATCACTTTTTCACTTTTTCTTTCTTTTTTTTGTAAATGAAGTTTAAAAAAGAATGCCATGTTTGACTTAAAAAGTTGGTGATGACTGATGACTTATTCTATTATTAATATTGTGATGGTTTTAGCTGGTAACTACGCTATTTAATTTGTTTTCCCTAGTTTGTAGCACAACACCCTCAGCCACTTTTTCATAAAAAATAAAAATAAATCAAAATCAATACCAAACGGGTCAGGGTGTAACGAAACCTACCAAGATCAATTATTATATGTATGCTTTAGGATTTTGGAGCGACCAATTTGAAAAATTAATAAAATTTTAACAAAATATATAAATAATAAAAAAAAAATTAAGCTTAAATGTTAACAAAATTTTAAAAACAATTGTGAGCTTCCCCACAAACAATTCACTTTCACCACTAAATGGGTTACCCGGAAATCTATTCTCACAACACGGATAAGAAAACTTCGCACACATGCTTATGAAGGTGGGACTCGGCTTCTATTTCATAATTGACACATAATAATTCAATTGATTCAATCCACAAAAATTGAAGTCTTTGTAATGAAAACGATTCGGTTGTCACAAATTGTTTGAAGATTCCATCTTATCTGGCCAAGTTTATCAATGGAAATTAAAAAGAGAGACAAGTTGATAATTAACAAAAAAAGAAAAATAAGAAGAAAATAGATTAATTAATAAATGTAAATAACGTGAGTATTCTATGAATATGCCCAAATGAAAAAAGATGTTTTTTTTTTCTTTTGCAAAAGATGATTGACAAAGATGTTTAACATTTTGTTTATTAATCTTCAACCATTCAAAAGAATCAAATTACATGTTGCCCAAGAACAAGTCAAATACTTCCAAAAATATAATAATATCACATTTTTTTTTAATATTTAAGGATGATTAAATACACCCTAATTTTATTTTTTAAGAATTTCGTGAGAGGTATATATATATATATATATATTAACAAATTTCAAAATTTTATTGAAGTTTCTATTTTGTTTTTTTCTATTAATTTTAACTAATCTAACATTTGATGTGTTCCGGTTATTCATCTCATATAAGATATTAAGAATTTTCTGCTAAATTAACTTAAATGTATTGATAAAAATTAAAGTAGTGTAATAGTAAAGTCTTCGTACATGAGATCGTAGAGTCGAGTCGAGTCACATCTCCTTCTTCAAACTTTTAATAAATTTTCGATCTGAATATTGATTGGTTTTGAAGGATTTTCAATTTTGTATATAATAATAATAACATTAAATTGCATTTCCCTCGTTCTCCATTGGATCTATTTCTTTATCAATTTATTTTGTAGACTATAATAACGAGTGTTAGTGACATCTCATCTGTCCAAAATATTTTATTTTATTTTATTTATAAATAAAAAAAAAAAAAAAAAAAAAAAAAAAACAACTTCATTTCAAGAAAACAACTGCATAAAGGAGCCAAACACGACTGAGAATTTTAGAAGAAAGAAAAAAAAAAAAATTGGTGAAGAAGATTACTGTGGGGGGTATTTTTGTCTGTTCACCATAATAAATGTATTTTAAACATAAATTATTAAAAAGGTGATAGTGTTGAAAAGCCACCCACAAAAAGTGCTAGAAATTCTTTAAACCCTACTTATTTAGGCCTTATATATATACAGAAATTCTATTATCAGTTCGAACTGACAAAAATTATATCAGTTCCTTGCATGTGGGCCACTAGATTTAAATACTTTGACTTGGCTGTATGCACTTGTCAGTCAAAGTATTTAAATCCAGTGGCCCACATACAAGGAACTGATATAACTTTTATCAGTTCGAACTGATAATAGAAGACCTATATATATATATATATATCTCTTCCATCTTTAAAGGAACTTGAGATTTTATTGGATCATACAGTATAGGTTTGTTACAATTAATTAATGTCAAAATATGGACGACATTGATAATTTTTTATTTATTTATTTGAAATCAAAATAATTTCATTTATAGAAATCTCATAAAATAAAATAAATTTCCAATATGAAAGGATAACATTTCGATTTCATCGGATCTAGTCAACTGTGATGAGAGGCTGAGAGCACATGATGTAATTTGTAAAACATTGTACAAATATATCCTTATCGGTCAATATAGTAATTAAACACTATATTGATTTGTAATTAATTTTAATTTGATAGTATAATGATATTAAGTAATTATAATGATTCCTTGTAATTGTTTTTATGTTTAATAAATTAAAACAAATTCAGTAAAAAAAAATTATTATAAACTTTCACTTATTTTACAAACAAATTTTCATTTAAATATTCTAAACTATGGGAATTCTACATGTCATGCAAGAATGTGACTATTAAAAAATTATAATAATATATATATATATTAAGATTTTGCATGTTCAAACAAGACAGCTGTTCTTTTCTGAGAGGAACAAGTGGTGTTTCTAAAATTGGAGATTTCTTCATAAGAAAAAAAAAAAAATCAATGGTCAATTCTCAATACGTGGACAAACAAGGACAATGCAGCGTGGATAATTGTTTTATGAAATAAAAATGACACATCATACTTTTTATTTAGAATCGTTTTATTTTTATAATAATGACGTATTTAGTATTTACTAAGTAGAAATATTAAAGAATGAAATGCCAAGGTGTAGCTCGTAGATGGACAAGTTTGGGACAGGGCATGGGTAAATGACTCTCAGGTCAACGACTCGAATCTTACCAATAACGAAAGCTTTCAAAAATATACCTGGTATCGAATTAATAAATATTGTCAAAAATAAAATAAAAATACTAAAGAATGAAATATAAATATAACTTAATTAATGATTTTTTATTACAGCATTTATTAAAAATGATTGAGAATTAAGTTACGTGAATTTCACCAACAAATCAGAAATTAAGTTTATACTAAAATAAGAAATTAATTTATTCTCCTGCCTAAAAAATCAAGTTCACTGTATTGATTCTCATTCTCTCCTCGATAAAACTTGATTCAAATTCATTTTTATTCTTCATTAGTATTTAAGCTAATAAATCAGATAAAAAATCAAAAACATTGAATGACTGGATTTTTAAATGATATTTAAAGTTTTCTATTTTTATTTATTTTATTTTTTTTGCTAAATTTAAATTTTGCTTTTTACCACCCCATTTTCATGATATTTCTCTATTGACTGTGCCCCGTCCATGACTCCATAGCTTCTAACATGTAAAAAGTCAAATCCACGTAAAACTGCTCTTTAGAAATTAAGACGATGTCGTTTAGAAGGCATGTCATGTATCACATGTCGTCTACTCTGGTGTAATCGCCGTAATTAACTTGTCTATGAACTGTAAAATAATAAATAAATAAATAAAAATTTTCAAAATTGCCACTTTTGATGGCTCTATTTTTGTCAATAATTCTAAATTGTTCAAATTTGGTATTCAGATTTGTATGATTTAAATGAATCGGTGGTGCTATAATTTATTGGATGTTAGACTTGGACGAAACAGCATTACTCTTATTTTATTATATATTCTTCACTTTCATGCTGTCAATGGCGGCTTCCTTGTACTTCTTCTTCTTCTTGCACATTTACGACCCCGTCAGCGAAAACACGCTAATTAGATTATTTCAAAGTTCAAACCCACAACATTGCTTTTACAAGGCTCATAATTCTCTATTGTTTATATATTTAAAACTATGAAATTGACTTGGGACTTCCTCTGTGTCTTCTTCTCCATAAATTCTGTCGTTCAATTCAATAATAATTGTCTCGAAAAAAGAAGAAGGGTATCTCAAAAGATGTATTTACTTGGCCGTAACAGTTCCGTTATCTTCTCCGCCATCACCATCGCTGCCGTTATCTTCATCATCTATGAAGACAGTGTCATTTCTAAGGAGTCTCTGCATTCTGGTGTCTTCAGAGCTAATAAAGAAATTTCAGGACAGTTAAAGAAGTCAACTATTAGTCACATAACTCTGCGTTCTGTGCAAGAAGAGATTGAAAACGCTAGTTTGATGAATTCTCTGAAACCTCCTGCTAGTGTCACTGAAGAAGAGAGAATTGCTTGGTTCAGGAAAAAGTTACCAGAATTTGAGATTTTCAAGTCAAACAACTTGACAGAGAAATTCCATGGCCGGGTTCTTGAGTTTTTCGGTGAAGAATGCGAAATTCGAGCCTTCATGACGTGGATTTCTCCGGTGAGGTCTTTTGGGAAAAGAGAAGTATTGGGCTTGGAGACTTTTTTCAAAGCTCACCCACATGGATGCTTGATGATTTTATCAAGAACTCTGGATTCTAGACATGGGTACAGAGTCCTGAAACCATTGCTTGATCGACAAGTCAAGCTCGCCGCGGTGACACCAGACCTGTCTTTTCTGTTCAAGAACACTCCAGCTGAATCCTGGTTTGATTCAATCAAGAGTGGAAACAAAGACCCTGGTGAGATTCCACTTGCTCAGAATTTATCCAATTTAATCAGACTTGCAGTTTTGTACAAATATGGAGGTGTTTATTTAGACACAGATTTCATAATCCTGAAGAGTCTTAAAGGGTTGAAGAATTCAATTGGAGCACAGAGTACTGATGTTGTTTCAGGAAATTGGACAAGACTTAACAATGCTGTTTTGATATTCGACATGAATCATCCACTTCTGTTAAAGTTCATTGAAGAATTTGCAACAACTTTTGATGGTAACAAATGGGGTCACAATGGACCGTATTTGGTTTCCAGGGTAGTTCAGAGAGTAGAAAACAGGCCTGGTTTTAACTTCACAGTCTTGCCGCCTAGCGCCTTTTATCCGGTACACTGGAACAACATCGGAGGGCTTTTTCAGTTGCCTGAAAACCGTGCTGGTTTGCGGTGGGTGAAAGCGAAATTGCTTCAGCTAAGTGGACAGACTTATGGTGTACATTTGTGGAACAAGCAAAGTAGCAGATTAAAAATCGATGAAGGAAGCGTAATGGGAAGACTAATTTCTGATCATTGTGTGATTTGTGAACAGATTTACAGTTCTTAAAGAAGAATTTCTTTTTTCTTTTTGTTAATACCTTTGTTTCTTGTTTTTATTTTTTCTATCGGGATTCATGATTTCAATGTAAATGAGATGTGTATAAGAGAAGAAAAAAAATGAAAAAACTGTTTAAATTTCATTTCACTCTAACAATACATTTCTATATGTTGCCAAAATGTGATTATTACAAGTCTAGTTTCAGAATTTTCTACTGCAAATAAAAAACCTGAGCCTTCTCAATCTCAGCCTGAATCTAAATCCTGGCAATCTCCTAAATGACCTTTTTCTCTTCAACTTTCGATTACGAAAATTTTCTTTTGTTATATGCTTGAATTTTTGCTGATCACCAATCCTGAAACTACCATCTGAAGCAAAATTACTCTGTTCATCAATATGGGGATTTCCGGAGAATCCAATCTGCTTGATAGATTCCCACGGATCGTAATGTTCATCGTCTTCGGTGTCACTTCCCCAGAGAGGTACAGGTTTTGTTATAGGTGAGCCACTGTAATTGTCAAAATAAGTAGCCAAACTAGTATGCTCCATGTCAAATAATCTCCTCAGGGAAGTGCTTCCACCTTTCATCAATTCTAACAAACTGCTTCTGCTGCTGCTGCTTCCGCGACACGAAGAGCTACAGGAAGCAGCTGCAGACGAAGATGAAGAAGCAGAAACAGAAGAAGACCAATACAAAGATTTCTGGTATTCTATTATCTTCCTGACCTTTTCCTTTTGAAAACTTGTGATCCAAGAAGCTTCTTCATCATCTTTTTCTTCTGTTATTTCTGGTTTCATGATGATTCTCTAAGTGGGTTTCTTTGTGAACAAGAACAAAAGAAAAAGATAAAAAAATTACAAAAAATGTGTGAATTGAGCCGGCCATTGAAACACAAAGACAATAAGGTTGGAGGACAGAAAATGGATCAAAAATTGGAAGTAATAGTTAACAGATAATGATGAATCTGAATTCCAATTAGAATATAATATTAAGATAATTAATAATTGAAGTCTGCTTTGTAAACAAAGGCCAAAACCAATCAATCAATCAATCAAACTATATATGCCTCAAACAAGGTATACATATTGAATTCTTTAACATGAAACCCTGTATATAATTATGTTTCTGTCATTTGTGAGAGACGGAGACAAATATATATATATATATATTTGAAGGAAACATAAGAATCAATGAAGAAAAGATTTCATTTGATTGCATTCTGACAAGTGAAGATCGTGAAGACATGTAAACATTAAGAAAATAATTAAGTTAATTAATTGTACGTAAAAAAAAAACATCACAATATCACATTACATAGATTTTTTGTATCAGATTAATTAGAGTTTATCTAATTTAAAATAATGTAAAAAAGATATATTATTATTATTATTATTATTATTATTATAACTTATTGTGATTTGTTGCATTTTGCTTTTTAAACTCTAGACTCAATCAAGCCTTAAACCACCTAAAAGGAATTTTGACTTTCTTCTCAAGTCACAATTCATAACTCACAAGATACCCTTCCAATACGTTATGTGACAATATAAAAGTTAAGATAATTAACAACAATATTTATTTATTTATTTATTAGCAACCGAAAAAACTTAGAAGAAATTGCTCGTTAAGATTCTAGAGAAGAAAGACTTTGTGTTGTGGACAATCAGTGCCGAGTCTCAACTCTTAAATCATAATAATTTTCAACTATCATCCTAACAAAATTCATAAGAAATATTGACAAAATCATTATAGATTTTAAGATTGAGAGGAGACTAAAGAAAAATAAAAACAAAAATCTTTCAGGTGTATACATTCGACCACTAAAATCACGTCGTGTTATAAAAAATACATTTAATTGATTGTTCATGCATATGATAATTAGAGATGTTATATCGTTAGTTGATCTCTTATCAGATAGTTTGAATGTTTGCTCTCGTATACATTTATTCCTGTATTTATTCTACAATGTGAATTTGTATTTCAATTTGGTCTACATGTCAAGACCGTCAATCTAATATACAATTTGCAAGCTCATCGATCTAGTATGTGAGAGAATTTATTAAAGAGCTTTTTTGAAGTGGAATGTATTAAAGAGTTAAATATCATTGGTTGAACTCTTACTTGATAAGGGACGTGTTAGAGAGTAAAATATAATTATTTGGATCCTTACCCGATTGTTGTTTATCAAGTGTGATAGTCTAAGATCTCACCCTCATAATTTACATGGGACTCTATGCGTCACTGTTAGCTGCGCTGAAGAAATAATCAGCTGTAAAGTTAATCAACATATGTTTGGTTAATTATATTTTTAAAACTATTGTATAGCTCAAAAACAGTATACATATGTTTGGTAATTTTATTACAAAAGTTCTAAGATTAGTTACAATGATTAAAATATATATGATTTTATAACCCTATTTCATTTTTTTTAATTAATTATATATATTAAATCAATATTTAAGTAGAATGTTTAAATTAGAAAAAATAACTCCATAAGCACAATAAAATATTTTTAAAAGATTTTATAAATCAAATCAATATTTAAATAAAATATTTAATTTTGAGATGAAATAAGGTATATAGATTATTTTAATTTTATTTCATAAGGATATTTTAAAAGATTCATTAAATACTGAAATAGATTATTCCATAATCATTTTCAAAAAAGTAACCCCCATCTACTTCTCAAAATCACTGTCAAAACTTGTTAGATTATCAATTAATCACCTTTGAAAGTTTTACCAAACATCATTTTATGTTAAAATTATAAAATAATCTGATTTTAACTTTTCCAAAATAATACCAAACTGGTCCAAAAAAAATTCCCAACACCTAGATCCCTAACCCAATTGGAGTTGAATTTCAAAAACAATAAAAAGATAATAAACATGTCTATTGTCTATTCCATTATTGGTTTTGGATAAAAAGAATATTAAAACTATTCCACTAACTGAATTTATGTGAGATACATAAAATCATAAGAATATTATTTCAAGATGTTGAATCATTTTCTCAATTCAATTAGATAGCATCACATAATAAAATGCTTTTTTCATTTACTAATTAAATATTATCATTTTCACGAGGAAAATTTTGGGATCCAATCGGTCTATTAACATCCTGAGGCCTGAAATTATTGAAAAAACAAATTCCAAACCGAAATTTTATTTAGAGTTGAAAGATGCATAGTCAAGAAAAAGACTTCATACAATTGACCTTATTAATTCTTCGTTTTTCAATTTATTCATTGATAGTATGCGTGTATAAATGTGCAACAAGCTCTCAATAATGGCTCGTCAAATCACCATAAAAGCACCAAAAACGACATATATTATTAGGTCAAAAAGACAAAAACCCAATGAAATTAAAATAAACATGTTGGTAAGAGACGTATTATCTAAGCTACGGACACAAAACCAGTTATCTAAACATAGTTCAGTCGGTAGATGAACGAGTTTGGGGTTTGAACAAATGATTCTCAAGTTAGTGGTTCGAATCTTACCGATGGCTAAAAAGCTTCAAAAAAAATATCTGTTCTAAATAGGTGCATAAATAAATACCGTAAGAAAAAAAAAATTACAAAACTAAACAAAAATCATAGGATGATTTGCACCTAAGAATTTTCACGGTTCCTTATTATGGTACCGAGTACACGGGGATCCACCCACCAAAAAATCAATGTATTGAATAATGTAACGGAATTAATTGCCGGAAAAGGTCCTGTATTCCGGTCATCGTCTTTTAATTGCTCCTGGACCACACTGATGGTATCCAAAAATAACTCTATCAAATGCATTTAATTCTTTTATAGTCTATCGCCACTACTATTATCATGTTTAGATCGTTTCAAAACCAAACTATGTGTATAGTTCAAAACAAAACTACATGCAGAAAACTAATACTACAAAAGCCTCCTTTGGGGAAACTTGAGTTCATCAAAGTCCTGAAAAACAAACAATGTCTCCTCTACGTAATTTTTCTCCCTATTCAACTCTAATGGCGGTGAGAAAAACGTCTCACAAGACGTTGAATTACCGCCTAGGCGCCTACTTAACCGAACTTTTAAATCACCCATCTTCTCTACTACTGCATTTGCCTGCTATATTTTTCCTCGTCTACTCGGATAGGATCATCTCTAATCTTTCAGTATACCCTGCAGACATTAGAATCAGTGACATTTTACGCCTCAAGCTCCTGATGAAGTTTTTGAAGGACAACTGACTTCTAAAAAGATCCTCGAAGCACCACAGACTCCCAAAATCGAAGCACAGCTCCAGTCAACTTCCAACACTGTGCCACTACTTAAAACACAACAAAATATTGAAGAGAATAACATGCCACTGCTTACCAGACAAGAAAAGGCCGAAGAAAAAGGCCAGTCACTGTTTACCATGCAACAAAGGATTCAGGAAAATATCAGGCCACTGCTTACTACACAAGCAATGAATGAAGAAGGAGACGAAGAAACTCCAGATCCTCTAATTCCTCCCAAGGATGTCACAAGAGAAGAAAGAATGGAATGGTTCCAGAGTAAACTGCCAGAACTCGAAATTCTCAAATCAAACGATTTGAGTCAGAAATTTCATGGCCGAGTTCTGGAATTCTTCAACAAACAGTGTACAATTCAGTTTTTTATGGTATGGCTTTCACCAGCACGGTCATTTGGTCCAAGAGAATTCATGGCTGCAGACACTCTGTTGAAAGCCAACCCTCAGGCATGCTTGATGATTATATCGAGATCTTTGGACTCTGGAAACGGCTACAGGATTTTGAAACCATTACTTGATCGTGGGTTTAAAGTTCTTGCAGTCACACCAGATTTGCCATTTCTAGTAAAGGACACACCAGCTCAAGTGTGGCTAGAGGAGATGAAGAGTGGAACCAAGGACCCAGGTCATATTCCGTTATCCAATAACCTTTCTAATATGATCAGGCTTGCAATGTTATATAAATATGGAGGGGTTTACTTGGACACAGATTTCATAATTCTGAAAGACTTCACTAGGTTGAGGAATGCAGTTGGCACACAAAGTATAGATCAGGTAACTAAGAAATGGACCAGATTAAATGGTGCTGTTATGATCTTTGATATTGGGCATCCAATTCTAGTCGACTTCTTACAGGAATTTGCCACAACTTTTGATGGAAACAAATGGGGGCATAATGGGCCTTACCTGGTTTCTAGAGTTATTGAAAGAGTAGGAAACACACCTGGATATGACCTTACAATTTTGAGACCTAGGGCCTTTTTCCAGTAGACTGGGTTAAGATACTCAGGCTGTTTAAGAAACCAGAAACGGTAGAAGAATCACAATGGGTGGAAGACATGACGCTTCAGCTAAGCAGTGGCAGCTATGCAGTACACCTATGGAACAAGAGGACAAGAGCAGTAGCCGTTGAACTGGGAAGTGTCATGGAAAGACTAATAGCGGATCACTGCGCCGTATGCCAAGACAACTATAATTCCCAAATATAATCTGTCATCTAATAAATGATGAAGCTTATTCAGCTGAAAGTATTCACCAATGGCAACGTAGTTGACAGAGAATCAATAGAAACCTCTAATTTGGAGAACAATTTGTACACCTTGCCCCTTGAATAAGGAACTCTTTTAGTTGCTTTCAAGCTTTTACTATGTATCTGTGTAATTTTTCTGGTTATTAATTCCTACTTGCTATTATGTAAGCCAAACTCTTCAACAGCAAAGTTGCCTTCTGAGGAAATCCAAATAAATCAAGTCCGATCTGCTTAACAATTACCAACAAATCATAATCATGGATCTCATCTTCTTTACCGTTGTCCTTTGCTAAGTAGATAAAGGCTTAACTATGAGTGAACAGTTGTAATATGTAATCCTAAATATCTATCTTCTAAAGCAATACTCTGCAAGTCAAAGCAGAAGAGGAACATGAGAACTAGAAAAGATATTTTTGGTACTCTATGATCCACCACATGCTTTTCTTCAAATCTTCTAGGCAAATAATGCATGAGGTTTTTACATCGTCCTTTAGAATATCTCTCAAACAATCAGAGACTCCATAGGTCATTCATTGTTATAAGTATACAAAACAAAATGAGTGGCTAGAATATGGTTCTTCTATATTTGGAAGCAAAGAAAGATCGGATGAAACACTAAACGAAAAGAAACAGAGGATGGCCAAATTTCCTGAATATAAGAACCATAAATACCAGCAGTAAAACAGCTAAAACAGCAACACTTTCTTTTTCGACAATTTCCTACAATATACTACCAAAGTCTGCAACAAAAACTAGCCTTCCTTAGCTAAACTTGAAACTAACAATTATTTAAGCTAATAATACAACTCATCCCTCAAATTTGCATATATCATCAAATGCTTGTATAGAAGTGATGCGCGACAGGACTCTGATTCAGGATAGAATGAGAACAAGCCAGTGCTAGTCTAAAAAGCAAAGTATGAGAATTTCAAAGAATAAAAGTGCATTAACAAATAACAAGAACACAAATTACAATTGGCAAAAAGATAATTCATTAATTCATACAAATACGTGCAATAACAACAACAAAAACTAATAAATCATCTCAGGTTCAATAAAACAAATGCACAGGCAAGCAAGCATTTACTCAATTAACTAGAGAACAAAGACTCATCGATTTCAATCTTAATTTTCTCATCATCGTCAAACTTATCTTTCCTCGGCGGTGCAGGCGGCACCTCCACTCTCGGCGGTCCTCTCCCTTTAGTCTTGTTCCTAGGCCTCGCCTAAATAATCACATAAAAAATAATAATAAATAAATAAATAACAATGAGCAACGAAACGTTTCGTTTAAATAACACTTACGTTGCCAAAGGAGTGATTGAAACGCTTTCCTTTCGCAGTCTTCTTGTCGCCTCGGCCGCAGTACACTGAATTAACAAGCAAACAAACAAAAATTAGGGCAAATTATTGTAGATAAACGAAGAGAGAGAGAGAGGAGTGGGAAGCGACGGTGGCGGACCGAACGGGAGCGAAGGAGAGCGAGTGGCGGAGAGTGAAAGAGAGGAAGTTGAGTGGAGGAGAGATGCGCCGGAGATTGAAGAGTGAGAAGCGGAGATGCGAGATTGAGGAATGATTGGTAGAGCTCCCAGTAGCAGTGACGCCATTTTTTTGAATTTTATTTTTTTTGGATAAGGTGCTCCTTCTTCGTTCGCAGACCGTTTGCGATTTGTTTGTTTGGTTTCCTCTAACCCGCAATATATTGGCGCTTGATTTGATGGATTGTGATCTGTGATATACGGTTTAGATGATCCAATCCAGTGGACCCAGAAAATTATCTAATTTACCCAATTTAGAGAAATGGACCTAATTTGTTGGGCCTAAGAGTTTGTTTGGTTTCCGAAAACTAGGGCCCATGAAAACTTAATTTTATTTTATTTTTGAATAGTTTAATACCAAACGGGTCAGGAAATTATCGGAACCAATCAATATCAAACACACATGCACAGCTAGAGTATCTACTCTCACAATTGGGAGAAATGCTAGTAAAATATACATTGTCAGACTCAAACCTCTCATCACGTACTAACATAGAATGAAAGGTGCATACCACTTGAGCTAAAAGAAAACGTGTCTAAAAGAGAGGTGCATACCGCACATTGTTGGTTGAGCGGTTTGTACACCTCACCTCCGTATTGATGATAAGAGTTCAAGTAATATCATACATTCATACTCGTAAGACCTTTCTAAGTCCCTTGTATGTTGGAAGTAACAATCTAGGTTACGCTAGTGGTGTTTAATCTCAATAAATTATGGCAGACTCTTCACCAGGTCTCTATGATTAAAAGAAAATACAATTTGATTCTACTGTTTTTCTTTTTGATCATTTTGAATTGAAAAATAAATTTCAATTGGTATAGCATATTCAATTTGCTAAAAAACAGAACCCAACCAGACTTTGTAAAGAAGAAGAAGAACTGAAGAAGAAGCAGTCAAATTATCTTCGCTTTAAAGGATTCCTTTTGTATGTTCAAGTTAGACTAGGTTAGGTTTATGTTCATGTCACTTTAAAAAGAAGAAAAAAAAAAAAGCTGAGTGTGTGGTGGAAGTGAGAGATAACTGAAGTTCCAAGTTATTAGGACCAGATTCAAGATTATATCTCTCAATTATTATTATTACAACAAGTCTACTGGTCTACAACTGCAAAACATGTCTATGCATTTTCACATGCAACTTCATGGACCATGTTCTTCTTCTGATCATTTTAAAAGCACTTCCATTCTTCCACACTTCATGTTTATGTTGTCATCTGTTTTTTTTTCATTTTTTTCTTATTTTAAGAAGGTTACTGTAATCTCACCCTTCCTGTGTGTGCAATGTGCATGCTTATATCAGAAGCTTTGTTCTTTCAATGCACTGAAAAGAAATAGATAATTAAAAAAATAAAAAATAAAATAAAAAACAGAATACTTGTTAATGCAGTTGCTTAATGTGGTAATTAATGGCACTGAATCTTATGATCAGCAACTTTCTTGTAATGGTAATTAAAGGAATATTAACAAGTGATGAACCAACTGATTAATTTTCTATATCATATATCATCATGCATGAGAAGCTACATTATGGAAAAAGGCAAAAGGGTTTTAAATATAATCAAATATAAGTTTAGCGAAACGTTATATTCTGTCTCTATCGTGTGATAATGTTATTTAATCATTGATATTTATAAGGTTGTAATCCAATTTATCGACGATGTGAAACAGAAATTTTAATGAGATGATATTTTTGAATGAAATTAAGTTTTTGAACTATTGACAATTGATCGACATGTACCTAATTTTAGGTCAAACTAGAAATTAAAGTGATTAGTTAAAAGATTTTTGAAGTGAAACTTATCTTGTGAAATGGATATTATTGGTTTGGTGTCAAGTATGAAGTGGATCTTGCGAGCATATATGCTTACATTGCTGGATCCATAAAAAAAAAGGGGGTCAATTTTAGAGAATTCCTTTAAGGACAGAGGTGACTGCTCCCACTAACAAAATCAAAATTATATATGGTACAACAATATACACTTGCATTTCTTTTTCATTCCATTTCACTGAATTGTCAATTTGTGCTTCATTTAACAAGTTTCTAGTCTTTTATTTCCTTGGTTTTCTCTTCGGTGTTTGTGTGAGTAAATATATCTCGATTATAAGAGTAGATACTTGGATCGCTCATGTATTGTTCAATCTCAATGAGTTCAGAAAGACTGCCGGTTTCAATGAATTCGGAAAGACAGCCGGTTCCTATAATTGTTCAGATATTGTGAAGTGAGCATGTGCATGCATTACTAAATCAATCATGACATGTAAAAATTTGACCAGAAAAGCTAGAAAAAAGAGATTTGAGCTAATCATATGCTGGCTTTGCTTTGATTCTCTTTATGGGGTGGTATTGTTCTTCTTTTATAAAAATTCCAATTTACTCTAATTAAAACTTCCATTACTCAAAGTCAGCACTGTTAATGGGGACATCAATACACTTTTACTTTTAAAAAATTATTAGAAAAAATAAAAAAATAAATCAAAAGAAAACAGCAAGATGACACTTCAAAATCAATCGGGTGCATGTGCAAGCAAAATTAATAAATTACAACCACCAATGAGAAAAGACTAAAGAGGTTAGACTAGATTAGACCCAAAAAAAAAAAAAATTACATTAAAATAACGAAATCAATGATTAGATTGATTAGGGTTCAATTTATGTTGATTCAATCAATCAATCATGTACATGTAACATGTGAATATTAATTAATTTATTTATTTATTAAAATTTGGTAAGGAAATCGAATATTTAGGAGTAAAGAGTGGCACGTGACAAACAGATGAGCCCACGTGCAACCCATGTGAATGCGGGGCGGGTGGCCGGGCGGGTCCACGGCCCACTTCCGAATTACAGAATCTAATGGTCAAAAAGGACATGTCCACATTCAAACTTTTTTCAGGATCAATCCACGTTTGCATTTTAAAAATCAAATATTAAAAACACCCATAACTTACCTTTTTTTTTTTGCTTTTTTTTTTTTAATAATAAATTACTTTGAGAACATGCTAGTAATAATGACATTGCAGCCTCTATCACACAATATGAAGAACAATATTTAATAATATCCAAAAAAAAAAAAGCTAAAATTTTATATTTATATTATATCTGATTGATTAATTAACCTATGCTTTTAATAGCAAAGGAATCATATCACAATTCAACACACTAATTTTTTTTTATCAACTAATTTAAAAAGGAAAAAAGAAAACAAATAAAATAAAATAAAATAAAATAAAAAAGCAAAAAAGCCAGCACACATCACATGTAGAGGAGCTATTGCTATCTCCCCGTTGTATGATACAAAATATGGAGAGTGATTTTTAATTGACGAAATCTTCGAGTCAAATCGAGTCAACTCAACTCAGTGATGCGGGGCTGTGGCGTTTGCTGCCGTGACTGGTGGCGGAGGATGGCACTGATAGCACTTGGCGAAGAGACCGAACGTATCGACTTGTTGGACGAAATTAGTCATGCTGGCCCAGCCACCGAACCCGAACCCGACCACGAATACCCACACCACTACAAATGTGTTGATCACATACATAGCGGTCCAACTTGGTAAAAAGAATGGAGGCTTCTCTGCAGCATTCTGCAAATTCACAAGTAAAAAATGTTAAAAATTAAAAAAATAAAAAACCCAAGTCTGGAAACGGAACTGAGAAGCTAATTGGGACAAAGCATGTGAGTGAGTGGGGTGTGGAATCGAGTCAAGTCAGAGAGAGAGAGACCGAGAGAGATAAGATCAATGAAGAAGACAGAGTACAACAATCCAACTGTAGCATATAACTAAATGAAAATGACAGACCACCTATCTATCAATTTTTCTCGTAATATTTCCAAATCCGTGCCTTAAATGCTCTTTGTACACTTGCTGCACCACTCGCTGTGCCCATCAAACTCGGACTTGTCCAAAAAAAAAATTTCTCGAAGGGGACAATTACAATACCACCCTTGATGTATAAGGATCTCGTTGTTTTTACCTTTCTAGCGGAGGCTTTTCTGTAGGTGAGCATATGAGCCATAGAAGGGATGATGTAGACGGTGAAGCTGACCAAAAGAGCACCAACGGCGGAGTTTATAGGGCCGAAGAAAGGGAAAATAATGGCCAAGAACCAGATTGGGATCACCACCGGCAATCTCGCTAGTGCTCTTAGACATATGCTTTTCGTGTCGTGCATTCCGATCACTTTCTCCCATACGAAGTACAGTGGAGTACATGCGAACCCGAATGTGATAAACTGCACATCAAGAAAAAACACACAATGGTATCAGGTTTCAGTAAATACAACACTGTTTTGAGGGCAATTACGTAAATTTAAACGACAATCGAATTTAACGGACCTGGTGGATGAGCATTAATATAACGGCAGCGTCACGCCAGGCATTCTTTGGGAGGAGAGAGAAGGCGTTGGAGTGGTTGAGGAGTTTATCTCCAAAGGCCCAGTAAACGGCAGTGGCTGACGGAATCGTTAGTGTGAAAACGTACAGTGTAGCGAACAAGTAAATGTACTTGAACTTCTGAGGCTTCCACATAGCATGCATGATTTCCCTATAAAAAAAAAATCAAGGACAAAACCGTCAACTATTAAAATTCGGCAGGCTATTTAATATTTACAGTAAAATCACAGTGTAAATAAACTTAACCAAGCTCTCAATATTTTTGGATTGAATGACCAAAACGTCCTTAAGTAATTATGTCACTAGATAAAAACACAATAGAGTAGATTAAGGTCAGAATCAAGCTGTCACACAGCAAGGAAAAATAAAATAAATAAAAGAAAAAAACAGTTGAAATAGTAAAACACACTCAACACAGTACCAATCTACTGTTTAATTTTCCTAGTGAAATAAAAAATAAAAAATGTTTGTATCATAGCGAAAACAAAAAGTAAAAATTTGCATGATTTTGTCTGTGTCTCGAGCCCCAAGATGGCCGGCAAAAAGCTGCAAAGAGAAGCCGTGTAGAAACAAATGGCAACACAAAGGGGAGGAAAATTATACAGTAACAGCAGGAATTGATATGATAACATTAAAAGGTAATATTAAGTATTATAACCAAGGTGAAAAAAAAAATTTACCAAAAATAATAATAATAAATAAATAAAAATTATTTATGTAGCTTACACAGTAACAGCATGTCCACCAAAAGTGTACAAGATGTTGGTAGCTCCGGTGAAGTAGAGCACTAGCTTTCTCGGAGCCGAGTGTTGCACATCGTCAACCTATATACATCATCATCATCAACATATATATATATGAAGAAAAAATCAAATGGGTTTTTTTTTTTATATAATATTACCTGGCCGTGAGCAATGGCGGCGATGGCCAAGTACCAGGCGGTGTAGGTGGTCATGAATAGGCCGAGAAAAGACCAAATACGGTAGTTGTGGAAAGAGGGAATGAAAACAGTGGTGGCACAACAGGCTCCAAAAATATAAGTCCATGTTCTCTTATCCAAATGGTCATTAATGTAGTAAATGTTACTGTTTATATACACATTCATCAAATGGAAGTTAATAATAATAATAATTTTTAAAAAAAATTATCAGACAAAACCCAGTTGAGATTAGAAATTGAAATTACCTTGCACAAGCTATGAGTTGTATAACAGATCCAAATAGAAGGAAAGTACAGTTGAAGGCAAGTCCGACAGCTTTCCAATATGGACCCAGTAACCCATCAAGGACTTCAAACCACTGCAACGCATCCAAAAGTAGAGTTAATACTTAATAGTGATACAGTGATCTGTGAAAGATATTTATTTTCTTTCTACAAGGTTTGGTTTTGTGAAGAGATTAGGTGTCAGTGGTGGAGGAGAGACGATTAGACGAACCTGGATGACATGGTTTTTGAAGCTGACGTTCTCTTTCTCCTTTCGGCTTCTGTATTCCATGTAGAGTACACTGATGAGATAAGCAGTCCAGCTACCCAAAATACCATAGAATATTTGTAGCAAAATTCCTGATAACATGCCCAGTTGAGAGAAAGAGTAAGGGAGTGTCAAAAGAACTTGAGCGACTTGGTTGGATGCGCAGCTGAACCAGGCGTCCCAGACAGAACCACCATGCCAGAGAGCGTTTTTGACACTAAAAAGTGCCTGGTTTTCTTCAACTTCTCTGGTGGAGGATTCTTCTTTGTTGCCGTCATGGTCTGTTTCGCTGAAATTGGAGACTATAGCTTCCTCTGCTTGCTTCTGAGGCAACATTGTCTCTGTTTTCTATGATTTTGTTTGTTCTAAAAGCTAACGACTGGAATTCTGGTAGATCTGGAACATATAAAAGACAGTAAATGAGACAAAACAAAGAGAGAGAGGAAATAAAAAAAGTTCTATATAATCTATATATATATATATATAATCAAAAGGCACCAGAACCCAGAAAATGAAAGCCAACAAGAGAGAGACCCCAGATCCAAATATGTACCAAGAATTCTTTCTTGTAAAATAAACTTCCAAAATAAAAACCCAAATAGTGAACCAAACCAGAGAAGCAAAAAACTAAAAACAGGTCATGAAAAGACTAACTTTTGCTTGAGATGTCTCTTTCGTGTAAAAAGATTGGAGCAGGCAGCAGCAACCACCACAACAACAACAACAGAGCAGATCCGTCTGGTGACCCCCAAATATGAGTGTTGTTGTTTTTATAACTCTGTCGTTTTTGAGAATGGGAAGGGAAAAAGAAAAAAAAGGGAAATTAAAAAACAGAGTGAATATGAGATATATAGAGAGAGAGAAAAGGAAAGCACAAGCAAACAAGCAAGCAAGGAACTACTGTTTTTGGAAACGGAGAGTTTAAGAATTCTTCATTCCAAGAATTGGCAGATAGCAGGTAGAGAAACAGAGAGACTTAAATGGGCTGAAATAATTGCAAAATCTCAAAGCTGCTACGAAAAAATCTCTTTGGAGCGGTGAATTTAAAAGGCCTCGACTTTAATGCGCCACACAAACTACAGAGAAAAGCCAGACGCCGAAACCAAAGACGGCGCTACAGAGAGAGAGAGTGAGAGCCCTTAAAAGCAGGAAAAAAAAAAAAACTGACCAATAGTAGTACTACACTACTTCAATGGTCTTCGCAGAGGTTGAAGAAAAGACCCTTTTTTTTTTTTTTCGCTTCTATTCAATCAATCAATATATATATATATACACATATATAAATACAAACAAAACAACATATAGTTTTTCTCAATTGTTTTGCTACCTTTTTTTTTTTTTTTTTTTTTCCTCTGAAATTCCTTCTTCACTCTTATTTTTAAACAGAGAAAGTAGTAGCTGAGCAGTACTAGTAGGAGTTGATTGAAAGTTTGAAAGCTGAAAGCGACGAAAGCCCCCCCACAATTCACTGTATTCCACTTCTGATTCGATTCTTTTAGTCTTCGTTTGGTGGGTTAAAGAAGGAAAAAAAAAAAAAAAAAAAAAATTCAATTTTGAGAAGAATTTAGAGATCTATAAGTGACTGAGACTTTGTTCTCATCAAGTAAGGTCTCAACCTAACCATGGACCTCCCTTTATATAGCACCCAAATATATGCTTCAACGGTAATCAACTTTGTATCTACCAACTTAAAACATTATATTAATTATCACTAATCATCATAAATTAATTTATCTTAACTTCAAAACAACTTTCATTAGTTCGACGCTATCAAGTAAATATAGTAAAAATATCTGTTTCACCAAAATATTCCAGATATATCCAGAATGGTATCCATATTTACTTTCCAGGTTCAATGGGTAACTCAGGAAATTGTTTCCTATTTAATAAAATTAAATGTCTAAGCTCAGATCCAAATATAATTCAATTAATTTTATTTCCCAATTAATTCCCTTTTGCTTTCACATTAAAAACTTTAATTACAATTAAAGAAAATTACCAATTTTACAAAACCACACCGATTTTTATCGCGTGTCTTACACTCTGTGTAGAGAGTCGTGAACGGCGCCCAATAAAAGATACGATTGGATTTTTATTTTTAATCGTGGGCCGCCAACATAGCCTACCAAGTACCAACGAAAGAAAAAAAATTAATGGGCAAAATGGCCCATTAATTTTATTTAATTTTACTATCGGCGCGGCTGTGGTGTAAATAGTGAGTTGTGTGTTGGCTGGCTCGGCGGCGTGAGCGGAGCCTTAATTGGACCCGCCACGAAACGAGTGAGCGAGTGAGCACGCTTTTAAAGAGAAAACATGCGCAAAATGAAAACTCGTAATAACCACACTTCACGCCGGCTCATGATAGGAGACAATGCCCTTTTATCGGACGGCTCTCTGTGACCCATTATTATTGGCCGTCGGTCCCACCACCTACCTATCACTTCCCATTATCTTACGATTATAGCCTTTTTAGTTTCGTTAATTGCTCTGCTTTTCAAATCAAACTTTTAATACAATTTTAGTTTGAAAATTATATAAATTGAAATGCAATTTTACCTAAAAATTGTATAAATCAACTTCGAGAAGTTTCAAAGTTCTATTTTGATTTATTTCCAATAATAAATTTGATTATCAAATATTCATTTACCTCGAATCTTAATTTTTTACTTAAAAAATTATTAAGGATTATTGAAAAATCCTTAAGATTTTGGGTTTTCTAAAAAATAATCATTTTTTTTTATAAATTAAACAAAAACCCCGTTATAATTTATAAAAATTTTTTTTTTTTTGATTAAGCTGATTATATTATTAAAATAAAATAAAAAAGAAAACAAAAGAAAAGAAAAAGAAAAGCGAAAGTAAAATGATGTGCATACCCTAAAACAATAATCTAAAAAGGTACGCAGACCTCAACAGAATAAAGGAAATATGAACCTAAAAAGGCATAAAATTAACTATTCCCTTTTGCCTCCAACGGTGCAGCCCAATTAGAAATAGCAACACGATGTAATTCTGCATGGGCCGATGAAGTCACAAAATCAGGGCAAATCTTAGTCTCAGCAACAGGGAGACGCTTAGAACTTCCTTTACTCAATTGTGACTTGAAATTAGATAAATTCTTGAAAGTTGGTTTCACTCTTCTATTCGATTTTGTCACCATGGGAATCTAATTATTGTTGGGATCAACTAGATCCTGAGTTTTCGCATACTTATCATCCTTCCCTGAAAAGTTGTTTAACGAGTTGGAGTTAGAGGTTCCAACATCAACTAAAGTATTGTTCTTAAACGAATGTCGGTCTTGCAAATTTGACTCCATGGCGCCAGTATTATAGTTCAAAATAGGGGTGGAATTATGGAGAATAATAGGACCAGTATGTTGCCTCGTAGAAGATCATCGTTCATATTAAAGGAAATCATATTAGAGGACTTGGTAGTATCCATAGTTTTAACAAGATTATAATTTATACAAATTTATGTTGTTTTTGTTTTTACAAAATTTTGAAACTATAATATTGTACATTGTATACAACATTGGAGTTTTCATCTTATTTTAAAGGGTGCAGATATTGACACCCATAAATATGATAAGTAAACTCATATTTATAAGTACACTCATGTCTAAAATTAAAAATTAAAATATTACTATAAACACTTATCTTAATGCCAATAATAGTACCCTTATTTAAATGAATGTTTTCATTTTAATATAATTTATTTATAAACCCTCTTAAGTTATTAACACACCCAATTTTCATAAATGATAATTTCTTAAGTTCATTTAACTATATATTTGGGTTTCTATAATATTATTGTTCATAAGAAATCCAAATACAAAAATGGAATCATGGATTGATAACTAGTTGGAAGACTATTACCAATATGAAACATCTCTTGAACACAAAGCAAATCCCCACATTCGATAATTGTTTCGCAGAGAAGAGACAATTTCCTTTCTTCATTAAACCATAGTTCTTGCAATTTTCATAAATGATAATTTCTTAAGTTCATTTAACTATATATTTGGGTTTCTATAATATTATTGTTCATAAGAAATCCAAATACAAAAATGGAATCATGGATTGATAACTAGTTGGAAGACTATTACCAATATGAAACATCTCTTGAACACAAAGCAAATCCCCATATTCAATAATTGTTTCGCAGAGAAGAGACAATTTCCTTTCTTCATTAAACCATTGTTCTTGCATATATATATATATATATATATAATATGTACTGTACGCATCGCAAAAATATAAGCATGATATACTTTTGAATTGCAAAAAATCACAAGCCTATCATGGGGATGGGTGCAGTTTTTTTTTTTTTTTTTCTTTTTTTTTCCATGGTTACTGTTATTAATTTTTTTTGAGGAAAATAAAAAAAAAAAACATGAAAGTCTATAATTGAGGTGAGAAAAATATAACATATATAAACCAGGGGTGTGTTAAGTTTGAAAATTAGAGTTTAGTTTTTTTTTTATTTAATTTTTTTAATTTTTAATAAAGTGATATAGTTGAAGATATGAGTGTGATTAATGGGTGTAGATAGTATTTAGTTTATTTTTAATTAAACTAATTTGTCCTTATTGGTAAATTCCTATTGGGATATTTATGTAATTAAATTTTTTATTAAAATATTGGTGTGCTTATCATATTTATGGATGTCAATATCGACACCCTATTTTAAAACTTTTTTTTTTCTTTTCAAAAACACGTGGGGTTTTTAGGATTATCCCTTAAATTATTTATTAAATACTTTTTATATTAATTATAGAAAAAATAGAGAGAAATCAAGCATTTGAAAATTATAATTTTCGAAATTAATTCCTAGTAGTGGATGATAAATTGATAATGGAGGTGGAGCCACCAAGACACGATGGTTTTGGGGGGGTTTTAGGAGAGTCCAATATCCATGTAAAAATGAGAATTAGCATAAATAAATAAATAAATAAATAAATTTTAAAAAAAAAATTGTTACTCATATTCCTTACAAAAACCACCACATTTCCCCGTTCAAACGGGATTTTGTCGGCTCGGTGAGCGTTCAAAATCCCCACCACACCCTCCACTTCGACGTGAAATCCCATAATTACCCCTGTCTTTTGGCTCTTCGGAGTGAGTGACTTGAGGTTTTGACCAGTAAAAAGCGAGTGAGGTGGTGACGTGGAGTCGACCAATAAGAAGGAGCCGTTGGTATTTTGTCAAACCATAAAAATAAGATATTTTTTTTTCAACTCAGTGGAAGAAGTAATGATTAGTGAATAGATTTTGACGCTTTGTTGGTTTTGTAATCTTTTTTTTTTTTTTTTTTTTTAATTTTCCAACGATGATCAAAATTCGGATTATGTTCCATCAATGCCACTCACATGGGCCCCTCATTTTGCGGCCCCTACCCCACTCTATTATCTTCTCATACTAATCCCCCAAAAATAGTAAAACTATGTCGTTTTTACTCAAGACACGTTAATGTTGTTTCCCACTTTTGAATCAAAATGGTAGTGACAATAACAATAATGGTATTAAACAAATTAAATATCATGTTTATATAGTTGCAAGTCATCATTGAATCCAACTAATTGATAATGAAAATAAATTGAATAAAAAAATGAAACCCAATTCCTGAAGTAGATGGAAGGAATTAAATTCCCTATAAATTTCTAATGTATACGTAAAACAATAGGGTGAGTGTAGATGATGATCAAACAAATAAATGAACGTACTTTTTGAACATATTAATTGAATTAAAAACGAGTTTAAATTGAATTAATTGGGAAAAACAAGAACATTAATCAATTCACATAAGCAAGTGTACACAATAATTTTCTATGACTATTGAGACCCCTCCAAAAAAGAATTGTGGAGAGCCCAATGGATGAAATCATCAATAATGCAATGATGAAAATACAGTAGTGGAATGTGTTTTTGTAGAATATAGAGTTTGGAAGGAGAAAAGGGAATGCTTTTATGGATAAAAATTGCAATTTGTAGAACAAAGGAATCTTAATAAATAAAAATAGATAGATAACATGAAATGAAAGGGGTAGTGAGTGGAGGGCCAATGTTGCATTAACCCAAAGACGGAAATTGCCTTTAGGTTAGGGGGGTTAGTCCACTTTGGAGGGAGAGTACTCGATGCCTCCACTACTACTACTACTACTCACTTGCCCTTTTTCACTTTTATGGGTGGTCATGTATTCTATAGTTGGAGATTACGTACTCCATTTTAATTAGCATTCTTCTTCAAGCTAGCTACTCATTGATATAAACTTCGTTTTGTTAGTTCCGTTTATGAATAAACAGGGTCGGAGTCAGAAATTTATTTAGAGACGATTTATAATAAAATAAAATAGAAGATTTAGGGTATAAAGTTAAAAAAAATGATAAAATTTTAAAGAGTTAGAAACTTTTTTTAGGGGAGGGGGTCATGGGCCCCTCTCCCCCGCCGTTGCGAATAAGCAATCATTAGAACCCTATGGATAATATTACATTTACTTAGAAAAATATTCCAACTTATCAAGTCCAAATAATGTAATAAATGATCTACTAGATGGTTAGAAAATTAATTTGATTGGATTATAATAGAAAAATGATCCTTAAAATCATATTCAAACCGATTTTTTTTTTTCTTTTTCTATAGAGTATTATTGTTATTATTATTTTGAATCGGAGATAGAAATATTTAAACTTCGAAACATTTGTTGTGAGTCGTTGTTATTGCCAATCTACACTTGCAAACACTACAAAGAATGTTTTTTCTGTGTCATTGTAATATTGATAAGTTTAAGTATATACAAATGATTAATGATGAATTTTTAAAGAATTTTTTATGTCAAAAAATGAAACTTTAATTTATATTAATCCTAAAATCTAGAAATTTGGATGAGTCAATAGTGGGAATTAATAGATAGAGGGACATGATATATCAAAAGGAAAGTGGCTTGGGACAATTTGCAGGACCATATATATAGTAGATATAGTTTGGTCCACTTGAACATAACTCTCTTGCAGACTCCGGTCCTATGCTGTCTAGTTCATGAATGTTAGCCACCACTCGTTTCTATTCACCGGTCCAACCCCCTCTTGTTTTCAAACGGTTCACATTCATTTTCCGCAACTTCCTTATTAAGTTTTCTTTATCATATTGAATTTCTCCTACGAAGACTATATTTATGATTTTTGTTTGATTTCACAATCCAAACAACTATCTCTACAATCTAATTAAGTTTGATAATATCTATTAATCCGAGACCAGATATTTTTTTTTTTTTTTTGTTTTGAACTAAAATCAAGATGTTCCGATTAGATAAAGATAATATAATAATTCTTTGATTCAAAAAGAAAAGTCTTTGCTTTCTCTTAGAAAGGTTTACAAAAACATTACGATGTGAATTGGATGAATTTTAAGTTTTCAATGTTAGGAAAATAGGTTTTACAAATGGAGGTCTTATTTAATTTTGGTTTTTTTGGTACACCACCTACAATATAGCGATTCAACTTGAAATATTATCAAACTGAAAGATCATCATTTACCATCGAGCCACATTGGACGGTAATGTAGGTGTTATATTCCAAGTGTGTGGGATGTAGCTGGAGAAATAAATACAAGGTCTATTTATTGCCATACATGTTTAAATACAAAAAAGAATAATGAGATGGGACATATACACATACTATATGTTTCAACATTATCACATTTTGTGCATCTCTTTTGGATCTCCAATAATTCTGAATATCCTTTTCATATCAATTGAGAATTAAATGAAGGAAGAAAGGTTGTACATATAGTAATATATATATTGTTCTTGGGAATTGACAGAAATAAATAATTTTCAATAAAAAGAAAAAGAAAAATTGAAGAGATAATTTTAAGTTGAAAGTATGTTTTGATAATTTCTTATATAATTTCTCATAAATCATTTGTCCAACATATATAAAAAAAACTATTGAGTTTGATACAGAAACAGAAGAATTAGGTATACAAAAACAAAATCCAAATCTTTGATTTCAACTCATATTTTCAGTCATGTACAGCATCCCAAAAAGAAAATTTTAGATTGGATTTTTAGTCAAATTACCTTTTACAATTTTCAAAATATAAATAGCAATCATTTGCTTAACAGTGTCTTAGATTCGAGTCTTTCGAGATCTATATACTGGTAGTACATATAGAATGAATATACTTAAATTCAACTGATATTAACTATACACTAATAGTCTAATATTACCAAAACCCGTTACCATCTGTCTCGATAGAGGGTCAATATCACAATCAAGTTTCTTATTAGTCCAGCAATACATACCTACATAGGGTTAGGTTTATGAAAAACAGACAATTGTTGAGGATCCAAAGCTTGGTTTTTTCAATCTCACCATAGAAATTTATAAAGGATATGAATCTTATTAAATTTAATAACAATAAGCTTTAATAATTGGTGATAAATGACCAAACGTATAAAGAAGAATAGGATAAGAGAAGAACAGAACCAGTACTGCTGTATGTAGATGGTAGAAGGAAGAAAAAAAATCAATGGACCCTCAAAGAGAAATAAATTGATTTTTCATGTGACCCACATTATATTATTTTGTACCAAACTGTCTAATCTTTGTCCCCACCAATGGTGATCTCACTATCAACCCCATTAAATATGGCTAACTTACCCAGAAATACCTGCATTAAATCCGATCAGACTAATCAAGAGTAAACTCTCGTTATTGAATTGGAATTTGGAATAATAAAATTATTATTTTTCCAGATTTTGACTCAAATTTGAATTTGTTTGGATGTTTTCTACTGTTTCGGCTATAATATATATATTGATAGATCCAGATAGTTTCAGAATTCGTCGAAATCTCTTATATTAGAATCTTCGTTCATGAGAGGGAAATAGGTGAACATTGATTTAGTAATTAAGTCTCCATAGTACTACTGCTGTAGTGTGAAGACACTGTTGACATAAATATATATATATATATATATATATATATATATATATACATATACTGGCATGAGAAATAATTAGTGATATCTTCCCATGTGAATTAGTCTAAGTTTTTTTTTTTTTAATTAATTAATTAATTAGTTAAGAATCAAACATGATGTGAAACTAAATGAATTTGTGATAGCTAATTCTGCATCATCTGCACGTCACCTCTTAGCAGAGTTGGTAATGCACCTCCCTTCCATATAAATTGTGAGGGGTTTAAATCCCATCATGCGTATTTTACAAACATATGTGGGGAGTTTTTTCCCGGGTTATGGGAGTAGTCATCTCCCGTTATGGGAATAGATATCTGGACTACACATGTATTGTTTGATCTCGACAGGTCCCAGTAGTTCTAATGTAATAGTTCTTATAATACTTTAAAAATATAAAAAAATAAAATCTGCATCATCTTCCATTTCCTTGTAATTGCGGTGTGGATACCAAAACTTAAAATAAATAATTAATTATTATGAGTAATGCTGGACTTTCTAAATTTTTACCCAAAAAACTTCATAAATTATGTGGTTTGGTGAGTTGTTAATATCTTATAAATCATGAGTTTATGTGGCGAGGGATGTGATGTTGACAACTCACTGTATCACATAATTTAGAAAAAAAAAAATCTATAAATTTAGATAGCCTAGTATTACTCAATTATTATATACGATGGAGCAATTTGTAACGGATCTATACGATGGAGCAATTTGTAACGGATCTAAAAATTTGGATAGCCTAGTATTTCTCAATTATTATATATTCAATTGTAATCCTTTATGATGAAATACACAAGATAATCTCTTGGCTGTATCACATGATAAAATTGTTAAAGTGCTATGCACATTTCCTTGCACGTCTATCTATCGATTATCGAGGTAGATATATATACCAATTCCGTATCGGATTTTGTTTTTAAGCAAAATAAATTCCAACAACCAGATTGTTTGATCTTGGAATTTTTTTTTTTCAAATGTAAAAGCAAAATCTGATGTGATTTGAAAGGGGAGAAATCAAAGCATAGTATCCTTTTTTTTTTTCATATCGAAAAGCATAGTCAGAATGGAATTTTAATCATTTCACACAGATTGATAAGAATGGAAACTTAAAAGCTTCAAGGAAAATCCAAAAGGACTAGGCAACTTCAATCTATGTCTAAACTATATATATACACACATAAACTATAGGCATCAATGGAGGGTCCCAAATTCTCATCACCACCCACCACCATGTGTTTGCATACCCCGCCACAAAGCACCACCACTTCGCCGCTCATCACCTCACCTCTATCCATTTTTAATTTTTATTTTTAATATATATATATATATATATATATATATTCTCCTAGCTCTTTCTCAAATCTCATCTCATGTCAGCATGACGATCGATAACTTATTTTTTATTTTCTTCTTTTTTGTTTTGTATTGCATTGTGTTAATCAAAAAAACAGTAAGCTGTGAAATCATAATGATGATACAAAGGGAATTATTTATTGATGCAAGAACAAAAGACGAAGGAAAAAAAAATTGATTAGTAATATCACAATCGATTGTTTTTATTTAGTGGGGATGTGAAAAAGGTGACACTTGTGGTTTTCTTCCTAATTCCCCAAAAAAGGATTTATTGGATCGAACAGAAACAACTTGGTTTATGATGAGTTTTGGATAAGTAAAAGAAATAAAGTGAAAGTGTATGTGTAAGGCTTCTTCTTCTTTTTAGCTTCCTTTTTAATTAATTAATTATTTATTTACTTATTATAGATTCTTTATTAATTTGGTGGGTCGTGGGGGTACCGAAGAACTCTAGAACGTCATTTTTGGTTTTTAAATTTGACATCAAATGAGTCAAAGTGACGTTACGTACCTAACCCTCTTACCACTAACATGAAAGGGAATATCCAAACCATGAAAACAAAGATTAATAACAAGTAATTAATTAATTAAATATATTAACATGTATGGTTTGGTGAAATTTGTGGTTAATTAATTGGTAGGGCCTAGAGGAAACATTGCGTTGCTTATACAAATCATAGTAATTTTTTCATGTTTAATCATGACTTGCAAACAAAGTCGTAATAATAATATTTAATTACTCGTATATATATATGTACGAAGAGGCGGGGCCTATTTGCTTCTCTAATCTACTAATTTTTGTACAAATTTCATCATTAATATTTCATGCGGGGTCTAATTAATAATAGTAACAAAAAATAAATCAAAAACCTAGGATACCCATCACTTTCATGCTTCGTGATCACGTGATATTGTGTAAATTAATTATTTTTTTACTGTGGTGTCTGCCGTGGCGGCTTTGCTTCCGTTTTGGGACCATCTTCGGCGGCTGCGCCTCGGATTGTGTCGCTCGCTGTCACCAGACTCACCACCACCACCTTCATGGTGTTACTCCCTGTCAAAATTACACCGACAAAACCTGTTTGGGATTTCATTAGTTTGAAGCAACATTTGTTTATTACACGCATGCATGGACAATTTCAATTATGCCAAATAAGTTACAAGTTCAAGTAAGATTAAAATCATATAATAATCTAATTTGACTTTGACATTTTTTTTTCCTAAGGTTATTGGGGATCAGAATCAACCTCATCCCAACATATTATTAAAGATAAAGAAAGAGAACAATAGATAAAAGAAAACAAAAAAAAAAAAACAGATCAACAGAACCTAAAAGAAGATCTGCTACAAAAATCATTGAAAATAATTGCAAAAATTCGGAGCAGTCTACCACCATGTAGGAGAGTTGATACTAGGGTTTCTGGACGCTAAACTATTTAAAACTTGGTTACCTTCTCGGTAAATATGAGTGACAGCAAAGTCCATTTGAGAGAGTAAGCTCAAACACAAATTTGGCTTTGACATAATCGTATATAAAAGAGTACGTTCCAACATGAAAACCCTACGATATAACTAACTCTGGATCAAAGTTACTCAATGTTACGTAAACAATAAATGTCTAGTTACATAAAGTTGTGTTATTGTATAATTGATTATATAACGTTATGCAACTTCGATCCTGACTTAATTATATTCAGGAGTTTGCTTTTAATAATTTACGTATATGTATCGAGTTGATCAGTTCATTGGTCTTGGCTGTTTATGCTTGCTTTCTAAGATCTAAGCTCACTAATAACAACTTGATAGTTGATTCTGGATCTAACATCTAAATATCTATGCACACAATATAATCTATCCTCGATTTCAGTCTACATTTTTTTTTTAAATAAAATTAATTTCGTCTAATCTGAAACATTGTACAAAAAAACCAATCATGTGTTGGTGTGAGTGGTTCGGTACTCTCATCCCTTAAGCAATGTCGTGGGTTCAACTCCCCTTGTGAACGGAGCTACACATATTGGGAGCACTTTACCCCTTAGTGGGTCAACCTGGTGCGAGTCCGGATTAGTCGGGGTGTGGTCTGGGCTGATTACACCGTATGGTGGATCCGTCCCACCCGGAAACCGGATGGTGTAAACCAAAAAGAAACATTGTACAAAAAAGAAAAAAAAAGATCATGCAACCACACTGGTCAAACTTAGGATGCCAATAAATTTATTTGAAAATTGTGCTTTATTAGATCCTCGTAACTAAAATTTTGGTAGCCGAAAATGTGGAAACAAAGATTATATGATAGCTTTCACACATTTATTTATTTATTATATATATTTTTGCTTTAACTTTAGTGGATTATGGTAATTAATTAATTAACAAAATGGCTGTGTAATTGTCTTTTTCAGTGCTTCGTCAATGGCAGCTTATGTACGTACACTTTTTGATAATTAACAGTAATTCTACACGAGATTAACGAAATTTGATTTCAGCTGGAGTCCACTTTAGAACTGGTCATCATATATACACCCATGCGAATAACGTGTATTTTGATAATATATTAACTATTTGGCTTCCATTTTTTCAACATCTAATAAAAATGTTTCAAAGAATATATTCAAATATGGAATATATATTTTTAGACCAATTTTATAAAATTCCCATAGATATTTGTTTTTATGATTTTATTTTCACGACACGTGTATTAATATTATTATTTTTTAGTTTGAGAGTACTTTATTATTTATTTAGGTATGTTTGTGACTGTGCCATTATATGTAATTATAACCATTATAGGTAATTATAACTTTTCTCTTCAAAAAAGAAAAAGAAAAAAGAAAAAAGTAATTATAACTTTAATAATCCATATACTACTTACTTATTGTTCACTTAATATAATAGTTTTTTTTACTAATGATTAATACTAATAAATTATATTGTGAAGTTGTAAAACACTAACAATTAATATAGCTACTTCAAAATAATAAAAATTAATATAGCTCAATCCACGCACAATGATATTCATCCAGCGGTATGGACCGCTCTTAGAGTGTGTTTGGTATGACTTTTCAAGTAGAGCTTTTAGAGTAGATCTTTTTGTAGTAAAGCTTCTAACCACAAAAAAAAAAAAAAAAAAAAAAAAAAAGCTTTTTGGTTGTGTAAATTACAAAAAAAAAGTTGACAATGTATTTTTAGAAATAACTTTTGGTTGAGTGAATTACAAAAAAGGTGTTGACAATGTATTTATAATGAAAAAGTTATGGGGAATATCTAAAATTTATAAAGGGTAGTTGAAACAATTCATATGTTTTAAAAAAACTAAAAAAAAAAAAGCTTTTTGGAAAAACATAAATTTTGGGCTTCTCCAAGTAAACATAAAATGATTTTTTTAAAGGATAATTGAGACAATTCATTTATTAAAAAAGCCATTTTGAGTTTTACCATACAACTAAAAAAACTTCAAAGTAGTTTCTAGTATTAAAAAAACGCTTTTGATCACCAATCATACTTACACCCACACTACTAGGTTATAAGTTCGAAGCCCACCCTCCAAAAACAACGAATTATTGTAATATTTAAAATATAAATAAATAAATAAACAATATAGCTCAAGCCAATATTACAAAGATCTTTTAATTAGTTGATTTTGTGAAACATTAACATTATTAGTAATATTTGTGATTGAAATTTGTTTTTTTTTTTAATCTAGCAATTCGATATTTTATTAATTATACGAGATCAGATCAACAAAGAACCCATTCCGACAAGGGGAGATCTCAAACCCCAATATTGCATGCACAAAGAAAACATATAAAGGTGGAAATAATCAGATGGAGGTATGGTGATGTGAAGTGTGTGATAAGAGGAGCTGGGAAGCATTGGGTGGGGCAGATGGGTGGTGGTGGTGCCGTGGTGCCGTGGTGGTGGTGGGTGGTGGCGATATTCAAATCACGAAGCATTGCTTCGAGAGAAGAGATCATAGGCATGGACTCGAAACCAATTGAAATTTAAAGTTTTTTTCTTTTTATCTTTTTTTGGTGGGCCAAGTATTCCACTCGGATTATCAAAGGAGCTGGTGTGATAGTAGGCAATCTGGTTCAACCACCCAGAGATTTTACGTGCTTACAACGTTTGAAAAAACACAAAATCTGTGATTGGAAATCTGTAATTATTGCAAATCGATCGATGGATATATTTATCGTACGTAGTACTGTATATATATATATATATATCTTATTGAACTTCGAGTAATTGGCCCTACCCCTACCAAAACTCAATGCAGATATGAATCTCTTTAGTCGATAATGCCAACACTGATGATTCATGCACGGTACCTATGCTTATTAATCCCACCAAATTTTCGATAAATTTGAAAGAAATTAAATTTTCATTATATTTAGATCACATAATTTTGAAACTTTATCTAAACAAACAATTTGTATATATGTATGTATGTTCACATTCAAGGTACGTGAGTCAAGTAAATCTTGATTGTGTTTATAGAAAACTCTGCAAATGAAAATGAATCAAAAGAAAAATATATTAATTTATTATCAACCAACTCTTGAAAAGAAGGTTGGATTAGTTGAAGAAAACGAAAGGGTTGAAATTTAATCTTTGAAACTTGTAGTAGAAATACACATGTGTATGTGTTTACTGTATCGATCCAACTTTCAAATATTGCAAAAGAAAGCAAAGCAATCAACTTCGGTAACATGCATGGAAAATGTTGACTTTTTTTTTTCTTTCTTTTCTATTGTGTATGTTCTGACAAACACAGTACAGTTTATGACAAGTTAATAAGTTGGCGGTTTGACAAAGCTGCTATGCTTTAATAATTAATCAATCGATCATGAAGCTGCGCTTGATCTCTCTGAGTTTGAGTGCAAAACACAAGTCCAAGAAGTGAATCACACTCACTGATCACTCATATATACAAAGTTTTTATTTTTAATTTAAAATTGTTCAAAAATAATTATTATATGGTCTTGGATATAACTAGAAGGGTAATTGTCAGATGCCTGACTTTTTGGCTACACAGCCATGTGAGAGTTGCTTCAAAAGCTTGTGACATATTATGTCTTCCAATTTTCCCTATCTATCAACATTCAACATTATCATCAAATGAATTTATATATTATTATCAGAGATCAGAGAGTCCTGGTTGCACGCCGAAAAAGGGGCTGCAACATACATGATACATCTACATATACTGATATTATATATATATATATCGACGGGCATGCAAAGCTTCTTCGATTGTGTTTAATTAATTTGTTTTTTGGGAGTGACTGAGTGAGGTTGATTTGAGTTTGACTGTTTCTTGTTCAGATACCATGTGGGGTCTAATTGCCAACTTGGTTTTTTTTTTTCCTTCTTAACATTGGATTCTTATTGCTTGTCTATATATATATTTATCCCTCTCAATTGTCTCTTTAATTTGCTTTGCTAATTGCTATATATCTAACTTGGTTTCTTCTAGATTTTGTCATAAAATTTACAATCAATATTATTGCATGGATATGTAATTAATAAACCCACCAAATTAAAGAAAAAGTACCTTTTTCTCTATAATGTGATTATAGAGAGATCTAAACAATTAGATTACCTCCATCTGTACGTAAACCTGTCAAATAAGTTGTTATATTTGGCTAGCTAGTGTATATGTATTTCGATAAAACAAACTTTTTTTTTTTTTTTACGATATCTATTAATCCGGAACTAGGTATTTTTTTGAAAGCTTTCGTCATTGATAGGATTCGAGCCGCTGACATATGAGTCATTTATTCAAGCCCCAAGCTCGTCCATCTACCAACTGAGCTACACCCCTGTTGGTATAAAACAAACTATTAAAACTTGCAAAACACTAAATTTACATGACTTAATAAATTTCTAATCATATAAGTGGCCGATCTAGATAGAGTACTACAAGCTCAGAAGATATAATTATATATATATATATATATATATATGTGTGTCGATTATTCCTTCCATGTGTTTTAATTTAGATTCTAGCTAGCTAAGCTAATTAATTTTCTGTTCCGATTTCCTGATGATCATCAAACACAAAATTGATGCAGTTCTTTTACATGCTTATATATATGTATATATGATTCAATTATTTGATTATATATTAATTGTATTTTTTTTTTCTTATTGCGATTTGAAACAAGCTGGAAGATCATATAATTAAACACAATCAATCAATCAATCGTTTGCCAGACTAACAGAAAACGGTTGCAGTGATTAAAAAATGATTAGGTTATTTTAAATTATGTGTTTTGTTGGGGTAATCATGAGCTTAGCTAGTCACTGTAGACCCTTGTGTGATGTTCATATATATTGTTATTAAATTAATAATATATTATAATAAACCAAAATTCATTATAATTTCACTGACATCCAGAGAGCTAAATTAATTTATTCAAGATATATAGCAGATTCCCTTCTATTGTATGAGTTGGCATTTAATTAACTTTGATCATGAGTTCACAATTAATGGGGTATACCGTATACAAAATACATGCATGCAACTCCATGTTAGTATATTAATTTGGAAGCAGAAATTCGATCGATCATAGTGTAAATAATGTATGAAATTCTCTGCTAATATCCATCTCCATCCATTAAAATTAATTGATATCGATCGTGTTGAAAATTCATGAATTTTTTTTTTAATATTTTTATTTATAAAATTGATTGTCAAATACAATTAACTGCAATTTAACACGGAAAAAATTACATACAGAATCCCGCACCTAAATTATCCTAAGTATATTCATGTTGATCATTTCCTTATTTAATATTTAAATAGAGAGAAAAGAAAAACCCTAGAAAATATCAAGTTTGATAACATGCTATCGTAAGTCTTACATTGGGTGATGACTGTGGAAACAGAGAGTCCCTACATTACATGAAAATGTGTAATAATCAACTTGTTTCAACAGTAATTCTTCGTTGCCTCTCATCCACTTTTTCTCACAATACATATTGGGGTCTGTCTCTCACTTGTCTGCTGAGAGGAAAATTCATTGCCCATCGTTGTCCTTTGATCAAACAAAATCAACCATTGGTGGTGAGGAGCTCATCACGACTCTTCAACCCCAATTAAAAAGAAAATTTCCCATCAATCTTTTCAATGCTTCTACCTGCTGCCACATTATTCTTTATAATTACTTGCTCATCATTCATATACATTCATGAACAACCCTTTGAACTTTTTTGTATTTTTGTGGCCACGTATATATATAAATAAAAACCACAAAAAAGTCCCCATTCAGATATTTTAATATCTCTCCATCCATTTTCAAATCTCGATTACCGTCCAATGTATCTTGATGACATAGAGTGTTAACTCATTCAGTCGGGTAAAATCTCCAGCACTGCTGGCCGGTGATATATTAAAAAAAAAAAAAAAAAAAAAAACAAAAAAACTAGGGTTTTGGGTATTGTTAGTGTAATTATTTTAGGGCTACATGCACCATGATGATATATATATATGATGCATGTTCTGATCATCATCTGGGATTCTTAATGCTGGGGCCATTGTCAAAGCATGGCCGTTTGATGGATGGTAGGGTCATGTGTCCCATGGGCCATGGTGTGGGGACCGTTGGATCTTGAAGGAGGCATGATATACAGTGGGATCCACTTAGATTTGGAAGAAGATAAGGGATATTTTGGTATTAAATGCTTCCACCTCCTTACAGCTTGACTCTTCTCTTCCCATTCTAAAAGTTTCGATGTCTCTCGCTCGCTTAGCTGTTTAGGGTTGCCCCCTCCTATAACCTTATTAGCTAGGACCCATTGCCATTACATTAACATAGTAGAATTACCATATTAACGTGATATTTTGATCAAAATTACTATTAAGCCATCACCACATGTCCATATATATAATATATCATATATTAGAATGGTGTACTATGATATTGAATCTTGAACATCGATAGACTAAATAAACGTCTTTTATCATCAAACCAAACGGGTGATACCAATGTGGATAAAGAGAAAATCTAGTGTATATACCTTTGAATGGATGACAATAGTGGTATGGTTGGATATAATTATACGTAAAATTTGAGGGGCAAATCGTCAAGTAAATTGTAACACAGCTTGTCAAACATTAATGGCAATTCAGATAACAAACTGAGGTTGGAGAAGGTCGTTCTTTCAATTATTTGGAGGTATATAATAGATAGATATAGAAGACAGACATTCGAGGAGGTGGGGGTCCCCGCGTGCCAGTCACGTGATCCCAACTCCTAACTCCTAAGACAAATGACAGCTCTCTCTTCTTCCCTCTCCAACCTCTCTCACCTGTTGCGTGCCGCCCACGTGACCTTGTAGCACTCTCTTTGACTACGTGTACCTTCAAGTTTAGTCTGATCAATCAAATTAACAAACTGTGTTATTCATATAAGTTCATGCATATATGGCATCAAATTTGATTTCATCCAAATGCTAATTCGAAAAGTTAACATTAATCGATCGTAAGTGATCTTTTGATTTCTCTGAATCGTTAACAAGAGAAAGGGATCGATAAATATAGTACTCTTATGATCTAAATTTTAACACGACGAGTTTATTTAACCATGTGATATTATTCACAACGGCTGCATATATATCATATCATACAGTAGTGTAATATAATCCGAAAGTTAGGTAAATTTGGACCCAATAGGTATATATATAATCAAGTGATTATTCATTGATTATGATCAATACGATTTGTCCCTTCATAGTATAGAAATTAAACCATCGATTCCGTTGGCATCTTTTGACTTGTGTGGACACACGATTTATATATTTACATCGTTATTTATTTATTTATTTATTTTTTTTGGCAAGAATGGACTCTTGAGATATATATAGGAGACTTGGAGATGATCATGCTTTGAAAAGATATTTTATATGAACCCAATAACAAAGAGACAGTGTTGTATTAATTAAATGGGACCTCTCCATTTTTAAGACTTTTGAGAGCTACTAGAGAGCAAGCATGCGAATTCTCATCGCAGTCACAAAAAGAATGCAATAAGAAAATCACTAATGGCCTTTTATTTATTTTTTATTTTTTTTTCCCAATACTATAGCTAGTCTTTATCCAAGTGATTTTATAGGGAAAATTTAACAACTTAATTGCACGCTTTGAGCTTTTTTGGGCAGCAAGAGAGAGTTGAATTTTTTTTATTTTTTATTTTATATATATATAAAAAAAAATCCAATTACAAAAGGCAGAAAGAAGAAAAAAAAGAAAAGCACTTTTTTCTTTCTTTCTTCTTCTTTACACGTGAAAACTTCTTTTGCTTTCCTTTTAATCTCTTTTTTGCATAGCTTTCAGCTCATTTGCAGACCCTCCTTTCTTTAGGTTATCATGTTTCATACGACTTCACCTATATATATATATATATAAAAGTAGGGTTTATATATATACCAAAGAGGAAATAGAGATGCGATAAATCTGCACGTTTTTTTTTCTTTCTATGGAATTCCAATTGGTACGAATGTAATAAAAAAAAAAAAAAATTCAGGAAAATACCCTACGGACTTATTGTATTAAAATTTAGAAATTACCATATGTGAACATATGAGTTTACGTTAAAAAAATTCTAATAAAAACTACTACATGATGATCATCATCAAAGTTTAAACTCTTGCTTCTTCTTTTTTTCTTCCACGTGATGAATTTTTTCCTCCCACTTTGAATTGCCTGCTTGCTGTCTGATTTGCACGAATGGAATGGATAGATTGTGGCAGACATCAATGACAACCCCAGAGAAACGGCACTTTCAAGGTTTTTGGACGTTTTTATTTTATTTTATTTTATTTTTTATTTAAGAGATTCCCTACAAATACAAGTCAACAGCAATATATTTTCTTAGTGGATTCTCTCCCACCCAATCTTTCACTATTCTCATCAAAAAAAAGCACTCACATGTGAAATAATTCATTGTCAAGACTGGACAGTAGGTTCAATCTTGTGTTGTGACAAATAAAAGCTCAAAAAAAACTATCTAATCATAAAAATTATTCTCTCAGTGGTAAGAGGAGCTCGGTCATGTCCAGGTTTGACGGCGATATATATAAGAAGTAGTCCTTGAATTTTGTAAGATTTGAATCAACTCTCAAACTCAATCCAAGTTCTAAATTTACTTGATCCAGTCCAGTCAATTGTATACTAATGAGTCCGATACTGTCTTGATCCACAAACAGGCCCATGTTGGAACCCACAACTTGGAAATAATGTTTGTTTCCGGCCCAATAGTATCAGAATGAGCATGGGACCGCTGCAGAGCTGGGTGATTGTATACCCATTATGTGAAGTGTTCAACTTTTTTTGGTCAAATGGGTCGGGCTCCGACGCCGATATTCAAATTTTAAGCTCAGCCAATGTTCTTATCTTATGGTAGAATGGGCTGGACTTGATTATCAAAGCCCATGATGCCGGACAGCTACGATGGTTTCGTAACATTTTTAATGTTACTAATTATATTTATATTAAATTTATGTTCTTAGTCCAATTTAAACTTCTTAAAAAAAAATTTGTTTGGAAAGCCTGTCAAAACTTGCTTCCTTCCAATGATGTCCTGGCTCGGAGAAAAATACCAGTTAATAGGTTATGTCCTATTTGTATGATAAAAAATGAATCAGTCCTCCACAGCCTCTGGAGTTGCAGTAAATTAAAACTGGTCCGTGCCTTCTGGTATCATAAGCTGCCTGGTATTCATAAGGAAAATTTTAATTTTTTTGATTTCATTCTTGACTGTTTTGTACGTTTGGATGAGGAGGAATTGGGGCTGTTATGCGTTTGTTTGTGGAAGATTTGGTCGCTGCATAATGCAGAGGTTCACGACTCTTCTTTCTCAATTAAGGTGGACGTGGTGGAATGGGCTGGTGGTTTTGTTGCTGAATGGCAAAGTGTCTCTGCTTCTCATGATTGGTCGCCTGCTCTTGCCCCCAATTTGAATCCAATTTGGATCCCACCCGACCTAGGTATTTATAAGATTAATTGTGATGCCGCTATTAATGTGGTTGGTTGTTTGGTGGGTTTCGGGATTGTCATCCGTAACTCTGAAGGTCTGGTTATGGCCTCTAGTTCTCAAAAAATTTCTGCTTCTTTTTCCCCTCAAGTGGCGGAAGCAGAGGCCATTCGTCGAGGTTTGCAGCTGGCAATTGATACTGGTCTATTCCCTTGTAAGCTTGAATCAGATGCTAAAGTTGTGGTGGGTTGGATTAATAGCACTATCCCTCTTTGCTCGGAGATTGGGGTTATCATAACAGACATTCAGAACCTGTTGAAGTTAAATCATTGTGTTTCGATTAATTTCGTTTCTAGAAAGGCTAATTGTATAGCCCAGGTACTAGCTAAAAACGGTCTCTCCTGTGTTGAGGACATGTTTTGGCTGGAAGAGTTGTTCCTGTTTGTAATCTTTGTTCCCTTAAAAAAAAAAAAAAAAAAAAAAAAAAACTCCTTAAAACCTGAGTTTCAGTGATTTTGACGGATTCAGTTTCAAACCGAGAAACCACAAATATCATAAGCAAGTTTTGTAGCAATTTTTTCATTTGTTTTTTTTTTTTTTAATTTTATTTTATATATTTACATTAAACTTGCATTGTTAATCCAATTTGTACTCATTTTTTGTAACTTAATTATGAGAATCAAAGTTTCGGTGGTTTCGACGGATTCAATTTGAAACGGAATCCGTTGAAACCGCTAAAAACGGTTCTCATATGAAAGAAATAGTAATTTTTTTTTATATATGTTACTCGTTATATTTACATTAAATTTGTGTTCTTAGTCCAATTTAAACTCATTAAAACCCGAATTTTGGCGATTTCGACGGATTTGGTTTTAAACCGAATTCGTGGAAACCACAAAGATTGAGTTCTCATATTATAAGCAAGTTTTATAGCCATTTTTCCATTTGATTTTTTTTCGTTTCATTAGACTTGCATTCTTATACAAATTTATACTCATTTTTTTGTACCTTAATTATGAGAACCTGAGTTTCGGATTGGGTTTGAAGTTGAATCCGTTGAAACAAAAAAAAAAAGAGTTCTCATATGCATAAACTATTGTCATTTTTTTTCATTTTATTTGTTATATTTACATTAAATTTGTATTCTTAGTCTAATTTAAACTCATTAAAATCTGAGTTTAGGCGATTTCGATTGATTCGGTTTCAAACCAAATTCATCGAATCCATGGAAACCACAAAGATTGAGTTCACATGTTATACAAGTTTTGTAGCCATTTTTCCATTTGATCTTTCTTTGTCGCTTGTATTTACATTAAACTTGCATTCTTAATCCAATTTATAGTTATTTTTTGCAGCTTAATTATGAAAACCCGAATTTTGACGGTTTTGACGGATTCGGTTTGAAACCGAATCCGTTGAAACTACAAAAAAGAGTTCCCATATGTATGAATTATTATCATTTTTTCTTGTTACTCGTTATATTTACATTAAATTTGTGTTCTTAGTCCAATTTAAACTCATTAAAACTTGAGTTTCAGAGATTTCGAAGGATTCGGTTTCTAACTGAATCCGTCGAATCCGTGGAAACCACAAAAAATTGAGTTATTAAATGATAAGCAAGTTTAGTAGCCATTTTTCCATTTGATCTTTTTTGTTGCTATTATTTACATTAAACTTGTATCCTTATTCAAATTTATACTCATTTTTATAGCTTAATTATGAGAACCCAAGTTTCCACGGTTTCAACGGATTCAATTTGAAACCGAATCTGTTGAAATCACAAAAAATAGTTCTCATATACAAGAAATATTGTCATTTTTTTTTTCATGCTACTCGTTATATTTACACTAGATTGTGTTCTTGGTCTAATTTAAACTCATTAAAACCCAAGTTTTGGGGATTTCGATGGATTTGATGGAAACAACAAAGATTGAGTTATCATATTATAAGCAAGTTTACTAGCCATTTTTCCATTTGATATTTTTATTGCTTATATTTATATTGAACTCGCATTTTTAATCCAATTTATACTCTTTTGTTATAGTTTAATTATGTCAATCTGAGTTTCGACGGTTTCGGTTTAAAACCGATTATGTTGAAACCATTAAAAAAAAAAATTCTTATATGCTCATGGGGCGTAGGCCCAAAAAAAAAAAAAAAAAATTCAAAAATTAAATCCTACCCATTCTAATGGGTTTAGCTAAAAAAATTTAAAACAAAAAGTAACCAACTCTCTCTTACATAACTACCCGGTAATCTTAATATTAAACACCTCTAGTTTTTCCTTCATTGCCTATTAAACACCTCTAGTTTTTCCTTCATTGAAGGTTGATAGCATATATATATATATATGATAATAGAATATATATACAGTAGAGTCCCTCTAAATTAATATTCTTAGGATCCACCATTGAGTATTAATTTAGAAGGGTTATTAATTTAAAGGGTTTTACATTGTAAAGTGTTATTTTATCCTAGAAAATGTGTGGAAGTCGGTTTTCTTATTTAAGGAAGGTTCCTTTTTCGGGATTCCTTATTTAGTTGGTTTTCTTCTTCAGGGAAAGTTCCTTTTTTTTTTTTTTTTTTTCTTTTCAGGATTTCTTGTTTAAGAAAGATTTGTTAAGAAAATTTTCAATTCCTTTTAGGGATGTGATTACTTAGAAACCAAGGATACTCACCCTATAAATAGTGATGCTTATTTTTTGGTTGTATATAACAAGAGGGGTATGGCTACATTGTTGGGAGATTAAATTCCAATAACGTTATTGGAATTTTATTACAAGATTCTTCCAATACTTTGTTGACATATGGCAACCAAACATTTAAAAAAATATGAGTAACCGGTTATAACCAGTTAACCTGTTACTTTCAAATTATTTTATTATAAAAATATAATAATCTAATTTAATTTAATTTAAATAATTGTGTTAAATAATTTTAAATAATAATTAGATAAGGATTATACATGCCCTCACAATAATCTTCTGTGATTTAAATAAATATATGATATTTTTTATTATTTGAATTTGTATTTAATTTTATTAAACATTTATAATATAACAAATTTAAAAATAGTAAAAATTAATTTTTTTTTTATTTTAAACTATTATTATTTTTAGAAAATAAAAAAAAAAATTGTTTAATTTTAATTTTTTTTTTGATGTATTATATTTTAAAATTAATATTTATTTGGTTTAATTATATAAAATATTTGTAACATAATAATTTTTGAATTAAAATTTCATTTTAAATATTTATAATTATTTTCTTATTTTTTATATGATAAATTACATGTAACATAATTTTTGTACAATCTAACAAATTTTGGATAAAAAGTTGTAATTTAGATGTGTGTGGTAACAATTAAATTTTTTTTTTCCAATTTTGTAACAAATTTTAAGTGATATGTAACAATAAATTCGTAACTCGTAGCAACTTTACCATATCATGTAACAACTCGGTTTATATGAGTAACAAAATATATGTGTTTTGTAACAAGTTTCACGTAGAAAGTTGTAGTTAAAATGTTTATGATAACAATTTCTCGTTGGTTTGATGTGTAACGAAAAAGTTATAAATTGTAACAACGTTGTCGTATCATGTAACAACTCATTTTATATGGGTAACAAAATATCTGTACTTTGTAACAAGTTTTACATAAAAATTTTAAGTAAGATGTATGTGGTAACGATTTAAAGTTATAACAAATTTGACATGATGTGTAACAATAAAGTTATAAGTCATAACAACTTTGATGTAGTATGTAACAACTCAATTTATATGGGTAACAAAATATATGTGTTTTGCACAAGTTTCACGTAGAAAGTTGTAGTTAAAATGTTTTTGATAACAATTTCACGTTGGTTTGATGTGTAACGAAAAAGTTGTAAGTTGTAAGTTGTAAGTTGTAAATTGTAAATTGTAACAACGTTATCATATCATGTAACAACTCATTTTATATAGGTAACAAAATATCTATACTATGTAACAAGTTTCACATAAAATAATTTAAGTAAGATGTATGTGGTAACGATTTAACGTTGTAACAAATCTGACATGATGTGTAACAATAAAGTTGTAAGTTGTAACAACTTTGACGTAGTATGTAACAACTCGATTTATATGAGTAACAAAATATATGTGTTTTATAACAAGTTTCACATAGAAAGTTGTAGTTAAAATATTTATGGTAACAATTTTACGTTAGTTAGACGTGTAACGAAAAAGTTGTAAGTTGTAAGTTGTAACAACGTTGTCGTATCATGTAACAATTCATTTTATATGGGTAACAAAATATTCGTACTATGTAACAAGTTTTACATAATTTTTTTTAATTAAGATGTATGTGGTAACGATTTAATGTTGTAACAAATCTGACATGATATGTAACAATAAAGTTGTAAGTTGTAAGTTGTAACAACTTTGACGTAGCATGTAACAACTCTATTTATATGGGTAACAAAATATATGTGCTTTGTAATAAGTTTCACATAGAAAGTTGTAATTAAAAACTATCACATGATTTCCATTATCCAAAAAAAAAAAAAAAAAAAAAAATCCGTTATAAATTTAGAACTCATATATTTTGAAACGGAGATGGACAAAGTATCTTTTTTTTTTTGAAGCCATATATAGTGAGAGAAAAATAATGAATATTCTCTAATAAAGTTATGAGCAAACACAACCTTCATAACTCTTTTTAGGATACTAAACGATGGTGAAGATGCAAATTTGGCTTGGGTTCCTTTAGAATAATAATAAATAAATAAAAGATGAAGATGAAAGAATTGAGAAGACAATTAGGTTTAGGATTCCATTAATTTGGCGGTTTTTTTTATTATCTTTTTTCATAATGTTAAAATCGGATATATACATATTTTTTTTATAAAAAAAAAAATTAAATCCTTTTTTTTTAAAAAGTAATTTAAATCTTTTTTCAAAAAAAATAAAATAAAAAATTAATCTTTTATCACCTGATATACTTTCTTATCTCCTACTATTATTAATTATTTGAAAAATAAAAGAAAAGAAACTGGTTGAAAAGGTTTCAAGTTTTTACTGTAATAAAAGACATTTTTTCAAATTTTAATAACATCCATTGGATTTGCTTTTATCCAATCCAATGGTAGTTATTAAGTCCAATAACGTTATTGGACCAGTAAGGTAGTATGACCCATAACAAGAGAGATCTCAAGATATACCTAAAAATTCTATTCCTAACAGTTCCTAAAAATTCTTTATTTTCTATCTTTTTTGTTATAACAAGAGGACAATTCAAAAGATGAAGGATTAAGTCAAAAATATCAAACATAGTGACATTGTGCAAACTAGCATCTTGAAGTACTTTTCTAGTTCTTGATTATTATGTAATATATTTTGCACTTTTATGTAATTATTAATTTATACGATAGTTGGGACCGAAATTTTACATTGGGTTTTAAAAAGAAATTATTAATTATTACGATAGAAGGGTTTATTAATTTTTTACATTGGCCCGAGTCGAGACCGAGATTTTTTATTAATTTAGAGAGAGAATATTAATTTATAGAAGATTAATTTACAGGGGTTCTACTATATATATATATAAGTAACGATATTTACACTCCTCAAAAACCATTTGTACACCCCAACTTAATATGTTTTTGAAAATACATTAGTGCCCTTGAGTAAAATTACCAATAAGACTAAATAGTTTGTAAGTACACCCACAATAATTATTAATTAGTTTCCTATTTTAATATCTTGTGAAAAAAAAAAAGTTTCCTTTTAATGCTTTGATATTAACCTATATCATTAAAAATTCTTTCTATTTTCTTAAACCCTAGATTCTCTCTTAAAATTTAATTTTAAATATATTTTCTTTTTCTTTAAGGAAATACAAATTGACTACCAGAGAATGAAACAAAATATTTCCAAGTTGGTTGTTAAAAAGCAAGTATTAAATTATTTTTATTAGAAGAATAAAATCAATTGAATTGTTTTCTCTATAATATTTGTATTTTTTTTTCGTTTCAAATACACTTTAGACTTCATTTTTTTTTTAAATATTAGTTGTTCTTCAATTCCATTAAACTCTACTTCCAAATCAATTAGTACATGACATAAATCTTGCTTCCCTACAACTTTCACAAACAGAAAGTGGATCTCCAACATAAAAAACCTTAAAACGAAGTGATTTTGTTGATAGAAAACAGTCAAGAAGAAATGGAGAGAGCAGCTTGACACGCCAAGAGAGAAAAAGAAAAAAAGAAAAAAGAAAAATGGAATTTGATTTTTGTGAAAGGAAAACTTGGAAGATAAAAAGAATGGATGGGAAAGAACAATAATATAATTTTTTTTATTTTTTTTAAGAACAGCGATAGAAAGTTTTTTTTTTTTTTTTTTTTTTTTTTTTGAAATAACAATGATAGAATTAAAGATAATAATTAAATTTTCAATTTTTAATAATAATAAAGTTGATTAAATAATATAATAATATATGTCGATGGTGTGTACTTACAAAAATACAATTACATTATAATTAAAGAAATGATATTTTTGGCATTAAATGGGGTTTATTTACAAACTATAGAATTTTTAAAAATTTTGATGGGTGTGAATATAAAAGGGATGTACATACAGTTTTTAAGGGTGCTATTATCGTCTCTCTCTCTCATAGCCCATATTTTAAACTCGAGTTTGATGAGTACTACTACTACCACATGCAAGAGTACGAGTGAAAAGTCCAACGACACCCGTCAAAAGTAGGGATGGGTATGTATCTCCAAATACTTAAATTCCCACTTCCTCATCTTCATTTGAGGGGGAATTTTTGGAGAAAAATGGAAAGAGATGGGGATGATTTTCATCCCCAAATTGAAATGGGGAGGGGATGGGGGAGGTCCCGTCATCCCCATTTCTCCATTTTCTCAAAATATTATATAATATATAATATAATATATTATTATTATTATTATTGTGAAACAATAATATTAGATTTCATTTAAATTTGTGATGGATTATTTTTTTTAATATCTAATTTTTAGTGAAATGGGAGAACGGAGAAAACCAAAAAATAGAGAAAAACAAAGAAATGAGAATACCTCCCCTCCAAACTTCTCAATTCTCATTTTCCTCAAATGGGGAACGAGGGCATGGGGGACCTGATGCCCATCAGTAGTCAAAGGTTCCTAACAAATCTAATACAAATCCAATTGTAGGAAGTCTGGTCCAAAGAAAAACATCACGTGGCATACAAAAATTTTGAGATCATAGGGACGGCAAAAGTCGGTGGTAGTGATTTGTAAACGTGCGGCTGTGATTCACCCAGAGCAGCAGCAATGAACGGACCACCTACACACACCTTTTTCCCAATTTTTGTGCCAACTTGTAAACCCAATATTTCCATGTTTAAATCGAACTCTCTAGAGTTCGAATCTGTCGGTAAATTTAGAGATGGGTATGGTTTTATGATACGAAATAAACTAAACCGAATAAAAAATACATATTCGAGTCGAGTCAAGTCATCAACGAATAATTTAAAAATCAGATATTTAGATATTATTTGATTTCAATAGATAAGTTCGGAAACCACTTATTAATTTATCGTGAGATTTTGTTTTTGTTTTCATTTTTAAAAAGAATAGGTCGGTAAATAATTTTGCTTTATCAACTTGGGACAATCTTATTAATAACTCTAGCTAGCTACGCATG